>CM067109.1:38418884-39668884 GCA_034008185.1 Gorsachius magnificus | reverse complement strand
GGAAACCAGAAATTCAAAAAGAGCAAGCGTCACTACTTTTCCAGTAGTGGACTTTTATAAATAAAACCTCAAAATAAATTGGAACATATGTAAGCATTTGATTCTCAGGTGGATGTTTTGTGTATTTAACACTGCCTAATGAAATACATGCGTATTTTACATTTGTTGTAAAAGTATAATAAAAAGCAAAGGAGGAGAAGGCCTGGATTTTTATATTACTACAGCATAAAAAAGATTTTCTCCCTGTTTCTTTTTCTGTGGACTCTGTTGCAGTATCTGCTTAGCTTGTTCATATGAAGACAGCAAAAGCTTTCAGTGTGGGTACCTACACTGAAATTTCTTTCTGAGTATTCTTTGTCACAGTGTCTTTTAATGCTTTGGAGCACTCCTCAAAGCACTTACCTTCAGCACCATCAGGCTTGTGAAGACACAGCACAATCCTACTAAAACTGGCAAAAATTATCTCCAGTGCTGACACTGGATGTCACTGGATGGCAATTTGCCATCAATGAATTTGAGATGCCCATGAATACGGTTGACTGTTTTTAGCTACTTCAATTTATAGAGGGAAAAATAGCTTCAGAAAAGCAGCTTAGGAGAGGGTGCCTGAGAACACATCAGGCAGACACTTTCAAGCCAGTGAGACACCCAAGTGACTTTTAGGTGAGAACAATCAGCACTTTGCACACAGCACTGCTTGTATTTTGTTTAAAAGCAATGCACTTAAAATTATTTCTTGCAAATGCATTCTCAGGGGATCCAGAAATTATAGGCTATAGATTTTGAGATTATTTCTTTCTCCTGTTAATGTTTATGAGGTCAAAGAACAATTATGAACTGTAACAACATCTGTAAGGGGTGCTCTAAAGAGTATTCTCATTATCAAGGGTCTCAGAAAGTAGTTCATACAAATGTAGCTGCCTCAGCCCACAGTTTTGGGGTCAAATCTTCACTCTAAGATAAAGTTTGTTGTCTCCTCTAGGAGAACTGTCAGGCATCATGCTCCGGGAAACAAAAGAGCTTGGCTGATTTATTTACCTGGTCTTGCCCAGGTAGATAAATGACCTGGAGTGACACAGATGTAACCAGCCTCCTATCGTTTATTACCAGGTGAGACCTTCCTGGGCAACATCAGTGAATCAGGCCCTGACACCAGCAGTAAACAGTGAGTGGTGCAGTGAGTGCTCTGCAGAACAGGGTACCCAAGAAAGTTAGTAGTACCTGTAACAGACTTACCCAAGGGCATCATATAAACATTTCCCTCTGAAAAACAGGAAAAGGCTCACCAACAGCCTGTTTTACACATGTGCCCTCTTAGTGCAGCTCTTATTTTCTGCACAGGCCTTGCTCGTATTCCTGGTAAAACAGGCAGTTGCATTGGGCACCAGCACTGCTGCCACTTTGCAGGTGTCAGGGCAATGGAAATGGTACTGGCTATTGCTAAGAGAGAGGTGGGAGTACTTTTGGCAGCAGCTATTGCTGAAGATGCAGTTCTCCTGTCCTCTTTTCCTCCCAGAACCTGGCAGCAGCAGCAAGCCTAGCTTTCAAAAGCCCTTCACCAGTGCACCCTTTTCATGCCAAGAACTCAACCTTTTATGACCAGAATGGCAAAAGTAACTTCTCCCTGTGCTGCTGGAGCCACATTTATCTTGTTGATATATCTAAGATGCTTTTTAATGCATATGTCCAGCAAGGGAAAGACAGAATCCATGTTTGAGCAACAGGGAAAGGAAGTGAGGGCTAAGTACAGGACCAGGATCACTCCTAGAATTGCCACTCATTCATCCCAGACTTGCTCTACTAGCTTGCTTGGGCAGCAGCAGCTTCTCTTCACCAAAATGGGCACTTTTATTTGCTGCTGGAGGCTCTTTGTTTTCATTAAACCTGCACTGATAGTTTGCCCTCAGTGAGTGATCTTTCCTCTTTTCTCCTGTGCCACTACTGCATGAACATCAAAATCTGTGGATCTTGTAAAAGAACCTTTTCTTATAGCTCAGAAACTTGGTGCCTAAGTAAAAACTGGCCTTGCACTGAGCAAAAGGATTTTATCTGGTTTCTTAATGGACCAGAAACATACTTTAGAAGCTGCCACAATTTGGGTAGACATTTTCAAGGAAGGCTAAAGTTATGTCACTTATTTGATTCCTTAGCAAACCTCTTCATGGTTATTATTTGATCAATATTCTTAGATAATAAATGCCATATCACAGACCTCTGGCAGAATTCTTGGTTGTCTTGACAGTGCTATAAAAGCCACGAGTTGTAAAGACCTCAACGGTTTTCTCTCTTGAGCTGATTCTGCCACAATTGAATCACAGACCCATTAAAAGACAGCAGCCTGAAAGGGATCTCAGGAAGTCATTCAGGTTCAACCACCTGCCCGATGGCATTTCTGATGACTGTTTCTGGCATGTCATTTCTGACAGGTGTTTCTCCCACCTGTTCTTAAAATGCTCCAATTACGACTCTCACACATCTTACCTCAGGCTATTGATTCCAGCGCTATCATTGCTTGTGGGAAGTTTTGCTAACACATAACCTGCATCCCCTTTGCTACATTTCTGTACTCACTGCTTCTTGTTCTACCCGTAGTAGACAGTGTGCAGAGCAACAAAGAATGGCATTTATTCCCATACTCCATTTTAGCTGGGTACTGTGTGCAGTTGTCTTGGTTTTGTCACTTGCCTTTTTTTTTTTTGTAAGTAACTCCTTTTCAGTGTTTCCTTATGGCTTTGCACTTGTGCACATTAGTGTTTCACTGTTTAATATATTTCTAGATTTGCTGTCCTTATCCACAGCTGAGAAGAAAAACGTAAAGATTGTCTTCTTCTACTGCATGTCCATACAGATATCTGCATCTATATGCAGACCCATAATGTATACAGCCAGGCCACAGCTTTTTGTATTGGATAACCCCTGAGCTGGTCCCTACTCTGCAGTTCAAGGTTCTACAGGTAGCTGTACACCATCTGCATGCAAGTTTATCTTCATGTCTATACAGGAGGGAGGGTAGTAAACTCCTTTCAGTCTCTTCCCTTCCCTTCCAGACCCACATGACTTTATTTTGTCTTTTCTTGGAGCAGTATTGCTGACTGACAAGAGAGATACATAAAAGCTAGCTCTGTGTTCTAACAGCCTCAGGATTTCTTATCAGTTTCCTAAATATACCCAGAATAATTATTTTCCTTCCTCCCGCACACTGCTTGCCAGTAAGCATGCTGGCAAAACACCTAGCAGTTAGAGTGGGAAAGGAAGTGGCTGTGCAGATGTCAAAGACAAAGAGAAACATTTTCTTCAGGAAACAGATGGTTTGAGCTATTATTTATAACTGTCCATATATGTTAGACAAAAGTAGTCCATGTTACAAAATCTGGAGTATCTGGAAAACGGGTGATGCATTATTAAATGTGTGCAGGGAGGATGGATGGTGGATGCTGTGTATGTAGCACCCCTTCTCTATTTGGAAGAGGTTGTGCGGCATATTAAGAACTTACCTGATTTCTCCTGGCTTCAGTGTCTGATACTTGGGTCAAAGTTATTTATTGACCAGTCAATGTAACAAAGAAAAGATGGGTATAAATAGTGGGCAGTATGTCTGGTGTATGCAAGATGGTGATATGGCTGTGATAGTGTGCAGAGGATGAACTGCAAGTTATCCAGTTCTTGGGCAATTTATAGTCAACATAGTCTGTGTTTGACCAATATTTTTGTTACAGGGCATGTGCTATACTCACTTTTTGTGCACAATTGTGTACTTATTTGCAACGTCAAAATGCATTTATAAACAGGAAACAAGGTTATACAAAAGCTAATTATGTAACAGGCTCTACTTGGGTACAGTTGAGGTACTGTTAGACATTTCTAAACTGACAATAGGAAATGCAATATACTTTGAGAAATTATTCCTATTACATCATTGAGAAACCATTTCGTGACAGACAATTAAGCCTTGTAGTTTGGTGCTACAAATGCAGGGACTGCATTTTTCACAGACCTTTCTGTCAAATTTTCATCAAGTTGGTTTTTAAAAGGCTAAGAAATATTTCAAGGGTACTAAGAGCTGAATCTCAGTCTACATTCAGGCAAAAGTTGTCTCACCATGAGATCCATTCACTAATCCATGAATTCATACCTAGCATATGATATGCTGACATTTTTACTTCACTTTTGACTGTGTTGTATGGCCATATTCTGACATTGCTGTAATAGTAGGTGATGAAACATGCAACAAATCAGCTCTCAGAGAACATGTTTCTGAGACAGTTACCATTTTGTTATAAATAAGTGGATGTTGGAGTATTTTTTTTACTGTTATGCTGCCAATCATATTTTGTTATGCCATTGATCTTATGTCAACTTGATGTTACAAAAAGGTTCCTGAATGACAGTTACAGTGAAATTAATATTAAATCTAAACTGTCTAGCTTGTCTTCTTCATCTCCTTCATACACCAACTATGATGACTATAGTTATTTTATTAATCAGTAACCTAGTAAACCAATGTAGTTGCCTTCTAATATGGAGACTGAAAGGCAAATAAATACTCTACTAATGCAGGGCAAAGCATAGCCCACCATCCTGCTGATGAAATGAAGTACCATACTTTCAGTTTTGATACTGCATGCATGCATCTGCTGCCCATTTCAAATACCTGAAACAAACAAATGAATCAGCCAGCCATGAAGAAACAAGGGACCTATCAAATGATTTTCATTCTTCAAAAGAGGAGAGCCAGAGCTTACATGAAATTGGGAATTCACTACTGCTCTCCCACACCCTATTTATTACCTTTGGTACAGAACTACAGGAAAAACACAGAGAGGTCTTATTCTGAAATCTTTGGGGGTGATAGAACATGAAAAGCCATTCTTTGTATCTGTGGTGTCCACAGATACTGTTTTACTAGGACACACATTGGTTCACTAGCAAATGACTTCACTACCCTCTGTGGGGGGAAACATAGTGACAAAGGATGAGGAAAAGGCTGAGGTACTTGATGCCTTCATTGCCTCAGTCTTTAATAACGAAAACAGTTCTTCTCAGGGTACCCAGCCCCCTGAGCTGGAAGACAAGGATAGGGAGCAGAATGAAGCCCCCATAATCCAAGGGGAAATGGATAGCGACCTGTTACACTGCTGAGACATACACAAGTCCATGGGACCAGATGGGATCCACCCAAGGGTACTGAGGGAGCTGGTGGAAGTGCTCACCAAGCCCCTTTCCATCATTTATCAGCAGTCCTGGCTAACCAGGGAGGTCCCAATTGACTGGAGGCTGGCAAATGTGACAATGTCCATCTACAAGAAGGGCTGGAAGGAGGATCTGGAGAACTACAGGTCTGTCAGTCTGATCTCAGTGCCAGGGAAGGTTATGGAGCAGATCATCTTGAGTCCCATCACATAGCACGTCCAGGCCAGCCAGAATAATAAGGCCCAGTCAACATGGGTTTATGAAAGGCAAGTCCTGCTTGACTAACCTGATCTCCTTCTATGACAAGGTGACCTGCCTAGTGGATGAGGGAAAGGCTATGGACGTTGTCTATCTGGACTTTAGTAAAGCCTTTGACACCATTTCCCACAGCATTCTCCTGGAGAAACTGGCTGCCCATGGCTTGGACGGGCATATTCTTCACTGGGTAAAAGACTGGCTGGATGGCTGGGCCCAAAGGGTGGTGGTGAATGGAGTTATATCTGGTTGGTGGCTGGTCACAAGTGGTGTTCCTCAGGGCTCAATGCTGGGGCCAGTTCTGTTTAACATCTTTATCAATGGCCTGGATGAGGGGATCGAGGGCACCCTCAGTAAGTTTGCAGAAGCCTCCAAGCTGGGTGGAAGTGTTGATCTGCTTGAGGGTAGGAAGGATTGACAGAACGATCTGGACAGGCTGAATCAATGGGCTGAGGCCAGCTGTATGAGGTTTAACAAGGCCAAGTGTCGGGTCCTCCACTTGGGTCGCAACAACACCATGCAACGCTACAGGCTTGGGGAAGAGTGGCTGGAAAGCTGCCCAGTGGAAAAAGACCTGGGGTTGTTGGTCAACAGCCAGCTGTATATGAGCCGGCCAGGGTACCTAGGTGTCCAAGGCCAACAGCATCCTGGCTTGTATCAGAAGTATTGTGGCCTTCAGGCCTAGGGAAGTAATTTTCTCCCTGCACTCAGCACTGGTGAGGCCGCACTTCAAATCCTGTGTTGGGTTTTGGGGCTCTCACTACAAAAAGGACATTGAGGCACTGGAGCATGTCCAGAGAAGGGCAACAAAGCTGATGAAGGGCCTGGAATACAATGCTTATGAGGGGCAGCTGAGGGAACTGGGGTTGTTCAGCTTGGAGAAAAGGAGGATGAAGGGACACCTTATCGCCCTCTACAACTACCTGACAGAAGGTTGTAGTGAGGTGGGTGTCAGTCTCTTCTCCCAAGTAACAAGCGATAGGAAGAGAGGAAATGGCCTCAAGTTGCTCTAGGGGAGGTTTAGATTTGATACTAGGAAAAATTTCTTCACCAAAAGGTTGTTGGAATGGGCTGCCCAGAGAAGTGCTTGAGTCCCCATCCCTGGAGGTATTTAAAAGACATGTAGATGTGGTTCTTAGGACATGGTTTAGTGGTGGACTTGGCAGTGCTAAGTTAACGGTTGGACTTGATGATCTTAAAGGTCTTTTCCAACCTACATGATTCTATGATTCTATGGTTCTTTTGATCAGAAATTTCTGAGTGGAGAGGGGAGGAGCTTTTCTGCCAGGGGTTGTAATCAAAAGTGTTTTGTGCTCCTGTTAAAAGCTTCGGCTAACTGATATTTTCTGAAGATGTTTGCTGAAAAATCCCTGATCAGCTCTTCTGCCTCTGGGAAATGCTTATGCTTTGCTGACAAAAGCCTGACGTAGACTCATGCCAAGAGGGATCTGCCTGGAGGATTATAAACCAAACAGAAGGAGTTATGGCACCTGGATTCTATAGCTACTAAGGATACAAATATGCAGAGTACATGCTTCAGCCAGCTGAATATCACAGAAGTGGCATTTCTCTAATAGGCATGACATCAGAGTGTACCACATGTAGGCTTTGGGGCCCCTAGGTAGGAAAGAAACTACAAATTAGGAACAATAAAATCAGCAGTTTATACAACATGAGTTCACCTTCTACAGAGATAAAACCGTCCAGACACTACTTTTCATGCTTACATCAAGTTGGCCTCTCTTTCGCAATACCTAGCCCTGAAACTGCTTTCTGCCCCCAGTGTGCTGAGGAACTGCGGACAGCCATATGAACAGCCCTCCCCAGATGTATTCAATTATTGAATTATCTGGGATGGGAGTCTTCGACACAACATCAATTACCTAGCGGGTATCTTTAACCACAGACCCTGAACATCTTCTGGCATCCCCATTCTGTCTCATTTAGTAATCTCTACTGCCCTGTGATACTTGCATAATTTGATTCACCATGTGCTGAATGCGAATATACTCTAGAAACTACTACCCTGCAGAGAGCAGGTGACTTTGTCCTCAGTCCCCAGAATAGGCGATTTCTTTCTTCCGGGACTTGACAATACTTACGCCTTGGTCTGTTTCAAATCCTTTCACAGAAGTTTGGTTTTATCCCCTGCTTCAGCTAGATACTACAGATAGCTGCGGCAGACTTTACACATCTCCAGTCAGTCAAGATCACTCAGCAGGATTGCTGCTTCTGCCATTCGCATGACCATGGTCAACACTCTTCACACTCTCAAAAATGAAAATTGCCAGTTTGTTTTAAGACCATCTACCAGACACAGGATTTCTCCTTCTTATGCTCTCTTTCAGCACTCTGGCAATTGCAGCACATGTGTCTCTTCTCATTTTGCATTCAGATTTTTCATACACATGTAGATGACAGGAGGCCCAGTTAGAGGTATTGCTGTTCCTGGCTGACAGATATTTTTGGAGGTTTGGTTGTTTCTTTAAACAACACAGCTCAGGTCAGCTAGAGTGCTAGGTTTATTACTTTAGCTTAAAAATCAAAGTGTTGCCAAGTAACAGATAAGAACTGTGGAAAGAAACTCAGAATTTCATTTCTGTATGTGCACACTTTTATTATTTCTATTTGTGGGGGGTTTTGCTGATCTTTCAGCTGGCTCAATTTTATCCAGTAGTACTCTGTGCTTATCCAAAGCCTATAAGCAGGGTGCCTGGGGCAGTCAGTCTTGGTCCATGGCAGCTGTATGGCCAAACATGACATCACTCTGAAGAGTGATCCAAAGAAAGACATTTATCTCATTTAATTAAAGGCATCCAAATACTTAAGTAACTCTTCCAAGACGTCTACTACCTCAACTTCCCCTGTAGTTAGTAGGAAGGGACTGGTACTCCTGTAAATGAGATATCTATAATAGGTAGGATGAATCCCATTCAGGAAGTGCCTCTCTGTTCTCACTGACCAGAAAGGAAGCCCAATGGTCAAGATGAACACAGCAAAAAACAGGCAAGAGAAACTGCATAGAAAGCAACTCCATTGTACTTAATAAAAATCCTCTCGAGTGTCCACATTATTTACTTACTAGTTCTGCAATTGCAGGAATTTAATTTGCATAATCTCATAATTTTTTTATGTCCCTGCCCACTGCAGGGAGGTTGGATCTAGATGATCCTTAGAGGTCCCTTCCAACCCAAACCACTCTATGATTCTGTAATTGTCTTTGTGATAAAAAATTTCCTTGGCAAACTTCCCATGACTTCCCTATGTCCTATTAAAACAGTCAGCAAAATAAATTGTCATGTATTTGGATCTTTCTCATCAAACTGTAGTAGTCTTCAAATGGAAATAGATCAATATAACCAAAATAAGCAATTATATACATACATATTTGATATAAATAAATGTGTCAAGTAAAGATTGCCTAGTAGTCTGCTTTTGGATGTTGTGCTGTCTGACACATTTGCAGAATGTATTCATAGTTTACCAGAAAAAAGTGAAGTCATTAAGAGATTGCATTTTCTCTGAAAGGTTCAGAGAACATCCAATCAAAGGATCATGACAGCTTGGAAAGGATATGGACTAGGTCTTAGCAGACTACTCAGTAGTTTGAACAGAGCTGAGCACATTGCCAGTGTTAGGCAAGTAACAATAAATGGTAATTTAAAATTGCACTTATGCTTTCCTCTTATTTCTACACATTTTAAAGCTGAAAAGGGACCACTAAACATTAAAGCAATTCTTGACTCAACTGACTGACTGGACTGAAATCCTGGTACTGGACATTGCCGTATTATCAAAGAACATCAAAAAGACCAACAAAACACTTAAAGCTCAAAAGATGCAACAGTGAAGTCTGAGAAGTATCTGCACTCAGTGTGTCCTATTAACACTGTCTTTATTTTCTTTTTACAAAAAATAGAAATAACAACAGACAAAACATACTCAAAAAAAAATCAATGCTTTTGCCTTGGTCTCACTAAGGAGCTGAGCAGGCAGAGTCCTGGCTGAAACTTTGACAGTATATGCCATTGACAAAGGGAAATAAAGATATATGACAATATATCCATGCAAGACACAAAGTACAAAATGTGTTCTGTGGCCCAACAAACATTTTGGAGGTTGCCTGTGTCATAACAATTTTCAAATTGTTACTTTTGCTCACCCATGCCTTTACACAGCACAGCTTACAAACAAGATACATATACACATATATCATAAAAAAGTTTTGTATATGGTCTAACTGCTACAAATTAAGGCATCCTAACAGCTGCTGTTTTGCTGGTGAGGGGTATGTCCCATATTAGTGTTTCAAAAGGATATATTTCAGGTATGTCAAACAAAGTGAGACATCATCAGATGTGGTTTAGAGGAAGAATTCCTGCAGTTCTGTCTCTTCAGTACTCTTTTGACTGTTGGATTTCCGGCTTTTCCTATTGATGTCGTCATGCCTGGAGGGAAAAAGAAAAGAATTACTCATCGTAATGCTAACAATATAGAGGGATTTGCCTTGTGTTTGTTTACCCTGTTTAATTCCATTTGCAAGTATTGAACTCTGAATTAATCGTTCTCTCTGGGCTTATTCACAAAATACTTTTTAATACTGTAGATTCTTACTGACTTTCTTGTAGCTCCTATTCTGAAATCAAAACTGGAAACCAATGGGATGATAAGGAGCTTTTTAAGTCATGGCATTAATTAGTACACTGTCATAATGTTCTGGTAATAATGGACAGAATGTCCAAAAAATCCTTTTCCTTTAGGAAAAGTACCATAGTGATAAAAAGATCCTCTGCAACAAACATTAGACATATCCTGTATGTTTCTGACTCTACCTGTACAGGAATCATCTAGTCCCCATTCATAACCATCAGAGAGAAATAAACACTTTCAGAAGGTGATTCATTGGACTTACTTTATGTGTACACATAAGTAGAACCTGGTGGAAAAGGCCATTGTAAAAATGGCAAGCAGTAATTCTCTTTCTGACACAGGACCTATATCTCTTTTAACATTGTAATTTAGGTAAAAGCTCAATTCAAATCATTAAGGTTTTATTAGATACACAGAGGAGGATAATTTCTCTATAATGTGTCTTCATTTCCACACTAGGTAAACTTAAATTAAAAAAAATAAAAAATTAAAAATCTATCTATTGTGTATGAGACTCAATAATAGCTTGCCAATTAAAGTAGAAAAACTAAACACTAAATATTTTTAACATTCATTTTCTTCGCTTCCTTTCATATGTCCGTGTTCTGAATCCCCAATATGTTCTCCTTCTCTTCAGTTGACCTTATAGCTGAAGGATTTTTGATTAAGCATCCAGCCCACAGCAACTTTCGAACAGGTTAAAAGGCTCATTACTGCTGAACAGCAAAACTCCTACAATACAATCATGATTCGCTGGTTTGTTGCTGCAAAGGACATATCCTAGTGGGAGGATAAAAACCCACAGCAAAGGGCAAGAGTATGTGTGTAAAAAGCTTGCCTTAAACTCATGTGAGCCTGATTCCTGTAAATGAGAATAGCTTTATTCTAGTCTACAATCACCACAAAGAACCAAATATCCCCAAGAGAGCTGATACTTAGGATGCTTAGATAACCTTGTGGCTACTTCAGGATTTAACAGAAGCTGACCTTTTCAGGGACCACAGTTGTGGGTCCCAGCAAGAGGGCATGAGGGATCATTTTCTCTTAAAATCCTCTTCATTCATCTAAATTACTGTTGCCACACACCCAAAGCAAGAGCAAAGACATAGAACTGAGCTAAGAACAGTAGAATTTGTAGGACCAAGTTTGATGAGGTAAAAGAGGAGCACTTGACTTTTTGCCTCTACTTTTTGGCATGTAACATGCATTGCTGGTATCAACAGTATGTTTAGCATTAACCATGGAGATTTATTAAAGGATGCTTTCTAAGGCTAAGATAATTTGCATCAACTAACTACTGCTTTAGCTTAGACTTGTAGTGCTGAAAGACCCTGTGTGTAGAGGCTCACTACGCACTCCAGAGACCCCATTTTGAAGAACCTCTGCTGTTGCACTGTGATCTCAAAGAGGATCATTTTTAGCTAATGCAGATATCTCTAGGTGACAGTTCTGAACAGACATGTGTTTTACAACTGTGCCTGCTGACCTGAAGGAAACATACCAATATCACTAATTACTAACCAAATTTCTAATATCTTCTGGTGCCTGTGTCACCACAGAAATGCTAAACATCCGCTCATGCAACTGGCACTGATACATGTTCATTACAGTTCAGAATAGCAAAAACTGTAAATGGCCTGAGACAAGGCCTAAATTACTTTCATATTGATTTTATACTGTACTAGTTTGAATCGTAACTATTTTATTAGATGTACGGATAACCATCCTTTTTCTAGAGTATATATCTAAAGTTGTAATTTATCCAGCAGTAGGTTTGGCAGTGGGATATCTGTTCGGTTACATCCTCTTACTATTTTAGAAGTGTGCCCAGTTTACTAGCTGACAGAAACCTTATGATAGATTCTGCTGATTGCCCCTGACGTATGAGCAATTTTTTGCTGTTGAAAGCTGCAGCTAATACAGGGTTTTCTATTGATATGGTGAGTTAGCGCTTACTTTAATGTACTGCAGATTTCAGATGATTTAAAGTATGGGAAAGAACTGTTCATTGGCATATATGTAAGATGGAAAAAACTACAAGCATTTGCTTGGAGTCGTAATATGCAAAAAACTAGCCAATCCTTCCAAAAAGGGAAAAAATATCCTGATCCATCCTGCACATCCGAAATTTACTCTAGGGCCTTAAGAAAAATAGGGTGTATCAAATTTTAAAAGGACATTAGAAAATTGAATACAATTAAATCCTCTACTATTAAGCTGTGACCAATCTGAAAAAGTAAACTACAAAGCCTTGATGTACTTGGGTATTTTGAATGAAAAGATAAAACAAACAAAATAAACCAAAGCAGAAGAAAAAGAAACTGGAAACTGGTGGACAGGAATGTCACCTGACTGAAGGTAGATTTTGTATAATGACTTCAGATTTCAGAAGATGCTAATAAAATCCCCTATGTAAGGGTCTAAAGTGAAAATGGGTTTGGGACTGCGTCCAGAAATATAGGCCCAAATATAACAATCTACAAAGGTTTAAAACACCAAAGATTGGACTGTTTTCTAGAAAGGTTCTTCTTCAAAATAGCTCTGAAATGGTAATTACACAGTCTCCCCAGAGCATCCAGGGAAAATTCAGACAGTGTCCAGGGGCTTGTAGTGCACGTGATGGTAATGTTCTTCTATTTAAATTTCACAGGCTACAGGGCAGCATGCAGTGAGCTAATGACAGTCACCCACTTTGTCATTCAAAAATCACAACACATGCTAAAAGGCAAAGGCTGTCTTGAAGCTCCAAGAGCCTTCAGGTCTATGTTCTGATTATTGAAAAGCACAAAACATCTTCCATTCTTATGTGCTTTTTGGAAATCTCATGCCATGGACCCTGGCACACAATTTGCCCACTTCCCTCCTAATCTGTGGGTATAACAACAGCTTCCTCAAGCTGTGTCCCTAGTGCACTCTGCTCCTTGTCTCCTCTGGTTTTCCATGTGCCCACCACCACGGGGTCAGCTTCAGGACATGGTGCCTGGATGAGCAGTGCTTGGGAGGGTAGCCAGGAGTTTAGGCCCAACCTTCACCTTGCCAGCAGGTGACTGCAGCTCTGCAGCAGCAGCCAAATCTTCCCTGTCTTTTGCTACTTCTGGGGAAATGCCATGCTGCCACACAAGGCTCTAACATACGGATGAGATTAATTGTTTTGTATTACTCCACGGTCTGGACAGGCAGCTGGGCGTTTTGACTGGAGGCTGCCCACTGGTGCTCCCTCTCAAACTGCTGCTGTGCTGTCAGTTTTCTGCACTGGAATTTCCCTCTTTGTTTTCAGGAGAGAATGAAGCATCTTGGAAACCTTACAGTTCTGTGTCTGGTTTCACATACACTGTGCCAATGACTTCAGAACAAGACTCCCATTTCCATTATGGAAATTGATTTCTTAAGTAGGGGAAGGTCCTGGCATTAGAAAAGAAGTGAACAAAAAAAAATTTATTAGGCATTTAGAAAAGAGTAACTTGAAAGTAATTCAGGCTTCCAAACTGCAGAATGACTAATTTATGATTTTCCCAGAAGTCTCTTCAGATGTATAATTTTGGTGTGAATAGCAATCATTTACACGCCTAATGACAGGATTTACATCTCAGTTTAACAGAAAAAAATTATCATCACAAGAATTTGCGAGTGTTAGGAGTTGAATAAAAATGACAGGTAATTTTTAAAATGCATTTGCTTATAAAATAAAGACGCATTTTATCAAACATTTTTTCCAACATGTGTTTCTGAACCTTAAGGGACTGGTCTCTATCTGGCTGAACAGTCCTGATGGAACGTATCTAAATTAAGGAGTTTGAACACAGTCAAAGTTCTTAGACTTTTAAAAAGTAGATTTAACTTCAAAGTGTGAGGGAGAGTATGAAAGATATGTGAAAACAGGAGAGCAATAGACTTAAAGTACAGCATTCTGCCTCATGTTCCCTGTGCTCTCCATTTAGAGATGAACTGTGGTCTTTTTGCTCTCCTCATGAGAAGAAATTTCATTTCCATTCTCATCTGGTGCTTGACTTTCATTCAACAGGCTGAATACTCAGCCAAAGTGCACTACACTCCCTGGTGGATTTATGAGTATGAATACTTTTCTATGCTTGTTGGAACTGAAATCCTGTAGCCAGTTCAATGGTGACATCAGCAAAAATCCATCATAAATTTCTGCTTTTTGAGGAATTTAGATGTTCATCTCTTCATCTATTTCCTTTCTTGTGCATCAATCAATTCCAGTATTTCAGTTATGAATAATGTTAGAAAACACATGCAATTTCAGAAAACAAAGCAACAGAGACGCTAAACATCACCATGCATAAGGACATACCAAGCATAGTTACACAGAAGTTCTTCATTCAGCATGCTAGAGGAAAGACTGGTGTAGCTGAAGTAAGGACCCTAAGGAAGTACAACATCACATTGGTTAAAAACATGCACTGAGCTTACCACATGCATAACATGGAAGTCTACCAAAACATGCAGTAAAATAGCCACAGTAACATTTTAACACATTTATTTCTGAGTTAGTAAATAAGGCTGGATCTGTTACCTGTTTGAGATGTGTGCTGTGGTCCTTTCAGTTGATATGAAAATGTATTCTTTCCACAATTTTGAAGCTGGCAACAATGACATGCAAACATGGCCTTTTCACAGACAACATGCGTTTTACAGTGCAAGCATCAATACTGTGAGGATTACCTCATCCAACCCTTTAAATTCCTTACGGTACTATGAAAAATGGTCATGAACTTGCAATCTATCAGAACCTCTTTGAAGACATACTGTCTTTTCCTCTGTCACTATAAAATCTGAATCACTCTTTTGAAAAAAAATTGCCATTGTGTTAAGAAAGGACTTCTATGTAAAATCAGCTGTTTAACTAGATGGTGCATGTCTTCAAGGTCTCAGATCAATAAATATTTCATACTGTGATTTGGAGTAAACTTTAATAAATGCAGACACACTTCAATTTAGCCTGTTAGGTCTCCTTTGAATTTTTCATTGCATTTCACATTTTTCTATAGCACTACTGTTCTAGCAGTACCCACTAACATGGACTGCTCACTGTTTCCTATTTCTCCCTTTCCACTGTTTCTTTTCCATACTCATTTTGCCTCCTCCATGCCTAAGATTTTCCTGTGTTTTTCTCCCATTAACTTGTCATACTTTTTATAGTATATAACTCACTATTCGTCCTCCTCCTCTTGGCCTGCTTTATGTTCTTTTTTTCATCTTGAAATTATTCTTTCACCTCATGTCTTTCCAACCACCCCTTCCCTCCCACCGTGTCTTTTTTGGAGGATTAAATCATCTACCATTCCCTCTCACTCAACTCTTTATTTTATCTCCAGATGCTTGCACTTCTCTCTGCTCCACAAACACACTGTGCTCACAGTACTTCCTACCTCTGTCTCTTTATTCAATATGTCTTCCTTTCTCTTGGAAGATATATTTGTTCAAAGTATTTTCTCTTTTCTTTTGAACAAGAGAGCCAATCCACTAACTGGAGACACCCTTCTTTTTGTTGGGATCCCAGAAAGGGCACTCTGTTGACCGCAGAGAGGGGATGATCCAGTACACTTTGCTACAGACCAACCATATACTCTGCCATGAAAAGACTCTGTGCTATGAGGAATGGGTAGGCTATGAGGAGTGGGTGGGCAAAGAAGGCTGGATTCTGAACAGCTTCAACACCTAGGGGAGCAGGAAGGACCTATTTTTCCCCTTTATAGTCTACCACTTATTTTTACCCTGTTGGCCTCAGCAGTTTTGGCTATAGGACAGGACAGGGCTGGTCCTTCAGTTATTTACTCCTCAGAAATCACATGGATTCAAGTGTGACATTTTCCTTGTATGACTTGTCACTCAGAACAACATAAAACATAATTTCTAGGTGAATTGTGTCTCTGTGGAAAGCTTTCAGCACAGAACATGCGAACCATGTGCACTAACAGAATGGACTCTGCACACAAGCAGTAACTGCCACTCCTTGGAAAAGCCTTCCAAAATTAAGACATTGGGTGGGCTTTCTGCAGGTCAAATGTAGTAAGGTATTTGTGTGCACCCTTTTGCTATAGAAAGGCAGGAAGAAGAAGCTGTCAAACTTATTCATTACTTAAAGAGACAAGAGAAAAAAAGGCCCTTCCTCCTTTCAGTGCACTCACTGGCTTGTTTCTTCCTTTTGTGAGAGCTGCTGGATTTCCCTTGCTGTCTGCCGTCTTCCTTCCTAATGAGGTAAAAGGCAGTGTCGATGAGGTTTTGATCAGGTTTGCTGTTTGACAGTTGTTGTTGTTATTTTGGTTGCCACTCAGTGTCTCCATTATGGACCGAAAGGTTCCAAAAGGCCTTTTCAGCTGGTCCCCCGCTGGCTCCCCAGAGCCGGCTGGCGCCCGCACAAGTCCTTTGCCCCGGTCTTTATCCTTTTCCTCATTTAGTTCTGACTCTGATAGCTCCACCTGCACCACAGGCTCCTCAAAAGTTACTCGAAGTTTCAAATTTTGGGAGGTTCTGCGCTTTGAAGATGGAGACTTGAGAGCACTCTTAGGGCTGGTGGCAACCTTTTGGGCAGCGGCACTGTCTGTGCTGGACGGAGAGTTGTCTCCACAAAACTGGCTCTGAGGTACAGTACCAGACTGATATGGGGCTTCATTATCTGGATCGCTGCTCTCTGAAGTAGGGGAAGGACTGTGGCCTTCCACAGACTTAGAGACCCTGATACCAAAAGGGAAGCGGCGTCCTGCTGCGGAAGTGTGTTTCTTAATCATCAGGTGCAAACTCTCTGTGCTCTCAACACTTTCCACTATGGGCTGAGGCCTTGGTTTGTCAGTTCTTTTCACAGGGGTGTTCTTGTGCTCCTCCGAATTAGCTGAGTCTGTGTCAGACTCGCTGAGTGACCTCTGCATCAGTTGCCTCAGTCTGGCTAACTTCAGCTCCCTTTTCTCTGGCAAAATCTTCTTCACATTCTTGGAGGATGCATGAGCATCCTGAAATTCCAAAGTCAGCTTTTCCTGCATACAGACATTTTCAGAGATTTCCTTCCCTAACAACTGGCGCAAGATTTTATCTGAGTCCTCATCTTTTATCTTGGCTCGAGTGCGACTAGAAGTTCCCAAGCTGCCAAGAATCTGAATCCCATCTTGGGTGTTCAATTTACTTTTTGGTGGAGACAATTCATCTGCTTCAGATGGTTTCCACTGGGGTTTGCCAGAAGCAGGAGATGATGGTGAGCTTAAAGAAAAAAAGAGGAGGAAATACCACAGCCAAATTAATGCACATATAAACTGTGAAACTGCCATTTCCAGTGTACGTGTCTGTCTCAGCTTATTATTGTTAGTTACCCTCTTCATTGCTACTCACATGGAATTCATTACTATGATGCCACAGAGAAGATTACACAGAGAAGCATGTAACCCTGCTTCCACTCCTAATTAGGATTTGAGTCTCTTCACTTTCTTTTACAAAGAAAACTCCTTAAAATAAAAACTTAGAACAGTTATTTCAATGCCAACAATGACTTTCTGAGAAAAACTTTAGGGAAACTACTGCTTCCTATTTGTGGGAGCTGACATGTTTTAAAAGGTGAAAAAACCTTGCAAGGCCAAATGTCGACTATCCAAGTCACATCATAATACAAAAGTAGCTTATTCTAAATACTGCGAAAGTACCAGCTCTCTGCATAGCAATGATTTCATAAATCTAAACTTCATCTGGTATTAATAATAGCCATATAAGACCTCATAAAAACTCAGGGCCATTTGCACTCAAAACCTTTTCAGATATGAAATACTGAAAAGCATGAGAAAGGTGACATGAATTTATTCCAATACTATTAGAATAATAAATTAAATTTAGAACTCCAAATGTTATATAGTGAGGAAACAGAAATCTCAAGTAAGTCTGATTTGCAAAGAACGTAAATTACAGAGACCATTTCTTTCCCCGTGACATATGCCAGAGCTCATAATACACCACATTCTTATTTTAAACCACTTTTCCTCTAAGCAAGGGTAAGGTGACAAAGTTAGGGTTAGTGTGAGGCAGTGAATTCATAGATTTCATTTCTTTTTTCACAAGCAACTTCTACTGAGTCCATAGTTCTCACAGTGTACAAAATTCACATGCCTGTACTAGCCACCTCATCTTCAATTCTTTTTGTGCTTTTTCTCCTGCAGCAAACTGAAACAGACACTGAAGAATATGCATGTAATCTACAATAGACTTTCCTAGTAAAAGGGATAAGTTCTCTCAGATCTGCTGCTGTGTCCTTGGATGATGATAACATCCACAAGTGAGTTCTAGCTGGAAGGAAAAGTAGTAGCCAACAACAAAATAAAATTTTAAATAACAGAGTATCATTTTCAGACTTGCTCACTTAACTAAAAAGATGCCGCAACCGACTCTATTACAGGAATAATGAATGATGAGAGATCTGCTCTCATCTGATTTTATCTGATACTGAAATTAAAACAGTCCTGGTGCTCACCAGTACTCAGATGCAAGACCACTTGGAAAGACCAGTCAGCAAAAAGCACAGAAACCAAATGAGCTGGAAGACAGCGTTTGGTCCCATTGGCCCTGTTGAGCTGGCAGACAGGGAAGACAAAGACCATGATTCTAAAAAAAAGGACAAAACAACTCTTTCCAGTGTGGTTTTCTACTTCAACAGGGGTTTGGAGTTTACAGCCCTTTCCTAGCTCTAGTTCCTTTACACAAATGCCTCTCCAAACTCACTGTCTTTGTTATCTACTTCTGTAACTATTTGCACTTGTCTGAAACACTGACACATGAAATTCAGGGACGTGGAGCACTTGTCCAGAAAAGCACTTGAGATTCTGTGAGAATGGAAAAAAAGCAGTCCACTGATCCTATGAGTTCATACTTGATGACCCGAAGTTCTGACCATCAATGCCTGCAGAAGCTTTTATGCTTTATGCTTTAACATATATGAAGCTCCCTAATGACTCTGAAACAAGGAGAAGCAATGTATATATCTTCCAGAGAGGAAAGTAAATTAGAAGGTAATGATAACTGAGTCCTATTTGCAAGTGAGTTATTTAATTCCTTTCAATGACTTCTTCAGATTGCTATCAGAGGAAAGTCATATGCTTGCTTGACTTCCATGCACCACGGCATGGAAGTCTATGGCAGAAGTCAGAGAGATGTGTTAGCAGACTCCAGATCCAGTCCTCTGCCTTGACTTTCCTCCTCTTAAATGTTACTCAGTTTGTGTCTTTCTGAGACTTCTAATAGGATATGTAAACAATACATAAAATTTCAAGCTACTGCAGGCAAAAGAGTTAATGAGCGTAAAGGGTCTTATTAATCTGCAAGTGTTGTTGGTAACTGGCTTTATGAATTACTGCTGGCAGTAATGTATGGCGGACCACCATAAGGTCAAACTTTACAGCTTTCCTAGGGGTTTCTAGGATCCTCTGCTATTCGTCTGATACAAAATATGTTCTATTCCACAGTAAATCTGATTTTCACTCTGTTGGGAAACAGGTACTATTCATTTCATACTCAAAATTTCCAATATTTATAAAACACACACACTGTCAAATTCTAGAAGCTCTGCTTCAAGCCTGTGAGGTAAAAAACCACATTTACTCTACAGAACACATCTACTATTTAGACAGGTCACAGCTTCTCCTGATAACTGATGTACCATGAAACTGTGCAAATCCAGGCTGCAGCACAATTCCAGTCACCTTACCTTGGGGACGTGGGCAGTGACTTGCCCTCTGACCGCTGGGCTTCTAAAAGCTGCTGGAGTTGGTTCTGTAATGTCACACGTTCCATTGTCTGCCTGCAAGAAAATGTAAGACTGTTTACCTTGAATTGTAAAACTGTCAGCATTAGTAAGCTACAGAATGACTGATACTACCTGTTCAACTTTGTATTCAAAAAAGAAGTCCTCTTCACCTATACCTTACATAGTAAATAAAAAGAGAAATTATAAATAATAGCATAAACAGAAGGTTTGTACTTGTCTCTGAATCCCTGTGAATATTTTGTGATCACTGTACAAGACCAACTGAGAGACGCTTACTTGTCAGAGATTATTTATTATAATTCATATAAGGACAAATGTGGGATCATAAGCAGCAGTTCATTGGAACTGACTCATGGAAAATAATAGTCCAGAAACAAAGATATTGTGGAGCAAATTTAGGGACATTCAGTTCTTACTTGTTTGTGTAAAGGAAGAGGAAAGGTACAGATTAGGAAGTCATTTCATACATTTGGTGGATGGCTTTTACTCAGCTGAACGACACCTCAGACAACTGCTCTCTCCTTTTCTGTCTGCAAATGAAGTCAGAGAGGAGTTTTTGCCCACTGGGAAGGGCTGGTCCATCTTCTTCAGCTGCATGATGGATCTTAAGTATGACCTCTGTGTATTCAGGGGAGAAGGAGAAAACACATCTTCTTGCTCCCCAACCTTACCAAAGGTCAATAGTGCTGGACCTACTGCAGCCTATCACTCTCAATGTGGTGTTGTGTTCTATGTTTAAAAAAATCGTAATAGCAGATATAAATTGTTAGTATATGAAAGTGATATTCATACTAGAAACTCCATTTACCATAGAACTGTAATCACAATCTGTTATCCTGCTACATACTTATTTCCATAGAAAGTACTCAGTTGAACAAGATAACCTGCAAACCTTCAAGTAGTTCTATGAAAATGAAGAACAGATCAATTTGCCACAAAAAGCTCTTCTCCCTCTCCCTGCTCCGATCCATTCTAGCATCAAAACAACCCTTTAGCTTGTTGACTGTCACAGATCACGCTCAATCTCATTTAGTGACCTGTAAGTTCCAGTTCCTCTAAACACTCCACAGATAGAATTACTGGGAAACTACCAGAAAACAAGAGACTTACAGCTTTTTGTTATTCTACACATGCTATTTTTCACCTGGAATACAGCTGGTACATTTGGTTTTATTCCCTGGTCTTGATCAAATGACCATGTGAAAATGACTTTTTATCTGCTTCTCCCAGGCTCTGCTGCTGTTGCTGTAGAAGTAATGTTTTTAGTACTTTTATTCTTATTGGATCTGCAGAACTAATACAGTTCCCTGCCAGTGAGCTGGATTCTTTCCTAGCTCGCATGCCATCAGCGGAAGAGTTAGCTGAGTTCCAAATGCGGTCTTTATAACTGGCAATGTCAAAGCCAGAAAGAATCCAGATGACTTTTTAGACTAGGGGTTGTACTTGCAGGGCTAGCAGAAACCAAACATCTTACTTTTAACATATCAGAGTGGATCTGAAAAGTGCTACAGAAATAAAGGTGGGATCTTGACAAACTGCCTTGCCATCACATTTTACAATACAATCATGCTTTATGTAGATCCTTTCTTCCTTTAATTTTCCATCTTCCTTCCTCTTGCCTACACACTTCCTTAGACTATTTTAAAATTCTCCTACCATCTGTCAACATTGGCTTACATTGCAGCTCCCCAGATACTCTTTTTTAAGAGCCAGGGAAATTTTCATTTGCGATTAGATTGTGTTGCAATTTATCTGTTTTATTTGCCTTTTATGCTTCCTTCAACTTGTATTTTTAAATATCTAAATAAGGTAGCTAACAGCTTCTTATGCTTTTAGCTTTAATGGAAATCTCTGACACCTCTTCTGCTGAGTTGATGTTCTCATTCCACTTAATTTTATTGTGCTAAAAGAATTAAAGTTTCCTCTGTTTTCACACTTTAACTAGTTAGTAAATAGCTTACAGAAACCCACACATCTTGCCAGCTCTATCCCTAAAGATATATAACATACACATATATATCTGAGATAGCATTGAAAACAAGGGATCTCAACTTCTTGGAACAGCAATATTCCTAAATATTAAAACTAGACTGATACAGGACACAATATTACTGCAGCTTCAGGTGTAGGAGGGTCTACTTTATGATATTTAATGCCCAAATTCTGAGGGTCTTAGCTTAGACAATGTTCCCAGTAAGTAACATGTAAGGACCCTTCTGTGTCTGCTTAGACAAATGCGGACCCCCACTACCTCCCAATGAAATCAGGGAGCTCAGTAACTGAACAGGGAACAGGCTGAGGCACTGGGTTCTACTAAAGTATCTTTCATAGTATGTTGCCTTACTTCTCCATTTTGTTTTGAATAAAACAAGAATGGCCACTCTACAAAGCAGAAAATGAAACAGCTTAACTAAGTAAAAAAGAGATGAGCATTGTAAAGTTTATACCGGGTTTCTTACTTTACGTCTATATAGCACTTACTACCACACAACAACACCGCCCTGCCCCAAACCAGCAACCTGCATACACCCTACCATACTGCTACAATAATTTTGTATTCAGCAATTTTTAAAGCTATTCCTATGATGTTTCAGGAAAATAATGCATTTTGTTTACAGAACACAGGAAAGAGGTGGGAACAGAGGATATTCAACCACTTTTTCATCATCATTTTTTAACTCATTGTTTGCTTTGACCTTTGCCTTGCCAGAGATTTTGGCTTGATAGTGTACCAAAAAGACCAACAAGTGTCTCATTCATTAATTGCTTTGCACATCCAGGTCCAGGACCGTACAGCCCTTTGGGAATGCAGGTAGAATGGTCTGTCATCAAGTGGCATTGTAACAGAAGTCTAGGGAAGCATTAATTTTGTGTCATCAGTTCTGACTTGGTGTCTTCAGGCCAGGAAAGTCCAGACAATCCAAGTCATTACTGCTAATGTCATCAGTGCTAGAAACCAGTATTTGTGCAGGTTGGAATTTTCTATGTTGTCAGCCAAGGTTTTTTTAGATAGATGAAATCCATGAAGGAATAACTGAGATTGCAAGACCTATCGAGACCTCAGGAAGTAAAATGAAAGCCAATATTTTCTGTAACTCTGTGAGAAACTTTTGTGGCTGCCCTAAGCATTTGTCCTGTTGGATTGACCAAACTTCTATAATCAACAAGAGTTGCAAACAAAAGTTTTCATTCTGAAGGCAGTAACAGCAGGTTTTGTGGTCCGCTTTCCTTTTTACCTGTGGAAAGAATGCTTGGTTCTTCCATCTTTTGGGAAAACTCTCAGTTAATCTTTTTGTGAAGATTCAATGGAACATTTGCAGTTACCACTTATTTCCTTCTTTCAAATATAAAGGCTTTTCCCTTTGAATGGAGACTTAGACCCAGCTCAAAAGTTTTTGCTATACTCTTCTGTATTTGTTGTCTGAGCTGCTTTGGATCAAAAAGATGAAAGATATGAAGACTCTGGCAAAATGTGATTTTATTGTTTTGGTTTTGTGCCTTCTTTTCTGGAATGGCTCCAAAGAGTGTGATGAATTGGGATAACTTCTCGCTAGAACTGCTCTGTGTTGCCTTGATGACTGGAAGGGCTCACAAAAAGAGAATGAAAGACAGTACTTCCTCTTTGGTTTAGGACGATAGGTCTTGCTACGTGCTGGTCTAAGACAGTTTCTGCACTGCTGATCTTCTTGCACAATATCAACCATTCCAGTCTTCCTGTGGCTGGGGACGTACAGTGTTATCAGAGAGAAGCTCTTATCTCTGCCTAATAAGGCACTCAGAATAAAAGAAGACTGCATGTTTACAGCAGCTGAGGGAAGAGTGGGAAGCACATATGGCTTCCTGTGTTGATATTGACCATTCAAGTAATCCGTCATGATACAATCATGACTCCTCTGTCTCTAGAACAATATCCACTAACACCAGCAGAAGTAGGTGGAGAAAACACAGGAAAGACAGCTCAGCTGCCCAAGTTGGAGCTATTCCTATGTAACAGCAGTCTGAAGTGACTTAGACTGTAAACTGCACTTCCATCTATTGCCATCTGATGCTTTCAGAATTTTCAGAGGTGCTGTAGCCAATGAATTCTCCTGCTATGCTAGAGGTAAGATGCCTTGAGACGCTGCCCCAGGCAGGTATTTCATACTGTCCTTGGATTTTTATGCAGGATGGGGCTGCAAACCACAGCAGAGCCTTCCTCCATCATCCCCTCTGGCTCCTGAGCATGGGCCTCTGAACATGGTCCATTGCTTCTATCAGAGCCACTCACAGCCTGAAGCTTGCAGCCCAAACAGCCATGCAGAAGCTGTTCTTTCAAGCAGAAAATAGAATATTTCACTGCCTCAGTAAACTGCAACAGGGTGGCATGGAGACTCACATCTCTTTGTAGAAGAGGAAGAAAAGGCTGTTGCTGCACTTATTTAAGCTAAATCTGAAGCCTGAAAAAACAGGGTGCTGAAGGGAAGCAGATTTAAGTCCATCTGAGACAGCAGAGGAAACCATCAGGAGCAGGAGAAGAATCATTTAAATGACTTCCTAAGCATGCAGTCTGTGAGATGACAGCAGGGAGACTTGGAGAAGCGTTAATGCTTTTGTCAGGAAAGTCAGAACTAGACTGTTTCTACATGGGTAAACAGACTTCTGACTGACATAAGTCTTTGTTTTCCATATGAGAGATTATACTTATATTGAGTACTGGTTGAGCACTGAAGAGAACTGAAACATGGAGAACCTGTCATTGCCATTTCTACTTCCCGGTGTGTGGGTTTTTTATTTTTGCTGAGTTATGGGGAAAATAAATTTCATTATATATTGAGATGAGTCAGGTGCTAATGCAGGCTACTCAGAAAATACCCTATGTTCTGGATTTGTCCTTTCTATCAGCTGATTTATGTATTTTAATATTTCTTAGCAAATGAATCAATTACAAAACACTTTGTACTGTGAAATGTCCAGTGAGCAGTGTCAGACTGTAAATTTATAAAAACTGTGAAAATTATAATAATTCTTAGTTCACTTTTTATATTTATGAGAGTATAAACAAAGATAAAATGCCTTTATAATATAAAACTTAGAGGTACAAACATAAAAATAAGCATATTTCAAATGCAAGAAGGTATTCTATAATGACAAAGAGGACCGCTACTACACACTCATTTTGCTGTAAAAACAGATCAAAATACATACCTGATTATACCAAAAGCATGAATTAACAATGCAGATAATTTTGGTTCTTATTTTCAAGGCATCCCGTTTGAAACTAAAAATTGTATCACTGTAATGGGTTGGCCCCAGCTGGCAGCCAAGCATACACACAGCCAGTCTCCCACTCCCCCTATCTCCCAGTGGGATGCAAGCAGAAAACAGGAAGAATAGAGGCAAAAATCTCGTCAGTCAAGATGAAGACAGGGAGATCACTTACCAATGACTGTGATGGGCAAAAGAGACTCAGCTTGGGGAATTTAACTTAATTCATTGCCAACTAGCATAAATATTTCATTATTGATTCAGGTATTGGGAAGCAAAAAAGGACAGACATTTAAAACACCTATCCTCCTCTATTCCAGGCTCAACTTCCCTCCCAGGTTCATCTGGACTCCAAGCCCCTCTTCTCTCCCATTCTCAGGCTCCACTCCAGGCACCTCTCTTCCCCTCCTGTCATTGCTGCCAGTTCCACGCAGTCTTCTCAGCGAGGCAATGAGCAGCACAGGTCAGGGTTTGTGTGAGGCAGTTTCTCTCTGCTCCTTTTTTTACTTTTTCCTGTGCTCTAGTGCAGGTCCTTTACAGACAGCAGTCCATTCAGAGAAGCACCAGCTCTGGTGTGGGCTTATCCATGGGCTACAGTCCTTTCAAGAGGTGTACCTGTTCCAGCATGGATACTCCATGGGCCACAGTCCCTTTGGGGGTGTGCCTGCTCCACCATGATGCACCTCTTGCTCCTCTGACCTTGTTGTTCCCTCTGTTTGTCATTCTTCTGTTCCTTCCTCCTCTCTGTCATTTTCTGCCCTTTCTCAAATATGCTTTCACAGAGGTGCCACCAATGTGATTGATGGGCCTAGCTGTGTCCCACAGCGGGTGTGTTGTGGAGCTGGCTGGAACCAGTTGTGGTCTGGAAAAGGGCAGCCCCTCACCTGTTCTCACAGAGGCCACCCCTGCAGCTCCCCTGCTAACAGTCTTGTATTTTATACACATTACAATTACCCACACACTGCTTGCATAAAATGATACCGTCCCCTCTAAACATGGGTTTGTCAGAAGCTATTTTCATGGCCTGAGGTACCTGGCAAGCTCTTGATTATGTATCTAAGTTGGAACACTAGGCCAGTGCTGACGGTTTCTAAGATTCTCACCTTATGAGCCTATTGACTTGCTAAATCACAGTAACTGCACCTACAATAAAAGCAAGCAATTACATAAATTCATGTTTCAAAATAATAGGCCCTTTATAGAACTTTTATGAAAAACTGTATGTTGTGGTTTAACCCCAGCCAGGAACTAAGCACCATGCAGCCACTCACTCTCTCCCCCTTGGTGGGATGGGGGAGAGAGTTGTAAGGGTAAAAGTGAGAAAACTCGTGGGCTGAGATAAAGACAGTTTAACAGGTAAAGCAAAAGCCAAGTACGCAAGCAAAGCAAAGCAAGGAATTCATTCACTGCTTCCCACCAGCAGGCGGATGTTCAGCCATCTCCAGGAAAACAGGGTTCCATCACACATAACGGTGACTTGGGAAGAAAAACGCCATCACTCTGAACGTCCTCCCCTTCCTCCTTCTTCCCCCAGCTTTCTATGCTGAGCATGACATCATATGGTATGGAATATCCCTTTGGCCAGTTGGGGTCAGCTGTCCCTGCTGTGCCCTCTCCCAGCTTCTCGTGCACCCCCAGCCTACTTGCTGGTGGGGTGAGGTGAGAAGCAGAAAAGGCCTTGGCTCTGTGTAAGCGCTGCTCAGCAGTAACAAAAACATCTCTGCATCACCAACATTGTTTTCAGCACAAATCCCAAACATAGCCCCATAGTAGCTACTGTTAAAGAAAATTAACTCCATTCAAGCCCAAACCAGCACACCATACTAAAATATTAAAACCAGCTCCTATGAAGAAAAAAAAGACCATAAGGTATTTCCTGAGTAGCCATTGTGGGTTTTGGTGACCTTCCAAGTCCAAAAAACCCCCTCCAACTACTATTTCCATTATTCTTCCCAACATCAACACCCAGAACTGTAACTGGGAAGAGCCCCTCACTGTATGTAAAAGCATGCTATGTGAACAGAAATTATAATCAGCAATAATGTGATCCCAAGGTATGCAAAGGGAAAAGGGAATGGAGAGCTTCATACATACCCTTTTCCACTCCTGCTCCCTTCACCTATGTTCACAGCAAACTGCCACAAAGCTGAAAAACTGGGCTGCTAAACGTGAAGTCTTAAAATGCTTGAGAGCAAGAAAAAGTGGAAAAAAAAGGTAGAAGTACAACTTGAAAATATCATATATAAGAAGCAGAAAACAGATACTGCTAATAAATTGAAGACAAAGTAGGCTATTAAGAATGATCCCTCTGCTAACAATGAAACACTTACTCCTTCAGCTGCTTCGTTAGCTTGACCACCTGAGAAGCCAACGACATACACGTCTCCACAACCACTAAATAGCGGGAACACATAGTGTGCCCGTGTCGTTCAGCACTTTGTGAGGGTTTCTCTCCCACGTGGTTTTGCATGGTGACATTTGCTCCATATTCAACCAATGTCTGTAAAAACACAAAAGGAAACATTGACACCTGTAAGTGTAACTCTCTGCTGTGGTAACGTTCTTCTGGTCAACCACAAGAACAGCTGGACACAAAGCAGTCCTGAAGAAAATGCTTGAAAAAGCTGATCTAAGCCAGTGATTTTTAAAAGCCAGTCACTGATAAGTCTATATGCACCGTGAACTCAAAACACATACCACTAAAATCTATCACTCAGGTGAAAGGATAACAGAGAAGAGTGAGCTGTGGTTCAGAAGCACTACAAAAAGACTATTCCTTCCTCTTCCCTTGCAGTTCTACTCAATTAATTTGTTTTCTGTTCATTTGTTTGCACAGCATAGCGTGACTTACAGCATTCATACAGTGAGTGGGACCACCAAATGAAAACAGAGGACTTACATATACATTGAGCCACAGTAATAAACTTTTGCAGACACACCTGTCTATGCATTACTGATCATTGTGCTAACTTTGCACATTCTAGACCTAGAAAAGAAGACACAAAGAAGTACAATTCAAAGGACACCTGCGCTAGATAATGTCAGAGTCCAGGGCAGCATCAATACATTGCTAGCCAGTTTATTAGAGAGGGTGGTATTGAGCTTGTAATGGCTTACCAAGTTTGGTATCTGCTGTTCTTGGGATCTCCGCACTGCAAAGCATTGCAATATACCCTTAGAATCTCATTTTAGGCATGTCTTTGCCACAGTATTTGCTGACTCCTTTTGTGGTTTAGCTCTCAATTTCCTACCACAGCAGAATCCCCGAGTTAAAAACACTCAACACAGCAGTCTCAATGTCCTGATTCCTTAGCCAAGTGATGTTTGGATATGAAAGGTATGGCAGATGCTTTCCAACAACTCCTTTAGATCAGACAGGCACAAATTTCTTATTGCAGAAAGAAATCTGTACAATTACTTTTTCAATCTGGTTGGGGTTTTTGGGGTTTGTTTTTTCTTTTTTTTTTTAATGCTGACAGAAGTCTCATTGCTTTGCACTTGCTTGGTTACCCCCTATTTTCTTTTAAAGAGATACTCAAATACGTGTCCGCACTCTTTAAGAAAAATAATGGCTCATACTCTGATGTATACCCTGATGTTACTCACAGCACTAGCAGAGAACCCTAGCTTGCTTCTGGAGAACTGTCAAGGTTGTGAGCATGACATCTGAGTTACCTATCAGAACACTGAAAGGGCAAAAGAAGGCTGTCATGCTGACCTCATAGAATCATAGAATGTTTTGGGTTGGAAGGGACCCCTAGAGGTCATCTAGTCCAACCCCCCTGCAGTGAGCAGGGACACCCCTAACTAGATCAGGTTGCTCACAGCCCTATCCAACCCCCATCCAATAACACAAGCAAGAATTGAGACCAAACTCTTTCTAATCTGTTTGTGATAATCAGTGTTATGTACTACTTGCTTTACTGGAGAGACTAGAATAGGACCTAAATGTTCTCAGCAATGTTCAGACACACACTGCTCATAGCACTTTGGAAAAAATTCTGAACAAAACCATAATGCATTCAAAACCTACAGCATCGTTAACATTACACATGCACATGCAGAAGAGGAACTCTGTGGTTAGGCTCTTGATTGACTTATTGAAGCAGAGACAGTAAGCCACTGAGGACTGGAGTGGTCTTGTTGACTCGGAACAGCAGGCACAGAGACCTCTACATCTGCTGACAGAAAAGAGGAATGGTTGTCTGTCTGGTCTGCTAAATCTCTACAGAAAGAAAACTGATGAACAGTCTTGCACTGCATCTCATGTCAATAGATTTGCTATAATTTTCCAATAAAGAAGATCAAGGAGAGAGAGTTATGACCCTGCAGAAAGCAATCTTATAATTTGGAACATGATAAGGGTGTCTCCTGCTCAGAACCACAGTAAATGAGAGGGCCGGGGAAACACTGACAGCTTGCGACTCTCCAACTTTTGTACTGCTACTTATAACCTCCCTGCCTTCTGTATCACTTCTTTCTTTTTACCAGATCATTCACTGTACATTGTTTTAAATTAAACTATAATCTCACTGGGCAGAGGGATTATTTTAACAGCACAACAAAACATCAACTGCACTTAAGACCGTGAGGTGTTAATGAGGTGACATTACTAACATTGTATAATTTTGTTGTCTTTAGATATTTTCATTATTAATTTCTCATGGCTTCACTTCAATACAAAAATCTTATTGATTTGTGTATTTATCTACAATAAAATAATCTTGAAAATTCTAAGCCATTTATTAAGCTTCATTCTTCATGGGGAAAGCAGTGCTGTTCTGGTTTTGGTTTAGTTTTATCCATGAAAAAAGCCTGCAGATGTCACCACTCTGTTCAAAATCATCCAGTCTCATTTCTCCTTCAAATGCATTGTAGATCTTGATGAAGCACTGTTGAGTTAGCAATCCTAGGCACACACCCTACCACAACAGTGCTCCCCAATAGTAAATCATAAACATTTCTTCTGTCAACTTTTTCCAACTGACCATAGCAATTGTCTACTATAAAATAATAAAAACATTAGATTCAGCATGGATGTGATGAATTTTTATGTGTTTATTTTATTCTCATACGAATTTGTACAGGACATCTTTAAAAGAAAGACATGTCCCATCAATGAGAAAATACAGAGATGGTCATGTCCTCCAAATCTATTTGACTATGTTCTTTTCAAGTCTCTTCATTCAGCTCAGCTGTCATCTCTTTTTCTTTTTTTATTGTATGAGACTCTCAAACTGGCTTTTATGGAGTTATGTCTTCTGTGTGTCCAGATATATAAATAGACTCCTATAATAATAAGCAGCTATGCATCTGTAGATTCAACAAAATTGTGCACAAATATATTTAGCTCTCTGAAGAGGTTAGCTAATGAGAAATGACTTGCTGTATTTCTTTTAGGGTTGAACTCATACAAATATTCTGCATTTGCAGTGGCCTAAGAGTTCATGTGTGGTTACAGGATTAACATGTTTAATTTTATATATATATATATAAAAATATATATAAATATATATATACATGAGTCCTCAGACTCTGAGAAGTATTACTCCTTCTTAGACATGTTTTCCTCCCCTACTTGACTTGATGACTTTGATTTCTATCTCTTGCCTTTCTGCCATATGGTTATTTATTCCTTTATCTATTCTTCTCCAATGACTAATTTCTTTCTCAAATACCTTTCTGCAATTTTCTGGAATAATTTTATTATCATTTCTTCCCAAAACAGCTTTCACTCAAAGTGAGAACAACAAAAAATACTGAAATGTGCCCCTGTCACTAATGGTTCCAGTAACTTTGATGGACAGGGGATATATCTGCAATTCAACGCTAAGTTGAGATGCTTCACCTAGCCACCCAGTTCAACCCTACAGCTTTTTTGGTATGTCTGCATTGAACCCTGGTACTGTGCAGAGGTATCCAAACCGTTTATTATCTCTTTATTCAGATATGGCTCACAAAAGTACCGTAGCTGTATAAGCCTTCTCAGGAGGACAAACTACCCTTTTCAGCAGCTCTGTACAACAGAACTATATTGCTTTCAGTGGCCAAGCTGATTCACTAAGAATTAGTTAGGAATCACCATCATGCTGCATTGTTTGGCATAGATACATTCAAAGATTACAAGTCTGGAAAGGATGGTTTACTCAAGGTGGAAATCCTTCAACATAGAAGAAACTTATCTCTTAGACTTCCCCTAAGCAGGAAAGCTACAACTATTCGTTGGAAAAAGAAACAGAAGGAAAATATCAGAACAGTAAGCAGAGTATGCATATCTACGCTGGCTGCCCTTTTGTAACATAAAACCACACATTAGCTGCTTATGTATAAGCAGTATAATCATGCCTTCTTCTTGGAATACAACAGTTACTTTAGGCTAACAATAGCATAATGGAGAATAGAATCCAAAACCCAGAGCTTTTTGGTATTTCAGCCTGAGTTCTACTGGTTTAAAGTTCTTTCTTCTAGTATATGTTAATGTATCAATAATTATTCCCACTTGTAAGGTCTCCTATAACCACTTTAATGGTTGTTGTCATTCAAGTTTGATGCAAAGAGGTTTCTGATATAGCTAACACTCTACCTGTATACATCCTAGGTAGCCATGTTGAGCAGCTATGTGAACAGCAGTATTTCCATCCTGGTCCACTTCATCCAGTGAAATCCCTTGTTCTTGCATAAACTGAAGAAGCCACAGAAGGATTTTCTCCTAGGGGGAGGAGGAAAGAGATGTCACAAAAGATAAGAAATAATGAAAAGCTAAATGTGCTAGAGGAACACTGGTACTGTCATCTGTTACTAATACTGTCCAATAATTCCTTTTTTTCAGTCTCTCTTAACTTTGTAGGTCTTAGTGTATCATAGGTCTGCCTCTGTTGTTTTTTTTTTTTTGCCCCTCAAGGAAATAAGCCAAAATACTTTATTTGTTTTATAAAATGACTTAATAGGAAAAATATTCTGAGAAATTATACATTAAAAAGCATGTATGCCTGTACGTTGGAAAGGAGACCTGAGGCAGAACAGCCTCTCTGTCAATCTGAAAATCAGCTCATTAAATTCGGTGAAACTTCACAAGCCTCTTTGGAAAATTAAAATGGGAGCATGTGCAGATCACAGAGCTAAGCAGTTAGATTCTTCAGATCTACTATCATGCCCCAGCTCTGGGCTGTTGTGCAAGATGAGAAGCAAAACAACTAAAACCAGGAAATCTCTCTATGCTGAGCTCTCAGTGTATTGACTAATGGACCATTTGTATGTGCCTGCATGTTGGGAAGGAAGGGGAGTCTTGGAATGCAAAACTTGCAAGTAAAAGTGAAGCCAAAACTGAGGTCTCAACTTCATTCTTTTTAACATTGCATTTTGTGTGTGTATACAGGTGTAATAGACTTTTATATGGGTATTCTTTTCTAGCAATGGAGAGTTTATATATGTGCACTCAGCTTATTTTGTTTCTTATTTTCCCCAGTAGGTTTATTTGGAAAAATCTTTTTCTCTCTAGGAACCTTCCATGCCTCTCCACATTAAATTTCATTGTGCCCTGTTGAATGTCATACATATTGAAAATCTAGAATAAATCTATAGATTACACAAAAAATTGAGGTCCATTAAAGGATAGCTGACTACAGCTGTACTCCCAGCTTTTGCATACATGGGTCTGTAAGAGTGAAGTGTACCTAAATAAAACAGTACTGAAAGCATGTCTAGGAGCCTGAGCAGTAATCAGGTAGGAAAAGAGAAAGAATAAAAATGAGGAAAGGAAATTCTAGGTAGGAATAAACCTCTTGGGTATAAACCTCTTTTTTTTTGCATAAAAGTACCACAGAAATTTTAATGTCAAGGAAAAGGAGATGGATCCTCAGACTCTTCTAGGTCTCCTCCAAACGATTCTGCCCATTCAAGCACCTGGGTCTCTGCTTACTACTTCAGAGGGCTAGTCTGTCTGGAACTTATCTTCTTCATATTTCCACTTTAACAGCAGTTTTGTTTTCATTACAGGGTGAAGGGATAGGTATTTTTACTTCTCCTTGGCTGAATGCCCAATCCAGCTGACAGCCAGCATGGAGAGATGACTTCAGATCACATATCCCTTTTAAAATACTTTCAAGCAATTTCTTGAGATGCCTGTGGTGTTGGCCAGCAGTGAAGAAGGATTACCCTCCTTCTATGAATTGCCCTTATGTTTTAATAATTAAAAGAAAAATATTTTAGCAAAATTCCTCTGCAGAATTGGAAGACAACTATAGCTTTGAAATTATATATTTTTTTGGAAAGTAATAGGGACCAGAATGTTAAGCATGTTCTGTAATTTTATGAGCATGATCAGCATGGAGCAAATGATGCTTTCTAGTCATTTATCTTATCAACATGGAAAACAAGTGCCTGGATGGCTAAATGCAATCATCTGTTCTTAGGGACTGCCTGTGCATCAACTGATCACAGTGACAAAGTCAGAGGCCTACTCAGTTGGTGTTTCTCTCAAATGACTATGTTTTTTTAAGAAATGCATTCTTGACAAAAAAAAAAGAAAACAGCTATTTTCTTCACTTACATCTAGGAAAAATGAAATCAGCATAAATTAAAATATATATCACTTTAGTAACACATTATGTATTTGGAAGAAAAGTGTTCTTGGGGATAGGTTTATAGTCATCAACTCAATTTTTTAAGACAAAATTAAGGATAATAAATTAATGATATTAAGATAATGGAAAATAATCACATATTTGTTATGTAACAGGAACTGATAAATACTGATGAATTATTCATTATATCTGATAATTTTGAGACCTACAATGGTCTTATGTTGTAGCAGTGGTTAACATATCTCTGGCATATTCTAGACCTACAATAATTCAAACGTCCCTAAAAAAAGATTCTGGGAAAATGTCACAATATGTAAATTCTGGTTTGGGACAGGATGCAGACTTTGGCTCCATCAGTTGGCTTTCAGAGCAGAAAGAACAACTAATAAAGACCAACTAAATGGACTAAAAATGGAAGGATTAGTGTGGTGAAAGTACTGACTCTACAGCTAATCCTAGCCCCATTACTCAATATTAAATAAGATGCTATTCCCAGTTTCCATTCCCAGTAGAGGAGTAGGAGTTAGTGAGAACAAGACAAAAATGCAAAAATGACATTAGACAGAAAGGCAAACATCCTGAGGTGTTAAAAAGGTGTATTGTTAGGCATTTGCATATCTGAATGTCACACACTCTTCCCCACTGAGCTCTCCAGCACTACACCACCACCAAGTGGTGCACTGAACACCTTCTAGGTCCTCAGCCATGCTGTAGTTCTGGTTCCTTGAAGGCTCCCTAGACTCTCTGGAGCTCAGAGGCAACAAAGCCTTGGCATTTCCCACTCTCTGCCTCTTACCTGTGCAGTCCATGCTACCACAACATCCACGTTGGAAAGAAATTACAGTCCTGTGAAGCTTTTAGTCAGGACCTACTATGTGCACCTAGGACTGCATCACTGTCCTGTCACACGGTGACTGTGCCAGACACAGCTGGTACACAATCTGCCACGTACCATGACTTATGCCCAGCATGGAGAAGACTGCCAACAACCATGGCTGCTTCTTGCATAATCCCATGCTTAAAGAAGTCCTTGCTAGGAGGTGTGCTGACCAGGCTACAGCTTGACTTTAAGCTCTTCTCCTCTTCCATCAGATGAACTCATGAGGTTCCTCTCTCACTGGACAATTATAATATTCTTGAGATGACTCTGGAGTCAGTCCATGGTTGTGGTTTGATGACCTTTAACATAGGAGCTTTGCTACAAACTCCCTTTGGCTGCCCATTCTAAATGATATTTATTGAAGAAAAATATGGTGCACATGCCTAATGCCTGGGGGAAACAATGGATGGACTGACTCTTTTAGAAAGTGATTCAATAACAGGTCTTCCTTGTAAAAATATTACTCTTGTAATTCTGCCAAGACCAGTGTTTACATGGATTATCTCTTGTGTAAGTAATGGTAAAATAAATTAAAGCTTCGAGTATAGCGCCAACCATGCATTTGAATTTCTCGAAGTTTTTTCTTCTTAACACAGTTGGGTAAGATAGTCTGGCATCCCTTCAGCCTCAACATTCCCTCATGTTTGCAAGATGTTTCTGGATTATAAAAAAAAAGACAATTGACATTACATGTGAACTTTCTTTGGCATTCAGCTAACTAAGAAAATTTGGCAGCAATTTATATATCACCTTTTTAAATTTCACGGGTGGCTGATTGTAGCTGGTGTTTCTTAACTGGTAGAGCTTCCGTCCTGCTCTGAAAAGAATCTAGATAAAGTGTGCCAGATCTGTTCCTGGCAGCAGACAGCATAGCTCACTGAAAAAAAACAAAGCTTCACTGGATTTAGTTTGTATAAATATCTTTAGTGATGAGGAAAAAATTAGGCTAATCAATTGAAGATATGAATGTAAGTTCACACAAAACTTTCTCTTCCAAACTTTTTCTTCCCAGTAGCAAACATGCCTTTCTCAAATCCAGTTCTGATCTGGCGCTCAGCCTCCCTGCATTCAGTGCTAGGTTTACAGGCCAAACTTGCTATGGAAAGCAGCACACAATCAATTAGTATATCCAACAAGGCCCTAACCTGCACCAGTAACATCTGCATAATAGGTGAGTGGAGAAAAGGCAATGGAGACCTTTGCACAGCATGAAAACAAGGGGGGCTGTGTGCCTATGGAAACAGCAGGAGAAAGGGTAGACCTCAGCTCCATAGCCTTACAAACCTGCTCCCTTTCTTTCCCTCCCGTTCCAGTAAATTCATGCTTGGACAGGATCAGTTAACAGCAGAAACATGCCACAGTAACTGTATGGCACTGAATGAGACAACCACACTTGTACAGGAAAGAAAAATATAATTTTCTTAGTGGTTACATTTTGCTTGTTCTCTCTTAACAAGTAAGAGAAAAAAAGAATTAGCCCAAAAATAGTGGGCTTTCTGCATTTATCCTTAATGTCTGTTGAAGAAACTGGGTGATAAAGTGGCCCATCTGCCAAAGAGATTAGAGAAGAATAACCAATCCCTATTCCTTGCATAGTAGGTCCTGGAGAAGGTCCTTTGAAGAGGGGTTATTGCAAGGTCTACTTAGGAAAAACAGACTTTGTGGGAAGAGAATATGGTGCGATTAAGTGCTATATGTTTCCCCAGACATTAGCAAAGCACTGAAATGCTGTACTTCTGTGGTTTCTCATCATTAGATTTATAGATAAGTTAGGTGTGGAACAGGATTGGTTCACAATGTATTTTTATATGTAATTCTCAGTAAAACTGGCTAGAGCTAGACAGATGATGTTCAAGTTTCACCACACTTCACTTCACTTCCAGTATATTGAATTCCTAAATTGTCACAATTTGCCAAAATTTTTTGAAATTAGTCTCTCCTGGAAAGACAGTGTGAACTATCCCAAAATGTTTGACGATTTTCTGATGTGTCCTAGGAGTCCCCTAAGGATCATGACAGCTAATTTCCCTAGATGTTCTTGGGATTTATAAATTGGCCTAACATGCTAGCTAATCTTCTCCGTTACTTAAAACTTATAAAAAAAAAAAAAAAGAAAAAAAAAGAAAAAAAAGGATGTAAGAGGGAAAATACTGAAAAAAATACACAGATTAAGTGCAAAAAGATTTTGCTCTTTGAACCAATTAAGAACACCTGTAATTAAAAGCCACAAAATTATAAAGATGCTTTAAACTGAAATTCTTGTATGAACATCTAGATAATCTATTTGAAAAAGTAAATGAAAGTCATACCTGGCCATAGCAACCTGCATAATGAATAAGGCTTGGGTGGTCCTTTGAGCAACTTAATTCTGCAATAGCTTCTGTTTCGCTCACCATCCACCGAACACACTCCAGCTGACCATTCTAAACAAATTAAAAAAAATAATTTAAATTCCAGCTCTTTCAGTTCTAGACATAATCGGCAAACAGGGAAAAGCTTATCAGAATTATTAAAATGTTATGAAATTCCAGTTTGTTTGAAAATGTGTTCTTTTATCTGCTCTCATATAATGCACTTGTCTATCTTGCTGTCCTGGATCAATTATAGTTTGGCTATTGATTATAGCAAAATGGGCAATGTGAAAGTGGCAGCCAAATAGTGTTACATACACAATCTGTCCCCTACTCTCAGATTGTTCATAGCCAAACCATAGTTCTGTTTCCATCCCTTGTACAGCAAGGCTCAATGACTAAAAGAGATGATTTGCTGGAGCAGAGTGAACAGTTTCCCTACAAACTCAAGTATTCATTGATCACTAATTAAATGCATGCTTCCTAAATTATCCCTATGTATGTTGTATCTGAACACCTAATCCTCATGGATTAGGATTTATCTGTAATAGATACAGTTCAAACACAAACAAGGAGGTAGTTCTTGCCCTGAACATGTTTTACAGCCTGGTCTCAAGATTCCTAAGCTGCTTTGCTGGCAGTAGTTTGCAAGTTACTGTGAAGTGGGGTTTAGATGCTGTGGGAACAGATGAACGTTTTCTCCAGAGCATGCTTGTGGCCCAGTGTAAAGGCAAGAGTTTTTAGCAGCTTCTCTTGTTGCATCCCCTTTTCGGTGATAGTACCTTGGTAAATGCAGTTTGGCATGACCTACATTCTGGCCTGCTCCTACCTCATTTTTCAACTCTTATGTTCATAAAGGCTTTATAGCTGAAACAAGTCAGTCAAAACCTCACAGAGGTCAACATACATAACATAAAAAGCTGTTTGTGTGCATAAAATAGAAAAAGCTATCATGAGAAGGAAAGAAATATCCATTTCAAGCTTCAGTTTTATTTTTATAAAAACAAGGAGAAGAATGTAATAAATATTAACCTATTTAAAATTATATGAGAGAAAGAAAAACTGGAATAAAATTAATTTGATATTTTTCTTATTCCTTCCATATGTAATGTATGTATATAAACAGAAGAATGCACACCATTTTACTTTGCTTGGTTTCTTCCCTTAATTTCAGTAATGAAGCAAAACAATGAAAATTCTTGCATTCTTTTTATTACTCTGGAAAAATCCTTCTGAGCATATTTGGGTTTAAATGTTAGTAAGCATGACTAACTAATAATTTTTTATTCTGTTTTTCTTTGTAACACAACGTATTTTTGTATTTTTAAAATTAAGGTAAAGAATTAATAAAATTAGGTACCTGCTAAATAAGATAATTTTTCTAATGTGGAAAGGAATTCTGCACAGTTATTTAAAATGAACTATCAATGTGACAGTGCAACTGGCCATAACATACTGCTCCATTTTCACTGTCAAGCCCATAGCTCGAGATCAAAAAGAGTTCTTAAATCAAAATAAATAATTAATTTATTACTGGCAAATGTTATGCATCACTAAATTTTTGAAATCCTCTTCCATGGAAACTTGTGTTCCTGCATACAAGTTTTCTTCTGTTCCAATAGACAGTATTCTTGTGGAACATCGGTGTATGTACCACATGGTACAACATTATGGGAGTTACAGTGGTAAGAGGTAAGAGCAAGAAGAATAAAGTCCTTTCTACCAGTGTGCAAAACTGCTTTGGGAGTAAGGATCAAGAGCTACAAAGTTTAGTCATGCTAGACTACTTTAAAGCTCTCACAAAACTTTGCAATGATCCAGGACAAGTCCAGCCATGCAGGTCATCATTAGAAACACTCGGGCCTGAGCATGCTCACTTAGGTGAAGACCTCCATTCCGTTTACACACTTCTCTCTGAATGTCAAAGCATGCTCAAGTATTATAGAAACTAAAGGAACCAATTGTTAAAAAATCCAACCTTTCTAGAGAAAAAGACAAAAGGTTTTATTGGCTTATAAACACATTATATACTTAGGTTGAAAAAATAAGAAAGAAAACAATTTCCAACTAAAACTGAAAGACTTTAAATTGGCAGACTGTAACTATTCAGTTTGGACACGAGCCAAGGTATTGAAGCTAAATACCTTACTTTTATAACAACATTTCATTAGCACAACTCAATATCAGTTTCGTTTTATATTCATATGGCCTGTCCTAGAAAAAACAAAAAAAAAACCCAACGCTGAAACCTGCACCAGGGCCCTAGGTCACTGAAATGACATCTCAAAGAAGCAAACCTGCAGGTTGGAATCCACCCGTACTCTCTCAGTTTCTAAAGTTTTCCCAAGCAGCAAATAACAATAAAACACTGGAAGAAACAGAAAATTTTCTATTAAATTGTACCCGTTTCCTTGTTTCTTCTTAAGGTACTTAGTGGCTAAAGGGAATGGCATTCATAGAATCATAGAATGTTTTGGGTTGGAAGGGACCCCTAGAGGTCATCTAGCCCAACCCCCCTGCAGTGAGTAGGGACACCGCTAACTAGATCAGGCTGCTCAGAGCCCCGTCCAACCTGGAATGTTCCCAGGGATGGGGCCTCCACTACCTCTCTGGGCAACCTGTTCCAGTGCTTTACCACCCTCATTGTAAAGAATTTCTTCCTTATATCTAGTCTAAACCTACCCTGGTTTAGTTTAAAACCATTACCCCTTGTCCTGACACAGCTGGCCCTACTAAAAAGATTTTCCCTATCTTTCTTATAGGCCCCCTTTAAGTACTGAAAGGCCGTAATCAGGTCTCCCTGCAGCCTTCTCTTCTCCAGGCTGAACAACCCCAACACTCTCAGCCTGTCCTCATAAGAGAGGTGCTCCAGCCCTCGGATCATTTTAGTAGCCCTCCTCTGGACCCGCTCCAACAGTTCCATGTCCTTCTTGTGCTGAGGGCTCCAGAGCTGGACGCAGTACTCTAGGTGAGGTCTCACCAGAGCAGAGTAGAGGGGCAGAATCACCTCCCTCAACCTGCTGGCCACGCTTCTCTTGATACAGCCCACGGTACGGTTGGCCTTCTGGGCTGCCAGGGCACATTGCTGGCTCATGTCCAGCTTTTCGTCCACCAGCACACCCAAGTCCCTCTCAGCAGGGCTGCTCTCGATCCTTTCTTCCCCTAGCCTGTACTTATACTGGGGGTTACCCCGACCCAGGTGCAGGACCTTGCACTTGGCCTTGTTGAACCTCATGAGGTTCACACAGGCCCACCTCTCCAGCCTGTCCAGGTCTCTCTGGATGACATCCCGTTCTTCTGGTGTGTCAACCGCACCGCTCAGTTTGGTGTCATCTGCAAACTTGCTGAGGGTGCACTCGATCTTGCTGTCTAAGTCATTGAAACGTTAAACAGCACCGGTCCCAGTACGGACCCCTGAGGGACACCACTTGTCACCAGTCTCCATCCGGACATTGAGCCATTGACCACTACCCTCTGGATGCGACCATCCAGCCAGTTCCTTATCCACCGAACAGTCCACCCATCAAATCCATAGCTCTCCAATTTAGAGAGAAGGATGTTGTGGGGGACTGCGTCAAGGGCTTTGCAGAAGTCCAGATAGATGACGTCCATTGGTTTTCCCTTGTCCACTGATGCTGTCACACCATCATAGAAAGACACTAGGTTCATCAGACAGGACTTGCCCTTGGTGAAGCCATGCTGGCTATCTCGAATTATCTCCCTGGCCTCCATGTGCTTTAGCATAGCTTCTAGGAGGATCTGTTCCATGATCTTCTCAGGCACAGAGGTGAGGCTGACAGGTCGGTAGTTCCTGGGGTCTTCCTTTCTACCCTTTTTGAAAATGGGCACAATGTTTCCCTTCTTCCAGTCCCCAGGGACTTCACCTGACTGCCATGACTTTTCAAATATCATGGAGAGTGGCTTGGCGACTACATCGGCCAATTCCCTCAGGACATCAGGTCCCATGGACTTATGTGCGTTCAGGTTCCTCAGGTGGTCACAAACCTGATCTTCTCCTACAGCAGGAGGGGTTTTGCACTTCCGGTCCCCCTCATGCCATCCATCAACTTGGGAGAGGTGACGAGAAAGGTTGCCAGTGAAGACTGAGGCAAAAAAGTTGTTGAGTACCTCAGCCTTCTCCTCATCTGCTGTTACCAGAGCCAGTCTCGCTCATCAGCGGGGGTACACTTTCTTTAACCATCCTTTTCCAGCTGACATACCTGTAGAAACCCTTCTTATTATTCTTTGCACCCCTAGCCAAGTTTAGCTCCAGCTGTGCCTTGGCTTTCCTGACCCCATTCCTACACAACCGGACCGCGTCCCTATACTCTTCCCAGGATGCCTGTCCCTGCTTCCACTGCCTGTGCAGTCCCCTCTTCCTCCTTAGTTTGACCAGCATCTCTTGTCTCAGCCATGCTGGTCTCTTCCCTTCTTTGCCCGATTTCTTACACCTGGGGATTGAGAGCTCTTGCGCTCTGTGGATCACATCCTTAAAGATCTGCCAGATCTGTTCTGTTCCCCTGTCCCTGAGGACCGTTTCCCAGGGAGTCCTTCTGACTATCTCCTTGAGGACCTGTAGGTTTGCTTTTCTAAAATTCAGGGTCCTGACTGTCCTCTTTGTTCTTCTCATTTCCCTCAGGAGCGTAAGCTCTACCAGTGCATGATCACTGCAGCCCAGGCTGCCTCTGATCTTGACAACTCCGACGAGCTCGCTTGCACTGGTGACCACCAGGTCCAGTATCACATCCCCTCGGGTAGGGGTGTCTATTACATGGCTTAAGAAGTTGTCCTCAATGCATTCGAGAAACCTGCTCGATTGCCTACAGCTTGCCGTGTTGGTTTTCCAGCAGATGTCGGGGTGGTTGAAGTCCCCCAGTAGGACGAGAGCCTGCGAGTGTGAAGCCTCCTGGAGTTGGAGGAAGAATGCTTCGTCAGTCGGCTCCTCTTGATCTGGTGGCCTGTAGTAGACACCAACCACCAAGTTCCCTTTGTTGCCTCTGTCTCTGATTCTTACCCATAAGCTTTCGACCTGCTCGTGGCTATTTGTCAGGGACAGCTCTTCACACTGTAATGATTTCCTGATGTAAAGGGCAACGCTTCCGCCCCTCCTTCCTTGCCTGTCCCTTCTGAACAGCCTGTAGCCATCAATAGCTACATTCCAGTCATGGGATTCATCCCACCAAGTTTCTGTAATGGCAATCAGGTCATAGCTTTCTAGCAGCACGATAGCTTCCAACTCCTCCTGTTTGTTTCCCATGCTGCATGCATTTGTATAGTGGCATTTCATCTGAGCTGTCATCCTCGCCACCTTCATAGCAGAACACCCCTCGTTTCCCTTGAGGTGTTTCACAGGCTTTTCCTTGTTGGCTCCTACCACCTCAGGAACCTCCGGCTCACCTCCGCCAGACTTCAACTTCGCTGCAGCGCCCCTGGCACACTGCTGGGCAACGGGTTGAGGGCTCATACTAGCCCCCAGTCCCTCTAACCCTTGCGTATCATCCCCTAGCCTGTTGCTGGCAAGCCCGATAGGTTCCCCTTCCCCCTTCACATCTAGTTTAAAGCCCTGTCAATGAGCCCCACAAGCTCCTGGGCAAAGACCCTCTTCCCTTTGAGAAAGCTGGCTCCCATTTGACCCAGCAAGCCGGTGCTGTGTAGACCATCCCATGGTCAAAGAATCCAAAGTTGTGGTGGCAACACCAGTCATGAAGCCACGTGTTAATAGACTGAGTCCGCCTGTATTGCCTAGTGTCTCTGCCCACCACTGGAAGGAGCAAGGAAAAAATAACCTGCACTCCAGATTCCTTTACTAAGCACCCCAAGGCTTTGAATTCTTTTCTGATCACCCTCGGGCTACTTACTGCTACTTCATCAGCACCCACGTGGAAGAGCAGTAAGGGATAGTAGTTTGAGGGTTGGACCAGGCTAGGAAGTTTCCTAGTGACATCTCTAACCCGGGCTCCTGGGAGGCAGCAGACCTCCGTAAGAGCAGGGTCAGCCCGACATATCGGACTCTCTGTTCCCCTGAGATGGGAATCTCCCACTACTATTACCCGCCTCTTCTTCCTTGTGGATGTAGTGGTGATACGACGGGGAGGTCTTTCTGATCTTCGTGCCTCCTGTGATGTGGATAGGTCAACACCTACCCCGTCCACCACCTTGTCTTCCACCTCTAGAGCCTCATACCTGTTATGCAGAGGCACCGGGGGAGAAATGGTGGGCAAGGAAAGGGTTCTCCTCCTGCCCCGACTGCGGACCAGTTTCCACTCACTGCTCTCCATTGAGGCCCTTCCTTCATCCTGACAGGGGGGGACATACTAGTTCCCTTTGATCCCGGGATCTTTTTGGTGGCTGTTCCTGCATAGATTTCTGGGAGGACAAGGTGCGGCTCCACCAGTCTATTTCCTGCTCCGCTTCCCTGATGCTCTGTATTCAACCATTCAATCTCACTCACTAAAGAACCAGAATCATAGAATCATAGAATGTTTTGGGTTGGAAGGGACCCCTAGAGGTCATCCAGTCCAACCCCCCTGCAGTGAGCAGGGACACTGCTAACTAGATCATGTTGCTCAGAGCCCTGTCCAACCTGGTCTTGAACATTCCTCCACTACCTCTCTGGGCAACCTGTTCCAGTGTTTCACCACCCTCATTGTAAAGAATTTCTTCCTTATATCCATTCTAAGTATGGTTAAACTATCAGTATGGTTAAACTATCAGCCTTCCTGTACACCACTATAGTTTATTTTAGTGCAGCAATACCACTAATTTTCACATTTTCCTACATAATAGGTTTCCTGTAAGCTTTGACATTAATTTTTGCAGTTTCTGACAGGTTGTTCTGTAACATGTACATTTTAACTTTGATGTGATTGTTCTAGACAACCAAGAAGTTTCACCTCCAAATGTGGATCAGAGATTTTTTATGCTTTGTAAACATGTTCTTATACTTGTCTTACAAGATTGTACCTGTATTTGTAAAAAAACCAAGAAACTGTTATGCTCTCTAAAGAAACAACTGAGTCTGAGTTACATGGAAGTGCTTTAAAACATAGCAATTTTTTTTAGTCAGTTAACTGATTTAAATTGAATGTACATGCACTGACAACAACGAATAAAATGTCATGTTATACAGCTGACACTGTATCCTGCATAGTAGTCCATTTTTATTTGCTTATGTGGCATCAGCCAACCATTCTTTTTGCTCTCACTTATCAAAATGCTTGCAAAATAACATCCTGCTGGATGTATTACCTACTGCCACCACAGAAAGAAACTAAATGAACTTTATGGCACTTTACATAGAGACAGAGACTAAGGTACCTTTATTGCTAATCCAGCTGGAGTTAGCTGCTCTATGTTTCGTTCATTCAAACAGTCTTCACCCATCAAAGAAGTGAGATGCTGCAGGCATTCTGCATGTCCCTTTGATGCTGCTACATGCAACAGATTGTTGTCACATTCATCATGGATCTTATCCAGATTATCTGCTGCTAAATGTGGCTGTTAAAAAAGATATTATGTTAGTTACAACTACAGATAAAAAGAACATTAAGCCTCACAGCCAAATACAAAGATGTTTCCCCATAGCCATGTTCTTTTGTAACTCAAAACCAGGAGCTTTTCGCTTCACCTGGCTACTATTAGTGAAAGGGTAGAGGCAGGATGCTCGCTGGCTTGACCATTATGTAGTTTCTCTCCTCCTCACGCTGTTGTCACACAACAGTGCAAGATCTTGAGCAGTTTTAAGTCTTTTTTCTAGTTTGATCAATGAGGTAGTTGCAAAAATATCCACATTTTCATAATTTCTGCCTATTTTGTGTTTGCTTTCCCTCCTTTTCTATTTTTTTTTGCATTATATTGATAAGCAATTGAACAGAAAACACCCCTGACTCCTAAAAAAAGTTCCTGATTAATTTTGCTCATCACAAAAGCGGCAGCTTGTGTTAAGCACAATCTAAAATGCAGTTAAAACACATGACAGAGGACTTTTAGCTTGTTTCCATGAAAAAAAAAAATGTTGGAATATTTACCCGAAACACAACCATGACCTAATGCATTATTTCTGCCCAAATCTAATTTTGAGATAAAGCAATTGGATTGAGAAACTCCAGAAGGAAAACGGAAGAAGGAAGACAGAGTGAAGGAGCAGCAATGATATGTTCTTAGAGTTGTGCAGACTTGGCATAGTACTGTTTGATGAGTCTACTTCACTCAGAGGTTTGACCTGTTTGGAAAAAATATGCATTTTCTTTCCATTTACCTACCTACCTACCTATGATGACCTCTTCCCTGCCCCCCCCCTCCCCCCACCCCCGCCGGTTCCTTTTTGGGGTGAATTTAATTTTTTTATTTCTTACTAAGCAATCTAATATTCTCTTCTGCCTCTGTGTAGTCTTTGAATATCTGCCTTTGTTCTTGCTGTTATGTTAATAGTGTGTCTTTGTGCTTCAGCTAGACTGGTAAACAGAGAAGCTAAACAAAAATCTAACAAAAACAGTTCTTATACATACACTGTGCCTCCACCAGCCGTTCTGAGTGGAGATCACATGCTCTGCATCATTGTGTTAACTTGCATCTAGTTACTTTGGAAACCATCATTGATAGTGCCTGATCACAGTGCTAGAATTTACTAAAAAACTTCATATGGGTCAGAGGCCAATGAGGCTTTAGAGAAAGCTCCTGCCTGAGAATGCTGCTGCAAGACAGCATAAACACTCCTGAATAATAATCAGAATACAACAGAAGCCCCTTTGTTCCCATCATCAGCCTCCAAATTGAGGTAAACCAGGAATAATTGAACAAAGCAACCCACAAATGTTGTGAAAAGCAAAACTCAATTAAGATTTAAATTTGATATTTAAATGACCTCAATAGTTAAAACGCCTGCCTTCTATACAACTTCGGCATACTGCATAAACTAGCAAACTATACCATGTTTACATAAAACTAGTATCTTGGTTTTGCTACCTATTTGATTTAAAGATTAAAACTTCCCACTTGGAAGCCCATATGCTCAATTTCTAAGGAGCGTACAAGAGAAAAAGGACAGCCGTTCAAAATACGCACTTCATGAGCTTTGCTGGCTAAATAAACCACATCACAGATCGCCCTTATTCTTCGTGTTTTATGAAAAAGATGATACTTACCAGTAAAGATATTTGGCCTTCCTTTACAATGTTTAAGATGCTCTTAATTTTTTTCACCTCTTCGCTCCTCTCCTCTGGGCCCCCTGTGCTGCTCCAGTTCATGCTCAGTTCCTCTAGTTGCTTGCTTTCTGCCACTGCTGTCTGCAGGTGGAAAGTCCTCAGGTGGCAGTTTGGCATTGTCTTCTCGGTTTTGTGAGCATGAGGATCAAGAAATGTCCTGCTGAGGAAGCCCTTGCCCTGGGCTTCAGATTCATGGACTGAGCTACACTTAACTAAAGGCTGGGAAAGCTCTAATTCTTCTGTTAAATGCTTGTGCTGATCAAGGACAATGGGCTGCGTTTTTCTCAGCTGAGAGCCTTTCACAGGAGACAGCACACAGAACTGCGTCCCGCTGGCAGGCGAGCTCTCTGTGTTCCCTGCAGAGCAGGTCTTGACACTAAGACCATTCACTGTTGAACATACACCCAAAAGTTTTTTCTCAGGAGCTACCTTTGTAAAGGGAACAAGTTGCTGGCTTGATTTAATATAAGGCACATCCAAAATTTCATCCATATCCAGGTCATAGTGCTCCAGCTCCCCAAGCAGAACAGCGGGTTCAGTGTTTTTGCTTTTAAGGCTCTCTCCTTCTCCTGGGCTCTGGTCATCATTTGGAGATGCAGACTGAGAATTGCTGCCTTTCTGGTATTCTCCCTTCTGGTTCTTCTGGTCATCACTTTCATTGTTCTCAGAGCTTTCTGGCTGGTGCTTTAATGGGGAAACCCTCTTCACTGGTCTGAATTTATTGCACACATCTGCAATTCCTGTTGGTTTCTGTGAATTTCCGATAAGAGTTGAGACTCCACAGTTCCAGCTGCTGCTGGAAACTAGAGAAAGAGAGGAATGCAATTTAGAAGTGATTACTACTGACGTGTGACATGAAATAGCACGCTTTAAAGATAGACCTGGCCAAACACCAGAAACAAAAATTACATGATAACATGCCACATTCATATCTAAGCAGATTTAATAGCATGTCTATCAAAACAGCTGAAGAATTTGACACTCCAGAAAACAAACTTTCTTAAAACAGGACATAGATTGTAATCACTTAGAAATAAATTAATTTTAATCAAGTAAGACATCAATAAGAGCCTAGTGGTGTTTACAGTGGTCCTGCCCAACTATGCTAGTTTGTACTCTGCTTTTTTTTATTGCATTTTTGTTTTATTCATGCATCACAAGAATAGGATGATTTTCTGGGAGGTCAACAAAAGGGTTAGTCAAAACTTTTTAGTGGATTTGTTTTAAAAACAGTAACAACAATTTAATTTTTTAGGCCTGTTATTTCTGGGAGATGTATTTTTGATACAAGAACTGGAAATCTGTATGAACAGTGACTGAAATCTGGGACTGTTGAGCCTGGAGAAGAGAAGGGTCAGGAGAATCTTAACCATGTGTGCCTGATGGGATAGAATGAAGAAGAGGGAGAGTCTCTTCTCCGTGGTGCCCACTGACAGGACAAGAGGCAATGGGCACAAATGGAAACACATGAAACGTGCCAATAGCCTTCAGATCTTGTCAAGCATTGGAACGGGCTGCCCAGGGAAGTGGTCGGGTCCCCATCCCTGGAGGCATTTAAAAGACAGGTAGATGTGGTGCTTGGGGACATGGTTTAGTGGTGGACTTGGCAGTGTTAGGTTAAAGGTTGGACTTGATGATCTTAAAGGTCTTTTCCAACCTAAATAATTCTATGATTCTATGACATTCCATCTGAACACAAGAAAACACTTCTCTGTTGTGAGGCTGGTCAAACACTGGCACAGGTTGACCAGAGACAATGTGGAGTCTCCATCCTTGGAGGTACTCAGAATCCAGCTGGCCACAGACCTGGGCTTAACCTGTGCAGATTATCTCAAGTGGTCCCTACCAACCTAATTTTGTGATTCTCTGATCTGAAAATTAAGCCTACGTATTCACATATAACAGTTTCCTTTTCTACTTCTCTGCATGTTGGGCTTCTCTGTCAAACTTTCCATCCCTTATATATATATAATCTGTATATACACACACACATATATAACCATATAGCTCTGGACCTTCCAGACCATTATTTCAGTGCACTGAAGGATATGGCGTTTGACCAGTGAATCTGACTTTCTGAGAAGAAAGGGAGCTCAGGGGACCTGAACTCTTAATACTACTGAACTTGAACTAAATCCTAGTGAACTTGCACTCTTTCACATAGTCCCAGGTGGTGATATTTATGATCTCCATAATCAGTGAAACTCTGGCAAAGAGTTTTCCTTATTTTGTTATTTTCAGTTGAGGGACAGCACTAAAACCACTAAAACCTTTAGGCAGTTTCTATGCCCCTTTCAATGCACATGAAGAGTTAATGCATTCTGAAAGTCAAGAATATTGTTTAAACAAAGCAGATTTATTACACGTGCTAACTGCATATCAGTGGGATCTAATTTGTGGTCAAAACACACAATTTGCCATGAACACCTTCCTAAGGAAACAGCCATATACACTTTCAGTGCAACATTAATGTCTGAAGTGAAATATTAGCATAGCTTAGTAGTTACGGATGTCTGAAAATTACCTTAATACTTTTGGAAGCACTTAAGAATACATTTCCGAAGAAGAAATAAAAATAATAACAATCAAAAGGCATGTAACTTAGACGGCCAATACAAAGAACGCACTGTACTGACTTATTTATGTATTGTATAAGATTCTAGGTTCAAAGGCCTACACTTTTATGTTGGTTTTATTTACATGTGAAATTTTTTCCAAGTGATACAGGGAAATGGATAACATATGTTTCCCAGCTGTTTTGTTCTGACAGGAACTATTAAGCACTCAGTATGGAAATGAATTCTGTCTGAGTTTTATGAAAACACTGCTTTCAACACAGGGGTCTAGACAGAGGAAAAGGCATCAACATTTTGTTTGTCGTCACTTTATTTAAGCTTACATTTATTTTGTTGCTTGGTTTTCTCCACTTTCTAACCTTAATAACACACATTTACATAAATCACTGATGATAAAATTGTAAAATCGGACACTTGCAAAGAAGCAACAACTTTTGTTACAAATCTGTCTTGGATCACTGTAAAGTCATGTATTTCTCTTTTCTTTCATTACGGTTAGAGCAGAGTATGGTACTTCCATTTTTTCATTGTTTTTCTTCCCAACATCTCTTTACAATCACTGTTTTTCCAGAAAACAAACTGGAATAACAAGAACAGTTAGTGATATTTTTACTGACTTACCAACTTATTCTTCACTTAAGTGGAATGATGAATTTACACTGTATTAAATAAATGATTAGAATACAGCATTTAACCACATAGCAGTAGGGAAGAAAGCAAGTCAGACTGGTAGGCACAATCCTTCTTGGTGCTATTTTCTACTTGGGTGCTGTACAGGCAACATCGGTGCTTAGGCAGTTAAAGGATGGTTTCCTCCTACTCAACACTGAAATTGTAGGCCAGAGTGGACCAGGGCATGGCTTAAATCTCTTCCATTCTGTTTCCAGACGCTTGTTCCCTGAAGACATGAAAGCAAGTGCTGCCTATGTCCTCCAAAGCTACAGCACAGGAGGCGTTGTGTGAGTAGTCCTCAACAGCTGCCCCAAGGGAAAACCTCTTGCTCCTCTCTCCATACTGATGAACAGAGGCCATCAAAATTCTGGGTCAATGAATACTGTTTGGTTCTTTTATAAATAACATTAAAGATAGTCTGAGTTTAAGGCAGGAGACTAGAATGTGGAACAGCTAACTTGATTCCAGAATCTGACAAATAATTCCAGTATAATCTTAGATAAACCATATCTCTTCTGTGCTCCAGTATCTCAAATTTAAAAAGGTGATGACATTTTTTTTTTTTTGCCAACTATGTTGACAAAATTATTTCTTTAACTTTTGTTCACAAAGATGAGACATTTGGATGATCCCATTGTTGTGCTGCTGAAGTAAAAAGAGAGAGGAACACAAAACCTGGGGAGACTTCATTCATATCAGTAAAGAGGTGTCGTGCTGCCTGAATAGACTTGAGGTGACAAAGCATTTCACTGGCATTGAAGAAAATAGTATCTGGTGAAAACTGCAAGGGTCAAATTTGCAAAAGTAGTTCTTCAGCATAGATTACGCTGTATGTTCTTCCTGAGGAACAGAAAATGCAAAACGTAGAGAGGCCTGTAGGATTATTTATAGTTTTATTTATCTATTTATCTATGTATGTATTTATTTATTTATAGATGTCCTAGAACTGCTGGGGGCAAATAATCAGAAAAGGGGACAATTAGGAAGCAACTTCTCTTGCAATCACATCACTTCATTAGATTTTATTTTAGGAATCAAAACATACCTTGAACTTTCTGAAAAAGATCCTTATAACATGCTCCCAATTGGAAGCATCTGTTGACTTCAGAGCATTTTTCAATATCATCTCTGTATCTATGGCATGGGAGGTGAGAGGGGGAGTTTTATGTGGTATACGAGCATCTGTAGAATTATAGGGTAACTATATGAGTTTTGTCCAACCATCAAGACTACCTCATGCACAGATGAAACTTTACCCTTGTGACAGGCAGTTTCTGCGATACATATAGTCTAATGCCAAGCATCAGAATACCTTTAAATTGTCCTAAGTATAGTGAAAATAACAAAAAACTCAGCTTTCACTTGATCTCTGTAAAGAAACTACTGCTGAAATTCATTGCTCTGTGTGAAATCCATTTCTGGTGTGCGTGCAAGAGCCTGTCTCTTTGGCATATGGGTACAGTAACATTCCTTAAATGATGATAGCTTCATGAAGTTCACAGCACTGGTGAGACAAATAGGAGGTGGCAAAAGGGTGTATATCACACATCAATACCATTACAAAATGAACTGACCATACTGCAAAGAGGTAGATGTTGTTATGCCAGATCTTCATGAACCCAGAATAATTCACATTCAAAGAGCACTGACTGACTGAGGAACAGTCAAACTCTTAACAGTGTGTTTCTGTCACCACCACCATGGACTCATTTAGGTTTACGCTTTGACCAATGTTCTGTAGTCAAGAATGCTGCTGTTGAACAGCTGGGACATACAACAGGCAGTGGTGCAGGGAAGCAGGAAAACAGATTTAAAGATCTGAGTCATCTGCAGATCAGTTGGCAATTGAATCCATGTTGCTCTACTAGGTCACTTCACACCTACACACAGGTTTAATAGGAAAGAAAAGAGTATCAGTTCACTCCTGTTCTTCTATAGGTGGCAATCAGTGATTCCCATTGCTATGCTACATCCCTCAATGAAATTCTTGGGCCTTTTTAGCTTGCTATCTCTGTTCCTTCTCAGGATGGAGAGCAATATCTTATAGTCAACTGTGTTGAACAACTCTCCAGGAGAAAAACTGGATGACTTTCCTTTATCCAAACACTTAGCAGTCATCAATCCCGTTAATGCTTCCGCCTAATGACCTGACCTGCACCAGACTGTGCTAACTTTAAATTCTCTGTATTTCAATCTTTGTTTTCTATGAACTCCATACCTGTGCAGTCACAAACCACAGTAAAACTGTGAATAATGGAGAACGATACACTGCTTGGGCCCCGGAGCTGACAGTCCTGGACTATGGTAATACTATCTGCTGATTTTATCATACCTAATCAATCATTCAATGGTTTATGAACCTCTGAGGTTGAATCACAGTTATTTCTTGCTGACAAAGAGGTGGGACTACTATGGTTGCTTCCCTAATAACACTTCCCCAAAGTAACTTGGTTGCAATGTTCTTTACTGCAGCATTAATTTAGAGAATAGGCCTTGAGCAATCTGGTGTAACTGGAACCGGTCTGAGCACAGGGAGGTGGACAAGATGGCCTTCAGAGGTGTCTTCTGACTTAAGTTATGCTATGATGAAGACATAAGCATTTTGAAAGAACACCACCTGCCTGCAGGTAGTAGCAAGACTGGAAACAAAGTGCAAAACTGACAGAGACTTCTACAATGGAGTGACTGCATCAGTGGATAAGAGAAGACCTACCAATGTCATCTATCTTGACTTCTGTAAGGGCTTTGACATGATCCCCCACAACATTCTTGGCTCTGATTTGGAAAGGTAGGTTTGATGGATGGACTATTTGATGGAAAAGGAATTGGCTGGATGGCTGTGTCCAAAGACTTGCAGTCAACAGTTCAATGTCCAAATGCAGATAAGTAATGAATGGTGTTCCTCAACAGTTTGTATTGGGACTGGTACTGTTCAATATCTTTATTAATGACATAGCAGGGTTGAGTGTACTCTCAGCAAATTTGCAGATTTGAGTGGTGCAGTTAGTTCACTTGAGGGAAGGGATGCTATCCAGAGGGACCTTGACCAGGCTTGAGGACCAGACCCATGTGAACCTCATTAAGTTCAACAACACCAAGTGCAAGGTCTTGCACCTTTACAATGAGGGTGATGAGACAGGTTGCCAGGAAAGCTGTGGATGCCCATCCCTGGAAGTGTTCAAAGGTCACGCTGGATGGGGCTCTGAGCAACCTAATCTAGTGAAAGATATCTTTGCCCATGGCAGAGGTGTTGGAATAGATGATATGTGAATGTCCCTCCCAACCCAAACCATTATAGGATTCTGTGATTCTATAAATGAGAACAAACTCTGTTAGGCTGACTCTTGCTACCTAAGTATGAATGCATTCAAATGACTTTCCTTTATCTGAAACTCTTCCTCTTTGCTTTAAAAATTCACTTACTGTGGATTTTACTCCATTTCCTATCATCATCATTAAGGTAGCCTGGGATCAGCATTGACAACTACCCATACCTATTAAACACTTTTTAAAATGCAGTATTTCACCATATTGTTCATGTACTATAGAATAATTTGGGGGCCTCCAGTAAGAATATACAAAGTTTCACATTTGGAATTCTACTGTCCTCTGAAAGAAATGCCTGAGCTTCTTCCTTGTGATATGACTTCAGCAGAGACTCTTGAATCAATTAAGACTTGTACTCATTCCAGGTCCATTTGGAGCACTGTGATTCTGACTTTGTATACAGACACTGAGGTGTTGTCTACACTAGGGAAACTTTTAGAAAATTCCTTATGATTGTTATCACCAGTTTATCTCCAACACTGGCAGCAATATTGGGGCTCCAAGAGATGGAAGAAGGGATGTTCCTTACATATTGATGGATAATCAAAACCAGTTCTGACTATCTATTTACTGTTTTATTAATATCACTGAAATAATATTTAACATTTTTAACTGAAGGTGGCACTGTTTTACAGTTTTAATATATTAATAATTTCGAGGAGTACATTTTAGGATTCTTCAGTGTAAGCTCTATAGCATGAGAACCTGAATTAAAGAATAGCCCTGCACTCATAAGAACAGAGAGGGTTTGTTCTCACTTAAGTGGAATTTGAAGCCACTCTAAAGAAGAAAGAAAGGTTGAACAGGGTAAATAATAGTTCATCCTTTTAAATAATGCATCTTTTCCAGGTAATTCAAACATTAATGTGAGCCTCAGTGAATGAGTAAGTTTTCTTACCTTGGCTTGAGGAAGAACACTATAAAAGCTGTTATTTCTGAAGTAGAGAATATAGAAGAGGCAAAGAAATTTTCCAAATTAAAAAATTGCATATACCTTTGACCGGACTGATCTAAGGATGTAAAAGGGAGGTAGCAAGTAAAGTTCTACTGAAAAATCAGAAGAGGCCATTTTGGCACAAAATATGTAAAACAGGAGGAGGGAGGATGTGAAAATGAGGTAGGAAAAGAGCTTATATGTAGCTATCACAAGTGTCACTGCATAGTAATTATTGTTTTTTCTGAGAAAATTCTTCAGTAGTCTGCCAAGGAATTATCCAATCAGTTCTGTATTGTTTCAGACATATCTACATCTACCTGGGAGGTATTTGGAGCACAACAGACTCTGTGAATTTAATGCCATATAGCACTGCCTCCAAATGAATTTTTACTTTAATTTCTCTTATAGCTAAAAAACTACCAAGGACTTGAGACAGAAATTGCATGCAATTTTATATCGACTATTTTTTTTTTCTTCTTTTTCTCAAACAGGAAACTAATCTTCTGAATAATTTTGTGAATGACAGTTACTTTGGGAATGAATAAAGCAGTGCAGAAGTATAGCTGCTGGAGATTAAAGATGAACTTGTTTTTATCAACCTATGAATGAAGATCTAGAGTGGGATACGTCCTCATTTGAGACATACATTTAATGACCACCAGAAGTCATCCTAGCTGACAGAATATACTTGGACAATGATATGGCTCAGTGAAGCTTGTTGAACACAGATGTCTCGAACCATTTGCTCAAGTGGCCTTAGAAAATCTGCCCAGAAAGAAAGCAACCAATTTTATGCTTAATAACAAAGCACAAAGGTCTGATTTCTGTTTCAATTCATCATTCCACATTAGACAATGCTGGAAATAGGCAGGCTGGCTAACACTTGATTTCAGAAAAATGAGTTAGCTAGATCCATTTTTAAACTACACTCTCTAATTTTCTTTCTCTGAAGAAGAACAATGCCCATCTTAGTGGTTATTATGCAAGCTACAAAGATCATTCTCTTGAAGCATGATGGTAGAGAAAACAGTTACCCTTAATCACTCTTTACTGTGGGTAGTGAGGGTTTTCCCTACACCTTTTCTCCAATCCCATATATCTTTACCTTGTAATTTGGGGGTAAAGACACACATACTTTGGCTCCAAGGGTCCATTGGAATTTTCCTGAGTCAGAATTCCCTAAATCCAAGGAAGGACACAGAGGAGTCAGGACTGAGACTGTACTGACTGCATGACCTTCATGCACATCTTGCACAAGGGTGAGGAAGGAAGCACAGGACCTTCCCACCAGTACAGATCGCTGGCCAGTGTTGCCCAATAAAGGGAGGTGACAGTAGGAATTCAGGCAGGTAAAAACACACATAGAGCAATGCTTTCTCAGTCTTTCTAATTTCTCCTTGTCCAAAAGAACAAGTAATTTGAGCAAAAAGTTACAGGCAGGCAGAAATAGTTAAAAAAAAAAATCTGGTAAAAGGTCTATGTGAAATGCTTCAGAAAGTACACTGACTGGTAAACACTGGTATGTTTGCCTAGGATTAAAAGTGCTTAGAGTAATTTGAAAACAACGTAACCAAACACTTTTATATGTTACTAACATATTATTCAATGTTTACATGAAATGGGGAAAGAAAATGAGATTTACAGGGGTATTTACTAAACTTATCTGTGAACAATGAATAGTAAAACTTTCATAATATCAGTCATATAATTAAAAAATGTAATTGCATAAAGAGGAACTGTCTGGTTTAAATCTGTTCTAACAATCTTGTTGGCAAAAATGGCTGTCTGCGTATTTCTGTATATATTTAAGTATAAAGTTGAATCTTATTTTCTCTATTCTTTTGTCTTAACGGTCTTAGCAAACTAAATATTTTTCTGAGACAAAGCTGACTGAGAATTATTTTCTAGATTATTAGGGTCCTGACATACCCAATCGTATGGCTAACTTGTGTTTAACTTTTAGTTATTTTAAAAAATCATTCTTGGACAGTTCTACTTCCACATTCTTCTCTGTTTCAAAGAAGAAATGCAACCTCTAACTTAGCAAGAGTCAGTATGAGGTAGAATGCTGGATCAGCTCTTTGTAAAACCTCTGAGTTTTTCTATGTGTAATTACTTAAATTGCCAATGGAGTAGAGATATAAAATATCATGAATGTCATGCATACTAAAGATTTATGATATAATCTATCTTCATAAAAAATGGCACATAGCAACAATAATTTGGGGAACTTTTTTTAATGGTGTACCATATGAGGAAGGCAAAAAGCAACTATGAAAAATCCAACAGATGGGGTCTTAAACAATGTTGACTGATGAAGTATTGGTTTTACAATTGCTATTTCAAGATATTTCAGATATTGAAGTCTGTACAGGGATGTAAATTGATACCTTCCTGTTCAGCACTACATATTTACTCAGTGACTAAGCAGGGTAAAAATAAAATAGATTTTAGTACTACTTCCAATTCACCAAAACTCATAAGTGATAAGTAGAGAGAAAAAGTAGATTTTAGTACTCTTTCCAGTTTGCCAATACTATCATCAGTGCTAAAGACCTCCTTTTTGACTCAAGACTTTTAAACAAAGCTGTGAATTAATTTCCACTGGCAGACTCCCCAGTGCTACTACTGTCTTCCAGCAATGCCTGTACTTGCTTCTGTCAACCCCTTTTCAAGGCAATAGATGAGTGCAGATATAATTAAAACCATCACTGAAAAATGTCCAACTGCAGAAGCGACCATGAAACAACAGAGCTACACAATAAGTTGTCAATATTGCACAGTCTTAAGAAAGAGCTCAAAACCAGTACTTTGTCCTTGTTATTGGTCTGCATTTTAAGACTACTATCTGAATTTTAAAAAGAATATACTCTTTTTCCTGAAAACAGATATTGCTGCTCCCACTGTGGCTGAGCAGTTGTCATGAAGAGACCATCCAGTACAACATGTCTTAGGGGCTATTCTTGCACTCTTTCTCTGGTTCATGTTGCTTTTGGAGCAGCTGAGTGAATTTAACTTTTTATGACAAGACGAGATAACGCCCTGCTGCCACATGATTAGCTGCTAACAGTCATAGGCAGAGAGAGGGTGGGGGGAATATCAGTGAAGAGAAAATGGGGGGGAAGGGGATGTGAAAGAGATGAGGGGGTACTGGTTGAGGAATGAAGGGGGTGACAATGGGGGGCAGTGAATGGTGGGGAGGAGAATGGTGAGAAGAATGGGAGGAAGAAGGATCTAGAAGAACAGTGGGAAGAATATTGGGGAAGAATAGTGGGAAAGCTGGGGAAGGAAGATGGGGGGGGGGGGGGGGAAAGAATGAGGGGAGGTGGGGAGAAGGGGGAGGTGGGGGGAGGGGGGAGCAATGAGGGAGGAATGAGAGGATAAGAGAGGAAAAGGGATGAGGAAGGGGGGAAGAAGTAGCCTTTCCACTTCTTCCCTGCCTCTGCTTGCAGCAAGTAATACTGTGTGCACAATCACTGCTGTGCCCTGTGTGGACAGTAACATGGCAAGCAGGTATAGTAAGGAGAGCTCTGCTTCCTTTTATTGCCAAGGGCAGTGGCATACGACTGTGATGGCCTGGCCTTTAATGGCTCTGGTAGAAGAAGCATGTCTCAGAAAGTTTCAAATTAGTTACACACCTTGGAAATTTACAACTCTCTGAAAGGAAATACAGAAATAAAAGTCATCAAAGTATAGTACAGTTCTTAAAGCCTTCTGTTGCCCCACAAATTCCAGGTCTCCTGTTTCTGTTCTAAAAGCATTTGATGAAACAACATTAACAGAAGTTTAATTAAAGCATCAGAAAGCACAATAAACTTTTCAGAGCTCAACAAAAATGCTCCTCTCACAAATTCATTTCTCCTCCACCAGGAAGAGAAAAACAAAAGGGGATTAATCTCATTTACAGAGTGAAAAACAACACTGAATGCACTTTTTGTCAGAGGACAGGGGGAAGGTCTCCAGCTGGTTCTCATCTATATTCCATGATTCTTCATTTAGTTTACACTATTAAACTCAAAAACTCAGCTTTAATCTTAACTATTACAGTATGCCTTAGAGTAGATTCTATCATGTAGCATCCTTGATGCAGTTTCAGAGTCTGGCAAAACATCATCCCTCAAACTGGTCGTGGCCATATGGGTAGTAAATGTATCCAACATTTTTTCATTGGCGCCTACATTATTACGTCTTGTCACCAATGGTTTCTCGGGTTTTCAAGTAAATTGTTGCATATACTGTGGTTTGGAGCTGCTGAGATGAAGCCCTACATTTATCTGTATACAGCCAAATCCTTTTTTGGAACTTTTTTTCCTTCTAATGAACTAACATCTGTTGAAAAAAAAAAGTCATGTTTCCAGAAAGCTGAACAAAAATGAGAAAAAACAAAACAACAGAGCACTGCCAAGAAGCTATTGTTGCCAAGTTGTACATGATAAAATGCAGCTTAGAAAATGACGGCTGGACAGAAATGGGCATCATACCTGATCTGTCTTCATTTTGTGAATCACACCTTCTACATAATTCTGGGATGGTCTTGAGAGAAGTGACAGAATACTGTAAAAAAGGAAAAAAAATATATGAAGTAATTAATTTAAAAAGGTTAAAAGTAAGACTTCCAAGAGGTCCTGATGTTATAGGCACAGCCTAAAGCTACTAACCAAAGGGGTCTTCTGACAGTCTGGTGGTCTTCTCAGGTTGCATGAGAAAAGCAGATGGCATCTGCTTTTGTGTCCCACCTTGAGGGATACCAAACAGACTTTCAAAGCTATAGCAAAACGTCACCCCACATCAGATTTGTTCTTACTGCAGATCACCATTATTCAAGTCACAAATACATTTTATATATCCATTCTTTCCATGGGATACAAGATACATCAAAGGTGAGAACAGATCTAGGCTTCACAGTAAACATCGAAGGTCTAATTTTGCCCAGCTGGGCGTCTATTATGATGATTATACTGATATTTCATGCTTAAAAATTAGATTCCAAGCTTTCACAAACCAATATGTAGAAGTAATGCAGAATATTTGCACCTTAGAGAGCTGATTTCAGAGAGGAATGCATGTACACACACATATCAGACAACAGACTCATTTCTCTAATCTAGGCTTTATTAAAGCAAATTTGCATTATTATTTTGATGGGACACGATACGCCTGATATTAATCAGTATGTTATTCTCTGATTTCAGCATTAAAAAGGAAAAAAAGAACAGGGATGACATATGTATCTTTCTGAACAGAAATCTTTTTCTTATAAACTTATGGAACACCCTTGGTAAGACACATGATCCAGTGTTGTAAAACTACGTAATCTGACATACAGAAATTAAGTTACTTAATAGCACCCCTTCCTTAATCAAATGCTTAAATGTTGCAGGAATCTTCACTTAAACAAATGAAAATCATTATGTCTGTGAAAGATCAATGGCTTTGCTCATATAAAAAAAAACTATTAAAAACAGTATTTTGGAAACTAAAACAGAAAAAAGCATCTAGGATTAGCACAACTGAAAGATTTGGAAGAATATATAAACACCACATGCTTTCAAAGAAACAGATATTTTTAGCTGGTGCGCTGTTGACCAATGAAGCAAAACAACTACATATAAAACCACATGAGCTTTCCACACAAAAAAGGAATGGTCATACATTGTTTTTTGCTGACAGTTCATCATTCAAAGTCTGATGTGCTTCTAATGCACAGCTGGCAATCTACTTCAAAATAATCTAAGGTGGACCTCATGTGACCAATTGCAGAAGTAATTTACTTCGCTGGTACAAGTTTAAGACTGTTGCTGAACTGATTGTAGTTACTTTATTAAGCTTCAGAAACCTCCCATGCCTTACTTTTTCCCTTGCTGACCTGATTCACGGATGTATTGAGAAACCTCAAGTACAACAAAAATCTCTCATAAGTATTCCCAGGATCAACACTGGACTTATTAATTAAAATGTGTAGCAGCACTCCACAGAACTACCCAGTGACTCCAGTCCCCATTAAACACGGGCTTGTCTATAAGGCTGTGACTCCTCCAGGATGTGACAACCTAAAGCCACAAAGAGCAGAAGAACAGAGACAGGGAGAAAGATGCTATGAAATACAAATTAATACAAGTTAAAATTCACACATGCACAAACACCATGTGATGTGCTTCACTCTAGTTATTGTTTAATAAAGCTTGAGCTGTTAAGCCATTTCAGCACAAAGACTCAGAAGGCAATGTTGAACTGGTCTAGTAAGATTCTTAAGAGAATCCAAGGAACATGTCTCCAAGGAATATGGTAGCTTCATAAGACCAGCTGGTGCAGTTTAAACTATTACACAGTTTGTAATTCAATTAGAATGAGGCCTTTTGTATTCCACTGCTATGTGTTTTGTCAGGCAACCTCAAAAACAGAAAGCCATTTTTCTTTGTCTTTTTTCATCTTGTTTCCTGTAAGAACAGATTTTCTTCCTGTTTCAACATTGCACTAAAATGTATTCAGTTACCACCTCCAAAACCCTATTAAATGTTATAAATTTGATTATGCATTTTAATCATATTGGTTTGATTTCATTAACAGACTTCCTCCCACTCACCTCTGTCCTTAAAAATACTTCCACACATTTACATTTCTGCCATCTGTATTTTGTGGTCAAGATGTGGAGAACTGTGTTTTGGTCCAGGAAGCAACTAAAATTACTCATTAAAGTGGACCTTTCCCAGCCATAAGTACAACTCATTGCCAGCTCTTCCCTCTAGAACTACTTTCTTTCATAATCTAGCTCCAGATCCAGCTCTGATCATCAGTAATGTTTGTTAGCTTTTCTTCAACCAAAAATTTCAAGGCTATTAGCAGTATCACAGAGGAATAGCAAGAGGCTGAGATTGCAAACCTTACCTGGAACAGAATTTTAGACTTAATACCTATTCAGTGGCATTTAAAATGAATTATTTCCCACTTTTCATTCAACAGTGTTGAATTGTTTTACATACAAAATGAAACACCGTTTCTCACATTTCACCATTAGAGAAACCAAGTCAACCAGAGTTGAGGGCCATGCCCAAAGGCATAAGTGAAAGTGTGAGAGCTAAGCACATAAGATTGCTTCATTAGTCAATGCTTACTGTGATCTTTAGTATTTAATCAAAATGTGTTGTGGTTGACGATGAAAATCAGTAACAAAACTGAGGGCTTCTTCCCAGTATAGTGCATATGATGTTATTTTTGATTGCTGCTTGATGTTTGGGTTCTATTTCTGCATTTAAGTCATGCTATGACCAACCTGATATAGTGAATTTCAGTAAACCCCTCAAGAACTTTGTAAGATGGAAGAACAGTATCAACGGTGAACAAAAGCAGTAACAAGTATTCCATAGAAATGCAAGATATTCCCAATTTTCTTCAACAGACACTATTAATTCAGGGGAAAACAGAATAGAAAACATTTGTTCAATATGTAAAACTGCACTACAGAATTTGAATTAATGCAAATGTTAACTTATTACATTTCACACACTTCTCAAATTTTAATGCAATTGATTTTAAACCCAAAACATGAGAAAAAAACCCTTCAATCTCTAGTAAGGCTGTTCTGTGCTGTGTCGTTTGTCTGCCACTTGCAGACTCACTTGTGTCTGAGAAGTGTCAGAAAGAAGAAATACTGGATCACGAGTAGCAGCATAGAAATGTATATACAAAATAGTAAACAAATTGTAAATTAAAAAGCAAAAGTTACTTTTTAACATTCTTTTGTGGAAAGCACCTTTAATGTTTTCTGAAATGGAGTCAAAGGGCAAAGCTGGACACGTAGTGTGACTCTCAAGACCACATCATCAGAACTATGACACCCCCAAAACACTAAGGACCATGTCGTGCTCCAACTGGAGTCAGTATCAAAACTCTCAACAACAAATTCACCTCCACAGGATGAACACATCAGTGACTGTGTCCTGCTCTTAAATGCAGAGCTCCTTGTTTTCATTTAGATAGGGAAAACAGACACTTTCCTTCATTAAAGTTAATTTGTTTCCAGGTCTTATTATTACTGTAAGCCATTTAACAGCCTAATTTCACTTTATTTGCTGTAGTGGAAAGTAAACTGTTTCATTAATATTCAGATTCCATTCAATTAATAGCTTTATATTACATTTGCTTAATCATTTATAACTGTGCAACACCACCCTTTTTCATAGACATTTATTCGGGAGTGGCAAGCTACACTGAGAACAAGAAAAGCAATAATGCTTGGCCCGAGGCTGCTGGAAGATTTTTCTCAATAGTAGTGTCAATTTATGCAGCTGCCGAGCGAAAAAAAAAAGTGGAGGAAAGAGATTAGGCTGGCACCGTGCCTGTGAGAAATAACACCTCCTCAAAAGAAACTTCTTAATGGCTGTGATCAGCACCTTTGGAGCACTGGTTAGGCTATCTGTGCTATGTATTGTTTATAGCATCTTATATAGGCACTTCATATGTTATTCTTCCTCTAAACTTTAAAGGAGACCTATATAGACACAAACACTGTTAAAGGTACAAAATGTCTGTCTGAATCTAACACTTCCTATGAACATTTTAGTGGCCATCTGCATTTTGTTTCATTCTGAAAAGCAAGAGAGGAAAAAAAAAGAACTATCAATGAGTTCACCAGCTGGATGGGAAATAAATCAACATGCTGCAGTTAGTGACTGTGCCTGTACGGCTCTGCAGGACCCTCCATGCTGAGCCCTGAAGTCCTGGTCGCTGGGTAGACAAAGTCTGGCTGCATGTTCCCTGTACACCTGTGTGAGCCTGAGGAGTGACCCAGCTCCTTCCATGACCAAGGAAGGGTGACAGCAGGCTCAGGAGGTGCCCTGTGCCAAGCAAATGGGAGGCCAAGAGATCAGCGATACTGCTGACCATACATAGTTTACATCTGCCCTGCCAGGCAAGTAAAGGTGTTTCAAGCTGTTTCAAAATACCTGATGATTCAACAGCTGCTTAATTATGTTTGAATTCACTTACTGCACTCATATTTCACAAATTTTCAAATTAGGCCCAGTCCTGCACTGGCAGCACTGACCCAGGCTTTTATTCACACAGAGCTATTTCCATGATCAGAGCAATAATCTATACACTCAACCTCAAATAGTTTACAAATATCTAGCACCAGGAGCTCTGGATATGGCTAGGCAATTTCATATTATTTCTGTAAACCAAGAAATAAAACAGTTTCAATTTACACAGTTTGCCAGCACAATAGATATCCTTGCATTTTAATTAAAGGGTTAGGAAACATGCAGGTAACCATAACAATAGCATACAATTTACAAGCAGGAATAAGTTTATGGGCAAAATCAAGAGTACTAATGGAGAAAAGGAGGAAGTTTAAAATGTACGTTTAATCTTATAGTGTGCCTATTATTTAATGCAACTTAAAGGTAGTATTTTTTTTTTCTTCCTTGTGAGTAATTATTTATGAAGAAATAAATGAAAATATTCAGCTTGGTTGCTTAACGTCATTGCAGACAGAACATTAATTTTGTTTAATGTAAACAAGAGTCCTAGAAACCTATTCTGCTGTCTAAACTACATTCAAATATATTCTACCAGATGGATCTGGAATAGTACCATCTTAGTTTGCACAATAAGTATCGTGTTTGCATTCCAGGGCCCTGAGGGAATTGGTGGATGTAGTTGCTAAGCCACTCTCAATCACATTTGAAAAGTCACAGCAGTTAGGTTAAGACTCCAGTGACTGAAGAAAAGGGAATATCACATCCATTTTTAGCAAGGGTTAAAAGGAGGACCCTGGGAACTACCAACCAGTCAGCCTCACCTCAGTGACAATTAAGACTGTAGAACAGATCCTCCTGGAAGTTATGCTGAAACATATGGACGACAGACAGGTGATTAGAGACAGCCAACATGGCTTCACAAAGGGCAAATCGTGTCTGTCTAAGGTAGTGGCCTTCTATGATGGAGTGACAAGAGCTATGGATGTCACCTACCTCAACTTCTGTAAGGCCTTTAGCACAATCCTACTCAACATCCTTGCCTCTGATTTGGAGAGATACAGGTTTGATGGATGGATGGTTAGATGGATAAGGAATTGACCATGTCCAATGAGTTAACAGCTCAATCTCCAAGTGGAAACCAGCAATGAGTGGTGTCCCTGAAGGCTGCATACTGGAACAAATACTATTTAAGATCTTCATCAATGACATACACAGTGGGATCGAGTGCACCCTCAGCAAGCTTTCACATGACACCAAGCTGAGTGGTGCAGCTGATTTGCTAGAGGGAAGGGATGCCCTCCAGAGGGATCTTGACAGGCTTGAGGATTGGGAACACGCGAACCTGATGAGGTTCAACAAGACCAAGTGCAAGGTCCTGCACTTGGTTCGGAGCAACCTCCAGTATAAATACAGACTGGGGTATCAAAAGCAACCCTGCAAAGAAGGACTTGGGGACACTGGTGGATGAAAAATTGGACATAAGCTGGCAGTGTGTGCTTGCAGACTACAAAGCCAACCGTATCCTGGGCTGCACCAAAAGAAAGGTGGCCAGTAGGTCAAGGGAGGTGACTCTGCCCCTCTGCTCTGGTAACACCCCACCTGGAGTACTGCATCCAGCTCTAGGCCCCCCTGCACAAGAAAGACATGGACCTGTTGAGTGGGTCCAGAGGAGGGTCACGGAAATGGTCAGAGGGCTGGAACATCTCTGCTATGAAGAAAGGCTGAGAAAGTTTGGGTTGTTCAGCCTGGAGAAGAGAAGGCTCTTGGGAGACGTTATTGTGGCCTTTCAACATATAGAGGGGGCTTATAAGAAAAATAGAGAAAGACTGTTTACCAGGGCCTGTAGTGACAGACAAAGGAGCAACTGAAAGAGGGTCAATTTAGATTGAACATAAGGAAGACATTTTTTATGATGAGGGTGGTGAGACAGTGGAACAAGTTTCCCAGAGAAGTGGTGAATGCCCGTCATTGATGATTGTACTGGGTTTATGCAGCAAACTAGCAGTGGGGGCTGCAGAGGTGGCTTCTGTGAAACAACACCAGGGGCTGCCACCATGTGGGACAGAGCCAGATCCAACTGGATCCAGAGCCATTCCAAGATGGATCTGCTGCTGGCCATAGCTGAGCCCATCAGTGATGTTGGTAGCACATCTGAGATAACATATTTAAGAAAGGGTAAAAACCAACAGCAGCTGTGAGGGAAGAGTGAGAAAATGTGAGCGAAACAACTGTGTGGACACCAAGGTCAGTGAAGAAGGAAAGGGAGGAAATGCTCCAGACATTGGAGTAGAGAATTCCTTGCAGCCCGTGGAGGACCTCACACTGGAGCAGGTGGATATGCCCTGAAGGAACCTGCAGCCTATGGAGACCCCATGCTGGAGCAGGCTCCTGGCAAGACCTGTGACTCCATGGGGGACCCACGCTGGAGCGGTCCATTCCTGACTGCAGCCTGTGGGAAGGACCTACTCTGGAGGACTTCGTGAAGGACTGTATCCTGTGGGAGGGATCCATGCTGGAGCAGGAAAATAGTGTGAGGGGTAAGAAGCAGCAGAGATGAAGTGTTATGAAATGACCACAACACCCATTCCCACTGTCCTCCTGTGCTGATTGGGGCCAGGAGTTAGAGAAGTCAGGAGTGACGCTGAGCCTGGGAAGAAGGGAGGGGTGGGGGGAAGGTGTTTTTATATTTGTGCTTCTTTCTCATTATCCTATGCTGTTTGATTGGCAATAAATTAAATTAATATCTCCAAGTCTAGTCTGTTTTGCCCATGATGGTAATTGATGAGTGATCTCCCTGTCCTTATCTTGACCCATGAGCTTTTTGCTGTATTTTTCTCGCCACCTTGTTGATGGAAGGGGAGTGATAGAGTGGCTTGGTGGGGAGCTGGTGGCCAGCCAAGGCCAATCCACCACAACAGGGCTTTGAGCAACCTAATCTAGTGAAAAATGTCCCTGCCCATGGCAGGAGGGTTGGTACTACAAGACTTTTGAAGGTCCCTTCTAACCAAAACCATTCTACGAGTCTGATTTTGGATAAATGTACAGTTCAATTTTCTTATGTACATACACAATATAAACAAACAAACAAAAAAGATACCAAACCCACTTACATATCTATTTGCCTTTTAAAACAAATTCCTGTCTATTTTCTCTGTCTACTACATTTTGGTCATTTTGGCTGAAATGGTCTACAAGGCTCTGGACTACACACAGTGGCTTTCTAACTCAAGGTACATTTATAAATGCATCATTTTAACAGCCTTCTTGCTGCCATTATTTTTAGTCAGTAGTTCTCTGCACTGGATTAGAACTAGAGGGCTAACAGGAACAATATAAATTGCTAGTACTGATGCTAGGCAGCTGCTCTTTCCATGGCAGGCTAATGATAAAATGTGAAGGTCAGGTATCTCTAAATTGTATATGATGAGATATGAATAGAGAACTAGAATGACCATGAATTTTCTTGTTAATCTGAATTCTGGCAACAGATCCTTTGTTCTCTTACCTGCTGAAGCAGGGAGGAAAACTGCTACCTCTATAATTCGTGCTGTTTTTTTATTCAAGGTTCAGCATCCAAAGAAAGAACAGCCTATTAAAACAGGCAGCCTGAGCTGTTCAGCAGAAAAGTGAGTAATCTAACCCACCAGTATGCAGCAACAGCCACAATGGGAGAGACATGGAGAGGTTACATCTATTATGGTTTACAGTTTTACAAAACTGAGTATAGAAACAGATACCAGGACATAATCTAGCATGTAACAGTAATAAAAAGAAAGTTGCCCAGAATAAGTTATGTGCTCAAGATTGGCTCATTGTCTTAGAATATTTTGGGCATTTGCCATATTCCTCTTTAATAAAAATTCAGCATTACAATAGGTAAAAAACCTAAAAAAAATTTTAAAATAATCAAAGTCCCAAATGCTAAAGGGAAAACCAGGGTCTTTGTAAAAAAAAAAAAAAAAAAAAAAATTAAGAAAAAATGGAAGGAGATGGCGGCACACTTTTTTTGATCTGAAAATTGAATCAACAACGTTCTTATACTGGATTTAACTTATATATTCAGGTCCATTGTTAATCAGACATTCAACTCTATTGCACAAAAAGCAGAAACACTGGCAATAAGAGTATTATTATGAGTAACAGAATATACTGTATCAGTGCTCCCTATAAGAACCACTAACAATAGATGAACTGGTTTTTTTGCTTGCAATTACAGCTGCAGTCGTTTTAGTTGTCACACTAAGGATCAGTGCTTTCTATGGATCCCGGAAGTCTTTCTGCCTCTTTCCGTACTCTACTGTGTCACAGGTAGCTGCATCACACTTACTGATAAAATTTTGCTGTATTTGGAGATGGCTGCTGGTGGAAAGGGCAGAGTAACAGCTTACGTGAGAAAAGAGCAATTCAGAGGTGATAAAGGCTGGAGCTTTTTTACAACTGAAATACATTAAATAAAAAAAAAAAAAAACTTATAATTTTTGTGTCTAAGGCTAGCATTAGAGACCATATAACTCATTCAAGACAATAGAATAGAAATAAAATGCATTTATTAAATTGTTTTGCAAGTTATTTTTACCACCTGAAGAGGAGGAATCAAGTTTTGCTTCCAATCTTATTAGAGATTTCCCTTAAAAACCACTTCATTTTATTCTAGATTCAACCTATTTAAATATTCCTATATATGAGGTAAAAAGGAGTGTGGCTTCTAACAATAGTTTTGTTTATTAGATCTAAGATTGTCTCAACTTGAGCAAATAAAATAAAACTTGTACTTACCGATATATCATCACTAAAATCTATTTCATCCAAATCAAGGTATTCAGGGGCTTCCATTATTCTTCTATGGACATTTTGGGTGAGTCAGCACAGTAGTAAAGACCTAATTAAAAAAAGAAAAACGGATTGTCTACTAACAGGTGAAAACCACACAGAAATGTTTTAATATAGTTGCTAGATTACTGAAAACATTTAACTTGTATCCTAGTCTTTCATAAATTAATCCTAAAAGCTAAATATGATTTTCCATCTCTACTCCGCATATTATGAAGAAGCCATTTCAATTTTTAGGGAGAATAGCTAAGTGGTACTTGAACTGGAAGTCAAAAATACTTGATTCAGCATCACTCAGGCCTTCCATAAGTTCAATATAAGTGTAAAGACCTAAGATGTTGAGACCCCTCATGACCCTGCAACCATAGCTGCACTAATGATGTATCTTCTCTTAAGGATGCTACTGCTGCACTGGCCTGAACACAGCAACTTCAGTTACTATAGTTGTCCTCTGCTCAAGGAGGCAGTAAAAAACTGAGAATCATGCTGTGCAAGAAAACAAAATCCTATCACACCTTATCTCCCCTTCTCTGTACAAGCAGACTAACACCCAGTGCAGTCAGTGCTTTACAGATGGATGATTTATCTCTCCTAGGCCTGCAAGGGCACTTCTCCCAAAACAGTAACCAATGCAAAATGAGAATTATATCAATGTGTGCTGATTATCAGGGCCCTTAACCATTTCCTCACAGCAAGGGAAAAAGAAGAGCAAAGTCCCTTGCAAAGCAAGAAATTTGCCTGGAAAATTCAATATGTAATTCTGAATAAAATGGAGCTTAAACAACCAGAAGATCAAAGACAATAAAACCCTCATTACTTTCTTAATCCTAACTAGAATGAAGGTGTGCATTATCACTACAGACAAGTACAACAGAAGTAAAAGTGGAAAAGGAAGCTATTTTAAAGGAAGCTGGAAAAGAAAGGGATAATGCATTTTTAAATAATGTGAGGCACTACGTAAATATTAAGTATTATTATAGAAGCAAATGAAATCCTTCTAGTACTTGTACATAACAAAAAGAAATGCCTGAACAAAAAAATAATACAAGCACAGTTTATTCATATGACAACTGCCAAGAAATATGTTTATGAATAATGAAGTCAGCTGTGTAGGTCTAATTAAACTGTGTGAAACATTCATATGCCTTTAAGAATGTCCTAGGATAAGAGGTCTGAATAAAATGCTTTTCTGCAGGTGTTATACCTATTGGTAAACAAAATCTCAGTCATTAGTCTCCTTTATAACACCCCAAGTAAGCACAAAAATGATCAACCTTTTCTTGAAAAGTTATTAGAAGAAGAACCAAGGGGCAAATCTACAGTTTTAACCTGAAAGAGCTGGAAAAGCAGATTTTTATTTCTCACTAAATTACTGAAGGTAAAGCACCATTAAGCATCATTTTCTCTTTAAATGAAAAAAAAAAAAAAACCCTCGAAAAAACCCATGTGGGTTTTCTTTAATGTATTAGAATATTTCTGCTCCTCACAACATGAGAAGGAAGAAACTCCTGGGAAGGAGAAACTGGAGAGGAAGGCAGCATGTAAGAACAACCTCAGCTACCCGTTATTGGCTCTCACTGCAGCTGTTAGGCTTGAGTGAAGCAGTGGGAAAGGAGATAGCTACAGAAAGGTAAAAACAGTATAAAGCCCTCATTCCAAACTTGATATGGGGAAACAGAAGTGGCTATAATGTGAAACTAATCAGAACCTTTTCATTTTGCACAATTCTCAAATGCTAAGTTTATTCTTAGAGGGAACCACTAAAATCAGACAAAATTCTTGCAATGAGAGGAATTAGCTGTTGTGAAAAGGCATGACACATTCAAATCTACAGAATCTTTTCCACATTAGAGATTTTGCTTTCTTAACAAACACAAAGATCTTCAGTATTTTTTTTAAGGTTTAGGCTTTAACATGTTGCATTTGGGTGACATTACAGCTTACTTGTGGCGAAGTGCACTGTCACTGTATTGGGTTTGCATATTGGGTTTTGGTAGCAGGGGGTTACAGGGGTGGCTTCTGTGAGAAGATGGCAGAAGTTGCCCCCATGTCCAATAGAGCCAATGCCAGCTGGCTCCAGGATGGACAAGCTGCCGGCCAAAGCTGAGCCTATCAGAGAAGGTGGTAGCTTCTCTGTGGTAACATATTTAAGGGGGAAAAACTTCTGTGCAACAGAAGCTGGGAGAGAGGAATGAGAACATGTGAGAGGAGCAGCCCTGCAGACCCCAGGTCAGTGCAGCAGGAGGGCAGGAGGGGCTCCAGGCGTCCGAGCAGAGATTCCACCGCAGCCCCAGGTGCATCCCCTGGTGGGGCAGGCTGTGCCCCTGCAGCCCGGGGAGGCCCACAGGGGAGCAGATCCCCACCTGCAGCCCGGGGAGGGGAGGACCCCACGCTGGAGCAGGGGAAGAGGATAAGGAGGAAGGAGCAGCAGAGACTGCATGTGACGAACTGAACTGAATGCAACGCCATTCCCCATTCCCCTCCTTTACTCAGGGAGAAAGATGTAGACAAGTTGGGAACAAAGAACTGAAGTTGAACCTGGGAAGGGTGGGGTGGGGGGAAGGTGTTTTAGTTTTTGTGTTTGTTTCTCACTATCCTAGTCTGTTTTTAATTGGCAATAAATTAAACTGATTTCCTCAAGTTGAGTCTGTTTTGCCTGTGATGGTAACCGGTGAGTGACTTCCCTGTTTTGACCTCAACTTTTTAGTCTTATTTTCTCCCCTTGTCCTGCTCTGGAGGGGGAATGAAAGAGCAGCTGGGTGGGCATCTGACAGCCAGTCAAGGTCAATCCATCACGATGTCCCTCCACAGAGGTAAAGACTAGCTGTCACTTCATCACTGTGACTATTGTCACCAGCTCAAACCAAATTATTAAGTCAGTTTTAGAAGCAAGATAAATGACAACTGTGTATGTACTGTCCTACACAAATTACAGGATTGTAGAATCCATGCAGTATCATTGGGTGACACATGTATGAAGTAAGAATGAGAATTGAAATAGAAAAGTTTAAAGGTTAAAGATATATATGGACGGTATCAGATACAAATAGCCAAAAACCTAACCAAAGCTTCACTGAGTTACAGTTTTTCACTGGACTTAAATGGACAAAAAACCCGCCTCCCAGTATATTTAAAAATCAATGGAAGAGATAAATAACGCTACCCGAAACATGCTACACAGTAAGCCAGAATCAAGAAGTGACCTAAAGATTTTATTTTGCAATTACAACTGATTTATTCAGGTAAAAATACTCCATAGCTTTAATAAAAGAACTACTATTCCTTGTTACCACATATCTCAAAATTTTAGAACAAAAAGATCTCAACCTTTCAAATTTGTTTTTAGTTCTAAACTGCCAGAAGCCATTGAGGCAAAAAAATGCTGCATCCATCCATGGCTGATGAAAGGACCGCATTTCACCTAGAGATGTACAAAACTCATCATGCCAGTCCACAATCTTGCAAAATTACTTCCCCAAAATGCTATCTTCTTTCTTCTCAAAACACAAAGAATATGAAACACACAAAGGCTGAAGAGACAGTTGGTAACCAAAACAAACAAATTTTCTCTGTAGTAAACTTGTCTTTCTGAAAGATAGTGTTCAGTTATATGTAAAGAATGGGCAAGGGACTCATGCATTCTGTTCGCTATAAGTTTTTAATTTTTTTCTTGATGAAGTAAAACTGGACAGCAACTCAGGACAAATGCTATGACCAAATAAGATTTCCCATGATTATACTTAGAGTCTTATTCAAGAGGTGCACTTTTGAGATACAATTTAACACAGTAGAACTACACCATGTATAATGCAAAACATATGGTAAGGGTAGTGCTGGAGTTGTGGCTATTTTGAGATCTTTGCAATGGCTGAATCCAGCCTATTACTGGAAATATAAACAATCTGAATAGCATTCATAAGCACAAAATCAAGGTAGAAATAATTGCAACCAAAACTGCAACTGCCAGCAATGGATGTCATGAGATGAATAATGTATTTCCAGCATCAACACCAAAGCAAAGCAATACAGATGACTGTCTCTAGCCTGCCAGCAAAAATGTCTGACATTTAACTGATCAATTTTCCTAACTGTATTTTTTAAGCTAGTCATTAAATATTCCACAAAATTTTAACCCAAAAAAAGGGTATTTCCTGTCTGGCACTTTGGCTTGCGGAGAGGCACATACACACGCATATACATTTTATACAGGTAAAAGAAATCCTGTCTGCTCTCAGAATTCACAGCTAAAAGAAGAAAACCATATAAGCCTCACCCATATGTACTCAAGAAAAAGTGGTTTTTTGTAGTTTCATGATACAGTTCCACTGGGATAAATCATCCAGCTAAAGATTACCACACAGAAATGTGGTAATAGAAGTATTGGTATAATAACATATTGCATATGTTGCATTGCAACAGATACTAAACAGTGATCAGGTTGTAAAATAAAGAAAAAAAAAAATCAAACTTCATCTTTCTCCTTTTCAAACAACAGGGACAATCCTTATTGATTTTCCAAAACATAGGCTTCCTCTGCTGTTGTCCTTCTCAGCTAAAACTAGTTGACTCAAATCCTGTTACTGACATTCATTACAATGAGGTGAATTAGGAAAAAAAGGCGCAAAGAAAGCAATTCCCAGTAAAATAATAATTTAAAAAAACCAGCAATGAAGTATTAGATACAGGGAGGGAGCAAGTCCACCAATTTCTGCAAATGCTAAAACCCCACTCTAGGCTGATGGCGTGCATTACCTACAGGTGAAACGCTTACATAGTTCACAGAATTATTTTTTAAGCTAGATCAAGCCTTGGATTTATCTCGCCACACAGCCTCGAAAAACAGTCACACCAACAACAATCCTTAGGGGCTGGTGTGCCTTTAGAGGATGAAGAAGACTCAATGTGGAAATGGCAGGAATGCTTTAAAAGCCAGTCCTGCCGCTGACTTTGTATTGTGAAGCCAACAGCCATCACCTTATGCACACTAATGCCTATCAGGCAAGAATGAGGCCCTACAGGTGAGCATTTGCTGTCTGCCAACTAACTGAATGAATGAAGAGACTGGTATGGCAAGCCGCAAGCATCAGGTTCAGTTTCTTGTTCTGTTTGCTCAATGCAAAACTGTGGAATAAAAAAGCATAACTGATTTGTAGTGACCCTTCTGTAATGAGGCTGTAGCAAATTCGGTAGCTTCAGAAAGGAATCTGATCCAGTACCTCAGCCAAAAACAGTCTCAATGCTCCATGTGAAAGACTAAATCCAAGAGGGAGCACAAGGGAAATGTCCTTTATTGAGCCAAAACAAAACATCTAATTGAGAATGCATAATTTTAATTATTTACGGATACAAAAATAAAAAGAACAAATAACAATAAAAATATCTGCTGTCAATTAAATGTCTACTTCAGTTGTAACTCTAAGAAATCCTGCTAAATGCCACATGAGATTTTATTTTCCACATGTCAGAACTACTATACCAAAATATTTGGGGATTTACTTAAACTTTCAATCAAATATAAAGTAAATCAGATGTAAATACTTTTATAGTGGTTGGCAAAAGGCTGCTTCCTTAAGCACAGTTAATATTAAAGATTTAGGTTTTAAATGCCAGAATGCCATGACGGTTGCTTTTTAATTAGGGGATAAGGTTACATTTTATAATTATAGATCTGAGATAACAAAATAAACACATTGTCCTGTCCTAAGCATCAGAGACTATAGTAGCTCAATATCAACAAGATTCATGGACAGAAAAGAAAGACTTTACATCTTTAATTTAAGCACACAGTATGTGTTTCAAGTAATGCTTGAAATCTGGTGAGCATCTGAATTTTATTCCCTAACATTAAGAAATACCAAGGGCATAAAACCAAGTTTCTACACTTTCAAACAAATAGAACAGTGCAATGTTACATTATGTTAAATCTATTTAGCATGCAGTGAAAAGCCCAGCGCCTGATTAAAACGTACAGTTCAGGAAAGCACATCATCTGTCAGCAGTTGGAAATATCCACAACATTGAATTCAGTTCCTCTGTCCTCATGTTCCATTGAGAGAGTGAAGTTCTACCAAAAATTAATTTCGCCTTGTAACCCTATTTACTACACATTATAAGGAAAGCACTACAGTATGTTCAGGAGCACTGCCATAATTAGGGGATATGGGAGCTGCACTACTGAATGAAAGCAAGAAAGCTTGGCTACTGGGTCCTAGCAAAGCTGCTCTGGGTTGACACCACCACCTCTCCAGTTATCACACCTCTTAGGCTTCTTATGCTTCCTTGGTGCCTAGCTGTGTGTTGTCTCATATTGAAGACTACATGTTCTTTGAGACGGGTATTGTGTAGTCACTGTACATCTGTCTGGCTTTTTGCATAGCCTGCATCCTTGCCTGTTAACAGAGCTCCATGGTACATGAGCAATCCAATTAAATAATAAACATGATGTGAATAAACTGCAGTGGACTCCAGAAGAGGTCATATTTGAAGCTTTGTAGGAGATCCCCAGGACAACTGAAAATCTTCACTCACCAAATACAGATGGTGCCTCCACGGGGAATAAATGCAGAACACAAGGAGAAAGAAAGCATCAAAGACAAAGAAAGCTTGCAGCTTCATCTTTTTAGCATAGAATAGAATAGAACAGAATATTTCAGTTGGAAGGGACCTACAATGATCATCTGGTTGTGAGCAATACTTGAAATTTAATACTACACATACATGCATGCTTAGAAAACCCCAGCTTCTCATTCATATTTACATACTCTTCATTATCTCTAAGGGGGAAATTACTCGGATATAATCAATAAATATTCAAGCATGTGACTTTGAGAATGTAAAGAGCTGCACTGCAGCGCAAATGGAGGTTCATTTGCTTTTCAAGCATACCACTTCAGCTTCATGCATTCAAATAAAATGACAACCTGACATATGGTTAGACTATGTTGACTCTTTTAAGTCATAAGGGCTTGTGATACTACAATGCAGTCTGAAGCGCATTGTGCAACTGATTTCTGTTACCTTCTAGGGCTTCCAAAGTGTTTTTCCTAATTACATGACATAACATTTTTTCTATCACTTGTCATGCTTAGTGTCTGGATTGTCCCTTACTGACTGAGCACCTCTCTTGTACTAGTTTGTTTTATTTACTTTTCTTTCTTCTATGTAAGCCAAGAAAAATATATCATGCAAAGGAAATTATCTGTCCCATCAAATTTAAAATATAAAAATATAAAGGGAAGGCTCAATAGGAGCAGCAGGAGATTCTAAAGACTACAGATGAATTTTAAATAACAATTTATTGTAAAAACCAAAACAAAAACCAAAAATGTTAACAGTGAGGCTGAAAAATGATGTGAGTTATTACAGTGAAGGAATGAATTCTGAGACCAGAATTACCTTATCCCTTATCACATTTAGTCAGAAGTTTTCCTGAGTTTAAAAGTTCACAGCAGCAATTCATAATAGTATGATACTTTTAAAGCAAGTAAAAATAAAAGCACTGCTTTTAATCACCATGCAAGTACCATCAGTGCACAAGCTCCACTGATAGGACAGGAAGAAGGAATGCAGTAAAGAACAACAATTTGTGACCAAAAAATGCTACTTTTAAAATTTAACTTCAGAAAAACTCTGCATTCGAGACATGCAGAAACAATCCACCCACAGCCCTGAAGAGGCACAAATACTGAGGTCAGTTCTGTTCCCAATGAAGTCAATGCACAGTCAGCACTGGTTTTAGATAAGAACAAATGCATTTGTTTCTGCCCAAATGTAATTAAACTTCTCCTCGTCATCTACCTAGACCTCAAGATCACATATTCGTCCATAGTGCTTGGATATAAAACAATCCTGTGGAGTTTTAAGGGAGATGATTTCAAGGAAGTCATGTAGTGGTAAGTAATGGTATATGGTTCACCTACTCTACCTTCTACCTACATGAATTGCATGGAAAATTCATCACAACTTGAGGCATTTTAACATCAAGTATTTTTAACAATTACAGTGACTGACACTATGTAGTCTGTAAGTAATATGTATGTCAGGATGCACAGAGTGAAGAGAAAGTATGCTTATTAAGACACAGTTCCTCATGTTTGCTGGGGTTTTTTTAGCACACTGGATAGTACTCCACATAACTCACTGCAAAAGCAAAGTGTTACTCCAAGAGTGACATCTGAGCTCCACTGAAGTACAAGCAACCTTTGCCATTAATATCTGTGTGACTGAGATGTCACCCACCTTAAGGCAAGGGGTTTCTGTTTGGCTCTTAGGAAGTACTTCCTTCTTGCTTTTCTAAACACAACTCTGTTTAGTGCTCTCATGAATAACCATTATTACATTTAATATTAAAAGAGAGCGATTCTACTTCTTCATTCCCAAAAGAAAACAGCAATCTAACAAAAAGAAATCTATGTTCAGGCTACCAAGTGATCTGACTAACTGAAGAGTTGTTTTTACTGTAACACAACTTGAAAGACATCTGCTCATTGCAAATCACCCCAGATTTCTCATAATAAAACCATCCTTTTCACCCCAGGGTTTTGTATTTCCTTTAAGATTCAAGCATAAAGAGAACTGGACTCTGAGCATTCAGCCAGAATATATGCACTTGAGCATTCTGGAATGAGGCCTAGAAAAATAAACTTGTTTGTTTCAATTAGCCTTGAAGGAGGAACCTTTGGAGTTGGAAATGAATAGCTGTTATTTTAAAACTGAAACAGCATATGTGATTCAAGCACTGTACAAAAGCTAATGTGCTTAACTTTAATGGCAGGACCAAAACAAATAAGAGTTCAACTGATCTGTTGAAAAAGAGGTATTTCATTGGCTATATTTGATTAATTTATATTTTTATTCCCTTTTGGGGGCCTACAAGGCCATTTGATCTTATTAAGAAATACCCTACAGTCATGCAATATTAATATGCTTACTTCATTGTACTCTGGCTTATATGGCAACTGTTTCAGTTATTTCATAACAGCTACCTCTTTCTATGGGCTTTAAGACACACCGGCATGCAGATTAAAACCAGATCAAACAACTCCCCTCTGTAAATGACATATGTACATATATCTATAAATGAGGGAAAAGATGGGACAGAAGCCTCACTAGAACACACAGCAAGAATATATGCTGTTCCATTACCATAATTTATATCTATAATGCCACTGTTTGTAGCGATCTAGTGACAACAGAGGCCAGATTAGGATAATAGCAGTACTGGATGCTCTGTGCACATTTGCAGTGGAACACATAGTTGCTGCCTTGGATGCCATACGCAGCCAAACTGTATGAAAAGCAGGTGGTGGGATTTACTCCAAATTCTAACATCTTAACTTTTGCATTAGAAGTGGAATCTGGCCTGGCTCTGCCACTTCATCCACTTGCCAACTTGTGCTAGGAAGGAAAGCGGTGCAGTGGTACAGTTTCTACTGACCGAGCCCACGGCAGCAGCATCCTTTCCTCTCCACTGTGACATGTGGTTATACTTCTCGCACACAGGGACCACAAAGCAACTTTAACCATTAACTTCTATAAGCTCATTCCTAATTTAGTAATTTTCCATATAAAAAAAGAGATTTTACCTCTGAGGCATGATAAAATGAAACAATGTTCATTCGTCTAGTAATTTTTTGTTAAAGGGCATTAAACTAGTCAAGTGTGGAAAATATCCTGTAGTTCTACTTATTTCCATTGCTACTTTCATCCCCACTTACCTAAGCTGTGGAGTACTACTTCCTGCCAGCCACTGACCCTATTTGGGCATGACGGGGTCTCCCTTCACTTGTTTAAATAGGGTCTTTAAATGGTAATGAGCTTCTGCTTCTTCCTTTAAACTGTTCTATGAATATGTATTTAACCTCATGTTATCTTCAGTTACGGATCGTTCTCAAAACCAATTTGTTCAGTCTTCCCACTAAACATTTTGTGACAGCATGACTCTAAAATGACAAAGTGTTTGTTTCTGCTTAATGTAGACAGTAATAGTTCTCAAATCTCTGTCACAGGAGAAATACTAATATCCACTTAAAATTATCTACCTGTAAATTTAAAAACCAGTCATCCAGAGATATATGAAATAGTCACAAAAAACTCCAAGCTACTTAAAGTGTGACGTCCTTATCATTCAGGTATGAAAGGGCCACTTTTTCCACTCACAAAAAAGATCAGCATCTTCTCCATGAAATGTACCTGATTTTCTCATATGAAATGTTCCAATTGTTTCCAAAAAATGGACACTTGAGGCAAACAATGCACTTACAAGCAGAAATTTTAATAGTAAAGACTGAATTTAAAAAAATTTCCATAACAAAAATAAATTTTCAGAAAAGGAAAATTCATTTTCTCAAAGGAAAAAGTGAAAAAATGAGCAAAGACTTTTTTGACAGCTTTATATATCCTCAGAAATAACTCACAGGTAAATCAACATTATCTCCTCAAATAGCACAAAATTGTTGAGGTTAAAGCACAGAATGTCTTAGGCTGGAAGGGACCACCTCAGATCATTTAGTCCAACCCCTCTGCTCATGCAGGGTCAGCTAGAGCCAATTAAGCCCAGGACTGTGTCCAGCTGGATTCTGAATATCTCCGAGGATGGAGACTCCACACTGTCCGTGGTCAACCTGTGCCAGTGTTTGACCAGCCTCTCAGTAAAAAAGTGTTTTCTTGTGTTCAGATGGAATTTCATGTGTTTGCATTAGTGCCCATTGTGTCTTGTCCTGTCAGTGGGCACCACGGAGAAGAACCTTGCTCCCTTTTCTTCATTCTTTCCCATCAGGTACACATGGCTAAGATTCTCCTAACCCTTCTCTTCTCCAGGCTCAACAGTTCCAGATCTCTCAGCCTCTGTTCATATGAAAGAAGCTCCTGTCCCTTAATTATCTTGTGCCTCTGCATTGGACTTGCTCCTGTAAGTCCACATTTGTCTTCTACTGGGGTGCCCAGAACTGGGCCCAGTACTCCAGGTGTGGCCTCATTGAGGGTGAATAGAGAGGAAGGACCACCTCTCTTGACTTGCTGGCAACACTCTGCCTAAAGCAGCCCAGAAGGCTGTTGGCTGCCTTTTCCAGAGGGGCATATTGCTTGCTTGGTGTCCACAAGGACGCCCAGGTCCTTCTCTGCAGAGCTCATTTCCAGCCAGTTAGCCCCCAGCATGTACTGGTGCATGGGGTTATTCCTCCCCAGATCCAGGACTTTGCATTTCTCTTTGCTGAACTGCATGTAATTCCTCTCTGCCCAGTCCATCAGTCTGTTCAGGTCTTTCTGAATAGCAGCACAACTCCTCCCAGTTTTGTATCATCTATAAACTTAATGAGAATGCACTCTGTCCCATTGTCCAGATCTGTTTAACTGCTAGTATGAAGATTTTAAGCAGCACTGGCACCAATACTGACTTCTGGGGAAGACCACTAGTTACTAGCCACCACCTAGATCTTGTGTTGCTAATCACAATCCTCTGGGCCCAGCCACTCAGCTAGTTTTGAATTCATCTCCCTGTCCACTTATTTCACCCAAGCTTTGTCAGCTTGTCTATAAGGATGTTATGGGAGACAGTCAGTGTCAAAAGTCTTACTAGACAACATCCACTGCTCTCCTGTTATCCACCATGATAGTCACCTAATTGTAGAATGCTGTCAGACAGTTATGCATTGTTTCCCCTTCATAAATCAAAGCTGACTACTCTAGATTACTTTCTTGCACTTCATGTGTTTGGAAGTGATTTGCAGGAAGATTCTATCCATCACCTTACCAGAGACTGAGGTGAGGCTGATCAGTGCGTTTTTTCCCCAGGTTTTCCTTCTTGCCCTTCCTGAAGACAGGAGTGACATTTGGTCTTCTCCAGTCTTCAATCACCATGACCTTTCAACGATAATCAAGAGTGGTCATGCAATGACATCAGCCGTCTCCCTCAGCACTCATTGGTGCAGCCTGTTAGGCACCATGGACTTATGTGTGTCCTTAACCTTGTCCTCTTCCTCTTCCTACTTCCTTGCTAATCTTCCTTCCCTCTAATCTCAGGTGCCTGGGATTCCTGCAACCTCTCATACTAGTGAAGACTGACACAAGACCTTGAATACTGTGTTCAGTTTTGGGCCCCTCACTACAAGAAAGATGTTGCATTGCTCGAACATGTCCAGAGGAGAGCCACAAAGCTGGTGAGGGGTCTGGAGCACAAGTCTTATGAGGAGTGGCTGAGGGAACTGGGTTGTTTAGTCTGGAGAAGAGGAGGCTGAGGGGAGACCTTATCACCCTCTACAACTGCCTGACAGGAGGCTGTAGCGAGGTGGGGGTTGGCCTCTTCTCCCTGGTAATGGATGATAGGATGAAGGGGAATGGTTTGAAGTTGCACCAGGGCAGGTTTAGGCTAGACATTAGGAAAAACTTACAGAAAGGGTTGTCAGGCTCTGGAATGGGCTGCCCAGGGAGGTGGTCGAGTCCCCATCCGTGGAGGTATTTAAAAGAAGGATAGATGAGGTGCTTAGGGACATGGTTTAGTGGTGGGATGTCAGGGTTAGGTTAAAGGTTGGACTTGATGATCTTAAAGGTCTTTTCCAACCAAAGCGATTCTATGATTCTACGAAGACATTGAGTACCTTGGCCTTTTCTGTGTTCTTTGTCATCAGTTTCCCTACCTCATTCAGCAGCACGTTCATGTTTTCCCTAGTCTTCCCTTTGCTGTTTATGTACTTGTAGAAGCCTTTCCTATTACCCTTCACATCTTTTGCCAGCTTCAACTCCAGGTCAGCCTTGGCATTGCTAACTCTATCCATGCAAGATCAGACAACATCTCTATACCGCTCCTTGGGTAACCTGCCCCTGTTTCCACCTCTTGTACATTTCATGTCTGAGTTCAGTCAGGAGCTCCTGGCTTATCCATGCACCAAGCAGGACTGACTCCTGACCTTTGCTTGATTTCTTGCCTGTTGGGATGGACTTGAGCTTGGAGGTGATCCTTGTATATCAGCAAGTGCTTTCAGACTGCTTTCCAGGGCTGTAACCCATGGGATTCTTCCAAGCAGATCTCTGAAGAGATGTATGGACTAGTATTGGTGTCTGTTATGTTAACAATGACTCATTTCTATAAGCGTTTATTTTGCTAGCTAATAAATTTGTGTAAAATTAAATAAAAGGAAGTTTACATTTCAAATACAGGATATCATAATGCTAGCAATGTAGGATATCCAACATTAAGAACTAAATCCAAGGCAGAGATGAAGACTAACTTTGCATTTTAAATACATTTTTACAGGTTAGCATAGTTTCAATGCTTTTTCATTTTAGTGTCCTTCTTATATATTGAAGCATTTAACAGAGAAAAGAACAAAAAAAAAGACAATACTGTTTAAAGGCTTTGAGGTGTGTAGAAACAGAAATACCTATCAAAATAACTGTTTGCATAATCATGATATAAACAAGCAGCAATTAGGATGTACTTATAATTTCATTATGCTGCTCATTATGACCAAGATATCCTGTTTGTTCTGCCTGTTCAAACAGAAAATAAAAAAACTATTCATGAAAGCAATTCTTTACAGTGTTTCAAAAGGAAGCTGGAGCTGGTAAACACATGTTCTTATGGGAAATTGCCATAATCCTGACTATATCCCAGCAGGCTCTGAAAATATTTCTCACAAAGTCTCTTCTATAAAATCTAGAACATATGTATGACAGACTATGTTTCACATCCTTTTAAGGAACTTGCTAGATTAATGAAGAGGGCATTACTCTTGCATTTCCTTTCAAGTGTCTGCCTTTCGCTACAGGTATTCTGCAATATTTGTTTTGTGTCCTATTTTCATGATTTCTGCACTTTCATCAATCTGTGAAAGAGGCCAGGAAAGTTTACATCTAGACATCCCACTGACAGCATCTTACTGTAGGCTTCTAATGCAGTGTATCTAACACACAGTCGATTGATAAATGCATTTCATTACGTTCATACCATTAAGCTCCTACCATTCTTCCAGGACAATTATCAGAGAAATCAATACACTTGTTATTTTTTATGTGGTTGCTAAGAGGTTTTGAAATTGATCTTACAGTTTTTTTATTACTATTGACTGATACGTCAAAAAGAACACAAACAGATCAACATGGCTCCCTTACTAATTGTCATTCAGCTAAATATCTATAAGCCATTAGGGACATATAAAAGTCACAGACTTCTGGAAGGGGAACACTAACACTGAAGAAAATTTTAAAAGCTTCACCAATTGAAAAATGTGGATCACTCTTTAGACTCTAAAACGGACAGCACGATTTCCTCAGCTATTTTTTCTTCACTACTTCTTTTCTGAGTTTTCATCCTCTTGCATCAAACACAGCAATTCAGTTAAAGAAAACGAGGTCACACCAGACATGGAAACATTCTGAATGCAACCAGAAGAAAGAAATATCTTGAACTTCTTATTCTAAACATAGTTGTTTCATATTCCAAATCAGACATCTAGCAATTAGTCTCCCTGAAGAGCTCTGTGATCCAGTATCACCTACTGTAATTACCTATTTTTACTGAAACCAGAACCAGTAGCAGTCTGGTACTACTGTGTATGTTGTCTCTGAAAGTATGTATCGTCTCCTCTCTCAACTGCTATTTTTTCCAGAACTGTTTACCAGACAGATGAACGGGCATGCCTCATTGTCTTCCACTCACCGGAGCAATACTGACTTTTACGATTTGTGCAAGTTTAAATTATATGTTTAAAAGATAACACAGGTAAGGAAAGGGGGTGGGTGCACTTCTGCCCTGTGTAATTTACTACATTTGTAAAAAGTGAATTTAGAACTCCTCCATTCTGAATTACCAGTTATTTTACTCATAAAATGCAGGAGAAAGAAAGAAAAAATCAGACCTTTAATGAACACACAGAAATTTATAATCAATGTCCTCCATGTTGAAGTATCACAGATGGTAAGATTAGTTTTTAAACCAGTGTGCTTTCCTTTACCACATGCAAAAACATTGCAATAGTATTTTTAACTTTTTGAATGTCAGTTGGCCACAATGACTTGCTACTACAGTTGGAAACCAGACCACAGACGTCCTACCGCTAAAGTTTTAATCTATCTCTTGGGTTTGACTCCACACTATAAATTACTAAAACAAACAGAAAAACTCTTCATTTGCACTTCTGTTACTTTCCATCCAGGACTCTACTCTGCAGACAACTATTCAGACTCCCCTGCTCCATTACATGTGACTCTCTCAAAGACCAAGATTTTAAGTGCTCTGCATAAAGGACTCTAGCTGCTTCTGTGGGTGCCACTGTTAATTAAGGACACATGCAAGGGAAATGAAGGAGCCAAAAAGCAGCCTTGTTGTCTGGAAAAACACCAGAATGCATGGACATGGGTGACAACAGTAGGAAAAACTGGAGCTGGATAGCAGGAGATGTTTGCAGCTGAGAGAAACAGTCCAGTGCCTCTTGTTCAAGCATATGAAGTTGAATGACTCAAAAATCAGCCTCAAATCAATGAAAAATTGGAGCAATGACCTCAAAGTTTCAAACTTAAAGGAAAAAACAAAAATATTAACATGGATGAGCCTATCAAAACTGTTAAAAAACACATTTTATTTTATTTTTATATATTCTACTCAAACTTCACTGTACAGGAAGTCATTGATAAAGCTATCGAACCATGTAGTGAGCTAGACAGTGGGAATGAGGAAGTTTAATAGCTAAAGATGATCAGGTAGGGCCTGGTGATAAACCAGAATGGGACAACAGAGATACATTTATGTATTGACTGATCTGTAACTAAGTTTTTTACACAGCAGTAGCTTCATTTTTGCTTCACACCCACTAAGTTTCTGTTCAAGGCAACAAGAAAACATGCCAAAATGAAATGGTTCTGATCTCTGGAAACTATTAACTAATATCCAATTCTGATTCCTAGCTGCTAGCCTTCACAAGTGAAATTATGCAACCATATCACTTAGGATGACCTCTGAAAGGGACTGTAATTTGACATACAGGAACTGTATGCCTGAGCTGCTTATCATACAGAGAGAAGGACTGAGCTCTCACCACCGAGCTATCACCTTCATTTCCAGACCCCCAAATCCTCCACCTCCACTGAGGTAGCCTGTACTGCACTCTTGAACTCCTCTCCAGTAATGACTATTGGGCCCACCAGGAACAGCTGTTACATTTAGTACAATCTGTTGACAGGGATTATTGAAAGAATGTATGGCCAAATACCAAAATCTCTGTTTTTTCACTAACAATTATAACAAGCAACATTTCTACTCCTAGCTCTAGGAGGGTGTAAAAGAATAAAGTTAGAAACTGGGAATACATCTATTTACTGAGGAAAAAAACCCCTGAGAATATTTGGCAGATGGCAGCTTAGCTTCACAAGCAAATATTTAGTTATCCGCAACTGACAAGTAAGCAGAAACACTGATTGGCTAGATTTGGTTTAAAATCTGTGCAAGTAATTTAGCATCAATGTTATAATGTTTAGTTTTTAAGTAAACAGCATTGTCACAGGAAAGCTTGCGCTTGTGGATAGTAGCACTATAATTTGTAGTTTTATTAACATCATTTTCTGCATCTATAAAGCACATCATCAGTTTTGGCATGTGACCAAGGTACAAGTGTAGTCAGTTTACTGGGAATAAATGCAGTTGGCTAAGCCGTGTTGTAAGACTGCTATTCCACTTTTCCAACACAGGAGTATTTCTTTTACTGACTCTTTTTCCCACACACATATACACTGAAACAAGCAACAACACTCCAGGTAGGATCTGTCCCAGCTCCAGGAAGAGAAGACAGCTTTAATACTGTTCAGAACAAATCAGTGCCGGCTGCAACTGTTTAAGACATTATTCCTTTTAAACCAGCTCCAACCTTTTCCATTCACTTGTTGCAAGGTAAAGGGGCATTACATCTGGTGAGCAGGGAGGAACAAGGATTTCCTGGTTCATATATCCTACTGCACAAAAGAAAGCATTGCCAATCCCAGAATTTGCATTGTGGGACACTGTCAAAGTTGGGAACCTTATGTAGTCCAGGATGTTCATATGGTATTTCAATTACACAGATGATTCACTGATCTTTATCATAGCTGTATAGTCTGAAAAGGAACTCTGGATTGCAATGCTAGTTCAGCACTTAGCTGCTACTGATGAATAAGATCTTAGGTTGCTTGTTATCTAGCAAATCTATCATCCAAGAAGTATATTCTTGCTAGTCAAAAGTCAGTTGTAACTCTCACGAATGCTCTTAGGAGATGTGAGATGATGTCTTACAATTCCAGAAGAACCCTGGCTGGGCAAAGAAAAGAGTGCATTCTCTGCAGCTGTCAGTCTTCTGTGAACTGGTGATTCAGGCCCACGCAAAATATGAATGTCTCTTATGTCATCACCATCAGTTATTTTTTGTGAATAGTTGCAATATCACAGTAAAACATGTGAACTACAGTACAGATACTGTGCTGAATAGGCAGTTATTCAGACATACAAAATTTTGCAACTTTACCGCCTTAAAAATAACACTGAGTTTAGAGAAGGCAGAGTAACCAGAGCAAGTGAATTCTAAATATGCCTGAAATCCTGGATCTGACAGAGTGTCCAACCGTCATAGCTGTGTTCTCAAAGTTCTGACCATTTATGAAGAATTTCACCCACTTCAGCTGTTCAAATGCTCAAAGATCCAACACAGTCACAAGTGCAGATAAGCAACTGAGTTTTGTAGCAGTACCGTTCCTTGTGGATTTGCGGAAATGCACGCAGACCCGTAAGAAGTGCTGGAGAGTCACACAAAGAAACTATTAAGCATCTTATGGGAGAATTTCACCAAGAGATTAGGCGGATCTATGGAACTGTAAGTGGTGAAGACCATAATCTCTCCTCTAACTGATAGATTCAAAGAGCTCATCGCCAAAATACTTATGCAGCTACACTCTTCCCTGCAAGATGACTCAACTTGCCATTTGCCTGCAAGTTAGTTAAGGCTTGTACAAATTCTCTAAAAATGTAGCAGGGCGTTTTAAGCAGTTATTTCCATGCTAAGGAAAGTGCATCTAAGCCAGATCTAAGCAAGATCTTTCAGAATCAGCTAGAAGTCTCCCTAGGAGAGAAAACATGCCATTGTGTACTTGTGTATATACAGAAATCAAGAGTGCATACAACAAGCAATTCTACAGAATATCACACTCTATCTAATAAATTATAGAACCTAAAATTTGAATTTACACTGAACAACCAGACAGGATTTGCTGCTAATGTAACTGAGATTTACCTACCCACCTGAAAACCAGAGCTGCCAAATCAGCCAGTCTGCAAAACTGAACTCAGGGGAAGGTGCTTTAGCCCCCAGAAGTCGTGACGTATGTGCACTTTCCAGTTCAGAAATCTGAAAAGCTCTCTTTGAGTCTAGAAAAGAGCAAGCACTGATTATCCTCCTGCTTTCACTAATGAATGATGCAACAGCTCTGGCATCTGCTGTGCTGGGTCCAAATCACCACCTCTCTCAGCCAGGACGGGGCACTGTAGAGTACTCCATAGGGTGTGAGTGAGGGATGCAAAAAAAAGATTACTGTCTCTTTCTTAATGTGCACTAAATCTAGTTTCCAAAGCAAGAAAGAGAATGACTTCCTTCAATCTGCAGAATTATGGTGATGTAAATACAGCATTGGTGTTTTTTTCACTTCCTCAATTTTATGGAAGCAATTTCCCTCAAAGCAGGTTATTTATTATGTTGCCATCCTGGAGGCCCATGCCTAGAAAAATTGTAATCTGCAAATATTTTTAAAAGATTTTGTAAGTGCTGTAATTTTTCAAGCATCCTGTTTGGTTTAAACCACTCCATTTACGGGAAAAGAATTTTTGTGTCTGTTGGTCCTGGTGAAACTCGCATTTTTCATGTTGCAGTTGGAGATCTAAAATACACTTAGGGAACATTATATTACACTATACGTGTAGTTAAAACATCATTTTCGCTTTCTCCACCATCACAGCAATCAATCTTAACATGTTTTTAAAACTAAAAACAAACAAACAAAAAAATGCTTTTCTTAACTTGGCTTCCAAACTGTTTCAAGAGCCAGAATTACAGCAATGGATTGATGTTACCATATTTTCTTATGGAGGTTCTAATAAGTTTGAATTTATGCTTAATTACACTGCACTATCCCCATAATCAAAACAACCCCTGAAATTGCAATATCTCAGCAATATGTAAAAAGCAGCTCTGTTAAGAAGGTCTATGAGAGGCCTTCTTCCTTTGCTTATTGAAATGGTGAAAAAACATAAAGGATTTAATATCAATGAATGGACTAAACAAAGAATGAACCAAAAGAAAAAAAAATTACATATCCTATCAAGCTATGAATAAGATTAAATTATACCAGAAGCACAATCTGGAACAATCAGTAAAAATATAACACGCACAACAGCGGGAAATCTGCTTTTGATATACTTTGGAGCACTGAATGTACAAAGGCTCAAGTTTAAATTGTGCAGCTAGTAACTAGTTCATTGTACTTCCTCTGTACTTTAAAAATATTTTCTTAAGCATAGCTACCCAAAGAAGTCTTCAAATAGACTTGTTTTGAGTATCAGTAATTTAACGCTAACAACAAACCCAGGTTAAAATAATACATTCACATACAGATCAGGAGATTGTGTATGACATACCTATCCATGAAAAATTATGATTGAGAAGAAACGTCAGGAATTAACCATTCTGTTCTTCAGTCATTTTAGAAACGTGAAATCTGACCAAAAAAGCTTGCTTAACAATGTAAGCTTAAAAGGTACTCATGTTTTTTCTCTACTTCCTGCAAAATTTTAGGAAAAAAAAGCCAATTCTACTCCAAAGTTTGACTCCTTGGAGAAAAAATGCATACAATATTTGCAATTACTAGGAAAAGCCCACTGCAAATTGAATTTATGACTTTTCAAGTGAAAATACAGCAGCTGAACTAACAAAATCATGTTGAGTGTTGATTTTTTTTACAACTACCTCTTCTATCAATAAATTCTATGGCAGAAATAAATTTTATTCCATGTTATCTATCTGTTCTACTTTAAATACCAATGGCAATGCAGGAAGTTCATAAATGTGAATCCTCAGGAGGCTTACGTGCATCACTGAGAACAGTAAAATGAATGGTTACACATCTGCAGTCTGAACTTTGAGATGCATACAAGCAAATTGTGAATGCGCATTTTTCAAATGATTGCACCCATTATTTTCCACTGACTCATGATTGTTAGCTGAAATGAATAATACATTTTAATATAGTATAGAGATTCAACAATCACAAATACAGAGAGTACGTATGGGTATGTATCCATCTTCTATGCATACATAATACTAAAGCTATAGGTTGTCATCTGTTTTTAATACTAAAACACCAAATAATTTATAATGCAGAACGGTAAAATATATATAGAACACTGCATCAATCAAGAACAAGTACTAGTGCTGTTCAACATTTCTGTAAACCCTCCATTAAACTTAGATTTGAGACTGAACCAAAGACTTATGCGGATCAAGTCATGGTTGCTTGGAACACTGAAAGAGAGACATAAAATGCTGTGCTATTGCATGTCAAGATTATTTGCAGTTCACTTCATTATTTCAAAAAATACTAGTGGCTGAAATACAGTGCACTCCACGTTAAAGCCAGTGCTTATTCCTTTTCTTTAATTCAAGAGACAACTACTAAATGACAATTGGGAGATCAGCTGACAGGACTCCTAAATTATTTGACACCATCAGTACACTGCTAATGTAAGCAAAGAAAGAGCAGAGCCTTCTGCAGCTATTCGGTAACATTGCCAAATAAGAAGGAACTAACTATATAAATACTAATGATGTCTTGCTTTGCATTTCCACATTCCCAATCAACTCTCGTAATGTACCATAAGCCATTAGTCACGACAACAACCGAGACTCCTCCTTCTATGGAAAACACACAGAAAAATGAAAATTCGACCATTATATCCTAAACAGTGGCCCATGTGTCACCTAAAACCACTCCATAGTAACGTAAAACTTTACCAAAGCAAAGAAACACCATGTGAGAAAGTGTGTGTGAGCATACACACTGTCCCTGTATTTACTTGAGCAAGACTTCAGAGACGTGCATTTTTAGGAGAATTAAACATAACATTCAGGAAATTGACGGTTATATATGATTCCCAAGCAACTTGAGAAGAAAGTGATACATACAAATATGCATGATATTTTGCTTTAACAACAGTTTACTCCAGGTACAATTTGAAAAGTACTGTGCCGTAAAAGTGTTCACAACTTCTGAAGTCTTTTGGCAAAGGTAATGAATATTCAACATCTGCGGGGCTGTTGCAAGTTCATGAACTACAGAAATAAAAAAGATGCCTTCTTCTGGTGGCCTAGTTCTTGTGTAAAAATCCAAAAATAATACACCCTCATAACGGCATCCACAAGGAACCAGATACTTGGCCCCAAAGTAGACAGAGCAGCAAAGGGCTTATGGCAACTACCACTGCTAATGTAGGCTCCAGCACTTATGTTAGGATGAAATCAAGCATAGCAGAGCTCAGCCTTTCCAAACCATGCATTGGTTTGGGGGGAGGTGGGGAATTCTGTGTCAACATCTTTAATAAATCAGATGTGACTCATTGCGCACTCGTTTAAAATCAGAAACTCAGGTCTCTCCTTTTTCCACTGAATCAACGGCAGCAACACTGGGGGCAGAGGCACGAGGGCAGTGATTCTTCCTAAGTTTCTGCTCTCAGTACAATCAGTTCAATTAAATCTGACACAGTGCTCAAATCCTGGCTTTGGTTTGTGTCCCTAATGCCATGCAACACCCTTATTCACCTTATTTTCTGCAGTGTCACTAATCACAGAAAAATGTGGAATTAATTTAATCAGTATGCCATTCCCCATACACCTTCCTAAGCTGCTTTTTTCATTGAAGAACACGTATAATTTATAACTGTTGCTTCAGTAAACCAAGTAATCTGAGATATCTTTGCTCAATATATTCCAAATGCTGAAAGCATCTGTTAGGTCATGTTGGGGGTTGGGGTTTTTTTATTATTATTTTTAAGATGAGAAAAAGGCATTTTTCAAACACTTCCCTGCATCTTTCATTTTTTCATTTAAATTCCTCAACCCAAATTCAATAATCATCCATTAGAATTTCAACACCTTGTAGGTCCCATAGCGGTCTGTTCAATTACTTTTAGAAATATCCTGGGAAAGAACTAATGCCAAACGGTACTCTCTTAAGTTTGTAACATTCAAACGCTGTATTTGAAGTTAGATATTTAGAACTTGCCTCATTTACATTTGCCTGCCAAAATATATATCCTGCATTTAGTTCCATGGTGATTTCTTACTTCATGTGAGCTTTAATTATAAATTCAAGGGAAAACTCCTATGTAAGTAACATTCCCTGCAAGGGTCACAATATGTCAAGTGTATCTGCCACTTGTGTGAAGTCTGTGCTCTGCCCTGCTGGCATGTGGAAAGCCTGTTTTCCCTGCAACAAGGGATTTTGTCCTCCACCTGCACCCTTTTTTTTCTCTTTTTTAACTTTTGGACAATCAACTCTACTGTTCCATCCTTTGCACACTGAAATTCACTAGGACATTCAATGGCTAAACTCTAACAAACTGCAATACTCCAAATTTCAAAGTGAAAATCCCCATTGGTGCAAAGTGGGGTTTACTTATGGTCACGATCTGGGGCACCAGTAGGTAACCACTATTTGGTATGTGAGTCAGCCTTCAGCAGGGCACATCATACAGGGCATATACCCAAGCATACTGTGGCCATGGGCAAAAAACCCAAACCTTGAACTCACAAACTCACTCACAAGAACTCACTCTCTTTGTCACTCAGACCTTTCATTTGAGACTACTTGATGAATCACACAAATTTGACTGTATGCCTGTATTACAGGTATTTACTTTTAAAACAAACAAATACTATTAAAAAGCATTTAACAATTTTATGGCAAATACTAATTTAATTAATGGCACCTGACCATTAACTCTACACAAATATCTTTATTTTGATAAAATTAAAACAAAGGACAAAAACTTGACAATTTTTCATACCTTATTCTCTAGACATAGCCTATGATGTTGTTTGCAAAAATTCTTAGAAGTTGAACAGTGTAAACGACTGTAAATATAACCATTGTCAAATAAGAACTTTTTATTTCAGTAAAAGTTTGGTGGAAATTGGAAAATTCAGTGAAGAGCAGCTAAATTATTCCTGAGAGACTGAGATCTGAACGTAGTCATCTGGAACTGTCATTATTTTTTCATCTGACAAATCAGAAACACACTGCAACCACACCTGTGCTGCGATACAGTGCTATCCTGTGTAGAGTACTGCTATCCAATACTATTTGTTTTCGATAATATGGGTGGCAGATGTGACCAATATTAGCGCTCTGTTGTACAGATACTAGAGCTCTATCAAAATGTTATGAGATGATGCAGAAATGCCAACTATAGAAGTAGTAACATTATTTTAAGCTGTAATTTTGTCCTGTCTTCTTTCAGAGATTCCTAAAATCCTTTACAAAAATTGAATTTAATTTTTGAAACTATGTTAAATAAACAAACCTCACTACATCAAAAACTACAATGTTGCAAAATTTAGGCATGGGGACATTAATTTTCTTCTAGTGTTGTTGACTCTAACTGAAGGATCACACCAATGTTCTACAAAAGGATATCTACCTCATGCAGGGCACAACCAAAACTACTCAGAAATATCAGGTGGATATTTCAATTTTTTTTCCCCATACAGCATTTAGCTAGTCTCAATCTTATTTATTGTAGTCTGTCTATGCCCTATAGTGAATGGAAGATCATTTATATCTTTACTGCTTTTCAAGGATGCTCATCAGTATTGTCCAAGTGTTTCACATTCATTAATTCATTCACAACCTCCATTACAAGATGAGAAAGCGCTATTACCCCTATACAGAAACTGGAAACAGAGACAAAAGGGACTTACAGGAAGCCACAGAATAACACAGCAGAAGGGCCAGGATCAGAATCAGCACCTGCATATCTGCCCGTATCTCCAGACTGTATTGATTGCGGCCAGAAGCGGAAGACAGCTCTCACTACAGTTCATTTCTTCTACATATCAGATGCCGAAAGGCCCAATGTAGACAAACTAAACATGAAAGCATGCAACTTTCATGGCTCCCTCCTATATAATGATTTCTGTTTCATGCTTAGCACCATACAAGGCCACCATCACAGGGGCAGAGGCACAGGCTAGTCAAGTGTTGCCTTGTCTGTGTTAATTATAATGACGTCTCTTCTGTTTGCAGTGTTTCACAGAATCACAGTTGAGGTTCAAAAGAACCTCTGGAGGTCCTCTGGTCCAACCCCTGTGCTCAAGCAGCATCAGCTACAGCCAGTTGCCCAGGACTGCATCCAGGCAGCTTTTGAATATCTCCAAGGATGGAGATTCCACCAACTCTCTGGGCAACCTGTGCCAGGGCTTGGTCACTCTCCCAGTGAAAAAGTGTTCCCTGATGTTCAGAAGGAAGCTCCTGTGTTTCAGTTTGTGCCTGTGGTCCTTTTTCCTGTACCTGGGAAAGAGCGTGCCTCCATCCTTCTTGCACTCTCCCTGAAGGTATTTACATCTGTGGAAGAGATCTCCCTCTGAGCCTTCCTTCTCCAGGCTGAAGAGTCCCAGCTGTCTTAGCCTTTTCTCATGTGAAATGCTCCAATCTCTTACTCATTTTTGTGGCACTTTGTTGGACTCTCTCCAGTACATCAATGTGCCTCTCATACTGGGGAGCCCAGCACTGGACAGAATACTCCAGATGTAGCCTCATAAGCATTGAGTAGAGGGGAAGGATGACCTCCCTCGACCTGCTGGACATACTCTGTCCAATGCACCCCACGATACCATTCAGTGTCTTTGCCAAAAGGGCACACTGCTGGCTCGTGTTCAACCTGGTGTCCATCAGGACCCCTAGGCCCTTTTCTGCCAAGCTGCTTTCCAGCTGGATGGCCCCCAGCATACAGAATCATAGAATGTTTTGGGTTGGAAAGGACCTTAAAGATCATCTAGTTCCAACCCCACCCCTGCCATGGGCAGGGACATCTTCCACTAGACCACGGTGCTCAAAGCCCCATCCAACCTGGCCTTGAACATTGTCAGGGATGGGGCATCCACAACTTCTCTGGGTAACCTGTTTCCAGTGCTTCACCACCCTCATAGTAAAGAACTTCTGCTTTGTATCTAATCTCGATCTACCCTCTTTCACTTTAAAGCCATTACCCCATGTCCTATCACTACATGCTGTTGTAAAACGTCCCTCTCCACCTTTCTTGTAGGCCCTCTTCAGGTACTGGAAGGTTGCTATAAGGTCTCTCTTCTCTTCTCCAGGCTGAACAACCCCAAATCTCTCAGCCTGTCTTCACAGGAGAGGTGTTCCAGCCCTCTGATCATCTTCGTGGTCCTCCTCTGGACTCACTCCAACAGGTCCATGTCCTTTTGATGTTGGGGGCCCCAGAGCTGGACACAGTACTCCAAGTGGGGTCTCACAAGAGCAGAGCAGAGTTGAAGATTCACATCTTTCAACCTGCTGGCTATCCTTCTTTTGATGCAGCCCAGGATACAGTTGGCTATCTGGGCACGTTGCTGGGTCATGTTGAGCTTCTCATCAACCAACACCCCCAAGTCCTTCTCCTCAGGGCTGCTCTCAATCCATTCTCTGACCAGCCTGTATTTGTGCTTGGGATTGCCCTGACCCATCTGCAGGACCTTGCACTTGGCCTTGTTGAACCTCATGAGGTTCACACGGGCCCACCTCTCAAGCCTGTCAAGGTCCCTCTGGATGGTATTCCTTCCCTCCAGCGTGTTGACCGCACCACACAGCTTCGTGTCATCGCCAAACTTGCTGAGAGTGCACTCAATCCCGCTCTCTGTGTCACCGACAAAGATGTTAAACAGTGCTGGTCCCAATACTGACCCCTGAGGAATGCCACTCATCACTGGTCTCCACTGGGACATCAAGCCATTGGCTGCAATTCTTTGAGTGCAACCATCCAGACAATTCCTTACGCCCCAAGCGGTAATGTAATTCAGAGACAAGCGTGTCATGTGGGACAGTGTGAAATGTTTTGCACAAGTCCAGGTAGATGATATCAGTTGCTCTTCCCTTATCCACAAATGCTGTAACCCCATCACAGAAGGCCACCAAGTTTGCCAGGTATGATTTGTCCTTAGTGAAGCCATGCTGGCTGTCACCAGTCACCTCCTTATTTTCCATGTGCTTTAGCAAAGTTTCCAGGAGGATCTGTTCCATCACACCAGGCACAGAGGTGAGACTGACTGGCCTGTAGTTTCCCAGGTCTTCATTTTCTTCCTTTTTAAAAATGGGGTTATGTTTCCCCTTTTCCTGCCACAACTTCTCAGATATGATGGATAGCGGCTTAGCAAATTCATCCACTGGTTCCCTCAGGACCTGCAGACGCATCTCATCAGGACCCATAGACTTGTGTACCTTCAGACTCCTTAGATAGTCGTGAACCTGATCTCCTACAGTGGGTCGTCCTTCATTCTCCCAGTCCCTGCCTTTGCCTTCTGCGACTTGAGCGGTGTGGCTTGAGCACTTGCTGGTGAAGACTGAGGCAAAAAAAATCATTGAGTACCTCAGCCTTCTCCATATCCTGAGTAACCAGATCTCCTGTTTCCCTCTGGAGAGGGCCCACATTTCCCCTAGTCTTCCTTTTATCACTGATGTACCTATAGAAGCTTTTCTTATTGCCCTTGACATTCCTATATATATTATAAATTGGTGTGTGGGGTTGTTCCTCCCCAGGTGGAGGGCTTTGCACTTCATGCATTAACTTCAGGTTACTGTCAGCCCACTTCTGTAGCCTGTTGAGATCCCTCTGGTTGGCAGCATGACCCTCTGGCATATAAGCCACGCCTCCCAGTTTTGTGTCACCTGCAAACTTGCTGAGGGTGGACTCTGCCCCATCATCCAGATCATTAATGATGTTACACAGAACTGGACCGAGATTTGACTCCTGGGGTATACTGCTAGTCACTGGTCTCCAACTAGACTTTTTTCCACTGGTCATGACCTTCTGGACCTGGCCATACAGCCAGTTTCAATCCACTTCACTGCCTGCTCATCCAGCCTGTATATAAACAGCTTTTCTGTGAGGATTTTATGGGACACAGTGTCAAAGGCCTTACTGAAGCCTAGGTAGACACCATCCACTGCTCTCCTCTCATCTACCAGGCTAGACTTCACCATTGAAGTTTATCGAGTTGGTCAAGCATAACTTCCCCCTGATGCTGACTACTCCTGATGATTTTCTTATCCTTCATGTGCCTGGAAATGGTTTCCAGGATTAGCTGTTCCAGCATCTTCCCAGGGACTGGGGTGAGGCTGGCTGGCCTATAGTTCCTGGATCCTCCTTCTTGCCCTTCCTGAAGATGGGGGTGACATTTTCTTTCCTCCAGTTTTCAGGTACTTCTCCCAGTCACCATGATTGATCAAAGACTATTGAGAGTGGCCTCACAATGACATCTGCCAGCTCCCTCAGCACTTGTGGGTGCATCCCCCCAGGGCCCATGGATTTACATAAGCCCAGTTTGCTGAAGTATTCCCTGTCCCAATCCTCTTCCACCAAGGGTACATCTTCCTTGCTCTAACTTTCCCCCCTGAGAGCCAGTCTTGCTAGTAAAGAGGGAGGCAAAGAAGGCATTCAGTACTTCCACCTTTTCCATGTCCTGTGTAACCAGGTCCCTTGGTTGTTTCTTTACCCCATTATCTGTGTGCCTTCCAGCTTCTTTAGCAAATGAGCCAAGAGTGTCTGCTAAATATCTCTGACCACCATGCAACCTGCCAACATGAGAAAGAGTGGGGACAGCATGAAGTGGCTCTCCCATTTTTTTTTAATTTAAAAGCACCTGACTTCATAACCATCACAAATCTTTTAACTATTCACGTAATTTCCAATGATGGCTTTTTTTTTCACAGAGCTTCAACTAAAAGAAGACACTGAGTTCTCCACTTGCAGCACACAACGAGCTATCTGTGTACAGTCCAGTCCTGTGCGAGGGCTCCCCTAGCATTATGCAGGACTACTGAGGGGACTGAGGAAGACTAAGTACACCACAGGAGACACATTCAGCCTCTAGCACCTTCAAACTATGAAGGTGCTGGAGCTGTTCAGGAAAAGTATGAATCTTTTTCATAATGAAAAAATATTAAGCACTGTTAGATCTCCATATGACAAAAACATGTTGCTATTGACAATTCTGCTACTGCAGTTCCCTAATATATTTTCTTCTCATTTTATAGGTGGATAAGTGAAAATAGGTAATTTATTCAAGGCCATTCAGTGCTAGAACCAGGCTTAGCTGGTATGTGCTTGCATTCTTGTGCTCCATCCAGTGAACGAAGGCTGTTCTTTTTCCTCAGAAAGGTGTCAAGGACAGTCATAAGAAATACTTTTTTTTTAAAGAACCATTTAAGGAAAGATGAGGGAATATTTTATTTATTTCGTTTTAACCATTTATCTAGAAACAAAATATTTTCTTGGCAGATAAGTAAGCTGCAACATTCCACCAGGCTGAAAAGCTCAGTTTCACCTTACTCCCCTACAGCATGTCTCATGTCACAGGAACATATGCCTTGTTAGAGTCTATTTTGTATTCCTCTTTGTTTGACAGTACTTGCTTTTCTGTGAAATATTTTTCTGGCATGAAAAAAAATTGCATTAATTCTTCTTTTTATGTCCTAACTTCAATTTTCAAGCCATGTTTTCCCCCTTGTCTTTGTTAAATAGCATGCAAATTGCACAGTAAAAGAATTGGATACTTGACAGGCCTTTTCAGTCTATATCCTTAGATACAGATCAGTTTTTCTCTTTTCTGTGGTTTTGGTTGGTAAGTTGGTTGGTTGGCTTTTAATGTGAGAGGGAAAGTCTATTTTTGAATAAAAAATACTGAAATCTGATGTGCAGGTACCCTTGTCAAATTTCACTCTTACAACATGGCACCTTAATTAGAAGGACACTTCATTGACAAGACTGTGGAGTAACTTAACAATCAATCTGACTGACAAAGCAAAACCAACCCTTATTATACCCATTAAAAAACTAAAACAAAAACCAAACTAAACAAGAAACTCTTAGCAGTGCAGATTCTTCCTTGAAATATTCAAAACCCATACACATTACTTCTCTAAAAAATACATTCAAATCCTTTTAATAAAGTTGGACTGTGTTTTATAGATGATAGCCACCTTACTGTCATTGACGATATTTTTCATATAATTTCACAATTTTTTTTCAGAAAACTGTGCTCTAGATCCAATGCTTTCATAAAGGACATTTTTAAATGCTAACTTTCTAACATTGCTCCATCAACGTGGTCTCTCATCTGGATGTTAACACTTGCAGAAATGTGTGGCCTGGATCTGGAGGTTCTTCAAAGGCTGAGCTTAACAAACTTGGAATAGAGACCATAAAATGAATTTTTGGAGTAGAAAATTGCCAGAAGTCTCTCCTATACTGTGCTGCCCTTTCTATAATTCCTTACAGAGGGGAATTAAATTGTGAAATAAACAACTAAACTCAGTGGAAAAGAAAACCAGACTTATTCAGTACAAAGAATAAGGGACGCACACCCAGATGCAGAGCATCCACCAACAACATTGTAGGGAAGCAGTGGGCATGCAGTCGTGAATTTATGTCAGCATGTGCAGGAGAATCCACAGTAGTGCTAATCTAGATAGCACAGTTAAAAATAGCAGTGAAGACAGACGAAAGCAGACTTCAGTATGGCTTAGCAATCTGTCCAGAAGGTTTGGACAGCCCTCTCTTAAGTCTAGGCTGGCATGTCTTCACATCACATACAGATCAAAGCTAGTACAGATCTGTCTGCATGTCCTGCAATCACACTACTTGATTGCAGTGTAGACACATGCAGAAATAGTGCTACTGTAGATATGTTCATCTAAAAACTGTATTTGCAAAAAGCAAAGCCTGGGAACATACCGTAAAGCATATGGGACCTGATGAGGAACACATGCTGGAGAGAGTGTCCATTTTGCTAAATCGTATTAGCTGGCCTAATTCCTTCCCCTACACAACCTGCTTCCCTCGTACTCTTGGAGGACACCGTAACACATACTGGTTGGTCTTTCCTGTGGGGATTCACAAAGTCAGGCCAGATTAGCCTTGTCCTTTGGGCACAATGACTCACCCAGCTTTACCGTCTAATGAAGACACGCCATTACACTCTACAGGCAGCTGGAGACAATCGTGTTACGTGTAAATGGCACTCATACCTCTTCATAAAGTACTAACGCTGGATGCTGAAGCCCTAAACTAAGCAGGCACATTAGTCATCTACTGTTTCAAGGCCAGTTATTTCAAAGAACATCAAGATACCAACAATGCCTTCATCCACATCTGCTGCTACCAGGAGCAGAACTTACTGTGATGCCGAAACCCAGGAGCTGATAAAGTCCTTCAAATTCAGGACCTCCTCCCCTCAAATGGTGCTTTGCTGTCCAGCTGCAACAGTACATCCTCTACTAGCTACGAACTAGACTCTACATCCTCTCAAGGATGACTTACTATACCATTTGTCCAGCAAGTGACCAAATGGATTTATGCAAGTTCTTAAACTTACTGCATAATGAATGACTCACTCCAGGGAGATTTTGTGTGCATTTTGCTACATCACAACCAGAAGACAAGTCAAGAAGGAATGCAGTTCTTCAGCACACTTAGCTGCCTTATGAGGAGAGTATAAAGACACACAAGCTAGTGTTGACTCAAAGTTCTGGTAGGAATTGGATCACAGCAGCAGGGATTATATATGGGCTAATTTACCATGGGAAGAAGCAAGCTAGTGAAATACAGAAAGTTCTGAGTGCAGGGATAAAAATCCCGTGCTGCTGCCTGTCTCTCTGCAGAAGCCCTGAGCATCCGCACAGACACTCAACTGTCCAGACCTGGGCATCTCAGCACTCAGTCACAGCTAAACCTCCAGTCATCAGGCAATGCTGTTCCAGCCATTTCGTCTCAGATCTGATTCGTGAAGTGCTTTATCAGGAAGTGCAGAGAGGCAATGGTTAAGTCCTCCACATAGGGAGCATCACAGTAAAGAGCAGAAATACAATTTTCATTATGCTGTTTGCTAATGTGCTCCATTTATGACCCTCAAGAACAACTGGAAGGAGGTGGGTGAGAGTTTAATTGCTCTCTGTTCAATCCTAGAGAATGACAGCTAAAGTTGCCAAGTATGGTGTGAAAGACCTATCCATTAGACTGACATTATCAATGCTTTTGAAAGCACTACTGAGCAGCTGAGATAATTGCTAAATTTGTGTCATATATGCTAGTAGCAGACTCATAATGCTGAACAATAAGTAATGATTTTTTATTAATCTCTCAGATATTGGTGCTCCCAAAACGCTGTTTCAAGAAATGTTGCATTGCACTATTTGTAAACAGAGGCTCCCTGAATCTAGAATTAAGAGTCAACTCAATCACCTAAAGCAGTATCATTACCATTTATCAAAGACACAACATGGTACACTAACACAAACAAACATGAACAGAAATATGTTGAACTAAATGCAAAACCTGCAACCATTAATTTTTGGAACTGCACCATGTGCTCTGTAACAGTCACAGTCACAAATTTAGTTCTCTTTTAATCTGCAACTAATTGCTTTGACAGCATTTTTTCCAAGATCTGGCCTGTTCAATCATAACAGCTACTGTTATCATAATTAGACTTTAAAAGGTAGTTCTCCTTTTCCTATGGAAAACTTAAAATGCCGTATGCAAATAACTATACAAAGATGTATATAGGGGAATACAAACAAACTCAGCCTCCTGAAAATTATGCTATCAAATTATTTTAAGCAAATATTGTATCAAGATGTTGTAGTATGTATTATATTCAAAAGGACAGTGAAAAGCTGAATCCTCCTTTTTCTAACCTGTTGCTTGTTCCTCACTCCATTCGCTTCTACCACAAGGATGCCCATTAACTTAAACATGAAAAATGTTAGTCAAGGGGCCCAGATAACTACGATTCTGCAGATATGAAGCAAAAATCATTGGCGGGGTTCAAGATTACAGTAGTTACTGAAAGTTGCTTACATTTAGCCACCATAAATTCCTTTACCTCTAACTTAAAATCTGGTTTAGGTTAATGAAAAGAAAATAATTAAAGATGCAAGCATAACTAAATTTCCTGGTGATTCCATTCTGTAACTCAAGGTAAGTTTTTTCCTATGTCCTAGCAACAAGCCCAAATATTGTACTTTATCCAGTGCTCAACATATGAGTTTGCAGAATAATAGTATCCCAGTATTTAACATAATTAGGGCACATACCTTAAGACTCTGAATGTACAAGAGGAGAAATGAGTATCATTAGACCAAGGACAATGGAAGTGTGGGTCAGGGAACGTGACATGCAGTTTGTTTACCTTACTAGCACTCTCCTGCTTCTGTGTGCACTTTATTTCCCAGTTCTGTTTTGCTTTGTTTGTTTGTTTGTTGTTCTTAAAAACACCTTGGACACAGCATTTATAAATAGTCAAATAAATCTCTTACCACGCTGCCAACTTCAGTATCTAAAATCTTGAGCCAAGTCAAAGGCACTTCTTGGGCTCTTCATAAATTTACTACTGTGACTCAACTGGAAATGGCAGTGTAGCATACCAAAGTTAGAATATTTACAGCTGTATTTTAGTAAAGGAGAACACAAGATACGTACATGCCCATATAAACATGCCAGCAGTTATATGTTGTTAGTCTGGACAGTTAAAGGTATTTCCTTTTTCTTAAGAAAGTGAGTATGGCCAGATCCTGCAAAAGAACTACATGGATAAATAACCATCAGAGCGGTATAGCTTCAAATCATAATCATGTGCATACCCCTGTCATGCACATGTGAGAAAGCTGTGTAGCACAGCCTGATTTTTACTCACAGATGTAAACAAGTTTGCTAAAATGGGGGGGTTGAAGGGAAGTGTTAAGTTCCTGATTAGAAATTCATTCTAAATGGTGAGTTCCAGATTGATGCAGTAACAATAAAACAGACGGGGGGGAGGGGGGAGGACTTATGCACAAGGAGAGGTCATGTATTACACTGTATTGAGTTTAAAAGATAAGTGAGACAATGCCTTTTTCTCCGGTATAAACAAAGAAAAATAGTGCCAGCAGTCTGACTGCAAACAAGAACTGGGGAGGAAACGGAACTGAAAAGGAAATGCTTACAGCAAACCTTACAAACCTAATGTCACATTTTAACCAGAAAAATACATTTTCAAGTGTTACTCAATAATTCTTTATAAAGTGCAAATCAACCACGTACTCAAAATAAGCTTCCATAAATGCTCCTTAACATACAAGGAAATACACCAAAAGAAGGATCGCCCCAACCGCCAAACTATGACAGTTGAATTACACTTCTCTTTGATACCTCTAAGACCTTCAGACCTCTGAACCACTTGGAGCTTTATCTTAGAAGATGAAATTACAGTTCCACTTTAGACCAGGTAAGCTGCAGGTGATATTTCTACTACAATAATTAATTCATTATTTTTTTCCCCTCAGTTAAAAGCTCTCTTCGGACCTTAAATCAATGAGCTATCTGATGCATATGTTCTATTTTCTTGTTTCAGATGGTTCCTCTGTGCATATAAATCTATCGTACAACCACATTTGCATTTAAAGAGAAATTCCCTTGTGTTTCCTATGCACCTGCTCCATGTAAGCCTATCTTCTCTGCCTCCTTTGAGAAATGGACAGATCTGCCAGAAAAAGAAAAAGCACAGACACAATGTTCCTCCAAGTCCTCTTGCCAATTATCTAAGCATTATTTCCTTTAGTTTACTTAAGGTCCTATTCTGACAACAGCTGAAAAGAACAACTACTTGCCCTTCCAAAATCCAATACTTCTCAAGTTTAACATATTTTTGTCTTGACAATAAGCATATCCATTTCAGCTGTACAAAACCATTGTATTTTCTAAGCAATATACAGTAAAGCATTGGCAAATGGGTTCCTTACAAAGATTTTCACCTGAAAAATACAAACTTTTCTTTATTTTACTTAGCATTAAGATGTCTGCATAAGGAAGGATGAGAATATTCTCCTGGCATTCTACCTTCAACTGTAACCTGAAATAGATGTAGGTTTATTCTAATAAGGCTGAAATAAAAATGGTAATCCCTTCTCTTCCCCTCCTTGCTCCTGTAACCACGCTTGTAATTCATGGATTGCTTCTGGAGCTTCCTGCAGGTAATGAGAGACAGACGGGGTGGAAACAAAGGACTGCTGCACATCCCATCTAGTCAGCTGAAAAGTTTAAAAACCGGGCAAGGGGAGATAATATGCCACATCCCACAAAGGCTGCTGGGACTACTGGTCTTCGCGCTTGTGAAGTGCAGCGGCATTTGGGTTTTTTAGCCTGGAGAAGAGAAGGCTGAGGGGAGGCCTTATCGCCCTCTGTAACTGCCCGACAGGAGGTGGTAGTGAGGTGAGTGTTGGTCTCTTCTCCCAGGTAACAGGCAATAGGATGAGGGGAAATGGCCTCAAGTTGCGCCAGGGGAGGTTTAGATTGGACATTAGGAAGATGGGCAAACGAGGTGCTTAGGGACATGGACTAGTGGTGGGATGGCAGTGTTAGGTTAACGGTTGGACTTGATGATCTTAAAGGTCTTTTCCAACCTAAAGTATTCTATGATTCTATCAGCACTGCATGCATACACAAGGCCAAACGATGCCACAACTACGAGTACTGGCATCCCTGCACTATTGCCAACATGACTTTTGTGCTGCTGTCTGTGACGGTCAAGTCCTCCGCCCTGGGCTGCCTCTGGCCGTGTGTACCCCTTTCTTGCTGGCATCTCCTCACAGTGCAGGGGCAGTGCTACCCACCATGTCTCCACTTCAGAGGACAGAAACTAGAGCAACTGCAGCAAGGCTGTCGCACTTTCTCTTTCCTGGCTCTAATCAGGCAAGTGTCTAAACAGGATGGAGCTGCTGTGGGTGTAGAGACAACAGGGGCCTGGGACATCCTGGAAGAGGACTGCTTGAGAAGAAGAGCTGTACCAGTGCAGGTGGCATCCCACCTCAGGTACGTGTGGGAAGAAGACTTCATGCACCTATGGAGTTCGCATGGGGACAGGTTTCAGCTCGCAACAAGACCAGACGATAGTGAAGCAGAGGGGCACAAAAAGGCACTTCCTGATTTCTTGAAGCTCTACTGACACCTTGTCAAAACTGGCTACAAAATATGTAGATATTTGGGATTATGGTTTTCCAATCATGAAAAAAAATGAATGCAAAGTGATCTCTCACTTACTCACAGTACTCAGGGGAGGTTCTGCATCCTTCTCCAAAGGAACCACTCAGTCACCTTGTCCAACCAGTCTACCTTTTACATGCAGCTCTTCTAAACTCAGAAGCTGGTCCCAAAGAAATCACATCATACTTACTTACCATGTCACTGTCACTAGAGACAAAAACATTAAGAGGAGGAGCAGTTTCTATCTAATATAATTTACTATCTTCTATGGGACTTCCTTACCTGAAAGACTACCCATCTCCGTATGCCAAAATGACAAAGTATTTTGAGTAGCCCAGACTGGACTACTTGCTCAAACAAGGATTTTTTTTTTTTTTAACAGGCTGGTCTCTTACAGTCTCCTTGGATTTGGAGACAACTCCTCACTGGCCTCTTCCTCTGATATAATTCTGTTTTACCCACTTTTTTCAACAAGCTACAAGCCACGTTTGCTTTCTGCAACACACTGAGTCAATGACACAGAGCAGAAATCACAAAGATCTGAAAAATGACTGAACTGCTGGTTTAAGATTGTGTTAGTGACTGGGTGAAGTGGAACAGTCAGTTTGCGTAAGTCACCCCTTGACACATGAAAATGTGCAGAAATGAAACATACCACACCTTAAAACGGGAGCCTTTTCACACCAGGCATGGGCACTATGCCTCTGTGTTAACTGAAGGAATATCTGAAGGAAAAGTTACTACACAGTTCTAGAACTATAACTATAGTGGTGAGGCACGTTTCTTCTTGAAAACTGGACAGGTCAAATTCTAATGGCTTTATTCACACGAAACCCACTTCTCACTATGTTTCAACTCCCTCTTGAGCTACCCCTCAAGCCTGCTCTCAAGACCAGGTTTCCAGCTTAGGTGCAAAATCTGCAAAATATGGCTCCAGTATGGCACCAGGTGTACTCGCAGGCTTAGCAGTACAAAGGCAGAAATACCATGTTCACCAGGCAGCCAATGAGCTAAATGCAGAGGATTTTTGTGTGAAAAAGCTCATGTTTATGGGTGGTAGTAAGGCCACAGGTCATATTATTTATGCCTCATTGGGAGGACATGCAGTACATACACCTACTAAATTCAGTAAAGGCAGAAGACTATGAAAGTCTGCTACAGCACGCTGCGTAAGGCTTAAAAACACGCACATCATTCAACATAATTCCTGGCTGCAGGTTTGGAATTATCTGCACAAGATACAAAGTAATTCTGATTTTCCTATGCTACGATTGTATCCCTTTCTTCAGCCATTTGAAGATCAAAAAAGGGTCCAACAGCCACGTGATTTGCCTCAAAATAATTTTTTCAAAATTTTTTTAGTTACCTTTTGTGGTTGGATTGCTGAGGCATACGACCAGGCCACGCTTCCCAGACTGTCTATGGAACCACAGGCACCAGCAGTTTTTTGGTGGGTTTGGAGGGGGGGGGCGGTGGGGTGGAATGGGGGGTGAGCTTTCTTAGAAGCAGTTGGGACTGATTAATATCTCCCTAAGAGCTGTGGCTTTAAGCCAACCGTTGAAAGTGCCATGAGGTGATAAGGCTGACAATGAAGACTGAGACTGAAGACTGAGACGGTTTGTACCCAGTGCCATCAGGACCTGATCCTCAAGCTCTTCTTCATATAAATCGCATTTGCTTGCATAAAAACACTCACTGATACGGGTATCAAAAAAAGGTTTGATCCCTGGTGCTGCAAAAACACGATCTCGACTGACCCAAGTATAAGCCAAGGGGCAGTTTTTCAACCAAACAACTTCGCATTTGCTTCCCCACAGTTACAAACATGCAGACTCCTACTTGATTTTCTTCCAGATTCCGGCATGCCCCGGTGGGACCAGGAGGGTGCTGAAGGCTGCGTCCCCGCCAGGGACGCCCGGCTCCGAGCAGAGCAGAAGCAGATTGGCCTCGGCTTCGGGTGTCGGTGGGTTTCGCGGCGCTGCAAGGGGTTTTGCGGCGGCACTTCGCAGAGCTGACATCACGTATGCGCTCAGCCCCAGTAAAACCCCCGGCGTTCAGCCCTGATTTCATGCGGAAAGCACTTCCCCGGGGCGGGCTGGCGGGGGCCGGGGCGCCGGGGCTCCCCCCCCCCCGCTCCCGCCCGCCGCTCCCCCGCCCGGGCACCCCCGCTCCCGCACCCCCCGGGGACGGCCCGGCGGGGGGAAGCCCGCAGCCGCACCGGCCGCCCCCGCGCGGGGGACCCGCCCCCCCCGGGGGGGCCCCCCTCCGCTCCGTTCCCCTCGCCTCCCCCCCACCCCTCGCTCCGCTCGGCCGCGGCCGTTTCACGGCAGCCGCGGGGTGATGGAGACGGGGGAAGGACCCAGGTGCCGCCTCTCGGCTGCCGCCCCCCGCCACTCCCCGCCGGTGCAGGCGGCGCTCCGGCAGCGGGCGGCACTCACCCGCCCCGCCGCCGCCGCGCGGAGGCCTGCTGCGTCACAATGCCGCCGCGCCCGTGCCGCGCTCCCCGGTCTCGGGGCGCGGGGGGCGCTGCCACGTGACCGGCGGCGCGGGGGTGGGGGTGGGGGTTGGGGGGGCGATGGCGGGCGGTACCGGGGCGGGGGGGGGGGAGGGGCCCCCGCGGAGGGGTTCGGGGGCCGCGGCTGGCGGCGCGGGGGCGGGGAGGCCGGGGCGCGGGGGCGCGGGGGCCGCGCTGCCCCGCCGGGAGCCCCGCGGCCGCCGTGGGTGCCTCCCCCCCGCCCCCGCCGGCCCGCGCGGGCTCCGCGCACGTGCAAAGCGGGGCCCGCGGCGAAGCGCGTGGCGCTGCGCCGCGCTAAAAATACCTGAAAATGCTGAGCTCGGTTCGCTCACATCTGTTTAAAATAAAAACTTGGTGAGTTTGGGTTGGGTTGGGGTTTTTTATTATTATTATTTTTATTTTTTTTTTTTTTATTTTTTTTTTTTCCTTTTTGGTCTGCCCCAAAACCTGGAAGGCGCCTCTGCCCCCGCCGGTTCGCGCGGGCGGAGGCCGGCGGCACGCGGGGACGCCTTCCCGTCGCGCGGGTCTCACCCGCCGTGGGGCAGAAACCTGCGCGGTGCGCTGCAGCGCGGAAGGCCGGCAGGGCTGCCCGCGGTGCGCCCGCACCCAGCCGCCCCGAGCGCCCGGGCCGCCCGCCCGAAACGCCCTCCCGCCGCTCCTCGGCCGCCGCTGGGGCTGCGTGGGGAGAAGAGTCCCCCGCACGGGTGGGTCCGAGCGACACCCTGGCACCGGGGCAGCCGGCGGTACAGGAGAGCAGCAGGAAAGCGAACCTTCGGCTGGTTTTCCTCTTTGTGACGATTCAGCCCGTTCTGGGCCGTGCTCTCACAGCATTGACAGCTTGCTTTCATTTTTCCCCCTTACTGTTCGCAGGCACATTTTCCATCTTGTCTCTTAAACGTATCCCGGTACATGCCCTTCCATCTCCCCCTGCTTTTGTGTGCTTTTACGTTCCAGACACAGAACTTCCTCAGGTTTCGTTTTCGTCAGAGAAACACGGCAAAACCCCAAAAGATGCATGTACGAAATTAAAGTGAATTTATGCTACTTTGGCATTTCGGAAGACTATTGCCCGCAGAACAAATAGCGCACGCTCAGCAGTACCGCAAGTATGCCCACATCAGTCAGCGCGCAGCGCTGCTCTGGGCGAGTATCTCTGGAAATGGGGAAAACAGCTCAGCCTCCAGCTCAGCGGATCTCTGTCCTTCCTATAGGGATTTCTAGTGAAAGTGCTGATCCAAGTGTGGCTACTGGACATAAAAAAATAACTCGTTCTGCTTAATCATGAGACGCAGTCATCAGACGGTAACAACCTTGAGAAGCTTTCCACCTGGACCCAGCGACTCGGAGGCGAAAGGAAATGCAGCCCTTTGTGATATGTTGCTTGGGCTACCTAGGTGCTGCAGCATCATGAGTTTTCAAATATTTTGCAGCTCGTTTGACATACTTGCCCAGAAAGCTGTTACATTTCTTTCTTCTTAAATCACATTTTTAAGATGTGTAGAAAACAAGCTTGCATATGATTTACAGTGTCATGGGCAAGGCCAACAATGTGGAGCAATACTATCTCAACCACCTTAAAAACGTCTGTGCTGATTGAGTGGGGGGTGGGGGGGCGGGGAAAGGTTTACTTTGGAAACATCTTTTGCTTTTATGTCATTTGCTTTTATGAAAGGGCCTATTTGAATACTGCACGTTTCACACTTGTACATATATGGAGATTAAGTAACCATTTGGGGTATTTGTAATGCATTTGATTAGGTGGTTTTATACAGGAATGTTGGTCAGCTGTGTGCAATTAAATGGTTTGAAAGGAATGCAGGTCAGCTCCAGAACACAATGTCATATAGGAGTATGGCCTGCTTGACGAACAGCATTGATGAAAAACCAAAACCAAAAAAATCTTATTTTAATTTAGAGGCTATAAATACCATCCATATGCAAATACAGCTTGTAAGATAAAAGCTTGCCAAGTGTCATTGTATGTGTTATATACGATAGAATCTCAATTAGAGCTGATAACCCTGTTTATATACCTACTCCTGAACTCATTGCTGGAAATACTGTTTGAATAAGAAGTGCTGATTAGGCTACATGGCTGTACAAAAACTGAATTATGATGTACAACTTCAGTTCTTGTAAGAATTTCAGGATGAAATTTTACTGCCAGTTACATGGCACCATCATTATTTTTTGTCTAATATAAAATCACAGAACACTAGCTCTCTTTTTACTGTGTGCGCAGATACAAAATTTTGCTGAAGTAGAAACAACTTCTCATTGGTAATCCTATTCCCAATGGAGTACAGCGGTTTGAAAATGTGTTGCACATTGTTTTTCTAATACGTTTCTCCAGGTTTGTTGAACCTCAGTATTCCTACTTGATGAAGCTGAGGCTGGTATTTGTGTCAAAACTGCACAGCGTATGGTTGGATGCACATGGCAAAAGGCAGATCTTCCTTGGGCTAGCAGCACTTGCAAAACTGAATTCTGTGGCCCTCATCAAGGGCAGCCAGCAGCAATCACAGCATCCATCAGTGATCGCATCCATCAGTGATCACATCCATCGATGTTAATTAATATGAAAGAAAACCCTCCATTACTCTTGAAACTCTGCTAAGAGATGACCATGAGACAGATTTAAAAGTGTGGTCCTTGATGATACTGCTCATGAAGACATGGCCACGTTTTAGTTAAGGCACAAAGCTTTTCTGCTCCTGTGCAGGACCAACTCTAGTGCCTCTATACTTGCTCCTGGAAATGCAGAACAGTCCGGTGATGGAAAAGGTGGGCAGGACCAGAAAGGAGGCAGCAGGAGCCTGGAAGAGGTGAGTCCACTAAGGTACAGTGTGTTGCCATTTTTTTCAGAGCAGCAAGGTTGGGGATCAGTGTTCTGCTGTACAGGTAACTTAAACAGTCAGTAATGTTGTAGGGTTTTTAAAGTACTTCATATATAAAGGCAGTCTGTGGACTTCCAGATGACCTAGGACTGCTGACGTGTGATATCTCCACCAAGAAACATCACCAACAGTATCATGTTAAGCAAAACCTAGCAATTATGGAGTAAGTGTATCTCCTGAAATAACAAAGAACAAGCTTTAACTCGGTCATATGATGATCCACGGTGACTCACAGTCATTCAAAACAGTCATTGGGGCACTTAGAAGTTCACTTTAAAAAAAAAAAAACAACAACAAAACCGTTCAGCTTTGAGGACCAGTAAGAATAACTACTATTTTAGAGCACGACAGAATTTATGTACTCATTTCAAAATGACCCCAAACCAGGTGCATGGTTCCTATCTTCACCTCCAGATTCTGAGTAGAGATAAAAGGGACACAGATCAAGTCAAGCTTGCATCTGACTTTCAAAAACATCTTTCTTAGTTTTTCCTACCTTCAGTTTGCCCTACAATATATCAAATATTTTACTCAATTTGGAAAAAAAACATTTTCATTCTGCAAAGCGTGTAAAAATATAGCAAATATAGGGATAAGCATGATTCTGCCAGACTGAGAACAAAGACAACATTGCACAGGCTGTCAGAAGTACTGACTTAGTGTTTTGCTTTGGTTATGGCAAACTGTACCGCACATGTGCTGATGAATAAGACTACCATCTTAAATTCATGAAATTGTTACATCTGAAGGAACTGTGAGACTGTGTACCTGAGACTGCAGTAAAAACAAATTGGTCCTCTGCTGTGTTTTTGTACTGTTTTCAGCGTTTATAATGTCTGAATCTGACCCGCTAGCCCACAATGGGGTAACTGGCATGAGGGGAGAGGAGTCTCAAGCCTGGGCTTGCATATTGCATATTAAATGCATATTGATTTGGTCTATTCTGTTAGGCAAATCACATAGAAAATTTCATAATGGTGTCCAAGGTCCTGCTCACACATTCAGCACAACTGTGCAGAAGAACTGAACGTAATACATATGGTTGGAAAGCTAGTACATGCCATTACTGGATGAAAAGGTCAGGGACAATTACCATAATCAGCTACTCTAGCTTCTGGCATAAAGCCCTATAATTCCTGGTTGAACTAGAGAATGTTTTTCAGAAAGTGATCTAATCCTGATCACTACACTCCTAACAACGTCGTTGTAACAGACGATTAGCTTCACTGTTAAATTATGTATCCTTAGTCCAGCTTCTCATTCGACGACTTGAGTTTTGAAACTTTGATGCTGGCTTTAGTTTGGCCTTTGCCTGCTGTAAATAAGCAGCTCTCATTTTTCATAGATTTTCTTACCATTCATGTATTTCCAGCATATTTTCAAGCCTCCTGTCAGAATTTTTTTGGATAGATTGCAAAGGATTTGTTTTAATTCCCTGAGCTTTTGACAATAATACAAGCCCACACCTTTGAATTCATGAAATATGATGTCACAGATTTTCATTCTGAAAATTAATGTTGGCAAATTAGAAAGTTTTTGAGTGTGGTCCTCAGAACAAATTACAGGGGGTGAAATGTCTTCTTTTTTCTATCTGTTATTCCTCTGCTACATGTACAAAGATCATCTCTGGATATGGCCACATAAACAAGTTTCCACAAGGTAAGATGGACTTTGAAGTAGTGGATTACATCCCCTGCTCCATAACTGCCTTGGTGTAGCTCCTTCTCTGTCCTGTGCTGAAGTTGGATCACTTGCTAAGGGAATGTGCTCTTGTTAAGGAGCAAGTGAGCTTGCACTCATCAGAAGGCAGAGCGTGCACAGAAGCAGATCCCACAAAGTAGCTGAACCCCACCAGTTCCTGCGTTAGCTTACAGTATTTTAGCTTGCTTGTGGGATTACTTGGCTACTGTTTTATACTGGGAATACATGTGCAGTTGGTTGTCCAGAATTACACTCTGCTTTCGTCCTGTCCTGTATGCGTGACCTGCATTCTTTGACATGACCTCATTAGCCAAGAAAAACAAGGAAAAGAGGAAGAACCCTTTTTTTATGTGATTAGAATATAAAGATGTTTTACGGTGCCAATTTAGAGATAAGATAAAAAGCCAAAAGTCTTGGAGTTTAAGTTCCACATCGATTTACACATATCCTTTTAAATTCAGTAGGCGTATGAATGAGTCATTAGAGGAAATCCTGACTGGGCAACACATTAAATTGGATTAAGACCAAATACTATGTTTCACTTGAGCCTTAAGCAAAATCCGTACCACCGTAAACTTACTGTGAGAACTAGAAGTGAATTCTAATCAGAGCAACCCTATGAATTAATGAAAAAGTTTACAACTATAACTGATACATCACTACTAATTCAACTGTTTTGAAGATGCCCCCATTAATAAGATTATTCTGAGAAATTTTAAGTCCACGCTTATTGTCAATTTCTTGGCAGAAGGCTCCAGCTCCTGAATTAGGTCAAAGCCAGACATTTCAGACAAGTAATTGCTAAAATAATGATATGAAAAAAAAAGTCTGGAGAAATGTCTGGAAACCAGTTGACTGTGTGATAAAGGCCTAAAAGGAAGGCAACTAAGACTTCTAGACTACTTCATAATAAATCTCTATGTGAGAAAGGAGGAATATTTCTCATTAAAAAGTTGGGACAGAAAAGCTTCAACTTTGGGAGTTGACCGAATGCCTATATTGGGGCCTGGTACTTCTCTGCTGAAATGAAGAGTTTTGCAGTAATTCTTGGTGGAGGCAACATGGGGGCCACAGAGACAAGAGAGGAGTTTCTAAGCAGTTAGAGAGGTGGCTGTTTTCTGTTTTCATATCCCATTGGATCTCAGACAACTCATGCAGACACATAGATGCATGTGGACACACAGAGCTATCTGCATATCTATCTATATTAAAGGAACTTGTCAGAGTGGTAGCTGAAACTAGCCCTGAAAATGAGTCCTTGGAAGTAAATGCCAATTCTTTATCCCTCTTAGTTCTCTGTGAATCACTTAGAAGGCAGGATTTATCTGTTGGGTTAGCTCAACAAACGAGACTGAACAGTGCTGTGCTTTGCTCCTTATAAAAGTAAGGGTGCTAACAGTGGCCACACTACACAGTTACACACCACTCTCATCACTACACACCACTCTCGTCACTACACACCACTCTCGTCGTGATGCCTTCCTAAACAACCTCTCAAAATACTCCTGTCAAGATCAAAGGCACTACTTTGGGTAGAAATAGTAACAGAATTTCAATATATTGAGATGGATGATAACAAATGAATGGTTGCATAGAAGTTGAGTACAGGCATTTTGTGGATGAGTGTTGATGGGAGGCTATGGCCACATTCACTAAAGGTGCTGCTTTGTCCTGGAAAACAGCCAGTTTGCCTGTAACATCAAAGAAAAGGAAGTCTCATTTCTGCGATCAGGTTTTGAGGGTTTTCACCTCCTCAGTGGCTGACAAGATGCTTCTGAACATTAGAGTTCACATTTAGAAAAAAAATTCCCATTCACATGACTTCTTATTTAGCAAGTCTGTGCTCACCAGAGCTTACTAAAACTACCTCCCTGCCTGAAATTCTGTGTATAAGATCTGAAATAGTAATGTGAGCAAAGAGAAGGACAGGAGAATCATGCTTTCTTTTACCATAATTAACATTTCGAATTAAAGATTTTTACATGGTATTATACATTCCTAGTGGGTGAGTTGAGTTGTTTTGTTAATCTTCAAACTGACTTAACCAGACTGCTTGATGACTGTATAGGGAATGCCTGTTTTTCTTACCCTTGTACAGAGGCAGTTACAAACAAGCTTATTTCAGACAGCTTTTTCCTTTGGCTATGCTATGTTGTATTTCACTGTTGTTTTCTTTCACTGTTGTAATTATTTATCTGTTTGCTATCTCTGATGTCTAGCACATAGCTATTTAAAGTACTATGAACTAAAAAAGAAACAATTTATGTTCTTTTTTCTACAACTCTGCCATCGCTATTAAGTAATATGTACTCCTATTTGTCTGCAATAAATCATTTGTAAAAGAATCACAATTATAAAGGAGTATTGGATTGTGGTACTCTTTGTAAATATCCTTGACAAGCAGATAAGAACTGTGGGCAAACCAGACCAAAACCTAATTAAGAAACATCATGGTTTTCTCCATAAGGAAGAAAGCATATTTTCAAAGCAAAAGCTGAATTGAAGTCTAAACTAACTCCCTCTGAACTCAGAATACACCGGTTCTCCTAACATGGTCAATGATACAGAATTTAATTTCTCCCTCTCCCAATACTCAAACATGCAATTATGAACCAGCAATAACACAATTTGGTAATTATCATTTGAAGTCATCGTTTAGTTGTTCTGATACCAAATAGGGTTTCTGCCAAAGAAAACTTTGTTAGTTATTCAAATAGCATTGCATTAAACATTCAAATGAGTTCGAAAACTCAAACCAGCAGATGTGTCCCATGGGGTTCACAGCTCATACTCCTGATCCATCCTCTGTCCCATGATCATCACTGTAATTTACAAAAATAAAACCAGAAAAAAAAAAAATGTAAAAACCAATAAGGGCCAAATAACAGCTGTTCTAAATTGTCATAGCTTTTTGCAGTCAAGGAAGAATGATGCTGATTTACACCCATGGAGATTCCATCTCTGTTCTTTCATTTTCTTCCTTACAATATGTCAATAAGGATCATAATAGTAGCCAATGATAACACATCTTACTTAGTATTCATATTTTCTTTGTATTTGTCCTCTTAGTACTGTGTACTACACTAGAGTTATTTTTCTCTTTTCTCCAGACATTTCCTTTTCTCCTCCTCATTATTCTGTGTCTTTTCCCTTGAGATATTATTGTTATTTGAACTGGCAAAGAAACAGGTTCCATTTTTTTTTCTCCAGAAGAAAACAAATTTATTTGAATCTCTCTTGGCAGCATGTTCCCCACCCATGGGCCACCATGGAAGTACCAGCCTCTGTGCTTAGTGACAACTCCATTGTTCTAGACATTTGTTGTTATTGTGGTGTGCCTGCATAATGAGGACAACTCCAGAATACTTAGCCTGTTGAGAGCTTGGAAAATGATGATGTGAATTTATATCTTCTCTCCTTCTTCTAGTCTATTTGCCATATGAGAGGATTAAAAAGGGGCCTGAAATTTGTCAGCTGCCAGAACAGAATTTCCTAATTTCCAAGGAAGCCTTATGTTGACTCTAGCTGCCTTCTTACATAAAATTTGTCCTACCTATACAAATGCAAGAACTAGGAGCTGCATAATCAAGGTACATCTGCACTGGGATGTGCTAACCTGGCAGATGCTTCCTCTGGACCTGCTAGCAGCTTATGTAGTTTAGAAATGCCTTTCGGTGGCTTTAAATTGTTTGGGAGCTGGCACTGGATCAACATGAGGATCAAGCTATTCAGCCTGCCTCCCCCCACATCCCTTTATGTGATTGCCAAATCCAAATTGAATGCCTCAGAGAATCTTCGTTGAGAATTTGGAGTTTAACCCAGAAATCTACTGGATCAGATGCCATATCTGTACTATGAGAATTTGTACAGCAATGGGCTGTCACATCCTTCACCCTGTGGGAAATTACTCTGGGTCTGATATGGTACACTGCAATAGTGAAGCCGGGAGGCTCACGAGCTCATTGATCATCCTAGCCAAATATCCACCTGCCAAAACAGGCTGTCTCCTGGCCAGCCACAAAACCGAAGGTACTTTTGCCAGCTATTGCTTTTTGTGTATCTAGTAAAGGTGAAGTATGAGAAGGCCAAGTTTAGAACCAGACCTAAGAGCCTGAGGTCAGTTCTTTCCCTTAAGGATGATATCAGCAAAAGTAAATTGCAAGCGAAAATTCAAACATTGGAGATCATGGAGGTAATTGTGAATTGACTGAGAAGGATTTGTGAATTTTAAGGATAAAATAGACAAAACAAGTGTAACTGTGATCTGACATTGACAGGCGCCAGAACCCCACATCTCCCTTTGAAGCCACCCCACTTAAGGAAAGCAGGGGAATTTGTGGTCTCAGCACCTGTCAAGATTAAACACTCTGACTTCACAAAATCTTTCCAAACACTGGTTGGAACATGAAAGTGGAGAGAATCCTGAAAGCAGAAAATGAAGGCACAATGAATAGAGAAAAATAGAAAACATTCGGGAGAGGGATTATAGTGGGTCTAGTGTGAGTGGATGAGAACTTGATTATGGCATGTAAGAAGGCTGGGAGTACAGTCAGCAAGAAGGCTGGGAGTACAGTCAGCAGATCCAGAAAGAAAATAGGTCAGGGTGGTGTTAACTGCAAGAGAAATACCTTCAAGGAATTTCAGGCCATATGGAGTAACTATAAAATGTATTATTCTTTTGTTGGCAAGAACACAGAGTAGTGCCAGTGTAGGTGCCCAACATTTATAAGGTAGAGGAATTCTTCCATATATTCTTTTTGTTTGTCTTTGTACATGGAAATCCAGTGACATTGCTCGTTGTTAACCACCTATTCTGACATTGCATAGAAATAGCACATGTCCCTGGACTGCTGGATGGCTTTTCAATGCCTTACTGACTTAAAGGAAATAGTAAAACATTTTGTGCAGTTGTATATGAAGTAATCCTGACCCAGCATGAAGATGCATATCTCTGGCATTGTTCTTCCCCTTGCCAAATGTTCTCTCAGCCAGCTGCTATTTTAGATTTAATACCCTTGACTTGACGTTTCCCTTCTGTTTGCTGTATTTGCTTCTTTTTTTTTCAATTTGTGTCATTCTACCATATGTAACACTAACCAGGGATAAACAACAAGAAAAGAACCTCAACAAGAGTATCGTTAGGAAAAAGCAAACAAATGAAATAAATAACCTCATCTGATCCAAAATCCTGTATATAACTACACACGTAATTGTTGTCCCTATGAAATGAAAATTTACTTGCCACATCTAATTTCCCTGGGGTGGACGTGATCTATTCATCACTCATCTCTCTCCTCCTACTTTAGCTCCTTACATTTTGGTACATCAATTGTGGATACCTGCATTTCCATACTTTACTCCATATCTATCCTGCATTTTTCCTCCTGGTCAGCATCATGACGCTATGGCAAGTGATGACGAAGTACGCATGCCACTTAGAGCTGAATCTTTACTTCATTCTGACTGCAGAGTGACTTAAGCTAAATGTGCTGGGATCATGTTTGGTAAACATGCTGCAGTGGAATTAATTTAATTTCTAACCTGCTTCAACCATTCCATCAACTATCCCATCAACAACAGACAAGGCAAATTCATCATATTTTTAGATACTCATGTCCATTGGAAAGCACTGGCTATTATCACCATTTCTGTCTGAGTTAGAGCCAAACTAGATTTCCAACATAAGTAGTCAAGAATACAGAAAGTATTGCAGATATTGTGAACAACATGGTACACTGAAAAACTATCCCATTAGGTAAGTGGATGAAGGTTTAAGGCCAGAGTTATGGTTGGCTATAGAAACCTCACTATTTTTAAGATTTTAAAGAAAAAGTAAGTATACAAAAATAAAGTTTCTTTCAGTTCTCTTCATATGCAGTTGGTGAATTTTAGTTCACCATTTCTGAATAGTTTCATGCTTGAAGGTAACAAGACTTTTTTCTTTTTCCTTTTTTTTTTTTTTGTGGACAAAACATATAGTAACATAGCTCCATCTTCAATGATGTATGGACCAATTCAACCTCTCAGGGGCTACCTACTATTAATTTAGTGTAGTTAATTGTTTGCTTTGTTGTTTTGACACAGCTGTTCAGAGTAAACTGCACACCATCACTAAATCCATGGTGAAGAGAAGCAAGTCCACTAAATTAAAATAATCCTTTTCAGTGTGTTTCTCTTTTTTTTAAAGATGCACAGGGTTCAAAGTGGGTTGTCTAAGTGTTGCAAGCTCCCATGCAGAGAGTAATTCTGGCATCTCTGAAAAGAAAAAGACAAAATTTCCACTGGCTTCACTGGAGTCAAGATTTTACTTGAAAGATGACATGTTTCCATATTGCAAAAGTCAACTCATTTGCTACTTAACCGATGTTTGCTTTTTGCATATCCTGTGAAGCAGACCCATAAAATTCAGATCTTTTTGAGGGATTCGGAGAGTGCAACAACTGCTAAAATAGGAAATCTTTTATTTGATGTAATTCTATACTTCTGAAATTAAACTGTTGTCACTGTTTAAAATAACAGGATAAGTTCAGCTTTGTAGGAACGGGGTCAGATTGCAGATTAGTCCTGAAGTATCAGATCCCTCAGTTCTGCTAGACAAACTATTTCAAAAATAATGCTTTATTTCAAGGTGGAATAAACCTAGGCTCTCATTTCTTTTTTTTAGATTTAGGGAGGACATTTTGTGGTAAGACAAAAATGCAGATAGTTGATGGAAATAGACACTTATTTATTCCACTAAGCCGTCATTCTTAAAACCAAGGAATAAGTTCATCACTACTATATTCTTTTGTTCACATGCTTTTGATGTTATTGCACATTTTCAATGTACGTAATGCAATCTCACACAACTACAGTTATCTATGTGCCTTGTTTAGACAAAGAGAATTGTTTAAAACACCTATTTTTATGAAGTTTAAGAGAGATAAAGGAATAGGTGGGTGTTGTTCAAAAATATGAGTGTTGGAGAAATGCTGACAGAATTTTAGCTGCAAAAGTATTAGGGAGCACTGCCATGGTAATAGTATAAGCTGTGCTAACAGAGACTGTAATAGGATCAAGCTGGATAAACCTTTCTCTTTATGCATGAAAGAACACCTTTATAAGTTAGTGTTTTTCTCAGTTATAATCCTGGAAGTCCAATTCATGAAAAGTTTATGATATAAGATGTTCACTCCATGAAACTAGCACAATCCGAAAAGTAGGGCAGGAGTTAGATCTATCAGCTCATGTTTGAGCATGCAAGTAAATTAATTTATTTTAAAAGGAAATTTTTGTGGTAAATAAAGGACAGAACACCAGACCAATCTTTTCTTTTGCTACAATGAATTTTGCTTGTACACAAGAAGAGCAAGCTCAAGTACTTGTACTCTCTGATAAGCTGAAATATTTGAAGACCTTAATGGTTGGGTGCATTGCACGTATTGTTATTGGGGGTGACAAGAAATGGAAAAAGGGATACAACTACCTCCTCCCCCAGCCACCCTCCTGAAACGTTGATACCCTGACTGTATTAAGGTGTTGCAAGCACAGCAGAATTTACATACCTTCTGGTCAACTGTAACAACCACAGGAAACCGGTATGCCTTTGGAAAACAAAAATACAGTGATGGAAAGTTCACCTATCCTTTGTGATCACCTTTTCTGAAAGTACTAAATATCCAGTAACATTATGCAAAAAGTCACTCATTGTATCTTTCACTATATTCTCCATGAAATTTGATTCAAAGTGAGATCCATGAAGTATGCAGTCACAACTAGATTATTATAGGCTAAAGAAGGGTGCTCTGTTCATAGGACGCTAGAGAAGACCAAAGGGATAGCCAGCCAAAGTAAGCAGGCCACAGGCAAAATGGGCAGTAAAATGAAGGAAAGGGTGCCAAATAAGAAGTGCATTATAGAAGAACTCAGATGAAGGTTGGACAGTACAGACATAAAAATATCCACATTGCTGTTTGTGTACTACCCTTTGGCACATAGAATAAGTCCACATTGAGGCATGGAGGTTTATTCTCTGTTCCTATCACGCAGCTTTTCTTCATGCCTGTAACTGGAATGAGTAAGGCTCCTCCATATTTCAGAACCTAAAGTTCTTTGCTTCTAGAATTTTTTGACAATGTGTTTTCTTTGTAACTTAAATCTTTCCTGTTATTTCCCCATATACAACTGAAAATTTAATGTAATCTATTCTTTTTCCTGTAAAGATTGTCATGCTACTGCCTTTATTTCCATGAAGAAAAGATGATGAAATTTGTCTTTGCTGCTGCTGGACAGTCTCCATTAATTATTTACAAGAAATAACCATCGAATTCAGCTCTTTTTTTGTTGGGGTGAATTTCCCACTAAAAAAACTGTATGAATATGCCCATTGTTCAGGCAGTAACTAATGTAAAATGATTTGTAAGAAGGCCAACACCCAACAGCTTACCTATGGATTGTCCTTTGTAGAGACTGCTGTAAGCATTTGACAGTCAGAGTTTGAGTGTCTGAGTTATGCAATCAGTCCATTCTTATGGATTCACAGAGAGGGCTAGAGCATTTAAGTGAGATAAAGCAGGGGTAAGGAAGTACCAGAAAGAATACAACATGCTTTTGATTTGCTTTTTCTGCAGGTGTACTTTATGTTGTCTGATGATGTGGTTACCAGAATCAAAAACACACTTCTGCCTCTCAACTGAGAGAAGCAGAAAGCCAAGAATTACTGAAAACAAAACTAAAAAAAATACAGAGGGAAAAAAATGTAAATTAATTATTTTTTATCACATTTATGAAAATGGGTACCCTTTTCTGAAGGTGTTTGGCCATTTTGAGTGAAGTACTCACCAATTTATGTGTCTCTTGATTTGTCTTTCCAGTACTGTGCCTCTGGCCAGAGGCTGGGGTAAACTGTCTTCCTGTTCCTATGTAGGTAAGCCCATGGTTGCTTCACTGAAACTTTCTGCTCCTTCCACTGCTTCTTCTCCTTAAAATAGAGTTATCTATCTGTCTGTATGTCCAGATTACTTAAAGCAGTGATTTCTTAAGTGTTGGGAAGCCTAAAAAACTGTTCATGTCCACCTCCAGAATTTGCTTCCAACTTAAATTATTCTCTTGTAAGCCCTTTCCAATACTCAAATGGTTCTGTCCTTTCTTACTCTGGGGAAAATCTGTGGCAGGATAGTCACAGTTCCTTACTTAAAGTTAAAAATATCAAATGAATGGCAAAATTAGGACTAAACTGACTCTGAGAGCATGCCTGTATGAGAGACTGCAAGGAGGACAATACTTGCGCTGGTTACCCTGGGTAGCTGAAGCTGTATGGTGCTTCAGCATGGCAGCGGGCTTGAGATAATATGTTTGCCTTTCAGCAAAAGTCTCAGCAGGCCCTAATGAATTAGTTACAGCCCGTGACTACCACTGTTAAAATCACTTCCAGACTGGAACAGACCCATTATCATCTAGCTTGGGGCACAGTCAGTGGAGCTTGCACCTACGTGAGAAGACACACTTCTAGCTTCCTTTCTAGTACGCATTATGAGCATCTTCCATTTCCAGCTGCTACTTTTAGCATATGGCACTGTCACACTTTAACCTTACAGAAAACAATAATTAAAACGCAGAAAATATTTAGTTTTACTAATGTAATTTAATGAATTATGAGGACCATGATGAAGAAAGTGGTGAAAAAGCATAATAGCAACTGATCCAGCTAATACCTACCTCTTTCCAAAATGGCAATCCTGAAATAATCTCTTTCAGTATTTAGGACTGACATTAAGAATTCTGATGTAACTCTTGAACCTGAAATTCTCAAATTATGCTTTCTTGACACAGGGTTGCCTTGTCAGCCTAATTTTCTGCCATTGCCGTAATACTTAATGTCTCAGTTCTGAATACGTCATTGCTGAAGTAAGTGGGTCAACATATGCAATGAAAAAAACCATTTTCTAAATTCTTTTGGGAAAACACAGCTGGCCAGCCCCTCTTACTCCTTTTCTTTACACAGCTTGATTAAATATAAGAATTTATGCCATTCGATGCCAGTCTGATGAAAAATTACAAATTGCTTTTGTTGCAACAAATTTTTGTGGGTTTTGTATGAATCTTGATTTAAAGGAAACCCAAGCGGATTTCGCTTCTTAATGTTCGATATAATACTGAAAATGTGATTATTTAAAAAAATCTGACTTCACTTGACTTGTACATCTTATAACAATAGCAACAAAATCAGTCACCAGTTTATTCATATAAGGCAGAATTCCCAGTTTTACTCTTTAAGTCCTCTTTTGAGGACTAGTCCTCTGGTCATAGGTGATGGGTACGTTTCAGTCTCACAAGTGGCTGAGGAAGTCCATCAAATGAACTGTAAAAACAAAGACTTCCATTCTCTGCTGGTCAGTATCTGCTAAAGTCTTTTCACATGGCACAGGGAAAGTAATCAGTGTCTGGACTTTTCTGGTGCTTGCAAAGGTGGCAGGGCTTTCTACCAAGAGACGGTTTGTACAGCAAGGTGGTGTCTGTAAGCTATTCCCTATCTTTTTAAAGTTACCTTGTTGACCTCTTGTTTTATCCAACCCCTGCCAATAAGAGCATCACATAAAAAACAACTGACCAGCATAGGCTTGGGTTAGGCAGAGCCAGGGATGCTTTGGTACCATGTATTCTGAAGGAAAGCAAACATTCAGATACAGACTGCATTCAGAAATAACACACTTCCTGGGGGAAGGGGAGGTGGGAGGAAACCATGACCTTCTGCTTTGCCTGCTTTAGTACAACCTAAATTCAATCTATAAGAAGGAATGAAACCGTCAGCATTTCAGAAGCTTACCAAAGAAATTACTAGTGCCACGTCTATTTGTAATTATAGGTCAGTTCTTAATACTGTTGTAAACCACACATTCCAGGGCTTTGGAAGCACTTAAAAGCATATTTTAATCTCTTTGGATAAAAGAAGCTGCCATTGGCAACAATAAAAGAAAAGCAGACCAAGTCCCTTAGTTCTTACTACAAAATGATGCTTTTCACTTCTTTAAACAACTCCCCCAGTGCACAAGCTGTGTGCACTCACATACCACCCGTACTAAGCTATTTCTTGTGACAGTTTCAGCTAGGTTATGGAAAAACTCAGTGACATACTGTATCACAGCACCACACTGACAGCACTCTCATGATATCATGTCTGGAGAGTCTGATAATAATATCAGAGGCAATGTCTCATAAAAGGCACTCACTGCTAATGGCTCCACAGATGCATTGGATCTGAAGAAGCTGCAGTCAGGATACATTGTCAATAGCAGGGGCTTTGCTTCCTACAGATATAACCAATCCTTGCGGATTTTCAAAGCTGCACAAAGACAATAAAAGTTGTTTTTGTTTTACTGTCAATGCTATGTTCAAAAGTAAGGAAAAACTTTATCAGCCAAAGTTAATTATCTCTTTTTAACCTAAAAAGGTAAAACCATATCCTTAATGGTCTGGCCGGGTATTTCAATATATTCCCTATACAAAATTACACACTAACTGAGATACTTTTAATGCCAATCATTATGGTACTTGCATGTGGGATACATACAGTGCCTAGTTGTATTGGGGCAAGTTAAAGCAGCTTTTACTTCCTTTTTGTGTTACTCACTACATCGTTGTATTGTTATTATTTGCCGTGTTTTAGTGCCTCTGAGCCAGCACAGACCAGAAATCCCACTGTGCAGCCAAGACAGGGGCAGATCCATAGATCGAGGTGGAAAGGATGAGAGCAGTGAATGGTATGGAAAGTATGCAGCAACAGCAACAGCTTCCTGCTGGTACACTGAGACTTTCCTTTGCCCTGAGCTCCCTCACCTCCTAAAAACAGATATAGGCCACAAGGTGGACATGTTCTGGGCTTCTCTGGCTCTGTCAGATGTTGCTGTTGCTGGTGGGGAGGGAAGGGTGGAAGGTGCTCATTATGCCCCCCAGCTTCATGGGGGCTCAGGATCCTCTGCGAAGCTCTGTCTGACACTGGCTGCTTCCTTGCCCAGGGTCAGTGCTCTGTGCCTGTCACCCAGGTCTGTGCCTGCCCACCTATTCCTGGTCTGAGGCAGCCTCCCCCCCTCAGGATCCCCCCTGCCCATGGGCATAGGCATGGGCTCTGCTGGCTGGCAGGCAGGGCTTAATCAAGACCCTCATTAGTCTCCTTTGTGTTGAGAAAAAGAAGCACTAAGTTGATGTTCTGGCTGTTATGTTAGAGACTTACTGGAGCCGTGAACTCAAGAAATGAAGGAAAAGGTGGACCCCGGCATTTTAAACATCCACTTTACCTATGCACTGCATATTTAATAATAAAATAACAAAAAAGAAAAATCATAGATTTTTAACTATGTTTGAGGTCATGCAAAATCAGAAGGAAAAACCAAAACCAAAGTACTTTTCTATCCTTTGTTTGCTCCCAATTTCTGAAGTTTGTTGTGTCTTTCTAGCATCCTGTAAGCACGGGCAACCTGGCTGCCTATGTTACTGGCTAGTAGGCCAAATTCTGGAGATTTGGTCACTGATTGCAGTGTCACAACTTAAACTGTGTGGCACTGAGTGAGTAGTACCATCCTTTTCCCTCAAATATGATACAGCTCATCCTGAAATAATTGACGAGTTCAGCTTGACACTATTCAGGCAGCAAATAGATTTGAATTTGCGTCCAGCTCAGAAAAGATTAATCAAATGAGAAAGTTCATCTCCTCCTAAGAGTGACCATTCACGTTGTATGAAATGCTTCCTTTGCAAAGGTGGATGCGGATGTTGTTTGCATTGATGGATGCCTTTGACATTCTCTTGGGGGGAAAGATTTCTGTCTTCCAACTATTTCATGCTTTATATGAAGCGGAAGACTTTAAAATAAGACTGTTCACAAATGCTTATCCATCCTTCCCAGCTATTGTATTGCATGGAGGCTGGGATACAATAACGGGAACTCTTTGTTTCAACCCTGACAGGCAGACAATGTGACTGAATCTGGAGCTGCCATGTCTTGGTGGATTTTCTGATAATTGAGGTGCCACAAAAAAAGGATGCTGTCAGCCAGCCCAACCTGTCCTATCTTTTCCTGTTTTATTAATTTTTAAAAGCACTCCAAAGTGGAAATCCATTGTTTCTGACAAGTGTGGGTTTTGGTTTGGTCTGAGTTTTTTTAACCACACAACACACCCTGAAATACTAAACACTGAGTATGAAGGGTTTTTTTTGCAAGAAAACTGAGAATATATGTGCCTTTTTTTGGTTCATCTATTTTAGATCCCTTCAGGCTATGGTGTTGATAGTCTTGACTATCATTCTGAACTATCAGAGGTTGGGCTTCTGTCACAAGCTACAGCATCTTTAGAGCTATTTTTTATCAGTACTTTGATACAGAGGAGCTGCAGGACAGGTTTTACTGTTGCATCTTATTCTGACTTACACAAAATGCCGTTGCCACTCAAGGAGAAGACGTTAGCTGGAATAAAGGTAACTGCATGTATGTTGTAGCTTAAATGAGGGTCATGGCAATAATATAAAGTCTCAGCTAGCAATCGTGGAAAAGGTTTCCAAATGCAGAAAATAAAAAATTCTTTTTGTGAATTATTTTCCATATAATTACTATTGAATATTTGCAAAACGCAAACATCAGTGACAGTTGCAAACCCTTTTATTCATATACTGTAAATTAAGTGTTTCAAAACTGACAGAGCAGGTACACAATACTGCTTATAGAAAAAAAGGATGCTATGACTTCTGCTGTGCTAACATTTCCTTGTGGGTTAGTGTCTGAACACAGACAGAGTGCTGCAGAACTGAGGTCTTAGTGGGCATAAATTCAAATCAGAAGAAAGGAACATTTAGTCAGGATGACTGAACAGTGAAATCAGGTACTTTCCACAGAATGTTTGTATTTTTATTTTTGTTGATGCTACTTCCTTGAAAAACGATTCTGTTTGGTTTCCCCACTTCACTGAGGGCAGGACCAAGTGCCATTATCCTTTGGAAACAAGTATGCTTTGGGTAAACATTCCAAGACAGCATAAACACTGTATAAGCATAAAAGGAAAACAAGTCTTATTCTTTTCCAAGCCTTTAATAAATACAATTCCTATACACACTGGTGAATTAGGGATATAAAAAAGCCTAATAAAAAGGATGAAATCAGAACTGTATTTTACAGGCTGGCATGAGTCATACAGGGCACTGGTGTTTTGGGAGAATGCTGAGGTAATCTTTCACCACCCCTTTTCTTGTTTTGCCTTTTAAAAATGTTCTTTTTGAAGCTTCTTATTGTGCCACAAAACCATTTTAATACATAACAGTATTTTACATTTATTTCACGTAGCAATGACTCTTTTGTTTGTGTTTTTTACAAAGCACTTTAGGGATTATAGCTGTGCAGCATCACCAGTTGTTTTATTCCTCTGCCATGAAAGAGAGAAAACTAACGCACATGAAATATGTTAGGCAATAAAGAGAAGAAAGGAAGATTGATCAAAGGTACTGAAAAATCTCTTGCATAAAATGCCAGAGAATAATTAATATAGCTCATCGTCTTCTAACAAAGAAAAGGGCATGAAATTCTGATTTGATTTGGAAAGAAGAGGTGAATTAATGCTGCTGGGATTTGAATTTGTGGCTTAAAGGAACAAAGTATTCACTTAGGCAAAAAAAAATTACATCAAGACATCCATCAAGCTAAATAAATTGTCTTTTAGAGGTAAGGTATTTACAGCAATTTTTAAAGGACTGGTTGAAATGATATGGCAAGAAATAGGGACCTACAGGAAAAAGGGGAATTTGAGCCTCCAGAAATACCCAGATTGTGGGTATTGTTTTGCATATCTAAACAGTTGCTTCACTTAAGCATTTATTGCTAACACATTATAACTTTTTTTTGTGTAATAAGCCAAGACTGTTTTGCAACTCCATGCCACAGAAGAAAATGACAGCTACTTCCCTGCTAGAAATACAGAATATAATTTTAGTGTTCACAAAATGATCAACTAATATTGTACAACTCAATTAAAGAACTATGTTAGGTAAATGCCCCAGAATCTTTTGGCTCCAACAAAATCAATGGCAATTTTTTATTGGCTTCGAAGGTCAGGGTTTTTATCTTTAGTGGGGTTTTTTTTCCTACAAAGACTGAGTTACAAAAAGGCACAATAGATACAAAGATAAAATTCAAGGCCCTAAAGAATGGAAAAGCTTATTTCAGTGGCCCTAGAAAGCAGTTGGGCTTTAGTTTGTTATGCTTTGCAACTAACAGCAGCAGCACTGTAAACTGAGCTTCTGTGATCCCCTCGCTAACGTACATGCCTGAGACAGAGAAATGACCTCATTGCGAAGGCCGAGTAGCAGTATCTCACTTCAAAACTGACGCACTACATTTCTGTGAAGTTACACGGCATGCTAGTGACAGATCTGAGATCAGACCCTCCTGGAATGCTCCAAACAACCAAAACTCAGTCTCAGCAAACAGCCTTTTGCTTGCCATGGAGCTTTTGTTCTTGCTTTCAAACTACAGTATCCTTCCCAGCAAAGGCATATAGCTTATGTTCCAATGGAGCAAAAATAAAATAGAGTTGCTATTGTAAAAATTAATCCACTAGAGAATGATAATCTTTTGGCTACTGATACCTTGCAACTTGCCAGGTTCACCCAGTCCTTGTTTTTGATAAAATCCATTCTTGTGGTGTTTCCTGGTACTATATATCAACTTTTAAAGAATGACACATTTCTGTTGCACCCATAATCATGAGCACTTTTTATACTTTGTGAAACTGTAGTAAATTTACTCTACAATAAACAAGCTTGGAGATGCTGAAACAAAAGCCTACCATACTTCTTTCATCTCCTTAGTTCATTCCTGAACTAACCTTCTTTGCCTAATGGACGCAATTATACACACACACAGAGGCACACTACTGTTGTGAATCAGCTCGTTTACAGGCATGTATCTATTAATTCTGGAAATTGGGTGATTTTCGATATTTACTGGCTTTTGGTAATGATCAATTAATAACATTTTAAGGAAAAATTTCTATAACTGTTAAGAAAAAATATTTCTTAGGCATGAGATAGAGAACAGAAAATAATACTTGTATGTATTCAAAAGGATGTCATGTAAGGTTTTCCATATACCCTGCAGATATTAAATACATTGATGCTGCTTAGTACCTGCACTTTGTTAAGTATTATTTGTCCTACAACATTTCACAGATAAAGAGATTGGAATTCAGAGCTTGTGATATGGACAAAGATAAAAGGCAAGTGTTTGGCAAAAGCTACTGGCAATTCAGTATTCTTAATTTCCGGTCTCCTTCTCAGTTGATCCGTTGCAAAACATTTAACTCGTTATCACTTGTAAAACCCTGACGTAGCCCATTGTATTTTTGGACCTGTTCTTTCTTCAGGAACTCCTTGTGATGGAGTTAGAAGCATTCATCTCCATATTAGAGGATAGGTTTTACTCTCAAATGTATCTTTCACTGGTTAGGTCATGAATGGTCAACATTCTAGTGGAGGAAGAGGATACATTTTATTTTAAAATATTTATTTGTTCTTTTTTGGAATCACTTTCAAATTTTATATCCCTTTCTTTTGTCTCCAAGTTAGAAACCTGACCTGAAGCCTCTATTCCAGCACTCGGTCATCACAAGAGCACATGGAGAGCGTCTGACTGTGGGAGGCAGGGCCTGGCTGACCTGTGTGGTAAGAAAAAAAAACCCAGCTAAAACTGACATACTGGCTTTAGCATTAGGGCAAAGTTGACACAGCAGATTGAGGAGGTTATTAGTTCTTTGGACACCTGGTGAGTAAGAAAAATGTCATCTCCCCAGAAGAGACTCTGGTGGGGAGACAGAGGCCAGCCATTCTCCCCATTGAAAACTGGTGACAGCTCTCAGAAGTGAAGTGGGTTAATGCACACCTGTCTCCAACAGCTGCAGCTGCTCTTCCTGGCATCCTGAGACACTGAAGAGGAAGGGAATACAGGAGGACTGTTCAGAATTACCACAGTATCTAGCAGTTACTTCTTCTGGCTCAATACTAAGCCAGTATCCAGCATGTTCTTCTCCAAAGCCAGGTTCAGGGGTTTTCAGTGTACGTGCTCAGGTTTTTAGAAGTTTGCATCTATATTCTTGCAAGCAGAGTCTGTGGGGACCTGCACTGACCCTGCATGTCTTCTAACACATCGCAGGAACCACATCCTCTGTTCCTATTTTCAGTAAGGAAATGGGGCAGAGATTGGAAAGGCTGCCTTTTAACTTTAAATGTATCTCTCACCACCCTTTAAAATAATGCTCAGCTTAGGGTTCGCTGCAAGTATTAAGAGGTGAATTGCATTGCCAGGATAAAAATGAACCATCTCTAAGTTTCAGTACAATGCAAACTTTTTCTTCTCTTTGTCATTACTGCACAAGGTATGCTGTGTTTCTAGTTGTAACTGAGAACTTGTAGAAGCAAACATCAGGTGCATAGAGGAAACAGTGGAAATGTGGTCATCTTTGATTCTATCCAGTTGCTAAAAGAGGAGGTATTTCTTTAAGTGAACCATATGCAATTTTGTACTGGCTTGGATCAAACTGCAGCATGTCACATCTGATATTTACAGTAGTTTATGTACTGAAGAAGGATGGGGTGAATTCAGGGTCAGGAGGATACTGTAAATGCTATTCCTGCTGTTCTCTGTAATCCTGCGTGCATGTGTGGGGAATAGTTCAATTTCTTTTTACACTTGTGAATACTCACACTGGGCCGCATCTAAATCGGTGCTGAGCACCTGCAGACATTTGCAGGTGCCAAACATCTTCCACCAATCTACTTCTGCTCCACATTAATTAGATGAGCTGAAACCTTGTAACCAAACCTCCCTTCCCAGCCCCAACTCTTACAACAGTCCAGTCTGGACTTGAACTCTGTGGCTCAACTCTGATTTTGACCATTAATTTCTTCCTCATTACAGAACAGCTCATAGGTAATGGGCAGTCTGCAGATCTAGTAAGTCAGATACTCGGGGAGGACAAACTCATGATATGACATTGCACCACCTGCACAGGAAAGGCAGCCTGATAGTTGTAATTGACCATTATCCCAAAGGTGACTGTGGTCTTCTGCCTTTGACAGAATACACGGCTACAGCCAAAGTCTGATCTCAGTTACACACACAGAAATCAAAACTAATTTCACTGTATTCTCTGATCTAAACAAAACCAAGGTTCAGGCTTCAGCCTCTTTTTTTCTTTTTTTGTTTTTTCTTTTGCAAATATGATATTCCACCAAATTTCTGATCCACAAAAATTCTAAGTCTGCGGTAAAGTGTACATAATGAAACTCTCCCCATCAAGATTTGGCAACGTTTAAAGTATGTCTGCTGAAATTTAAAGCAAGCTAACATAGACATGGTCAGATAGTTAGATAATAAATGAACATAGGAAGAAGGAAAAAAGAGATGAAACAGAAAGGGCTGAATAATGTAGTGAGAAGATAAAATCAATACGTGCTAGAATCCAAACAGGTCACCTCCTTGCCTGCATTGCTAGTATGTCTTTTTCAATAGACACCCAGGTTTTTAAACAAATGTACATTGGGCACCAAGAAATTTGAGTCTTATAACACTACTTCGATGAGCATGACTTGGATTTTCGCTTCTTAGGAAGAGCAACTGATGGACTCTGTGTTCCTCTGATACGTTTCAAAACTTGGGAAGCCGCGTCTCTCTTGAGAGACGTTCACCCGATGCCTTGCGACTGCTCACTGTGCTGTCTCCTGCATGTGGGACTGGTGCCAGCTCTGCGCAGGCTGTGGAGGCCTGCAAGGGCTGTCAGGGAGCCCTGCCTACGGTGGAAATCGGCACTGTTGCTGTCGCTGTCACCGTGCACATCACTAGGGGCTGGGAGGAGCCAGGCAGCGGCACAGCAGTGGCAGTTCTGGGCATGGGAAGCTGCCACTAAGCCAGCAAGCTCCTCCATGCAGCCTGTGGGTGGTACACAGCAGGGAGGAGTGATGTGGGAAAGTGCTGGAAGCTGCTGACAGTTCCCATGCTCCACCCAGCACACCCCAAAATGTGCTTCTTCTCCCACTCACGTCCCACCTCCCCCAGGTTGAAACACTGATGCGGGCTCATGCCTGGTAGCTGAGGGTCCACGTAACATCGGGTAGCCGGGAAAAGGGAGGTGCCCGTGCCCAACTCTTTCTGGGTGGCCTCGCCTCTGAGTTGTTTTCATCAAACCCAGATGGTGATAGTGGGCTAAAGTCCTGGTGCTTTTCTTCCACATGGGGCTGTGTCTGAAGGCCAGGCCCCAAGGCCAGGGAGTCACAGACCACGAGTAGCATTGTGACGCAGTGCTGGCAGAAGACTTTGGCTCATCAGAATGAGGTCTCTTCCCATGAGCGGCTGTCAGACAGTCTGACTTACTTAGAAAAAAGATGGTCTTCATCTCTCTCACTGACAGGGCCTCAGCTCTTCTCCTAGCGAGCAGAAGCAACCTGCTCAGGTTGCTGATGCTGCCTCTGGGAAGACCTTTTAATTCGGAAACCATGAGCCATTTCCTAGCATGACTTGGCTGGAAGGCAGACAGTAGTCTCCTCTGGACCCCATGTGTGACTAGGACTGGGACTGGGCCTGAGACAGCACATTTTTCTCTTTTTTCATTTTTGTTTTTTTTTTTTTTTTTTTAATTTTTGTTATTATTATTATTTTTTAAAGGAAAGAGAAAAATAGGAAATAAAATTCCTATAATTAGAAGCAAAAGTGCAAATAGTGTACTGGAAAGATAAGGGCCAAATGTTAAGAAAATTGCTGTGCAGCATGTCAGATGTAGGTATTTATAGAATCCTCTAAATTGTTCTCATATAGCGTAAGGATAGCTCCTGGCTTCCCTGACACATGGTGGGTTGGAAAATTATTGAAGGATTCCTTCTTGAGATGCAGGGGCATCTGGGAGTCAGGAGGAATGCTTGGAGTGAACTAGCCTCTCATTAGTACATGGTTTGTCTGCAGTAAAGGCATCTTCAACTCCAGATGTGTGACATGAGTATAAGTAGCAGGTATTACATGAGTGTAACTGGGGAGTAAAGGACCTGCCATTGAACACGTTACTCAGCACATTTCTCAAGCAACTGTACCACTGTGAGCAGAAGCAACCAGTGCTATTCTCCAAAATCCCTGTTTGGGACCACATTTGTGGTCCTGTTCCTCCCCAACATTACAGAAAATGCCAAAGATTTTACCTAGACATATTGGTCTATTTGGATCTGACTTATTCTAGAACTGGTCTTGTAATATTAAATATGAATTTTAATTTCTAGATTGCCTGCTATAGTTCAGAAGATCAGGCTTCTGGCAAACCTCGAGTTCCTAGCAAACCACTTAGTCAGGGTCCATTTCTTGGAGGTCAGGGTGAGCAGAGGAAAACAGAACTGATTTTTAATGTTGCACTCCAGCAATCAGTTTCCCAGCTTTAAAACAGCATTAATGAGCCTCGCCTGGCAAAGTCTGTAAGCCTTAACTAATGGCTGGTTTTAAAGTACTTGGAGAGCTCTGAATGGAAGGTGCAATGGGAGTGCAAAGTATTACAGTTATTAGAGTCTGTCAGATCTCTTAGCAGTCCTTGCAGAGTTCCCAGAGGCTCTCCAGCCCTTTTGATTCTTAATTTCACCCTGGGGGACTCTCCACTTACTTCAGTACCCAGAAGCCCGGAAGAAAACTTCACGTCCACTAGGCTTGCTTTCTCAATATATTTCTCTAAGCATATACAGTTATTCTGTTACTTTATGAAAGTAGTTTATAGCTAGAAACACCTTCTTTAAATATATCCTTTGTCACCTACACATGCCATTTTCCATGAGCTTTTTGTCTGAGTCTGTTTAGAAGTAGCACGTTCTACTCCGATCGCAAGTATTTTCGCTCATCTCTAAACAGTATACATTCATGCACAAAAGTAACTGGCAATCAGTCAACTATCAGGAGACTTGACCTTGAAGTCATACTGAGCTTTTGGAGGAAGTTGATTAATTGCAGATAGAGCAAACCTTTTGAAACCTTAACCAGATGAGAATATTTACTTCATGTGACTCCTACACAAAACCCGCTTAGAACAGCATTCCAGGAGAAATCTCTGATCAGAGCTCACTCCGTCAACTTACAGAAATAAAGAAAATATCTGAGGTGTGTTTTTAGAAGAAATCTGCTCTCAACAACTGCAAGACACTCTGCTCAACCTGAGATGAATGTAATAGTACTTGGTAAATCCCAAGGACACAAGAAGGATCCAGAGATGGAAGGAATGCCAGACTCTCACACATGGAATTTGCATTATTTTAGTGAATAAAATCACCTTCAGTGTTGAGGCTTATTTTCCATGCAGGTCAGAGCTATAAATGACTAAATCATAATAACGCTATTGGACAGGAGTTTAATGATTTCAAATTACGAGAAGTGCTTATATTGCCACCTGCTGGGCTTTGTCGATTCATGAGCAAACAAGGCCGATCAACAAGGTTTTTGACAAATGTGTGTTGTTTTTCAAATGCCTCTTGCAGATACAGAGTGGTCGATCATTTAAAGTTGAATGAACAGACAGAGTCACAGAAGAAAACCCAAACTCATCAGTGTTAATGGCTCCAACAGACTACTTCTTGCTATTTTGTACTCGGGCTAATCCCCCAGACATCAACTCCTCTTCAAAAAACTTATTAATTTTTCAAATTGTTTTTTGTTAAAATGTAAGTAGATCCACTATTAAGGTGCGTGTCCGGTAACTCTTACCATATGTGAAAGTATCCATTTACAAGACGGGAAAAAATATATTTGATACTGAATAGTGGGGTGTTCTTGCTACAGTGCAATATCTAATCGTATGAAGACAGGGTTACAACAAGCACTTGAACCCTTTTTTCTAGAATAATTGACACCTTCTATATGCTGAATATTTTAGTCACTTAGGTGTTTATACAAATATTGTAGGGTGCTGTGTGAGCTACTGTGAGGTTATATCAGTTTCAAACTGTAATCCACTGTGTCAATGCAGTTATCATTTAGTATTGTTTTATGCAATACAGCTCATCTACAAGATGATGTAGCAAACTTAGTGTAGATGTAAGTGGTGGCCAAAATTGGTGACAAGCTTGCAGCAAACAAAGAGCATTCCGAACACTTTTTCTCTATTCAGATTTAAAAAAATTATGAGAGTGGGGACTAGTAGGAAACTGCTGCATGTGGGACTTTGCCATTAAAATGTCATATGTCCTGTAATAATAATAATATTCCTCCTTCCACAAAAATAACTTTTAGGAAACAAGTGAAATTAAATCTAAGGAGACAATATATTTGGGGAATTTCTGAATGTGAGAATTATTTGGATGAAAGAAAATATAAGGTGGGAAAGGATATTTTTGAAACTCAAAATCAAAGTTGTAGATATGGTTTGATTCTCTGTTTTTTATCCTAATCTGATCTTTCTTCCCTCACCATTATGCTATTGAACAGGGACAAACAAGCAACTTCCTAAAACTAGCAAAAGAAGCAACCCTGAAAGTGTTCCGCTTCCATTTGTGTAATTGTTTTGTTTCTCCCACTCCCCCAGGTCAGAGGATTTACAAATGTTTAACTAAGTTCTTCTGGGAAAACATGTAATTGAAAAAAATATTTCACATATATGTTTGGCATTCTTCAATGGGTTCTAGCTTGCTTTTGCTCCTTGACTTAAGGTGATGCACACTGAAAAACGCAACATGAGCAGAAATACCTGGGGTATTTTTAAAGGAGATCAGGCAGGCACAGTTCAGAACTTGATCTCAACAGCAAGTGAGTGACGCCACTCATGCTTCATGATCTGCCTGCAGACAGAATATATTAGCCTATTCGGACCAGCATGGTTAGACTGCTTTCAAGGTCAGATCTTGCTAAATTGAAATTAGCTGCACATTTGAATGCAGTGCTGCAGACTGTAGCATAGCCATGTTGTTGGTCAGCTTCAGTTACAGCTTTTCCTCTCAAAAAGTCCCAAACCTCCTTGCTGGTCTAAGCGGAACTGATCAGAAACATATGTATAACCACAACATGGAAAAGCAGTTGGGTATGTGCTGGAACTCTGCTCTCAACAACTGCCATCTTTTTCCTGCTCCATTCTTTATTCATGACAAACAACTTGCTTGTATTGGAGACTGCCACTCCCAATGCCAGCTAAACTGGGTTTTCGTGATTGTTTTCACTAATGAGGGGAGTGAAGATTTTACATACCTTCATGCTGATTTTGTCAATAAAAAAATATCTCTAGATAGTTCTGCAAGAGCTAGTTCGTTTTACTGGTATGGTACTGCAACTTTTGGATGCAAAGGAATAGCTATTTCATACGTTCGTTTTAAACTAATTAGCTGTATCAGTGTAATTATACTGTGTAGAATTTTCTATGCAGTTTTATTTATATGACAAAAATACACGATGAAAAATAAATTTTAAAAGAAAATACAAAAGTTTCCTCTGTTAGTGAGCCTACCAACTCACCAGCAAAACAACCATCTGTGAAGAGAGGTGTTGTGATCAGGTTTTGGTCATGAAAACAACAGCAGGACTCAAATGGTGGATGATACAGACAGATGGAGGCTATAAACTGGACTAAGAAAACTCTCAAGAAGCAGAAAAAAAATGGAATAAGGACTGTGTTGTGTTAAACTTTGGCTTCAGATAACTATGAGTTGATCTTTCCCTGTACCTCAGGCTGGATTGCTGGAACTCTGTTATAAAGAAGTGCCAGCTGTTAAGGAAGAGAGTCCTTCTCTCTGAGCTTTTCAGAGCATTGTGAAACCCCCTAGGCTTGCCTGGAATGTGCTGACATTCACTGCGCACCCTGGACATGGAAGTTAGCACTAGTGTTCCTGGTCTGGAGTCACTGACCAGGGACCCTGGCACATATGCTACCACCTCCCCTTCTCTGGACGCTAAGGTTTTACTTAGAGTAGCAGAGTCTACCAACATTTGAGAGGGTCACAGTCAGGAAAAAATAGCTCTGATAAGACCCCAGAAACCTTTTCTTAGTTCTAATAAGAAGCCTCAAGGCATCCATATCTATCCATGTATATAGTTTCTGTGATCTCTACTGGGTAGGAACTCCCTTCATTCTTCAGCCTTAGAAATACCATGCTGCCTAACATTATACTTATCACTTATTCATCATCAAGTCTGCAGACCATTTTCATCTCATTCCTAAAACAAGACAAACCTTTGCACAAGCCAACAGCTCGCTCCATCATTTGGACGTCTTACAGTTTTCTATTTAAACACAGCTGGATCTCTTGAGGTATGTAATCACCTATCTCCCTTGACCACAGACTCACAGGTGAAGTAGAAAGGCCTCTTACCTCCCTTGAAAAGAAATTGCCTGTACAGACCACTTCATACTATAGTCACATTTTTACCAACTGGCTGGGGCTAGTATCTCCGGCATTCAGGTCAGCTTCACAGACCATAATGTGTGGAAAACACTAGAGGACCTGCAGATACTTTCCATTGACTGTTTCAGAAGGGCTGAGTTAAGTTGGCCTGTGTGTCCTCCCTTGTCTTTTCAGAAAGGTACGTTTTGCTAAACCAGATATTCCGGAAATTGTACTGGGAGTCTTTAGTGCCACATCAGTGAGGAATTTGGTATGTAGTCAGTTATGTTACCCAAATAAGATGAGTTTGTAAAATATGCACAGGATCCTGAGCATGTCAAGGTGAAGTATGCAGAACTGGAATTCCATGACTGTAAGTGCTCACTTCTACCCTTGAACTTCATTTGTTTTTTTAAAATTCAGAGCTGAAAGATGGCACGCATGACGGATCATACAGCCTCTCTGTCTTCCTTTCGATAAGCTGAACAGACTGATCCTCTTTATTCTCACAGCCACGACTGGTTTTTTTCAAGCTGCATGTTCTTTTAAAATCTTATCTTCCCCGCGATAATGTAAATGTACATATTAAGGGATTAAAAACCCTTCATGTGGCTCTGCTGTATTATTTGAGTGCATCCAGCTTACCACTTTGTAACATGGAGTGTGCAGTGTGATCCCTGTTTCTGACTCCTGCTTCTTCCATGCTGCACATATTTTGCAACCCTGTGGTACTATACTGAGAAGCGTAACTTCTTCAAGACGTATTCTTCAGAGAAGATACCTCTGTCCAAGTGCATCAAATAAGGCTAAATGCTGGACAAGGGGATGCAGGGAGGAAGGCAACTACAAAGAAGGCTATGGTGGCTTTTTTACAGCATTTTTTTGTACTTACCTGAGTCTGGGCTGCACAGGGCCCATGGGGTTCTCTTTTATAAATAAACTACCCATTGCCCAATGGACTGCATCACTAGCAAGGTCTGGCACCATAGTCTGCACTCTGATGTTGCTCCTGAAATATCCTGTCTGCTTCCTAGATGCTAACAAACCCAGTGCTTGTGCTAAGAGTAGACTGGAGAAGGAGGACTTGGAAATCTGCTTTTATCACAAGCTGCATCTGGTGGTGTCCTTTTTTTACATCTTTCAAGCCTTTAAACCTGGCATAAATAGACAGTAGTAAGTATTACTTGTTTTGGATTGGATGTATTACAAAAATAAAGTGTGAAACTAACTTGAAAGAGCCAGTTTCCTAACCATTTAGATTTACAAGTCCTATGAGCTAACCCAGATAAATCTTTCTTCCCTTAAGGTGCCAGAGAAAGCAAGGAAGGCAAAGCAGTTACATGTTTTGAAATCAGTCTCCTCTTTCTGTTCAGACTGTCAGCTAATCTTCCATTTGAGACCGTATCTCAAAATTTTATGCTCAGAGATCTCTCTTACTGCTGCTCTGAGGAGTTTCTTATCCCAATCTGATTTTGCAATCTGATTCAACTTCCAAATCCAGGTAAAAATTCTACCACTGGTCAACTGCTCTTGCCTTCAGAAGTAGTTTTCTCTTGTAATTTACATGTTTGATGGGGTCTATATTCTTGGAGAGATACTGGGGGCTACTGAAGATGCAAAGAGTTCTAAAAGATATGCATCTTTCAGTACCTACTTCTTAATTGCTACCTTTGAAGTCTTAACTACCTAATTCAGAGATACCATTGGCTACTTGTAATATATTTCTTAGACTTCTGCAAACTGTTTTTTGTCCTGAAAATTATATGTGAATTATTATATTTCATTATAATCTGGAAAAGTATTCTAGTCCAATGTTCCGCAGACTATATTGTAACACAAGGCTGGCCTGAATTTATTCTTATTAAACCTACACATGATTTTTTTTAAAGAGTTCATGATTAGTTTGTAAAAATCCTGCCATAGAAAATCCACTGCAAATCTTGATAAATTGCTCTGGTGTTTGAAAGTTCTGGGTTTCTTATTTCTGAGTTTGTCTAGCATCAAATTCCTGCCTTGGAGATTGTTAAATCTTTTCTTCTGGAAAGAAGGGTCTGTAATCTGGATATATACAGGCCATCTGTGAGCATCTTCTTAATCTTTTTCTGAAAAGTTGAACAGTCTGAGCCCCTGGAGTCTCACTTGTCAGGTAGATTTTTGAGTTCTGTAATCATGGCTCGCTTCTCAACTCTATGCAGATTATAACAATTTTTCTTGAACTGCAAATGCCAGAAGTTTTCTAAGAAATATAGATTTAGGTTGAGTCCCTAACCCTTGAGTGCCGTAGACTCAATAATACTCTGTGCATGTCAGTTATGATATTAACTGAGGAGCAAGCGAGTAACAGCATGCAAGAATGTAGACAGTCCCTCAGGCAACTTGTTGGAGGGTTTTCCAGTCTTGTAGGTTTTGTTTCCTAGTGGACCTCATGCCACTGTTGAATCCTGCTTTTGCATGATCCTATTGTTCTGCTGAGTGTGGCATGTGTCCAGATACAACAAACTCATTTGAACTCACTTTGGTTGACACAATTCAGAAGTACAGGATTCAGGAAACCAGATTGCACTGACAGTGAAGCAAAACTAACCACCTGGGCAGACAGAAGCCCCGAAGAAAATACTGATTCAGACAAAAGCCTCCCTAGAATTCTTTCTGCATGGACCAGCTCCCTGAACTGGGTAATAAAAACAAATGATTCTCAATTATGAAATTCTATAGTTAGAAAAATATAGGCCATGAAAGCTTTTGTGCCACCATAAAAACATTCAGGAACTAATTTGATTAAGGCATATACATGTCACATCTGATCGATCCCTTAGCTTTTCTGGTTCCATCCTTTATCCATATGCTAGTGTGGGACTTGGCTTCAGTGAGTACAAAGTGAAATTTTATGTTTGTAGATCCTGAACTAAAGTTTAAGCATACGAATTTTCAGTAGTGGGGAGGCAATGCTGAAAACATAATTTCTATATGGTGCTATGCATTTTCCGGGTCTATGCCATGCAGAGAGAATTCATGGATCTATGTAGGTTCTTACTATGTTTTAGATAGAAACTGACATTGCATTTACAAATTTTTTGTTCGTCAAGCCGTGGTCTACTAAGCACCAGTAGTCTTTAAGAAAAAGGGTCTATAAACAGTTTTGTTAAGCCCTGCTAGGCATTGTTTGCTGCTAGGCATTTTTTGCTACTGCCTTCAAGATGTGGGACCTTTTGAAGCTTATATAGTAACTAAAGGGCTGTGACATTCTCAACCTGCTAAACTATACCACTTCACGTATAATATTCATCTGCAGTTATGGGTTCTTTCATTAATGTCCAATTTTTGAAGTCTTATTAAGATCTAGCTTGAGTATGATCTTTAGAATTGCTTTTATAAAATGTCTGATTTTTTAATTAGAACTGGTACATTCAACTAGCTGAACTAAAACATCAGTCAGGGATTTTATTTATGGTCTGAAAGTGGATGCTCATTTGTTTAATGTGATTGAGCTTTGCTTGTCAATCCATGTTCTTACTTCCTGTACATTTTGACCAGGAAAAATTTTTAGCTGCTATAAGCACATCTGTGGCAAACGGATGGAATGTCATTGTTTTTGAAGTACAGGAAGACATTTTTCAGCTCTTTAGATGGGTTGTACCAGTAGAAAACTTGGAATTGAGCTGGAAATCACTGTGAGCCAACAGTGGACAAGGTAAGGTTAAATGACAAATCACTAATGTATGGAAACAAAATGTCGTGGTTTAACCCCACCTGGCAGCTCAGGCCCACCCAGCTGCTCGCTCACTCCCCCACAATGGGATGGGGGAGAGAATCAGAAGGGGTGAGAAAACTCATGGGTTGAGATACAGACAGTTTAATAGGTAAGCCAAAAGCCATGCATGCAAGCAAAGCAATACAAGGAATTCATTCCCTGCTTCCCACCGGCAGGCAGGTGTTCAGCCATCTCCAGGACAGCAGGGCTCCATCACGTGTAATGGTGACTTGGGAAGACAAACACCATCAAATGTCCCCCCCTTCCTTCTTCTTCCCCCAGCTTTCTATGCTGAGCATGACATCATATGGTGTGGGATATCCCTGTGGTCAGTTGGGGTCAGCTGTCCCGGCTGTGTCCCCCTGCAGCTTCTTGTGAGAAGCAGAAAAGGCCTTGGCTCTGTGTGAGCACTGCTCAGCAGTAACAAAAACATCTCTGCTATCAACACTGTTTTCAGGACAAAACCAAAACATAGCCCCATGCTAGCTACTGTGAAGAAAATTAACTCAATCCCAGCCAAAACCAGCACACAAAGGCAGCAAGGTAGCTCAGTTTCTCATTGCCTTTTACTCTTCTGCAAAAAATTCAGAATGATAAATGCCAAGCAATCATGCAAAATGCTCATAAGATCTCATTTTTTTTGAGAGCAGACTGTGAAGGCACTGTCAGTGTTTCTCCCACTGAATAAATCTTGCCACAGAACCCACCATCATCACTTGTACAAACTAACACCGGGTTTGGTGAGCTGAAAAACTTGTGACAGAGTAACCCGAAAATTGAGTGACAGTGATATCTTTTCAGTGTTTGAAATGGGACAGTATGTACTCCCATGACAGTGCTTTTTATATTTCTATGTATTTTGAAAACCATTGTACCCACAATGTTATGGAGGGAAGGGGATATTACAACCTCAGATCTTTCTGAGAGCTGTTGCCTCCTGCTGAGTTCCTGCACGCTCTGGTCTCACCATCAGCCTTCACAGCCCAATGTTGACTTGCCTCTGTGAGTGGTGAGGCTCACTATGTTAAGTTCAGAGCTCAGCAGCAATCGCCTGTAAGCAGAGGCAGCTCTTAATTTGCCAAATCCTCATTTGACTCCCTCAAAGGATGATGTGGGAACCATACTTCAGGCTTAAGACTTCAGGAGTTCCCATACGGTGGTATTTCTGGGCAAGACTCAACAGCACACTAAAAGTGCTGTTAGTATCAGTAACTTTGTGATTGTTTATAAACACTCTGCTCATCTCGTCAGGCAGATTTTATTGTTTTAGGGGATAATAATCCAGAAAATAAAAAATAGACAAAAGGAGAGCTGACAATGAAACACAGAAAACCTGTTCTGGGTGAAATTTCTGACAGATCTAAAATCATCAGGACCCTGAGTCCAACCTTCAGAATGACACAGGGACTCTGACCAAAAGACAGGGCTAAATTTTTAACACCAAACTCTGCAGTGACTCTGCAAATGCTGTTTAATCTCTTTAAAACATGTGTGTGCTCTTGAAGTGATTCTGTAATGAATATTGTTGACTCAGTGAGGCAGATATAGCCAAAAAATTCTAATGGTCTCTGAGATAAGGAAGAGGGGTCCAAGAAGAGGAAGAGGGGACACAAAGGTGAGATTGCATGACATCCATAATCCTCCAATTACCAAGCTGCTCATCAGTGGGCCAGCACTTGATGTGAATTACAGCAGCCTTCAGGGTCTTGCAGTGTATGTTGCCTGCCAGCAACTCCTAGGAGCCAGTCTAGAAATCACAAACCAGTGACCCTGTTCTTCTTTCTTCAGGCCATGTGCCTTCTCCCAGCCAAAAGGAGGAGAGATGGCACTGGTCCACCTCCACCAGTGACTCTTCTTACATTGGAGACACTAACAAGGACAGATCTGTGGGGTTTACACAGCTTTCACTGTAGAACAGAAACTGAACGTTTGACTCCTGAAGATATCTATCTTCAGACAATACAATTCTTATTCTGAAGATGAAAGAGCTGCTGAGGTGCCTTTGATTGTTTTGGAAATTATTTTCACCAAAGAATGCTGGTACGTCTCCCAATCTGAATTAACAGCCCACCAGGACTGGAGCCAGGAGCGTTCCTCTAATAACAGAACAATGATATTACTTCTTATTTCACTTACGCCACAAATCACACAACTTGATAGCTTGGAAAAGAAAAGTTTCTGGCACCCGTATTTCATTTTAGTATGTATGAAGACATCCACTTCATCTGAATTGTAAGTACAATAGTAAGTGTGAATGCTCTGAGAAAAGTCACATTGGTCACACAGTGTATAACAGCCAGCTCTAGGCCTTAAGCCTGAAGGTGAAAATGTACATGAAGTACAGTTTCTTCTGTGATATCAGGAAGCCTATATTGCTGGTTAACAACTTGTACTGGATTTTGTCATAACTTCTGAATAACCTTACTGACTACTTAATAAAATGCTTCAGAGTGAGTAAAGTAATAATAAAAGGTGCTCTCTGCTGTACCTTGTTAAAGTGAGTATTACTTCCTTCTTGTGTTTAACCTACTCACTGATGTGTTTTGGCACTGAGTCTGCTACGTTACATAATAGCATTTTTCAAAATAGCACATTAAACACCTTCCCCGCTGCTTTCTTGAGTAATACCTACCCTTCTTGACCATATTGGCACTCCATTACGGTCACTTTTGGCACAGAGGGCAAGGTGACACACCATGCTTGTTTTGGCTTGACATAAAAATATGTTTTCTTTTACCAATTTCATGACAAAGATGTGCTCCTCTGACTTATAAAATTTTTGAGCTGAGGATAAATCACATGGTCAGTATCATTCTTAAGTAAGAAATGCTCCAAGAAGAGGGCACCTTTTGAGCGTTTTCTAAAAACAATAAGTCTCTGCTTCCACCCTGCTGATGGATCCCTTTTTATGTGAACGTTTCACTTGTGGTGGTGTATTGGGTTTGTGTGGCAAGGTCTTGGTAGTGGGCGGGCTACAGGGGTGGCTTCTGTGAGAAGCTGCCAGAAGTTTTCCCTGTGTCTGCCACTGGCCAAGGCTGAGCCAATCAGCAACGGTGGAAGTGCCCCTGGGATAACACATTTAAGAAGGAAAAAAACCTGCTGTGGAGCAGTAGCTGGAGAGAGAAGAGAAGTGAGAGGATGTGAGAGGTCCACAGTGGAGCAGATCTCCACCTGTAGCCCGTGGAAGACCTCACGCTGGAGTGGGTGGATGCCTGAAGGGAGGAGGCTGTGACACCGTGGGAAGCCTGCGCTTGATCAGGTTCCTGGCAAGACTTTGTGGACCCATGGGGGGAGGAGCCCAGGCTGAAGCAGGTTTGCTGGTAGAACTTGTGACCCCGCAGGGGACCCATGCTGGAGCAGTCTCCTCCTGAGGAACTGCACCCCATGGAAATTATGGACTCAGGCTGGAGAAGTTCGTGGAGGACTGTCTGCCATGTGAGGGACCCCAGGCTGGAGCAGGGGGAGAGTCCTTCCCTGAGGAGGAAGAAACAGCAGAGACAACATGTGATGAACTGACCCCAACCCCCATTCCCATCCCCCTGTGCTGCTTGGGGGGAGTAGGTAGAGAAAACTGGGAGTGAAGTTGAGCCTGGGAAGAAGGGAGGGGTGGGGGGAAGGTGTTTTAAGATTCAGCAGTTTTTATCCTCCCCTACTCTGATTTTGATTGGCAATAAATTAAATTAATTTTATCAAGTTGAGTCTGTTTTGCCCATGATGGTAACTGGCGAATGATCTCTCCCTGTCCTTATCTCGACCCACGAGCCTTCTGATCTCCCCTGTCTGGTTAAAGAGGGGAGTGATAGAGCAGCTTTGGTGGGCCCTTGGCATCCAGCCAGGGTCAACCCATCACAGGCAGTCAAGGGCTTCATGAGCTGCATTGTCCCACAAGGATGTGAACACTGGAGTGCTCCATGTATTTAAGCTCTGAGTCAGTGAATGTTCTTGTGCCAAAGATAGACAAGGACACAAAAAAACGCACAAATGAACAAACCCAAAGGAGCTACTTGGTTTCTCTGACTAGTCAAGTTCAGCTGGAGGTCCTTACACTAACTAGACAAGTCTTCAATAGAGGGGAAAGAAACTTTTCAGAGAACTAATTTTCCTGATCAGCATCACTCTGGCTTTGTTTCCACTGAGATTCAATAAGTGAGTCCTCATCGAAACGCATTTCCTGAAAGTTGTCTGAAGCTTCAGTTTCTGAAACAGTAGGTGAATTTATTCGCTGAGCAAGGGACATGTAGCCAACTGTCCCTGCAGACAAAGGAGCTCTTGACATACCATCTCTCCCAGTCTCACAGATCTGTTGAAAAGCAAGACCACAAGACGGATCTCTGTAGGTTACTCTCTTGGGGACCTCTGCAGTGAAAGACACCTAACAGCTATGGCTCATTTCTTTCTGTCCTTTGCTAAATATAGAAAAACAAACATGTCATGTAAAATGGGAAATACATGCAGAAGGCCCAACTTCTTTTGAAAGTCCAGATAGCTAAATCTGAAAGGCTGTGAAAGGAGTGGGGCTGAAGAACATCCACATTTGACCAACAGAGTTGAAGACAGTGCAATGATTCAGAAAGCAACCCAGGAGGATTCTTCACTTGGGTCCTCTTGCACCCAGCAAAGCACAGGATCAAGAGAAGGAAGAGGATAGTTAACATTACTTTCAAGTATGCCTATGCCACCCCTCTCAAATTGTGGTTTCAAGGTGATGCTGCCTGAATGACAGAAATGAGGAGGTATTTTTGCTGCTGCTGGGCTAAAAAAATCACTGTATTTGACCTTACACTACAGTAACAACTGCTGATTTTACTCACTTTTGGATCACATGTTCTGACAACACACTACAGTTTTGATGCCCATGGCTCTCCTACTGGATTTTATTTCTCTAATGGTTTGGCTGAAAGTATGGGTGCATATGTGCGTGTGTGTGAGCATGCATGCATACGTATCCGTGAGTGTTACATCCACTTCACATTGCAGGGTTTACAGGACTGCTGGTGGACGATCAGTCTGTCTGGATGAAAAGTACACCCACAAATATCACATGCAACTAGCTGGTTCTGGGCGCTGATCCAGGCAGCCTCATTTAAAGAACCAAGATCATAGAAACCTTTGGCTGGAAAATTAAAAAAAGAAAGTATCAACTTTCATTCTGGAGACCCACGTTCAACTCTTTATGGAAAATATTTTCAGGAAATACCTGTTGACTGAGCCTTTCAGTTTAACCAAACCATATTGCTTTTGCAAATGAAAAAGAAAGAAAAGAAAGAAGCAAAAGAGTAAAAAATATATAAAAAAGACTCCGCTTTTTGTCCCAGGGGTGGAATTAAATTAACTTCAAACTGAATCATTTTGTATTGTATGAGAGCACAGAGAAAACATCATGCTGTGTGTTATGATATGCATTCTCAGCTAATTATTAACATCTTTGCATACATACTATTATCAGCAAATTTCACTTTTTGGCTTTCCTTCAAGTTCTGTTTAATGAGCATGTGTTATCTGACCATGGCAATGGGTGGGAGCATATCATACTTGAGAATATGCTCTTTGTACTGTTCTGGACAAGGGCCCCAATTTTTTTCCTGTTGAACTCTATGCAAGTTTTGCCAATATGTGGAGTAAAGCTTAGGTAAGCCTAAAACCTTGCAGGCAAAACCTACAGTTCTGTTAAGCCACAACTTCCAGTGAGGTCATTGCACTGATGCATCTATTGTCATCTAAACACTAATCCAGTCTTACCTTCAGTTATTTTCCACTGCGGGAAGAGAGACTGCTCTGAAAGCTCAGGAGCATTCTTCAAACACTCACATCACATGTATTTTCAAGATTTTATTTGAGTATAAAAAAAAATATTGTTTACTTTCACGTTGAAATGGACTTTCGCTTTGAAATGGACTTTCACATATTGTTGTTTCAAACTGATTTCCAAAAAAGCCAGGTAGGTTGCTTAATACCTGGATTTAGATCTTAAAAGTTTTCATTTGAAGTGCATGTAGGAAAAAAATCTACCTGGCTCAATTTGAAGGTGTATTTGCTTCTACCCTTCTGAAAAAGTATGACAATACAGGAAAATACTAAAAACCTGGTTTTGTCTTTGAAGTGTTAGCAGCAGACAATTTTTAAAAGAAAAGGATTTGTGCATTTAAAAATATTCCATGGTTTCTGTCATTGGCACATGATAGAGCTCTTCATTAAAAGCCCATACAGTTTTAATATGATTCATATCCAATGGTTCACATAACCACAATAAGCCTTAGATCTCTTAATATGCCTGTTCCTAATGTTCTTTTTGTTAGAAGAGCAACCAAGTAGTGTTTCTTTTCTTGGCTGAGACAAATATCCCCTTTGCTTACAGGAAATGAATGTGTATTTTTTGTACTTTGGAAAGTTTATTGAATATAAAAGAAAAAAAAAAAAAAGAGAAAGAGAGATTACTTTCTCCTTGCAGGCATGTGTTAGGCATTCCACAAACAAAACACTGTGTAATCAGGGCAGCGGTTGTCTTCCCGTGACACCTCAGTTTTCAGAAAAAGATTTATGTAAGTTATAAAAAGTTTTATGTAAGCAGTTAATATTTCTGAGCTTTTTTTGAACATTGCCTGTTCCATTCAACAACAGGGGTAATCCCTCCTCCCTAACTTGAGAAACTGTGAGACATGCAGTACGTGTATGTGGTCTCAAGGTCAGTTATAGCATTTACCAGATGATCGAGAGTAAGTCTTACGGAAAAAGAACAACACTAAGATTATTTCCGTGAGGCCAGGAGCATGAGGCAACTGCAGGGGGAACAACAATTTTAGCTCAAGCTACAGAACTGATCAGACTTGCATCAGCAGGCATTTCAGGACAGATGCTGGAAGCAGGTCAGTGTCCCCTGGGGAACTGTGGGCACACAACACTTCACAGGAGATGTGCGGCGCCTGATATGACTCATTGCGTAAATGAGACAATTTTCTGATTCATATCTGGGAGCCTTCTGCTGGATTGTTCTCTCAAAGAGTGGTTGTCTTTCTGCTTCCACTCCTTCAAAATAAGAATAGTGTATTTCAAAATAACCTGATTTGTCCTTTTGCATCCTCCTCTTTCAGATGGAATTCTCATTTTCTCCATCTTTTTTTACCACACACAACATGTGATAATTAAAAAGAGCTTAACAACAAAAAGAGAAAATACAATAAAAATGTCTTCTGAACCTATCTTTTACCACAGATTTAACTCTGCTGCTTGGCATCTGTTAACCAAGTCCTGATCTGATATTGTTTGAGCTGCGATTATTATTATTTTGAACAGCTGGTTAGTGTTCTTAAGTGATCCTGCTTCTGTGTCTTCTGGGGACATATCTCTTTGTACTGCTGTAAACTAGTCTAGTGTATGACTCTTTCACAGTGAGTCGTAGGAGAATTTGTCTGCTTTTCCAGACATTAGGGGAAGCTGCGGGAAATTTATGGGGAATATAAAAAAAAAAAAAAGTGGGTGAAATAACTGTTTGTGTGCAAGTGGTCCAAACTTGGCCCAAAGTAGCTCAGACGAGCTGGCAGGACCAGGGAAAGCGTCCAGCTGAAAGGGTGAAATAACTTTATGTGGGAATGGGGAAGTCCTGGGAGCAGTTTCCAGGCAAAGCACAGATAAGATTTCCTTTTGGTCCTACAGTAAGCACGCACCCCTGGTCTACATATAGGAACCCAGCTCTGTCGGGTGCTGGAGATCATCAGTTTTTATTGATTTAAAGAAGTGGGATCTAGGCATCTTACAAAACAGGAAGCACAGCACAAACACAAATAATTGGCAGAAATTGAATGTTTCTTTTATACTACATATATTTTTTCCCCACTGTGTTTATATTATAATGTCTCACAAAGAAAGCTTCTAAGGCTTGTAAATAAAAAGGGACCAATAACATTCGCTGGATGTTCATTGTAGAAGATACTGCAATTTTATCTATAAGTATATTTCAATAAAAACCTGAAACTTCAGTATATATTATAGGTAGGTTTTTAAAATACTCTGTTTTCTACTTGTCGTCATGCATCTAGTATTGTGTTTCTTATTTTACCACAGAACTCCTACTTTCGAGGCCACTCAGTGTTTGCCACTGCTAAGTGCTGGTGTCAGGCTTTTTTCACAAGCAATGCTATAGGTGTAAAACCTGGCTGAAGTGCCTATCCTTACGTTGCCTGAAGGGTATTTTATTTTAATGACTGTACATGTCAAGTCTGCACATTTTTCCTGGATGCTTTTTGCCCATTTTAAAATATGCCTTCCTACAGCATTGAAAGTAGTAAAAAGGTGTAGCTGTGAAGCAGGTTGCTAATCTCGTTGTGGTTTGATGCAGAACATACTGACACATAAAGAGGACTCTCCCAGGAGGCATATCCCACAAGGCAATGACCGCTCTTACACCTCACAGGTGCAGCACAAAAGGAGAACAGGATACTTAACAGAAAGCCTAAAACAAGCTATGATGTCTACCTTGTCTTCGGAATAAAATGGAGAAAGAAGTACTTGCAAGCCATTAAGCTATTGCTTAAAATTCTTTTCTTTCTTCCACTTTCTGGCTCCCATTTTCTCCCTTTGTCTGTAGCTTACCTTGTATGGGACTGACTTCAGGCTTTTTGGGCTCTGGCCTTCTCGAGAACTTGGGTAGCATGTCATTCTCCTGGTGCCATTTTTTTAGGCATTGTGGCTCATGGATACTAATAGATTTTGTTCCATACTCATGGCCACATATGTAACAAATCACTGTTGGTGGCCGTCTTATCACTTGTGCCTGCAAATAACAATTGTGAAGAATAAAAATTATTGTTTTCAACATTAATTTTGAATCAGAACAACTTTAGGTAAAAACAATCGTGTAGATTAAGAAACAGATTCATATCTGTAAAATCAGTGTGTTTCTTATAGTTTTGTCTGGATTCAGTCTTGACGCTTGTCAGAGATACTGCCTTATTAACGGGCCACCTGGAACAGATAGGCTCCTTCTGCAGACACCAGGCTGAAAATTCCTGTGTATCACCTAAATAATACTTAGCTATGTAGGTTTTAGCTCTTTTATTTTCACACCACCAAGTTCATGGAAATGCTGAGTCTTCACATGCAGAAGCATCCCCTCTGCTTGATCAGGTTTCTGCAGCACAGTGTCCATCTTAAATGTTGAAGCCTGTTTTTATCTACCAAACAGAAGTAACGTGGAAAGCAGCAACAGAAGCTTCCTCAGCTGAACTGCTGATTTCCTGTGCAGTAGCAGAAAAAACCCGTCTCCAGAGAGAACACGGTTAAAGCAATGTGTCCAGCTTTAGCATCTCTCTTAAGTTGGACTGTGAGGGCAGCTGTCTCACACTTGTGATGGTGATGAGGAACTCCTAGAAAGAGTCCAGAGGAGAGCAACAAGGATGATAAAGGGACTGGAGCATCTCCCCTATGAGGAAAGGCTGGGAGAGTTGGGCTTGTTCAACCTGAAGAAGACAAGACTGAGAGGGGACCTCATCAACACATACAAATATCTTAAGGGTGGATGTCACGAGGATGGAGCCAGACTCTTCTCAGTGGTGCCCAGCGACAGGACAAGGGGCAATGGGCACAAACTGAAACATAAGAGGTTTCAGTTGAATATGAGGAAAAACTTCTTTACTTTGAGGGTGACAGAGCACTGGCACAGCCTGCCCAGGGGGGCTGTGGAGTCTCCTTCTCTGGAGATATTCAAAGCCCACCTGGACAGAGTCCTGTGTAACATGCTCTAGGAGAACCTGCTTGAGCATGGGGGTTGGACTAGATGATCTCCCGAGGTCCCTTCCAACCCTTGCCATTCTGTGATTCAGTGTGATTCTGTGATCCCTAACCCTGCGTTACTTCTGCCACAGATCAGTTTGCTGGTGGCATTCGTGGACTTTCAGGTTTAAAACTGATCCGGGATATTTCAGGATAGGGGGGAAATAGGAACTGTTGCTTGTTTATCCCAAAGGCCTCGGTGTGAACTTCGCCAGTGACTCTGGCAAGGGCAGAACTGGATTCTAAGCAAGTAATTGTTTCTGCATGGCAGATCTGCTTTTGTTTGCAGAGAAAAACAGCTCAACAGGAAAAAAAAAACCAAAACTCCTCAACCCCAAACCCCACGAATACATAATCTAAGCTTGAAAAATATACAATTACTGTGGTATTGCAGATTATGGACTTGACTGTGTCCTTAGGCACGTCCTGGGCTAGGCGTGGTGTCAGTCACAGCCCTGCTGCAGGAGTAGCGTAAAAGCATGCTGCAGAGACCGTGCTTGGAGGTGCACGGGTGGGTCCCACAACTGCCAGTGCTCCCTGCACTCCTGACTGCAGGGTACCAGTAAGAGGTGAGATATTCCCTGCTCTCCTAATGGCAGAGGGACAGCCATGCCAGACCAAACATGGGAAACCTTTCTCACTGAAACAAGGGAGGTGGGGATTTCAATTTTTCCTCTGCTGCTGTGTAAGACAAAGCGTAACCTGTTCCAGAATTTATGACTGTCTCTGTCAGCCCATCAGTGTGTTCAAGAAATTCTGGGCAGCTCTTCTTGCATTTATACTGCCGTCTGAAAATTTCATTAGTGAACAATTTGCATAAGCTTTCTTTCCTGTATCACACATGTAAACTCAATTACATGAAGAAATACTACTCTGCAAAGTGTATTTTTGCTGGGAAAAGTTGGACTTTATCTGGAAATTTCTCACAGTTAATTGAAATATACCTTATCGGAAGACAGTCGTTCCAAGGACATTTTCGTCTTCTTAACTTTCACATGGAATTTTCTTAGCCATCTTTGAAAACAAGGTATTTTGTGTATATATTTACATATATATATGTGTGTGTGTATATATATAACCTTCTCTTCCTATTCATGGCTGAATATAGCAACAGCTGTTTTAAGAATGCCCTCTAATTTTTCATTATTAAGTTTTGCCTACTTCCTTACTTCAGCTCTTGAGCTAGACCGTGTCTGATTTGGAGATAAGGCTGGGCCCAGACACAGAGTCTTCTGAGGGCAGTGTATTTTTCTTTGTAGGCTCTGGGAAGCTTTAAATAAGGATACTATAGTCTAAACTCTTGAGGTCAGGGGATTCATTTCAGTGTGTGTACTTCTTATGGGTATGCTTATAGCATTTTAGAAATGGTTTTCTAAAAGTACGCTAGGTGTAAAAATACCGTGAACATATTTTCCTCTCTAGATGTCATTCATTATGTTCCTGTCATTTGGTAAAATAGATTGTTTATTGGCTGAAACTAGGAAAGAGCAATTTGATTTACATTCAGTGTGTAGGGACCCTTTATATATTACCAGAATGGGAAAAAGTAATCCTAGCACAAATTAAAATCATGTTTACTTAGCCTGCACTGTCACAGTAATTTCTACTGTATGGGGCAGTATAATAGAAACAAATGTATAGCTTCAAGGAGACTTAAAGTCCCCATATGAGACAAGTGAAAAATCACTTAAAAATTAAATAATCCCAATAAATTTAACAGATGCACAGAAATATCACTGTTAAAATCAAACATTTTTTATCTTAGAAATATTTTCCTAGTGAATGGAGATAGCCATTTAGCTCTGACTGCTTCATTCAAATACATTACGCTTGTTCTAAAGTCATTGCGATGCCCTACTATTAAAACAGCTGCCAGAGACCTGCAAGACAAAAGCCAGTGATTTCCATCCAGTGCAATCTGGGTACATTTCCCCAGTTCTGAGATCATCTTTTTGGTAGTGTCACCTGAAAACCTAAAGACTGAATGAGCAGTACTGTGATCCCTGCAGATCCCAACAGAGCATTTATAGGTGAGTTTTGTGTTGTGATTGAGCAAAACCAGGCCTGCAGCCAAATAGGAGTTTCTGTTTCGCAAAGTTATCAATTGGGATTCATTCATAACTAAATCCTATTTGGTCAAAAAAATGTTTGAGGAATCTTTTCAAGTAGAAATGTCTCGGTTTTATAAATTCCGCAATTGAAAACTATACAGAAGCAATAGGAGAGACCAGAATTAATTAAAAGGAGTTGGATCACTCTAAGGATGCAATTATGTTTTCCAGAAATTTGAGTTTGAACCATCTCCACACATCAAATTATACACAAATCCTTCTCTGCAAATACACACGTATTAAAAAGCTGAAAAATAAAACTTAAAGGAGAATATCCTTACAATTGGTAGTAGCAGCTCTTTTGTTCTTTAACTGTGGAATCTGAAGTACGATAAGCTTTATTTGGAATTTCTGCAGCTGATGACATTTATTCTTCATTTCTTTTTCTCTTCAGAGTGTGCCTATCCCAAATGTCACATCTGGAGGCCTGCAGTTTGAAACTAAACTATTTTTGGAATCACCACAATTTTCCAACCCAAACTACTCACAGGCCAGTGGCTAGTCTGTCTGCTCACTACTTTGTTTTTCACTTTTAAAAAGGGTTGTAGGGAAGGTCTGTTCCTGAGGATGTGTTGTTATAAAAATACCTACAAATACCTAACAGTGCAGTTAGGCTTTCCTCTGGTGTCTCAGTATTTTCTTTTTTCTCCAAGACTGCTAAATATGTCTGTGTGACCATGAATGAAGTTATTTAGCTCAGAGGGCTATGCAGCTATGTATTTTCAATAGACCTGACATTACTTGAGGTTAGCCCCAGGCTGCTGTTATGGTGTTACATGAGGTCAAATCCTCCCATACTGCACAAAACTTTTAATTTCTTCTTAAGTACACCCAATAAGACTGGCTCCCAAACCCCCCTCCACAAATATTTGTCATCCAAGACTGCACACACCCCTCCCTTTATTATTTGTTTAATTATCCATGTATTTTAATGGGAGGAAGGGAGGCCTCCCTGCTGTAGGCCAGAGCTCCCGTCATAGGCTTGAATTGCCCAAGGAACAGTGGTTCAGGAAAAGCCTGGAACAAACACTTAGCAACAGCATCATCTTGCATGAAAGCAGCCCTTTCCATGCAGTTTGCATAAGGGACAGGGACAAGCTGTGGCACGGCTCTCATGACAATCCAAAGGTGCATTTCACAGCCCCCTGGAGTGCTTTCAGCCCCAGCCCTGACACAACAGCAGACTAATGTTAGGACTGGTCATATGCCCATGTACAACATTTTCTTGAACAGCAATTCTGCCAGGTGATGCAGGTAATTAAAAGATTTTACTCCACTGGAAGCACTAGAATATCCCATTTTACTCCTGATGTGGTATCTCTTAAAAGAAATACATCAGTATAATGAATATAGTATTTGTGTAAAAGCAGAAAGGCAGGAAGCTCAATCATTCCCAATGATAATTACTAAGTTTCATTCAAACCATCCATTCGTTGCCCGTTCTCATCTAACTTTTTATATTTGCAAATACATTTGTCAGTATTCTCCTGTGAAGATGTTCAAAACTGCTACAACTGAGGCAAGCAAAGTTTATCGTTGGCTTCCCACCTTCATTAGAATTACACTCCATCTGAAGCAGTTTTCATTTCTACTAAGTGACTAGATGACTGTATGCTAGAGCAAGATACATCATCAACATTTTTGTGTTACACAAGTTTTCAAGACTTCTGCTGTGTTAAAATGCATTATAATATAGTAAAGGAAGATCACTGAAGTCTTATTTATAGGTAATTAACTTGATAAGAAGAAAACAGCAGATGGCAGCACCAGATGCTAGTGACACATTTGATAGGATTTAAGGATCAGCGTTATCTGTTGTCAAAAAAACTGTAACATATATACCCACAGCAAGTCATTAACACTCACACACAGCAGACATTTTGGTCTACGAAAGAATAAAAAACACACTCTGCTGCAATGCAAGTCTGAATTTCAGTAGTTCCAGACATCACTTCCATTGTCTGGCCTATCACAGAGAATCCAAAACAGAATTTCTGGGCTGATGTGATCCTTGAGGGTCCCTTAAGCACAGGCTGATGTTAGTTTTACACAGCCAGACATGATTAACTCAGATGGGCTATGCATTCTGAGAGCGAGGACAGTTAGTGGGAGAGATGGCTTACAGAGGCTGCTGAGTCTCCAGCTCTCAAGGCATTTAATGCCAAACTGGTAAGCGTTTGTCAGTAATGATACTGAGTTCCAGGACAGAGGCACACAGGCAAACATGCTCGCTGTTGTGAAGTTAAAATGCCCTTCACATGGTGTACCACCAAATCAGTCAGATCTTTATTTTTAAAATCAGGAAAATCCAGCTTTTTAATTTAGGACATCTCTCATTGCACAAACTAATTTCACAGCAGCATTACGTTCTTAAGTACACTTATATAAGCATTGTGATTTTTTTCAGATATTCCTTCCCTCTGACATTTTGCTGAATCAGGACTTTAAATGGGTACTTAAATAATTCACTGTCACAATGAGTAGGTCTGTTAATTGAGACGTGGACTGCCCCAAACGCTTTCCTGCCAGGACCAAAGCAGACGGCCATTTTGCTCCACTACTGGTATTTTTTAACAGAATTAATAAGCAGCTGAGTAGCTCATAAGGTGAGCAAAATTAAAACCATATGCTGGAAAAAGATGAAGACTGTAAAAGAGACCCAGACCTTGTCCCTGCTCATAGCAAATCTGCAATCCTTCCGTGAGCCTAATGCTTTCCAACATCCTTCAGTGTGCGGACCTTTCAAAACTTTCAACTGGAAGTTGAGACCCTCACACAGAGAATTAAAAGCTATGGAAAAGAGGCTTCCTTTGACTACTTCTTAGAAGCAGTCTGCCCGTCCTGAACATCCCCTGGGATCACAGGAATTTCACTCATTCCATTCCTATCTCTGCCTTTAATGCGTACCTCTGCACAAAAGGACAGCTCTAAAAATAATAAAATAAAGGACCTCACAGAGGTAGAATCCATCATCCCTTCCTGAAAGTCACTGTTAATAACAAAGCCCTTCAGAGTCAATTACAAACTGCAAGCTGTACAGCCTCATTAGTTCTGCTGCAACTGATGAACTGTAACTGCTTGGAAGTAAATGAGGAAACCTGTTGTTCACACAGAAGGCAGAATAGATTCGGACACATTTCATTCTGGCTCTGCAGAGCTCACAGAAGTAAAAAGTGGTAATAATATTGTTGTTCAACAAGTCAGCAGATGTGACTGAATCCACACAGGGAGCAGACATGTTGTGCAAGAAGGCAACATTTTTACAGAGTCACTCTCAATGCCAAACCACACTCTCAACTTGTTTTTTAACGACAATATAACTATGGACATTCCCCCCTGCTCCCCCAGCTTTTTTTCTTAACATACAGAATTATGTGTGATGGACAAAACTCTCTGCCTCACACCCACACCTTTCATTGAGCAACCACCTTTAGAGCAATGCCAGTTCTTTGGTCAATGGTACAATGTAGTGTAACACAACCAGAACATCTCCTTTCCTGTAGCTATAGATGCACCTGTGTAGCACTTCAAACGGTTTGTGGGTTATTTGAAATTTGCTGATAAAAGACCTGAGGAGTGGGCCTGATTTGCCAAAATCTATCAATTAGTGGCCTCAACTAGCATAATATAAAAATGTCTCATACTGTGTTTATTCTCATGTTTGTTAGGGTAATGGTATTATCTCCATTTTATTCAGTGGCTGGAAAAATGAAATACAGCATGCTTTGACTTTTAAAAAGTTTTTAGAAATGCTCTGCATAGCATTGCATTCCTTTGATGACTGAGAAAACTAAATCCCATTTTCAAAGTAATGTAGGCAATCAGGAGTCCAACTCTCGCTGAAGAAAAAAAAAAAAGGCTTTTATTTTAGACACTAGGCCTAAATTTAGACATCTATCTTTTTACAAAACTCCTGGCCAAAAGACAGCTTGTGCAGAAACAAATGCAGAAAAAATATGCCATTTTCCAAAACTTTGTGTAGCTTTTGGATAATGTGAATCAGCTTCTTTATTCTTGGATCTTGAATCAATTTCAGTGGAAAGAAATGTGCAGTCTTATTTATTTTGTTGTTGTTATACTCAGAGTTGCTGCCTTTGAACATGCAGTCCTCTGTAAACTTGTGTTCCACACCAAGTTTAAGAATAATGGTAAAAAATGAAAATTACTGGACTGCTTACAGGATAATGAAACATTGTGTTTCATGATAACTAAATGAAAGCACCTAATACCTGCTAAAATGTACAACATTCAAAGCTTACCTAAGCTGCTCAACAGAATCTCCTAGGAAACCATAGCACACAAGAGTCCCTTTTGGGGACATAACTCTCACAGGACCACAGAGCATGTGAACCTAACTACTCCCTTTCAACAGGAAAATAGAAATAGGAATAAGTACTTTCCCTTATGCACACAGTATTCCCCTTTCCTTTACCTACTGTTCAGCAGAGAAATATTTGCACAGAGCCAGAAGATCCTTCTGAAGGAAAGTGATTTTAAATCTGATGGGAACCCAGTCTCCCCTGGAGTGCCTAACATCAAAATGCATTCACACCATTTCACACAGCACATGCTTAGCAATTTACCTTGTCTAATACAGCTGGTGCAGCCCCACTCTTTCCTTGACGGGTCTTAGATGGATCATCACTTGCTGAGCCAGACCCAGAGCTTGGGCCTTTACCAGATTTCCTGGGGCTGGAGCTTGACAGCCCCACAACATTGCTGCGTCCTCTGCAATGCTTTTGGTGCACAATGAGACGGTCAGGAAGGAAGGTTCGGCCACAGTTTCCACAGGGCAGGAGCTGGGCTTGAGCACTATCATAAGCTGCCTCATTTTCAGCTGTAAGCATACAGGAACTACCAGCAAGGACCTCAGGTTTCCTGGGCTCTGCTCTTCTGACATGCTTTGGTAGTTGATTGTTTTCAATACGCCACTTCTTTAGGCACTGGGGTTCATGTATAGAAATAGACTGTGACCCAAATTCTCTGCCACAGATATAGCATACCCGGAAGCAAGGTCTTCTTGGTGGGATGATGGGCCGATTCAGTGGTGTCTGAGACATGTTTGAAGAACCTGACTGTTTTGATATTATCGCAGTGCCTGGTCGCCTTTTCCGGGGTGCAGCTTCTAGATGTCCTACTTTGGGAAAAATTCTGGAAAGGTCTGACACATTAGATGTTGAAACCTGCTCCGAAGGCAAGATGCTAGAGACATGAGCAGTGGGCTCTCTGGCGCTTGGCAGAGTGTTACAGGTTTTGTTCACATTTGTTTCCATGAAGGATATAATGTTTCAAGAAACTTCTCTCTCTCCTACACGTGAAGGGCTTGGTAAAGTCTGTTACTCAGCATGATACTTCATCTTCTTAATTCAGTGTCATGGGCCAGAATATAATAGGGACTTCAAAGCTCGAAAAAAAGAACATAATGGTCATATCAGTAGGGAAAGATGGTTTCTCAATGGTTTTGTTTTGCCTTTTGGTTTTACATGATCTTGAAACAAATTAAATCAGTAATATTAACTAACACCATATCTCCTGTTAAGGTTAGCAACCAGTGGTTTATCACAAGGATCAGTTTACTTTATTACTCTATTTTTAAATATCAGACAAATAACATCAAATATATCCTACCCCTAATGATCAGCTCAAGAATGTAAATCTGGAATTCTAGTCTCAGAGGGTGTAAAGTCATGAAGGACATGAAACTGAAGCTGCCGGAATGTATGTGGCTTTGCCACATTTTGACAATTCAATAGGCTTTGTTTTCAGTTATTGACAGAACTGGTATGTCTGACACAGTCTTTAATTTCCAAGCCATTTATGTTGATAGTTAAAGGTAATTTCCCTCTCTCAAGAGAAATGAAAAAAAATCCCTTAGTACAGGGATGTTAATGTCCAATCTCAAAAGGAACAGCCAGCAAGGAAGATCTTTCCAGTCTGTAGGTTGAAGGGAATTATTAGGCACCTTTACTCAGCACTTGTGAGCTGGTATCTCAAATTCTCTAACTAGTCTTGATTCTCCCGGTACAGGAGCGATTTTAATAAAATGGAGCAAGTTTATCAATAAGGGCTACTGACACGTTTTGGGGGCTGAAGCACATGAGAAGAAGCTAAGGGTGCTGTGTTTGTTTAGCCTCCAGAAGACAGTACTGAACATATTTCAGTTTTTCAACTTGCAGTCTGTCCCTGTATGTACAGACAACTTTGTGTTGGATCACTTAAATGTTCATGCCTCACAGAGACAATCTTTTGTGCTGGTCCTCCAAGGATCAGAAAATAAAATTAAGACTGCAGGCATGTTACAATAGAGGCCATTGTTTTATTGCAAGGATACCAACTAACTGGTAGGCTAGCTTTAGTCATAAGCAAGCAAGAGGTTGCATAGACAGGCAACTGCCAAGGACAGCAAGGTTCTGCTTTATCTATAATAGAAGAATCAGCTGATTATTGCTTATTTTGCCACCAAGGATAGAGTCAAGGTGTAATGGCCACTGCTCTGGGGTTGGCAGCTCTTCCTCTGAGCTTAAGAATCATCTTGCCCTTACCAAATATTCCAAATTTGATCTCAACCCTTCCAAACTTTTAGGGGGTTCCTAACTCCCAAACTTACCTACCCAGAGATGCCACTGACCCATCTCAGGTCACTTTCTCCGCTGCCACCAATGAACCTGATTCTTCTCTGATCTGCTCTGAACTGCTCTTTTGCCATGTCACCATGAGAGACTTTTCCCCCACTCAACAGCTTTTTCACCCTTATCACTCTCACCTCTGAACCCAGGGGCTGAATTTTACTACGCCCAAGGGCAAGGACACGGTTTTGACATTACCCTTGAGAAGACCAACTTAAACTTTGCCTGTTCCCCTGAGAAGCACTGAGCTGATTCCAGTCTCTCATAAATATTCTAAGGAATACCTTAAGGACACTGGCAACAGTGAAAAAACAAGTTGTCACCAGGTTCACATGATTAGTCATTCTCTTGCCAGGCACACAAAGATGTTTAGATTGCTGCATTAAATCTATGCAATCTATTCAATCATCACCACTTGCTTAGATATTCACAAAGCTGCATATTCCAGGGACACGTGTGACACTTTCTCATTTTACAAAATCTCCTGTGAAAATCATGATTCATTTGTATGCAAATTGAAAGATGTGAAGACCCTCAGAGTCAATCCGTGATTTGTACTGGAACAAATCTCTGTGAACAAGTATGTTGCAGTTAGCTGTTAGAAATAAAATTCTTGAGGGACATTATACTTAGCACACAAAGTTAACACCTCCTCTAAAACTCTATTAGATAACTGCTGTCTGTGGAAAAATACAGTAAAGTACAAGGCTGTAGCATCCTCTCATGTCTGAAGCTGTCAGATAAGTGTATAATTATGTTAAAGGATACACAAAACTGTAGCACTGGAATTTTTGTTTCAGATATCAAAAAACCTTTCTTTTGTCTGACTCTTACACAATGTATAATTGTGAAATATCCAGTGGAAAAGCACACTACAAATTAACAAAGAAACAAAGGTTACAAGCAGTTTAGACAGTAGCAATTAATAATACTCGAGCAGCTAGCTGGCTTCAAACTGGTGCTATCACATTTTAAAGAAACAGGTTTTGCCCTCACCAGCAATGTTCCCTTAATGCAAAAAACTTTGCTAGTTGTGTAGAAAGAGTTACGGAATTACAAATCCCAAAGCCTTTCCCTTGTTTTTCTTTCAGAAGGCCTAAATTTTCTGATCTTAACTTTACAGAAGGCTCATCACTTTGTACCACAACTTGCTACTAGCAGGATTTTGCTAGTTTTGACCAGGTCGTGTATGTGGTTCAGTTAGGTGAATGGTTCAACAGTACGTGAAATTTAAATTTGCAGACTAGCATTAAGGTTACTCTACTGTAAGGCCCTTTCAAAGACTGGGAGGGTTTCCAAGGAGGGTGGCCTGTTGGATGAATTCAGGTTGGGAAGTAGCCAAGCTCTTTAGGAGGATGAAGGGAATTGAGAGCCAGGGAAACATTAAAGGGTCATGAAAGCAGGGGAGATAAGGGTTATTGGAGGGTCACAGGAAGGGAGCATCTGAAAGTTCAGCTACATTTCAGGGAACTTCTGAACTTTGCAAGGTCCTATTTATATCCTATTTATTGATTTATGTCACAATGATACTTTCTGCTACCTGAGAGGATTCTTAAAGCAACAGTGGACATTGAACTACATGCCACATGAAGAATGTTAGGTGACTATATCTGTTACCATTAAGAATGAATCAGTCAATAAAAGACGCTATAAACAACCTATTAACAATATAACCTATTGTTGGATTTCCAAGCTTGCTATTGTAAATACTTCATAAGAGAATTATGCTTCCTTGTGGGGATTACACCATTTGGTATACGTTTATTCCTGCCAAGTTGACCATTATTATTTGGAAACTTCCTATAAATTCAGTGTGAAGTGAAAAGGCATATGAGCTGTTCAAGTCTTCATTTCTCAAGCTCAGTGGTAAAGATGTGGAAGTAAATCAGGACTGGGATTTAACATTTCTTTTCAAAACGTAAAGCTTTCTTACTTTTTTCTTTTAAATAAAGCAGGAAGTTATAGTTGATTGTTGCATGTAGCTGTGGGAAAACATTCCTTTCCTCTGCAGTTCCACTGAGTACAATAATTAAAAAGCAATCTCATGAACTGCAGTGACAGAGCACTTGCAACTAATGGATGAGTTCAATTTATTTAAAAGCAAGTGAAATACTATGGCTAGTTCAGCATCAGGCTGAGAGCTTCACTTTACCCAAAATAGAACAGAATGACAGGAGAGCAAATAGCTCAGTACATCTCTTAACTTCTTGTCCTGAAGAGGAAACTGGAACCCTGGCATACTGTTTTTAAGCTTATCCTAACCAGAAATTGCAACAATAGCATTATTATCCATGCTTCAGTAATGCTATATTCTCTTAGCTGCCATGTGTGATTCAACCTATACAGGCAAGTGGAAACTTCTTCCCTGAAATAGCCTTCTTTATGTCTTCTTTCATGTCAGTATTGGAACTTGGAAGCAAAGTTGACACATACGTTTCCTATTTCCTGCATGCAGCCCATTTCTGAAGAGTGACCCTCTCTGTTTTTCATCTCTCTTGATTCTTTCATGTAAACAATTCCTCAAAACCCATTATAAGGTCATTTTATAAGCCTGGATTCCTTAACTGAATTGAACAAAACATACTTGCGCTAGCTGGGGGATTAAACTGGCTGTTCCAATGAATCCTCAACACTACTGCTTTTGACTTAGCTAGAATTCCACATGGAGAACTCCCAGCTGAAAAAAACAGAGTTTACCTTGTGGAAGAACACATTGCATGAAGCCTCCTGCTGCCAGGACACAACCGTGCTTATTCAACGGTCAAAATACAGGAACAGTTGTGACAATCTGGGAATCAGTTTATGTACAGTTTATGAATGCTGACCGATACCACAGCTTCTCCATGTGCAGCTGTATCAGACTGTAGACTCCATTTATGGCTTGCTTACTGTCACCGTTCCCATCTGCCAGCACAGGAAGGGACAAGATAAAACCTTGCACCAGATAAACACAGAGCTAAAACAAAGGTCACAGAGCTTTCAAGCTCCTACATCTCAAAGAAATACCCCTTGGACATGCTTGACTCCCTCTAAAGGCAGAGATACTTTTCACTTCTGGATGAAGGAGGGAGGACCATAAACAAGCAAATACACAGTGGGAACAATTGATTACTATTTTAAAAATAGTGCTTGATAAAGATATGAAAGGGATTTATATGAAGTACTTGCTTGAGGTGGCAGTGGCTTACATCCAGGAGGCTCTTTGGAGAGGTCCTCTATAACTGGAGAGTGCTTACAAAATCAGGACTTGCATAGCAGAGTTATGAGAATGTGTGCATGGGTTGCTTTGCCTGAGGAAGTGCATGACAGGCCATAGAGATACATTAAATGAAGGGGGAAACATACGGCTCCAAAATAGTGGCATCTAAATACAACAACCTGGTGGAAGCCCAGCTACGGATTAGGATGTCAGTGTCAAAAAAGAATAAATTAATTTTAGCTTGCAAAAAAATATTGCTTAATCCAGTGGATTCAAGAGTTCCTGACTGTGTAAGCCCTTATTTACGCAAATCCCCACTTCACTCTGAGAAGTTTTCCCTTTGTTTGCCTTCAATACTATTCTCGGTGTTGTATCCTCATTCTGCCTGTTCACTATGCAGTGCCTGAAGTCATAAGACTTCTGTTTGGGACATCACAGTTGTTGTTATGTGGGTCATTTAATAAAGCTGATTTATGTAAATTGGCTAAATTCACAAGTGTTCTAAAAGAAAAATTATTTCAATCATAATACCCAACTTTACTGTTACATAAATTACAAGTGTCTCAAATGGCTTTAAATGAGAAGTAACAAGCAACAACTTCTTGTACTACAATAGTACTCAGAGATCCTGGTTTCTCAATCTGGGCTGGACTGGCAACAATTCAGTCTAAGAGGACAAAATATATAGAAAGAGAGAGATGAAGTGATCCACAGAGCATAACCCAGCAACTCAGAAAAAGCAGGAAATTAATCTAGATTTTCTAGAGCCCCAACACTATATCAGTCCAGTCACAGGATTTTCTAATGCTGATCCCTGACTTTAAAGTCAAGGTACTTTACTGTTCCTTATATTTACATATAAAAGAGGTGTCAGAAAGGACCAAACTGACATCCTGTATTGAGTGCCAAAAAGCCTTGCTTCAGGCTCTTTCCAAATAAAATATTTTCTATGAGGCTTCCCATTATTCTTTAAGGGAAAGCAAACTAAATTAAACCAACAGTTTAAGCTGTATTTTCTCTTGTGCTAAATGTTGTTTTGGACTGCTCAATTATAAATCATCTTAGAAATCTGTTAAGACAAAGTACTGAAACACAAGTTGGACAAAAATATTGGATAATTTGTAGTATCTTGCTGTGGAATCTGTTTTTCACTGAAAGATTAAAGCAAAAAAAATTCTTATGTTTCCAACCATATTTTTAGCAAATTAACCACACATTAAAACCCTCACATCTTTCAAGCTCAGCACTGCATTTTCTCCACAGTTCCTGGCTGAAGAGGCTCCTTTAATTAGTCTAGAGACTAATCTTTTCCTTTGGTCTTGTGATTAAACTTAAATAAAGACCACTGAGATGTAGGAAATCCACAGTTTTCTATGTCAGGATGCTTTACCTTGTCATAGCTGAGCATGACCCATGTTTCTATGCATTCTCCTATGTCTAGAAACAATTTGCAAGCTCTGAACACACAAATATTGGCATGTGCCCCATTTCTGGCAGCTTCAGGAGCTTGTAAGTCTGTAAAATCTAACATCACAGCAGCCTGGCTTAAATGTCTTATGAGTAATGCACACTCAGAAACATCCAAGTACGAAGGTTGTTCCTTCACAGAGGATCGGCTGCACGTACAGCAATACCCTCTCCCCTATACTATCTGCAGCCCAGGCTGGTGGTTATGCCTTCATTGAACATGGATGCAGCCAGCTAAAAGGACAAGGCAAGAATACACAAAACCAAATACATGAGGTTAAAAAGCCACTGTTTTCTGGCGCATACGAATGGGCTAGAACTGTCTGGGAATTTTCTAACATTTTTCCCACTGTTTAGAGTGTCAGTTAGACAAAACTAAAGCTTTCTTCAGAGATGTACCTGTATCAACTACACAACAATAAAAGAGAAATCACTACTCTGTGTGTGTGTGTGTGTGCAAAGATTCATTAAAATGTAAGAGAAGGAGAATATATAACCCCAAGGTTTGTATATTATTCTAACAAAGAACTATTTAAGGTGTTTGCTGTGGTGAGACAATCAACCTAGTCAAAAGATTTTGTAATTTTCCTCTGACCTATTAAAATGCTCACATCTTTCTCTGTATCTGATTCTCTTCCTGCCTAAAACTTCATGGGACAATCCAAAATTCACTGATGTCAGTAGCAGTCATTGTATACTTGGGAATTTGAGGAGACCCTACATATAATAATGCAGTAATCAAGTTTATTTAATTAAGTATATTTGATTTAAGTTTATGAAAGTGTTGCCAGAGAAAGCTGGAGACTGGTTCTAGTGACCAGCAGTCCTTTTATGTTACTAAGTCCTCTGCTGCCCAAACATAAGAAATAATTCCTTTGACTTGATTGAAATGATAACCTTCTATGAAGGAATTATGACTGCTACTAGTTAAAATATGTGGAAAAAGTGGAACAGTTTTAGGTGAAAAAATGTGATTTGTCAGAATTTCAAAACTCAAAATTCTGGACCTGCTCCAGTAATGCCATTCTCTCACAAGTATCCTTTATGCTCTACAAACAAGGTTCTTGCTTTTCCTATTTTACCTAGTGATGCATTACAACTTATCAGAGTGAAGATTATCTTTGTTTTACTCACATACAATTATTTACACACTCCTCTCATATTTTAAATGAGTAGTATAACCCTGCCTTCATACTTACTCTTGTGCAAAAATCAGCATAGCCCTATTGTTAATGTGGGTAACACTGGGGATGCTATGCATCACATTCTTAATCAGTTACTGCAGTAGATCTTTGATATTTACCACTATGCAAATCATAGATGGCATATCAGATTGTCGTGGTTTAACCCGGCTGGCAACTAAGCACCACGCAGCTGCTTGCTCACTCCCCCCCCTCCCTCAGTGGGATGGGGGAGAGAATCGGGAAGGAGAAAAAGGTTAGAGCCGAGGGCTGAGATAAAGACAGTTTAATAAGAGAAAATAATAATAATAGTAATAATGAGAATGATAACAAAATATACAGAATATACAAAACGAATGATGCACAATGCAATTGCTCACCACCCGCCGACCGATGCCCAGCCCGTCCCGAGCAGCGATCAGTACCTGAGCAGCGATCACTCTCCCCGCGACTGACCGACCGACTAAAACCCCCCCACCCCCGCGGGCATGATGTTATATGGTATGGAATAGCTCTTTGGACAGTTTGGGTCCTAGCTGTGCTGTACTCCCAGCTTGTTATGCACCTGGCCAAGCAGGAGAAGCTCAAAAAGTCCTTGAGCAGTCTGAGCACTACTTGGCAACAACTAAAAACATCAGCGTGTTATCAACAGTCTTCTAACACTAAATCCAAAGCACAGCACTATGCTAGCTTCTGTGAAGAAAATTAACTCTATGCCAGCTGAAACCAGGACACAGATATTCATCAAATAATGAATAGATTGGTTGTGTTCACCCTGCCCACAGCACAGGAATGAGAGCAAGCAGACATTGAAGCAAGTAAGTCTACACAGCTCAAAGCCAGCTACATGTACTCGCTAGCTCAGGCATCTTTGTTCAACATTTCCATTTGTGGGACTGATGTGTGCAAAATCTCACTGATTCCCAGTGATTTTGATGGTGAGTATGCAATTTCTGTGATAATTTCAAGAAAGAAGAATCATAGAATCATTTGGTTGGAAAAGACCTTTAAGATCATCAAGTCTAACTGTACCTGTCCACTATTAAACCATGTCCCCAAGCACCTCGTCTACCTGTCTTTTAAATAGCTCCAGGGATGGTGACTCGACCACTTCCCTGGGCAGCCCGTTCCTGTGCCAGATAACCCTTTTGGTGAAGGAATATTTCCTAATATCTAATCTAAACCTCCCCTGGAGCAACTTAGGCCAGTTCTTCTCGCCCTATCGCTTGTTTCTTGGGAGAAGAGACCAACCCCCACCTTGCTACAGCCTCCTTTCAGGCAGCTGTAGAGAGTGATAAGGTCTCCCTTCAGCCTCCTCTTCTCCAGGCTGAACAACCCCAGTTCCCTCAGCCGCTCCCCATCAGCCTTGTGCTCCAGACCTGTCATCAGCTTCATTGCCCTTCTCTGGACACGCTCCAGCACCTCAATGTCCTTCTTGTAGTGAGGGGCCCAAAACTGAACACATTCAAGATGCGGCCTCACCAGTGCCAAGTACAGGGGCACGATCACTTCCCTACTCCTGCTGGCCACGCTATTCCTGATACAAGCCAGGATGCTGTTGGCCCTCTTGGCCACCTGGGCACTCTGCTGGCTTATATTCAGCCAGCTGTCAACCAGCACACTCAGGTCCTTTTCTGCCAGACAGCTTTCCAGCCACTCTTCCCCAAGCCTGTGGCATTGCATGGGGTTGTTGTGACCCAAGTGCAGGACCAGCACTTGGCCTCGTTGAACCTCGTACAAGTGGCCTTGGCCCATTCATCCAGTCTGTCCAGGTCCATCTGTAGAGCCTTCCTACCCTCAAGCAGATCAACACTTCCACCCAGCTTAGTGTCATCTGCAAACTTGCTGAGGGTACACTTGATTCCCTCATCCAGGTTGTTGATAAAGATGTTAAACAGAACTGGCCCCAATACTGAGCCCCGGAAGAAAACCACTTGTGACCAGCCACCAACTGGATTTAACTGCAGGCTGAGTTTGTAGGCTGATCTTAGTGGGAAAAATAGGTGGATGGTTAAACGCTTTATCAGTTATGAGTCTGTCTGATAAAAAAATAGAAGCCAGGCATGTACAAACTGACACAAGTCAGTGGAAATCAGATGAAGGATAACAACGTACATGTGCTGAAAGCCTGTCACTAGAAGTGTAGAGTGATTCAGTGCAGGAGACACTTTTCTCAATAATCTGTATTAAGACAGTTACCTTATGTAGGATAGAATAATCAGAAAGGGTAATTGTTCTCATCTTTTACAGTGTAAGTCAATCTTAATAATTTTTCAATAGAAAGAAAGTGCTCCTGCTGACAATGGACTGTAACTAAGGGGTTTGGTACTTTTGTTACAAACAGGGTATTCAGCTAGATAACCTGATTACCATGGTAATTCCTATGCTCAGTAAGATACACCAACTATTAAAAGTAATATGAAAACTAAATGATGAGTAGAAAGAGACAATAACAGAGAACCAACAGAGGGAATCTAGACAACAGGTGAAATGATCTGAAGTGGAAAATGGCTGGAACTCTGGACATCTCATTTCTTTTGTGAAACGTTGGTAATCATAAAGGAAGTTATTAAATACTCGTTGTTGTATCTTTCATGAACAATGCAGCACTTCCTAATACTTTGCAAAACGTTCATGATGTAGTGACAGAAAAAGAAAATGGCCACCTACTAAATCTCTGTTACAGAAAACAGAATGCTAGGAGGACTGTCAAAACACTCATCATATCCAGCATGAGACTTGAGGGCATTACATCACAAGGCTGATGATGGCTACTGGTAGGAGAACACTTCTTTTTAAGGGTCCTGTTGGTAAAAAAACTGGAAAACATAATTCTTTTACATTATTGTTTTTCCCCTCTGGATTAGATCAACAGTAATTATTAACTGGTGTGAGAGGACATGGCTGATAAACTTCAAGTTTTACCTGGTACTACTGGGCCCTGCTGATTCTGTAATTTGCTGTGTTTAATGCTGGTCCTTTTCTCACTTTATATTTGAAGCTACTAGCTATATATCTGCTATATTGTCCTGTTTCCCATTTTATAATTCTTTAATTAACATAATATTATTAAATTCCATGAGCCAATAGAAATACATATGAAACAGAAGCCTGAAATATCCCCAGATAATGTGGATTAAATGAAGAGACATGGAAAAGCCCATGTATGTCTGAGCTCTTTACTGTGTATTCACCTGGTTAGAAACCAGTGTATAATACTGTAGATTAATGTCCTAGGGAATTAAGTAAATAAAAAAGTAAATGTAAATAAAAAAATAAATAATTTTGCAACAAAGTCAATGGTGTTAATTTATAACTTGAGGAATCTGTTCACTGAGACTATCTTAAGAAGAAATTTTGTAATCAGCTTTAAGATAAATCACTTGGAAAAGACAGCAAAGTTTTCTATTTCACTTGTGCTTTCCAAGCCAAAAAAAAAAATTCTGGCTTTTATAGTAAACTTTTTCATTATTGTTAAGCACCACATATTTTCCAGGAATAGAACTGAAAGAGATAATTTCTGTTACATGGGACAACTAGTAATTATGTGCCAGGAAGGGTTGTTTTCTACACAGAGTAACATCACTAGCTTCCAATACGCAAATGGTTGCCCATGATGATTCCAACTGTATTTTCCTACCCCTTAAAACACACACATAAATGAACTCAGTCCACTTCCCAAGAAAAGTGAAGGGGGGAATTAGGAAATCAGAACATCTGATCTGGTAAATGCTGTTTACTCACACACTGTTTGCCAGGCAAATCTCTGTGGAAATGAATTCCAGAGAATAAATGCATTATCCTTGCCGTAAACACTGTTACACACCCATTATTACCAGCTAGCTGGTCTGAAGGGAGAAAGTCACTCAAATCTTTGCTCATCGACCTTTTCACTTATTTATAACTGGGCCCCTGAGCTCTGCAGGGCTCCTCTAAAGTTGCCTTTTGGTTCAGTTTGCCCTCTACGGAAGAAAAGAGTTGAAGAGCAAAGTTAGGCGGACGCACGCGCCACGCGCTTTTCCCCCCCCCCCCCCCGATTTAGGGTTTTACCCCCAGTTTGCTTCACTTTTGAGGCCGGGCTTCCCTCCGCTCTGCCGGAGCCCTGTCGGGGTCTCGCTGGGGACCGGCCCACGGCAGCGCCCCCGGGTCGCCACAGCAACGCGTCAACACACGCAGATTTTCCGCCGGCGCCCGGGCGCCGATTGGGCGGCGCCATTGTTCGGTCACAGGGGGGGGCCCTTTCAGGGAGGAGGCAGCGGGCCCGCCCCGCTCCTCCTGGCATTTTGGAAGGACGGGGGCTCCTCGCTGGCCCCTTTTGGGGGGGGGTGGGGAGGGCCATTTCCTTCTTTGCCCAACGGTAAAAGTGTCTTTTCCTGGAAGGCAAGCAGCAAAAGCGGGTGGGGGGCGTGGGGGGGTGGGGAAGTTTATTTTATCAACTTAACACTATTTGCTCAACTTAACACCTGCAAGTTGTTCCAAAGAAGGGTCCCCAGTCTGCATCCATGTGCAAGGTCTTCTCTCAAACTTTCCCCTCTTGACTAGGTGGAAAGGGACAAACGGCCTCGTTGGGAAGCCCAGGCAACAGCAAAGAGTAAGAGCATAACTCCCTATTTCATCTAATTCCACCTCCTACACAGGCACTGTTCTTACTCAAAAATTTGCAGGTTTTGGCCAAATTGTTTCAACATTTTTCCAAATTTAACTTTTGCAAGCTTCATATTTTCCATGGACATTGATTCTACAGAAACCATGATAAAAAATTGCTACAAGAAAACACTACTGGTTCAAACATTCCCGTGGCAAGTGTTCTCTGCTGGCAGCGCCAAGTGCAAGGCCAAAGTGCTTCTTCCATTCTACTCCTTTCTGCATAACAAACTTCAGTTTTCAGTTACTGAAAACCTTAAAATGCGCAACAGGCATCATTTGCTTGGAGTCCTGGTAATAGCAATGTCTGGTATTTTGTTAAGCAACAGAGACCTACTGCAGACAAATTCTAGCACCCATTTCACAATTAAATTTTTGGTGTGACAGCTGTGCTGCTATGGCAGACCTGAACAAAACCTGTCAAATGGGTTTTACCACATCACATTCTTTGGTCATCTCGCCTGGCAGTTTTATCAAGTTCTCTAAATCACGTTAAAGTCTGAGATACAAAAAGGAAAATTACAAAAGGCTTTCAGAGAAGTAAAACATGGTTGTCTGATCTGAATGAGTTGCATTGCAAAACACCAGTGTGTAAAGGAGAAAAGTGATAGTAGGCTAGGTCTTCTGACACCGCAGTACCAGTATGCCAGGCAATTAATTCAGCATTATGCTGTATATGGCAAAAGCAGTTTATCAAATGAATAACACTTGGATTACAAGTAAGTGGCATTTAACATTCATGTAGCCTTAAGGGTTGAACAAATTTGTATTGCACAAAATTTATTGTCAGTGTGACACAGACGTCCCACTTTTCAATGCAACTTAGGTGCAGACTGGATTTTTACAAGTATTTGCATGATGCTTTGATGCCAGAAAAAATACATGAAAAAATTATTTCAACTTCAGTATTGATTCTGTCACCCAGGACTGTTAGCTTCAAGTTAGCTGAGGTATATGAAACTGTGATGGCTACGTATCACAGACAGTTAAATAAATACTAAAGAATAATACTGCAGTTACAGAGTCGAAATCCAGGAAGTACTAAGATTGAATTTACCCTTTGCTTCATAGATCTAACAGAAAAGTTAGAAAGAGAAATAAAAGGATGTTTGCATTTTGTAAACACTTATACTCATCTATGTGTCTTCAAAAGATAGAAAAATATTTTTCTCCATTTGTTGTAGTTTAACCCAGCAGGCAACTGAACACCATGCAGCCACTTGCTCACTGCCCCCCCCCCCCCCGCCCCCCAGTGGGATGGGGCAGAGAATTGGGAAAAAAAAAAAACCTGTGGGTTGAGGTAAAGACAGTTTAATAAAATAAAAGAAAAACATATAATAATAATAATAATAGAATAGACAGAATATTCAAAACAAGTGATGCAAAATGCAACTGCTTACCACTCGCTAACTGATGCCCAGCCCATCCTGAGCAGCAATCACTCTCCCTCAACTAACTCCCCCCAAACATGACATCATAAGGTCTGGAACAGCCCTTTGGCCAGTTTGGGTCAGCTGTCCTGGCAGTGCCCCCTCCCAGCTTCTTCTGCACCTGAAGGGCAGGGGAAGCTGAAAAGGTTCTTGACTGGTGTAAGCACTGCTTAGCAACAACTAAAGCATCAAGAGGTTATCAGCATTCTTCTAGTACTAAATCCAAAACACAAAATTCCAGCTACTAGGAAGAAAGTTAACTTTATCCCAGCCAAAACCAGGACACCATTGTAAGATTTTACGTGGAACCCATGTTAACAGTAGACAGATAAGACTATTGTTTCCACATGAGCTGTCCCAGATATCAGTACAAATGTCTGGAAATGGCAAGTATTCAGAGTACAAAATTATTAGGGTAAAAAAAACCCAACCCAACCTTACCATTTTTTTTCCTTTAAAGACCAAAAGTGCCTTCAGTTCATTAGAAATGAGGAACAAACTAAAAAATACTTCAACTCCAATTTAGAAGCCCCCCTCCCCCCAAATCCTTAAAAAAGGATTCCATCAGGGTGATGGAATATATTTCATGTTTCAAAACCAGTCAATGAAATAGACTAATCTTTGAATAAGTTACTATGGATATAAAACTTGGTAGATTTTTACATAAATCCTTTCATACCAATAATATCCTAAATATAAAAATTGTTGACAATTCTCCAGCTAAATACTTGGTTGGCATTTTATATATGTATGTATGCTTGTAGATGTTTAGATGTTCGGAAAACAAAAATGGACAACCCTGAAAAATATTTGCTATATTATGTATGCCATACATGTGGTTTACTACAGCTAACTGGTACAGATAGACCCCTGTGCTACTTTAAATTGCACGGTACCAAATTGCCTTTAATCTCTTTTGGTTTGTATATTTTCAGTACTCCATCATTAACCCTTGATGACTAGATAAAATGCAAATAAAACACACAGGAATTACTTCTACCAGAGGAAGAAAATCCTCAGAAGTGAATTGCTTTCCATTGTGTGTTTTTTAAGCCAAACTAAATCACAAAATGGACTAGAACGGGCTTTATTATATAACACAATTTACATTTCATGTATACATGCAGTTAGGGAGAATTTATACGGAGAATATAGTCTACTCATTTTTTTTAAAGTTTTCCATATTACTTAATAAATAATAATTTTGATGGCCTTAATATTTTCCAAACAGGGCATCCTGGCTGAAAATTTCCCAAAGGGTCCGAGCAACAGGAAGGGTCATAGAGAAGCCATGAGAAAAAGGAACAGCCCTGATAGAATTACTTTGCACGTATTTTTGTAACTGTAATTCCAGCTAATAACTGTTTTGCTTCTGTTACTCTATTTTGCTTCCTGCAAAACTCTGTGTGGGATCCTATCTCAGGGTCAACTTGGAAGCAGCAGAGGAACAATAAACAAACCAAGAGCATGAAAAATGCCTTAAAAAGCAGCTTGGATGGGGTGAAGGTGAGAGGTCATCAATTGCTAGGACTTCTTTATTTTTACTGTTTATTGTAGCTCATTTGCTCATGGAGAGAAAATAATTGAGGGAAGTTGATTTCATTATGCATTATTTTTACTTTCCAGCTTGCTTTTCTGAAAGTTCAGAAATGTTTGTTATACGGCTTTCCCCTTACCAGTGTTTTTTTTCTCCTGTGTGTTAAATTAAGCAGCGATGTCAGGTTCACTGAAGACTTTCTTATGACATGTTTTGGTAACTGAAGATTTAAAAACTTGACTATTCAGCCCATGAAAACAATCTATGTTTAATATGATTCAGTTGTTGTGAAGGAGACCAATGTGTTTATTTTCTGACATTGCCTTGCTAGGTACCATCCTTTTGCTTTACTCTACAGATTAGCATGCAGACGCTCCAACAAAGCATACCTTCAAAGCATCTGAAAGGATGTCAGTAACCAAATTACCCTCTGGGTTGAGGAACTTTTCTTTCTTAAGAAAGAGAAAGGTTACACTGAGGCTGAAAGGACCATGTGCCATGTTTTCATTACCATTCCTAATGGACAGCCAGAAGTCAGAAAAGATTATGTTGCAGCTAAAAACACAGTTCAAACACGTACAACCAGATTTCCCTTTGAAGCTGGAAGTCTTCCTGGCGGGATGGGTATGGCAGCAGCTGAAGCAACAATAATTTTTCATGCAGTGAAATACTGCCGCACATTCCAAAGCTGGACTACTCCAAGCAAATTACACAGCTTTAATGACATTTCAGTGTGACCACCTGAAAATACCTAGTGCTTTTTTTCCTGAAACTCTATTACCTCACAATTGTGCTCCTACAATACCTCTGATAATACTTCCCAGTAACCAGAGATGGTTCGGAGAAATGTAAAATCCTCTGAACTAGTACCATTAACAAGAAAAGCATAAATTCTGAGACTGAATTTTGAAACTTCAAAACACAATAAGAGACTGGAAAGGAGCCTCATGTTTGGACAGAAAAAGAACAAGTCCAGTATTTGGAAGAGGCAACAGAAGAATAAATTGCAGCATGAGTATCGTGAGATGATGAAGTTCCTGGAAAAAATCTTGCGTGAAGAAGAATTTTAATTAATGCATTGAATTTCTCTCTTGGCAAAAAAAGGTAAAATCATTAGTTATGAGAGACATCTACACATAAATTTTTCCTGCGAATGGTTGTGTAGTGCTTTGGCCTTTACTCATACACCGCTCACTCACCACAAAGGAGGCAATTTATATTGCCCTGGATACTACTGTTAGTTTACACTCCCTCTTCAGGACTGTTGTTGCAGTACATGGTAACCATGTTTATTGGCCTGCCTTCCCAGAAGGCAGCCTGAGAGTCATCACTCCTCACACACCAGAGATCTCTGCTGTGAGTTTCCTCCCCTGACTGCCAAGAACATCAGATGAATTGGATTTGCAGAAATCCGAACTCCTCGCCTCCAGCTCAGAGCAGCCCAACACTCCTCTGTACAGGACTATACATTTCTTCCAGCCCCCTTGGAGTGGCTGACTCATTGCAGCCTCACGCAGTCTGCTGTTTCACTCTCTCTTGCTTCTCCTTACATCCCACATAGGCAGCCATCGTTGCCAAAAGCTGTCCCAAGAGCTGGAATCGCCTTGTCTCCAGGGCAGCCTGCTCTACCCTGCTATTGCAATGCAGAGCTGTTGATTCTTTCTAGTAGCTGGTATAGTGCTGTGGTTTGGATTCAGGATGAAAATAATTGGTGATAACAGACGGATGTTATCAGCACTGAGCAGTGCTTACAGAGAGTCAAGGTCTTTTCCTGCTTCTCACACCACCCCACCTGCGAGGGGGCTGGGTGTGCACAAGAAGCGGGGAGGGGACACAGCTGGCACAGCTGACCCCAACTGACCACAGGGATATTCCACACCATGCAATGTCACGCTCAGTGTGTAAATGAGGGGAAAAGAGGCTCAGGGGTCCGCTGCTCAGGAACTGGCTTGCTATCAGTCTGTGTGTGGTGAGAATTGCATTGTGCATCACTTGTTTTGTATATTCTTTTATCATTATTATTATTTTCCCTTCCTTTTCTGTCCTATTAAATTGTCTTTATCTCAACCCATGAGTTTTATGGGGTTTTTTTCATTCTTTCCCCCATCCCACTGCAGGGGAGTGAGTAAACGGCTGTGTGGTGTTTAGCTGCCTGCTGGGTTAAACCACAACAGTGACTTAAACCACCACCATTTCTATCTGCAGTTACATGTTAAAGATTTTTATTTCTTTTTACCTACCAGCCTCTCACTTCCAATTTCTTCACAGTATGCCCCCCAAAATAGGTCTCCAAGTAGAACAGCTACAACTGATTCCCTATTCTTTGCCTTTTTCCATCCATTAACTGCATTGGAATAATGCCAGCATAAAGGACTGATTTCCAGTTCTTCCTTAAAAATCCCACTTAAGCAAGGTCCAGAATTTAATTACAGCCAAAAAAGACAAGAACTGCACTTAGACCAGTTTTATCCTGAGCTTCTAAGCCAAGATGTCACTAAAACAACAGCTGCATATTATAAATGTGACATGGGATCTAAAATCTCTCTGCACTCAACCAAGCAGTGAAGAACGTCAGAGATTCTCCAGTCTTCAGATGGGCCTGAAAACACTCTAATGTGCAGTCTGTCAAGGCATCAGAGTAAATATATGCCGAACAAGTAAAACATCCGCCGAGGCCTTTCCAGAGAACACGGATTTATATTATGAAAGAGACCAAGCAAAGCTGTGGTCTGAGAAGCAGAAAGTGGGCACTTTGCAAGATCAGAAGTCCTGCTGTATTGATAGTATATGTGTGTAAGCATCTGTCACTGTCACATCGGTCACTATCTCCCTTTCTTCTGTCTGCCTCCTCTTTCCTTTTCCATTTCATAATCTTTCCTGGTCTCTTACTTTTTTCTGTATCACTTTCCAGTTATACTCTGTATCTTCCTAACACTTGACTTTTCTAAGACTGTTTTCTTCTCCTGTGGCAAACCTACCAGTGGAAACTTCCTTCTTCATCCTCTTTTCTCTTTTCCCTCAGTTTGCTTTCCCCCTCATTTCACTTTTCAGCATGCTTTCCCTTTTGGCTTCATTGCTCAGCTGTATCATTTGAGCATTTTCTCTCTCTCAACCACTCATCTATTTCAGTCATATGTTCGTGTTCCCCAACATCTATACTTATCACCCATCTTTGTCAGGGATACTCTTCTAGACACCTGTTTTCTTCAGGCTGTTCTTCTTTACTGTTCAATGTATGTGAGTAAGCTGTAACTGGAGGCACCACACCAAACCCCTAATTCACCCATGTGAAAAACATTTCCAGTTCTCCTTCAGTATTTCTTCTACTTCCTCTTGTCCATCTAGGTTTCTCTCAACCTCTCTAGATCTAAACACCATGGCCCACAAGTTCCCTAGGATTTTCTATTCTTCTCATGATCTTGTACTCACATTTTGCTGCTGGAGAGAAGCAGGGGAGTTGAAGACATAGCATGGGAGCCATTTCCAGTTGGCATCACCTACTTAGGTCATCCTTCCTGCCTGCTGAGAAGCCGGAGCAGCAGCTGCACCCCTCTTTTTCTCACAGCCTGATCACAAGTGGGGGACGCAACAGATCTGGCTGAGCACAAGGAAGGGAGCTGCAAAGAGATCAGGTGAGGGCTGGACAACGAGGTTTCTGAGAAGGTAGGGGCCACGATACTACAGGAGAAACCAGAGGGTCAGCTGGTGAATAAAAGTGGCCACAAAAGGCTTCTGAAAATCGGACAGCTGGATGAAATGAAGGGGCACATCCCTTTCCCATAGGAGGGGAAGGCTCATGGTACAAAAAGCCCCATTAATCTTCTTGTGATAAATGGATTTAAAGCCATAATAATGGAAGACAACAAAGATAGTATTTTAACCATTTTCTCCTCTGAAGTTGATCCCCACATATTGACCCCTCTCAGCACCTGCATGACTATTTTCCCTTCCTGTATCCTCCTCAGCCCTCTGTCTGCATATTGAACAAAGCATTCCCTAAGCTCAGAGGATTTCCTCAGCCCTTCCAAGTCCTGTATGATGCAAGCATGCCAGACGTTTAGCCCTTGAATGTACTTATGTGGCCTCTTGTTTTCCCCTTGTGTGGCTCTGAAGGGTTATGAAAATAAGAGGCCAAACAAATTCATGCCAGCAATAATTCCAGCCCCACCCTGCAGAATGGGCAGACACCACATGGCCCAAGGAACAGCCAAATTTCATTATTACATTTAAATAAATGTTGACGGTTGAAAAGACTGCTCTGTTTCCCCCAGTTTTTCTCTTTCCTCATGTTCCTTCACCGTAGGGGGCTATCAGCACCTTGGCTAACTTGGCTGCAGCCTGACACAAGAAGACTTCACTCCGTAGGACAAAAAGTTCCTTTAAAAACTTGAAAATACCCACGTAATAAAGCAGCATTAGTAAACAGGATTTCAGTGAGCACTACAATGCTTAATGATTTTGGGGGTTAAGGAAAGGCACGGATGAGGTGGGAAGAACCAACTGTTTTTCCAAATATTTTAAGTTCCATGTTTGCCAAGAGCTGCAGGAGGGAGACACAAACAGTAATGTTAATAACAAAAAATAAAGGATTTAGAACAGTATTTCAATTCATTTTGGAGGCAGTTTGGGTATTTTGTTTGTTTGCTCTGCTTTTTTTCTGGACTTGGCTGCAGGTACCTGTAGTATTATCAAGACACTCCAGGCAGGAATTTATAGTTGCCTTTTGTTGAATTGTTCACAAGCTATATGGACTACATGTTTCTGCGTCTCTTTATCTCCTTGTACTTTTTCTTATCTTTAACTCTACATCAGACTTCTATACTCTGCTTCTGACTGTGTATGAACAGTTCTGGCTATTACCAGAATTAAACAGGAACTTCCATGAGCCATTAGAACTGGAATTTTTGTTACCTGCTTCGGAAACGAAAAGGAACATACTGCCTATAAATAAACCAATTTTTTTAAATGGCATATATTCAGGAAAAATGCAAGATTATGCTCAGTCCTATTGTTTTCTGAGAACAGAGAATATTAGTTGTTTGCTCAACCATTTCGCTTTAGCTCCACCGTGCACTGTGATTTGAATGCAGTCAATATAGATTAAACAAGACATGAGGTTATTTTTAAAGAATATTGCATGGTCAAATAATTTAGAAAAAATTATATTGTTGCAAAATCCAGCTGAAAATTTTGCAAATCATATCTCGTTGTTTGTTTTATAATTTCTTTAATGGCAAATACTACATTTGGGGTATTTTTTATTGTGTTATTAAAGAAACTTGCAGTGTAGCTCAGACCTCACTGTAACTCATTACTATTGCTTCATTTTGAGGTTGCTTGTATTACAAAGAACAAAAATATTAACAACCGCCTTGTAATAGGTAGCTGCCAACCATAAAGACTATGACTCATTTGCATTTTCAACTTCAGTATTTTTTTAGAGGTCAGAATGGGACTCGTTCTTATCTGTATGGCATCAGTTATACTATAAGTGCAATACCATGATGAAAAGTTTTGAGACTATTAATAAAATCAGGAAGTTCTTTGACAGCTAAAGGTAGTGTATAAGTTTGAGACTTTTGGATATACACTCAAGCTAGATTACTTTTATCTTCCTTTCACGTCTGTTTTTTCCTTCTCACCTCCCATCATTCTCTCTGCTGCTTCTCTTTGAGCATGGATTGCCAGTGGCAGACTTTTGCAGCTTTGCCTTCAAGAAGCTTGAGGATGTTGTAAAAGGTAAAAAGAAGGCAATAGTATTGTATCAACATTTCATGGACAACACAGTGACACAGTGCTGTTTGACTCCCATATCCTCCTTGCAGGTGGCAAGACTGCAAGCATCAAGAAACCAAGTGGCATAAGCATAACACATTTCTCCATACATTCCTCACTTGACTATTTTGAGTAGTGGATCTGTACCACTGATAAACTGTGCTACAGAAGGTGAGACAGTGCACTTGCTCTGCAAGAACATATCCAGGCTCCTTGAGTTATTATCTTGGGGCAGACTACAGGAGTAGTGCAGCAGTTTTTACACAGAGTATAGCGTAGGCTAAGACTGGGATTATCTCAGTGGAGTCCCAGACCTGTTTTCTCTGCACCATGCACACTGAACCAGTACTGTGGAACCTTCTGGAGGTGGATCCTTTGCCAGCACCAGGCCAGCAGATTTTAGGCACTCGTGTTCATGCCATATCAAGGACGATCTGGCTTCTACTATGCTGCAGAGCACTCTAGATTCCTAGAAATCTTGTTAGCTCTGTTGCAATGTGATGCACTCAGCAAGTCAATTCAGGTTGGGCACTGTGTCTGAATGAGTAAGTCCTCCTTCAGTTTGGAGTGTCAGGGGGGTGCAATGCAGAGATACTCCTAGGTCTGGCCCATCTTAAGAGAACTGGTTCCGTGACTGCTCCCAATACTTGCATCACCCATGTTTTTCTACTGTTGGGAAAATGCTTGTTTCTTTCCGTCAGATAATGGAGAATTCACCGTAATTATTTTTGGCTGGAGTACTGCTGCTAAGAGCTATTTCAAAGTGGTGTAATACAGAATAGGCTCATGCCAGCATATGGTTCCTTTGTTCTGGAGAAGATGGTGTTACTGAAGGTCAGACCGAGATCAGAAATCCCTTCAGCCTCTCTCAGGGCAAAGGTTTGAACCAATGTTATGTACTTGTCACATCAGTGTCCTGCCACTGGGGCAGGCAAGTTCAAAGGAAGGACCTCTGTCTATTCACACTTAACCTACTCTGCTCAAAACTCATGGACAGCTACTGGGACAGAAGGACTTTCCAACCTGGCTGTGAACATGACCAGCTTCTGTAACAAAGTAGCATCAGGCCAAGGGGTTGAGAGCACGTCCATCTCATTACTTCCTAGCCTGCTGAGCAGGGAGCTGTGCTTTGCTTCAGAGCGTTTAAACCACAGCTCCTGTGTCCTGAGGGAAGCATCAGATCCGCATCCTCCATGTCACTGACTGCTCTGGACGCTTCGCTAGTGAGTAAAACACTGCCATCAGCATTCGCTGTCTCAAAAATATGTGAAATACCTGCATGATTTCTTTCCTGGAGGGCAGTTTATAAGCCTGTGGAAAGAAAGACAGAAAGAGACAAACAGAAAGTCACTGAATGCAGTTTGATCTGAAAAATACATACATTTTTACTTCTTTTCTTCAACAGAAGGTAAAAACATCTATTATTCACAATATAATTGATGTTTAAATGGCATGGTAGCCGTCATCTTTTTTCTCACATGAATATCCCCACCACTGTATTCTTAAGTCATATAATGACTTCTGCAATTATTGCTTACAGGCCTCCTTTTATGTTGTATGCCACAATGAGTAGAATTTACTTTCATCCATTTTGTGGCCAACGGCAAACCCCTATTCTTTTCAAAGTTTAGCCACTGGACTCTAGCAAGGTGCTCTGGAGCAGTTCTGTTTTGAAAGAATGTTACAAAAAATGTGAAACCTTCTATACTGGCATAACATGAGAAGACCCTACAGAAATCGAAATGCCAGACTAGTGAGTTGGAATTTGCCTGCGTTGCTGACTGGGAAGGGAGAAGGAGAAGAACAGCACACATTCCTACTCCAGAAGGAAAAACCTGGTTGTGACTCAGACAGGGGAGAAATTTTTCCAAGAACAGTTCATCCTAGTGAAACTAAGACACTTAGGTCATGTTGCCAAGGTCATTGACATTTTTGTTTATCTGATCCTTAAAGGGAAATTACCAAGTTGAAAGTCGTGAACTATATCCATGGGGCAAACTGCTGCAGCTCCAACGTAGCCACTGACGGCACTTAGCAGCACCACAGGTTTCATGCTGTTTCTTAGGAGTTCTTTTCTCATATTATTTGAGTTTTGAATTATATCCAGTTTTCATAATCTTTCCACAGTTGATTTCTATTTCTAAAAGTCAAGCTGTTTCACAGTCTGGTTTTCAAATATGTAATCCTATTATAGTTGCATGGTTGCAAACAGAATAGTGAAATACGCACAAGAAAACTTGCTTGAAGTCAAAAACAATGTAATGAACAGGGCTACCCTTTGATGTATCACAGGTCGTCTGGAAGCATAATACTCCCACGCATCATAGGGGAACCTGACATATACAGTCTAACTACGGAGAGGTTTATTTAAAAAGTTATTCCATGTTATTAACAGACCAAAATCCACAGTGTAAGATTGATTATGCTCGGTATCTTTGAGTCATTTATCCTGCAGAGTGCAGCATGATAGCTCCTGGCAATACTCCACAGGAAAACTTTTGTGTAGGTTATCACTTCCACATCTTCTTCTCATCAGAAATAGGGTCTTTCAACCACATAAAGCCAGTCAGTCAGAAGCCACTGTCATTTTATGCCTGACCTCACTATTGCTCAATAAAACATTTTCTTGTTTTGGAAAACACTTGGCCATTCAAAGTACAAGCAGAGACCCTAGTAGTCCCTTTAAATAGCCTCACTGTGAAATACAGCTCAAGAGAAAAGAATACTGAAGGTTCAAAACCAAACATATTTAGAATACAGTAACTAATCACATGGGAAACCACATATTTCAGCATGTTACTCTATGTGAGATTTTTTGTTACAGAACAATTACTAAATCAAAGTGTTGATTATTAAGAGAGAGACTTCTTTTATGACTAAATGTTCTCCTGAATAAAATTACACATCAGACCTACAAAAAATACAAAATTCATCAGACAGATCTGTCTACAAACAGCCTCTGAATATCCCTAAAAAATTCAACAAATTCTTCTCCAAAATTATTAGAAGGCCATGTCTATTAAGCAGTCAATTTTTGTTGTTCCCCTGAGAGACTGCTTTCGGCAAATTTTACAGTATTTCCTTCCCTCCTAGTATTGACTTATAATAAAAGAAAAACATTTTTCCCTGTTTAATGCATTTTCCAAAATTACATCAGTATCCATCCACTTCAAACAATTTCTAACAAAGGCCTTGTCCAGCTGGGTAAACAAAAAGATTTTACATATATTTCATTGAGCATTTTTTACTTTTTTGTTGTGCAATATTAAGGCAACACCTCTTGCCAAAACCCATCACTACTCAGATGAATAATTACTTACATATTTAAACTGAGGCATAGGTGCTCTTACTGTCACAGCAGAAGTTGAGAAAAACATCCCAGTGTAATGAACTTGCAACTACGTATGAAAATAGGGCATTACTATGCAACACAGTTGAATGTACTTATACAGTAGCCCTAAGGCAACATCTTTCCGAAACGATAAACACTGACTGAACAAAAAGATAAAATGCTCATGGTGATACACCTGTCATGAAGAGAAAGATGAGCAGTATAATGTATCTTAGCTTGTTCTCTTTTTCAGAAGATTAAACACGGATCATTACCAAAGTCAATGAACTTTCCTGAGTGCACAACTGTTCCCAAACAAGCAGCAACACAGGCAGCCAACCCAGTGCCCCTTAAGAGAAAACTGTTTTCATCCCCAACTGTTGAGGGCATGCACTTTGAAGACACTTAGAATGAAACTTTAAGCATAGACTTTGAGTTTTTGTTGTTTTAATTAAAAACATAAAATCCAAGGAAACAAACCAAATATGAGCTCCTTCTTTAGTGCTTTAGATTTTGTTTAAAGCTGCACTGTACTCCATTTGATGTTAAGGAAAGGAAATCCTATTCCTAAGGACAAGATGAGTGGCAGGGTGAGCATGGGAAGACTGCCACTGTTTAGGAATTGGTCTCAGCAGCTCAAGTTCCATTTTTTTAAGGACATAAAGACAGCTGAAAATAAGTTGACAGTACAGAGGAAAGACCTCATTTGACTTGTTGCATAGCTCTGAAATCCTCTTCAAACTAAACCCAGCTTTCACTTACATTGTCATGATCCCAGCGGAGTCAAATTTTCTTGTGGTGTGCTGCTATTCACTAGAGAAAATTGAAGAGAAATGAATCCTTCCTGTACTGATTTTTAAACACACTGATGAGTGCTCATTGCTGCCAGAGTTATCCTGACTGCAGCGTCTCACCACAGAAACTCCATGGAGTCCAGCTTTTTGCAGGCTGCAATGTAAATGAGTAATTACTCATTACATGAGGTACCAATTAAGCTTGTGTGTTTCTTTATGTCAAGGTTTCACTTGTCCCCAATGACATGTGTTAGACCATCAGAAAGACTGGTGACTGTGTAGCTGATTCACAAGCTTGTGGCACAGGAGTTCTGGGTCTTGCTCCCAGGTGGTCTTCTGCTATAATCAGGGGTCATTCCTCATCTAATGACAACTGAGACCTCTGCAATGCCACCATAACACAGTAATACATTGTGGTGGGTTAACCTTGGCTAACAGCCAAAATCCCACCCAGCTGTTCATCACCACCCTCCAGCAGGACCGTGAGAGAAAATAGGTTGCAAAAATTCATGGACTGAGCTAAAGGCAGGGAGATTGCTTATCAGTTGCTGTCATAGGCAAAACAGGCTTGACTTGGGAAAATAAATTTATTTTATTGTCAATATAGGTTCAGATGGTGAGAAACAATCAATAAAACCACCTTTCCATCTTCCTTTCCCAGGCCCACATTCACTCCTTCACTCATGACTCATCTATCCCACCCCGAGTGACACAGGGGGGTTGCAGTCGGTACACAGCAGTTGCCTTTCTGCCGCTCCTTTCTCCTCACACTGCTCCCCTGCTCCAGCATGGGTCATCTTCATGGGCTCCAGTTCTTCAGGACAAACCTGCTCCAGCATGGGTTCTCCATGGGCTGCAGGGAACATCTACTCTGCCATGGAGCACCTCCTACTCCTTCTCTGACCTTCATGTTCCCTGTGTTTTTTGTTCTCTGTTTCCCGTGGTTTTTGTTCTCTCTTTCTCTGTCATTTTCTGCCCTTTCTTAAACATGCTTTCCCAGAGGCACCACCAGCGTGGCTGAGGGGCTCAGCTGTGTCCTGTGGTGGGTCCGTTTGAGCTGGCTGGGACGGCTGTTAGCAGCATGAGGCAGCCCCTGTTCTCTTCTCACAGAGGCCACCCCTGCAGCCCCACCCTCACAAAAACCTTGCTATGGACACCCAGTAAAAATGTACACTATCTTATTTCCTAGCTATACAAAGAGGGCCTTGCCACAATGCCCGCTTTGCTATTTTACTGCGTGCTGTGACATTATATAATGCAAAGTGCTGACAACTTGTGATTGGAATGTGATATAAAACTTGTAGTTTACTAGTGTTGAAGATTGGTAAAGATACTCTTCACGTTCTTTTTTCCAGCAAATTTATCCACATCCCTCTTTCACCTTCCAGAAAACATTACACAAACTCACAGATTGAACCAGGTGTGAAGTTTAAGCAGAAAGGAAATATAAATACAAGAAAACAAATACTGTATCCACAGAAATGTAATCCCCTAAACAAAGATGGCAGCCAGGAGATGGAAATCTTGGTATGGAGAAGCACACGTGTGTGCTTGTGTATATGAAGAAGAGAGGGATGAGGAAAGGAAAAGGTGTAGAGAGCGTGAGGAGAAGGAGGAAGGGTAAATTGGGAACTTGCACACTCCTGACATTACGAGGCAATGCAAACAGCCACAGATGCCGTTATTTACAGAAAAAGAAAATATATGCATTGGTGCAGACTGAACTGGGCTCACACAGTGGTCACCTGCCTGTAACCTACCCAGGCAATCCGTACTGTAAAATATCCCTCCATTTCTCAGCTGGAGTGCCGAAGCTGGAAGGAATACAGAGGTAAAATAAAATGGATTAAGGGACTCGTACTGCATTTCAGGCATGGAAGGCAATTTACAGTGTCAGATCTTGGCTGAAAAAAACAATCTGTTGTGGACAGTGGTGGTTAAAGTGTATTGGATTCAATCTGTTACAACACATTACTGAAAAATCGGCATCTGTTTGAGATTACACCTATAACAAGTATTTTAAAGAAAGGAATTCTGAAGGCAACTACGGAAACTACAGACTTTAAAACAAGTTCTGAACTCTTGGGACTAGTAATCCTTCCTGTAACAGCCCCTTAATACTTAATGGCCTGAGCTTTACACAAACTTTGAGCAGTAAAATGCAGTGTATCATGTGGGCAAGGAAGCAGAAAAATCACTATTGGGAAACTTCTGAAAGTTAAAAATTATATGTGCAATGCAAACATATTGTGGCTGCACTGGACCCTGAAGCATGGTGAAGTAAAGGAGGAAATGCTTTCACATTTAATTGCTTTTTTGAAGCACATTAATATTTTCACAAGAAGCAGTTTCCAGTCCTCATCTATTTGATTCCAGAAGATATTTATTTTTTCTAGTCTCCTTTTTTCTTGCCTCTTCAGAACTTCATTATTTCTCAAAACAGGACTAGAATAAAAATTACTGATAGGAGGAAATGAGAATAAGATATTTTTGAAAGAGAAAAAGAGGATATTTTTAGCTGATATGTTTCAAGAGTGGTGATGCCCTTGAGAAACTTGTCTGACAGTTTCCTACTGACCCAGGGTTTGTGGTGGGTCACTTTATGTATGAAATAAAACCTCTTCAGTTTTTAATACTTATTCGCACACAAAGAGAGATGCAGTAGATCAAGTACAAACTATTTTAATTCAGTTTTAGAGAGTGTCTGCAGGTCAGGACAGGGGTGAATTGACTAAGCATTAAGAGGATGTTGTCATGAACTGCAGGAAAAGACAATTTATATGGCTGTCAACATTTCATAGCAGTACAGTTGCTATTTGTCTGTTTTGCCAGAATGTTTACAATCAAAAGAAACCATAACAGAAGCATTTTCTAAATACATATGAATAATTAAAATGCTATGTAGTACTTTTACTTAGCAACTGAATTACTATCAGTTGTGTAGAATGATCATAGAATCATAGAATACCAGGTTGGAAGGGAGCTCAAGAATCATCTGGTCCAACCTTTCTTGGCAAAAGCACGGTCCAGACAAGATGGCCCAGCACCCTGTCCAACTGAATCTTAAAAGTGTCCAACGTTGGGCAATCCACCACTTCCCTGGGGATATTATTCCAATGGATTATTGTTTTCATTGTGAAAAATTTTCCTCTTGTGTCCAATCGGAATCTCCCCAGGATTAACTTGTACCCATTACCGCTTGACTTCTCCACGTGACTCCTTGTAAAAAGGGACTCTCCACATCTTCTTTGTAGCCACGCTTTAAATATTGTGACATGGTGATAAGGTCTCCTCCAAGACTTCTTTTCTCAAGGCTGAAAAACCCCAGTTCTCCCAGTCCTTTGATCATCTTTGTCGACCTTCTATGGACCCTCTCTAGCCTGTCCACATCATTTTTGTACAGCAGGGAGCCAAACAGAACACAGTATTCCAGGTGTGGCCTGACAAATGCTGAGTAGAGTTGGATAATGACTTATCTCTGCTGGTGATGCCCTTGTTGATGCAACCCAGCATCCTGCTGGCCACCTTTGCTGCGGCAGTGCACTGTTCGTTCATATTGAGCTTGTTATCCACTAGGACTCCCAGGTCCCTTTCCACAGAGCTGCTCCTCAGCTGGGTATTTCCCAGCCTATGCTGCACTCCTGGATTATGTTTTCCCAGGTGCAAGACCTTACATCTGTCTTTGTTGAACTCCGTAAGGGTCTTGTTAGCCCACTCTTCTGGCCTATCCAAGTCTTCCTGCAGGGAGTCTCTCCCTTCCGAAGCATCCACTTCCCCACTCATTGGTATCATTGGCAAACCTCATCAGGGTACACTTGATCCCATCATCCAGATCACTTAGGAAGATCTTAAACAGTGCTGGGCTCAATATTGATCCCTAGGGGGCTCCACTTGTGAGAGATTGACAGTTTGACAAGGAGCTGCCAGTTTGACAAGGAGCCATTTACCACCACCACCCTCTGGGTGTGGCCAGTTCCCCCCCCCCACCACACAGATCACTTGTCTAGACTGTAACGCATTGGTTTCTCTAGGAGGTGGCTGTGGGAAAACATATGATTTATTCACATGTCTTAGTCATAATATGGCACCTACTTTTAATGAAAACTGACCATTTCAGCTTTTCTGGTTTTCCTGTCTCTATACCTCTTTTCCCTGTATGCAAGGACATAAGCAAAACTTATCCATACATATATGGCATCATGTCCTGAGGCTAGCTATGCTAGTAAAAGGCTATGTGCTCTGATATTTCTTGCTTCATGTTGCTTATTGGAGGGCTTCCCCATCTCATACTGTAGATCTTGCTAATACAGGTGTGTTTTGTTTCACAAATAATATGCCATCTTTACTTTGACTTTGAACGGTAATAATATTTTGGAATAATGTTCTTCTGTAAAATTGGGCAGTCAACTAAAGCAACTGGTACTTTAGTGTGTATGTTGGAAGTGGTTCATACTGACTAAAGTCTGGAATGGCAGGGCTACCAGCTGCAGAACCCTTCGTTGTCAAATTGTGGGAAGGGAATTGTCAGCAGGGCAGCACCAACCAATGGAAGAACCATGTCGATTTAGTTGGGACAAAGTGAGTTTGACAGGGTGGCTTAAGAGTGATGCACACTTGGAGTGAGTTGTTCACAAGAGTAGCCAGAGAAAAAAGAACTGAAAAAAAAAAAATCAAATACGCAGTACCTTATGCCCCAAAAGAGATGAACAGTTCAGAGAAAATTTCTATTTGGGATAACCACAATTGAGCCAGGAGCATAGAATCATCTTGATGAGAAATCACAGACCATCAGATTGCCAGGAGCTGCAAAAAAATCTAAGTACCATTTACAGCTATAATTTAAGCTTTATATAGAGTTGTGCCTGGGTTTGACTGTATAAAAGTTCTTGGGGCTAGGGACATTTAAGGATGTTTGACAATTAAAAATGCTATTTTGCTAACATTAATTTGAATTTATTTATAAAGGTGAAGAATACGTGAATTATAAATATTACTTGCACATCAGCCTTGCAAAATTCTATTTGTTCACTTACACATGATAAATATGTTGTTTTGACAAGAAAATAAGTTATAAGTAGTTTTTGTGTCAATCAATATAATGCAAGTATAAGGGGGGATTTACATGGATGTAGTTGTTACTCATTCATATTATGGCTTTTATGCCAAGGCAAACATCCTTTCTTTCTGAACACTTCTAGATATATAATGGCTGCAAGTTATTTAAACCCTAATTCTACCATCATCTCATCTAACATACTGTACCTCGAGCAACACAGCACTTACTGTCTTCGTGCTGGACAACGGGGTTAGTTAGCAGTGACTCAAAAGAAAGCTGTCACCCACCAAGTTATTTCACCAAATAGTGCAGTATTTTATAGCAGCACACTTTCAAAGGGTCAGAGAAAGCTGACCATATATGGTCTAACTTCTCCTGGACTACATTTAAGATACTGCTTCTCACCTATTTGCTTTTATTGCTTTAGCTAATGTCCATCTCTGCATTAAAAACTACTTTATATTTTTGGTTTCCTATATATGTTAAAAATCTTCTTAAAAGAAAAATATTTGCTATTTTTCAGTTTCCAGTGGGTTTTCTGATCTTATTTAAACATATCATATTGCTTAGAAATGAGCTTGGAGCACAGAACGCCATGAAAAATATGTTTTAAAAGTATAATTAAAAATCTCCATCTGGATATTAATTTGGTGCTACCATCTGAAAAATCAAATTAGTTGATCTTCCCCCTATTACCCTTGAAGCTAAGAGGAGAGAAGCAAATGACTATCTTATCAAAGAATAAATAGCAAGATGATGACCACAGAATCACAGAATGGCAAGGTTTGGAAGGGCTCTTGGGAGATCATCCAGTCCAACCCCCCTACTAAAGCAGGTTCACCCAGAGCAGGTTGCACAGGACGTCATCCAGGTGGGTTTTGAATATCTCCAGAGAAGGAGACTCCACAACCCCCCTGGGCAGCCTGTGCCAGTGCTCTGCCACCCTCAAAGTACAGAAGTACTTCCTCACGTTCAGTTGAAACCTCCTATGCTTCAGTTTGTGCCCATTCTGAAGACCACAAATAGAAATCAGATGGTATCTGATGGCAATATAGTGCACAGTCATGCACTTGATAAAAGCCAATTTAGCTTATAAACTTTATACACAGTACACACAAAGTGGGAAATAGATGTGAAACCACACGAAGTCTTTGAGTGATTAATTTGAATTGATTTCACCAGGAAACATTATTGTCTTAATAGAAATTAAAACTATATCCTAAGCCTCAGCAGAAAAACTCCTGGACAAACATGAAGATTTACTAAAGGGAAGACAAAGTGATGCTTAACTTTCTAACAGTTTACATGCATTAGCTCTCCTTAAAAGCCATGAAGCTTTCCATGACTTGAACCTGTTCTGAACAAAGTGTGTAGATATATAAATAATAATCTAAGTGTATCCGCTTCTGGAATATCTCTTTATTTTCAATTTAAACTACAGGACTCTCTCACATTCAACTTAAAAACACTGATGTGCCTTAGATGCTCACTCCCTCTACCTTCCCTCTTTTATAATCTGGTTGCAGATCTACCTAGCACAACATAGCATATGATGCCTAGCGACTAGTGTATGTTACCTAGTATGCTAACACTCTCTTTATTTCTTTAGCATAAGGACAACAAAAAGTCCTAACTCCTTTTTGTGTTACCATGTTATATAAGATCCAGATTCCAGGATGTGGACATTTCCACTAAAACCTACCAGAATGTCTGCTAAATCTGGCAGACAGATTATTTTGGGAGCACTATGAAGTTATTTTAGACAAATACTTTAGTCTAAACAGTCAGTTTAAGTCTCATCCCATCACAAGTTAAAGACTTCTCTTACACCTGGGAGGTCCCAGAACCACGAACATTCCTCCTGGAAAATTTCAGATCTGAATGGAATTGCCTTCAAAGGGAGAAGATTAATAAATAACATAGCTAAAGAAAAAAGTAAAGTTTCAAGAATGTTCCAGTATTATGGCTTTCAGGAAAACACTGTTATGTCACGTTTGTGAAAGTCTATGAATCTATGAGATCCAAAATTTTGCTTAAATAATTGTAGATCTTCATGTAATTGTTCCAACAGATCAAGTGACTGGGGATTTGGTAAATTAAAAATGCCACATATGAGGAATTAGATTTTGCATTATAAAACACAGGGTCTTGTATTCAAAGCAGGAAAATCTGGGATGATTCAGTACTATGTCTCAGTTGCACCCCCAGGCTTACTGCTGAGGTGACCCTTTCCTTGCAAGTCACCTGGCTAGCTGGCTAGCTCCCACTTTGTTGGCTGGTAGAGTCTTTCCCTAGGTGTGGGTCTTCAAAGTCTCTTTTACTACTCCAGCATTCTCATTTCACAGAAACAGAAGACAATAGGTCAGAGAATAACTTTCTAAATTAAATGTAGTAATTCTGTGTACATTTTATGCATATATACACACATGCATGCATGCATAATACACACACAAAATATATTTATATATGAATATATATAAATAAAATATCTACATAATAGTATCTGTTTGCAGTACGGGTGAAAACAAACACCTGATACATACAACAGGGTACATATACCAGTAAAAAGCTTCAATCTATAGGGGGATCCAAGAAGATTGCCTTCAAATTTATGAATGTGGAAAATCAGATCCCATGATCCCACATAAGACTTTTTACACGGACCCAAGTCTCAGTCCTACTTCTCTTTTCAACATCTTTTCCATCTCATGCCATTAAAGCTGCACTTAAAATTTGTCATTCTTCTGGACAATAAATGCAGGCCACAGGGTTCCTAATTCAAAATCCTGAACCACATATTGCCACCTGTATAATGCATGCTGCCCCTGCTAGTACTCAGCACAGGATGGCTAGGGAGGCATACACTAATAGGCTGTGTCAGGGGTTGATTCACCTTGGGAACACATTCCTAACCTGGAGAAGTCAGCAGGCTGCACCCTTCCCGACCACAGCTGCTTTCAGACCACTGGGTTTAATGGATGTTTATGGGCTCTGCCTTCCATTGTTTTCTCAGTTCAATTCACAGCTCCTGCATTTTGCCCTCTATATTATCCAGTAGTAGTGAGTCCACAAGGTAATTATATCCCAGAGGAAAAAAAAAAATTCCTTTTTTGTTTTTTTTAAATGTAAACTTGGCAATGGTCATATTTTTGAGTACTAAAAAAATTGTCCCTATTCCCCTTCACTGCACCAGTCATGATTTCTAACCTTTATCATTCCTCTGCCTTTATCAGTTTTCTCCTTTATGAAATGAAAGGTCCTATTCTAAGGATCAAGCTCATCAAATTAGAACATGGGAAAAATAATTTATTGTTGGGGATGGTGAAACATTTGAATGGTCCCAGAAAGCATGTGGGATCTTCATCCCTGGAGATATTCAGAATTTGTCTGCACAGAATTTGTCTGCTAAAACTGGTTCTCATATGTTTCATGAAGAAACCTACAATTCTGCGCTCTAAGAAATCCCTACCTGTAATGATCTGTTATCTCATAATGGCTTCCCTTTGTTGTAAGTATTTAAGGCAGGATGTTATCAAAACCATTTTTTAAAACTGACGTATTTCCTGGATTGCCCTAAGTACGTGTCGCAGACAAATACTGCGAGAGGACAAGGAGCAAACACAGTTCTCCTGGTTTGACTTGACTGCTGCCTGTTAACCTATTTCCAGTACACTGATGAGAGAGGTCATTTGTATTGCCTGAAAAACCATGTTCACGGGTGATATATTGGACTGGAAGAGGAAAAAAACCTGTCAGAGGAATGCATAACGTTCTCAGGAGACCCGTTTCGCCTATTTTAAACCCGAAAAATTACCAGATGAAACCAGGAGAGGGCGTTGAGCACACAGAATATTGTTGGTAGCTAGAAAGGCCCAAGTTTCTGAATGGTATGGTATTTTCCTCTTTCTAATAAGGGGCAAATATTTATTTGCCCCGTCATTGGCTCTAAAGAGCCTGAATTTCTGAGGTTAAATATCATTGCATTGCCCACGATAGGTCTAAGGGTCTCTCAAAACAAAACAAAGGTTTCCACATCAATCTTGCTAAAATAAAAAAAAACAATTCAGAATTACTGCCAAGAGTTTCCTCTTGGGCTAAATGGAAGAATGTGTTTAACTGGACAAATTCCCAGAATTAATGCCACAGAAATTTGCATTAAAAAAAACAACAATCAGCACTTAGAAGTGGAAAAACCATTGCAAAGGTCTGTTCTAAGAAATTGCTTTCACAACAGTTTTCACATGAATGCACTCTCTGAGTTGCTTCTTTCCCAACGTACTTTATTTTCAAGGACCCTATTTAGTGCATTTGGTCTCTCTTAGAATGTTTAAATTCTGGTGAACTCTGAAAAATCTATCTGTTCATTAACAAAATGAGGACAGCATTTGTTTAGTTTTCCCAGAAAGAAAGCTTGCTGCTATATGTGTTGCTGCGAGGTCCACTGCAGGCATAAACAACAATAAATTGTCCTGCTGGATTGAGGCATATAATTTTCATAGTTTTCTTTAACAGGAAACTCCCTTTGAAAAGACAGGGTAACTTCTAGCTTCAAAGATGCTGTAATACCAAAAAAAAAAAAAAAAAAAAAAAAAAAAAAAAAGAGTTGCTTTGGCCGAAACAAAAATAACCTTTTCCAAAAGCAAATGAATAATGTACACCATTATTCTCAGGTGTAAACAAGTGAAGGGGTTTAAACTGGAGGGTTTTTTATAGCTGGAGTGGAAATACGTTCCATCAAAAAAAAAAAATTCTTCAGACGCTTGAGTCCTGATTTTTTATTTTTCAACCTTAGTAATTTAGGTGGCATGTGTTGGATTCTGTTTTTGTCCTAAAGGTATTGGTTTAACATTTTATAACATAATATTTAAAGTCCTGAGGAATTCAGAATACTTTCAGTTTCCACAGGAGCAAACAAACACATATTGCTTGCATACCTAATAGTCTAGTGGCTTACCATAGTGAGAAACTGCCCACCACATTTTATGGTTTAACCTTGGTGCTTAGTTTTTTATGGGTTCAAATAAGTTGAATTTGTGTTTCTCAAGGGTATCACTATCTCACACTTAACATACATCTTTTGTTCACTGCTTGAAACATCTTTCTGAAATAATATATTTTAAACACTTGCATAGTTTATGAAAACATGTTTTCATGTGATATGAATAACAACACAACCATTTTCTCTTACAGAAAATTACTGAATTAAATCTTATATTCTTAAACAGAACAAACTTTATTATTTATGAGAGCATTACTTTTATAATCAGCGTGCTGCCACAGTAAGCAAAATAAAAATTAAGGTAAATTTACTCAGTGGTATTTTAAAACCTAAAGAGATAGATAAGGGATACTCTCTAGGTGTTATATGGCCACCAATTATTCAAAAGAACAGGAATGAATGTTCCAGTAGTCTCTTTTTGTTTGCAGGCTTCTTGAGAGAAGTACATCTCAGGAAGGATTTGCTCACATAGAACATGGAGGCTCAACAGACACCCTGGAGCACACAGGACTCGCTGGGACTGCACAGATGAGACAGGACTGACTGGGTCACACTAGTCACAATGGAAATTTGTCCTTTGTTTCTGCCCACTGTTTGCTACCTTTTAGCCCTAAATGATTCCATGATTCCATGAAAGGAACCTGGCCAGTTTCTTCAGGTACAGGACATAGTTTGCCTGATATATTTTAAGCCTGGGACAAAAGCTGCAAATCAGGATGTAGGACTGAATATGTGGAGCTCTGCGCTTCCCTGGTACCAGGCTTTTTTTTGAACAGTCTCTCCACCCAGTATGTCTCTTCACTAGAATGTGGATCTTGAATGTAGTTTTATAAACTACAACTACGATCATGTGCTCTGAACATAAATTTTGAATGGTGAAGGAAATTGATTTTTTCCAAGCAATGCCGTATTCATTCTGATCCCAGTGTTTAGAAAGCAAAAACCATGTAACAAAAGAGAAGACTTACCAATTTCTCTTAGTTCATGTGTTTGATGGCTCCTTGAGAAAAAGGTGTCAGGCTGTCTTCAGGTGCCTGGATATCAAAACTTCCCAAAATGCTTCTGGGGGGCAAGCAGGTCTCTCCCCCAGAGCTGACACTCACTGGCAGTTTTCTCAGCCAAGTAGCACTCCATCATTTGGCATGAAGAATGCAAAGTTAGAGAAATACATTTTCAGCACACCAGATACCACATCCAAAACTGCTTCTTTACAGTAACATGCTCCTTTCTCACAGGTAGAAAACCAGTGAAGGACAGGCACTTCAAAGACCAGAAAATGGTAGCTTTCATTTCAAAAGGTGCTTGAAAGCCACTGCAGCTTTTCAGCACAACCCTGGACCTCCTTCATGAAGCAAGCTGCCAGAAAGGAAAAGTGAGGGACCTTACAAAGGTGAGTGAAAAAACAGTGAACAAAACTTTGCTTTATTTTTCTTACTTCTCCTGTCACCACTTTTTATGCTTAAAACAGGTTCATGCTTGTGTTAGCAGGTGCTTTCTTACTACAGGTGCTGTCCTGAATGACAGCTTCAGCTGGGGTGTTCAATTCAAATGATAAATAAGGCACTGTTATGTTCTGTTTTGTTTTAATTTGAAGTGACGGGAAAAAATCTATTGCATCAGCTGACTTTGGGATGTGGTGTGCTCTCTATCATTTGACCTCTTTAATCCAAGACTGTCTTTCTAAAAAAGATATCTTAGCTCAGTAACTAATTATGACCTTTATGCAGAAATTACTGGGTGAAAATCCATTGCCTGTGTTATGCAGAAGACCAGATTGTATAGGTCCTTCTTGGCTTTAAAATGTTGTAAATCCAAATTCCAATCCAAATTCTAACACATGTAATCTTACTTGCAGATTTCCCCAGAGGTTTCTATAAAAGAATATTTCCTTTTGTTCATGTCCAACACTGCTTATTAACACTACTTTGACAGAGATGACATGCTTTTCCTCAGTGGTGTGCAAAGAACAGTGATTTCTATAATGTGCTTTTGAATCTTCCATGATGTAATGCAAACTAAAGTTACGACTTGTTATTGCTTAATCTTTGGCAAATACCAACCTGTAAGGACAGAACAGTGATGATAGAAAGGCAAATGGTAGTTTGAGACAGTATCTTGCCCTTCTTAATTAACTCAGGCATTTTAAATTATGCTCTGCTTCTACTTCCTGCCACCATCAAATTTAATTAAACAAAGTTTTACAACAGGACAGTTGTGCTAGAAACCATTCTAATTTTAATGCAAAGTGAAAGTCAAAGCCAGCGCTACAAGAAAAAATATGAAAAATACATTATCTGGAGGAATTTTCATTCTCTAAAAAATACATCACAGGACATATACAAACACAAATGCTCTACTCCCAGCTGTAAAGTCCCACCCTGGTGTAACTCAGCTGATTTCTACCAGAGTTGTTCAGTAAAATTTAATATTGTCCACAAAATTTTAAAAGGGAGTCCAGACACACTGTATTCCTTGTGTGTCTGTGGGGGAAACACCTGCTTCTGGAATGAGACATTCGGTAAGCTTTATCCTCCTCAAGCAGCATCTTTGCATCTTAAACTTGCCAATACTTATCCAGGTTCTCTCTTCCTACAGGGTCTCTTCTGCTGTGAGAAGCCCTACAGGAGTTCCTATAGGCTCTGCTCTTTATTCCTCAAGAGGTCCATGACAGCAAGTAAAACAATGCCACAAAGTCAAGACTTCCTTATTCCTTATTGATTTCTCATGGCTCTTTAGGGAAACTCCTTCTGGCTTCCTCTACAAAGCTTGACTTCAGTGGCGCAGTCACAGTAACCTTCCAGTAGGAAAAGCAGAAAACCTCCCTACAGTCCTTTCAGATCACTGTGCTAGAAGGTGTGATCTGTCAGTGACAGGACGAGGGACAATGGGCACAAACTGAAACATAAGATGTTTCAGCTGAATACGAGGAAAAAACTTCTTTACTCTGAGCGTGACGGAGCACTGGAACAGGCTGCCCAGGGGGGTTGTGGAGTCTCCTTCTCTGGAGATATTCAAAGCCCACCTGGACGAAGTCCTGTGTAACATGCTCTAGGTGACCCTGTTTTAGCAGGGGGGTTGGACTAGATGATCTCCCGAGGTCCCTTCCAACCCCTGCCATTCTGTGATTCTGTGATACTATGACTGGTGAGACACCCCATTCTGCAGAAAAGCTACCCCGTTGAGTTCCCCATAACAAAGCATGGATGGTGATGAGAAATATAAAAACTCCTAAAGCTTAGGACTGTATGTATTTTGTTCAAGCTCTGCAGCAAAATGGTACTTGTACCTAGGTACAATATTACCTATATAGATACATCCAGGAAGCTTTGCTGAACAAGGACAAGTACAGAAAAAAATTAGCTTGGTAAAACTAGACTAAAAGAAAAACTACTGTGGATTTAGCTGAAGATTTACTGAGGGTAAGGGGTTTAGTTGTTCCTGGTTTTCCCCATCTCCTGTCCTCATGCCCTGCTCCCATGCCACCACCCAGATAACTCATACAAACTCAGCCACTGTGTGAAACCACAGCTTTTTTCTAGTGCCTCCAAAGCTAGAAAGAAGTCAGTGTTGCACCAGAGTCAAAGCTCTTTGTCATCTGTCTGTCATCCCTCATGCCATTGCCTATCCTCTTGTAGACCCTACTGGCAGCATCACCCTATGGCCTGACCTGACGCAGTGACACAGCCCAGACATAGGTCACAGGGGAAAACACAAGTCAGCTGGAGAGATGGGGAGGGTCTCCACTTTCTCAGACAGAGGCAGCAGCCACCTCTGTCACTGCAGTATTAAACTGAAATTAGCACAACTGAGCATATACGTTTCTGAATAATGTACCTATTTTCATGGAAGTTTCTGTTTGGCTACATGACATCACACATTGAGATAATTTTAATGCTTTGAAATGACACACATGCAGTGCAGTTTAAACCAGTTACTGTGTTAGGCCTCAACTGAGATAGAACAAACCTGGTGAAATAAACCTGGCATACTATAACAATTTTCAAGCTTACCCTTAAAGACTGGTTTTCAGTTAGTAGCTGCTTGAGTCTGTTCACTGTGAGGAGAAAATAGCATCTAACATCAACTTTTATTTCAGCTCATTAAAGCCAAAAAACCACTTTCTAAGTATATCTCTTTTCTTCTACTCTGCGTTGGTAAAGCAAATATTAGAGTCATTGCCCTGATATACCTTCAGCATCTTTTTATAAACATTCCTTTCAATCTAACTGCATGACTTAATGTTTTACTTCAAATAATTTCTCCAGTCATCTGAGCAATGAGAAGACCTAAAGTGAAATCTGATAATTACCTGTGGATGAAAATAGGAATTAGATTAGGAATGTATTTCTAAAAGGATCTACTATAGAGCAGAATAGTTAAGTGTTCATAATATTGGTATGTCAGACAAAATATTATGATGAAATTTAGGCCAAAGGGAAAACCACCATGGGTGTTTTATTTGAGTCAGAATTGCTGAGTGTCAACTTTGCTCAATAATACACACAGCTGCATGAAGGCTTTCACATGTTCTAAATGTCGCATCTGTTCAATACAGCATTCTGTATTCAGTGCTGCTCTTCATATTGCAGCAGTGGCCAAGAATAATAGTCAGACTCAGTGCTCTACTGTGAGCATCACTGAGCCTATACATAGAAAGCCATAGTCCCTGCCCTGGAGAGCTTACAGTCTGGCTTGAGAAAGGACATAACAATTGGAAAAAAACAAAAGAGTAGTAAGGAGGAAAGGTAATGGAACCAAAATCATGTACTTGGATAGGATGAGAATATGAACAACAATTTCTCAATAGGTTTAGTGTTCTTTTCAACTTATAAGGAAGGCAACAAAATAAAGTCAGTTCTTACCAAGAGTCATGCGGTTAGACACTACTTTTTTCAGTCTTCCTAGGATAGTTATACCTAGTTATGCCTGGAGAAAGAAATGCTTAGCAGCCAAGAAGTGCTCACCAGTACAGACCACCAGTTTAGGTAAAGTGGCATATCTCCACTGTTGTATGTAAGCTGACTTGTTTCAGGTCTGGAAATATACCTATTTTCATAGAATCAATGGCTTGAGGTGGCAGGCACCTTCAAAGATCCTGTAGTTCCAACCTCCCTGATATGGGCAGGGACATCTTTCACTAGGTGAGGCTGCTCAAAGCCCCATCCAACCTGACCTTGAACACTTCCATGGAGGGGGCATCCACAGTTTCTCTGAGCAACCTGTTCCAGTGTCTCACCATCCTCATCGTAAAAATGTCTTCCTTCTATCTAGTTTGAATCTACCCTCCTTTAGTTAAAAACCATTACCCCTTGTCCTGTTGCTACAGGCCCTACTAAGTTTGTCCCATCTTTCTTGTAAGTCCTCTTTAAGTACTGAAAGGCTGCAATAATGTCTTTGCAGAGCCTTCTCTTCAGGCTGAACAACCTTAAATCTCTCAGCCTTTTTTCATAGGAGAGGTGTTCCATCCTTCTGATCATATTTGTGGCCCTCCTCTGGACACACTCCAACAGGTCCATGTCTTTCTTGACTCCAGAACTGGATGCAGTACTCCAGGTGGAGTCTCACCAGAGTGGAGTAGAGGGACAGAATCACCTCCCTTGACCTGCTGGCCATGCTGCTTTTGATGCAGCCCAGGACACGGTTGGCTTTGTGGGCTGTGAGTGCATGTTGCTGGCTCATTTCCTGGTTTTCATCCACCAGTACCTCCAAGACCTTCTCAGCAGGGCTGCTCTAAATCCATTCACACCCCAGATGATACTGATACTGGGCATTGCTCTGACCCTTGCACTTGGCCTTGCTGAACTTCATGAAGTTCACATGGGCCTGTTCCTCAAGCCTGCCAAGGTCCCCCTTGATGGCATGCCTTCCCTCAAGCAAATCAATTGCACCCTTCAGCTTGGTGTCATCTGCAAACTTTCTGAGGGTGCACTCAATCCCACTGTCTGTGTGATTAATGAAGACACTGAGCAATACTGGTCCTAGTATGGACCCCTGAGGGCGGGGGTTACTGATCTCCATTTGGACATCGAGCTGTTAACTGCAACTCTTTGGATTTTGCCCTTGGTGAAGCCATGCTGGCTGTCTCTCATTACCTCTCTGTCATCCATAGGCCTTGACATAGCTTCCAGGAGGATGCACTGCTTCTGTTTACGGAATCCCCACAGAAAGCCTTTTTCAGGATTTACAGATGAAACTTTCTACACATAACTGTCTGATAAGCAAAATAGAGCCCATGTGTCTTAATAATACCAAATAATTGCTTGCAAATATCATGCTGGGAGCTAAGATTGAGTTGCAAATTTCAGGGTAATTATTTTAGAAACATCCTGCATCAGGCATTTGTATTCTGGCAACATCAGCAAAACATGGCTGGAGACATCTAGGAGGGATTAAGGGCAGATAGATGCCTAGGTTATACTGTTTTTCTATGGGGACTTGGCTAATACAAGGTACCTTTTAAGTCTGAACCAACATCTCTATCAGACCTTTTGTCAGGTAGGTTTCTGTGTCCTGCTAGAAGTAGAACTCACCATGGAGAAGTTGGACCATCCATCTGTTTCTATTCTGTCCTCATTTATTTTTGAACACAAACTGCAAACTGTATTTCTAATGTCCTTGTACTGTGGGTTGACCCTGGCTGGATGCCAGCTGCCCACAAAAGCTGCTCTATCACTCCCTTCTTCAGCTGGACAGGGGAGAGAAAATGTAATGAAAAGCTTGTGAGTCGAGATAAGGACAGGGAGAGATCACTCAGCAGTTACTGTCACATGTAAAGCAGACTCAACTTGGGGAAATCAGTTTAATTTATTACCAATCAAGTCAGAGTAGGATAATGAGAAATAAAACCAAATCTTAAAACCACCTTCCTGCCGCCCCTTCCTTCTTCCCAGGCTTAACTTTATGCCTGCTTTCTCTCCCTCCTCCCCTCGCAGTGGCACAGGGGGACGAGGAATGGGGGCTGGGGTCAGTCCATCACACGCTGTCTCTGCTTGCTCCTTCCTCCTCAGGGGGAGGGCTCCTCACACTCTGCCTCTGCTCCAGCCTGGGGTCCCTCCCACGGGGTGCAGTCCCTCAGGAGGGGCCCCCCAGGGTGGGACCTCCCCCCGGCCGCCCCGGGCTCCGGTGGGATCGCCCCCGTGGGCCTCCCCGGGCTGCAGGTTGGGGATCTGCTCCCCCGTGGGCCTCCCCGGGCTGCAGGTGGGGATCTGCTCCCCCGGGGGCCTCCCCGGGGCTGCGGGGGGAATCTGCTCCCCCGTGGGCCTCCCCGCTGCACCGGCCTGGGGGGCTGCAGGCCTGCTCCTCTCATGTGTTCTCACTGCTCTCTCTGGCTACAATTGTGAAGGTGTTTTTTTTCCCTTGTCACAAATACCTTACCCTAGAGGCGTTACCACTGTCACTGACGGGCTCAGCCTTGGCCAGCGGCGGGGCTGTCTTGGAGCCGGCTGGCGCTGGCTCTGTTGGACACAGGGGAACCTTCTAGCAGCTTCTCACAGAAGCCATCCCTGTATTCCCCCCGCTATGAAAACCTTGCCATGCAAACCCAACACACCAACACACTTACCCATAAAACACTATCTCTAATGCAAAGATGTGGGTTTTTTTTTGTTTGTTGCTTACTGTGCACATACTCTTCAGTGGAAACAAAGTAGTAGACAATTAAAATCCTAGTCATCGGGGTACAGGAGTTCCTCTGCCAGTTCTTTATTACCTTCATCATTGTGCCACCTTTTATGCATTCGCATCTCATTATGAATGGCATTATTGATTGCTATTTTAATTGAGCTTTTGTATGCATCTTATCAGTATAACACAGAATTATTTTCCAATGTCAGTTATGAAAATTCACCTTGGGATTTGAAAGTGGGCTCTTCTCTGGTATTTTTCCATCAAACATTGAAGTTCCACAAAGAAAATCACCTCTATGTGTGACAGCCATGCAAATTCAGGGATGGTTATGAAGATGAAGATGCTACACATTAGATGGAAAAGAACTATCAGATCCAGATATATAGAAGAGTTAGGAATTATAACTACTTGTAAATTGAGCAATCTAGACAGGGTGAATGAGACACAATGAATGTGGAACTCCTTTTTGCTATTTTTACAAAGTTAGCTTTTAGAGATATGACTGCCACACCGTCTATCTTCGATGAGATGCATAGTAAAATCATGTTCCAAAATTTCTGCCAATGTGTTCTGCTCTTAAATTATGTTGGACAGTGTTCCACTTTATGACAGACTTACAAGGACTGAAGAGGAAAGGAAAATGGCAGATCTGAAATGTTATCCATTTCTCTCCCTTCATACATGATGTTCTTAGTCTCAGAACAGTCTGGTGAATGCCTCAGTTGAAAACTAATTGTTTCCTCAAGCCTTCCTCAGCTTGAACTTACTAGCTGGGTTTTTTTGATTTTGTGCAAAACATGCAAAAGGGAAGACTCACTTTGGAGCCCTGCCATAACAGAGACATGCCTGTGTATAGAACTGTTCAGCCAAACATTAGCTTTTTCTGAATTTACTTAGGTTTTTCAAGTTTATCATGACAACCTCTTCTCAGTATTCAAAAACTCCAATAAAATTAGGTAGTTGTGTCTGAGATGGTAGGCAGCTCTTGAGCACATGCTCTGCTTATGAAGAGAATTCAGGACTGAAATCCCTAAACAAAAAAGTACTGTTTACATATGCACTGTACAAATCTAATTTTAATTTTATTAACTTTGCTAAATGAAACTAGTTGATACCTATCACAGGCATTATTGCACAGATAGTGGGCTCTTTACTTTGAGTGTCTTGGTTTCTATTCTTTTGCACATGTCATCAGACAACTTACTGAAGTCAAAACAAACATACCTGGTTGTATTACTGATGGTAAATTTTGTATACCATTGCAATGTATACTGCAAAGACAATAGTAGGGAAGCTTTCATTACAGATGCTGACATGTAAGAAAAGAAATAACTTCGGTGGATTTTCAAATCTCTGGCTGAATTTCCAGTAGTTGCCTACTTATGTATTTATCTTACTTTTTTTGAAATCTCACCTGTTACAGAAACTTTTGGGAGAGCAACAGAAAACAAATAGAAAAAAAAATAGAAAAGTTGGAAAACAACATTCACAGGTGAAACACTATAAATTCAGGAAAGGAGAGGCTTTTTGTTTAATTTTCACTATGTCTTTTGAAATCTAGGTCCAAGTAAGGAAACCATGTAACTGCATGATGTGAAACCATTCATGTTCAGCTTTACCAACACATCAACACTCTCAACTTAAAAAGACACTTCTGTTAAAACCTCCTTGCAAACCCCTGATTTGACAAAGACTCCACTGACATTGGAAGGCTTTTGTCTTCACGTCTCACGCAAGAACAGAACAACAGCAATCTCGGGTCCTGTAGCTGCCTTTCCTGATAATGCTGTCAGATCCTGCAGAGATAGGCAAGCGTGCTTAATTTCCTTCGCTGTGTGTGTAGATACGTGCAATTCAGTTGCTCTACCCACAGTGTATAAAACAAAGTAACTACAAACTAGTTTTGTAATTCAGATAGATAAACCCAAAATATTAGATAGGTGCCAGGTGGCATTTTGGCTGACAATTCTGAACTGAGGAGATTACTTACTAAAAAAATTCTAACAATTTTCTTTCTTTGAGAAATTGACAAGTTCATTGAAGCAACAAAAATCTGTGTGTTCCTTTATAAATCCAGGGCAGAAAAAAACCTGAAAGTTTACTTTTGCACTTTACTTATGGTTGTAGGAAGCTGCCTGATTAGAGACTTCACTATCAGACCTACAAGTGGTAGCTAAATTTAACTAGAAGATTAACTTTTGTGAAAATACATTCTTTCAGAAGACTACTGATGTCAGAAAAAGTCTATAACCCTGGTCTCTAATTAAGTTGGTTTGTTCAAAAAAATCTCATTACAGACCTGAATCTGAAAATACTCAGTGTTCTTAGTTTCTAGAGAAGTTCACACACTGTAAAGAATATCTTAACATCTTAATTCCAACTATTAAGGGAAATTCATTACAATTAGGAACATTTTAAACCAATGTACTGACAAGTGAGTTTCTAAATAAAGGTACCTGGGAACCTGCTGTAAAACATGCTTCAGAAAACTCCACAGTGTTCTACTGTAGAACAAAATTGCCCAATTTTAAATATTTGAATGCAAAAAATGACAGGTTATAAAAAATATTATAAGCAAGATCTGCAAAACAAGATATGTTTGAATAATACAGTTGCAACTCAGTGTTTATGTGAACAGAAAAATCAGGGTAAGTTCATCTATTCCAGCAAAACTTCAATGAGTAAACTAAATTTTTCTCAGACACAAAAAGCTGAAACCAACCACTACTCTTCAAGCTTTTTCTCACAGCAGCTCCTCAATAACCAACCCTTTGATCCCAAACAAATAAATACCAGCTTCAAAGAAAGAAAGATACTTAACTTGTATTAAGTTTGCCTAATTTCATGTTAGAATTTTATGAAATTATTTATATTTCTTGCTTCACTGCATGACTCTAGCTAAGCACCCCAATTTAACACCTAACAAGAACACAAATGAGCCATCCTACAACAGAGTTAATGATTTTTTAAAAATAACATTAAAAGTAACAAGTCATGTGATTGGTGTAAACCGTCTGTCATTTTAAGTAACTTCCCTTTTCTACACTGTCACACTTTTTTTCATTCAGACACTAAACAATAAGCTTAAAGAACTTCCAAATGTCTTTCATAGGACACGTACTAAGACATGCCAAATTCAAATAGCTTTGGTTGTGTTTGGGTTTTTTTAATTGTTGTTTTTTTGAAGAACAGGTTAATCTTCCTCCATTTTTGAGATTCACAACTGCCGTTTATAAGGAGGACTCCAAATGCTACACATGCCATTGAAGACATTTTTCCAATTGTAACTTTTGAATGAGGACTGCAACAATCTACCAATCTAATTTAAATGTAAGATACCTCCTGATCTCAGTTTTTGAGAAGTTACTGTGATCACTTACTGATAACTGCTTCAATTAGTGTCATTTTCTGGATTTTCTGGTGAGGCAAAATTTAATTTCTCAGTTAATATAGACAGTATTTATTTCTGTAGGTGGCAGAGATCAAAATCCCCAGTGCGACAAGTACCCAGGCATTCGAGGCATTCAAGCCAAAAAAAGAAAGAGGTAGCCAAATGCTTAACTAACTAAATTAACTGTGATTCAATATTGGAACTGGGCTTTACAAAGAACCTGTATTGACATCCTGAGAAAGCTTAATACCAGAGTACTGGACAGTTTTTAGGGCATTTTTCACCTGCATACCTCTGATCACAAATACTGGTGGGCTTTTTGATGGTCTAGACAGACCCAAGGTACTAAAAAGAGGTATAATTAGGCAACCTGTGAAGAGAGGACAGTAACTGAATTGACATAGGCACCTAATGGTAAGTTAAGGATGTGACTCTCTAGGGATGCTGATAGTGCTTTTCGTGCTAAATTAATTAATTAATTAACAAATAAAACTCGTGCTATGGAAAAAATGGCAAACAACATGAATGGCTGATAAACGGGCAGGACTAGCCTCAACTATGCTTTCTCCAGTTTCATGAAAAATAGTTACTTAATCAGGCAAAGAAAAAAATATGGCTAGAATCCCACTGTGTGGAAACATTGTCTAATATCACACATTGGGCAACAACCTGCTGTTTGTAACACTAGTAAGATTTAGAGGAAGATTAGAAAGACAGAAACCTCATTCCTTCAGTGTTCTTTTTTCCCTATCTTCAACCTTTCCATTTTACTCAGTCTTAGTCACTGATTGTTCCAGGCAAACCCTTAAATGGAGAATAATATTTTCAAAGCCACTACGGAAAAGATCAGAGGGGATGAGCAGACTGCAAAATGATGAATAAGAGAACCCAAACCCAACCACCTCTGTAGCAGGCTACCCAGACTAGGACTAACTGGAGCATCAGGCACACCCTGCTTGGGGAAAGACACCGGTTACTGGTTCTGGTTGGGGCCCCAGTCTGGCAGATGCTCCCCACTTGTCTAGCAGTGGTAACAAACACCCACTTTGCTATTGGGGGTGTTCCCAAGTAAGAAGACTTTGCTTTCTTTGATGCATACCTGCCCTGTACTCCTCGGTGTTCTCCAGACTGGGAATTTTTACAGTTCATTGCTGATTTCCCAGTGATTTTGACCCTCTAGGTTGCTCGGGTGACTGCAGGGAAGCCAACAGTGCTTAAGTAAGTCCACTAGGCTGCAGACTTCCCTGCAGCACAGGTCTCCTGCAATGAAGAGCGGAGCAAGCAAGCCTGGCTTGGAGAGCAGCCAGTACCTGGCACTGGGCATAGCCTCCAAGCCCCCTGTCCACAGGGGCAGCTCTGACACCTAGGGCAGCATCACTGATTTCAGGGGCTATAAAGAGCTACTTCAAAGTAAGTACTACTCATAATTGGATAGCGGTGTAAATCAGCATTCACAATCCACGACAGCCATGACGCAGGACTGCATTGCGCAGGATTTAGATTATTAGGTCTGGACCATTTGAAGTAACATGCAATTAAAGTAAACTACAATACAAAAAATGACAGAACTGTACCAAAAGCATCGACATGCAGTGGCAAGTATCTGCCCAGCCAGTAGTGTGTGGACTGCTAACACGACCCGGGGAAGCCGGCAGCGGTGGGAAGGTGCCTTGCATCTACCTCAGTAGGGTAAAAACTTCCAGCCTGGGCTGATCATCTTTGACAGCAGTCACTCAAGAACCATCCTCACCACCAATCTTACGGTGAAGGAGAACTTTTGTGTATTCTCCTCTGCTCCTTTGCAAGGATTCATAAGCAAACAGCCCTTGGAAAAATACACCCAAAAGGAGTTTTGGCTGAAATCCATGTACCTTAATTGATTTGCCTCGCTGGATGATTGGACTTATCAAAACACAGTGTTGATGAACTCTGGTAAAAGCAGGAAGGGAGGAAGAGGCTTTCGGGCCACAGCCTGCTCCTCTTCTCCAGCACGGTTTTGGGGAGACACTGCCCCAGCCAGGTTTATTTGTTCTGGTGATGGGGCTAAGTCTCTCCCATGTGAAATTTCGCTTTTCAATGAAAACTTACCCCGGGAGGAGCACCGCCAATATATTTCTCGTGTGACTCATACTCAAGATAACCCAAAAGTCAATAGTCAAGAGTTTATTTGATGGAGGTTTTCTCCTAATTAAGAGGTCATTAAAGGGATCCGACTGTTACTCAGTGCTGAGACGAAGATCCCCAGCAGCTGCTCCAGCCCGGGAGATGTGCCGGCCAGCACATTTTCCAGAAACATGTTTCCTCTCTCGCTAGCGGCCCCTTCCCCCTCCCCGCCACCCCGTTTCTAGTCTCTCCAGCGCTGATGAGCTAATAGCATTTTTTCTTTGCATACTTTGGCGCTGCCCCACGGCATACTCTGGCAGCCTACGTGTGTCTGAGCGCGCCCGCCCGCCGCAGGCTCGGCTCGGCTCGGCGCGGCTCTGGGCGGGGGGGGGCCGGCGGCGGGGGGGCGGGAGCCCCCGCCGCCGCGGCGGTCCTCGCCGCCCCGTCCCGTTCCCCCCGTCTCCCCCACCCCCCCGGCCGCCCCCGCACGGGGCGGGGGGCGGCGGCGGCGAGCGAGGGGCGGCCGTGGGGGAACCGTCAGGCCCGCACGTTTCCAGCCGCATTACGTGAACAAACGGTGGGGGCGCAGCCAGCCCAGCCAGCGGGGCTTGTGTAACTTTGCGAGCGTGCCAGCAAGTTTAAAGTCCCTGGTCTCTTCTCCTCCTCCTCCTCCTCCTCCTTCTCCTCCTCCTCCGCCTTCCCTCGCTCCAGACACCAGCGCGGGCCGGAGGACGATGAGAGGCTGATTGTTTGCTCCGGCTCCCATTCGCATCCCCCTCGCCTATAAATACCGGGGAGCAGAAAAGCCGCTCGCGACGCCTCCCCCGGGCCGGGTTTCCTTCCCGACGGCTCGACCTGCCCGATGGCACGGCGCGGGTGCCGCCGCGCCGGCCCCGCGCCCGCCTAACCTTTCCAGAGGCGCAGCCCGCTCCCCCCGGCCTCCCCACAACCCCCCCGCCTCACCCCGGTCAGGAAGGCGTCCCTCGCTCCCCGCTCGCCCCCGCGGTTTCGCCCGTTTCTCTCCCGCGCCGGCAGCCAGGGAAGAGGAGAAGATGCACTTCGCGCCGCCGGGGCTCCTGCTCGCCCAGCTCCACGCGTGCATCTACTGGAGCTGCCTGTGGCCCGCCGGCTGCCAGCCGCCGCCGCGCCGCGACCCCCCGCCGCCCCCCGCCGCCTGGAGGCAGCGGATCCAGTGGGAGAACAACGGGCAGGTGTAAGCCTGCTCAGCCTCGGCTCCCAGTACCGCCCCCCCGGCGAAGGCAGGCGGCGGAGGCGGCGGGCAGCCCCATCCTGCTGCTGCGGAACAACGGCACGCTGCCGCGGGGAGCCGCCGCCCAGCCCCAGCCCGCCGCCGCCGCCCAGCCCCAGCCCGCCGCCGGCAGCCGGGGGGGCTCCGGCGCACGGCACTGGTTCCAGGCCGGCTACCAGGCTCCCTCCGGGGGCCGCGCCGCCGGCGGGCAGCGGAGCCAGGGGGCCGCCGCCACCCCCGCGGCCGCTGGGGCGTCGCGACCCAGCGCCCCCGCCGGCGGCACCGGCACCGAGGCCAACCGGAGCAGCACCGGGGCGGGCGGCCTGCCGCCCCTCAGCAGCTTCAGACCCGGGCGGGAAGATGTCATGGTAGGCGACGACCCCTACAACCCCTACAAGTACACGGACGACAACCCCTACTACAACTACTACGACACCTACGAGAGGCCCCGCCAGGGCAGCAGGTACAGACCCGGCTACGGCACCGGCTACTTCCAGTACGGTAAGAGCCCTCCTTTACCTCCCGTCCCGTCCCCGCCGCCGGCCCCCCGCCCCGCTCGCTCCCGCGGAGGCCGGTGCCAGCGCGGCGCCTCCCGGCGGGACGCGGTGCGGGGGTCGGCGGCCCTGCCCGCCCCTCGCCCGGGGCAAGAGCTGACCGGGCGGGCGTTCGCCCGGCTGCCGGCCCGCGGGGAGCCGGCTGGGCGGCAGCCCCCGCGGCTTTGGCGGGGGGTCGAGCCGCGGGGGGCACGGCGGGAAGCAGCCCGCCGCGGGGGTGCGGGCGGCGTGCCTGCGGTGCTGCCTTGGGGAAAAGCCGAAGGGCCTGCGCAAACGGGAGAGCGAGCAGAATGGGGGGCAGGGGTCCGTGTAGCAAAACGGCGGCTCCTAACGGTTGGGATGGAAGCCAAGTATTTGCAGACGTGTCCTGGGTTGATCTTGCTGTTATGTGGTTGGTTTGATGAACTGCAGGTCTCCCTGACTTAGTCCCGGATCCCTATTACATCCAGGCGTCCACGTATGTCCAGAGGATGTCCATGTATAACTTGAGATGTGCTGCCGAAGAGAACTGCCTGGCGAGGTAGGCATTGCCCCCGCCTTTTGCCTGTTCACCGTGGGTTCTTGTGCTCCTGTGCCCACCGCAGAGCACCTGAGGGCACGGTGGAGAGTGGAGAAAAGTGAGGCTGGAGGGCCCAGGGAAACACAGCCTGGTTGGTAACCTTCTACTAAGCCTCTGGCAGGTGGTAGGGTGTGCGTGTAAGAAAACAACACCGCCATATCAGAGAGACAAACTACAGATGCTTTGAAGAACCGACGTTTTGTGAAAAGTTACAGTCGCATGTTTCTATTATTGGGCTCATTTGAACGTATCTGAATTTTGCAAAATGGAGGCACCTGAAAAAGCCACACGAATCTGGTGATTTTCATCTCCCTCCTCTAATCCAACCAGATCATATTCGACTCCATTTAAAAAAAAAAAAAAAAAATAAAATAATCAAACCCACCCTATTCTTAGCCAGCACAATTAAAATTGTAACATGCTAATTGTTTCTGGGCCTATGCCTTGCAATGTCTCTTAAGACTGAAATGTCCCTGAAAAGTGTTTCAAAGTCTTTTAATGGGTTGAAATAACAGCTTTGCTATGAAGTCAGGTCCTGTCCAGCTGGCAAAGGGGGATTTTTCCTGTTTTGTTTGGAAAGAAATCAGTGTGGCTGTTTTTAACCATTTTAACTTGTTTGATACCTTATCATGCAAAACAGACTTATTTATTTACCAGCATCACTAATTGATGTCAGACTGTTTCCAGGGTCATGCTCTTTCTTCACTTGCTGGAAAAAGAAAACATGGCATAAGAAGCGGTGTTTTTTTACACTAACTTTATAGCGAAGACTAATTTAAATGTTATTTCTGGCTATCAATTGATTAAAATATTCCAGTATTTGAAAGACTGTTGATAATAGCTATGTGAAATTGGAAAATGTAGCCTGAGGCATATAATTATTCTTTTTTGTTACAACAGAAACAAACATCTGTTGTGTGATCTTACACATGCAGGGAGTTATTTTGGTTAACGGCAACTAACGAAATTGTATTTTTGGTACCAGAGTAATTTTACAGCGAAGCGGTGATCTGCTTCAGAGACGGAGGCAGAGAGTCAGTGGTCAGACTGCTGTGTATAAGATTGGAAACAGTTCTGAATCTTACTCGGGTCTTGGTCTGACACCAGGCACTTCTGAGCACACCACGTGGAGATCTTGTGCGTCTCCAATGAATGAGCTTTAAGGGGGGCTGAAAAGATCTATGCAACCAGTTACTTCCGAGGCAATACAAAGGGCTTTTTGAAGTGTGTCTTGCATATACTCACAGCTCTTTTTTGCATCATTACAGTTCAGCTTATCGAGCAGACGTTAGAGACTATGACAACCGGGTGCTCCTGAGATTCCCCCAAAGAGTGAAAAATCAAGGCACGTCAGATTTTCTGCCCAGCAGACCCCGTTATTCATGGGAGTGGCACAGCTGTCACCAGTGAGTGAAGTGCTCAGTATGGTACCTTCTGATTACCTTTTTCACTGATAGATTATTACTTACAAGGTGGCACTTTCTAAAACTGCAGTGAAAGGGGGGAAGCCATGGGGAAACTTCAGCCTGTTACTGTCTGATTAATTTTATGGCAGTGGTAATTACTCTTTGTATAGCCACATGAAACCAAAATGGGTATGAAGCTTATCTGTAAGTGTAAAACTCTTACAGGTATAAATTCATTATAAATACAGGTCTCAAATCAGTTTTGATAGTGGTACCTTCTCCCTTTAAAGTATATTTTACGTAGGTTATAGTCCAGTTACATTTAAGTGGAACCAGTAAATAAAAGTCCCAATCATGTTAAACTAACTGTGGAAACCCTAAAGTGTGCATTTACTAGCATGTTCCCTGTAATACATCCTTGGGAATGCTGACCCATGCTTCTTGACCTGAATTTCATGGGTTAGCTCTTGATGAGGAATGGTCTGCTGAGTATGGGAAAGAGAATATACTAAGTTGACTCATCCCATTATCAATATCCTTATGATATAGCAGTATTGTTCTATAAATAACAAAATTGCTGTAAACATGGCAAATCGAGTGTAGTAGAACGTTTTCAACGTTTTGAGAGCAGGTAACACTGCAAACTTGTAGATTTTCAGAAAATTCACATGCAACAGTTGGCAGGTTTGTTCCAATTTTTGCTGTTTCATAGCAGAACCGATTGTAAAATACTAGAAAGCTTACCTTCCACCTTGCTTAAAATACAATTCTGCTGTTGCAGGTACATAAGTGATAAATGAATAATTATTCTATTAAAAAAAAAAAATTAGGTAATGTGGGCTTGATCTAAAGGCCCCTGGAATCAATGGAATATTTCTTTCTAGCTTCAGAGGCTTTAAGCTTTGAATGAAAAATCAGTATCATTAGAACAAATTCTTTCCAAAAAAAAAGACTGATATTTCTAGTTTATAAAACTTCTAAGGATCAAAAAGCTAAAACTAAAACAAACCAAACAAAAAAAGCTTCCATAAATGTTTTAGCTAACCCCCACCCCTGAAAATAACCACCATCATCAACAAAAGAGCCCTAACCCTGGCACTTGCAAAGTTGATAAATGGATGAAATGGATAGAGAGTAATTGAAATTTTCCATTTGTAGAAAGGCAGTTTCTAACTCTGCCATGATAGCCCAGCAATTGCTATCCAGATGCAAAGTATCTCTGATGTTGATTCAGTTCTTGGACAGAAAATGCATTGCCTGCAAAAAAATGTGTTTCTTGTGGTCATTTCCATGACAGTGAAAGCTGTCATGACAAGCTCATTTGGAAATTAACTGCTGAGTAGTTTGGCTAGCCATCAGACTTCAGTGTTAGTCATCATCTGTGGACTGGTTTTAGAGATCTTTACAGGCATACTTGTGAGACTTGTGTGCTCCTCTTCGTTTTAACAGGATGGTTGAATTATGTTTAATTGTATCTCTTCCATATAACTCTTGAGCCGAAAGTGTTCATTAGTAACAGCAGCCAAATGCTGCACAGACAAAGCGCAGGTAGATAGTACAAGTTTAGTTTTCCATGTGCTTGGAAAAAGTGAAATTGCAAGAATAAGAGGTGTTCAAGTCCACAGTAAGGGCTAGAATTCACTTTGTGTGAGAGCAAGAAAAAAGGCATCTCTGTGCCGAGACCAAAAGCGTACACAGTTTTGAAACAGGGATTACTTTAAGCGTAGACTGCAAAAATTGTTGACATCGGATGAGATGTGCATTGCCAGTACACAGAAGCCGATTTCTTCATGCAGATTTTGTTTTCAGTGATGTTATGAATGTGTTGCATTGATTGAGGACCATGGAAACGTGAAAGTAAATTGTTGGGTTTTTGCTAGCAAGTAGCAAACTGCCCTGGAATTTACAGTATGTAAGGTAAGCATTCCTATCGAAACTCTGGCTAAAGGCAGTTATACGAAGTACAATTCAAATAGGAACTACTTAATACTTGCTATTGTTATTGGAAAAGAGCTGAAATGGGAATTTCTGGAAAAACAGTGCTGCTGTGGAATCTTTCCCTTAATTTAAAATCTGTTATTTTTTTATAGCACATGGCATCTTTATGGTCATTGTAAATTAGAATAATGAAAGTGAAATTTAATTGAATGGCCAGTAATAGGGAAGTGTACTAACTTACAAGTTCTGTGTAATAAATAAAATTTGGCAAGATCTAAAAAAAAGGTAGATCAAATAGGAATATGTTAAAATGTTATTGACAAGATCTGATCCATCTTTTATAATGTATCTATGGTTTAACAGGCATTATCATAGCATGGATGAATTCAGCCACTATGACTTGTTGGATGCAAGCTCACACAGAAAAGTTGCTGAAGGCCACAAAGCGAGTTTCTGTCTTGAAGATACCTCCTGTGACTATGGATATTATAGACGGTACGCGTGTACAGCACATACGCAGGTAAGAGTTGGTTCAGAGACAACCAAGTTTCTTTTACCCCCTCTAATTTATCTTTGGATATTTTTTTCTACCAATAATTTGATGCCCTAACCAGCTCTGAAATTCTCCATCACAAGGCCAGGGTAGCAACTTGGACGCTGGTAATTTACCCAGGTGCTGCTAAATGTGGATGTCTCATTAAAATGCAGGGACGCTTATTAGCATCACTGGTGACGGAACTACATGAAAACACACCACAAGTTCTTGTGGTTATAGAACTGGTCAAGCAAGCTAAAGGGAACCCAAGTCAGTAAAGAAGCTGTTTCCAGTGTTCATCCCCGACAAACTGCTTGGTGATGTTCTTGGCTGCTCCCAGAGTTGGTAGCTAGTATTTTCTCCCTTGCAGAGCATGAGGCTGCAAGGTGCTGGATTCCCTTAATACCTGTAGCTACCAGCTTGCAGTCCAACACAGAAAACTTACAGCATGGTTTTATGTGTGTATAGAAAGCTGTTAAAGAGAATGGCAGCCATGTGCACATTATGTTGGGTCATATATAAATGTAAAGCAAGGTGTTAAAGGCTTTTTAAGGAGATAGATTAAAAAATGGAATGTACCATTATGATATTATACAAATTCTTGATAGACTCCTACCCTGAATATTGCATGGAGTAGTTCTGGTCACCACCTCCCAAAACTGCTACAGAAAAGCTTAAAAAACTGAACCAACCAGACCCAGCAGAACAAGAGTCATCATCAGTGTAGTATAGCTACCACACTAAGAGATTTCATAGACTATACCACTTGGAAAATCAGAAATAACACCAAATGTTGAGTGGTCCTGGATAGAAAGAGAAAATTGTTGATACTTGCTGTTTCTTGCATTACAATTTAAGGATATTCAAAAGAACCGTCAGACAAGAGCTTTCAAACAGAGATGAGTGCTCTTTTGACACATGAATGAAATAATAAATTCCTTGCCATTGGATGTTGCAGATTTCAGAAATATCTACATGGGTTCAAAAAAAATTTAGGAAGAGTAATGGAGGCTATTAAACACAAAAATCTGATGGTACCTCTTGTCTTAAATACAGTTAAATGCCTGGTGGAAGGAATTTGTCTGGGTAAAGGACATTACACATCCCATTTCTTATGTTCTTTTCTCCTCAGGCATCTGCTGCTGACCACTGTCAGAGCCATGACACTGAGCTTGATGGATCTGTGGTTTAACTTAGTGTGGTCATACTTATACATGAACTTGTATCCCTTATTCTGCAGTTTTTAATCTGGGAGGTAGTTATTTTATCAGAGAGAAATGACAGCTATGCTTCACTGGCTGACGTGTCCACATTTGAATTTTAAATATAATGAATGATCTGCAATACATAAAGGCTTTGAAGAGGTTTTATAAATATCTTTTCTCCTTCTGTAGACTATGATATCTAACTAAGCGACATACATATTTTACAGCTGGAGTATTTGTGTCACTAGAGTCATGGCTGTGTCAGCATTTCCACTGGAAGCCCATATTTCAGGGGTTTGTAATTGGACTGTAAAAATTTCCTCCAGCCTCAGACTTGGCACATACATGCGAGAGCCTGAGCTGATCACCAGCTGGGTCAAGAGGGAATTCCTGCAGCGCTTGGGTTTTGTGTGCTCTCTGGGTCGCCAGAACAGATCAGCTTTGCCTAGAGCAATCTGTATCGGCCACGGTTAAAGACACCAGATCTGAACCACCGATACATTCATATATGGATGATCCTAACAGCAAAGACGTTTTCAGAAAAGATCCAGCTGGAAGAAAGGCAACGTTTTCAGTTCTCTTAGATTCTTGTGTCACTATTTGCCTGAAGAGACACCATTTCTTTGCAAAACTCAATCTGAAAATGGCCCTAGACTCTAATATCCAAAGATGGTACTTTGGCAGAGAAGATCTATGGCAAAAGTTGCATCATTCCTAAGGGTAGAGTCAGGTTCCAACATGGTGATCGAGTTTGCACTCAGGGAGCTCAGAAGCTATTTACTGGAGATCTACAGATATTTAGGTGCAGCCTTTGGTCGGTTTTGATTTTGTTCTCACCTTTTGTAAAGAACAATGACTAATAGCATCAACAATATTTAGATAAAAGGAGCACTGTAACAAGTGATAATAAAATACAGATCTCTCACACATGAACAACTATCAATAGTATAGGTGTTTCTTATGCAGTAGTAATACAGTGCTGTCTATAAAAGTGATAGGTTAGACTTATGTGTTCTAGTTTAGATATTAAATGCCAAGAAAAAATAAGCCTCACTTTCTGAGGTAATTCTATCAGTGCAGTCTGGTTAAGTCAGTTACAGTCTGAGTGTTCCTAATGACTAGAATTTTACCATTCCTAATGATTTTTTGACTTGACTTCATTTTTAAGGGACTGAGCCCTGGCTGCTATGACACTTACAACGCTGATATAGATTGCCAGTGGATTGATATTACAGATGTAAAACCTGGAAATTACATTCTGAAGGTAAGGGTATTGTGAGTGGGGAGGTTTGTGGGGGGGAGTTTTGTTTTTTTAAAGAAGCAAATGATATGCATTCATCTGTTGAATGTAAGTTACCAACTCAAAGCTGGAAGTAGACAACACTGTGCTTTCTCCCCTTAAGGTGAGTGTAAACCCCAGCTATTTGGTGCCTGAATCTGATTACTCCAACAATATAGTACGCTGCGATATACGCTATACAGGCCACCATGCGTATGCCTCTGGCTGTACAATTTCACCGTAAGTACATTCCTTCATCTGTGCAAGTGTTTTATATTCCTAGTACTGAAGTTGACAAACAGATTTATAAAGCTTAGATATTTACTTTATATTGAAAGCATAGCTGCCACCATTAATTCCAGTGATATCCATTTCTTCAGTATGTTGTTTCTTCGGTTTCAGGATCTAGTGTGTTAATTCATATTTCAGATGGTACGTTTCAAAGGTCTTTTTTGGCAGGAATGATGGGAACAGTTGCTTCACTGTTGATAACTGCATAGCTTTCAAATCCTGACCTCCGGTAATTAAACTATTTCCATACGGCTAGCACTGATTTTTAACAATTACTCAGTCTTGAAAGACAATCCTCTGAGAACTTTGCTCTTGCAGTCGTGCCATCAGGATATATAGTGCTTTCAAAATTGCTGCTCCTGTCTGGGCTGCTAGATAACTACCTCTGGCTCACGCTTTCTTTGTCTTTGCACTAAAGCCTTTCCGTGTTCATTCAATGCCCACTTATAACATCCATGCAGAACTGTTAAGCAGTTACAGAGCTCTTAAAACATTCTGCAAAATCCCACACATGTATCTTACTTTGCTGCTGACACGGCAGCCATCCTCCCTGAAACAGTCCTTCCAGACACACTCCATTTACAGCTTAGTTCTTTAAAAGTTTAAACAATGCTACAGTTACCCTTTTTTTTTCCCCTCCAAAAAGGCAAGTTCATTCAATTAATGTTCTCACAGTAGATCTGCTGTAGCTTAGTATCTGTGCAACAAACACACAAAAAGCCATCAGTCTCCTGTAACACGGAGGTAAGCAGTTCTTGATAATACCTTAGTTGCTCATACAATGTATTTATCAAGTGGTTTCATGTGGATTGCATAAGGACTATTAACATTGTATAGAGGTTCATGTCAGATAAATTCCAGAACAGTAAATGAAAAGTAAAATAAATGACCAGTATAGTCTGCTATAACAGCATCAGTGAAACAGACATACTGAATTAATGTGACTGTTGCTTAATTAGCCTTTAAAATATCCATTTTTTACTTTCCGTTAGGAAACCAGTAGTGAGGCTAAAATGAGAAATGTCTTTTCCTGTCAGTGTGGAGATCTGTATTTATAATCACACTTTGTCGTAAATGTGACAAGTTAAACAGTTTCAGCAAAATCCTCTGTTTGTTCTCGCTGTGTGGTGGTCAGACTTGCAGGAAACAGAGGAAAAAGAACAACAGGCATCCTGCAGGTCATGAGCGATTATTTTTGGCGGGCCTGTGGCAGGAGCTTTTAAAGCATTTCTCTGTAACAGGACTAATTGGTACTTCTAGGAATACCGTTTCTGCTCACACTCACATGGAAGGGGGATCTACACTTCGAGCCTTCAGCTTTTAGTCTCCCCATCTTACCTCAGTAAATGTTATCCTGTAAACATGTTCATGCAGGGTGAAGAAACAAAATTTCTGTTATTGTTCCGTTATTGTTTGCCTTCAAGCTGACAAAAGGGTATTTAGCAGATACTCTTTTTGTGTCTCTTGGTCATCTGCATAACATTGTTTCTTTTCTTTCGACAGATACTGAGAAAGATGCAAGAAAATGGATGAGACGGTGCCAAATGTTTTGAACTGAAGTATCATTATATAAACTTCAATAGGATGTAAACACTATAGAAACAAAACTACAGAACATACACACATACACCCACACACCTTATGTGATTTTGAAGCACTTCAGCTGCTTCTCAACCAAATCTGTAACTGGACTTTAAGCATTTAAATTGGCATTACTTTTATTACTATTGAAATGTGTGGAACTGGTGATTCATGCACAGATACTTTAAATTTTGAAAATCTAACTCATTGATAAAAACATGAGCATTTCTTAACTCCTGAAAATTTGGAGTGTAGGTGATAATAGACTTCAGTGGGAATATTACTGGTGAATGATTTGAACATATTTTAAAAGGTAGCAAACATTTATGTAAAATGAATTAAATAAAATGCAATAGAAAGTACTAATGTCAGCTATCTCAGAAAATACCAGAATGAAAACCAGCTCGAGAGTAATGCTACAGTACCATTAAAATAAAACTTGCTAGGACACGTTGATATGAATGAGAAAAGTATGTTCAGTTTTCAAGGAATATTAACATATAGCAGAGAAATACACATATATATATATATATCAGTTATACCCCTGCAAGAAAAGTTATGTTTACATTTTTAATACATTAGAAGTTTTTTTTCCATTTTCTTAAGTAAAAAAACATGGGGTTTTGAAAGAACCCTTTCGTCTGTGGAATGAATTAAAGAACTTACCCACTTTCCTATGTTCAAGAGATTTTTCAAGGTGGGGCTTTTAAAAGACTTCTGCAAACTTAATGTGGATAAAAATAAATACCTGTCAAGAAAAGGGCTCTTGGAGGTGACGAAGAGTCCCCGATGTAGTCATTTGTGACAAACATCCAACTTGAACAGGTTAACCATCAAAATAATACAGGCAATGAACTCAGGTGGCACCACAAACAGAAGTAGGTCAGAATCTCTAACAAAAGTATTTTTATTGTGAAAAAGCCTACTACCTGCTTCCCCCTTAAGTACTGTATTTGACTTTAAAAATGAATATCTCTCTATTCAAACAATGAAGTTGAAAATACACTATATATAGAGGGAGAACAAAAGTCAGTGTATTTAACATCCTACTCTAGGCTGTTCAGGAACCAAATACAACATTGTTAAGAGGAAAAAACTTCTAGCCCAATTTAAAGTTTTTGCTGAACTGCTTAACTGGTGCTGTGTACACCACTCTTCCTCCCATCCCCAAATTATTTTGCTTTTGCAGTGCACCCTGCTGTAAGCTACAGTAGCTGTGATTTTGTTTTTAAACTGTGAAATAACATATCACAAGGGGATCTGGTGTTTTTTTGTTTTGGGTGTGTTTTTTTTTTCCAGAAGATTTCTGATCATGTAAAATGAAGGATCTACTTTTGAAACAGAGGGGCCTAGAAATATTGGTCGGTATCAGTTAAGTTTAATCAGCAGTTCAAAGTGCCTAATGAAACCTGGAATGCTCAATATCTTAAAAAAAAAAAAAAAAAAAAAAAAAAAAAAAAAATACATGTGCTATTCAGTATAGTTAGAAATGAAAAATCTGAGGAGCATGGAGAGGTTTCTATATCATTACTGAAAATACTTCAGGCAGTGTTTGGAAGTATTTTACACAATAGAACCCTATGGATTTAATTTGGAAGTTTTATGAATTACAGTATCCTTTAAGGATCAACTTGTTCTTTACTACATATATTTAAGCTTATTTCACAATTATAAAGTATTTCCACCTTAATTATAACTTGGTTACAAATTTGCACAACTAGTATGTATACTTAAAAGGAACCCAAGAACCAGCAACCCAGTGATTACTACCCGACTTTGGGAGTGGGTGCAGAATGAATGCTATTTATACCTGTGGGTCCCTTTTTGTTTGCCAAGAGATCCATTTTTAGCAATCATTCACCAGTATGGGCAATGAACAGAAGCAAAATTTGGAAACTAGATTTATTAAAAACAATTTATTACATAGATCTGCAAAAATGAGGGTGTGCTTAAAGTCTAGGCTTCTGAAATCTCAGCCTAAAGAGCTTTTAAGATTAAGAGGTGTTAAGGGATGCAAGTGCATTCACCTTTCTGTAGACTTAGGTCAAAATTCGGGTGAAAGTCCTGATAGCAGCTTGGGCAATGGACAGAAAAGCTACTGTAATGGAAGCTAGGCTGTGGGCAATGGGCTGCTTCCTGGGAAGAGGTTGTATGCTCGTACCTCATTGTGCCTGATGCTGAATGTTGGATAAGAGAGCACTAACTGGACACAGAGCAGCCACAGAAATTGAGTTTATCCCTCGGTTTGCGAGGCAGTAACCTGCTCACATGTCTATTCCCAAACTACTTGCAGAACTCCACTGAAGTCAGCAAGGAGCCAGAGGACCTTGAGCATCTGTGTAGGTGGAGCAAGTTGTAATACTGGACTTAGTCCTTTCAGTGGGAACGGCCTGGTTCGGAAAGGTGTTGAACGCCATAACTTTGAATATTGGGGATATTGTAGCTACAAAAATGTAGCTTTTTTTTTTTTCCGTAGCAAAATATTGTATTTGTTTTGAAATGTGTGTTAAGCAACATGACAGTGATGTACAATAGCACAAAAATTGCCTAAGATAACATGAACAGTCTATTTAGAAAAACAAGGGATTTTAGGATTAAAAAAAATGAAGGAACGTGACTTTTAACTTCCCCTGTTTAACTATAGTAAATCACAACACAGTAGAAGAGTTTATGATACAGCATGTGTAGAAGTCGTTCTAAATAGGGGAGTGCCAACCAGTATTTTCGGTATCTTGGCTCTGCAGTTTTGACCCAGACACCTTAACTTACTTTTTTCATACTGGAATATATTTATGGGATTACGTGCATTTTTGTTGAAAAGCATTTATAAAAACTGTTTCGATAAGAGCTTATTTTATACAGCAAATTATTTTTTTGAATCCTTTTTACCAGACATTGGGCTTATTCCCATCATCTTTGAAAGTCATCTTGCCATCAGTCTCAGTGGGAGTAAAATCAGATTTAGAATTTTGTGAGAATTTTAGTACAAATTTGCTGTCTTGCAGTCTCAAATTTCCTTTGAAAAGCCAAATAATAAAAATGTGTGTGAAGCAATTACCTCCCACATTTCAGATCTTTAGATAAAAATTGCACATAAGGAACATATTGTATGTCAGGCTTTTTATAAAAGGGGTTTGTTATGTATTTTTTTTAATCCTGAAATGCATTTGATATTTGCGTATTTCTAGACAAAAGTGTAACAAAACCGACAGATTGGTCACCAATGGAACCAACATATTGTATAGATGATGTCTTTGTGTTCGTAAAAGTCTACTTATTTTCTCTCTGCTACAAAGTTTACTATGCAGTGTCGAATGACTGCAGGCACCAAGTGTACCTTCCTGTAGTCATTCATGCATTGTTTGCAGTGTACTCATTCAAAACCAGCAGGGTGAATTTCATAAATGAGACATTGAGAGGTGGTTTATCCTGTGTCTCACGTTTATGCCAATATGGCATTTTCATTTTCTCCAAATCCTAAAAGGTGCTGAAAGATTTTAACTTGAATTAAAACCAGAGTATGTTATTGGGAGGTTTTTATTATGTAACTAAATGCTACAGATACAGTGAAATGCCACTTGTTTTTGCAACTTTTTGAAGGTTTTTCATTATTTCCTTCACTTTTCTTCCAAGAGTCTTAATTTCAATAACTTTGCATCTTTATCTGAAGAGCTCTAATTTATAATATTCAGGCACTAGCTTTGTATTCTTCATTGCACTTTCATATTCTTGTGTTACATGCCCGTATTATGGTTGCAAGTTTATGTGAAAATGACTTGAATAAAATGTTTCAAGCGTTCTACTTGTTGAAGTATTATACTTAATGCATAGGCCAGATCCATCCCTCAGTGAGAAAGCTTCAGCTAAAGTTATGTTGTTATATCTATATGAAGATAAGGAAGATTGTGCCATGCTGATGTGGTCTCAAAAAATGACACAAGTTAGAAACAAGAAAGAAAAAGTTGCAAGGCATGATAGATTACCTCTCACATTACACAAAGGCTTAACACGCGAAGGTGTAACGGGATGAGGTATGGTTCATCTGGATGGAAGATTTCCTTACCATATCAGCTGTCTCTGTAGGAACAGGAACTTAGAAACAACTTTAAGAATTTCTGCTCCAAAAACTGTACTTTCATGGCAAGAACACCTGAGCAGTCCATGGTAGAAAGTCTACGTACTCTAGAAAATTGACTAACACATTTAACACTCAGTTACTCCAAAAATGTTTTATCCTTTGCTATTTACGTTCTCTGAGTACAAACCAATGTCCTGCTGCCTCTTCAGTCTGTATGCTAAACTGATGAAATAGGCTGAATTGTGAAGCATCCCTGGTCCCTTCACTGAGGGATTAATACAGAAGGACATAGTTAAAAACTTTGGAATGTTCACTCTAGTAGGGATTGTCAAACACTTAAATATCAACCAATGGCACCCTTGGGTTTGAGTAAATGGAGATAAAACCAATGTAGTATCTTTTAAAATTAATAAAATAAATGTAGAATTATTCTAGATATAAACAATGTTGTGATGATGTTTCTGTAATTTATTTAAGAACATTATTCCCACACTACTACATCTTGGAGCTGAGAGCTTCAAACTGAGAATTGCTGCAAGTGCTGTCCCTGAAGCACAGAACTTGGTGTGGATCGGAATCCATGCAAATACAAAAATGCAGTTAAAAATGCATACAATTATTGCAGAAAGTATATTCAAATTTTTTGAAAATAAAGCATCTTCTAGTTTCCAAGTATCTTCTACCTGCTATTCTACTACCTGATTTTCACGTTAGATCACAAATGAGTATCACAAAATGATCTATCACCAGCCTACAATTAGAAAGCAGCCCAACACTTTCAGTTAAGAAAGTATTGCTATCACTGAATTTTCATTCAAGCCCTATTTCTCCTGGCCATAAAAACGGACAAGATAAGTATTTATTCCTGTTTGGAAATCTTGACATTGGTCCTGTCAGTAGTACACCTGTCTTTTAAAACAAAATCATATTTAAACTAATATTGACTCTCTTACAAGATACTGAAAAATCTGAGATTGTTTTCTCGGCAAGTCTGAAGTGAAAAAATTGTGCACCTGAATCAGTCTAGTAGTATCTGGCAGTACGTACCCTGGCTGAGAACCATGGAAAGCATGGCTCGCAAAGTTTTTTAAATCTAATCATCACAGGCTGAAATAACTTTCCATATCACTGAAATCAGTAGTACTTTGTGAGAGTTCTCTGTCTAAACAGTATTACAGATAGAAGTTATGTTAAAATCCTGTATATAGTGAAATTGTTATGTTGTTATAATGAGAAGAAAATGTTCTGAACTTTTATCAACCACCTTCAGGCAAGTTCATTGGGTTTATCATTTATTGTCCAGTTGCACATAAAAAGTATTATCGAGTCTCAACCATCACCACTCGTCTGCATAGTGCATTTAAGGCTGTGATCCCGGTGAGTCATCAAGCACCAGCTAATAGTAGTAATCCATTAAAATATGAAGCAATGCCAGTAACTTAATCTGCCTTCTTTCATTCATGGTCAGTGTATGTTATCTTTTTTCTTTCCTTTAAAGTAAAAGCTCAGAAGTGTTTTTGAAGATGAAAAAAGAAATGTTTTGATAAGTCAGGCTTCCTTCAGGAAGAATTCTATGGCCACAAATTACAGCTCTAAGAATGGAGTAAGAAACTTGCTCAAATGCCAAGATAAACCAATGCTCCTAGATATTTAAGCACATGCAAAACAGCACTTTAGAACATAAGCTCCTGAAAGAGTCTTTTTTTTTTTTTTCCAAACTATTTGCAATTTTTAATTTTTTGGTCTTTAATGCGAATCAACTCTTAAAATGGGGTACGCATCTGCTAAAAGAAAGATAAGCTATCCATGAAAAACTCTATTATAGCTGATGACACCTACCAAAAGACTTTTTTTTTGCTTTTTATTGGAACTAGAGAAGTAATATACCAAACATTTGTTTGGCATAGCATTCAGCTAGGATTTATTTACTTATTTAGAGCATTAAGGATTAGCATTTGCATCTGGAAAACTTGTTTCTATATAGTACGTAAATGCATGACTTTTTCTACAAAATATGATCCTTCTCTACAAAAGCACAGTAAACATGTTTCCATGTCTTACTTTGATGCTGCTAACTTTAAATGTTCTTCCATTTGGTACAGTGAAAATAACAACAAAAACCACTGGGAAATGGAAGGTTATTTGAATTTCTAATTCCTCTGAGTGGCGATGCCATTCAGGAAGATAATACTACATATACTGGCATTTGTTTTAGATGCAGAAAAGAAAGCCTAATCAAGTGGGGCAGATATAATAATACAAAATGGAATAACTGGGACATTTAGCCTTCAACAACTCAACACAGGATGGGAGAAAGGGTGCTACAAATACTAAGATACAAAACCTGCGGAAGGGAGAGAGAGAGAGAGGTGGCCATACCAGCAAAAGAGTAACACTACATTAAAAACCTAAACTTGCTCCTGCCATTTGACTCCAATGTCATCCCAAGGGGAATACACTGAGGTATTACATAGTGACCACATGTTTTAGACACATCCAGTAACTCCCATGTGGAGCTGCTAATTGTGAGGGAGTCATTGCTTGACTCAGTCCTAGGGTACACGAAATCGCAAGCAGATGACATAGGGAGAGACCTCTGGATGACAATTAGGTCAAACCCACTGTCAAGCAGGGTCACCTTGAGTTGGTGACCCAGGACTGTGTCCAGTCAGGTTCTGAGTATCTCCAAGGATGGAAACTCCACAATCTTTCAGGGCACCTGTGTCAGTGCTCCGTCACCCTCACAGTGAAAAAAGTTTTTCTTGTTTAAGCAGAATTTCTTGTATTTCAATTTGTTCCCATTGACTCTTGTCCTGCTACTTGATAACACAGAGAACCCTCTGGCTTAATTTTCTCTACACTCCTCCTACCCTGTATTTATACACATTGTGAAGATCCCCCTGAGCCTTCTCTTCTCCTGAACAGTCCAGGTGTCAGGCTCTACTGATATGTCATGTACTTCAAGCCCTTAATCATCTTGGTTACCCTTTGCTGGACTCATTCCAGTCTGTCCTTGTCCCTCATGTACTGGAGACCCCACAACTGGATCCACCACTTCAGATGTTGCCTCCCCAGTGCTGTGTACAGGGCAAGGGTCACCTCCTTCGTCCAGCTGGCAACACTTTCTAATGCAGCCCAGCAGGCTGTTGGCCTTCTTTGCTGAAACACAGAAAAAGATTGCTTTTCGCAAGAGGAAGGACCTTCTACACCTTAAGGGATTACAGATTCCACACGTTTACATGGATTTACAGAATCACAGCATGGCAAGGATTGGAAGGGACCTTGGGAGATCATCTAGTCCAACCCCCCTGCTAAAGCAGGGTCACCTAGAGCATGTTACACAGGACTTCGTCCAGGCGGGCTTTGAATATCTCCAGAGAAGGAGACTCCACAACCCCCCTGGGCAGCCTGGGACAGTGCTCTGTCACCCTCAAAGTCAAGAAGTTTTTCCTTATATTGAACTGAAATGTCTTATCTTCCAGTTTGTGCCCATTGCCCCTTGTCCTGTCGCTGGGCACCACTGCAAAGAGTCTGGCTCCATCCTCGTGACTTCCACCCTTAAGATATTTGTATGTGTTGATGAGGTCCCCTCTCAGTCTTCTCTTCTTCAGGCTGAACAAGCCCAACTCCCTCAGTCTTTCCTCGTAGGGGAGATGCTCCAGTCCCTTTATCATCCTTGTTGCTCTCCTCTGGACTCTCTCTAGTAGTTCCTCATCTTTCTTGAACCGGGGAGCCCAGAACTGGACACAGTCCTCCAGGTGGAGTCTCACCAGGGCAGAGTAGAGGGGGAGGAGAACCTCCCTTGACCTGCTGGCCACACTCCTCTTAATGCACACTCCTCTTAATGCACCATTGGCCTTCTTGGCAACAAGGGCACACTGCTGGCTCATGGCGTGCTTGTCACCCACCAGGACTCCCAGGTCCCTCTCAGCAGAGCTACTTTCCAGCAGGTCAGCCCCCAGCCTGTACTAGTACATGGGGTTCAACTTCCCCAGGTGCAGCACTCGGCACTTGCCCTTGTTGAATTTCATCATGTTTCTCTCTGCCCAACTCTCCAGCCTGTCCAGGTCCCACTGAATGGCAGCGCAGCCTTCTGGCATATCAGCCACTCCTCCCAGTTTTGTGTCATCAGTGAACTTGCTGATGGTACACTCTGTCCCCTCGTCCAGGTCATTGATGAACAAGTTGAACAAGACTGGGCAGAGTACTGAACCCTGGGGAACTCCACTAGCTACCGGCCTCCAACTGGACTCTGTCCCACCAATCAGAACCCTCTGAGCCCTGTTGTTCAGCCAGTTCTCAATCCACCTCACTGTCCACTCATCCAACCCAAACTTCTTGAGCTTCCTTATGAGGATGTTATGGGAGACAGTATCAAAAGCCTTGCTGAAGTCAAGGTCGACAACATCCACCACTCTCCCCTCATCTACCCAGCCGGTCATGTCATCATAGAAGGCTATCAGATTGGTCAGGCATGATTTCCCCTTGGTGAATCTGTGCTGGGTACTCCTCATGATCTTCTTTTCCTCTTCTTGCTTGGAGAGGACACCCAGAATGAGTTGTTTGATTTCAGAGCAGACAAAGCTCCATTGAAGATTATTAAACACAATAAGCTACAATCTCGCAAGATGTCCCTGAGCTATAAAACTGGAAGCTCAGTGAGTTGGAATTTTGATGATGTATCACTTCCTCTATCCCTATGCTTAAAGCATCCCTTTTTGACTGCTGTTGAAGATATTAGGCTAGATGGACCTTTGGTCTGATGCAGGGCTATTCTTAGACATTACAAAATGCTACATGAATTGTACAGTGTATTATCTTACACCCACTGTAGTAATTTACCAAGTTTCTGAATTGATTATGAAAGATAATGATATTTAAATACACAGTTAAAAAATTAATTGAAGTTCAGAAGTTCTTTCAATAAAGCAGTACGAAAAGGCCCTGAAAAAAAAAGAATATTTTACCTCATAGCCCCATCAAATGAACTCCCAAACTCAGAATGGCACTTAAAAGTCAAACGTTTCTTAGTGTACTTTCAGAAAGTGCAAGACAGACATGTTGGAGCACCCAGATATATCCACCAGGACAGTAGTATTAAAGATGCACTTTCAGCTCTTAAAATTGGCAGTATAATCAAAGAACAGAGATCACAATTTAACAAGCTAATATTTTATTGCTCTCCAGAAACTTTCATATCATGCACACTACTGATTAGCTTTTCCAGCTATCTGATACACTCATGAATTTGTGAAGGCTGTTCAAGTTTAAGAATCTCTTACTTTTCCTCAGTTGATATTTATTTGATAATATAGTCCTAGGATTCTTACCTCAATATTTTGTATTTTCCCCTCTCTTTTGACATCCAAGTCCTCATATAGTGTAAAGTACATTTTTACACAAAAAGAAGCTCCAAAGAATCTGTACTATTCCTATAGGGCACAAATTATGTTCCTAAAACCCATTCATTCACTTTAGGGTGTATTTCATAAATGGTGGCACTATGTAATGGGACTTATGAACCAACACCATATGACCACACATTAATCAACAGACAGCACACTGAATAAATGAAGCAATCTTCATTATTAACAGATGGTAAGTTCTAGCAAGTTCTAGTAAGTTCTATTTTCTAGGTTGCAAAGGGTAAGGACAATATAACAATAAAGTTCAAACAGCAGTTGTTACTTCATAAGAAAATATCACAGGGCCCAAATCTGCAAGAATCTTTTTTTAAAATCTCAGTTTACATATAGTCTAGTCTTCAAATTTAATCTTTTTCCCTTGGAATGCTGTAATTTGAGACATTTGTTCCCGGCGTCTCTTGCTTGCTTCCCATGATGGATGAAGTGGCTGCTCCCACCGTGGTTTCTTATTGTCACATTTAACACCTGCAGCTTTTGCAAATGGTTGCTTCTTGAGCTGTGGTTCCTTTTTAAGAAGAGCTGTGTAAGAAGTACAAAATAAAACATTAATTACATCATGAATCTTCATAAAAATATGCTAAAACTGCTTTGGAATTGCAGATATTTTCAAGAATTTCTTAATGAGCCATGGGGAACACATTCATCTGAATGTTCATAGCAAGATTTCCTCATCTTGCAGTCCTGTTAATTGTCACTTGGTAGACTGCAGACAGTTAAGATTTATTATTACTGACCACATTCAAAATTTGTGTAGACAAATATTCAGCACAGTCTCAACTTTTTTCTTCACAATAAACCAATGAGATATTACACAAAACTCAATATGACTGAAATCATAACCTTCATCCAATGAATTCCAGAATGGACCATATACTATAAATGCAATAAAATATTGAAGGAGCTATTAAAGGAGTTACTCACGAGACAAACTCCTTGATAAACACCATAATCTGATACCTTTATCTGTGCACAGGTAATACTAACTGCTCAACATGAAGACCGATGGAAAAGCACTTCCCTGTGTAAATCCTACTTTAAATTATTACTAATATTCAAAAATAGAAAATAGCAAATAATATCCACAGATCAAAATGAAAGCTCAACAATTTGGCCATTTTAACAAAAAGTGTTAAAATATGTATCACAAAATTGAAATGAAACAAAAACCAGCCTATCATAATTAGACTGCGGAGGCAACAAAATCTCAAGATGTTTTTACTCTTACAACTTTACCAGATTAAGTAAACATACCTGTTCTTCCATTTTTGAGAGGCTGGTCTTTAGTATTTCTAAAAATAAAAAATAGAATTTAGGATTTTTAAAGAAACTTGTGAGATGACAAACACCTGTGAATAAAGAACAGTCACCACCAAAACACTTGTGCAATGACTTTTCAAGCATAACATGCAAACCCCTTATATTTGTTTCCTCTTCGTTAATAAAGAAGTAAAAAGAGAGGTATTCAGTAATGATTTAATTTGGATGCAGGTCTAGTTAGGAATCCTATGTATATGCCAGTTCTCATGTGAATATGAAAAATACTTAAGTGTCAAGAGAGCACAAGAAGACTGCAGAGTAGTTTATGTGAAAAAGTTCTAAGCTGTGATTGGCTGAAATTTTCCTTCTTTGGTAAGGGCTATTAAAAATCGCAACAATTTCCATTACTGGGAAGGAAGGAGGGAATGGAGAACATAAAAAGAGGAAAAAAGTTTACCTTCTCCTGTTTTGAGATTTCTGATTAGAGGTAGACAAAGAACTGCAGAACATTGATTCTAGCCTGCTTGCTTTTGCATGTGGCTTTCCTTCTTCCATGATCAAATCTTGCGCTGTCCCAGGCGCTGAGTTCTTTTCTTTCTTCACTACATTTTTCTGAAGTCTATCCTTTTCTTTTGCTGAAGAAAGATCAGTAACTGCTGCTACCTTTTTCTTTCTTTTTACTTTGCCGATGAAGAAATCATCATCGCTGTCATTGTCAGAATCTGATGACTGGTTATAAAACCTCTCTTCAGTACTATCATCGAAGTACTCGCCTTCACTAGAATGTTCATGGTTACCATCATCATTAATTATTTCTTTTGTTGCATTTAATTTGTTCATGCTCATATTTTCTTTCCTTTTTTGATAGCCAAGTTTCTTTCCTGTTTTATTCTGAGTGACTGCTTGCATTTCTACTGCCTGAAATGAAGATTTTTCTGGAGCATATGCTCTCTCCATTTCCACAGTTTTCTTCTCAGATTCACTATCACACAGTTCTTCAGCCACGCTGTCAGCTTCTATTTTCATACTCATTTTTGTTTTCCGTTCACATCCTTGATGTTTTTGAGCTTGTTTAAGAGCTTGGTCATCCAAATTGCTACTGAAATGTTGTGCTGATTTAGGCTGTTCTTCTGAATTAGCCTTATTCGAAGGAGTGGCTTTGGTTGGGTTCTTCCTTGCATCCTTAAAAGCTTTTACAGCAGCTATACAAGGGGCAGAAGAAAAATCTTTTGTTGCATCTACACATGAGTTTAGATAAGTGATTTTAATAAAATAAAACATTTTTGCAAGTTAAATATGTTGTACTGAGTAAGCATATTTTGAATATCCTTATTAATAATTTGCTGAACACATGGGGCAAGGAACACCTTAAAAGTACAGCACCAACAAACGTGAGGAAAAGAACTTGAAATAATTACTAACCGAATACACTGTTAAACTTGGGTTTAACCGTGAACTTGTCTTTCAGCAAATAATCTGCAGCTGATAATCACGTTTATTTAGGATGTTACTTCTTGTGTAAAAATGGCAAAAAACCAGTAAATTGCTCAGATACAATTAAATAGGTATTTCCTCTGTTATGAACAAAGTAATTTTGTGACATTATTACTAGGTACTGATCCTTTTTAACATCCATTTTAGTTGGAAAATTTAAGTTTAAAGAGAACAGGAGAGAACCTAAAGAACCAGGAAAGATTCCCTAAGGATTCTGGGCACAGTTTCCAGGGCAGTTTAAGGGAGTAATTTGCAAAACCTTTTAGCTGCCTTTGGAAATGCAGTTGTAACGCTCCTTTTACGTTTGTATCTGCATATTGTTATACTCACTGCCAGTTTAGTCCTATTTAATTTAAAGAGATACTCCACTATATCCATTCAATTTTTAAAGTTCCCATTATGAGCCCTGTTTGTCCTACACCCTATATCTTAAATGCCATATAGCATACTGTCATGTGTAAGCCCATTTCAAGCAATATAAATGACTACAAGCTTGTGACAGTTGTTTCAATGCAGCTAGTTAAGGTCATTACAGGAGCTTTTTGGCTTTTTACTTTTCTTTCTACACTCGTCGTTCATGTCAGGAATATATAGGAACAAGGTAACACACCAATAAGCTACTGAAGACATAAACAAGTTAATACAATATTTCATACCTTTAAGTTCAACAAATCTGGGTTTCAAGATGGGGTGTGTTGCAAGTCTTGCAATGGCTCGCTCAGTTGCAGTACAATTTGGCTATACAAAATAAATTCAAAGCATGAGGTCAACAGAACAGTGAATACTTACACAGGTCTGTATCAGTTATCCTACAGTGCACACTAGTGTGATTCTGGACTATTAACTGAAAAAGAGGAAAAGCTTATAACACTATAATATGTGAATACTTCTTATTTTTCTTGTATTACTGTCATTCTAAATGAAGAAAAATCTGACTGCCCTGGCATTGACAGAAACATAACAGACATGTAAATCTGCTATTTCTCAGGTACTGAATAGGAATTACATGATTTTATTTTAAAAGCATACCAGACACATCTTTCAGAGCCAACATGCTGTTTTTACATTCACTATTTCTTACATGTGCAAAGCAAATTAATGAACCCCTTGAATAAAGAACATCATATTGGTAGAAGGTATTCTGCATGAAGGAATACAGCAGCTTGCAAGAAATGCAGCATGGATGCCATAGAAGTAGTCAAAATGACATAGCATGTATTGAAGGAGTATCAGTCAAACATGGTTGAGAGGCAAGGTCTGACCTGATCTTAAAGACAAACAACCTTGAATCTGATGTGGTAGAATACTGGAACTGCAGACTGATTCAAAGAACAAGTATCAACTACATGCTTTAATTTGAAGAAAAAGGAGAAAAGTAGGAATTGCTTCAATTTCTGACTTCCTTTTCTATATATTAGAAGTCACAGGTATGACACACTATAAAAGCTATCTCATTTTCAGGTTCTTGTCATCACTCTGCCTGAAGAACAAAATGAGAGGTATCTAAGAGTTTTCTAAAGACAGCTTTGTCTTCTTTTTGAAGGGAGGGGAAGGGGGTGTAACAGGCTTGTAAAACAAATTTAGCATGAATATTTCTTAAAGCCTGCTGTGGAATTCTTTGGGAGAGAGGAGAAAAGACACACCTTCCTCCATTCATCCTAGTGATACTGTAATGGACTTAAATTGTTGCTATCTGTGATTTGAGCTATATGCTGCAGAAAGTACTACAGCAGAAGTGGCCTGAACCTACAGATGATGAGCCTTGTAAAGAACCAGGCAAATGCCCCGTGACCCAACCTGAGCTAGATTTGGTGCCCAACAACTCAACACATGTTGCCTCCCCTGTCCTGAGCAACCACGGCAACACATGAAACCCATGTCACAGGTATCTAAATGGTAGGGAATATGGGTGGAGACAATACCGGCTCTGCCCAGGGATGGAGTTAACTTTCTTCATAGCAGCCAAGGTGGTGCTGTGCTTTGGATTTGTGACTAAAATTTCAGAGTTGGTAACCCACCAAGATTTTAGTTATTGCTGAGCAGCGCTTGCACAGCATCAAGGCCTTCTCTGTTTCTCGCTCTGCTCTCCCAACAAGCAGGCGGGGGTGGGCAAGAGGCTGGGAAGGAAACACACTTGGAACAGCTGATCCAAATTGACCAAAAGGATATTCTGTTCCATATCAAGTTGTGCTCAGCAATAAAAGTTCAAGGAAAGGAAAAGAGGATATTTGTGGTTATAGCTTTTGTATTCCCAAGTAACCGTTATGTGAAATGAAGCCTTGCTTTCCGGGATGTGGCTAAACATCTGCCCGCCGATGGGCAGTAGTGAGTAAATTCCTTATTCTCCTTTGCTTGCACACAGAGCTTTGCTTTACTTATTGAACGGTCTTTATCTCAAGCCACAGTTTTTCACCACTTTTGCTCTTCTGATGCTACCCCCATCCTGTGGGGGTGGGGTGAGCGAGCAGCTGCTGTGTGCTTAGTTGCTGGCTATGGTCAAACCACAATACAAACACTACCTAATACATCAGCAATGCATGTTTAAAGTATCTGATTTGCTTGACATAAGAGTGTTCAGTGGGGAATCTTGCTTGTTTGTATATACATTTTCTTCCAGCAGAATTATGCCACTTAGTATAAACATTTATGTATTCATTGCATAAAGATAGATGGATACTTCATGCGAACAGTGCAGGAGAGTCACTTTCATTGCTTTGGTCTGAAGGAAAACAGAGCAAAAGACGACACTACAGCTCCAGCAAAGCTCATAATTATAAATGCAGAAACATTTAATTGGTTTGCAAAACCTAAATCTTGTTCCTCAACCAATGCAAGGCAAACTGCATTTGTATTTCTTTTGCCATAGTTCTAGAGCTTACAAAATATACTCTGTGTAAGTCCATTCGTATTTCATGTTTGAAGTGCAGAGCATCTGGGAATTCTAGTACTTTCCTTTCTCCTCAAGTCTCTGCTATTACCACATTACTTCTTCAGGTCAAGAAAAACTGGAAAAATGTTTTCTCTGTAGCCTCTGTACAGAATTATGAACACTGGCCAGAGGAGATGGGTCAAAAGATGGGTCCATTTCCAAGGGCCACAGACTGGCTTACTTTCAGGCTAGCCTAGCTCTGAGAACTTGAAATCTGAGTTTTGATCCCCATGTGACAGTGCTGTATGCTGCCACCAGATTCCTGGGACAGCAAGCTCACATTTCTGAAGATCAAACACTATTTTCTTTGGAGATTTTTCTATAGCTGGAAAATCTATTTCTGAACTTAATTAATACACTTTTTCCCTCAGCTACTTCCTGTGGGTTTTGAAAGAATATGCCATGAAGTTCAGAAAGCAGCAGCAGCTTCTGTGCAACATCTGGTGTCCTTTAACTCAAATATTTATAGAAAGGGTTTAAGCATATACATGCCAATCCATATGGAATAACCACATTTTTTCCTTATAGCAAAATACTTCACAACCACTACTCATGCTGATAGACAGCAGCCAACAAACATACAATATGACATTCACATTCTTTAAAATTTCCCATTTTCCTCATCTTTTGGCACATCCAATGCTCAATTTATTTTTTCTCAAGTATTTTCCAATATATAAAATCTTGGCAGAAAATAGAACCTAAGAGAAAAACATCAACTGTATTTACATCAAGAACACCCTTTCCCCCTCCTTCTGCCCCCAGTATGTTTAATTATGCAGATATTGGAATTGTACACATTTATACTCACATATTCCTGCTACTTCTTGTATTATTTTACACTAATAATTTTTTTTCACATAAGAATGCCCTAATACTTTCCACACAAGCGTTCTCCCTCACTCACTCTGCAGCTGAGGCACTGCAAAGTGAACAAAGCAACTGAGCAGTGTATAGTCACGCTTTACAGTGAGAAGTTGTAAGCTACATGCAGAACCACCTGAAAGTCAGTGAATCCTCTCAAACTTTTTATTTTTGGTAAGTGATGCATTATTTCTGCATACAGCGTTAAAGATGTCTATCTATCATCACTGACATGTTTCATTAAACTCCACGTGGACATTTAACTGAATTAACTGCACTGATCTCTGTATTTTCAAATCTCTAAAAATTAAAAGAAACCCAAACTCCATAAACAAGCATTCTTCATCCTGAATGGCAGATACATGCACAGATGCACAAACCTCAAAACATAACTTGTCACTTATAGCATAACAAAGCAGCAGTTGTGTAACTTACACATGTACAAAGACACATGCACGCCCTACACAAGGGTGACAAACTTTGTACAATGTGGCAATGACTGGGATGAGAATGGACATTACAAGCTTGCTAAAATAAGAACAGATCCACAATGCAAGCTTTGACATGTGCTGGAATAGGTGTCAGAAAAAGTATGGAATAGCTCTGAGAGCTGGCAGCACTGGGTAAAAAAAATATCAGGCAGAAGTTTTATGGGTAGTACCTGTTTCATAAAACACAGGTGATAAAGTGAGAACAGGAAACTGAGTGTCTCAGGGCCTTGGGGCAGATGGGATTTGCAGGATTGGAAAGGGATACCTTGTTAGGATGCTTGAGACAGTAGAGCTTCAGGAAGAATTAAAGGGCAGAAACCTGGGATTAGCTCAGGAACATGAAATGGAGACTTCTGACCATCACTTCATTCTGATCACTCCTCTTGTTCAAGTCTACTTTCATTCATATCCTCTCTTCATATAATTATAATCATTAATAGGAAAGGAAGAGGTCATACTTCTACTCTTCAACTGCTTTTTGTACAAGAGGGGATTGCACTGTTACAGGCCCCACCAGGAACACGACTGCTACTAGAAGAGCATAACTACTACAAAGACTGCTACTGGAATTTCAGCCGGGTCAGAGCACAGTGCTACCAAACTGGTAATGCTTGGTGGCCCTGCATCTCTCACTTAGATAATCTCTCAGTCATTTAAGATAATGGCATTCAAATGGAGACTGACAGAAACGCTGCTGACAGGTACGCAGTACACTGCAAAAGCTGTGACAAAAAAAGTAACCTTGAAGCATGTCACACTCAAGTTTCTAAACTAACAGGAAGTACAGTTTAATGTTGAGTGTAACAGCCTGATTTTAAACAAAATAATAGCAGAGATAATGCTAACCAGGGCAAGCATTAAACTAACAGAAAATCCCCAATTCTAGGCCAGAACAAGATGTCATTGCAATACTCTTTGTGGCAGCTTAGAAGAGCTCTCTCTCTACTAAAAAAAAACCAACCCAGAAAACCTGTAAATCTACACGTTCCTCCAGAGCTCTAACTAGTTACAGCTGTCCTTCATAATAGCAGATGTGGTTAATGTGGAGTCACTGGGTGGCTGAAGGTGCCAGATCATGGCTGCCACCCAAGTCCATCCCATGACCTCATACTGCTTTGGAATAAGACCCTTGAGAAAAGTTACTTTATGACTGTGAAATGCTGCTAGTTCTCCCTTTTCCTTTATGTCTGTAAGACATACAGTATGTGATTTGCAACCATCAGACATGGTGAAGATTTTGGTATGAGAGGTTATTGGTACCACTTGTTGCAACATTGCTGTCTCTCAGCTCCTGACAGCCACAGGTTGTTTGTTGACTGCAGTGCGTTGACCCTGGCTAGACACCAGGTACCTGCCAAAGCCACTCTATCACTCCCCTCCTCAGCTGGACAGGAGCATGTTGTCTCTGCCAACCCCTCCTCTTCAGGGGGAGGCCTCCTCATGCTCTTCTCTTGCTCCAGCGAGGGGTTCCCCCCACAGCAGACAGTCCTCCATGAACTTCTCCAACCTGCTCCAGCCTGCGCTCCTCTCTCCCCAGGTCCACAGGTCCTGCCAGGAGCCTGCTCCAGTGTGCGCTTCCCACGGGGTCACAGCCTCCTTTGGGCACCCCACTGCTCCGGCGTGGGGTTCTCCTCGGGCTGCAGGTGGAGATCTGCTCCATGATACGACATCCCTGGGCTGCAGGGGCACAGCCTGCCCCACCATGGGCTGCACCAGGGGCTGCGGGGGAATCTCTGCTCTGGCACCTGGAGCCCTTCCTGCTGCACTGGCCTAGGGGGCTGCAGGGCTGCTCCTCTCACATTCTCACTCCTCTCTTTGGCTTCAATTGCTGCAGTTGTGCAGGTTTTTTTCCCCTTCTTAAATACGTTATCCTAGAGGCACTACCACTGTCACTGATGGGCTTAGCCTTGGCCAGCCATGGGTCCATCCTGGAGACAGCTGGCACTGGCTCTGTCGGACATGGGGGAAGCTTCTCCTATTCTCTCACAGAAGCCACCCCTGTAGCCCTCCCCTGCCCCCCGCTACCAAAACCTTGCCATGCAAACCCAATACATTCACCTTGATAATAGAAGGATGGATCAACTAGAGGATGCAGTAAACAGATGTGTTGGATTTGGCATAAGTTCTCCCAAATAGAGAAATAACAGAGAGCAATCTCATAGCACTAAATGCTTCAGACTCTGCACTGGAAATGGTTAGCCAAAACTTGACAGATTTATAATCAACTTTTACTCAGTTTTTACTCAAGCCTTCCCAGTTTTCCATGTAACATCAAAATGGTGGTACAGATGTTATGAAAAAGTAGCTACACAAGCTTAATAGCAAGACAGGTGAGAAGCTCTTACAGGAATTACATCTGTATGGATCTCAGGAAATCATGCAAGTTTCAATAGATTTTTTTTTATTGTACTATATACAATTTTTAATATAGACTGATGAACAATTTCCAATTGAAGCTAAAACATATGTCCTAGCAGATCTAAAGGATTTTCAAAAAAACTCAGCACAATAATGTCTTCTAATCGAACAATAGAAGAAATACTGAACAATTTCTTACAAAACATCAAGATACACAAGGAAACCTTTAGTCCCCCATGGTTTCTTATTTATTATTCTTTTCAATGCTTGCCACAGTTTGAATTGGTTTACATTGTTTTCTATTATCATGGTAATTCAAACATGAAATATTTGGATATTTACTTATCTTGCAAGTATTATGGAAGTTGAAGACCCATGGCAACATGGGATACTCTGGACAATCTTCTCACTCATTTGCAGAACTGCACACAATAGAAGGTAAAGGTCTGGAGAATCTATCTGACCTTGCATTCACAGCAGTAGCACTGACTATCAACTCATCATTGATTTATTTCTGCAGACTCTTGAATCTGGCATCAGGGAGAAGCATGAGGTTCTTCTAAGTACTACCAACGTGCTTACACTGCCCTAACTTCATTTGTATGGCTGGACCAGAGCTATTGTTTTCCCCATAATTTGTTCACTTGGATTTACCTTCACTCCTACAGCCAGTTTGGCTTGTCTTTTATCAAAAAAGAGTATGAAGTACAAACTTGTTGCTATCGTTGCTGCCTCTTCTTTTAAAATAAGCCATAAATTTAAACAAAAATAGATTGCTTGCTGCTCTTTCCTGCATGCATGATAAAAAATACCTACTAGCCAAGCATCTGAAAAAGTTTACAGGCCCTTTAAGAAGCCTAGCACTTTACATATGTTAGAAGATTGTATTTAATTGGAATATAAAAGAGTCAACAGGGTTTTGCTGGATTAACCTGTCACAACTAATTTAGCCAACCATGTAAGTGTGAGGTAAATGCTTATTTTTCAGATTGGGAATTAGTCAAAGAGAAATGGAGTGTTTCATCCCAAACTACCACAGTGATCTACAGCAGAGATTGGCATAAACCCCAGACCTGCCCAAGTACAAATTATGCACTTAATCTTTTACTAATTCCTTCCTTCTTCTCTTTATGCGTAAAATAACTCATATGATTGCTTCAATAAAGAAAAGTCAGAGCAAAAATACTGAATAAAGCAGACATGGATTCTTACTTATCTCCTCATAGAGATAGAGGGTCAACACTAGGTGTAAGCTCAAACAGCAAGACTGTGGGAAAACTCAAATGCTGCTAATTATTCTTCACATCTTCCAGGGCTAGTAACAATATGCATCTATAATCCTCAGTTTGGCATCTCACACAAACACTGCACATTTTTTGAGAAAAAAATGTTAACTTTTTAAATTTATGAAAGAGGACATAAAGCAAGCACCGTGCCAACTCTCCCACACAGTTGTGGTGGTCTAACACATTGTGACTACCAACACTGAAATCTCGTGTTGGCCTTTGAGAAAACCTAGAAGCACACTGAACGTTACTTTATGCTATGGACAAATGTGTCCATGATGTGGACACATCCCCAGTGGAAAGCAGTTGTGAAGAGAGTACTACCCATATCAGATTTTAATAAAAGTACTAAGAAATATCTGTAATGTAAAAATATTACGTAATTTTAATTGTACATCCAGTAGAATTAGCAGTGTAAGTACAGTTCTGACTTACAGCAATATAAAATCAAATACATAAAACGTAAATTGTCTATACATAAATAGTGTAAAGGCTACACAGTTTTGCTTTTTTATATATAACTTTGTATAAAATATATGCATTTCATGTATTTTGACATTTGAACAGTTGAGGCACTACATCACTATATATGTGTCTTGCCAAACTGAATAAGAAAATCTGGCACACAGCACAGTAAAATAGATGCCACAACAAAAAAACCCACCCCGAAACAACCCCACAAACCACAAAAAAACCCGACACCCCTCAATCCAAATCAGGCAAAAGAAAATAGTATTGAGAAAGTGAACTGGAAAGCAAAATATGACGAAATAGAAACCTGAGGCAAAAAATGTGCTTCAGGGGGAAGAGAAAGAAAATGCATTTTGGATAACAGGCAGTAGCTGTGAACAATACAGAGAAAGGTCTTTGCCACAAGATTCACATAGACCTCTTCAAAGAACATAATGAAATCTGGAGGAAAGGTCATATATAAATTAGTTTGACAACCACTATATATGAGATCTGAAACCACAACTGATTTTTGCAGAAAACTGAAATTGACAGATCATTTGCTCATAACTGGCCATCTAGAATGAGGGTCTGGAGGCTCAAAATAGGCAGTTTATTAACTCCAAACAAGAAATCTGAAACACCCAATATTTGGGAAAACCAAATTAAAAAAATTGATTATTTATACTTATTTGTTATAGGAAAGTGGACCAACAATACTCAGGCAGCCCTGCAAGCCGAGCCGGAAACAGAATTGTGTGAGTTCACTATGACCTGAATGCATCTGAGCTCCCAAGATCCAGCTGTGCATTATGGGCATGTCCAAAGACTGAGTGGAAGCAGATGGCAGCAAATAAATTGGAAAGATGCAGGGATGAGCTCCACATTATTGAAACTATTCAATGGACAAAGAAGTTCATAGCATTCTGCCTTGGAAGAACGTGAGAGAAGTTTCAGAATTGAGATATCCACCAATCTCCTTTTGAAATCAATTTGGTGACAAAACTCTGTACTGAACTTTCAGGGATGTCATTTTGAGACATCCTTACAATATTTCACTGGAAAACAGATGCTCAAAGCTCAAATTATCACTTCTCAGATGCAGCCTGCTACAGCACCATATGTGTAAGCACATAGGAAAGTCAGTTTATAACAGAGAAAGTAAGACACAGCTCAGATCTTCAAATTTAAAACAGATGCAAAGCTTCAAAACTAGCTAACATTTGAAAAGCAAGCTCCAATTTAATTAGGTATATTTCAGATAATTTATAATGTAAAGGTAAAATATTTATTCCTGCCAACAAACCCTGTCTCGCTCAGACCTTCACATTCACAAGCATTACCACCAGGGAACACATCTATATGTAACTGAAATATTGTCAGGTCAACGTCTTTGGATAAAACTCTTGGGACAGATGCATTTATGTTCAGGCACTTCTGAAGGAACTAAATATGAGAGTCAGGGATTTGGAGTCACAGATGACTTAAAAGACTTCATGAAGCTGCACACACTAACCAGGGGTAGGCCATGTTGTAATATGCTATTCAAAACAAGACCGAATTTCTTGGCATAGTACATTGTGATTTTCGTGCACAAGTGAAAACAGATTTTCTTCTAATCTATATATTTTTCAGCTACTTTCTGAAAAAGACAATGGAAATACAAATTCTGTTCACTGAAAAACTATTAAAACATCTGAGATAAACATACCAGTTCTCTGGCACCAAAACATAGATTTTCCATCATTAAGTCTATTGAGGGACTATATGCATTCAAAACTTACTCTAATGATAAACACATGTCAGATATATATGGAAGCCCTGATATTACTTGAACATATCAACTGATGATGGATGTAAAATAAATGGAAATCCTGGATGTTCACATTTTATAGCAGGTATTCCACCATATGGCACACAGAACAGTCACCTTTATACTGAGAGGCTCTTGGGCATCTTTTAGGCCATTACATTATTATTACTGAACTCTGGCATGCAGAATTTTCCTAATGTGTAATCACTCATCCATTTCAATCGTTATGCAGTTATTTGTATTCCAAACCCAAGAAAAACTAGACCATCACGCTTTAAATTTAATGCTGTTACACTTTCACTAAGTGACTAGTTACCTCACTTTACCATACTTTTGCTTACCTGGTAATCTGGCCATAGAGGGGCAATATGCTGTAAACTTATGCTCTCATTTTACCAAGCTGTAACTTTTTAATGACATCCCAATAGATGAGATTTTTCCTTAAACAGAATTCCAATAATTCAAGAACATCTAATTTTTCTCCTTCTATAGTTAAGTTTTAAAAAGTTCAAGCAATAGTGCCTCCAGCACTTTTCATCTCATTTTCCAGAGTTAACAGACTGATGGGCTTCATATTGAGCTCAACGAGCCCTCCTAATTCCATAACTTCTTTTTTTTTAGTTTTTATTTCTATAAATCTCTAATTCATAATTCTGAGTTGCAGCACTTTAAAAACTGATCTGGATAGGAAAGGAGGTAAGAAATTGGAATGGTTTTGTACTTTATTTTTATGTGATATATAATGAAAAACTGATAGAGTTTCATTTATAAAAATAACAAGAGCAAAAGACAGCAGCAGCTGTTTTTCATTTTTAGAAATATCAGGAATGTCAGATTTTTTTTTTCTGGTTTTGTAATGCAATTCTGAGTCACACTACAAAGCTTATATACAGAAAGAACTTTTCCAGTTAGTAATGTGCGAGTAGCTGTCTGTCTGTAACGTGATTACAATTGTTTATTAACATTAAAGATATCTTAAAACTTCAAGTTCTCTAAGCAACCAAAATAATGAAAGATTCCAACTCATGTATGTTCTACCTTACTTCCTTTCTCCTTGCACTTATCTTCTGTGTCATCTCTATGGTGCTTCTCAAAACACGAACAAGATGTAATGAACTGTGGCCACTTTCCCCTCAGTGATACACTGATCTTGGTTTCTCACACAAAAAACGACCTGTGGGAAGTTAATGCTTTTAAAACCACCTCCACTAACATTGGCTGAAATTGCTCAACAGGTACCAATACTTAAAGGATCAGTAGATAGATGGCAAGACAGGGAAAACATTTTGCTTTCTCATTTGGTTGAGCATATGCTTCTCCCTGCCCCTTCATGTTGATCAACTTTATAAACTGATTTCTTCCCCCATGGATAAATAAAGGATGCAATTCAAAGATCCTATCTTTAGTACCCAAACAAATTAAAGGTAATTGAAAACTCTCACTATTAATATCTGTCCTACATTTGTAGCTTCTCTGATCTCTTTTAACATTTTCTGTTCACCATCATCATTCTGACTGGAGGCTGTAGCATGTTACTAGTACCAAACTTTTATGACAGTTGGAACTTCCATTCAAAAGGCTTCTTAGCGCTTCTCTTTTCCTATAATGTATTTGTGCTCTTAGGCTTAAAATACAGTGCTTCACAACACAGCACCACTCTCATGTACATACATCCTACCCTGTTATTCCTATAAAGATGGTACCTTTCATGAATTATCTTGAAGACCTGGTGGAAGGAAGATATCTATTTTATCTGTGATGATGCTGCATGTCAGGTATTCTAGTTTCACCCCATTCATATTTTCGATTCAAGGATCGGTACAGGAGCATTCATAATTCACTCCCTTCCTCTGTGACTTAGGACTGGAGGTGCCAATCAACTAGCTGATTTACCTTCATTATTTATTGGATCAAGCAGTTCCCTCCTAGGCCTTTAAGAGACATCCTGAAAAGTAGCCACATGCCTCCTGTTAGCCATGTCATTGTGAATCAAATGTTCCTCCATGCATATCATCCTCCCCCTGCTTTTAGTTTAAGTATTCCTTTATGACATTTAAAAGTTTCAGGAGCCTGGCAAAATTTGGATTATGATGCAGATCATCTTCCCCATCCATCTTCCTCTTGCACCAAAGGTTCCCCAAACACCTAAATATCTCCTTTCTATGACATACTCTCATCCATGCATGGAGATTCTGGACCTCTGCCTGCCTCTTGGGCACTGTATGCAAGTTTGAACAAATTTTTGGAGGATACCAAGGAGATTCTGGATATCAGTAAATTGCCTTCCTTTATTAAAAAAAAAAAAAAAAGCCAAACCACCCACCATAGCTTAAGTGACATTTTTCCCCTACATTTTCTTCCAAGGAAAGCATCAAAACAAGACCCCTTCTAACAACTTTCTCTGTTGTTTCCATGACAGCTCATACCCAGCAAGATATTCAAACACCTCACTTAAATACTCATTTCAAATAGGAATGAAAGTTGAGAGTTGCTTGTCATGTCCTGTGATATAAATCCTTCTGGGACTGAAAGAATACAGCTATGTGAAGCATCATACATCACATCACTACCACAGGCATACCTGAGCTCCAAAACAGTGCTCTTCCCCACCCACCTTTTTGTCCATTTATGCTCTTGCAAGTGTGTTTATTGTGTCTGTATTACCTAGGTGATCCAAGCCAAATATTGATTACAAAAATGTGAATTGAATCTCTCTGAGCTTTACTGACAATATGCCTGCCCACATTCTGTAAGTGAAGTGAGCATAGTGACCAATTAAGTGGAATGAGCATATTCAAATGAAAAGCAACACATCACTTTTGAGATTGAGCCTTGTCTGAGGACAGGAATACACTTTGATGATCTGGAACAACCAGTTCAGCCAGGCAACATAATTAAGTAATACAGCTTCATAGGAAGGCAAATGAGTAGTAAAAAGATCACTGGACTAGTAATGTAAAATTTGACAGGAGGCAATCTTTTTGTGTCAGAGATATCTCTGGAAAACTGATGATGTTACTCGCAGGTTATTTCAATACTGAACTTTAAAAAGGTTCTTTCCAGAATGGACAAAATCCAAGTTCTAATTAAACTGAGATCATAATTGCTACTCTGCTGTTGAAGATGATGGTAACTTGGTCTAGTAACGGTCTATTGAGGGCCGTGTGTGGCAGTCTAGTTTGAATGCAAAGGGGCTAATGGAGAAGATATCTACAAATTGGCCCAGAGAAAGTAAGGGAGAGTGTGTGCGGGGGAAGGAATGGCTAACCAAAGTTGGGAGGGCAATGGACAGAATACAGCAGACAGGAGCCTGGACTCTCCCACTGGAAGCCTGGGAAGGAATTGATAATGGCTGGGCTAGCAGACAGGCAGACAACTGGGTGGAGAAGTAGATGGGAGAAGAGTGGAGAAAGATTTGTCAAATTGACAGACTTAGTTTTATACTGACATAAAACTTCAGTTGCAGCCACAACAATGGAGGAGTATATAAAAAAGATGTGTTAAACAACTCACAGTTCAAGTGAAAAAATATGGAAGATGAGGAACCTTCAGGAAAAGAAAACAAAAAACAATCAGTCACACAGAGAAAGTATTTACACCTGAATGTGAAATTCATCACTGAATGCAAAATTCTTCACTTCATCAGTAGTCTTAGGAAGACCACAGACATTCCTGTTTAACGCTAACATGTGCCATTTGACATGGAAAATTCTCAGGAAACAGTGGCTTCATACATTCAGTGTAACTTCCATTCAAACAGAGTCAAAATACTCAGGACAAAAAGAATTCACTCTGCAACAGATTCCCAGCATCGAGCCAATTATTTTAGGCTGTGTTACAGGAAATTTTGCTATTAAATCAATGCAACACATTTCCAAAACCACAAGATGTTGACAGATGCAACTATTACATAGAGAAAAGTGTATCTGGTATCTGATATGCAAGTGAATGCCTTCATATCCATAATGAAATAAGAAAGGAACATAACATAGTATGTTAACATGTAGAAAAATAAGTGGAGTATTATTATTTTAGTATTCTCAGCATAAACATTGTTGGAGAATGGAAACATCTTTGTACGTACAAGGCAATACATTCATTATGAAGCAAAAGTAAGTAAAGTTGATAGCAATGTTTCCAATAATTGATACTTACAAAGAGGTGGGGAATGAGATGGAGATTGTTAACAGAGTCCAGTTATATGATCATTAAGTTATTAAATTATCACAAGTTCTTCTAATAATTATGCTCTGATTGTACATACATGATTTCTAAATTAAGAAGAGTGTAACAACCAGAATTTAGATTAAAAAAAAAGAAGTTTTTCATGGGTCCCCCAAAAACACCAGCCATTTGCCCCCACATTCCAAAAATTAAACCACAAAACAGAAAAGTGCAAAGAATTGATAAGTGTATTATACAAAGCTGATAGACTATCACATCAGTATTACACAAAAGACTGATTCATACAGTAGTCGTCTCCCTATGGTTTACAGATTGCAAACAAAATATTTTCATAAGCAAAGAATGTTAAAAATCCACATAAGTAATTATCTAGTTATGCTGCTATTAAAGGCACTAACAACAGAAACAAAAGTTTTATATCAATAATAACATCTATCCTGATCAGAATGTTTTTGTAGTGAGTAGAATTCTTCAGGGGGGCTTTGGGGGAGGCAGGGAGAAGGGAGGAGGTTGTGGAAAAATCCCCCAAAGCCCAAACGAAAGACAGCAACTATTCTGTGCTTGATCCATAGCCTTTGAAGTTAACGGAAAATCTTCAATTAAACTGCAAGAGACTTTGCATCAGGTCATTTCCTCAGATTAAATCTACAGAGAATACAGAGGTTTTGCTTTTATATATTTTCCACTAGAAAGTACATTTTTAAAAATAAATTAAGGCAAAAATCACAAGTGTACATTTAGGATTGTCAGCTAAAATAGAAACCTTTATATTTTTTGAAGTTAGAAAACACAGATATGACTCTTATTCCTCAGATGCAGATGTATTTAATCAAAAGTTCTACTCGATTCAGAAATTACATCTTCCTTTCTTTCCCTATCACACAGTTAAAAAGTACTAGCAGTATCAAGTTTAAAACTTCCGTAATAAGTAAGTGTACTCATTAGAAGAAATGTTATGTGTCAGTGACCTGTAAACAAAGATTACCATTTACTGATATACTCTGGGGAACCTGATGCTCCAAATAATTACTGACTATTAATTAATGCTTTAAAGTTAGTAGCCTTTCATAAATTGCCCTTCACAGACATAGGTGTGAAACATGCTTTCAGTGTAAATCTACAAAGAACATACAATAGTACAAGCACTGTGACGATGCTATCCTCTTTTTCTGGTTACTGATGACAGAGGTTGTGGACAGATTAATAGACTAATCTCAGACTGTCACCTGCATAACTTAAAAATAAGGTGATACGAATCTGAGAAATGCTATTTTGATAGTGTGATTTTGAAAGAAACAGAAGTAATACATAGTCCTGTAACTTCATCCTTTGTTCCTTAGTCCTGCATCAGAGACCTAATGAATTCAGAGGAGTTTGGGAGGTGAAACAGGGTCTTCTCACATGTGAAGCAGTAGAACTCTCATTTGATAAATCAGTGAAGAAACTTTTCTTATTACTGTTAGTATTTTAGCTGGCTCCCCAATCCCAAATTCATTTGAGCCATACAGGTAAAGAGCAATAGATATTAAGTTCACTCACCCCTGAAATCACCCCCAGACCTTTAACTGTAGCATAACAGCCTTTGGGCATCCTTGAAAAATATCTAGACAGCACTAATATCACCCCTCCAAAATCATGTTAAGTACAGCTATCCTCATAATGCAGCTTAGACTTAATGATCAGAACCATACTGTGCACCAGGCTGCTCAGCCAAATCCTGGCATGTCTCTCTATAGCTGTGCATGAGCTGCCCAAGATGCTGTTTCTAAAGCCTTCAAATTCCTTTTAAATTCCAAACAAGACAAAGTTGGTTCCTGAACATGAAGCAATCCAAAATAAGCTCACCAGGCCCTACATTAGCAAAACCAAAAAAAGCTTCTAAGAGCTAGTAATGGCTTACATATCTGGTCTAGAAGAAATTTCTCAACATACTTAGAAACTGTAGCAAGTTTTTCAGTAGTCTTGAGACTCAGAGGGATGTGGCATGGCCCCAACAAACTTTGATGATCACAATACATTCCAAATGTGCTGTGCATAATCCTCTTTGCAGACAAGCATCTGCATGATTCAAACATGACAGTATTGGAGTAACAGGTGAAAATACAGAACTTAGTAGGAAAAGGCGGTGCTTTTCTCAAGGACCACAGATTTAGAGCTCTCTGCAAGAGCATGCTACTAAGGCTATGTGAAGATTGTATCTGGAAGCAAAAACAGGATATATTTACCATCTGCGAATATTTGTTGGTATGTCTGCAAGTCAGAAGCATGTGCTCAACTCAAGTTCTGACAATAATGTATACTGGTACTTTATTCTCCACTTAAAAGAAAAATACAACAGTTCTCTGCAGTTTCAGTTTCAAGTTCCCTACCCCCGCCCCCACCCAGCCATCTGAAAGTCGCTGAATTTTGAAGCACACAGACTTCATTATTCAGAAAAAATAGTTATTTTGACCTAAGGCAAGATGGCACTCCGGATCGTTGCTCGTAGTAGAGAGTTCCAGTATGCTGGAGCAGAATTCTGTCATTCTCAGTGTTTAAAACACTGGATTTTTTTTTTCTCATGTCCTATACGCCAAAGACTTACTGGAATAAAAGCTAAATGAGATATTACAATAAGTTATTATCTGCTAGCACTAGTGCAAAGGCAACAAAAACAACTGCAGTTATGACACAGGCATTCACAGGTGGACTAACGTCCCCTTTTCTGGAGAAACAGAACAGTTGATACATACAATTTCTCTGATACCAGAAAAATATTAATATATATCAACCTATCTATTCTATATATACTAACCTATCTTAACCTGCCTGTTACCTTAAACCTTAAGTTAACTGTTCTCTTCAACTTACTGCTAAGACCTTTGTCCATTCCCAAGTCAGTTTCCTGCTTGTAATGAATAGCATTTTTAGGATTAGCTTCTGATTTATAACTTTGGAATGCTAGAGCACAACACTAATGAACCAAGCCTCCCGTAACAGTTCAGGTACATATGCTGTACAAACACTTTGAAATGCGATCACAGCTAGAAATACCAGTTTAAAAAAAACATTAGACAACAGATCTACCATGTGTTTTTTAAATTTTATTAATGGCTGGCAAATATATTTGTGGCAGACAGTACACAATTGTATACAGACAGTGCACAAAAACTTAGACAAAACCTAGGAAACACAGGTTCCCTTTTTCAACAGCAGTAACTAAGCACCAACAATATAAAGTCTAGTTAAAGTTACATGGCAACATTCATTGCAATTTTTAAAACAGAATTTATCACCTGTTGATTGCAATGGTGTCAGCTGCAGCAATATCAAAATGGATTAAAAATATTTCAGCAGAAGTGCACAAAGAACTGTTCACCTATTGTTTCTTGTCTTGCAGTAACTTGGTTAAGTGCAACAACATTTTCATAAATAAGGAAAGAAAGAAGTCTTGTGTCATGTGGCTGGTGACTCTTGCCAACTCACTCTGCAACTACATAGCTCTGATTTGCTTATTAGCAACCATCAGTACAGCAATACTGACAGCTAAATTACAAAAACTCAAGTTAGAGGGCCACTTACTAAACACTTAACACAGTTTTATTGTACTTGACTGAAATCTATGCAAACTCTTTTAAAATAGGAAAGTATGCTTATCCTATTCTGAAAAATATATGGGGAAACATAGTAATGGAACATAAAATCTCAGTGGGCAGAAGGAATTAAACAAATAACTTGACTACATGTCCACTATGCAAAACTAATATTCAGCATTCCACAGTGAATTAAAAGCAGATTGCCTTTTATCAATGAAAACAAACCTATTCTGAAAATGAAAACAGCCACAGGATGTTTTCCTTCAAATATTTCGAAACTCAAGTTAATGAAAAGGTAAACAGTGTGGTCTGCATTTCATGTGACCTACAGAATATTGCCAGGGACAGAAAATCAATGATTTTTTTTTTCCTATGTTTAATAACTGTCACAAAAGAAGAAATAATATATTGGAAAAATAATTTTTGTTAAAGCACAGAAAGGATGCCTTAGTTGGGGATATACTGTGGCCAACCAATAGCAATCAATAAAGTCATGATGGCTTAGCCACCACTTCTCAACAGTACTATAATAATTAATTGTACATGTTCTTCTACTGCAGTGAGGTTAAAAATCCTCTATGGGTTTAAAAAAAGCGCAACAGCACTCATCCATAAACTTGATTTGAAACAGGAGACCCATTCATTACAACATGTGAGATTAACAGACTTTCATACCACTGAAAAACAGGACCAGCACCAGAAAGTAACAGAAATAAGAATAGTTCTAAAACCCAAAACAATTCCACAAAGATACCTTATTATCTGTTTTCAAGGATTATGGCTAACTGAAAGCCTATTTTAAGTAAATATGGAAAGCATACAGTCAGCCATGACTATGAATACATAAAAAGTAATTTGGTAAAATAAACTAGTAAGGTTAATAATATTCCTTCTGTATTCTTGGCAATAAAATTGTCCTCTTAGAAAACAAAATTCCAACTGCAAACCTGTAAACTCCTTTAAAACAATAGCATCAATTATTTAATTTTGGGGCTCCTATACTTTATGCAACCAGCATAAGTCTGATGCATTTGAATTCTTGGCAGAAGAATCTCCCACAGGAAATGACAAAATGTCTTACTGTTTGAATTTAGCATAACTCTTCAAGCATGAAAACCCTCTCCACCTGTCCTCACACATCCAGAATCTTAATTTCTGCACCATTTCTAACATAACCAGTTTCTGACTAGCTCACCTTCAGACTGGAAAATCTTGGTCAAATAAGTTTAAAAGAAGAATTCTGCTTTTTAGCTCCATGTCAGTATATCTGTGACCCTTGCCTTACACTCTTCTATCATTAAGAGAAGGAAAAGCAGCAAGATACCTCCATCCAAACACTGCTCCAGCAATACTAAATTCCTATGATATTTTCATATTAATTTGATTTTCCTCACATGAAGCATGGAAATCCTGTTGCACACTATGCTAATAGCTGAACTACATCACACATGACTGTGCTTTGCAACAGCATAGTTATATTACAAACTAATGATGCCATTATAGGAGGAAATGACCCAATTCTACATTAAAACTTACCCTGTGAACTATAAATATTTCAGACTCCCTCAGTGGACCACCCACAGAAATTCAGTATAATGGGGAGGAATATTCACAGTTTCATGTACTGATATTTTTTGATTCAGAACTTCTTTCTGTAATCACTTCTGCAGCACATCCCTTAAACCGGTACTTATTTCTGCTATTCTTCACTCTTCGTTTAATGTCCTGTCTGCTCTCAACCTCAACTACTTATTTCAACAAGCATCTTTCCACTTCTATGTCTTCATTTCACCTCTCACAGACATCAATATTTAGACAGTATTTAATAATGTACCATCAGTGGGCTTCAGGAGAAACATTGCACTGAAATTGATGAGCCACAGGGGTGTTAAAAATCCCAGCTTTATTTCAAGCTAATGTTTGTCATGTTTAGTTCACATGTGGAAACCTCTCTACATCTAAAAGTATTTAAAGCCTTTTTCCAACTGTTGTTGAAAGCTTAGATTATTTACACTAACTGAACCATGTATATGTACTATAGAAACAAGACAAATCGATTTATAAAGACTCAAAACCCACTACTATGCTTCCTGGTATTCCATTCCAGTTACTAGGGATTAACCCACCAGCCTAGATGACAAGTCACTTGTACTGAGCAGCTATAAAAATTTTTGTAGATAACTCCTAGTGGATAAACTTCCTTAAAGAAGTAAGGTCTACAATAAAGATGCAATATAACATACAGAACACACTGTGCAAATGCATGTACTCCCACCCACATATGCACCTTTTCCTAAGGAGCACACTCACACTCACAGCAGCAGGGGAAAGAAAACAAAAACCAAACCTTACCTTTCTGCAGACACTTTCAAAATTAACTTCAGTCCTAAGAGCAAGTCTAGTAACTTCATCTGGTTTTATTTCCTGTGGATGAAAGACATATTTATTCTTCTTATGATCAGACAATGAAATCTTTCTAAGGTTCACTTTCCTCATAAACATTCTAACTTCATAGCATCTCTCTTAAAGGAAGAAAATCAGTTTGTTATATAGAGTGTTTTTTTGTGTGTAGGTAAATACTACATTTACTGACTTCCAAAACGTAAATACTACACTTACTGACTTCCAAACACCTAATTTGACTGTACCTACTACTACGGAGGGCAACAGATTTTCAACAGCAAATTATGCAGATGAATGATTTTATTTACAGAAATGTTTAAATTGTCTGTACTGTTGTGGCTTTGAAATGCCCCACTTATCTTAGACTCTGCGGTTACATCAGAACTTAGCAACGTATGTGAATATATAAGTTTAATACAGTGAAAATGAAGTTGAGAAGGGAAAACAACCAAAAATCTCTTTTCTGAAGAGACTGACTACACATGCAGTTCTCATTCCTGGACTTAAGCATTTCCATTGGCAGCTGAAAGAGAGGAATGAAAAACCTGGACAAGGAGATTTTGTTGAAAGTTGAGTATTTTATTAAACGTGCCCCCATGACAGATTTCTTATTTTAAAATACATCCCTTATATATGTTGTATTACGAAACGCCCTATTAACCTTATCAATTGAATGCACTGAACATTGGCTTTTTCCTCCTAGGGCACTGCATCAAATAAATCATGTTACATACCAGTTGTTTGCCAGATGGCCATTTTGAAAGCAGTTTAACTACTGTAATGCAGAGCCCGAATAACTTCCACACATTCATAGTTCTGAAAAATGAAAAACTTTGTACAAAGAAACGTAGTTATTCTGATAGCTTTCATCTAGATCTAGCCTGTACCACAATGCTGGTGGCTTCAACACCTGAGGAAAATTATCTGTTTGCTGAAGTTCTAAAACTCCAGGAAATCAGATAACTTAAATATAAAATAGAGTAGTTTTGCAATGCTTGAGGTCAATAAAGAAGAAGAAAACCTACATTGGAAGTACACATGCAGAGTCTTATAGCTTGAGAAAATAAGACAGGTCCAGGTACTTGGGCTGCACCTGTAACTAACATTATGCTCAGATCTGGACAAGAAAGATGCCAACTGAAAACCCTTAAAAGCAACTACTGTATCCATTGGCCCAGAATAATTAACATATTAGGAAAGATTCAAATGCAAATCAAATTATGGGAAACATGATAACTTATGCATGTCTAGAAAAAAATGTACTATAATAGGGAAAGACTTCAATGTTCAACAACTAAATGATACTTGTTCCTTTCTCTCTTTTTCCCTACTTAATCATCCTTGATAAGTATTCCAACACTTTCATTTAACATCCCACTCCACTGTTAAGTTTCCATATTGTATCCTGTTTCTGTCCTAAATCTGGAGCAGTCTGCACACTTCCTTAGACATAATTTCAGGAAGAACCAAGTAAATTATTTTCTTATAGAGGGTCATACTTGCATTTCAAAACTTTATGTTGTCCTTTCTTCTATATATTAGATACCTTACAGAGAGTTTGCATCTTACCTAGATCTTTAAGGTGTTGCATAAATTGCATGTCTTTAAACTCTAAGGAAGCATATAATATGGGGAATAAAATAACAGGATGAAAGTAAATTAACAACAAAACTAAAAATCTCTTTTTGTGAATGCCAGAAGAGCTTGCTGACAATGAGGTCTAGATGTCTGCAAAATCATCTTCCAAAGGTACTGGTAGAAGCCCAGTCACTTGGAGGACAGAATCCAGACTGGAAAAACACTGGTGGATGTAGGAAACAATCTTCTACTGGCAGATGGACAGTTGGATGACCTAATAGAATCTAGAGATGGAAAAGACCTATGATTCAGTTTTCCATGACTTTCCAAAGCATTTCACAGATGGTAAAAGTAGGACACAGTGGTTAAGTGACATGCTTACTGTCACATAATTGGTTGGGGACTATGAATGAAGCTCTGGAACCCAACACTATTCATTAAATCAAGCTGTTGCTTTAATAAAAAAAAAGATAATTTATACAATCTTCATCCCAAATAAAACTGCCCATTTCCTGTCTGTCTAGGATTTAAATGCAGCAACCTAGTTCAGGGGGGAGGCAGGTAAACTTCAGCAATCCCTACACTAGAATGTCACAGGTTTAATTTTTATATGACAATATTGCAGAATTCCCTTAACATTGCAGAATCATGCATAATAATGGCAAAAGAATTACAGTTTGAAATGTGAAGTCATGAATGGAGCTTCACTGAAATGCTTAGTATACCGTACGAGGGGAAGAACCTCCTTTTAAGTCTTAAACCCACAAATTTATAAAGCATCTCCTTCGCTTCTCTAGACTTAAGGCAAAACAATCATTTTTGACTTATATAGTCTTCAGCAGCACCCTGGTTTTGTAAAAGCAGCCACGTAAGTTGGCATAAATAGACCTTTCTTCTGTATCCATTAATGGTCAGCAGCAGACAAGAAAATAGAAAATGGATATAGTGATATTTTTCCCAGCACAGTTTTCTCAACTTTGAGATGCACATAGCTCAAGAACTCCTGACTCACAAGAACCTTTGTATTGAATATCTATTATAAAATCTTTCACCAATTATGTTAAGGGATGTTATAAGTGCCTGCTACCCCCAGCATCTCCAGGACCAGTCCAGGGATTCCTCCTGCCCTGCCACTGGAACCCAGTCCTGTGCATCCAGAGACCTGGAGGTCTCCATGCCAGGTCTGTAGACGTAGCAGCTGCGTTGTCATTGGTGGGTTCAACCAGTAGTGAAGCTCACCTATGCAGTTAGCCGCCACAGACAAGGCACTGCCTTTGACAGCACCCACATATAACACACCCAGGACTCACATGAACTTAAGTACCACCATCCAAGACCTCTTCTGCATCTGGTTAGGATTGAGGCTCACTATTGAAAGTATGCCCCTTCCCACCCCCTCTAGATTCACAAGCACATACACATTCATGGATTCCTCAAGTGTCGCTCTGTCCATCTAACACCCCTCTGCCCAGGTCCAGAGCCCTTTATATCCATCTCACAGGCCTCCTACTTGCTTGCTGGCAGCAAGTCACTACCAGGCAGATGCATGCACTCACACTCATGTCTTACAGGCACCCTTGGTCGCAGCTCCCCCCCGAACACCAGCACAGGCCCTCTACCAACCTGATATCCCTGCCCAGACCCTGCACCTCCCACTTACTGCTAGTCCAACTTGAAGTTTGCCAGTGAGTTACAAACAGCAAAGAGGCACAAATGTGGGGTCAAACCACGTGAAAATACAGATACTCTGCCTGCCCCTGTCAGGAGCAGGCACCAGGCACAGGGGCTGCAACCTGCAGTCCCAGTCCAGATGCTGTGTCAAGAGCCTCACTTGCTTCACTTGCCCCAGTCTCACCTGTAGCTGTGCCCAGGACACACACTGTCCCTGTCCTCCCAGCTGAGACATGTGCTGCTCCTGCCTGCACAGCTGGAGCCAAGACCCTCACCCGCTCCTGCTGCGGACACCACAGGCTTGGGGCACCCCTTATCTGACTCCAGTTGCTGCCTCCACATCCATCATGCCAGTTCCCCCAGTAGCCAGCACCTAGTCCTTACAGCACTTGCACACAGGATGCAGAGTGAGATTACACAAAGAGTTAAGATTTATAGAAGGATGACAGACTGTGGCAATCAGACACAGGCTTGGTCAGGTAAGTGACTGACTGGCCCTGGTTCGAACTGGCCCCTCTGATACCTGCTCCCACCTATGACCCTTAAACATTGTTTAGTAAATTTTGCATGGTCCACAGGCCCCTCCCATATCCCCAAATCCTCATGTTCATCTTGTTTCCCCTTCTTACCAGTTACAAAGTCCAGGCTGGCATTCCCCAAAGCAGTATCACTAGTTGCTTAATGGCACGTTACTTAATGACTGCAGACTTTTTGTCTGTCACTGTCTCTTATCCCTTGTCCACCAGCTCTGTTCCTCTCTGTGTTTTTGTTCATTCCTTCCACCTTCACTTATCTCCTTAGCATTGAAAAAGTCCACTGGTGGAGGCTCAAAATGAAGAATGCTCTCACCTTCCACATGCCCTTATAGGTTATAGCTGCTTTCTGAAGTCATATTAATACTTGGTATCATAATATTCTGTGCCAGTAAGTTTCCAAGATTAATGAGGTGTCACGTTCCAAGTGAAGAGGGAATACAAAAGTTAAGAGGGAACCAGGTAAGTATGCTACTTTATGAAGTATCTGGCCCACAATAACGCCGGATTAGGTAAATACAGACAAAGCCCCCCTACCAGCCAACACACACTCTCTCCTTCTCTCCTTGAAAATCACCCCTGACAAACATTTTAAACAACCCCAAAATACCAAAACAAAAAAAAAAAAGCCTTAAGAATAAGGAGCTGAGGTACTGACTGCCTCTTGAGGGATGATGGAAACCAACAGAGCCTTCTGCCCTGCATGCTGACTATATTTTCTCTTGTGGGAAAGAGACTATAATTACAAGAAGAGCTACTGACTTTCAGATATTGCCAGCACCAATTGCCAGTGCCCTAGCTGGCAAACACTGGTACACTAATGGATAATGGGTAGTAAGCAACAAGGGGAACAGATCGTTTTAAGTACAGACAGCACCCTATCTTATTCTGTCATGAAGCCCTTTATGAGGTGGGGAGTTGAGCAAGGGAAGGCTGTCTGCAGGCTGATGTACATGACACAAAACACACCGGTGTAGCTCTCTGTCCTGGTGCCTGAGCTAAGCCAACAACTGCTACAGGAGCAACCAAGATGAGACTGGAAGGAGGTGGCGAAGGGGGCAGAGCGGCAGCAGCAGGACCAGCCTGACTCTCAGAGCTGGGATTTGCGCTTTTCAACCACTTTCACAATATGGAGACCAAGACTCCTTTGGGTATTTGCTGCTCGAGCAGCTGCTGCATGCTCTGGTGGAGGGACGTCAGGCAAACTGACCCGTCATGGCTGCAGGCAGATGACTAGGCCTTGGCCTGAGAATAAGCTGAACAAACAGGATGTAAAACTACTAGAAATGATGTAACAAAAGTGCTGGATTTGACAGGTAATGCGAGAAGGTGACAGAAAAGCTGGATTTTACACACCATTAAGGGAGAGTTACATGAAAAACAGACAAGCTCCATGGAACGGTGGAGTATAGGGCAGCTTTCAGGGCCAGGGTGGGGGATGACAACATGACATCTTGCAAGGCTGACGGTACTGAGGCACATAAAGCCAAGACTGCCTATGAAGTCACACTGAAACACCAAATTTTGGGAAAAGTAACTACGGATGGGCAAAGACTGTCCTGGGCTGGAAAAGGGGGTGCTGGGGCAGAGGAAGGGATATGGTGGCGCACAGCAGGGGTAGCTGTGGGGCTGCCAGGCATGTCTGAAGCCAGTCGCAGTACCAGAGGCAGTGGGCTCACCCCACTGCTTCCGGAAAGTTAGAAGAGCAAGGTTTGGTTTTGGTGGGTTTGGTTTGTTGTTTTTTTTTTTTTTTTTAATGATGAACTTATTTAAATAAACCGTAACAGTCTTACACAGAAAGGCAAGACTATTGAACAGAAGAATGTCAAGCATAAATGGAATCTGAAAATATGATTTGATGCCAGTATTGATTGTGGTTGCTCAGACGACACTTTGTCCCCGTGATACTGAAGAAGATACAGTTTCTAACTTAATGGGTATGGAAATGTAATTTATTGAATAGACTTCGAAAGGCAGGAAAGACATAAAAAAACCCTGTCGGATGAGGCTTTGACACACCTCAGAAATGCAAGATTATTCACATAAAATGTATTCCCAGCTATGCTGTCTAAGGCAGTTTTAGATGACTCAGAAAAAAAAAGTTTGCCAGTAGTGGCCTGTGGAAGCAATTTAGGAGTCCTCACACTATTAAAAATCACCCAAATTCAATTTTGTTTTGACTAGTATTTTCCTTTTATCATGCAATTCATTCATTTTCCTCATTATTCTTTCACATTTGCTTAGCTGTATGAGTGTTAAGCCTTTCCTCATGAAATCACTCCATATACATCACCTTTCTAAGATGATTTTTGTCTTAAAATGAAGGAGTTTCTATAAAAAATAAGTAATTGAATCAGGGTATATACAAGTCGATAACAGAACACCCACACCAAAACCCAAATATTTCTGGTGAAATCTCAACTATAGCTTGTTTACCCATTACTGCACTTAACATCTTTTAGAACATTATCATAATTTTTACCCTTGAACAGGTTTTTCAGACTACTTTATCACAAAGTTTCTTATATATATATCTTCATATAATATGAATATTATAATATTCAGTCTCATTTTGCTGTTCTCTGTCATTTTTCTAGGTTCCTTAGTGAGGAGAAAGGGATAGGAAAAAAAAAACAAACCTCATTTCAGAACAGGTCTTCTTTTATCTATAATTTAATCACTGCATGGATTCCTGTCACAACCAATTTGTTTCTCTAAGTCTGTAAAAGTTCAGTATTTTAGTCATTCAGAGCAAAAATAGTCTGATGCAGTGTAACCATTGCAAAAGTACACAAAAATGGGATCATGCACTTACAAGCAGCATATCTTCAAAATAGTGAAATAAATCAGCCATGGTTCACCCGGAAGTATGTATGCTTTTCAAAAAGAAACTAAATCAATGATAAGAGTACAAGTTTGTTTGAACTACGAAGGCCTGTTTTCAAGAAATGCAGTATTCTAATTGGTTATACCAAACTGATTATGAAGAAAAAGTGTCACTTTTTTCCCTAGTTTATAAATCCAAATCCTTTGTCAGTAACTGTGACCCAAATACATACACACAGATGAGAATTTCTACAGATATAAGTCTAATTAGTGGACCACCATAACAAACTAAATGGCACTCTGCCTTGGTAAAAAATTAAAATAACCCCCCCCCCGCCATATTCCCCACAAGCCCCTATTTTACCAGATGTGAAACAAAGATGAATAGTATTGCCAGGAGGGGAATTTGGATAAAATTAATAAACAGAACCGTAGGACAGAAAATTTAAACTGGTAAGTAAAAATCTGATACTGTTTAGTTAAGTGTGACGTAAGCTTACTAATATGTTTATTAAACATAACAGTGCTACACTGAGATAACTGTTTTATTAGGAAATCACTATGCAATTTTACCAACAGACAAAATTAAGCACTTTCAAATACCTGGCTGCCTTCCTGCCAATACTTACAAACTATTACCAAGTCACCTCTCAAGCCTCCTTTTGAGTAATTAAATGTCCTGAACTTCATCTACTACAGAATGAAAATTTGTCCATATATAACCTCTGTAAGTCTTTTCTGCATTTGCTCTTATCTTTTAACTACCATTTTTAAAATAGGTATAAAATGGGATGCAGTATCTGTCTTGGTAATATCATACAGAAGAAGAGAACTCTCATTCTAGACAAAGAGCCTGTAGCCTTCCTTACTCCTGGAAATTTAATCTTCCATTTGGCTTTGTTTTTTTCCTCAGTGGAATCCAGGCAATCCAGGTCACTCTCATCTTTAGCCATCACCTTTAAATTACATAAAATCCCTCCAGAGAGGTCTACTGATTTGTCTCAAATTTCCCTAACTGCAACCTGATGTTAGGTAAACTCCAGAACACTGTATTTCATACTTGTTTGTGACTGCACCTTCTGCAGTAAAGTTTTTGACACCTAAAGACTCAGACTTTTGTTCTAATGATTTCCTGCTTTGTTGACTGTAACAAGTAAACCCCAAACCCCATTTATCTCCTCTGGCCAAAGGACAACATGAGAATGCCTGAATGATGCAACTGCACTATTTATTTTACTTGGTGCTAAGAAATAGATTAGATAATCATTAAAAGGTTTCATTCCTAATTAACATACACTGATATATTAATTTAAATTGATATAGTAGCACTACTTTGATACTAAAAATTCTGTTGCTAGCAGCCCCTAGAAATCTCCAGTCTTTGCACCCATATATTTCTACTAAAAATATAGCACAATCTGAAAGCGTGGCAAGTAAAAACCAGATTTTTAAAATCAGGAATTCAACCCAGCACTTCAGCATTTCAATTCTAAGAAGACCTGCCATTCCCTTCTGTTGCAGCAGGCTGCAGACACTTTACATAATGCTTCACATCTGTGGATCTGAAAGCATTACGCCACAGTTACCAAGAGTTTTAAGTTACTGCTGAGGAGGACCAGAGGTTTCCAACCCACAGGTAAGAACCCAGTGAGGGCCTGTAACAGTCTCATGAGAGAGAGACTGATTCACAGGGAGTCTAGGATGGCGTTGTGAGGGTCCTCCCTGTCACTGGTCTGAATTTGACTGATGCCTACAAAATTAAGAAGGTATACAGACTGCCAAGGCACTTTTTCAGAGTGCCCTTCATGAGTCAAGTATCTAGCTATCTCCGTGCTAAAAGCTTTCCTGACTTTTTTTTGGAAGAAACCTGCACCCACCAGTCCTAGATGTGTCAGGTCACCCACTGGCCATGTAGCTGAAATGGGGATTCATTCTTTAGGCTCTTGGGTGAATCACACATGGGGCTCAGGGCAGAAGATGTGCTGGGAAACTTCAACACTTCAGCTCCCCCAGTTTACAGAATCCCCCCATATTACACACAGAAGGGTCTTGCTATGCCTCCCAAACCACACTCAGTTCATGCTAGATTTAAATAAAATGTAATTGAAAGCATTTATTTATCATACCTGAAACAGACATAGAAACATTTATAAAATGCTTAGGTAAAGAAATGAAAGACAAGATATGCTTAATCTACTCACACTAAGGTTAAAGATCTCTCTGCCTTGCTCAGGTTGACTCATTGTTCTTCCTGGCAAGAAGACAACTCAGGATTTTCAGTGTTTGTGCATATTTACGCCACAGCCTTCACCTTTCAGATAGAGAAAGCAAAGGAGTCTGTTTGGGAGCTACTGTCATGGTTTCTTTGGTAACTCACTGACACCTCACTGGCATAAACCCTTGCTTTGTAAATTACAGATAGACACAAAATCTAAGTGGTGCAAACATGGAAAGCTTATAAAAATATATGATACTCTATTGGGTGCTAACAGAGATCGTAAAAGACAACAATTAACCACTGTAGGGTGAATGTGTTTGGGAAGATGGATTCCCAATCCTATTCTATACTTTCAAAGTAAAGACTGTGTATTGAGGCATAACTGCACTCAAAATTAATATAAACGAGACATATTAGTAATGTATTCTTCTTCCTAAGTGGAAATGACATGTCACGTTACAATGGGGGTAGGAATGTCTTTCCTCTTAGCAATGCTCTGCATTCTGTGGGAATTTCTCACTATTAAACTGTTTTCATACTATCAGTCTTACAAATATTTTACTAATATTGTTTGAATAAATACTATTTCAGAAGTTTGCGCATTTTCAGGAATGACATCTTTTAGTAAATTACTTCAAGAAGTTAAACTTTTGCTAAGGTTCCAGACAATGTAGTAGGTCTGGTAAAAGTTCAAAGTGTGTGGATGTAGAGATTTAGGTCTCCATAGAAGTCAAGTTTTACTGTAAATACCTGTGTCCTAAAGAACAGACAACTACAGGAAAGCAAAACCACAACAAAAAAAAGATTCCAGTCTAGCCAACAAAGCTTTTCCCGGCAACCTGACTGAATGACTTGATTCTATATCATCACGTACTGAAACCAGAGGTTTTACCCAGTAGAAATGAAGACAGTTTCTATCTAATTGCAGACAGATTACGTTAATTATAATTTACGTACATTCCGCTGTATCATTAGGGTTCAGGATTATTACATCCTACAGTAACTACAGTATTTTTCACTTATCAAATATGTAGATTCTGTATTACAAAGAGGAAGGAAAGCATAAAAAGAAAGGGTTCTACAGTTGTTAATTTTCTTAAAGTACACACTAAAGAGAATTTTGTGTATTTTTTAATGACTTTGCTGTTTCATAGATTGTGTTACATTTTCAAAAGCTTTATAGAATTTAATGTTTTAAACTTATCTTTTAATATGTGTGTTCTCAAAAAATAATCTTCCTTGAAATCATTAATTTTCAGCTGTGTTGGATTGATAACAACTTGGGCAGGAATACTACAGAATAGATTAAGAAAAAACAGCAAAACTTAATTTTCATTTTAAAATAACAAAACCAAAGAAGTCACTAGAGGAAATGATCAGCATAGAACTTCCCAAAATATCAAAAGCTGTGCAACCATCTCATTTTAGATGAATATATGGCATTTGATTTTTATGGGAATTAACTGTTACTAACCTGTTAAAAAAAGAGCACTCCAAAATTACAGTTAATCATTGGGAACACAAAATGTATTTCAAGTGGAACTTGTCTAGCAATTGTTCTTTTTGTAAACTACACTGGTGTCAGGTTTTTGCTGGCACCAATTTTAAACATTACTAAATGTCTACAGTATTGCTGTCTCAGTTTAGATCCAAGTGAAATTCAATGTCAACCTGTAAGTTTTCATCTACTAAGTTTCACACTACAAAATTTTACAGTTTTCTGGTTTTATTGTTCTCTGGAAAATTAAAGATATTAAAATACTCATCAAACAAAACTACACAATATTCCAGTAAACATAGTTTTGTCCAAATGGTTACCTTCCTCTAGCTAAATATCCTTATTCTGCCATGATATACAAGCTCTCTTAAAAGCTGAGCACATAGCTGAGGCAGACTTATTCATGCAGTTTAATAACAAAACAAAATGAAAAAACAACTCCCCAAAAGAAGAGTTAACATGGCGAGTTTGTTTAAGCTGTTGTAAAATACCCAAACTTTATTTGGCAAGTATAGGCTGCTCTTTTCTGCCACGTTTATAAACTAATTTAATATTTCAAGAGGTATGCAAGTCAAATGCCAGCAATTACATCAGTCTACCAAGATGAACACTGTGAACTTGGCATTTTATTTAGTCAATTAGATTAAATGAATTTTGGAGGTTCCCATCTGATTCAGTAGCCACATGCAGGGAGCAACAGTCACTGTTTTCACCACAGGATAGAAAAAAAAAGTTAGCCAGTCTTGTGACAATTTCAGCAGTAGAAGGTATTGTGAAAGTAAACTACAATTACAAGCATTCAAAAGAAAAGTTACAAAAAAGGAAAAAACAAGCTTACTGGATTATTTAGTACAGCAAGCATGATGATGCCAAAGTTATCATTATTTGAATACTCTTTTTCTTTTTTCTTCAAACTTCTTTTAGTTCTGAATGTCAGTGTTCATTTGGACTGGTACAATCTGCAATTTCGCTCTGTACTGGCAATTTGTTCCATGCTGCTTTTCTAATATTAAAATAACAACCACATGCAATTTCAGGGTTAACATATTTCCAGGCAGTTCTGTGTTGGCTGGAACTATCTTCGGTTTTGAATTACTATCCCCGGTATTCACAACTATTGCCAGTATTGCTGGTTGCCAGATGAACTGTTTTTGTAAAAATTAAAGAAAAACAGCATTACCTGCCAGAAGGGGACGCTATGCACAACTAGCAGAAAGCCACATCTTTCTCAGTTTAGCCTCTTCTCTCCCAGCAGGAGCTTGAGCCAGCAAGACTGCCACAAAAGCAGCCAGGAAAAGGATGTGCTATATTCTTTCTCACAACGTTCCCAATGAAGACAGTGACTGACAAATGGGTGCAATCCAGCTAATAATCCCCACCCGCTAGATTCTGGTTTGAAATAGATATGGAAACAGAAATGAATAATGAAGACAGAAGAACCAGGAGAGATGCAGAAAGAGGTAGAGGAGAGTGAATAAACAAAGCCATATACACAGCCCCTTTGTCTACTTCCAGAGGGCAAAAAAGAAAAAGAGCTGAAAGATTAGACACAATGGAGAAACAAAGAATTTCCTTTTTCCATTCCCTTTCCTAGTATGTACTATCTCCAGAAAAAGTACTCCTCCTCCAGTCTGTTCTTAAAGTGCCACAGGGAGCAAAAAAAAATTACTTTTCATCCTTTCCTAGAGATCTTGAAACTTGAGCAAGACAAACCTGCTAGCTCATTTGCCCAAGGTGAGGGGTAAAGGTGCAAAGAATAGATTTGGCAACATAACATGAAAAATAAGGGGTTTTTTCCATACGTGCATATTTTCAAATTGGCTGCTAAAAGCTCCCAAGCAAAATATTGGTATACAAAGTGCAAAAGAACTATCCAGGACAAATACATGAATTTTGTAAACCTCCAACAGCAGTAGTTTGCCTTGTATCCTGAGGAATCCTATTCCAACTTTGTTACACCTTCTGTAGATGCTATGCTAGATCTCTGATCATTCTTGACCCTGTTCTTTATACTTTTACTGGTTTTCTTCTTTTCTTTTTTTTAAAAACTCTAAGTAGACTTATGCAGTATATGGTAAAACAATTGATTTAAATAGGAACAGACTGTCTTCTGTCTGAAGACACTGAATAGTAATACAGCATTTTCACACAGCTATCTACAGTAACTCCAATATCCACCTCCTTACTGGTAATAGCCAATTTTAATCCAGTGAAAATGAACCCTTGGAAATGTAATTCTCACCACCACCACATACATTACTTTGCACTTATTACTACTGAGTTTCTTTAGTCATTGTATTGACCAGTTACTTTTGTTTTATTATTCTGCAGTGTGTTAGTGTCTTCACTATCCTGAAATTTTGGATCATCAAGTTCTGTCATTCCTTCTCTTTTTCAAATCATTTCCAGCACTGATCTCCACAGAACTCCACTGTTAGCTTTCCAAAGCTATGGAAGCTAACTATCTATTCCTCTCTCCCACTCATTATGCTTAACGCTGTGACTAAAAGAAAACTCATATCCATGAACAGCTTTAAAAAAACCCAACAAACAAACCACAAACAAAAAAACCCTACAAAAAACCACCAGGGGCTTTGGTGATAGTTGAACAACATTTTTTTAAAATTTAAAACAATATACAGACACAATCAGCAACATCCACTGTATGTATTTATTCCTTCAAAGAAATCCCACTGATTTGCAAGGCATGACTTTCATCTCCTAAAGGTACAATTATTCTGCCTCATCCTATTCATCCATGTGTTCACTAAATCCATTCCTTAATAAAAATGCCAATGAGTCTGTCCAGCACTGAAGTAATATTTACATTAGTATTACATTCCCAGAACAGGCTTTAGATATTTACAGTAGGTGTCCAATTTCTTTCTTCTCCCCCTGCAACCCCTCCAATTAGAAGAAATAAGAATAAAACCTTTCCTACAATATTAAAAGAGTAATGTATTTCATAGCTGTGAAGAACAGAAGGCCTAATTTCTGTGAGAAATTTCTTCAGAAGAAAGAGTCCCTAAAAGAACAGCTGATTAAGGATATTGAGAAAGTTTAATATTGATATACCATACTAAGTAGATTCACTATTTACAGGAGATATGCTTCTTAGCTCCTCCAGAATAAATTAAGTACAAAGACCAGCCAGTATACAGCAAGAAATTAGCTAGCACTGCCTTGGAGATCTCACAAGGACCATCTTATTTGGCACCTATTAATACACCTCAGCATCAGATGGCCAAAATATAGAGAAAAGGTATACAGTAGTTACACAAACATTCCTTTTCTATCTCAGGTTCAGCTGAATTACAGAGAAGGTTAATGAAGAAGCCCAAGTTGGTGCACTAAAGTGAAATACACGTTGGGGTGATGAAATAAGTCAACAACAAAAACCATGTCTATTTGGAATATGCATAAATATGTTCAAAATCGGAGAAGAAACATGCTGACACTTTTGTTGTTATTTTGAATAAGTGTTTTGGTTTGCTGTCACTGCTCAATTTTCAAATAATATAAGGCATATGGGTTGCATTAATTTGTTTTTTGCACTACTGCAAAGGTTGCCTCTTTATTAAAATAAACAATAAAAATACACAGATTTCACAAATGAGATGAAGTCTCATCTGCAAGCCGTATTTTTTAAAAAGTGAAAATAGCTTATTTTGCATCCTTACAAAAAACCAAGAAAGTAAAATACTTAACGCAAGATTCAAGAGGAAAAAACTTCATCTGCAAGCCATATTTTTAAGACAGAGCCTACTTTAATATTTTCCTTCAGTTGTCTCAAATCCAACAAAAAGCTATCTTTGTGATCTGTTTTCACTTTGTAACTAAGAATCTAGTGCATAAGAAAAAAAGCACATGATAACTGCTTCTATTCACGTATCTTGTCAGCAATGAAGTCTTGAAAATTAAGCTGGTGATATTTATACTGACTTTCATATTTAAGAAATATAGCTTTTTTTTTTCCCCCCCCACAATCCAAAGCAGTATTTGGTGTAAAAAAATTACTTCTGTTATCATGATAAAATAAAACAGTATGAATGGTTTTCAGTTGTTTTCTCATTCCAAATTAAAATTGTTCAGTACAACATTTCCCTGCCACATTTTTCTCTCAGTCTTCCTTACAATTCTCAGTATTCTTTTATGCTTGCTATCTAGAAAAAAATGTTTTCATACTCTACATGCTGAGATTATTAAGCTTGCTCAGTTAAGATATTTTGACCCCACAAGAGGACCAAACAGGAGACAGACTTAGGAAAATTGTTATATTAAACATGTAGTTTCTCATTTCATCATAAACGTGAATGGAAGCAATGTATCAGTGAAAATAATATTAAATGCTATGAAGATTAAGAACAGAACAGAACTCAGTCAGTGAGTATACCAACCTGCCTCCTCACTATTTTAAGGATCGTGTCAGAAAATGGTGGGAGGTAGGAATATTTAAGGAAAGCAGGTATACTGAGGAGACACAGTTATGCGGTCTCCTGACAAGGTGTTCCTCCCTCATTCCTATTAATTGAGAATATCAAGAGCCAAGCCTCAGACCTCATAAACATAGAGAAGGGCATCCCAACAGTCATTCAGCTCATAACTTCTGTATACTTTTACTCCTTCTCAGCTATGAAGACCAAAACATTTGTGTTTTGATAAAAACACATTTGCTTCTAAAGATAAGTGCATGTACATATTGGTAAGTGGGTATAAGTGAAATTTCCATGAAGTAAATTCCATTCAGAAGCAACATCTTTACTGCCTTGACTGGAGAGCAATTACATACACCAGCATTTGTTCCAGGAGTTACTTGTATTTGTTCAGACTCTCTTACTTCTTTCTGGAAGTGTAACATTGTCTTTGCTCATTATTTCAATGTTAATGTAATGTTTTTCATTTCATAAACAGAAGGAAAGAAGTTTTTTCAAGTAAGAATTTGTTCAGTATCAAAAAATCATAGTACTTCTGAAACAAAATGCTCATGAATTACCAAAGAATTATCTCCTACAAGGATATCACAGAAGAGGGAATTCCATGAAACTTCATGATTAGAAAAAAGTAAAAAGGTATCAGTGAGCATATTCAACCACCTATCATGATCGTCTTGATAGATGAGCTGGAGAGAAAGCAAATTGTAAAAGTGAAAAGTCCTGGCCTTGCAGTTACAGCAACTAACCCTTTCCCCCTCCTAATCCAATGATTGTGTAAACTCAGACTTACATAGGCTGGAAGATACAACCAGATCTAGTGCAACCTTCTGCCCAAAGCAGCTCTACACAAAGAAGGCTGTCAGGGCTCCTGAGTTTTGAACATCTCCAAGGACTGAGATCCCATGCCCTCACTTTGTTACCTGTTTCACCATTTTATCACTCCAGTGGTGAATTCCCCCTGCCACCATCCTTCCACTGGACACATCTGAAGAAAGAACGGCCCCATCTTCTTAGGCCATCCTAGGTAGCTACAGACAGTAATAAGGTTTGCCCTTAGCCTTCTTTCATTAAGGGTGAAGAAACACAGTTCTCTTACCTTATATGTCATATGCTCCAGCCCCTAACCAGCTTGGTGGCCCTCTGCTGGATTTGCTCCAGTAAGTCTATGTCTTTCCTGTACTGGGAAGCCCAGAACTGGACACAGCACTCCAACTGCAGTCCCACCACAACCAAAACGAGGGGAAGGAGCGCTTTTCCTTTTCCTGTGTTCCTTTCCACAGAGTCTGATGTTCAACTTCTGGTCCACCAGGACACACAGGCCCTTTTCCACAAAGCTGCTTTCTAGCCATGTGGTCCCCAGCCTGGACTGTTGCATGGAGCTATTCCATCCCAGATACAAGACTATGCATTTGCTTTTCTTGAACTCCTCTTAGCTCATTTTTCTACCCTGTACAAATCCCTCTGAATAGCACCTCTGCCCTCAAGTATATCATCCATGTCACCCAGTTTGGTATCATCCATAAACCTGCAGGCACTGCATCCCATATTGTAATTTATGGCATTACTAACACACTAAACAGTACTGGTACTAGTACAGACCCCTACAGGACACTGCTTGTAGTCAGCAACCAGCTGGATGTTCTACCACCGATTGTAACCCTTTGAAGCTGACAGATCTGACAGTTTTTTACCCAGTTTTATTACCCAGTTGCCCACTTCATCTCATTCCACAGAATCACAGAATTGTAGGGCTTGGAAGTACTCTGGAGTACTACTCCAGCTAGCAGTTGGATCTCTAAGTCCAACTCCCCTGCAAGCAAGCCAAAGAAAAAACATTCCTTGAGGCTATATCCAGACAGGTTTTGAGTATTTCCAAGGATGTAGATTTCACAAACTCTCTAGGCAATCTGTTCTAGTGACTAATCACTTTTACAGTGAAAAAGTTTCCTCTGAAGTATAAGTGGAGTTTCCTGTATTTCAGTTTGTGCCCACTGCCTCTTCTATCAGTGGGCACCACTACCTCCATCAGGTATTTATACACATTGATAAGATCCCCCTGAGCCTTCTCAGGCTGAACAATCCCAGCTCCCTCACTTGCTCCTTGATGCTTTAGTCCCATAGTCATGCTCATGACCCTGCACTTGACTTCATCCAGGATGTCCATATCTTTCTTGCACTAGGGAGCCCAGAACTGGACCCAGCGCTTCAGACGTCTCTCACCAGGTCTGAGTACAGGGGAAGGATCACCAGCCGCAACCTACTGGCAACGCCTTCCCTAATGTAACCCAGGAGAGTGCTGACCGCCACTGCCATGAGGGTGCATTGCTTGCTCATGGTCAGCTAGTGTCCACCAGGACACCAAGGTCCCTTCCTATAAAGTTGCTATCCAACCCCCAGCACAGATGGGCGCAGGGTTTTACTGCTACCCAGGGGCAGGACTTGATATTTTCCTTTGCTAAACTTCATGAGCTTTCCTCTCTGACCATTTCTCCAACCTGCCCACATCCCTCTGAACAGCAGTACACCCATCTGTGGTTCTCTTCCCAATTTTTCAATCCCCCACAAACCTGTTGAGCACATGTTCTGTCCTATCCTTAGCGAAGACGCTAAATACTATTGACCCCAGTATTGAACTCTGCAGTACACCACCAGTTATTGGCCTCCAGTTAGGTGGTCTTTGTGCTGCTATCAAAGCCCTTTTTGCTCAGCTGTCCAGACAGTTCCTTTACCTAGTCCCTGCTACATAGGTTTGTCTGTGAGGATGCTATGGCATACGGCATCAGAAGCTTCACTGAAGTAGAGATCAACAGCCACTGCTCACCTCGCCCACCAAGCCAGTCACCCCACCATAGAAGGCCATGAGTTTAGTCAAACTTGGTTTCCCCATTGTGAATCTATGCTGATTATGCCCAACCAGCTGCTGGTCCATTACATTTTTGTAAATGGTTTCCAGTGTTATTTGCTCTCTTCATTACCTCAGCAACTGAGGAGAGGCTGCCTGGCCTGCAGTACCCCTGATTTTCCATCTTGCCTTCCCTGAAGATAGGCATGACATTTACTTCTTCCTAGCTGTCAGGAATCTCCACTCTACCTTCCCCCAGGTTGGTCTGGTCAGGACCTTTAAAAAAATGCCTAAGACTGGTGACAATGGCCAGCCTCCTCATCAACTATGGGTGCATTCCAACAGGTCTCATGGGGCCTCAGTCTTTTAATAGTAAGGTCAGCTGTTCTCTGGGTACCCATCCCCCTGAGCCAGAAGGCAGGGATGGGGAGCAGAACAAAGCTCCCATTATCCAAGAGGAAATGGTCAGTGACCTGCTTGGCCAATTAGACACACATAAGTCCATGGGACCACCCAAGAGTACTGAGGGATCTGGCAGAAGTGCTCACCAAGCCCCCTTCCATCATCTATCAGCAGTCTGGGATGACTGGGGAAGCTTCACTTGACTGGAAGTTGGCAAATGCGATGCCCATTTCCAAGAAGAGCTGGAAGGAGGATCTGGGGAACTAGAGGCCTGTCAGTCTGACCTTGGTGCTGGATAAGGTTATGGAGCAGATCATCTTGAGTGCTATCACACAGCATGTCAATGACAACCAGAAGATCAGGCCGAGTCCACATGGGTTTTATGAAAGGCAGATCCTGCCTGACTAACCTGATCTCCTTCTATGACAAGGTGACCTGCTTAGCGGACAAGGGAAAGGCTGTGGATGTAGTGCACCTGGGCTTTAGTAAAGCCTTTGACATTGTTTCCCACAGCACTCTGCTTGAGAAACTGGCTGCCCATGGCCTGGACAAGCATACTCTTTGCAGGGTAAAAAACTGGCTGGATGGCTGGGCCCAAAGATATTTTTTGTAAATGCAGCTAAATCCAATTGGCGGCCAGTCACAAGCAGTGTTCCCCAGGGCTTAGTGTTGGGCACAGTTTTGTTTAACATCTTTATCAATGACCTGGACGAGGGGATCGAGTGCACCCTCAGCAAATTTGCAGATGACACTAAACTGGGTGGAAGTGTTGATCTGCGTGAGGGTAGGAAGGCTCTACAGAGAGACCTGGACAGGCTGGACTGATGGGCCAAGGCCAACTGTATGAGGTTTAACAAGGCCAAGTGCTTCATCTTGCACTTGGGTCACAACAACCCCATGCAACACTACAGGCTTGCAGAAGAGTGCCTGGAAAGCTGCTTGGCAGAGAGGGATCTGGGGGTACTGATTGACAGCCGTCTGAATATGAGCCAGCAGTGTACACAGGTGGCCAAGAGGGCCAATAGCATCCTGGCTTGTATCAGGAATAGGGTGGCCAGCAGGAGCAGGGAAGTGATCATGCCCCTGTATGCGGCGCTGGTGAGGCCGCACCTTGAATACTGTGTTCAGTTTTGGGCCCCTCACTGCAAGACAGACACTGAGGCACTGGAGCATGTCCGGAGGCCAATGAAGCTCGTGAGGAGTCTGGAGCACAAGTCTTATGAGGAGCAGCTGAGGGACCTGGGGTATTTAGTGTGGAGAAAAGGAGGCTGAAAGGAGACCTTATCACTCCCTACAACCACCTGGCAGGAGGTTGTAGTGAGGTGGGTGTCTGTCTCTTCTCCCAGGCAGCAAGTGACAGGACGAGAGGAAATGTCCTCAGGTTGTGCCAGGGGAGGTTTAGATTGGATATCAGGAAAAATTTCTTAACTGAAAGCGTTATCAAGCACTCAAACAGGCTGCCCAGGGAAGCATGGTTGAGTCACCAACCCTAGAGGTATTTAGAAGATGGATGGGTGTGGCACCTAGGGACATGGTTTAGTGTGGACTTTGTAATGTTAGGTTAACAGTTGGGTTTGGTGATCATAAAGGTCTTTTCTAACCAAAATGATTCTACGAATCTATTATCTGTTTCTGATCAGGCAGTGTGTTTGTCTGTAATGCTTGTTTGGTAATGCTGACCCTTATTCTCTTAACTGTCTCATTACCCATCCCAAGGCAGAGCTCCATGAATTCCTGCTGCTCTCTCACATAAAGGAAAATTTTCCCTTTCTTGTCTTCCTAGCCCTAGTTTGGCTACAAAGAGACTGCGGAGATTGTGCCACAGGCTTTGCTAAAGTCAAGGTATACAACATCTGCTGCTTCCTTCCATACAGCCAGGTATCACAAAAGGTAATCAGGTCATTCAGGCACAATTCAGGTAAATCCATTCTGGCTATTCCCAGTCATCTTCCTGTCCTTCCTGTTCCTGGAATTATCTTCCAGAAAGACTTGCTCCATAACCTTCCCAGATATTAAGTTTAGACTGACCAGGCCTGTATATGCTCAGACCCTCCTTCTTGAAGTTAAGCATGACATTTATTGTTTTCCAAATGTCAGTAACCTTTTTCAGTTATTGGGACCTTCAAAAACTATGAAAGTAGCCTCATCATGACATCAGTCAGCTCCTTCTGCACTCCAAGTACAAGGTATCTGGTCCTGCGGACTTGTGTATGTCCAACTGACTTATGCATTCCTTAATGCCATGATCTGCTGTGGGTAGCACTTCACTCCCACAGACTCTGCTTGTAGACTCTAGAAACTGAGAAGCCAAAGGGCAGAACTGACTAGTATGCTGACGTTTCCAAGAGGAAAAAAACCAACAAAACAACCCACAACTTAATACCTCACCTTTTTCCATATCCTCTCACTGAGCTGTGGACCCTTACTTTCCTTTAGCTTCACTTTTGCTCCTAGCATATTTACAGAAGCCATTCCTGCAGACCTTCACATTCCTCACTAGCTGGAAATGCATCCGAGTTTTGTATTTTGTAACATTATCTATGTGCGTTCAGGCAGGGTCTCTACATTCCTCCCAGGTAATCTGTTCTTGCTTCCACCTTTGGACTGTCTGTGTTTGGGCTCAGGAACACACTGTTTATCCATGCCGTGGTCTTCTGCATTATGTTAGGTGCTCTTTACCTTGTGTTTCCTACTTGGAAGAGCTTTCTAGTTCAGCCCTGACAGAATTTGAGATATCTATTAAATGAATATTCAGAGTTTGTATAACAGAAATAATCTGCTCTACAAGGGCATACGTTACCTAGAAGAGCCACATGATGCCACTGACAAAATAGAATATGCTGTTGAGAACACAAGCAGTAGTGTTCAGTGTTTCCTAAAAATGCCTGCATTCTCGCACATGTACACCCGAGTAATGCACACATGGATCTGTCCACCACTCAAAGCACCAAGTTTCCTGCATTACTTCAGAGAAATGCATCATGCATGGATAACAGGTCAGACACTTGCCAGATCAAGGATCTGCACTACTCCATTGAAGGAGGACTGAATGACTGAGTTCTACCCCTCCTTCCTTCCTTCCCTGAAATGGTCTGTAAGTGGCATCTGGCCCATACCATTGTGGAAGCTGGACCAGCCCGCTTCTGTCTTTTGTTGAGAAGCATTAAGGACCCTTCCTAAGGTGATTACACTAGAGTTTAAGAGCCTCCCATTACTCTTTCAAAAACTTTTAAAGGTTAAATATTCTATAGCATTAATGCAAAAGTCTGGTATGTATTACGAAAGAAAATACACAAAACTTGTTGGAAAGATATGCTAGGAGAAAGAAAAAGCAAAACTGCAAAAACATCCATTAGTCCTCAGTCTTAAGACAATTCTACAGTGAGATGTTAACTGAAGCCAAGGCTACAAATCACTAACCAAAAAAGAAACCATACTGTTAGAAGAAAATGAAAAGGCCTGGTATTTCAGGATACAAAATTCCATGCCAAAAGATCATACTAAAAGAAAGACCTATTGAGCTCCTTAGGCTGGGCTACTCTAAAATCATCAATTACCCAGTCCTGAGCAAAAGCCCTTTCTCACCTATATTGCTATTAGTTTCATGATTTTTGTTTTAAGGCCACAGTCTGTGAAAACATCCTTCAGACTTAAGCTCTACCTTTACAAAACAATTTGGCTTTCAAAAGCTTGACAGTAATACTGGAGTTCATACTTTACTTCTGTTCATATCTTGCTAAAACATAAAGTTCAGAGAACATAAAATTAGAGAAAAGCATTATTTTTTCTTGTATCTCTTGTACTAAACCAATTATTCTATGGTAAATATTGTGGCTTAAGTGTATTCAACAAAAAACATTATACCAACTTATCTGTTTCTCCAGTGATAATTTTCAGGATAGAGAATGGATCTTTCCAAGTCATTTAACAATGGTTGTATCCAACTGCTGCTCATTCCTAACAACTTTTCCTTCAAGCACTGCAAATAGCCTTTTTTCCATAACTTATTAATGGGTATTCTCCAAACATGATATTGCTATAGCAACACCTGCCATAATACCAAGGTTTCTGTTGTCAGATAAAGGTAAAAATTACTCCTAAATACACAGTAAAGCCACATAAAACTGTATTAAGACCTAATTTCAGCAAAGAAATTTCAACAATTCAAGATAAGCTTCATGTTGATAAGAAATCACTAGACTATCAGTTATTTCTGTGTAAAAAAACCTTTAAAAATATCATAGCTTCGTAAATGTAGTAAGAAGTACTCTACAATGGATAGTTAATCCATTTTGACAGTCTCATCAAGCCTGACAAACAAGTAAAAAAATTCCTGTAAGTATACACAATCTTGTATTTTAAAAAAGTAGTAACGTAGTAGAACAACTAGAAAGGATCTTGCAGTTCTTTTTTCCCCATCTTTCATGAATTGTTATATATTTTGTACAGTTTTGGCAAAACAGAATCTGGAGGACACAAAAAACAGTGTACTACTCCAATAGTTTCAGAACTCCTGCAAACAATTAACCCAGTTCCTGCATCCACGTAGCTGAAATTTTTAACTGGTCTCATTTCCCACAATGTTTACTTCTGATTGTTGTGCTTGAGACATTATTAATTTATTTGCCAATTAAGTTACTTTTAATCTCTAGTTCTAACAATGCAAACATATAGAATCAAAAATTAAATGTCATTCCAACAACAACACAATATCTGCAAATTAAAAAACAAAGTTTCTTAAATACAGCCCAGCACCAACACTTCCTAGGTTTTCAATAGGTGCAGAATGGTGCATATGTGAGTTTGTACAGGATATTAAAAACCAGTAGACACAGACACAGTATTTAACCTGAAAAGTAAGCATCTAATTATGTCCCACTCCTAGGAAACAGTGTATTTACAGTAAAATTATGCCAGCAGGGTTTGCTTTGAGTCCACTTGAAGACAGGAAAAAAGCATCCCCAAGACTTAGTGATAAGACAAGAATTACCAGATAATAGCAAGCATTTTCTCCTTCCTATAATATCAGATTGTAATTAGTAAAGATCCACACTAGAAAGAGAAGTTAAGGTCTTGTAATTGAAAATTCAGATTTGTCTCACTCAGAAGGACAGCAGCTCTTACAAGTCCTGCTGAGCTCAGGCAGCCAGCCTCTAACAACAGACGCACCATCAGGCAATTAAGGTTTTTTTTTTCTTTTTTTTGTTACAGTCTGGATGAAACATAATAGTTGTTCCATGAAGTGGCAGCAGCCATACTGAAACACTGTGCTGAGCAAGAAACAGATTGCCCAAGTAAATGAACTAGTACAAAAGGTTTGTGGGTTTACAAACAGCTGAATGAAGAAATAAGGCGGCAAGGAATTCTCCTTTATTGGGATTTCAACCACTCACATTTTTTTTCCTGAGTAAGAGAAACTTAAGCCATTGCACTGAAAACCTTGGTAAGACAGACAACAGTGTCAAGGTCCCAGAATTTCAGTCTCTCTTCCCTGAGCCTGATACAAATTCCCTATGAAATGGAATCCTCCTCTCGTGCCTTCTGAGTTCATCAGGATACATAAAGTCCTTCAGAAAAGACCCTGTTCGTGCCACATGCCAGCAGTCCCTAGAGGTCTTTTTTTTTTTTTTTTTTTCTTGGATATGTGGTAGGGGAAAGGTGGTCTGGATCTCTTCCTAACTGATGGAAGAAAAATGCATATTTAGAAAGAGGTATGCTGCCTTTGGCAACTGGGAAAAAAAAAAATCAGAAAAAAATTGTATTATTTCCCTTTTCTTTCAAAGACCTATTTTCTTCAATCTACAGCAACCCTTCATGTCTCTGTCCAATGAATAAAGAACTTCTAGAAGTTTTAAGTAGCCATCTCAAGAAATCTTCTAATCTGAAAATACACATGCTATCAAGACTCTGGTGTAACATCCACTTTCTGGCTCCAAACCACTTTGGCTGGTGTAATTATTTTTGTTGTTTTTTGTCTTTTCAACTGAACTTCTCTTTGCAGCTTGCTATACTCCTCAACATACAGTAAGAGAGAATGCAGACATTCTTTCTTACATAAAACATCTAAGAAGTAGTTTATGGACTATTTCTTCATGTTACATGGAAAACGACCAACTCCTATATTCTGCACACTGTTTTGAAAGGATATGCATCTCACCTGACAAGTGTTTGGGATCCACACACTGAAACTGCTGGAACAGTCTGAGTAATACAAGCCTGCTCGAGGTTGCAACTTTGTAGATTGCTTACCAACTTACCTTATTAACCATTTCTATTCTGTCCATTTTTTCCTAAAAATTCTAAAATATCCATTCAGTTATGCCAGGAGTTCTTCATGAATCCTACGAGCAATAACTTAAAACGAAGTGTTGCTGGGAGTGATGTTATACCAATATAAAATCTCCCACTATCTCAAGTAACATCAATGAAAGTGAAAGCTGTCTTGTCGCTTTTCCATGCTGAATGAGGAATATTTCTACACCAACTCTAAAAAGCTTAGTCTAGAAATCAACAGTGGTGAAAAAATATGTAAACAAGTAATGCCTTTTAGGCTGAGATTCATAAGAATTGGGATTTTTTCTTTCATCTAAGAAACAAACTGTAGAGCTAGTGTCTATTTGTTCATTTTTAAAGACTAAAAAACCCCAAGAAAACCAATCTTTTTGCTATAAAAATATTATTAATATAAGAGCGCATTTTTTAACAATAGAGACCACTTACAGCACAACTTCCAATAACTGAGTACGTTTACTAGCTATTTGCCTGAGAAATGGGGGAGCTTTTCCTCTTTCTCAGCTGCTCACTTTGAAGACTCCTCTCTTTCTATAAACTATTTCAAAGCAAAATTTGTTTGCCTTCAGCTCTCCAGGTTACAGATCTATCCTTCCTTGACAATTGCTCTTAAAGTTAACACAAGTCCTGCACTCATTAATGCCAAGTGAAGAAACAGCTTGAATGTAGTTGGCCAATACAGTCCTGGGCACAGGCGGCCTTTAAGATGTCTGCATGAGCTAATCCTGGAAGGAAAAGCACAATGTGGACAAAGTGAACGCTTCTGGGAGATGTGTGCAGAACGGATCTTGCAGTGAAACCCTCTCAGAAGCATGCACAGAACCCTGTAAAACATGGGCTTGTGAGCTCAGTGCTGCACCACACCTGATCACTTGACATATACTCTTACAAACTGAGAAACATCTCCAGAATCCTCACCAAGCTCCAATAGACACATAAAAAAAGAACAATTACAAGACCAAGTTTAAGACTTGATGGTGAGCCAGAAAAGCAGAATGCCCGAATATGACTGTCATGTTGCTTGAGCAGTGCTTTACGTTTTAATACAGTGCTGCCCATTTTCTTTTCCCCTTTACTGAGTTAGGAGGACTCTTTTTATTCTAAGTACTGTGCTAAATACCCCTATGATTCCACCTGATGAATCTGGCACAAAGCACGTCTAAATGGGTCAACAAAGCCTTTCCCGTTACCAGCTTTTTTGAAGAATAAGATCTGTGCAAGGATAAGGAAAGATTTTAAAGAAAAAAGAAAGAAAGGTTAAAAAAACCCAAACCCCAAACCAGCCATTTTATGTGAAAAGTTTTCTTGTCCTATACAGGACTTGTGCTCAAGCCTTATAACTGGAATTCACACCTCATTTAAACACACATAATTGTAAGCAGTATCAGTTAAAATTGAGATATGACTAAGTACAAAACATTATGAAGATACAACATTTCTGAAGCATTTGCTGATATGTCATAACATATAAGATTCAAAAACTGTATCAATTGACAGCAATGCTGAAATTGATAAAAAAAGGTCTGACTGAAGCACTACCAGTCCCTTGCAGCTAAAATTTCACATTACTACAGAACTTTGAAGTCAAAAGTAAAACACAAGTAGCATCATACTTAAGAGAACTGACAACAGGATACTGTATTGCTGGGTGCACAAAATAGCTTCCATACTCCTGAATGGCAAGAGAACTTTAATTTCTGCACTTTAACTGTTACAGTAAAAACTTCAAGCACCATACATTTCTAAACAAATCCATGTTTAGCCTGGCAAGCTTAAGACTCAAATTGTCTAACACCTTGACAGATGCAGCAAAATGGAAATATGCAAATGTTTATAATTTTCCAGCTGTGTTACAGTAATGACCAGGCTGCCTCTGGAAATGTTTCAGTTAAGTTTCAGTAATGCAGTCCCAGGAAACAGATGAAGCTTTTTGTTACTAAAATTAATTGCCTCTAATATTTAAATATCTAAACATGGTATTACCTTCATGGCACGGATTTCTTCTATTAATCTCTCAACTCGTTTTTGGTTCTTTAATTTCAAGTCTTCAGAACCCCTGCAAATGAAGTCTGTCTTTATTAAAAAAAAAAAATTGGTTTTATTCACTGTATTTTCCCCATTCGTATCTATGCAAACTGAATAATATTTTTTGCTATAGAACCTTGCAGACAACTGCAGTCAGAAAACATTGCACAACTTAGGTTCAACACCAGAATAACATAAAAGATCAAGTCTGATACTTTTAGAAGTGCTGTAAAAGGTTCTGTAAGTGATTTGGATTAGCTTCCAATACACTAAATCCCTTTAATAAAATGTTATCCCAATTCTGTTCAATGAAACTACTTTTTAGTTAGTATTTTTAGTCTATCTAAAGTGATGTAAAAATTAGAAAAATATAATTCAAACATCGTAGTGCCTTAAGTTTTAAATATGATACATGTTTCTCCTAATTCTCCGTTTCTGAGGAAACAGTTAAGATACTGTCTCATTTATAATCACACAAACAAGAAAACTGGTACTTAAAACTGACTTTTTCAACTTTAATTTCCCGATGTGTCTGGTTAGTCTGCGAATAGTCAGGACTCTGGCCTTCTTCACATCTTTTCTCATCTTCACAACCTGTCAGAAAGATATAAGACATTATAAAGTTTGCTTTCGTTCACTAGTTTCCATATACAAAACTTTCATTACATTGACTTAAAATTTTAGAAATTACTTCAACAGCAAGAACTGGTTTTGAAAACGGAGTGCATTCCCCAGATAACCAAATCTGAGTTCAAATTAATTCAAATTTCATTTAAAAATCAAACTGCTTCCATAAACATCAGAGAAGAACAACCAACAGTCTAAAAATGTGTTTGAGGTCTAACCAGAAGACAAGACATTCCTAGGTAGCCATACTTTAGCTCAGTCTAGTTCTAAGAATAATATTAGAGATTTGAAGAGACTCACCTTTTGCCTCCATTTATTTTTGTCCCGGTGAAACAGCACCAGTACTTTTCCATTAGTACATAATACGTAAAAGCATTTTCGTTACAAAACATTTTGAAAGGTTAAGGAAAGACTCCCAAACTAAACATTATTTATTATAGAACAGAATTTGAGATATGAAAATCTTTATGTATTTGATTTTTATTGAAAATAAAATCAAAGTGATTTCCAACTCACTGTAGTATCTTTCAACTTCCTATCCTACCTAGCACTCTCTTCTCGAAATGTATTTCAAAGTAGACAGTATTAAAGAAACCTTGACAGTGATGATTTGGTCTTATTTCTTGCCCCAAAATAAAAGAAACAAACAGAATTCTAATTATTATTAGATAGATGGTACAAACATATGAATCTTTACAACAGTTCGCTATTAAATTCCATCATGGGAAACCTCAGGCCTAGGCATTGTCTTGTCAATGATGCACATTTTGGAGATACAGGGAGTCAATAGTGACTTATAACCTTGGTTTTTTACAACTGAGGCTCCTCCCCCCCCCCCCCCCCCCCCATTTATTCAGAGGTATCTTACTATCACTATTATAAAGATTTTGTATTTAACAGTTAAACTTAGAAAATACGAAATATTGAAACAAGCAAAAAAAATCAGCCTTCCTGACAAAAAGCCAAACTTCTCTTAAATTCTTCCAGTGGCATAAGTGTCAGAGTAAGTTGTCACATCTTTCTCAAGGCTGTTCTTTACCTCTTTACCTTCTAATTTCTCAATGATAACATCAAAATGATTGATTGATGGCGATTGCACCATCAGGTCAGTTGTAAACCTGGATCAAGCTTGACCAGAAAAAGAAAAAACAAAATAATCTTCAAAGCTCAGAGGAACATTTCATGCATATAATGGGAAGCCTGGCTAGTATATACCGCTGTGCAGAGATTACAAAGGCAAGACTATCTCATTTACTAAAAATACAGCCAACTCCCCCTCCCCCCCATATTTTGCACACCTGGTTATGTTTGTAGCTAGGCTACCAACACAAGCAAGCGGTTACACCTTGATCTGTACTCAGCAGTGGCTCTACTGAAGGGTGAATCAATCAGAGCAAAGCAATTTCTGGAGAGGGGCACATGCCGATTGCCAGCCCCATCTCTGCCAGGGCAAAGAAGCAGCATGTGGAGCAGCGCTCCCCCAAAAAGCAGGGGAAGGGAGTTGTAGTGGGGCAGCGTTACTGGCACTTGCACAGAGAAAAGGGAAAAGGCAAAGAACATTTTTGAGACAAGAATGACATAAAATTGGGTCTCCTGTTCTAAAATTTGTACAGCAAAGGTCAGTACTTACCTCAGTTACCCTAGTGAAAATAACTGTGCACACAGGCCTACTTACTACAGGCATTTCTACTTCACTTAACAGCAGAAACCACATGCCAAAAAGCATCTGTGCCAAGTCTCTGCTAGACAGCAGCACTGCTCGGGTCTCCATCCACTAAGGAAGAAATTCTTACATTACCATTTGACATCTGAGCATGTAAACATTTATTTTTATAAAATATTGAATGGAATTATCACAGCTAGTATTATGGCTTCTTTTAAATGGAAGAAAGAAAACAGAGCATGTTCTGGCTGAATACCTCTTAGATACTATGTTCTAGCAGTTTGGCACTTCAGATGCAAGCTGGGTATGTCTTCTTAGAAAGTTTGGAGAGGGGGGGTTGTTTGGTTTTAGTTTTGCTTGGTTTTTTAACCATTAAAAACACCCACAAGCTACAAACATATTTAATTTAAATAACTCATATGTTACATTTTAGTTACTGTGTATCCAAACACAAAGTATACTTAACTTTCCTCTCAAAAAATATTTTTTAATATATTTTTTATTAGAAATATTAGTGCAGGCATAACATGTTTCCGGGGCCTACAAGAGCCAAAACCCAGCTTCCCCTGCTGCAAGCCAATGAAGGCTGTATAGACATATGACAGCAGGAATGAGGGAAGGTATTCGCTCTGGCAGACTAGAAATATCAATTCATGTAATCCACAGTCACTTCTTTCACACGGGACAGTATGCATCGGCTGTGTTCTTGGAAGTACTCATAAAGTTCTCAAGAAAGCAGTCAGCTCTTTGGGACACAAATCAAAAAAGTTTTGCTTTAGATTTACAGTGTGCCTGAAACAATGGGGCTTAGACCACCAGGGTGGCTCCTAGGGCTCACTGAACTACCCGCCTCTCGTGTTACAAAATGAGATAGGCAACTTCATCTTGAGTAAAAAAAAAAAAAAAAAAAAAAAAAAAAAAAAAATCAAAACCATACTCCCACTCCCCCCAACCAGTAGTATATTTTGAAAAACAATAACAACTCTTTATTCATAATAAGTAAGATTTTTTATAACTAGGTTAAGGAAAGACAACAAGAACAGGAGAAGTTTTTGCACCAAAACTTAGAAAGGCTGCAGTATTAAGTCGGGATCAGACTAACCCATGCTTTAAGACCGGGCAATATGGATTTTCAATCTACTAAGAGGTTGCAGTAAATGCAAAAGAATAATTATAAACACAGCCAAATCTCAATGCAAATGATTTCTTCTATCAATAGGAACACATTCTAGGATTCCTGGAAATTCAGGAAGCCTGCAATTGTAAGCAGAAATAACCACTTCAAGGATTTTTTGCAACAAAGAATGCTTTCCTTTGTTGAACATATTTCTTTATTCTGTTGGAAACCATTATCTACAAGGCAATTAAACCATTAGTATTTATTAAGAAATATATGTGTTTAGTAATGATAATAAATATTTATTAATTACAATTTTTAAAAAGTAAGAATAGAGAATATAAAAGTATTGGTGATATCTAAATTACTAAATCTAAAAGAGATCATAGGGGAAGTGAACTCACTTTTAAAAAGCAGCCAAGGTAGTAACACTCTCTAGCCTCAAAGCACAAAAGCTATGGTTAAGAATAAGAATCACTTCCATTCTGCAGTGTGCCTTGCACAGTACACTATAAGTACTGATATTACTACAGATCCTAAACAAAGATGAAATACAAAAAAATTCTATGGCTGCAGGTATTCCACAAAGAGAGGCTTCCATCACCTCAACAGCTTGCAACCTACAGTAAGCACTGCCACAAAACATGACCTCTACCAGCCAACTGCACTGAGCCATTTCAAGCCACAGTAGCTGCTGCTGTTTCAATAGAGAAGGGGCAAACATGGGTACAGCATGGGACCAGCAGATTACTAGCCAGACAAGAACTAGAAATCCTCTCCTCCAATTTGCTTTTACCCAAGGAGTGTGCATTACTGAAGGGTATTACAACAGGAATTGCTCACTTCAGCACAATCTACGTTCACTCCCAGTACTCGCTGTTAGCAGCAGCAGTATTTGGCAATAAAAAAAGCCCTGATGTGGACGGATGGGTACACGTGGCATGGTAACAAGTAACAAGAGGGTATACATCAAACCAAGAAAGCAATTTCCAGCAAACAATGCACCTCACAAGTGTATGTTTAAAAGCATCACAAGTACTGTATTTAACCCAGAATTTTCAGCTGAGGAAGGAGAAACCAACAGCTTCAGCCACTTTGCTGCCTTATTCCAGGTTGCTCCTGCTTCTGAAGGGTGAATAACCATTCCCAAAGACTTGCCCTCTTGTGTGCTAGTCCGATCAAGCCTTCCTCAACCCTCAACATGTCCAAGCCCTCCTCATGCCCAAGCAGGGGGAATAAAGGGAGGGAAACTGACACAGGATTGTTTAATTGTACCTTTGATCTCTAAGTTTCCTTCTATTTTTTATTTTTTTTTGCAAGAAAATACTTTAGTTTGAATACTGGTATTTCAGTCATAGTTACAAATTACTTAATTTCAACTAACAAAATCTTGAAAGAGCTCAATCAGTGCCTGAATCAGTGTTGGACTTACTGGAAATGGCTTCTGATCATGTACATTATCCCTTTAAGTTAATGGGATATGGTTATTGTATATAATACAAAACACATTGTAATAGAACAGAAAGTTAAGAGCCTCCCACACAAGTTAGCTGTTGTAAAAAAAACTTTTATGAAAACTTTCAAGCTTCTTGAAGAGAAACCTAAGGTATTTTTCAATGAAAGAACCAAAAAATTATCTGATTTAGGTTCCAAAACTTTAACTCATTACAGAATGGTCCTCATACTGGCAATGGCCACAACACACCAAGCAATGCGGACAAAATGACAGTATAAGCACAATATTACATTCAAATTCACATGACTAGTCAAAGGTATTTGCCTTCACATTTTTAAGACAACAGCAGCAAAGTTCTCAAAGGAACACTACACTGGAATAAAATGTTATACTTGGCCACTTCTGAAACTTGTTTTGAGGTCTGTACAGGCAACATGCCTCCAAACTAAGCTAGTGTTCAGCCAATTAGAAAAAAATAAAGGAAAGTGTGACTAAAGATTTGTAGTATATCAAGAAAAGTATGTGTCTACTCTGAACTATAGTATAAACCATACTTGATAAAAAAAAAAATCCCCCAAACCAAACCATTCTTCAAAAAATATTAATCCAATGGATTAAGAGAAAAAATAAGTAATAACATGTTTCTACCCATGACTTGTTTAATATATTCTATTCAAAAACACTAAGATACTAGAAGAACCATGTAGGTTTACAATATGAAAAGTGTTTTTTTCATGTTACCATGTACAAAAGCTAGTACTGTACATGAAAATACCTCAAAGACCCAGAATGTCTTAAATTCTTCTTAACTCAAAGTTAATAGAAGTTTACTTATGCAGTCAGCCCCAGCTATCCAAAATGCATGAAAGCCAATAAACTGATGGCCATGTCTTTTTCCTCTGAGCAGCCTGGAGCACACACAACTGTTCTCCTTGGGCTTCAGCCCACGAGGTGCTGAACATTTTGGTCCTGACCCAATAATGCACTTAAACAAATTATTAAATCCTTAAACAACCAGCACTAGACAGACTGGATTTTCTTCATCCACTTCTGCTTTATGCCAGCACACAGTCTAGTCCTAGTTCTTGTACAAGTAACCAGAAAAGACAAATCATTCTGTTCTCCTCAAGGAAGGACACTGCACCTAACCTCATCCAGTGAAAAAATTCAGTGTAAGAATTTATAGTGTTCTGAAATATCCATAATGCTATACAAACACACACCGATTAAAGAAAGGTCTCCCTCCTCTCCCCCAGTGTGGTGAAGTCTCTCCTATATGATGACTGGCTTCAAGGTCCAGACACAATTGCAAAAAAATTTCATTTACAGTTGAAGATATCATTCCTAAGCAATATTCTGTAATTTTACATAGACATGTCTAAATCCACTTTGCAATATAAGGTCTTATGTCTTTTCTGTCACTTGATGCCTGGAAAGAAATAAAAAAGGGTGGTTCTGAGTTTGCTTTTCTGCTTCAGTTTCTCCCTGTTCTCTCAAGGCTAACAGGCTTTATTCGACATGAAGGTCACACCTGACAGTGGCATGACAATGAGAAAACATCAAGAATCAACCTTGTAAATTCTGTCTCAGGAAAGAATCTATTTTAAATATACCTGATCAAATCCCCATCAACAAATTACCACATACCTATACAAATTGGGTCCCGTGAATGAATGCTAGCGATAAATAAAATTGTAGGTACAAGCTATACCTCAGTCCTAGTGGAACCCTTTCATGTCAAGAGAACCCCAGCAGGTTGAAATAAAAGTCTGATCCATTAAGATCAGAATGGCTCAAAGCAAAAGGAAAAAATTATTTCCATGTGCCCAAAGGTATAGAACAGCTTTTTGATTTTACTGTATTAAGAAATTTGCTTCCAAACTCCCTCAAGTTTAAGCAGCATTGCTAAAGTAGAAAGGGAAAATGTCACTAAGCCCACACCAAATTCAGTTGTGTATGTTGCTTGAATTACACATCAACAAATGTCAAAGCAAGAAATCCAGCTTAAGAAAAATAAAAAGAAAGTGAAATGTATTTGAGTATTCAACGTCTCTCCAATACCTACAAGAAAAACATGGAACTAAGTAATGTTTCAGTTCTCACTGATCTTCCCTTTCCTTGTTTTAGGGCACACCAAAAGCATTGGTTCAATTTTATAGTTACTTGGCAGTCTTCTAACCAAGAAATTACCATGGCAACAGAGTATTCTAAACGTTAATTTTTGGTGCTATTTGGCAACAGAGTGTTTTAAAATTAAAAACACCTGCAGCTGGATCACATATTAGCCAGAACTAACAATAGTACATAATCTTTTGAGTGAATAATCTAAGCGAAAAAATGTTTCTGGAACTTCATTACAAATATTTCTCTCTATTATCTGGAATGTCAGCTTGAAAGATCTAACGATTTTTAGATTCTTAGGAAAAGTTAGGAATTGCCAAGTTTACTTTTTTTTTTCTTTTTTAGAAAAAGAATCACTATATTACAGTATATATTTCATACATGTCAAAATATCTGGAAATAACCAGTCTTAGACTTATTACAGCTTCATGTATTTGCATTGTAAAAACATATATAAGTAGGGAGGTAAAGGCAAAAAGAACAAAGTAAATGCACTTATGTGGAATATCAGGGTTCAGTTGTTCAATTCCAAGACAGTTTTAAACAAATATATATCCACAAAAAAGAAAAACCCCACACGTCTTCACCATACAAAAGCCAAAACAAGGTGTTTTCAGCCAGATCAGTTTCCTGAACTGTTTCCCCTTATGGTTGGTCACATGAATGCTAGCTAGTTCCAGGACTAAATAGCAAAGTGAAAATATACAGAATGGGACAGAGAGATAGGCTGCAACAAAACAAACTACAATCAATGAGCTATCCCTGATCAAATCCCAGCATAGAGAGTGCTAAGAAAAACACACAGTTTCTTCAGCTAGCATCTGTGCCATGCCAATGTAGCATTAATCTTGCCTTTGCCACCTTCAGATACATGCAAACAGGTTTGAACCAAGGGGACTGAAGTATATAACAATACAGCTAACAGAATGTAGTCAAGTTCATGAAACACAAGGCAACCTTTTCTGCATTAAAATATAGCACCCTGCTGTCCAAAGCAGGCAGAAGCACCATCACTAGCTGGAGGCAACTGCAAAGCAAAACTCCCACTGCCTCTCCAGCCTCTGGGCACTCCCCCTATCAGGTTCCCAAGGGGGGCTCCTAAAGGTGAATGGGAAAAAGCACACTGCCTACAAGGGCACATTTCCACCTTTCTCACATGAAAAGCAATGCACACACTCCTTGGGAGTTACTGTCAAACCCTTCCTCCACAGTCTGTCCATGCTGCTTACTTTGTACTTTCTCAACTGAAGCACTGAAACACAAATTTCTTTTTTCAATGTAGCACCGTATTTCCTCCTGTATGGAGCACAGTTGTCATGTCTAGCATAAATTCTCCAAGTAGAAACCACAATGAGTACTCAGACAGCTAGCAAAGATCATTTTCATCTAAAGGTTTTGAAAAGCAATTCCAAATATCTCAGATAGTTGGGAGGGAGTAAGGCTAGTCTAGAATTACTTGCTCATTGCCAAAGACCAAAATTTAATGGATCTACTGCTTCGAAGTCGGTGTTTCATTGTACGGAGTCAGGCTCTATGTAGTACTTCAGAAAGCATTTGAGCTCTCAAGTCCAAACCAGGATCATAAGCTGGCTAGACACATTTATAAACCCTAATAAAGAGCAGTACATGTAAATGTCCAAATAAAAAGTAACTGTGATAAACTAGCCCAAAGATGCTATTTTACATAAAACAGCACATAGGTCACCACATGGAAATAAAAATTACACAAGTCTTCCAAAACGGAGGACTACCTGAAGGCAATTTCTAACCCTGCATTTAATTGATCAGCTGGATATGAGTCTGAAAAGCCCCAGCTAGCACTCTGCTAAAAATATTTCCATGGAATGTTGCAGGGGGATGTGACCAAGGCAGTCAACACAGCCAAACTCAAATGAATGGATTTCTATGTCTAGTATTTCTTAATTAGACCAGAGCTCTAGCTAGAAGCGACATGTGAATTTCACGCCACCTTATGCCTGGATTTCACAGGAAGACAGCAATAGCAGATGATCTTAAAGGTCTTTTCCAACCGAGGTGATTCTATTCTATGATTCTATGAAGCTACAGTAGGGACATAAGAATTATCAGGATGACAAATGATGAGAGTGGTGAGGGGTTTTTTGCCTTTTTCTCTTCAAATGGTGAACTTTTTAACAGCAGATGAAAAAAAAAAAAAGCACTGCTCCCATGGCAACATTATTAATCTCTGTATTACTTGCATAATCTGAAGCATAACACCATACCTTGACTATACTGACTCACAAACTGTGTAATTTTTTGCATTAATTATACAAATCAAAATCCTTATTCAAACCCGTAGAGCTGAACTGCTATCATGAAAACAAAATTGTGGCAAAACCAGGTATGACATCCTTCACATAAAGTCAGAAATGCAACAACAGTATTTCCAGTATTAATTTGGGGAGTGGTGTGATTGCTTTGGCTTTGGGTTTTTTTCTTCCTTTAAAGATGCACCATCATGTTACTGCTTCTTTTCTTCCACTTCAAGTAAGATAGGCACCTTTCTGTAAAAACTGCGCACTTAAAAAAAGAGTCAGAGGCCGCAATAAGGTCTCCCCAGAGCCTTCTCTTCTCCAAGCTCAACAACCCCAGCTCTCAGCCTTTTTTCATAGGAGAGGTGCTCCAGCCCTCAGGTCTTTTTTTGTGGCCCTCCTCTGGACCTGCTCCAACAGGTCCATGTCTTTCCTGTATGGAGGACTCCAGAGCTGGATGCAGTACTCCAGGTGGGGTCTCACCAGAGCAGTGGGGCAGAACAACCTCCCTTGACCTGATGGCCACACTTTCTTTGAGGCAGCCAAGGATATGGTTGGCCTTCTGGGCTGCAAGTGCACATTGACAGCTCACATCCAGTTTCTCATCCATCAGTACCCCCAAAGTCCTTCTCCACAGGGCTGCTCACAATCCTTCATCCTCCAGCTTGTAGTGATAGTGGGAGTTACCCCAGCTCAGGTGTAGGACCTTGCACTTGGCCTCATTGAGCCTCATGAGGTTCAAAATAACAGGCTAGCAAATTGCACCTGATTAAATGGGCATTTCAAGCATCCTTATACCATTCTTCTGGTCAACCAGTTGCCCTTTGCATGCTTCAGATCACTTTCAAAGAACTACATGACTCTGGCATTCAGTGATCATCCATCCCTCATTGACAGGCCTCCATTATCCTATGGCCAAACAGCAGGTCAGCTGTTGTACTGCCCCACTCAGACTAGCATTCAGGCATGTTTTGTCCTTAAGTAAAACATCAAGATTCATTTTCCAACTACAACAAAGTTGCTCAGCTCCAGCTGTAAGATCAGTTTGCTGCACTAGGGTACTAATTGGGGGTGGGATGGAAATGGGGAAATAGGGATGGGGCCATTGCATGCCAGTTAGCCCCACAAGAATGCATGCTGCCCCTTCTTTTTGCACTGCTAGAACTAATCTCACATTATCCTTGGATTTGTTTGTTTTGGAAGTGCTTTGGACAACATACACTGAAAGCAATTATTTGCATACAGAAAGGTGGCACAACTTTATCATAAGCTTTAAAAGCAAGCAGGAAATCAGCACCTGAGCTTACTCAAAGCTTAAGATGAAAATTCTGAAGACTGCCAGTCAAGCTGATTGTATAATGTATAATTTTGCTTTTTAGTAGTTTATTTATACTTGAAGTTCTTTAAACATTACATCAATTTGTATAACTACTTTTATGTAACACTGATGTTATGATAAATTTCTTCATTTACGTGCTCAAAAAATTAAGGAAAACATATCCCATCCTACATTTAAAACATACTGTTCCTGTGTCCATGTCATCTCAGAAGTCCCACTTTCTCAACTTTGTTTCAAAATTTAGATTTTCAAAATTTGTTTGCTGTTCAGTGTTTCCAATTGAATTTAATTAATGACCATTTTTGCAAAGAGGTATTGGCTTCCTAAGACACCAGAGAAAAACCTCAAGAGTCCTGAGAGCCAATACATTACAACTTTTCTCAGCTATCCTGAAAGAGTGGAACATTAAAACTGTGTGTATTCTGGAATTAAATTTGTTAACCTAGTTTCTGAGGAAATTAAGTTTGTCAGCACGTTGTTGCTTGTCAGTATCTCTCCCCAGTAACTTTTGGGCTTACTAAACAGAAACCAAGTTCGACAAACCAGAACAGGCCAGAGCTCCTACACATTTTGTGAAAACCGGTAGCCAAGTAGGAGATATGGACTAAAATTAGCATGCCTTGCATGAAAGGAATACACAAACAGAATTCAAATCTTCTCAATTTTGGCTGCTGATTAGTACATGCATACTCATTTGCCAGCACGTCTGGCTCTGAACCAGCCACAGAACACCAGTCACATCTCCTGATTGGCCAAACAGGTGGGAAAGACAGGTCATAACTAGGGTTACTGATTAGCACTCAAAGAGAGCAACTCCAATGCTAAAAAACTGTAGAGACAGAGTAGAACTGAGGATACTGGTATAAAGTTTTAGGGAATACTGGACTCAAAGCTGTACGACGTCAGGCATCATTGGCTCTGCAACTTGAACATACAATATGTTTTATTCTTACCACATTCTTTGGACTGATTTTTTTAGTCTGATTATTGAAGCTTCAAGGGAAATTAGAACACTTACAGCTTGCTGAACTCTAGAAGAAAGAGAGGTTCTTCTGTGCAAGATACTTCATGTAAAAAGAGACATTTTCATAGTTACTTCAATTGCCTTCAGCTCATGCTAGTATCACATGCTAAGAAGCCAGGGAAAGAATAGGAACCTGTGCAACATTATAGCAGCACAATATTTGCAAAATATCCGTATCTTAATATTACCAGAAAAATGCATTATTTTTTTGAATCTGTCCTTCAATACAACCACTCATTATGTACTAAGACTCATCCACTTCAAAATTTCTATTTCAATGTCACTATATAGTTGTTATTATACAGGCATAAAGGAATCAAAGGAAAAATGGCTTCAAGTTCATTAAACAAATAAAACAAAACTCAGCACCAGCTGAGGAGTGATCAAGTTGGAGAAATACCTATTAAATAATTTCTCCATTTCTCCATAAATCTGGAGGATAAAAAAATGAACTAAATGCTACATTTTTTAGATTGTCTATAAAGTATGTATAATCTGTTTTTGTGAAAACTGAAAATAAAAGTAACTGATCTTACTATGATAAGAAAAATGAACTTTTTGTTCTAAAATCTAAACTACTTTTCTTCAAACTCCTCCTTAGTAAAGTTTGTCCCTGTCTAAACATGTAAGAAGAGAAATAAGTACTAGGAAACCAAGAGGCAGGAAGGTTCTTTAGGTATGTGAAAACTCCCATCAGAAAAGGGGAAAGTCTTGACTATCAAATCCTGCTGCTAAAATGAAACTCAGTTCTAAGTTTAATCAATTTTTGGATAGAAGCAAACCACACCTCAAGTTAAATCTTGCAACAGTTAAAGCTAATTTTCATCATATATGGATAAGTATCACCAGTACTGATGCATTTTGGAGCAATAAGCAGCTCTCCCTGTGCTAATTCTCCTCACAACCTGAAGGGATTTCCATCATGCAAGTATACTTCTAACTAATGACAAAACTTTCTCCTATCTCTAACCTGTAATTCCTAAGAGCGTCTACTTTGTCTGATGCTCAGATATGACAATTCTAAAGTTTAGACAGAAAAAAAAAATCTGTATCACTAATGTCACAATATCGTATCAGAAACTATCACACAGGAGATAAGCAGAGAGGTATGTCATGGAACAAGGGAGTGTAAGAAAAACAATGGATGATGTCTAGTCCAATAAAATAAACGTTACAGTGAGTGAAGTTCTAGGGAGAAAAAAAAGAAAAAATCATAAGAACTTTTTCCTATGCCTGGAAAAAAAAAGCTGTGGCAATAAATATGTAATAAGGACTTAACATTCATGTTTTCAAAGGAAGAAATCTATTAAAAAAAAGAGAATAAGAGAGCAGGGAAAAACCAGAAAGGATGTGTATGTAGTTTTACTCTTTCAAAAGATTTGGTGCTTTGCATACCTGCTTACAAAAACTCTATCTTCTCTTTATTTTAAAAAAAATGCTAAGAAAAGCATATTTCAGACTTCTACTAACAGACTATAAAGTCTAGCATAAGGCTTGTCTTGTGCCCTAGCACAAAGCCACCTAGCACGCATATAAAATATACATATCACAACAGATCCAATGAGTACAACCCTGTTCAGAGCTAGGGAACTCCAGTGACTGGCAACAGCCACAGCCTCAGGGACCACACTCTGATAACCACTGGTATAAGGGAAATCCAGATATACATCACAGATTTTTCTTACTCACTCAAACAGGATAAATATTCAGCCTATATCAAAGACTACTAAAATCACCAGAATGTGAGGTGAGCTTCTTGGCTTCAAACATGCTTCAATATTATTGGCCTGACAGACTCTGAAACAGTATACTGCTTCCCACAAAACCCCTGCTCTTCCATTAAGGTGATTTCTGCTATCACGTCTCTATGACTTATCTTTTTTGTGGAAACTTTCTCTTACATAGCAGTTACAGATTAGACCAAAAAAAATCTTAAGAAGTGAGGTACTTTTCAGTCTTTTTGGAAGGACAGGAAGAACTCTTTTTAGTGGGAATGGAGAATTACCTTGCTACACTAGTCACCGTTCTTTATTCCTGGAGAACAATGTGTCCAACACACCTCATTATCCACCTATCATTTTTGACTGTTGCAATATTTAATGAATTACCAGCTATCTCTCTCTTCCCTTCCTTCCATTATTCTCGTTATTTCTGAACTGCTCCACAAGCAAGCAAACACCCTAAGTGCCTTTTTGATTTATATCGTCTGGAATTTCTATTTTACCATGCAACTAAGTTTAAGTTACGCTCTCCTGCTCTGATGCTACTCATTTCATTTGCAGCAGCCCACAGTTATTTTTGCCACTGGATGAAATCCCTTATTTATTCCTTTGAACCACTTACTATTCAAAACAGTTCTTACCACTTGTCTCATGACAGGAGTCTCTATTCACTCATCCCTTCCTACATTAGCATATCTGTACACAACCTCAGACTTCTTCTAATGTGCTCTCACAAAACAGCAAAGAGGAATCATAGAATCATTTAGGTTAGAAAAGACCCTTAAGATCATCAAGCCCAACTGTTAATCCAACACAACAAAATCCACTGCTAAACCATGTCCGTAAGCACCACATCCATCCATCCTTTAAAAACCTTCAGGAATCAGGACTCAAACCACTTCCTGGGCAGCCCATTCCAGTGCCTGGTAATCCTTTTGAGAAGAAATTTTTCCTAATACCCAATCTAAACCTCCCCCAGTGCAACTTGAGGACGTTTCCTCTTGACCTATCACTTGTTACTTGGGAGACCAACACCCACCTCACTACAGCCTCCCTTCAGGCAGTTGTAGAGGGCGATAAGGTCTCCCCTCAGCCTCCTTTTCTCCACGCTAAACAACCCCAGGTCCCTTTGCCGCTTCTCATCAGACTTGTGCTCCAGACCTTTCAACCATCTACCTTGCCTTTCCCTGGACACACTCCAGCAACTCTGTAGAGCCTTCCTATTCTCAAGCAGATCAACACTCCTGCCCAACTTGGTGTTGTCTGCAAACTTACTGAGCGTGCACTCAATCTCCTCATCCAGATCATTGATAAAGTGTACTTTCCCTGCTCTACCATTAGCTTTAAATAATTTGTTTTCTTTAAAAGGGGTTGGCTTTCTTGTGAACACTTTCTATCAAGGTAAAATAAACATTTTGATACTTTTAGTTTAAAAAGTATGAAAGTTATACTCTGAGGAATAAGATTTGTTTTCCATTGGTCAATTTCATTTTGCTGGCTAGTTTTCATTCTCTATTGAAATTATCAAGCTTAGAATCTAGGGAAATGAGCTAAGAACTCCTGAAGTGCAGAAGAAAAAGAGAGAACAGAAATAACAAAGGAATAAATACAATTTTATAGCCATTTTAAAGCATGTTTAGAGATTTTTATTTGAAACTGGCTTATTTGCATTATTACAGTTATGTAGCCAAGTCATAAGCCAAATCATAAACCAAATCATAAGATGGCGTTCTTTTTCTAAAATAGCTTCCAAAGAGCTATTCCAGATTCACTGTTTACATTTGTACCTTACCTTAACACACAGTATCTTTTAGGAAGACAAGCCCTAATTCCAACTCATTAAAAATGGGAAACAAGAAGTCCCTCACTCTGAGCTCCTGCTCCTACAGGACTATTACTCATTTCTGTTCCTAGTCAGGGTAATGAATTTTTGAGACTGAACTCTTTCACATTATACCAATTTTAAAGACCTTGCAATTTAACTTCATGCTATCATGCTATGATACAATAATATCTTGATAGTTGTCCAATTCAACTACTGAGAGCCACTTTATATCCAGTGTTTGCTTGACCACAGGCAAAAAGAATTTAAACAAGTCTACAGACATATGACAACTAGATTCCAACGCAACTGAATGAATCCAAACAGATCTCTCCCTATAATACTCAAACATAAATTTGTGAATTATTGGCCCTTGCTTATTTTTGGTGCCACGGAGATATCAGTATCAAGCTTACTGGTGATTTAAATGCAAGTTCTCTATTTACTAGTTTGTTTATTTCTCTCTCTCACTACACACTCTGCTAGACCTAATTTTGACTCAACACAACAATGATAGAACAGAAAAGCGTGACTAAGTCTGGTGACTACAGAACAGAAAATATACCAGAATAAAAGTTATCAGAATATTTACATCCTAAATAAAATTATAATTGATTTACATTTTAAGAAGTTAGTTTTGAACATACACACACACTCCATTTGGTATTAAATGCCATATGAATAAATATGCATCATTGTGACCCATCTTTACAACAGAAACAATGTAATGGTAATTTTTTTCATAAAACATCAGTACAAGAATTTTAAATCCCTTTCTCTTACATGATTTAAAGGACAAGCAAAAAAGTCACTGAATTTAGTAGCTGGTTACTTTTGTGCTGAAAACCCTAACTAAAACCACTTTTGCCTTAATTGCTCTTCACTACTGACCTCCACAGCATAAGACAAACTGAAAGGAATTTTATCATTGCCATACCAATTGGCAATTCGCAAGGAATTCACAATTGATTATTGTTCTCCTTCTAGGACGCCCCCCCCACCTTCCCCAAGCCTCCAAATTCTGTTAGGAAAAAATTCAGCACCACCCCTTCCCTTCTACACCGGTTTAAGCCTTGCTTCCTTCTTCATTAGGCAGCAAGCTTAAGGCCCAGCAATGAAAAGGTTGCAGAAAGATGTCTGCAATGACAGCAGTAAGCAATTAAGCACATTTATTGTAAAAGAACCATTTTCAGAAATTGTATTTTTTTGCATGCATATAGACCCATAAATTAAATCTGCTAAAAGACTACACTGTGTACTGCAAATATCTCACGGTTCCTTTAAAATAAAAGTTACAAAGTTTCCCATGACCGTGTTTGCATGTTTTATTCATTATTGTACACTACCACACCAAGCAACCACAGATGTTTTGTTTTATGAGAGCATCTCACTAGCCTACGTGGCCTACCACACACACTTTATATAAACCTCTTGAGCTAAGGAAAAGTTTTCATTTCTGTCCTGAAGTACAGTAGTTTGATAACGGCTGTATAAAATATTGCCAGAAGCAAAAAACTGTGTAGCTTGCCATGTTTAATTGCTTCAGTAATCTGCTGAAACAAAAACTGTGTGAATAGTAGATCAGAATTTGCTGTTAATATTAGTATAACTGATGATGTGGCAACTCCAGAAACTTTAGAAACAGCTGCTGGAACAGTTCCTAGGGAAAAGAAAAAAGCCACAATTCCTCAGAATTCTATCTCACAGAGTATAAGTTTGGAAATTTCATAAGCTTTCAAAAGACCTTTTCCTTAGGACATTTACATGGTCTGTAAAAGAATGTCAGTAATTTAACACTTGAACTGTTTTAAGCAGAATTCAAGCCCAATCTAGCACAACTTTCTTCTCCTTCAAGAAACTGTTGTGCTTAGAATTATTTATTAGTAACACAAGTAATGCAAGAATTTTTTACATGCATTTCCATAGAACTAAAACGACTGCTGCCAAGTATTCCAGAGTTTAAAGATAAAGTCCTGTTTCCTTTCTAACTTTGCACAGACTTGTAATTTACAGAAAAAAGTAGTGATTTGCCAGTGTACTGAGAAATAAACTGATGGAATAGATTAGCTATTTGGTTTTGAACTGGGTAGAAATTTATTTTTTCTCAGATCTCATAACTTGTTTATATGCTTTTCCAAGACTTTAGACCGATTTCAGTTGACATATAAGAGACTGTATGACCACCTTCAAGGAAGTATTGAAGACCACGTGCAAGCCAGGGATACACAGATCTTGGCAGTGCCAGAATTCAGCCACAGCTTCAGTTTTGATCACATCACCTCCTAGGCACCTGTACTTTTTCAAAAGTATCTAAATGCTAACCACTTTACCTTAAGAATAATTTTGAAGTGGTCACAGATGAACCTAAAGCTGACTTAAGTTGCCTGAGGGACAGAGTCTCTCTGATACAGCTTAACCATACTGGCAGATGGCTCAGAACAGTACTAGAACTGGTGTCCACCATCTGAGGAACAGTCTAGATGCTGGGGCACTTACCCAAACTGAAAAGCCTAAAGTTACAGACCTTCTTCAGTGTGAGGGGTCTACGACAAATGCTTCTACTTCAAGAGAATGGCTTGGCCAGCATGCTGGATAGGTGCTGGAACAAACATCACTTACAAGCCAGAAACAAAATAGCGAAAGGGAACTCATCTATAGACCAGCAAGAACAATTGCCTCAGGGCTAAAGAGTTCCGAGTTCCAGTATTTCCTTTCAGGGAGCTCATGTATTTTATGTTAATTGTTGGGTAAGCAGCCTTTGGAGCACTGCCAAAGACTTTTCCTACGGAAAGGCTCCCACTGATGAAATACTTGATGAGGCTCCCTTCACCCCATAAAATCTCCCTTCTTTGCCGGACAGTAGCCCAGCATTACTATTTGTCAGCATTTGTGATTAGTGCACTCTGCTGGTCATTGAGATCACAGAATTCAACTCATCTCAGACTGAGGGAACCTATGCACCAGATTTCCCAACTACTGGAAAATTTTCTAATGGAGACATTAAACAAAAAATGCAGCATTTTCCCCATCAGACAGAGGCATGCCTTGAAAGAAGGCATGATATTTTGAATTACAAGCAGCAAGACATCTCACAGCTCAGTCCAATACCGGATAACTGGTCAGATATCTCACCTCCCCTTTAGGCAGCTATAAAGTCAGCACACAGGATTATTAAACTGCCCTAAAGGAACACCTAGATTCCCACACAGCCCAGGGGATAGCATGCAAAACAGATCTTTTGGGGGTAATTACTTTACTTCAAAGAGAAGCCTGGATCACCGCACTGGGCTGACTGCCAGTAACTCAGACTGCTTTAAACACAGTAATGCTTACATCAGTCAGTCACTGTTACTTCAAAAGTTTCCATCTAGGATTCTTTTTTATCACTGGTAAAGAAGGTCCAGGAACACACTTAAAAATACCACAACATAAATTAGGTAACACTGTTTGGACGTAATACAGTAAAAAATTGAATGTGATGCCTGATGCGAGCATTCATGATAACTAAAAGCAATTTTAAAGAAAACCCAAGAAAGAAGGCCTAAGTGTTCATTTCTCCGATTACTGTGGGAAATACAACTCCTGAAATTACATTTTGCTTAATTATTACTGGACTGCAACTTTTTTTAAGAGTTCTTTTGCAACAGGTAAGAGACCAAGGGTTTTTTTCCCCTTGATATACCCTTGCTCACGTTTTCCAAAAATAAACTTATTTAAGCATAACAGTGAAATTGTAAGATTCTTCTTTCAAGCTGATTTGTAACTAGTCTCCAGTGAATTCATTATGTAACATTATAAAGATCAGACAAAGTTAAGGGCTCCTTTGGCTTCCTCTTTGAACCCTCTAGTTCTCCTGCCCTTATGGCCTTGACCACTAGCTAATATCTTGAACATAATCACCTGCCAGACAACATAACTGTACAGCATATAATAATGCTGACTATTTTACGTTTTGCTGGTTAAACACCCTCCCCAAATCTTATGCCTATTTTACAGAAATGCCACTACTTAAAGATAAGCACTTAAGTGGGATGGAGGACAGCACAATTCTACCAGTGCACAAGCCAACTGAATAGCTCGCTGTGGTGGAAGGGGGCCAGTCCATCTCCACCCCTCCTCCTCACTCCTCCCATCCACCCCTGGTCCCATGTTCCTGCTGCTCTCGCTCCCTGTAAGACTCTGCTACCTTACATTAGTAGCAGAAAACTACCCTAGCAAAAAAATTTATTCTGCTCACAGAAGAGGGAAGCAGGACCATGTGGCTGGAATGGGTGAGGAGCAAGGAGAGTGAGAAGTCCCCGCTTCAGAAGCGAGTAAGTCCAGCTGCCCATGAAACCAGTTGGAGGATCACACTCCTCCAGGGAACGTCACATGTGTCTGAGACACCACACACTGAACAACAAAGCAGTTCTTCACAAAAAGCCTTACATGAAAGGCCTTTCAATGTTAAAAACTGACCCAGTTTCTATAGCCTAAAATGTAGGTGAAAAAAGTAATTAACAAACAAAATGTTGAATCACATGTCTGAATTGTCATCTTAAATCAATGAAAACACAGAGTTGCATATCACATCTGAGTGATGTGGCAGTCACAATGCTGAAGAATGCTGAAACTAAGGAAGACTGCAAATAAATACCATGGAGAAGTCTTAGGCTCACTTTGTATGGAATGTTTCTCTGCAAAGCGGTGATCATTCAATGACAAAAAACTTAAGTTACTTGCATTTTGTATCAATGTAAAATTGACATTTATACAAGCATGCTGGACCTACTGTAACAGTAACAGAAATACATAATGCACTAAGGACTAGCATGGGGAAGCAATCAGGTTTTTCACACTTAATGTACCTTACAGAAATCATGATGCTGTTCCTGGCTATAAAAGCCAATTCAGCTTCAGGAGGAACGCACAACCCTCTCAAAATCCTATCTCCCCATTCTTTAATAATTCCACTTGATATCCCAGTCAGACCACTTTTTTTTCACTGCTATACAGAAGCTTTGGTCACCAAAAGTGATTTACTTTTAAAAGCATGTCCTTGGCCTTTCAATTTGTTGAGTGAAGACATGTATAAATGCCTTTTCAGTAACTGTTTTTCTATTTACATTTGTCACCTTAGCTGTGTCTGACCACCTACTGACAAACACAACACCTACCCATGCTACACAAGGCCAACACAGCCTTTATATATCTCCAAATATACATTTACTTCTGCTTGCACTGTGATAAAAGATGCAAGTTTCACAGGATTACAGATATAACTTAGAAAGCAGCTTCAGACTTTGAGACTGTATGTCAGTCTTTCTGCACAAGTTAAACTTATTTCCCATGGCTTTTTTGGCTGACGTTTTTCATAATTAGCCACACTATCCATCTCTGACTTTGCTGTACACCAGTACACATGTACAGACTGCTTTCTGAACATGTCATTTGTCTGAACTGCAGTCCAGATAACTCAGCGGTCAGAATGTCAGTCCTAAACCTAAAGACTAAAAGTTCATCACAACACAAAACGTTGAGACCCAAAACACTACTGAATGGAATCCACCACCTTGACTCTTACTAAGCTCCTACTTCATTTTTTAAATCTGCACCTTGTTTAGCAGACTGAAAAATGTGTGTGCACATGTATTACTCTGAGTATTACTTTTATCTTGACTCCACCCTTTAAGAAAAAAAAAGAACACTTCAACTGCAGATGACAAGCATTACGTAGACATCAGCTATTATTACCTAAAAACCATAGCTTTGTAAATAAAGCTCAACCTTTTTTAATTCAGTAAGAGGTCCATAATATTTTTATAGAGAAATTATTTTGGATGCATGCAATTGATTATTAAATACAAATTTAAGAGAAAAATGGGTTAGTTCCCATTCAAAAGCTTCAGTATCATACTACTGTATACTGCTGATCAACAACAATCATTTTTCACATTAAACATGAGCTATGTCCCTTTAAACCTGCCCTCGACCATGGCACTTGATGATTATGTGCTGCCATCTAGCAAATGTTACCAGAAAAGTTTAATTTTAGAAGCTATTCTGTGACAAGACACCTGAAAATTCTTAGAAAGCTTTTTCAAATAGGAAATATATACAAGATAGCTATAGTTCTTTAAAAAGACTCCTTCAGCCTGCATATTTATAAAATTAAACAAAAGATGAGAATACAATTAGACTTAATACAGACAAACCCTGCAAAAGCGTGATCATATGCAGTTGATACATAATAATTTCAAAACCGAACTTTTTAATTTTACAAGTTATGTTTTCCCTTGTATAAAAGAACATGATGAGTAGAAAATGGTAAGAAATACTGTGCTTTCCTCTTCTTTCTCAAAAACTCTAGTCTCTACTATTTCACTTTGTTTTCACTTTCTGCAGTCTTTACTTCCCCCTCCATACCCCCCTTCTTTGGGCACAGAAATCAAATGCAATAATCCCATACAGGAATGGGATGTTACGGTTTTTAACTCTTCTCAATCTTAATTTTTCAGCCATGCAGTCACACTGAAACTGTACCATGCTATTTGCCAGCAGCAAGATGATGGCTTCTTAAAATTACTGGACTCTGCTAACAGTGGGTTCTGCCAAGATCTTGCTTTTTTCTGTTATTATCTAGGTATAGATGAAATTAGAGAAAAAGAAAAAGAACATCTATACTTTTGACACGATACTGATTTGTTAACATGGAAATAATGTGAGTTCCTGAAGCTGTTACACTGATATAAACAAATTTGCATGAAAATATAAAATAAATTATGAACAGAATGTCTAAACCAATTACTCCATGAATAGCTGAGCAATTATGACTGATATATTTTTCTGTCTTATTTCACCTCATCACAACTGCAATTCCCTCTTATTTTCACCCAGGGTCCTTATCACTGTAGAGTACCTTCAGATCCCATTCATACAGTCAGTTGAACAGCATGATGTTTTCATTCTTTGTTCCCTATTAGATCAGAACAGTTGGGAGCATGTTGCTTCATGGAGGCATTATTCTTTAAACACATGATAATTTAAAAAACCAACCAAACCAACCCACAACTTTTGAGATCTCTACTCCTTCCCAAATTCTTTGAAATTAGCCTATGAATTAAAAAACTGTCAGAAAGGAGACACACATCACAGTCCATTATTTGCCTCATTTCCTTGTAAGATTTGATGATAAGAAGTTAAATCATCACCCAGCTAAATGTCCTTTAATTTCAAAACACACATACACTTTACTTCATTATAATATTTGAACCAAAGGTTTGATTTTACATTGTACTGGCAAAACTTTCCATTAAGAGTGTCAGAGGGTTTTTTTGTCTTCACCAGGACAGTAATACTAGAACAACTCCTGCCATTTAATTATACTGAACTGAAGTTACCTACTCAAGTGGTAAGTAATTATCCTTCCCACTCAAAAATAAGCTAAACAAGTATATCTTATCTGTACAAAGAGGATGCTGTCCAACTTTTACCTATGACAACACAGTTTATAGGAATGCTATAGACACTCCAGAACAAAGAAGTTCTTAGACATCAATAACTATTTGTTTTGTTAGTTACTAGTATCAAACATCTAACAGGAAGTAATGCAAACAAAGGTCAATTAACATCAGGAACAATGCCAATTTATGTTACTGAGAAACACTGGTCTTACACTATTTGTTCTTCCTGTAAACAAAATATTAATTGGTAAAAAAAATTTTGAAACCTATCATCCTAGAATTTCTTAAGACTCCACCATTTAGCAGGCCATTACAGTTTATGATGTTAATTAATAGCAGAAGTCTACCTTTGCCAGAATTAAAACCTGGAAAATGTAAATATAATACAGCTGAATTTACAAGACCTTACACAGAACTACTGTAAATCTAGCTAACACTAACAGGTTTATCAGCTATATAAGGATCACAGTGTTCTTTCTGCAACAACTACCATCATGCATATTTGATATAGCCTGACGGGGGAAGAAATTTGTATGATCCCTAGCACTGGCTGACTGTGGAACGCCAAAGGTGCATAATGTGGAGCTGCTCTGTAATTACAGCAAATCTTTCCCCTAGCAAAATGGAAGACTGCACAAGAAAAATCCAATAGCTTGTTTAGAACATTAGATTTCCTAAAATAATTACCTTACACATGCTCAAATTCCACCATTTCATCTTTATTAGAGGAAGATAAATATTTCTTACCAGTAAAACGTGCTCTTAGAAGGGCATCTCAGTAATAAATACACAGAGGATATTTAGGTATTGCTAAAGAAAGTATTTCTTTCAGATTTTATGAATACTCACCATAGTAATTAATACAGCGCTCATACTTATGAAAAGGGATAGGTGTAGAAATGGAAAAAATTGTTTAATCTATTCACGCTAGGTCTCTATCATACTCTTAGCCAGCCTGACCTTCTGCCCCTCTTGATGATATGGCATCCAGAATTTCAGTCTCTGTACTACCTTAAGTCTTGGACACATTATTAGAGAGTGCCTACATTTTCTCCAAGCCGTGATGAAAGATCCCACCTCCAGAAAAATCTAAGAACTAACTTTCAGTTTTCTCTTAGGACAGGGTGATGTTTGAACTATAAGAAGGAACAGCAATCCCAGTCTCCTTACTGAAATTTTCAATCTTTTATACAGAAACTAATTACATTCTGTCTTTTTCTGAAGAACTGTTTGGTCATTACTCAGACAAATAATGCCTCTTTTTTCATCCCTTGTTATATTCACTTTATATTCACTCTTTGGTGAAAGACTGAATCACCACCTGAACTTGATCAATTAAAAAAATTGCCACTTCCACAATAAATTAAATACTCTTTTCTTTGGCGATTCGCTGGCATATTTCAATGTGAAATCACTCACATTTGACCTTACATTTGTTAATAGCAAGGACCAAAATCTTGTAGTAAATTACCATGTAAATATCTGTATTTTATGTAATATCAAACTACATTTTTTCTGATGAACAGGCTACCTCTCACTAAATTCTTGACTTGCTAATCAACATCTCTGAGTGTTACTACATGCCCAGAACATAAATGTTACTTTAAATACAAGCGTAATCTAAGAATGCTTGTATAATCTGTTATTTTGGATCTGCTGATAACAAACTGTAACTTTATACTGTCAATCCTGGAAGTAATCCTGGAAGGGCACAATGCGATCATCTGCAGAAACTGACACAACACATGCTCAGCAGAATTGTCAGCTACTCTTCAGGTGTTGCAGCAACAGTTTTTAAGAGGTCGGTTTAGTTGTGTCAGACTTACCGTACACAATGATTTGCAAATGTGTAGTCAAAACCCATCACAGATGAAACACACCTAACTAATTCATGCTATAGAGCACAAAGAAAATATGGAAAGAAATATTAAACACCAGACTTCTTACAGAACTGGTGCAAGTTAGCTCTAACTCCTTAATTTCTCATTCTCAGCTCCTCCACCTCCAAGAAAATAGGGCAACATCGTATCTTTGCTGTCCAGGAGACAGGCAGGTCCACCATAATCACCTGCAAAACTTCAGTGCGGATGCAAACACAGTAAGACATGACATGACGTGACGATGATATGACACCCAATGGCAGGACGTTGAACCGAAGCACTCATGCCGACAAATGCGTAGCGCCCCTCTAAAGTTAGTTTATTTTCGCAAGACAGATCTTTGTTTCCGTCACATAGTCCTTTCGCCGGCAGCCAGAACGGTGCGCAGCCTTTCCCCGGGGGCCGGCAGCAACCCATCTCGGGCCGCATGGCGACAGCCGCGGCCGGGGCCTTCCCCACCACTTCAGGCCACCGCCACAGCCTTAGGAAGGGTCCGGCCCGGCCCGCTGGCAGGATGGCACGGCCGCCGCCCAGCTGTGCCGCCTCCCTCCCCTGCGGGTGCCCCGGGACCCTCCAACGGCCGCTGCCTCCACCTGCCCCTCCGGCCCTGCCCGGCCCAAGTCTGCCTGACCGCCGCCGGCCTGCTCTGGCCCCCCCCCCCCCCCCCGCCCCCCTCCGCCGGCCGCTCCCCCGGCTCTCCCCACGCCGCCGCACGGGCAGGGCGAAGCGAAACTGCGCGCATGCGCCGCGCGCGCCTTAGCAAGACCGCTCCAGGCCGATGCTCTATGGGCAGAGCCTCTCTAGGCCAGCTCTCTATGGCCTCGGTCCTCCGGCTCCGCCCCCACCGCGGGGCTTCCGGGTGACGGCTGTGCCTCCTGCTCCGCGGCGGCCCCGCCGCCCCCGAGGCCGCGGACGGGTTTTCGTCGGGTTGTCGCGGGTGTTGAGCGGGGCGGGCCGGCGGAGGGCGGCGAGGCCGGGCGGCCTGAGGGGCAGCGCTGCGGGAGGAGCTCGCCTCGCGCGAGGTCAGAGCCGGCCTCCTCCTCCACGCCTTGCCCTCTGTGCTGCTGCGTTGCGTCACCAGCTGCCTGAATCAGGGCCCCGAAAAGATGTGCACCTCTAAATCCGTGCACTAAAGAGGCAGCTGCCCCCCTCCGAACACTTCAGAGTCTTAGAAATAACCCTGGGGTTCTTGCTGTTCTTGTCTTGTTGCTGCCGCTATGGAGCTAGCCCAACAAGGATTACATGAGTAAATGGCGAACAGTGCTCTGTTTCTACCTGGTGTTATCTCCCCCCCCTCCCCACTTCCCCATGACAGAAAGCCAGCCTCCATTTGCAAACTGCCTGAAAATTTTCAGCTTGATTTTTCCATTTGTGCAGAAGGCAGAGCATGGGCTGTGCAGAAATTAAAGTCGTCTGAAGGTTTAGGTCTGTAAAATTTTATACACACAATTCGTTCTAAGTAGCTGTAGTGAAGTGGCGCTGAGCGTGTGTTTTGGACTTTGCGAGGTTTTGGACTTTGCAAGGTCTCAGCCTGAAAAGTTTGGCAGAGTTTCATCAGAACGTTTCCTCATTATTTCCAGTTTATTTTGCTAGAAGGAATTGTGGATTTAAATTGTTACAGATATTCTTCTGTTACCGAAACAGGACTTTTGCAAAACCCATGCCTAAATGCAAGCAAGTTTTAGCATGTCTAAAGAATGAATCAGTTACTGTTTCACATTACTGTTTATCTGGTGCAGTATTCAAAAGAACTGAGATGATATTTGAAAATATTGGGGAAATTGTTCTAAACAGAAACCCTTTTTGTTTATATGAATAAAACCAGTTTCAGGAAATTCTTTGGACGTTCACCAGCAACTTGCTGGCCTCTGGATGGCACTGCTGTCCCTGGAATTCTTCTGCTTTGAAGTCTGCATTATTTAAACAAATAGAACTGTTGTCAGCTGTCTCTGTGATGCATTTTGTCAGCAGGATCTATCATTTACATCATGTTGTATTTTAACGTTTGATTTCTAACCGGTGCTCAGGCATCTCCTGTAAGTGATCTGCAGGTAAACCACCTCCGGCTGTAATTTTTATCAAGTCTTAACCTGCAAGTGGGGACAGGCCAGGCTAGTCCTTCAAAGTAAAACTTTAGAGTTCCATTTAGGATGTTTCAGAAAATGGTACTGGTTGTTCAGTAACACTCTAGGTTTCATTTGGACCAAGAAAGAGCCAACTGAAACTACTTTGAACCCGTCCCTTCATAATGTAGTAAGGGTTTTTTGTTCCAACAGGAGCTGATTTTCAGGTTAAACGTGTAGTTGCCGAGAATGCTTTGGGTCTAACTGCAGGTGAGGGGTGCTTACCGCAGCTGCTGTTTCGGAAAAGATTCTGACTGGCAGTTATATCCAGCCTACCTAAAGTCAGCCATCATAGAGTATTCCTTACTTTTTAGTCCCACTGACAGCAAGCAGCGATGGTGTTCTGCATGAGAAGTAGCTGCATTTGATTATGTCTGCATATAAAGCAGCCTTGGATGTGATGCACTCAATACTGTCAATATGTTTTTAAAAATGAAAGAATATGATCTCATATCTAGATTGGATTTGTAAGTGTAAAACTGGAATCAGAAACTCAATAAGGAAAGATATTCCAAGGAAAATAAAGAGGTGCTTCCCTTTGTCTTGATCTTCCATGCAAAACTATATCCTAGATGTCCCAGCCTTAAATTCCATTGTGCACCTTAGCAAAGAGAAAGACAAAAGCAGGACCAGGGAGCCAGCTGCAGTTCTGTGACTCCAACCAGTGCCAGCCTGGCCTCACATTGATTAAGAGTTGTTCTGTGTCTGTGTAGCCTAGTGGATCATAGCTTCAGTTTTCCTTTCCATTTCCTCTGGACACTGAAATAACTTGCTCTGGAAGTTTCTCGTAGACCCTGATGATATACTTCTGGCCTTTCTTCATCCAACAGTTTTGTTTTCTTGTTACTCAGTCACTCAATGATTACAATATGTATTTTTGTTGCTTTCATCTTTTTAAAGCTGAGTGGCCTTCCAGAGTTTAAAATTGCTGTGCCTCACAGCTGGTTCATTGCCTCTTTGTCATACTATTTTTTGACTTAAATTCATTCTAAGTCAGGATTTTCTTGTCAGCTTGTCACAGTCAGGATGCTTTGAGGCATTGCCCTACATAACACTTTCATATTTTGATGCTTTGTTCTGACCTTTCTTCCTTTCGTGTCAGTATTCCACTCAGATATCTTGGCATGCTTTCTTGGTGTTTGGACGCGTTTTTCTGGACCATCTTCTCTACTTTGAGAACAGCTGCCTGTGTGTGCACGTGGCAGGGCAGCATGTATTTGTAGGACATAGCATGTGGCAGAACAATACAGGGGGGTTGGAGTGGTAAGGTATTTAAGGAAAAAAGGGGGTTATGACTGGGTCCCATTTCCCTCCCTTTATCTTGGCGCTCTCCAGGCTTATGTGATGTGGTGGCAGCTTGTGCAGACCATCTTGCAGCTACATCTGGGCTTGATCCCAGAGGCCATGCATATAAGTAATATTTTTGGAGTACTTACTGAAATTTGTGATTATTGCAGATACTTACGCTCGTATGCACAGTACAGATGTAATGAAATACACATTAAGTGTGTTTTGTATTGAAAATTACAAGAAGGACATTGTAGCAATTTTAATTAATTGCTCATGTTTTGTGAACCACATTTAAGAATTTAAGAAGTTTCAGAGAATGAAAGTGCCAATAATATTAGCTAGACGTTGAGGACCACAAAACCAGAAGGTGTTCTGCATCTTGTAGTTTCCTGTATAGCAGCCTGTGCTCTGACTTTTCCCGGAGGAGTTTCTTTTTACTGATACCAAGGCATCTGTTCTGGGCTTGCTCCCTTTCTTTTATTGGAAATTGTATTTTTATTTTTTTTTTAAATTATAATAAAACAACATCTAGCTGATGTGAGGATCCTGGTTTTTACTTGGCTCTCTACATATGTGTGGTAAGAAAATTTCAGCATCACACAACAAACAACAGACATGGCCAGGTGAACTACTGAAACTGCTTCTTATAAAAGGAAAATGTAAGATACAGGAATTAAGTGATTTATGATGGGTTGCAGAAGAAACAATATGTGTTACATGTTCAAACTTAATGTCTCGGGTTGGAATTCACCATGAGATCATCTTTCTAGGTCCTGTTTTTCATACACATTCAAATATTCATTAAATTCAGAAATCTTTTTGGGCTTTAAGTGCTCACTGTGTGGCTGAATGTTGAATGGATTCTAAGTAGGAAGCAATCTCAAAGTTAGTAACAGAGGGATGTGATCACTTCAGATTGAAATACAGTGAATTTCACTGAAGAGCGTGTTCTGGTGTGCACATAACAAAGGCTGTAGCTGGTAAGCGTGTATGAAGACACAAAATTTTTTAGCAGTGAAGAAAGTAATAAGAAAAATAAGTCTGCAATAACAAGGGCCAATTTTTCGTTTCTGTCTTAGGAGTCAGAATAACTCATAAAACATTTTTATAGACTACCAAGGCATTTGTAAATAAAATTTTTCAGTCTTTTTCTTAGGCAAATAAGAATTCACATTTCAATATGATAATAAATTACTAACCAGGTTCACTACATATGGCTTGTTAATGTTTTAAAAACAAGGCCAGCTGCATTTTCTGACATCTTTTTCTAAAGAGCATGTCCACTGGATTTTTGGTGTGAATTAATACCATTAAGTCAACCATATTATAGCAACTAATGGCATTCACAAAAGACACCCTTATGGAAATAACGACACTAGCATTTTGTGGCATGTTGGCTTGGCTGGGGTAAGATCCAGCTGTAACTGGACTCATAGCGGCATAGCAGATTCTGTGTGTTGAGAATATTAGATGAGAAACTTAAATGGAAAGCATTTCACATGTTAAGCATATTTTTATTTTTTTTTAATGGGCTAAGGCTTTGTAAAAGTTTAAAATATTAAACACATGAGAGTCTAGAAACACTCCACCAGAGGAGTAACTTTGCTTGCATAGCAGTTTTTACAGCTGCTTTGCAAGCAGTGGATTCTGTCAATGTATCCAACTGAAATTGCTGTTAAAAGGTATTCAGGAACAGTGGCAGTAATCACAAAGGCACAGAGCAAAAATTCTTCAGAGAAAGGTGCCAGCATTTTATTAACGTTTCTAAGACAGTAAAAGGCATATTTCAAAAAATATTAAATGTGCTTTTTCGAATAATATGAGATTCTTCAAAGTATAAAAGCAGTTTGACAACTTACAGAGAAAGAGTATATAATAGTTGGTTTTCTGCAAAGGATTATTGCCTTCTTGCATTTCCTAGTTTATTGCCATTTTAGTCTATCTTTGCCCTCCTTTTCGTACTACCTTGTAAATACACAATACAGCGTGGGCGGACACAAAAGTGCTGGTGTACCATTCCAAATACCATTTGCTCATATTTAAAGCAGACTCAAGCTTGTTTTGCTCTGAGCTGTCCAGAAGCCATGTGAAGATGACCTTTATGGCACTGTTTCTTGCACTCGTGAGCAGCCCTGAGAGGCAAACCTCAGGTTTGACGCTGCTTGCTCCCTCACCTCACCATGATAAATGTCTGTACACAGTTCTTTGTTGGCTCCAGTAGCGTCTGGGAAAGAATATTAAGATCTTGAAAATGAAGATAAGAAGCTTGTATTTAATGTATAAGGAAGGCTGCAAAGAGAAGGGTGGTAAGGTGAAGAGAGATGATCTATGCATACAGTGCAAAGGCACAGAACTGTGTTAGTCAAGGCCGTGGACTACGATGTGGCAATAATTGTAATACAAAAAGTGGTAACAGAAACGCAGATGAGTGTACTGGCTCCACTAGTGGATAGGAAAGACTGTATACTGGAGGCAAAGTCATTATGCCTTAGACAACAAAGATCCCTGAATATTCAAGGCCCGGTATATGGGCTCTGATGCCCAGTATACATCTATCGAAAGGATGGCGTGGCTGTCATTGTTGGTTCAGGAAGGACATGGGAGAAATGGCTGGAGGGTAAAATTAGGGTAGTAGCCTAGTTGATGATTAGACCTGACAAAATAGCAGGAAGACAGGCTGAAACATGAGTTTGACTGAGGGGCAGGTTTGAAGTAGAAAGCTACATCTCTATGTTTCTGTCCAGAGATGACTGCTGAATTTGTGATAGCCGAAAAATTACTCAAAGGGAAGATTCAGGGGGAGAAAAGGACAAAAGACTGAGATATCTCCATTCCCTGGCAGGAGAATAACTTGAAAATTAAGCTGCAAAAGCACTCTAAAGAGCAGAAGTTGCCTGAGCATACATTATCAAGATTAGCAGTGGGTCTTTTGTCACAGTGCACAAACAACTGACATGCTGGGGGAGATGAGGGTGGAGAAACGGGTCTGAGGTGCTCAGAGGGAGATTGTTCTGAATTCATAGTAAAAGATTGACTGGAGTGTATATGGTGTCTAGGGTGAAAGCTATATAGAATGAGTTCTTGTACTGAGTCCCTGGAACGGAATTTGGAATTGGGCGAAGGAACTTGGAGATGGATGGGGAAGGGGTGTATGGGGTAGTAGCTGTGGTGACTGATGGGATTACTGTGGCTGTCTGCTGACTATTGTAAAGAAAAAGCTGCAGAGAATGAGTGGGCGAGGAAAGGATAAACTGTAGTATGAAATTGAAAGTAAGTGGGATCAGGATTAGCATGAGGTCACTAGTGTAAATGTAGAGGTGTGAATAAGCAAGTAGATAAGAAACTTCTTGGCTAAAATGGAAGAGAATTTAGCATCCACAGAATAATGTTGGTTACTTATGTGAAAATATAAAGCCAAGCATCATGGTTTAATTGTACTCTGACAATTCAGAAATTATTTTATTCCCAAATTTAAATTTTCTAAGCATAAATTTTCTATATAGAAAAGTCTGAAGGCCAAAGTTCATTATGCCCAACAGGCTTATAATAGGATGTTTAATCAGGAGTCAAATCAACATTAATTGTTCCTTCTATTCCCTTCAGCTTATCTAAGATCGTGAGGATAATAGAAGTCTAGGGTGATTAGATTCTTAACTTAAATGCCTCAATTAAAGATTAATTAAGTAGGATGAATCTTGGCATGGATATCATTGTAGTTGTGAAGAGAAGCTCAAAAATGTGAAAAGTGTAGTTGGTATTTACTGTCTACCTAAGTCTGAAATCAAAACCAGATGTGATTTACTCCAGATATTTCTTGAGTACTCCTAATGCTAATTAAAAGTCAGTGTCATCTTTCATCAGGTTTCATGTAAAAAAGCAGTTGGAGGACGGGGGCTCAATAGTGTATTACAAGGGGCATCTGCTCTCTCTTTCCTTTCCCCTTTAAAACTGCTAGGAGAGAAGTCTGTGGAGCTGAGCAGAATTCAGCCAGGATTCCTCCCTCAGACGAGTGGAGTCAAAGGAACTCATCAAGCTCCACAGACCAGCTCTCTGGTGGAGCCTGCTTGCTTTTCAAGTGAAGCCTTCATTTTGTAACTCAAATTATTAGTGTTTTTCATAATCAGAGTTTGGAAGAGTACTTATTTGGAATTGCGTATTTGCACAATAGGTGCTAGGTGGTGATTAATGAGAAACCTGTTTCAGTGTTGATACTAATGATAATTTTGATATTTCGAGAAAAATAAAAGATATACAAGAACAAATTTGTTGCAGTGTCAGTTCTCTGAATTTCTTTCAGTCTAGTTATTAGCAGTTGTTTTTACCAGAATGTACAAAGGATTGTTGTGTTTTAACCTAAGCTGCTTAAACGGATTGTTTCATTATATCCTGTTCTCAAAGTAAAGTAAATTTATACTAGAAAAAAAATTCACATTTTTTTCAAAGAAAATCAGCAAAGTGTAAACAAAGGTCTAGAATGCACTGTAAGTCTTCATAAAGTAATTAGTTATTCACAGTAGTTCTTGAAACAACCACGTTTTCTATCACCATTCTGGCTTTAAAGAAACAGCTGCTGACACTTGTGTAATGAGCATCATCACTTACAGAACTAAGTGAGGTTCTAAAAAGTTTGGGTTGCTAAGAACATGTATTAGGTGCACAGTGTATTTTATGTTCCCGTACATATTTCATAAACTGCCCTTATATGTCTTTGCCTGGCCATCTTGTACAACTCTGAATGGGAAGGTACATTACTGGTCAATTTAAAGATACATGTAATATAACAGATGGATTCTAGCAACTTCAGAGCAGTAAGTTCAACCTGTAAGGACGTGAGTCCAATCAATGGATACTCATTTGTAGTAACAAGTTTTCAAAGATGAATGCAAAGATGAAAGAAATTATTCTTCCATTAAACTGAGCAAAAGTTTAAAACTAAATTTTGGATAATCTCTCTTCAAAATGTGGTTTATAGAACAGGCTGCTTTTTGTTTTATAAAACTTAAAGGAACAAAAACCCTATGCTTTAAAATTATTTTTATGTGGTCCTGGCTTAGACATAGTTTACAATTAGTCTTAGAAAGCAATCTGAAGCTAATGTCAATACCTAAACACAATTTTATCATGTAGCTTTGAGAGTAAGAAGAAATGTAGTGGAAATTTTGACTGATGAATCTGTAACTGCAGCAGCGTTAGCAGAATCATGTTTTGAGGTTATTATAAATGGGTTTGAAAAATACAGATGAAAAATGAGTAAATCTTCTTAATTTACAAGGTTGTCAAACCAGCAAAAAAGGTTTCATTTAAAAGCACTCTGTATCATTGCAAAAGAGTACATTATGTGATATGCCCAGAGTTTATGTAACATGTGATCCATTGGCAAAATTAAACTTACTGAGCTTTCAAGCCACAAAATGATGGAAAAAAATCTGCTGTCTTTACAATGTCAAAGCAATTGTTGAATGTTTGCTGTGAAAACAGTAAAAACTGGATATAATTTCCTGAATTCTGAAGACTTAATATATATATTTTTTAACTTCAAATACATCTTTTCTCTATTACAGCAATATTTCAAAGTAACATCAGTGGCTATACACTAGCCACATATTCAGTTTGAAGAGAAGTGGTTTTGGTATGAAAGTGGTGATAAGAGAATCACTGCTGTAATATTTATGCTATACAGACACAGATATTCCTTTTTTTGAGCTTCCAGGAAATTTATGGTTCTGATTACACGCTTCACTTCTGATGTATTTTCACTGAAAAAATCAATTATTCATGGGAAGCTATATGCAAAATTTCTAGCAATAAACAACTTGTATTTCTTAATCTGTTCCACTGATAACTTCTAATTTTTGAGATAACCAAATCTTTTGGTTATAATTTTCTTTGGGATTTAGGTGGTTTTGAAAATCTAGCAAAACAATACATTAACAAACTCACTGAAAACTTAACTCACTTTCAGTATTACTGGCAGAATCCAAAACCATAGCATTGTTTCAAAAATAATCTTTCAGAAATTTCCAGCTATGGAAAAAACCCCCTTTTTAATGTCACAAAGAGAGAACTGCTCTGGGATTCATGAACATTGGAGCATAGATTCTCAATACAGCTAAGTGACCCCCGTGGTAGGCAGTATTATTTTTTTAGTTCTGAGCTCTGTTCTCTAGGTAATTAATAGAATCTTAGAATCATTTAGGTTGCAAAAGACCCTTAAGATTATCGAGTCCAATCATAAACATAACACTGCAAAATCCCACCACTAAACCATTTCCCTAAGCACCATGTCATTTAAATACTTCCAGGGGTGGTAAATCAACCACTTCCCTGGGCAACCCATTCCAGGGCTTGTTAACCAACCCTTTTGGTGAAGAGATTTTTCCTAATATCCAATCTGAAGCTCCCCTGGCACAACTGGAGGCATTTCCTCTCGTCCTGTCACTTGCTACTTAGGAGAGACTGACACCCACCTCGGGCAGTTGTGGAGGGGCCTGTCAGGCAGTTATAGAGGGCAATAAGGTCTCCCCTCAGCCTCCTCTTCTCCAGCCTAAACAACCCCAGTTCCCTCAGCTGCTCCTCGTAAGACTTGTGCTCCAGACCCCTCACCAGCTTTGTTGCCCTTCTCTGGACACACTCCAGCACCTCAAAGTCTTTCCTGTGGTTGAGGGGCCCAAAACTGAACACAGGATTTGAGGTGCAGCCTCACCAGTGCTGAGTACAGGGGCATGATCACTGCCCTATTCCTCCTGCTGGCTACACTATTTCTAATATAAAGACAAAGACGCCCTTCCAGATGAATTCACACACCCCATCCCCTCCGCAAAGCACAACTTCCCCACACTACACAGCTTCCTTCAGGGAAGGCAAGATGGAAAATTAGGGGTACTGCAGGTCAGGCAGCCTCTCCTCAGTTGCTGAGGTGATGAAGAGAGCAAATAACACTGGAAACCATTTACAAAAATGTAATGGACCAGCAGCTGGTTGGGCATAATCAGCATAGATTCACAATGGGGAAACCAAGTTTGACTAAACTCATGGCCTTCTATGGTGGGGTGACTGGCTTGGTGGGCGAGGTGAGCAGTGGCTGTTGATCTCTACTTCAGTGAAGCTTCTGATGCCGTATATGCCATAGCATCCTCACAGACAAACCTATGTAGCAGGGACTAGGTAAAGGAACTGTCTGGACAGCTGAGCAAAAAGGGCTTTGATAGCAGCACAAAGACCACCTAACTGGAGGCCAATAACTGGTGGTGTACTGCAGAGTTCAATACTGGGGTCAATAGTATTTAGCGTCTTCGCTAAGGATAGGACAGAACATGTGCTCAACAGGTTTGTGGGGGATTGAAAAATTGGGAAGAGAACCACAGATGGGTGTACTGCTGTTCAGAGGGATGTGGGCAGGTTGGAGAAATGGTCAGAGAGGAAAGCTCATGAAGTTTAGCAAAGGAAAATGTCAAGTCCTTCCCCTGGGTAACAGTAAACCCCTGCGCCCATCTGTGCTGGGGGTTGGATAGCAACTTTATAAGAAGGGACCTTGGTGTCCTGGTGGACACTAGCTGACCATGAGCAAGCAATGCACCCTCATGGCAGTGGCGGTCAGCACTCTCCTGGGTTACATTAGGGAAGGCGTTGCCAGTAGGTTGCGGCTGGTGATCCTTCCCCTGTACTCAGACTTGGTGAGAGACGTCTGAAGTGCTGGGTCCAGTTCTGGGCTCCCTAGTGCAAGAAAGATATGGACATCCTGGATGAAGTCAAGTGCAGGGTCATGAGCATGACTATGGGACTAAAGCATCAAGGAGCAAGTGAGGGAGCTGGGATTGTTCAGCCTGAGAAGGCTCAGGGGGATCTTATCAATGTGTATAAATACCTGATGGAAGTAGTGGTGCCCACTGATAGGAGAAGAGGCAGTGGGCACTAACTGATAGTAATAACAAAACCGAGGGTATAAGTAAGTTTTGGCTGTTTACTTTTCTATTTTGAAACAGAGCACAGGTAAGGGATGGAAAGAAGGTTCTATGCACTGATCCTAACCGATCAGTGTTTATGATGCAAGTGTCAATTCTTTGGGGTTTTTTGAGCAACTTCAATGTCATATCTTGGGGGAACACATCAGTGGTAGAATCTAGTGTTTTGGTCATCTGGCTTTCTGCTAGAATAGTAGAGACATTAGTCAACAGACCTGAATTGTTTGGAGAAAAGAGGATGCATTCCTATTTCTGATTTTTCATTTTCTGATGTGATTTTCTAAGAAGGTGGAATTTCCTTTCTGCAGCAAGTGAGTGGAGGAATATGCTAGAATATGTACGACTCATGGGCGGTATTACTGCATAAATAGTTCGGGCACCTGCCACCCTATTCTTCACACTCTCCAAATTGGGTCTGGCTTTTCAGTCCATTGAAGAGTAGTCTGAGTACAGGCTCCACCTGGTGATTGTCAGGGATTTCTTGATTTTTCTTCCTGTCTTTTTGCAAATCGCCTAAATTACATACATCTAGTCTTGGTTCTCCCTTGGTCTATCTTTCATTTCTGTAATAAAAGCCTGTCTTTGATGCAGTAAGCTGTGAAACAGAATGTGTAAGTAGTAACGTCTGTTTTTTGTTTTTTTTTTCATTTTCTCTTGCAAATGTATTGAAGTTTTCAGCTAGCACTCCAGAAATTTTATTAACCTCTGCATTGTAATTTATAATAACTGTAGGAAGAATATTCTAATTTCTTATTTGCTTTTTTCTTGATTTTGTAGCATTAACAAATTTGTTAAGCCTGCTAATAAATAAGTTATCATACATCTGTGTTTCTTTTTTATCACTGTTTGACTCCTGTGTGTGTGTGCACGCATGCACCATGGACCTGTGACTATGTTTTGATACTACATGGGAGAATAAATGGAAAAGTCTTTTGTATTACTGAGAAAAATTTAGAGGAATTGATTCACAAGGTCTTCATAAGGCTGCATCTGCACAGCTGAGTTAGTGCAGGCACAGCTCTGCTCAGATTTTGTTTCTTTTGAAACAAATCGAACAGGAGAGGAGCTAAGTGAATTACTTGGCCTCTCTTGCTTCTGTTGCAACAGAAGACTCCCAAAAGCATTGACAACAGTGGCAGGCAATTGTTCAGTCACAATATTTTGGGACTGGTTGTAGGCTCTTTTTTTTTTTATTAGTTTTGGAAAGTGATGACTGCCTTGATACAGTAAGTAAATATGCATATGAGTTCTCCTGAAAATGGTCACCGTAAGTGAATATCCATATGTGCATGGCAGTTGTGGTGATACAAGGCTCTGAATGAATAGCAGTAATTTTATGAAGAAATGCATGCACATAGTAATCTTGTCTGGTTCCCTGCCAATGAACATACAAAATCCCAATAGCCTGTAATAGTATCTTGATTAATACCTGAGTGCAATTCTTGCATTCATGGCAGTCATGCCTGGAAAATGAACAAGTATATTCAGTTTGTTCCAATCAGAAAGAAGCATATTTCAAGAACAATTTTCAATTGAATATATGAATAAGAAATCCGGTGAAATGATTTCACATTATCTGATTTCTTGCTGTCCAATGATGCATACCCACCTCTGGGATAATTTTAGAGAGAAGGAAAGCCGTAACACACATGTTAAGAAGGTCTTTTCAGACTGCTCAGGATTTAAGAATTTTATGTGTTAAGATCCTAAGTGGCTTACTCAAAGTTCTTGCTCAAGCTTGTGATCAAGCCAAGGAAATAAATTTGGTTTCTGTTTTTCAGCTTCATGGCCTGTCTTCTGCATTAACAACAATTTAACCACTGGTTTCCAAAGGAAGGTTATGTCAGTCCTTCTCCTCATTCCTCATTAATTTATTTATAGGTGAAAGGCCTGACTCCACACGACTGTTGTGCAATGCAATAGTTTTGGAAAGTAGATAGCAAGCTGGTAGCTCAGCCTCCATACGACTTCTCTGCATAACTTCTAGAGGGGTAAAGAATGCTAATGGATTCTGATCATACTCCTCATCCTGACATGGAAGCTTCTGGGGAAAGGAAGCAAGGTCAGGGTAGTCCTTAGCCACTGAGTTGTTCTCTGCAGTTACTGGTGGCAGGCTATCAGGATGCTTTAATTTATGTGAGGGTCAAGTAAGCCAATCGCAGGGCTGCTGGAAGTTCCAAACTGGCAAAAACTCGTTGCTGAGCACAGCTAAACTGGGAGAGTCTAGGCTGAAATCAGTATAGCTGAAATCTGCAGCACATAAGCACCCTTGTGTGTAGGCTTCACACATAAAGTGTTTGGTTTCAGCTCATGTAAGTAATTCATCCACTTAGCCAGACCTTTTTTACACAAATTAATTTCAAGTCTCTTGTTAAAGCTCACTAATTAAGATTAGAGTCCTGAGTGGTTTGGGAGGGGCAGAAGGTTAGTCTCATTATAATGATCTGACCACTGGGGATTTTTCTACTACCTCTAGGAGGTATTTCTTTTAGAGATGACGAGTTTGTTTATGATACCATTAAAATGAAAAATGGGTGAAAAAGACCAGAAGCCAATTTCCACATTGCTTTTTGAATGATTATACAGTCATTAAAGTAATACATGAGCCTCCATGGACTATGCAAGTACAGCAAAAGGAATGAGGAGATTCACCTTGCACACGTAGCCTGAAAAATGCTGTGTGAATAATTTATTTTTGCAGCCTGGTGTCAAACCTGGAAACTTGAAGGAAAAAAGTTTGGAATTACCTTATTATAAATTTAAAATAGTGGTCATTTACACCAATTTTGCACTTCCCATTTAAACCACGTCTTTGCTATTATGTAGAATAGCATTTGGAAGAGGATCTAGAAAAGGAAAGGTTTTATTGCTACACCTTTCTTTGTATTATTGTCTGACAAATTATTGACAAGTTACCAATAAATTACCACCACTTTATTCAAAGAAGTTGCTATACAGTCTTTGGTTTGCTATATTGTTTTCACAGTGGATGTCTGAATGGTTAAAAATTCCCAGTTGCTGCCATGTGGATGCTTTGGATGATTCTGTTATTGACTCATGAAATTCCTGCTCCACCTAAGGTCCCTGATTTGCATTGTCTGTCGTAGATTACTCTTGTAACATTGTCACTACTGAGTGATAAATTCTCATTTTCTGTTTTTATCAAATTTTAGGTATTGTCATCAAGTTTCCCTCTGCATCGTGAACATTAGAGAAAACATATGTGTCCTTGATGCACAAGAAGGTAAATCCTCACATCCTTAAATTATATTAATAACATTAATATTCCAATCACTTGAATATTTCCATCAAGTCTGTTACAGCAACTTAATTTTGTATTTGATCAGGCATTAAGAATTGCAGTTTCTCTTGGTTTGTCCTGACAGTTCTTGTGTATGAACTTCCAAGCTATTCTATGAACTGATCTCCTCTCTGCCTTCTGAAGTTATACAAATTTACTGTTCAGTACAGCAAGGTCTGGAGCCCAGGTTTTTATATTCTCTGTGTTATATTCCTAAAGGAGTGGGTTCTAGAGTCTTTCTCACTTTTTCTGTCTCTCTGACTCAATAAAAACATTCATGGAGCAACTTCAAAAAGAAAAAAATCCACCTTGGAATATACTCTAACATGATGTTTAGAATACTGTCATAGGACATAGCTGTTCTGGTGCCCCTGGTGAAGGATGAAGTAGAAATAGACCCAACCATTGGATTTTGAGTAAACGATACGATCTCTTCTCCCTTGGTTTCTGAATTCTGGTTTCTATTCCTCCATTTTTCTTCTCTGAAACGAGTAAGTTTAACCCAAATTTTTTGATAGCTCTGAGTTGGCTGGATTGTTCAGCAAATAATTTATTAAGACTTGCTCATTCCTGCAGCATATCATTTAGAGCCTCTGTAACTAAACCTCTTTCATTGTTATGTTTGTCAGTTCAATGACAAGAAGTGTTAAATGCATTTTGAACATGTTCAGTACATTGTGGAATGATTGTACCAGCAGCAGAAGTCAGTACTTCCTCTAATGGTTTGAAAGCTGAAAAAATGCATGAATCTTGCAAAAAATTATTTTATATGACTCTCAGAAGGCTGATTTGCAATTAGGATAAAGCATCTAGAAGAAGAAATCCTACAGAGTTTGTTATCGGCTATTATCAGTAGGTGGTCCAAAACCCACAAACATTCATCTACATGGATGTTCAGATACATTTTGTAGCATATTTTTAGTGATACATCAGTCAAATGGATTTTCAGTCTGCTTAAGTCAGCAGAGAGAAAATAGTTTAGAATAATTTTGAAGTAGTACTGGCCAAATTCTGTCTGTCTTTATGAATACAAATCCATGAAAGTGCTTGTTAAAGTATGGTGAGCAGGTGTTACATCACATGTCTGATGTGTAATTCTACATGGTAGGAATCGTAGCCTGTGAAAATAGCCACATGATATGGCCATGGGGCACACCACATGTATTGGAAAAGTATGTGTTTTCTTTCTCGTACAAGAAAGAGTAAAAATATAAAGCTGATGTTTGTAACTTTATGTTATGCAATCACTAATTAAGGTGGATATGCAAGGAGAAATTCTCCAGCTTTTAATATCACTGAGCAATGCCTTCAGACATCACTCAACAGTCAGATCTAATCATGTATTACAGCCGTTCTTACAGATTTTGCCCACTAACAAATAAATAGCCTGTCTTCTACCACCAAAACCTGGAAGCACTTTTGGGAAGGAAATATTCACTGACTGAAGGAGACTTTTAGGTGTTTATAAGCATGTGTGTCCCATCTTTTGATGTGTTGATATTGAAATCCTTTTATTTTTATTTATAAGAAAGAAAATTAAGACTACAGCTGGAGTTATTCAAGGACTCGGCACTGCTAGAAGGGACAGCTTTCTAAAAGTTCACACTATTTTTCTGAAAGTTCACAGTGTTTAAGAGAATTATTTATTTTTGAATCTTCAAGGGAAATACTGACAGTGGGGGCAAGATGCAGAGATGTTCAGGTCATGAGAGGTCCCTTTTGCAAGATAACAGAGCTCTTCACACTTGTTTATCATTAGCTGTGTTTAATATCTGAGACCTCGAAGGTATTGGAGTAATTTTTGAAAGTTGAATTCAATCACAAGATTCTTGATATTATTTAAAGTTATGAGGAACCGGTCAGGTGTTTTTACTTTGTTTTGAAACTAAGTATTCTCTAGTATTACAAGTTTAACATCTGTTCTTCCAAAATTTAGGCTCTGGTTTATTTAGAATATATAATATCTACATAGAATATATAAGCACATATGTATAAAATACATATATGCATATAATGTAATGCTTAGATATGATCTTGACTTTAAGGACGTGTTTCACAGTCTTTGTGAGTAGGGAGGGACTTTGTTGTAAAACTGCTTTCTTTCATGAAGACCTTGTAGCTTTGTATATTGGTAGATAGTAGTTTTGTATATACAACCTTAAATACTGTGTTTTCTTGGGAATATAAAATTTTACTTTTAAAAGTCCACCAAGGTTTGTCTAAAGGCCACTTTAATATTCACTTCCTTATAAGTAAAAATAAATTACAATTAGAACTTTGGGATTTTCTGAAATATGTAAAATCGATCCTTCTATCTACAAGCCACTGTTATGCAGCTTCAGAGGTGAACACCAGCTCACGTTTGTAATTTCTAGTTCTCAACAAGAGATGTGAGGAACAGAATCATAGAATCATTAGGTTGGTGCCCTTGAAAACCCTCTAGACACCCTAACCAACCACTTGGATGGAACATAATATGACAGAGACCTCTTGCAAGGGAAGAAAATGAAGGAACAGGTATTCCATTGGGCATGTTCTCTTCCCAAACTCATGTATCGTATGGAGCAGAAAGTATTTATAACAGTGTGATAGAAAAGCTGCCCTGCTATACATGCTTTGAGATCCTCACTGGAGATGTCATTGTGTTCATCTAACTAAAAAGGGCAGTTAGCTTGCTTGCAGAGGTAAAAAAGGTGCATAAGTATCCTTAGCTGGGTCAGTCTACACTGCAACTTTTGAAACAAAATAGGACTTTCAGTTCAGAAAAGTCTTCATGGTCATTAGCAAGTTAATATTATGGCATTTAGTTTACAGGTACTGAAACCATGGTTGTCACAAAAGCTCCTGCTGGAGCTGCTGGAAAGTTAACTTTTCATTGCTAACTCTCACATCAGTTAAGTTTTTGTCTATGAATTTAATTTCAGAATAATTTGCTAATAACTTACAAAATTGTATTACCAAGGTCTGTATTATTAGGTTATAATTTAATTATGCAAATAATAAATTACTTAGTTCATAAAGGATTATTTTAATGTGGAATACTGTTTTCAGTACTTTTTACTTTATAAGGTTACTTTTAAAAGCTGATGTGTGATTCATTTCCATTGCCTTACTGATATATGCTTTGTTATAATATATTTTCATGACACTGTTGGGGTATTCAGAGTGCTGAAACAAATAGCTGTTGGGACATTGAATATTGTTTCAACACTTTTTCCCCAACATCTGTTTCTTATTTGAACTTTCTGTACTCCCTTATTTCCCTGCCCCATCTGGGCCTCAGTGTGAAATGGAGCTGCCAAAAGCAAAAAGAAATAAAAAGAAGTTTCTGGTCCCCTGAAACTGTGGTCAGGCAACAATGTTCTGCAATGTTTTTACACCACCAGAGATGGGAATGTGTGCTTACCTTTATTCTACATTTTTTGTCTCAGGAAAAATTCTAGCCAACTTTGTGACTGAAGAAAAGTGGAAAAAAGGCTGATAGATGATTCTCAGGTTCCAAAAGATGTTTTAGAGATTGTGGTTTGCAAATAGATCTGCTGTTCTATTGATCTGGACTAAGTCATGCTTCACAGGAAAATCACTTACCAGGACTCAGTGGGCAGCAATCCTTCTTTTGAGAGCGCTTACCTCAGAAGAGCCGAGATGCTCCAAAGAATTGTCAGGACGTGGCACTCTGCTAGAGCTGGTCCAGCTTTTGCTCCAGAGTTGTCAGGATGTGGCACTCTGCTAGAACTGATCCAGGTTTCACCGACAACTTGCAGTACTACCCATCTCCCACTTCATCAAGTGTCCAGTGGAAACATTTTAGGAACATGTTGTTTCTTAAGGAGGCTTAGTGAAAAAATCCATGTTTCCGGATTTTCTTACACCCCCCCCCCCCCAAACAGAGAGGTATTCTCTCAGAATTCTGAAGGGTTTTACAAGTCAATGGGGTATGAATAAAATTGAATAGGATGTTTTTCTAAAAGACTGAAAAATTTTCTTAGAATTCTGTGAAACTGAAATTTCTCTAGAGCACATTGGCAGGTTACTCATGGGCTGCCAAGAAAAAGGGCTGACACTGAGACTCTGACATGGACTCTCTGACACTAAGAATGTGCTTAAGTGATAGCAGAGTTGGTGTATTTGCAGCATTGTCCAACACAGACAGTGAAATCTGTGCTGGGAGAGAAGAGTGTACTATGCACAAAGTGTGGTAAAGGAAGTTTAATGGAGGCTACCATCTGTTTTGTCCAGACAGAAGTTCAGATAGCTCTCAGGTTTTTTTTTTCAAACTAATATACGGTGGCATTTCAGTGTTCCGGTAGTCAATGAGGGAAGACAAGACTAACTCTGACACGTTATGCAATGCCTTTGCATCTGTCCTGGTTTCGGCTGGGATAGAGTTAATTTTCTTCACAGAAGCTAGCATAGTGCTGTGCTTTGGATTCAGTGCTAGAAGAATGTTGATAACTGCTGATGGTTTTAGTTGTTGCCAAGTAGTGCTCAGACTGCTCAAGGACTTTTTGAGCTTCTCCTGCTTGGCCAGGTGCATAACAAGCTGGGAGTACAGCACAGCTAGGACCCAAACTGTCCAAAGAGCTATTCTATACCATATAACGTCATGCTTGGGGGGGTTAGTCAATCGGTCGGTCGCGGGCAGAGTGGTCGCAGCTCGGGCTGTGTGACCGCGGCTCGGGGGGAGTGATTGCGGCTCGGGACGGGCTGGGCATCGGTCAGCGGGTGGTGAGCAATTGCATTGTGCATCACTTGTTTTATATATTCTGTATATTTTCTTACCACTATTATTATTATTGTTATTCTTCTTTCTTATTAAACTGTCTCTATCTCAACCCACGGGTCTTACTTTTTTTTTTCTTTTCTCTGATTCTCTCCCCCATCCCACTGAGGGAGGGGGGGAAGTGAGCGAGCGGCTGCGTAGTGCTTAGTTGCCAGCCGGGTTAAACCACGACAGCATCCAGAGTCCTTTCTACTTTCCCATTCCTTCTACAATGAATTCAAATTTTTCTCTCATGTTGCACCAGCCAGCTCGAACAGAGAGATGTTCATATTGCATTGTGGGAAAGGTTATTTGGAGAACCTAGACCAAAATGGAGTGGAAGCCTGACATATAATTTGCATAATGCAATGTAGTGCCTGGGAAATGCTATTCAATATTTTTTTATTTCAAAAATAAGAATATCCTTTTTGGTCCAGTATAAAATGTATTAGTCAGAGAGACCTACAGTGAAGTACTTGATTTTGACTTTACATCAGAAAATCAGGTTTTAGGTAAAATCATTCATGTGGAAAATTCACAGTGAACTTTAGTATTAGTATTAATTAAACATTAATTCACTAAACATGTGGAGCTGTGGTAGCTTTAGTAATATTTTAATCTGAATCCAACTGCCTTCAGGAAGACCAACATTTAAATTGATCTAACATCAGTCATGTTCTTTCTAGTAAAAAATCAGTAAGGAACTGATTTCTAAAGACTACATATGATTTCTATCATAGACATGTTACCGAATGGAAAAGAGAAGAGTTCTGCATATCAACCATAAACAAGCAAAAACAATGAATCACAGGCTTTCCTTTCCCCCTCTGCTGTCAGCCCCTACGTACAGAATTCAGTTCTTTATTTTGATCTTGATGCATTTGTAGGCATAATTTCCTCTACAACTACTTAGTCTGAAAGTGTTTTTAACTAGAAGATGGTATTTTCAGGCAATAATCCAATTCTGAGCTGCTGCTCAGCTCCACAGATGGCATCCACCTAGTTCCATGCTCAGATGTCAATCAATTTATACACCTTCACACTCTGCAACTTTGTTTTCCCAATACTGCCTTGCAAGCAAGACAATACTGTCCTGTGTAGAGGTGTGCTGACAACTGTATATTAACAGTCATCTGCACGGTTTGGAAACAATAGCAGACAAGGTTAAATGATTTTACCAGTAGTCAGGAATCCTATATTACTGCTATAAAATACAGAAAATCCTGTGAAGAGCAGGTAGGGCCTTCTCATTTTCTGCTCAGAGAAGCAGAGAACTGAACTGATACTTCAAAAATCACTAAAAACAGGAGAGGCCCAGGTGTCAGTCTCAGATAGTTGTAGACATGAACCCAGAAGGAAATGTGGTCATCCTGCCAGATGTCATGGTTCTTACAGTCCACTCCACATGAAAGAATTGTCTTGTGTACTTCATTGCCTTCTGACAAACACTTCTTCACTCTTTATAGCACTGAAAAATAAAGCCTCATGAGTACTTTGAGGCTGTTAGGCAGTTATTAACACTGTTTTCCGATGTGGAAAACATCCCAAGTTTATTAAGGATCTGAGACAAAGCTAGGGAAAAGCCTGAAATTTTTTGACTTCCAGTCCTTTGCTTTAACCAGAGGATGATATTTTCAAGACTGTATCTCCTATTTCTGGATATTTCCTTAGCACACAGCTGAAGAAAGAAAAATGTTGGTCTGATTTAGTTCATTACTTCAAACTTTTTCTGTTAGGTCTGAATCTCCTGAAGGTAATGGATAGGCTGACTTGGATATCCTTTGTTACTGGGTGGACATCAGGGAAAAAAACACTGGGAGAATAGAGTAAAGAAAGAGAAAAAAGACTTTTCAAGAGAACTTGCTTCAAAAGTTCAGGCCTCAGTAGCTCTTGTGAAAATACTATGTGATCGAAGTCTGGGACTTACTATACCACAGGTACTGAACTAGTGGCACGTGCAATTGAGGCTACTGTTATGTGTGCAGGAAGTTCCTTTCTCAGTGCTGTAAGTGTAATGTTATCAGACTTAGCATCTTGAAACTCTGAATTTTATTACTGCCTAGTGCAGCCTAGCAGTGGTTTTGGAGATCCCATCAGCAGTTCTGCTGCCAATCGTATCACTGGAAATGTAAAATTCTCACACAGGATCTGAAACACAAATGGCGACTTTTTCTACTTTAGTTTTTTGTATGACATGGAGAAGAATGTGATTTTAAAACAAGTTCTGTGTTGCAAAGCTGACTTCTGTGAGGTAGAGCTATGGAAAGAGGTCTAGCAGTGTCACCTGGAATTTCTCCTAGCCTTCCTCCTGTTGAAGAACTGCTTTAAGAGTTTTTGAAAGGAAATGGATTGACAGCCCTGTGCAGAGTCTGCATGAAAAGACACTGCTGATGCTAGCCAAATGCAGTCTTTTTATTCAGAGAACCTACGGTTTATGATTTATTATTAAGCCAAATGAGTGACAAAAGGAGATTGCCCTCCCTTTATGTTCCTGTGCATTTAATGAGCACACAAAGTACCACTGAAGCAATTCTGTTATAATTGGGCTAGACTATTGCATAGACGCAAAAGAAACCCTTAGATGTTACATATTGTAGCTTTACAGTTATGAATTATAATTTTTTATACCTTTTCAAGATTTTTAAGTGGAAATTTTCATAGAAAGCTCTTGAATTATAAAAAATCTGGCACAGAACAAAGGTCCATGCTCCATGGGTTCTAAATTTTAAAAAGCAGAAGACTTGTCTTATTAACTTCCTTAAATACTTGATTGCACATTGCCTATGTTGGAGAGCTTCCAATTCAGCTAAGGAGACTGAACCATTGCTTGAATAACAATAGTTTATAGGAGGTTTTGAAGACTTCCACAGTGTTTATGTTAGTAGGGGTTGTGACTACTGTTGAAGGAAAGAGCACTTTTCACTTCCCCTTCCACTGGTGCATAATGATCAAAGTCAGAAAGCCACATTTTTCTTTAGAAACTAATTTTAAAAAAAAAGAAGTAAAATGCAATATTCTCATATAATTACTCTTAGGCTGCCTGCCTGTGTTGTTTTGCATGTCAAAAAATCCTTTCATGAAGGAGACATTAATGTAAAGTTTAGGCAAGCATCTAGTGTTTCTGATGATGTGTCATTAATAGCTTTAAGCAAGCACAGAAGTATTTGAGTCAGTTTTAACATGCTCTTAAACTCTTTTGCTCTGTCTCTCAGAGATGCACCAAACCAAAAATACTAACAAAAGTAAAAAGATCAGAACTTTGTAATTCCCAAACAAATAATAAATCAAAATTCCAACACTTAAAATGAGTACTACTTCTGAAGTGTCAAAGATTTCTTGTATTTCAAGGTAAACAGGAAATCATGCCACAAGATTTTTCTGCATTAGCAAGAAGAACTCTTCTATGTAGCTGTACATTGAGGTTAAAGTCATCAAGTCAATGATTAGAAGATATAAACCATATTTTATAGAGAGACTCCTATACACAGCTTGATGGTGTAGAAATACTTATAGTAATACACTAGAAAAGATGACAGAGTTACAAAACATTAAAAAAGAGGAAACTTGGAAAATCCTTTTGAGGCCATGAGGCTAATTTATTATAATATGTTGAAGTGCTAAAGTAGAGATGTGATACAAATTATTCCCTGTCATAATATGTCACAATGAGTACCTTGTCAATTTTAGCTAATTACCATTGCCAGTAGTAAGAAACTACTTTAAAAATAGCTGATGATCTCATGGGTACCGGAAAATTAAGCTCCCCTACTGCTATATCTATTTTTTCCATCTATCTACATGCAATTTGTAAGAAAAGTTTGAATTCCTGTCACTTTTTGAATGCAATTGTAGTATCTTAGTGATTGCATATTTCACTTCTGGCTGATGAATTTGAATATAAATCCATTCAGTCTTCTCTGGGTTATTAGATTCTGAACATGCTACACAGGGAATGAACTCAAGCAGCAGAGGAAATACTGCCTTTTGCTTCGTATTTTGAAATGCTCAATTATGACTAATCGTAGAGGTTTCTTGGCAGACTTTGCTAAGGGATTAATTCTGCCTTTGTTTTACTTTTATTGTCATGTATAGGATCTAATGAGGATATCACTTCTTTCAAAGAACACCTTTCTATAAAAGGTAAATGCACTACAAGTTGTTTCCTGTGTGCTTCCATTCATTTGGATTCCTTTTTTAACTAAGAAGACTACAGCAAAAAGCAAACAAATTAACCAAAACACCATCAAACATTATTTTGCATTAAAATAGGACTTTCTCATTCTGATGGGAAATAATAAAAGGAAAGACTGTTATGTGGAGAAGGCTCTTCAGTAGCTAATGGGAAAACAGACTCTGGAACATCACTTCTCTGTGTTTGTGTTGAACCTGAGTCAAGGAATTAATTGGTAGCTAAACAGAGCCTTGAAAAATAATATTAAACAGTTTCACCGTAAAAAAACCCCCACAAGCCAAGTAGATTAAAATGAAAGAACAAAGGTAGAAATCAAGAAATGACATTGCATTGCCAATGAACTTTCTGCCATTATTTAAGCGCAAATGAGTAAAGGGAAGAAGTTAATAACAATTCAAGGTGAAATCTAAATTAAATTGAAGGGGATAGTAAAAAATTAAATGGTTACAGTATTAAATCTAATTCTCCCCAGAGGGAAGCCATGACTAAACCATACTGGCTTCATGGGTAATAAAGCATTGGTGATAAAGGAGGTACAGTGAAACAGGAACATAAATGTCAGTAAATGCATATACTTTTTTAACTTGGTGATTTTTTTAAAAAAAAATGTATATGTGCACTTTTGGAATAAAAGAATATTTTAGCCTTGCTTACTATGGTTTAATGTTAGAAGGTAAGAAAGAATGAGTCATGGCAAGAATATAAACTAGGAAAGCATAAGGCAGAATATGTTTTCCACTTGCTTAATGTTCATCCTGAATAAAAGACCACGCAAAACATTAAGGCCCAAATTCACATTTTGTGAAACTGTTCTTATTTATGCAAAGAGTTGTTTTTAGCAGTAGTTGCAGAGGTTCACATAGAAAAGGTGGGTTAAAAAACTGCTTAATCCTTTCATATCTATAGCCAAGTCCAGAACAAAATGCAGATTAAAGCCAGCAGAAGAACTTACAGTGGGTGTTTAATTTTGCATTAGATCTCACTGCAAATGACATAAGCTTGAAGATCTTACTTAAGACCTTAGCAAATGATCATGACCAGCACATCTATTTAGGGCCACTATAAATGGTACTTTTATCAACACGAGTAAAGTGTGTATTTCCTGTTCCAAAGACTTTGCAATTTACACAAGACATGAGAAATACCTTCATAACTCAGAACATCAGTGAAGAACATGAGGATGTGCAGTCAGTTTCCAAGGTAGAGGAGAACAGGCTGACTGTTGTAGGTGTTTGAAGCACAGATTTGAGGTCTGGTACATTTCAAATATACAGAATGGTTTTACCAGCCCATTGTTGTGCACTGACAATTATAGATAATGTATGTACTATTGCACCCATTTGTCTGAGTTGGCGTTTTTCAGTAGATTAGGACTTGTGTAGGTTAGCCACGTGTTGGAAGACATGAAGGTTTAAGCAGGCAAAGATGTAACACTGAAGAATCGGTAAGATAGTGAGGTTACTTGGGAAAAACAAACGAAAAAGGAAATTAAGGAGGATGACATAGGCTTATGAGAAGTCAGAAATTGTGTCACAAGATAAGAAGCCAATAAACAGAAAAAAAGATATTCTGTGTTTTTTAAATGTGAAAGATGATTCTGACAGTGACTTTCTAAACTGAAAAGGGGCAAAGGTAATAACAACCTAGACAAGTGGCAATAAAATTGCTATAGATGATTGCCAGCATCTAGCAGGAGAGTTTTAATCATAGAGATTACAAAATACCCTGAATTTTGGGGAAGTTAAAAACAAACAACAACAGACTGGATATGGGAGAGGAAAGAGCCAAAAGATTGTAGGTAAGGAGCATCTACAGAAAAGTGCTATTGACTATTGAAGCATGTTAAAACTTTTTGTTTGAATTAGGCATAACACTGGAAACTCTTGCTATATACTGACTACATACTGTAATATATTTTATATTTTGCAGAGGTGGGACCTTTGGAGAGCTCAAGGAGAGCTGATTCAGGTAAAAAATTGTACAAACAACAAACTAATGAGAACATCCAGTTATCGAGGAAGCAAATGTTTCCTGGGGTTAGCTGTCAAAATTGATAAAGCTGAACAGTCTCTTTACTACTTACATAGCTTATTACAATGCTTTAATAGTTCATGACAGGAGATAAAAATGAACTTTTTTTCCAATCAGTCACAGGAATTTTCTTGGGTGACAGTGTAGTGAAATTTTGTGCTGCAATGGTCAGTTAAATCTTTGTGAAGTTATGATTGATACTCATCTCATTTGTGTCATTTGACCTTTATTACAGGTTTTTTTCCTACAAAGCTCCTGGGCTTGATTTCTTCTTCTTCCAAGATCCTGGACCCTGACCTAGCTGTGACACCATGATTCTGAAAATAGTTACTTATCCACTTTGGGTAACTGAGATCCACAAGTGAAAATGTGAATTGAATGAAAGTACCTGAAGCACGTGCATTATCTCTGGCTCATTATCATTTGGCACTTTGGGAAACTTTGAGTTCTATAATAGTCTAGATGAAGAAAACATGTCTTGAATTAAAGGTATAGTTGTATTTGACAGTGCCATAGCAAAGATTCACGATTTGCTTAAGCAAGTTCTGTGCCTGTCTTGGGTTTTGAGTTCTCACTCAGTTCATTATAGTGGCAGCAAAAACACAGTTAAGCAAACATGCTGAATTTCCGTAAGCCCCAAGAGTTTTTTTGATTTTTGTTATTGTAGGTGCTGGAAGTGTGGACCAGTTGAAATTGTACACAATTTTTCTGCTGATTACAGGCCTGTGTTTAATGTTGACATATAGGAGATTAATTTAAACCCATGTACTCCCAGCGTGTGATTTTGGGTTTCATCCTAATTTGTCATATCTTTAATAGTCGTAAATAAAAAGTCCATGCCCTACTGCTTTTGAGCATATAAGACCAGATCTGTTTTGCATACAGGTATCAGGCACCAAGAGAGCAGGCAGCTCCATAAGGACAAGGAGACTGGCAGCACCATGCCACTCCAGCAAGGGCACAGGCCCACCACCCCACTGAGAGTGGGGTGGGGTGGGGAAGATGACCGGGGACAGCCAAGGAACCTGTGACCACCACACCAGTCCCAGCCAAGGGGCAGGTCCAAGGCCAAACAAGGAAGCCAAACCAGTGGGTTGGGGTCAGCAAAGCACAAGGTTGGGACCAAGCAGGCAAAGGATGAGGGCCTCAGCTGAAGTGCATCTTCTGAGTGAAGGCAGGGAGGCCCCAGGGAGGTTCCTCACAGGTTTTTGCACCCGTCTGTTTCCCAGCAGGCTGCCCTAAGGCCACGGGGCTGCACTTTGCCAGGGCCAGCCATGAGCACAAACCTCTGGGAGAGGGTCAAGGCTGCTCTGCACCTCACCCCAGGCTCTGACACTGCGAGTGTAGAAATTCAGATATGACTGCAAGTTTTGTTCACTTTACTGATTTGATGTATGGATTTAAATGTGTATCCCAAAGAGAAGTGTAGAGTACAAGCTGTTTCAAATGAAATATGGACTGATAAGTTTTCATCATTGTGGTTTTTGCATGGTGCTTCAGTTTCTGTTTATGGTTCTCACATGTTCACACGTTTCGTGTTCAACCCTGAAGTCTTTTTTTCCTCCAGCAGTCATAATTGCCATTAGAGACTGTAAAGAACACTCTGCTGGATATACCTGACTCAAATAAGAAGCTGCAATTGTGTAACTGTATGAAATTCCACATATGAACAAATCATTAGGTCCACTTTGGGTAGACTTAAGTAGTAAGCCTCAGGAAAGCAGTGGTTTTTTTATTGGCTGCATGTGTTCCAAGCTTTGTGTCTTTATTTACAGAAATAAGGGGTTTTTTTTTAATGTTTACTAAAAATGTTTAGTTAAAACTACAGGAAAGTGGTCTGGAGTGATGTGGACCTGCAAATCTATTTGTATTTCATCTTAGGTATTGACTAACTTTCAGCTGCAGAATGTTAACTTTACAGCATACAAGCCTTATGGCAAATGTTTTTTGCCTTAAAATGCATCTCAGATAGGTTATATTGTTGCTGGTGATTAGAAAGAATAAAAGAATAGTTTGCAGTCAAAGAAACATAATAAAACAACATTTAAAAATTTCCTTTTCAGAACAGAACTGGATTTTAACTTTACCTTTCAAAATAATACCATTAAGTTAGAATATGAAAACAAAGAAGTAACTGGGACCAAATTTCCTTATTTCTTGTAAGCAACTGGTGGAACCAGTGCCTTCAAGTCAAATTTCTGTAGAAATTAGTCCAGCGTGTCTCCTTTCATCTTGTAGTACATTTTGCACCCAAATTTAATTTACATATGAACTTGATGGAAAAATTCTTAGTCCTTGAGATAATGTGTATGGTTTAGATAGGTGTGCTTATCAGAATCATGCATGTGCTATTTGACTCAAGTAGTTACAACTATGATCCCTTGTATGAATGCAGTGCTTTATCCCTGTATGTTCTGAGAATACACATCCCCTCAGAAAATTTTTCATGTTGTAAAACCGCATTTATATTTTGGCAGATTTTCCTTTTCCAGCTATGATGGTACTGCTACATCAGTGCAACTTGGATGTTTTACAAGTGGTGTTTGTCAATTAAAAGCATAGTGACTGCTTTATGCAAACACTGAAAGTATGAATGATAGATCAACACCACCTATTAGTGTGTTTGCTGGCAAGGAACGTGCTGAGTCAGTTATTTTGGATAAGACAATATCAGCTCTTAAACATCATTGACATGTTTATGGAGTCTTTTCCTGAGTTCATCTATCAAATGTTTATGGTTATAAAGATTTTAGTTGTACTGGAATCAAAGATTTTAGTTGTACTGGAATCTAACTAGAAGCTCTATATGTGCCAATCTGGCAAAATCGCTAGATCTGCATGGAGGCTGTGGCTTCAGGAGTAATAAGATCTCTAGAAGAGAGATATTAAGAAACAAATATCTAAGACTGATACATAATTTTGTGCAGCCTGAAGAGAGAAGCATTCCTGTATTTTGTTCAAGTATTTTTTCATCACAAATTGACACACCAAAACCCTTCACAAAACCAGCATTAAATAATTTGTTTTATATTCTCAATTCATCTTCTGCTGAGGGTGTAATTGTCCCAGTTATCTGCTAAAGCTGATTTATACATTCTTGCAATCTCTAAAGCTGATTTATACACTCTTGCAATCTCTAGTGCTCTTTAATTATGTATTTACACAAACAGCATTATGCCAAGCCACCTTAGTGTTTCTGATAGCTGTTGAAGAATGTTAACAGATGATTCTCATCATGTCACCATGACCTAATATTGATGTATGCATGTGTTGTATACACATTTTTGAGCACATTTTTTTTAAAGCAGGGATTTCACTAGAAAAGAGTACATCACCCTGTTCTGTTCACTTGATCATTCACACATAGATAATTCTGTCTTAGAACAGAAACTTAGAACAAGGCAAATTTCAGTGTAATTTCTTCTTATGTATCAGAAACAAGGAAGCATGAATAACCTCTTGCAGATACGTATTCCTAAATGGGCATTCCAGATTTGTGGTAAAGTATTGTCTATTTTTTCTGTATGGCAGACATAAATTTGGCTTTAACCATGATCAGAGAAAAGGGGGCAAATGTTTAACCCTCCATACTTCATACATACTGCTTCCACAAGAGCCAGGTCAGGTATAATAAAAAACTAGCAAAGTTTTTTGCCAGGTCTGAGTTGAAGAATGCAGATGCTCTTTGGATAATAGAGAAGACAGGAGGCTCACAAGTGTAATGCCATGAGACAGATCTAACAAACAACCCAAAATGATGCTCCTTTTGTCTCCACTGTTGTCTTCCTTCTGATAGCAGCTACCTCTTCCCATCCCCTCCTTCACTATGTGAGCAATAAACTAACCTGATTCTTTTACTTGCTGTGTTGCCATTTTGCCGTGTAGCCAGCTCAGCTCCAGAGATGGTGGAAAGGAGATGGCCAGGAACAAGAGGGGAAGGAGATGGGAGAAGGGATGGGCAGAACCCTCCTGGGGCCTGGCTGCAAAAGCCCGAGCACGTGGAAGTCTGGGGGGAGCAGGGCCAGCATTGCTTGCACAGCAAGGTGGGCACCAGGCCAGGTGCAGGATGGAAGCCCTTCTCCATGCAGGGGTGGAGTGGCTGCCTGGAAAGCACAGTGTTGCAGTCAACATGAGACCAACCATCTTGGAAGTGGCTTTCAACCTGGATCTGCCTAGTTGTGAGAAAGACTGGCAACAGTTACACAAAGCTACTTGCCTCCAAAGTTCACTGCAGGCATCGCTCCGGAACTGTGTGAGCCCTGCTGGAACCCACACACAGCTTGGCCCTCTCTGAAGGCTCAATGTTTTGTGTAGGATAGGCAGGTGCCAGGCTGGCACCTGAGGATGGCTGCAGAGAGGGGTCTCCCCTCCAGGAAGTCCTGACCTTTCTGCAAAGGTTTGGGGTGTGCTCCATGCTGCAGCCCACTAGTTCTTGCTTTGTTTAGATTTGGACTTCTGCTTTTAGTTGCTTCAGGCTGAATCTACATTTAATGGCTTCTGTTAGATGTTTCCTGGTTATCTGGTTCTTGATTAGGGGAAGTCTCCATCCTTAGACTTTAACTAATGCATGATTTTTCTGTATCAGATGACTGGCTGTGTGGGAGCATTTCTCTTGTTAACAGGAGTCCAGCAAACAGGAACAACTAATAGCAACTTTGGCAGTGAAGTTGAATGTAAAGGGCACTAGAAACTCTGATTTAGACAGCATGGAATTGCTTGACACTGTGCAGTGATGCAGTGGTGATGTGACAGGATGATCCCAGCACCAGCTAGAGAAGCTGTCCTGACACATCAGAGGCATTGACCTAGCTAGAGCTCTGGAAGGAGGGTGTTGCTGTCCAGGTCTTGGGGTTCAGGAATTGCCTTTTGCCTCTCCTCCTCTGGAGGGGATGGTGGTCCTAGTTAAGTTGCAGAGGAAGAAGCTGTGGAAGGGGTGCACAGACTATGTAGTGTCAGGGTGGGCAACGAGGAGGCCGACAGGATCTTGAGTTTCCTTCCCACCAGAATGACCCTGTATTCCTCATACAGACCCTGTCCATTTTGTTGGCTCTGGCAAGACACAGGGGCAGGATAAAAAAAGAATGGTAAATTCTTAAACCGTCCCATTGCAAATTGGCAGAGCTTATGAGTGAGGAATCTTAGGGAAAAGAGACTGTGGACAGGCCTGACAAAGCTTGTTATGTTATTTGGAGTCAGCTTACAGTAACGAATTTCCAGGAGGGATGCCTGCCTTCTTCCTGCACAGTGAAGTGTCCTTCAGCTTCATCCTATAAAATGCTAGCCTGCATCTTTGAAGGTCTTCAACTTTCACTGGCCTTACTTGGAGAAGATTATTCATTACTTCTGAAGTTTCTATATACTTTAACTGAGATGAGAGTCCAAAAGTCTATTTTTCCAAAGCAGCCAGAATTTGGGAGGATAGGTATATAGCAAGGTTTCTTTGGTGGCACTTTTTTCCCCCTTGTTTTGTGCTTCTAAATGGCAATTAGGAATGTTGACATTTTCCCCCTATGAGTGTATAAGTAAAGAGAGGTTTGTAAAAGATGAAATGGTTTATAGAGTCTTTGCAAATAGATCTTTGGCAGACTGTATCTAATAAATGGAGACTTAAATGAGACTCATGCATGATATTTCTACATTATTCAGTGTTCAGTCATGCTGGCAGAGTTATGATGCTAATAATGATGTTCATTTGTTATATACCTGACAGTTTTCAAAAGCAAAGACAATTAAGACAAATTGTGTTCAGAGGGAATAGTGCTGTTTTTGAGGATACCTGAGACTGCACTTGGATGCTCTGGGGATTTTGAAAATATTAACATGTTGGTCAGCTCAGGCAAGTAAACAGGGATGTCCCCAGAATTATTCTCCTATTTATGAAATATTATATAAAGTATAAATTGTATAAATTGTTACATAAATTGACAAGAATTCAGATTAATTTTGGTGCTGAAGCTCTGTTACATGTTTCTTGGAATATCCTTGCATCTCAGCAGTTGTGTACTTGTCGATATGTGTATGTTTGATTGGAAAATATGAAGATATTTACATTCTGTTGCATAGATTGTCAGTTTAAAAGCCTGCCTGCTATGATACAGTTGGATACGCTTATAGTTGCTAAGGTATGGAGAGCAACTGTCAAATCAAAAATCAAATCAATTTAACTGAACAAAGTGAAATGTTATTGACCTCTTCAAAGAGTACTTTCTATTTCAGTATACTGTCAAGGAAAAAGTAACACTAATATCCTTGTGGTAAACGCTGCTTTGAAATGAATTTACAAATTACTCTTTTCTAGATGAACTCCATTATTCATTCAGCTGTTAAGAATCCCATAAAGGTTTACCATCAGAATAACAACTAAATGGTCAGGCATTAATTCGTCTTTCTCTAAAATAATTTAATATTGCCAAGAGGTTATATATTAGCATCGTTGACAAACAACCTTGCTCATGAGTTGAACACATAGGAAACTGGAAGCAACAAGACAATGTTATCTTAATAGAGTGCTTCAGATCTGATTTGAGGTGGGTATTATGTGGTCTTTTAATATGTAACAGTGTTGATCAGACCTGATTAACTTAGCAGAGACCACTCACTGAGCGGTGGGTTGGCAATAGCTCATGCTAGACTGTGGCACAGATCAAAAAATAATTTCTCAAAATTGATTTTGGATCTCAGGCTCAAGCTCATGTAGGAAGAATTCTGCTGCCTTGATTATAAGAAGAAAGCTTTACAAGTACACCTGCTGAAATAAACAGTATGTGGATGTAGTGGGTTGACCCTGGCTGGACGGCAGGGGTCCACCAAAGCCACTCTATCACTCCCCTCTTTAACCAGACAGAGGAGAGAGTAGATCAAAGGGCTTGTAGGTTGAGATAAGGACAGGAAGAGGTCATTCACCAGTTACCATCATGGGCAAAATAGACTCAACTTGATAAAATTATTTTAATTTATTATTAATCAAAATCAGAGAAGGAGAGGATGAAAACTGCTGAATCTTAAATCCACCTTCCCCCCACCCCTCTTTTCTTCCTGGGCTCAACTTCACTCCCAGTTTCTCTACCGACTCCCCCCCAAGTGACGCAGGGGATGGGAATGGGGGTTGAGATCAGTTCATCACACGTTGTCTGTGCCGCTTCTTCTTCCTTGGGAGAGGACTCTCCCCCTGCTCCACCATGGGGTCCCTCACATGGCAGACAGACCTCCATGAACTTCTCCAATGTGAGTCCTTCCCACAGGGTCACAGTTCTTCATGAACTGCTCCAGCCTGCGTCCATAATTTCCATGGGGTGCGGGGGCCCCAATGCCACAGCCTTTCCCGGGTCCCCCTGCTCAGCGTGGGGTCCTCCACGGGCTACAGGTGGAGATCTGCTCCACCATGGACCTCCATGGGCTGCAGGGGGACAGCCTGCCCCACCATGGTCTTCATTGTGGGCTGCACGGGAATCTCTGCTCCGGCGCCTGGAGCACCTCCTCCCCCTCCTTCTTCACCGACCTTGGTGTCTGCAGGGCTGTTTTCTCTCACATCCTCTCATTTCTCTTCTCTCTCTGGCTACTGAGCTGCAGCTGTTTTTTTTTCCTTCTTAAATATGTTATCACAGAGGCGCTTCCACTGTTGCTGATTGGCTTGGCCTTGGCCAGCGGCAGACACAAGGAATACTTCTGGCAGCTTCTCACAGAAGCCACCCCTGTAGCCCCCCACTACCAAGACCTTGCTACACAAACCCAATACAGTGGAACAGGTTCTGTTCATGGGAACACTAGGAAAAAACTGCTGCATCATCAGTCTTAGTCAGTGGAAACATTAGAGTCTAGGTCTTTGTGCAGGCTCATGTTCACACTTTCTGGTTTTTATTGGACAGACTCAGTTTCACTTGTAAAATTATCTAGCAGTGCTTTGATGCATAAACAATCACAATCAATTTTCAAAATTTCTTTTATTTCTATGTATTGTAAATTGGACACTTTTTTTTTTTTTTTTTCTGGAATTAATGCTCTTCTGGATCTGGAGTTAACTTTCTTCACAGCAGCCTTTGTGGTGCTGTGTTTAGGATATGTTACCAAAACATGTTGATACCTCAGTGTTTTGGCTACTGCTGAGCAGTGCTTGCACAGTGTCAGTGCCTCCTCTGTCTCTCACTCTGCCCCATCAGTTAGTAGTTTGGGGGTGGGCAAGCAATTGGGAAGGGGCACAGCCAGGACAACTGACCTCAACTAGCCAAAGGAATATTACATACCATGTTACACCATGAGCACCATTAAAACTGGAGGGGAGATAGGTTTTGGGTCGCTGTTGCTTGGGGACTAGCTGATTATCACGCTACTCGTGGGAGGTGGTGAGTGCCTTTGTATCACGTATCACTTTTTTTCTTTTTTTTTTTTTTATTCGCCTTTCCTTCACTTGTTAGCTGTCTTTAGCTTACTTATGTATTCCAATTCTCTCCTCCATCTTGCTGTGGAGGCAAGTGAGTGAACGACAGGGTGGGGGGCATTACCTGCCAGCTAGGGTCAACCCAGAACACAGTTTGTTGGTAACTATGAATGCTGTTTTGAGAGTTGAAATATCAGTAAGCTTCTACTCTTACCAGACAACATTTAGCTAACACTCTCAAAAATAAGCTGAGGCTTACTGTTTGATTCAATGAGAGTGGGATTACTCATAAAGTTAAGAATGCATTTTAATCTTTTTCTGGATTAATACCATGCAGCATGTGTCCTATCCAACCTGTGGATCTCTCTAAATTGGAGAGCTATGGATTTGATGGGTGGACTGTTAAGTGGATAAGGAATTGGTTGGATGGTCACAGCCAGAGAGTGGTGGTCAATGGGTCAATGTCTGTATAGAGACCAGTAACGAGTGGTGTCCCTCAGGGGTCCATACTGGGACCAGTGCTGTTTAATATATTCATCAATGGCTTAGACAGTGAGATTGAGTGCACCCTCAGCAAGTTTGCAGATGACACCAAGCTGAGTGGTGCAGCTGATATGCCAGAAGAACGGGGTGTCATCCAGAGACACCTGGACAAGCTGAAGAGGTGGGCCTGTGTGAACCTTATGAGGTTCAACAAGGCCAAGTACAAGGTCATGCACCTGGGTCGGGGTAACCCCCGGTATCAATACAGGCTGGGGGAAGAAAGGATCGAGAGCAGCCCTGCTGAGAGGGACTTGGGTGTGCTGGTGGATGAAAAGCTGGACATGAGCCGGCAATGTGCGCTGGCAGCCCAGAAAGCCAACCGTACCCTAGGCTGCATCAAGAGAAGCGTGGCCAGCAGGGCGAGGGAGGTGATTCTGCCCCTCTACTCTGCTCTCATAAGACCTCACCTGGAGTACTGTGTCCAGCTCTGGAGCCCTCAGCACAAGAAGGACATGGAAGTGTTGGAGCGGGTCCAGAGGAGGGCCACAAAAATGATCTGAGGGCTGGAGCACCTCTCCTGTGAGGACAGGCTGAGATAGTTGGGCTTGTTCAGCCTGGAGAAGAGAAGGCTGCAGGGAAACCTGATTGCGGCCTTTCAGTGCTTAAAGGGGGCCTATAGGAAAGATGGGGAAAATCTTTTTAGTAGGGCCAGCTGTGACAGGACAAGGGGTAATGGTTTTAAACTGAAGCAGGGTAGGTTTAGACTAGATATAAGGAAGAAATTCATTACAATGACGGTAATGAAACACTAGAATGGGTTGCCCAGAGAGGTAGTGGAGGGATCATCCCTGGAAACATTCAAGGCCAGGTTGGACAGGGCTCTGAGCAACCTGATCTAGTTATCGGTGTCCCTGCTCCCTGCAGGGGGGTTGGACTAGATGACCTCTAGGGTCCCTTCCAACCCAAAACACTCCATGACTCTGTGAAATAAGAAGGTCACTTCGATGAACATGTACTTACAGGACTGAAAGGAGGAATTTTAAGAAAACACATGTATTTAACCTTAATTTGATAAAAAGCATAAAAAGGAAAAACCTGGCTCCTTGCAGTTATATCCACTTGACTGGATTGCAAATGACTGTCTGGCTGAGCTCCATATCTCTTTTCATTACAATTTCAGTACTGTGGGATAGTTAAAGAGTAGAGGAGCAACAGCCTGTGTTTAAAGTAATGTTGCTTATATTGCTGCTTAGCCAAGGAATTAATAGCTGGCCTCTAGGGACCATGGTTGGCATCTGGTTCATGGCACGATTGAAAGCACTACTACAGAAGCTAAAATACTAGTTATCTTATTAATAAGTTGCTCTCGTGCATATTCTTTATGTCGTACATCTTCTGTCAGAACTATTCTTCCTGTGCAGAAGCTTTATTTATTGTTCTAATTCCTTTTGCATTATTTATCTACAGTGACCAAAGACGAACACTGAAAGGTAGATGTACTGTATAAAATCATACCTGGCTGATTGAATGACTGAATCAATAGTCATATTTATGCTGTATATATCACCCAAGCTCCCCTCAGGGCTTTCCTATAATTATGAGAAGTAATAAAATATTGCCTTAAAGAGCCAAGGTAAATGCTAAATCCTGAATTTATTAGCCTGAGAACTCTGCATTAGCACTCTCCAATCTTAAAAGTGCTGAAGCAAAAGACTTGTCACGCATCACACGGTTTAGAAATAGGAACCAGGGATTTTTAACAATCTGGTGGAAAGATAGCATGGAAAAGATAGATGTGTGGAGAAAAAACAGTAATATGACTCTGATGTATGGAGAAAAAACAGTAATATGACTCTAATCCAGGTTTCATTTGTTGCTAAGAGGAATGTCTTTATGGCTTTATTTTTATCACAACTCCCACCACTGCCCATGCTATCACAGCAACTCATTGGGTGTTGTTGCCATAGTGACAGCAAACAGGAAGAAAAAATCTGCTCTTTGCAAAATGAGTCTAACATTGGCAATGATCATGTCAAAATCACTGGTTCAACTCTAACATAACTCCACCACTGTTGATCAAATTCAATTTCCCTGAAGCTAGTGAAGTTGTGCTATGCAAAAATTAGCCAAAATAAGATCGGTCAGATCAAAAAATGAGAAGATTGGAAGGAGTAGAAATAGACCCAGAAAAAGCATGTGCAATGATGGAGTAGATTTCATAATGACAATGGATGCAAAATGTTAACTTGAGTTAGAAGTTCAGATCCAGACCCAGGTTTTTCAGCTAGTCATGTTTTCTTCATTGGGCCTGTAGGAAATTGTGAATCTGGGCACTGTCAGTCCCTATAGCCAAGTTCCCTCTCCAGTGCAACACCTGGTCTGGGAGCTCTGCTCTGTCGTCTCAAGTGCCAACTTCTTTAGGAGAAAGGAATATAAATAACATAATAGTGAAAAACTAACAAGTTGTTCTGGGCTAAGAATTGCAGATGCAGGTTTAAATAGCCTGCTTCAGACAGGTTTATATGTGCCTAACAAGTTATTTCAGTGTCCGCCTGGCTGGAGATTTTTTGTATTATCAACAAACAAAATACTCGGTGCTCTACTGTAACTGAAGATTTTTTTCAGTGTAAGTCACTACCTTTATTCTCAACTCAAAATCTTAGAATCTACTTTACATTCAATTTTACTGTTCTTCTTACACCCCAACATTTATCCTGCCCAATACTGAATTCATTACGTTTTTTCAAACTTTTTGTGGCTTTGAAAGATGAATGCAGCTGTCAACAGATTGCTTTGTGTTGCAGAAGCAGTGACCGAAGTGTCTGAATGGAGTGATGAACCAGAAGTAGGAATGTGCTACAGGCTGGCTTTCATAAACATAATTTTCCTTACACATACATACAATCCTTTAAAACTTGTAATGCTCAATACAGAGAACTGCCAAGCTATGTCTAATGTGCCCACTGGGGCTTGTGCAGCCCAATGGCATGGTATTTCTACCCGACAAATCACTGGGTCTCTGATCAAACTGTCAAGTTGTATACAACCAGTTTCAGTGAAGAAGGAAGCAATTAGCTCAAATAGAATCTCAAACAGCTCAAATGTTGGCAGCAAAGGTGATAGAATCAAGGATTGGTTTGCAAATTAATGAATTAAGACATGAGCACTCAGCATTGAATATAAAAGCTATTTGGTGATGCCAGTTTTGCTCTGGGATTGAGCATTTTGCAGGAATTCTCACCTTTAACCATGGGCCAGCAATTAGAAGTACATTTTATTGGGCATTCTGACCCATACTTCATTTCTTACTCTTAGGGAAGGAAAGTACTAAATCCTTCTCATTTTTCTTAGAGGTGGTGGACTCCTCTTAACTGTTAGCTACTCCTATCCATCAAATGACACCAAAGCTGGATATTAAAGTCCTGTTTTTTCTGCTTTTAAAAGTGTCACCCACTGGTGTTTGTTACACTCATAAGTAATAAGTTCACAAGGATGTGAGCTTTAGATTGCCATATACATTTATTTTGAGTTCATTATAAACACACTGGGGAAAATCAAGGTATTACAAATGATCTGGGACAAATTTAACAGTAGCATATTTCCAAACTGTATCCAATACTAAAATCAATAACCTGTAAAGTCTTTATTCCTTAAAGAATTGTTAGCAATCTTTCATTAATTATGAATTATTGTAAAGTTAATTTCTCTTACATAACTTGAAAAATACTGTAAAGATTTAATGCTACTTTAGGCAAAGACTTGATCCCACTGAAGTAACCATGATTTTTGCCATTTATTTCAACCTAATCAGAATCCTTCCAAAATAGATCTTCTTGCCGTAGACACAGGACTGTGTATAAGCTGGTCTACGACAAATTTTATTTGTTTCCTTGATCAATAACCTCCTCCTTGTTATTGTTGTTCTTAATGTTCAATGCATTTTCAAAATGCAGGAAAGAAACTAAAGGTCAAACTTTCAAGTAATGAACAATAGTAGTGAGACATCTTAGAACAAAATAAAAGATGAGCTAATTAATATCTAGAGAAAAAAGATAGAATATAATCACTATTTATCATTTTCTACCCTCTGTAGAAGGTAGTGTTTTAATAGTCAAGACACCTTTCCTACTACTATGCTGCAGCTTAAAATAATTTTCCCAGTTTTTGATTTATGGTAACAAAAATGTGAAGTAAACTGTTTTTCTCTAAGTATAGTACTTTAAATGTTTTTGTATCCATGTGCTGTTTTGACGGGTATAAGAAATGCTTAAGAATTACAGAGGAAAAAAAATGCAGTTTTCAGAAATGCTAAAGCTTTATTAACTTCAGTTATGAGAAACTTTTTAATAAAGAGATTCCAGGATGGTTTTTCTAACATAAAATTTTGGTATTATTTGGAAAATATGTAAACTAATATATGTCAATCTATTTAATAAAAACATGCAACAATTTCTGTATTGTTATTTGTAGAGCTTGAGTGTTTTTGAAAATTTCTTTATGTTCATATGAGATTTTCTATTTTGCCTTTCACTTCAAGTACAAAGGAATTGACATGTGGAGCCAAGGGAACTGAAGTTTCTAAACATTTGATCTGAAAACTGCAACTATAGTTAACTGCACCCATATCTGAGTTTTGAAAAGAAAACAGACTTGGTAGCTTCTTTAAAGATTTGCACTTAAGGGCTTAAAAGTTTAATTTTTTATCAGACCATGAAGACAAGCCTTCAAGATAAAAATCTTGATTTTATGATCTCTGAAAACAAACACATTAATGATTAAAAAAAGGCAAGAGAAATGCTAATGAGTTACATTTTTATGACCTTATCTTCCAGGAGAATTGCTCTTGTAATTGAATGGAAATGGATGATGATGCATTCTGTTTTATGTGTGTTTTTCTTTGTTTTAAAATCTATTATTTTAGTATTCTCTGACATTTTTCAAAATTATAGCTCAGTGTTTATAAATCTACGTTTCAAGAACAAATAGGTAGTCCATGCTGTGAGGGAGCACAAACCAAATAGTATAGCATACAAATACAACTAGTTGCTGTGTAGTTTCTGTGTGACTATGCTGGTTTAGAACAGATATTTACTTTGGGTTGGGTACTGATTTACTTGAAATTTTACCAACAGTGGAAAGAGAAGCAGACCTTCTAAGAACTAAAATGAGCTAAATGAGATCTTGGTTGAAATTCATTTTACAATATACAGCTGGTTTAAATAATTTGTTTATGCAAAACTGCAGAAGAGAAGCCAAATATTATGTATAAAACTTCAGTTTATAATTTTAGACAAAACAAATGAACAAAGTGTAAGTTCAAATGCAGAATGTCGTGGTACTCTCTGGTTTAAAATATGCAAACCTGATTTTCTCTCCTTAGCACTGAGAATATTTTAAGGAGGAATATGCATGTCAGCATCTGTTGAAAATGTAAGCTTATACTTTCAGGAAGATTTTCAAACAATTACTGTATATTGTAATTGTTTTCTTCATCCCAGATAATTGTTCTATAACAAGATATATTGTTAATGTACTCTTGCTGATAGAAGGAATGTATGATTATGTTGTGCCTCATTTCTCTGCCACTATAAAATGTGCACCATTTTGGTGGACCTTGCACTTGTCATATTTCCACATAGTACATTCAAAACAGAGGTTACTCCCAAATTTGAAGTTCACAGCCCTATTAATCATCCTGTGTTATTCATTTTCTGAAAGTAAATGTTAGAATTATGAAAAGTCCTGGCATGTATTAAGGTAGATTTCAGAAGAAGTTGCAGTTAATTACTTACTACCCACGTCCTGCTGGGTGTCACTGCATGGATGTATGTGGTATGTGAGAGAGAAGTATTTGTCCAAGCAATTCTTAATAATGGCAATAGGCAGAACTTTCCACAGTAAAACTTCAGCAGTTCATTGCCTTGAGCATCAGCTAATTCATGTTTCTGAATTATACAGAATAATTTAGCATCTAGTGCTTCTAGTCATGCCTATTTAGCTCATTTTTTGTCGTCTTTAATCAAATGTAAAACTTTCCATAAATGTCACTTCTGTCAGTGAATAACCTTGACCTTACTGTTTTATTAGCAGGTTTGCCGTAGTTGCACATTGTTGATCATGAAGTATTCAACTCACATTTATAGGGACAACACCAAAGGGGCATCTGAGCTGACAGTTTACACAGCAGCCTTTCCCTCTGACACGTAAAATGATAAAAGTTGGAAAATCATTTGGCCATGCCCTCAGCTCTAAATTGGCTTAGTTCTATTCACACCAACTACACTAGGCTGAATCAATGTTAACAGAGAAGCTTTTTTAATAAAATGGACATAATCTTTCTAAAATCAAATGAAAAGCCCCAAAAAAGGCTTTTTTTAATGTGTGTGTAGTAACCTCCCTCCTCACATGTGTACATGCACTGTCCTCTAAGTATCTAGCTACTGACACATATCTCCATTGCTAATGAGAGGAAGTCTGACCATGCAGACTGTGGTGGGAAACCTCTCAGTGGAGAAACAGAGCTTCTGGTTGTCAGAAACAGAAGAAAGATATCTTTGGTAACTTGCTTGGTCTCTCATCCCCTTACTGTCCCCTGCCCTTCCAGCAGCAGAGAGTTCTGAAAAGGGAGATTAAGAGTTTCAGGTACTTTCATTTTTGCAGATGAATATGAAACAGGATTAGCATCTTAACTTTCTACAGCAGTAGAAGACAAAAAAACCCAAACAAGCGCTGGCAGATTCCTTTGTGCTCTCTCACCAGTGAAAAGTGTGGCAGGAAAGCATTTGCCCTTCTTCCACACACATGCATCGACTTGTAGGTTTTTCTATTGGGATGGCCCACTCTTTTCCTGTGAAGGAAAGCTACAAAATGTTACTGAAAGTTTTGATGAGGGAATTAACACGGTAACAGTGCACTGATAATGGGCTGAATTAATTTTCCTGTGGAAAGCCTGGTGGGTGCAAGGTACTAATTGTGGAGCAGGTATGGTGACTGCAACAAATTCCATTTTTTTTTTTTTTGTTTGCCCCATGTGTGGGGAAAATCAAAGATGATACTCCATTTTCAAAAAACCATAACCTTTTCAGCTGCAAACCAGTGTGCAGCAAGGTATGGTATGTCACACTGAAGTAGTTTGTCACACATCTCAATAGCTTGAGTAACACACGGACAGCTTTGCAGGTTGATAATATGCCTCATTGCCTACAGTGAGCATGGATCTGGCTGTGTATGAACATGATGTTCTAATTTTGTAAATGGCTCTCTGAAAAAAAATGAACCAGTTCCTATGCAAGAGTAGTTGTAATATAATTGCATATGTAAAATAAGCCTAATCATGTCTTCACACTTCATTATCCACAGCAAAAACATTTCTCTTGTGTCCTTCTCTAGCCTCTCAGCTACTTGAAAAAAAGGAACCTAGAGTAGCTTCTCTTCATAGTAACATAATTATTTAACAATTAATTGAGAAATGTTTTTAAAGTGCTCAGTCTTTATATACGCTAGCTAGCTGACAGAATGCACTGTCGGTGTTGGAGCACGACTTGCTATGGTTTTTTATATCCTTGAAAATCAGCTAGCAGATCTTAGCAGTTCTTTTTTCCTTCGCCAGTAAATCATCACTACACTGGACTGTAAATGCTGTTTGGATCAGAGGCTTACGCCAGCTGTTTTATCAATGTTCACTAATGCTAGTCTTCAAGATAGTATTTTGTTTTCATTACACTGTCAGCATTTTCAGGTGATATTCACCTTGCTCTTCTAATTTGGAGAACAGATGTCAGATATTTGTATCTGCTCTCGCTTTGCATGATAATGTCACTGACTATATTGCATGGTTGCTGCTGCTCTGCTGTCTCACTGGCCCCACCTTTTGAAAACCTCTTCTTTGTTAGGTTTTGCATTGGTTTTGCTTTTCTCTCTTTTCTTTGTGCCACATAGAAAAAGGTTGATCATGCTCAGCATTTTGTATAGAGAGTAGTGAGTAAGCTCATTGTAGTTGAACTTTATATAAATATATAATTATATATAAATATATGAAATCTCAAATGTGTTCCTCTGCACTCTGCTGTGGGGCCAATTCAGTGAGAATTCACACATGTACAGTTCATGGCATAGTTGGTTACATAGTTCTTGTTCAGCTCTCCTTATCAAAGACTGTGAAAGTTAACATATTTCATTTTGGTTTTCGCATGCCATTTTCTGATGTGAGCTCAGTATCAGCTGTCTCTTTTGTGTAACTCATGACTGATTCATGAGTGGATTACTGTCATTAGGGTACTGAGGAAATTGTAATGGCCCAGCATCTGCAGAGTTGGTAGATATGTTCCACCCTCATGCAGCTCTGCATGGTGCTAGATTGGTTAAATACAGCCAACTTTGTGTGCCCTTCTGCCTTGGTGAATTGCTTTAGCAGGGGGGTTGGACGAGATGATGTCCCGAGGTCCCTTCCAAACCTTGCCATTCTGTGATTCTGTGACTCTGTGATCATGGGCAGATTACATTAGATGATTTACTCTATGTTCTTTACAATGTGCTGAATTCCTTTTCTGTGCCACTTTTATTACTAGTATAATTACACTGATTTTACACTTGTTCTTGATAGATGTATAAATGAGAAATAAGTGAGACCTAGCGTCTCTGTAGCATATCTTTCTTTTATTTGTGATACATTCCATTTATATTTTTAAAGATTTCAAGTGCTGAAAAATGATTAAGATAAGGCATGCAAATTGGTAGCACTGTGTTCTGTTATTCTGTTATTTAAGGAGCACTATAGTGTACCAGTGCAGACTCCTGTTTGCTTATAACAGGGACATATTCATCCTATTTTTTTGTAAGGATGAGAAACACTGAATAATGTTGGTTTGCTCATTTGAAAGATCTAGAAGGGGGCTAGATGGAGTTACAGATTTTCCATCTAACAGTGGTGAATCTATGTCTGTCCCAGAGTAAGGCTTTCCAGTGTCTTGGCTTCTGGTCACAGGAGGCACAAGAAGTTGTTGGTTCTGGAAGAAGTTTGGGATGGTTTTGTTTGAGTAATGGTACCCGTTATAAGCTAATGGAATTCTGATGCAGTCATCTGGTTCAGTCAGGAGTCCTGGGGAGCATAAATGTATCAAAAAAACTCTTGCCCATTTTTTTATTGGCAAAGTTGAAGATGTATATTGCATTAATACAATGTACAGTAGAAATTTGTAGCAAAATAAGCATTGATTAACATTAAAATACTTTCAGCCTAGTGTGAAGGAATGAGGTTATGATTCCTTCCAGTTTTTTCTTTAGGTGCGTACATTGAGACAAAAGGGTTTCCCTAAGTTTTCTAAAAAGTTTTAACTATCTCTCTCATTAATTCAATTAAATAATTGTGACCTATTAATTTGAACACTAAATCGACTACAAACGAATGACAGTTGAGAAGAACCAAGCTTTCTGTCCTTTCAGTGTACAGAAAATGGTGTCCGTCTTGCCTTCAGTGCAGTTAAAAGGCTTCTGTTTGAACTCAGTATAAAAAGCCTCATAGGGACTTCTGAAAAATGACAGACATATGAAAGATTAAATTTTAATTTATTCCCATCACTCCATATATCCTCTGGTGTATGACAAGAGGAATTGTGTGTGGTACAGTGCTAATCCAGTGTTGGCAGCACTTCCAGTTACTTATTGAGATATATTTAGAAATGTTTCCTAGTGACTAAATCTGAACTTTTCGAACACTTTTCCATTAACAGGAAATTATAGCTTACAGCTTCATTTCACTTCATCTGGTATTGTTTCTTCACAGATATTTTGGATATGGTGGGGAGGGACTTTCCTGCTTCTTATTATGAAGTAGCAATATCTCACAGGTGGACAAAAACAGTCACCATGGTGACAGGGAACTCACTGTCTTTTAGGATTTAGCATAGTGAAATAATGTACATATGAACTCCACTGATTTCTCTTTGTGTAAGCCTAGTTAGGTCTCACATTTTCATGCTGGGGTAGCCATTTGCAATCTGATATTTCATACCACTAATATGTCTTGAGCTTATCAGGAAAATTATTCCTTAAAGATTAGAGAACATTAAGAGCAATCTTTGACAACCTTAGTGACATCTCAACTTTATCAACTTTTTCAAAAAGAAAACTTTCCGGTACCTGTTTATTTTCCATTGGGATGCTTAACATTTTGCTTATATCATTCCACTTCTATGCAGTGCACCGATGTTAACTGTTCCAACTATTCGTTGCTTGGAGGTAACGACCTTAAAACTATTGTAGAAGTCTCTTAAAAGTAGTAAACTAGATACTTTAGAAACTGGACTTTTATTTAGGTAAGGTCATGCTAGTGAAAGGACACAAAGGTGAGTAACAACTCCCTGCAAAAAAAGAAGAAAAAAAAAGCCATTAGTCATTTAAATGGAAGCATAGTAAGAAATGGAATAAGAGTTAATCTTAAACCTTTTCCTTTGGATGTCTTTTGCAAAACAGCATCATTGGCCCTGAACTTCCTCCTGAAGTTGTAAACTTTCTTTCTAAGAACTGAACAAGTCTCAACCTGAGGCATTCAGCTTCGGTAGTAGCCATGTTCCTTTAAAGCATGCCAGGTATCACCAGCTGTATCAATGCCCTATTATATAGTGCCTCTGCATTTCCTTGGGGCAAAGGAACTGCCATCCTGGACCACACAGGATAGGAATTCAACCTTCAGATTTCCATGCTAGCGTTTAAATCAACAGCATTCCTAACTATTCTGACTGGGAACAATGCCTCTCTAGTCAGCAGTTACCTGCCTGTGGACTTTAATTAACAGTTTAGGTAGTTGAAGTTTGGAATTTTGGTAAATAACTTTTAGTACCTAAGTCTGGTACTTAGGTGCCATTTGGGGCATCTAGGTCCTTTTTAGATCTGGATTTAGGAGTTTTATTGTATTTCCTGTCCTGCAGAAGAGGAGCATATGTGGATGTTCTTTGTAGTTGTCTCATTTTTTAAGAAGGCTCTGTAATCTTTCAGATCAGCTGTTTTTCAGGCACTTTTCATAAATTCTCCTCAGTTACAGTGATCATCATAAGCTTTGTAGATTCTGTAATCAAGAAGGAATATCAACCGATATTATTCATTAAGTATCTTTACTTCTTCAGATGCCTGAGTAGTCAATGTATTCTTTATCTGTTCAACTAGCTGTATCTTTCTTTCTTTTCTGCAATAAAATCTATTTTGAATTATTTATATGACCATTTTTTGATCTCTGCTAAGGAGACAGTGATAAAAAGTCTGCCATTTCATAGGAACTTCATGTTTCTAAATTTGAGCTGCTGGATTTTTTCAGATGCTCTGCTTCCAACCAACAGTCTTTGAAGTTATTGATCCCGTTCCTCTGTCGTCATCTGTCCATTCACTTCATGTGATGAATGAAACAAGGATCCATAATTTCTACTAACTTTCATTTTCCTTTTCTTCTTTCTTGGTTTTTTTTTTTTAATTCTGCAAGTACAGAGTATCAGAAAAGTGTTATATTACCATGAGATGTGTAAACAAGGGCCATGCTTTATTCATAAGGAAGACATTGGTATTTCAGTGCATTAACATGTCTTCTTTATACATTACATCAAACAGTCTATATGTCTGGTGTGGTTTAAACCTAGCCAGCAACTAAGCACCACACAGCCACTCGCTCCCTCCCTGCCCCCAGTGGAATGGGGGAGAGAATTGAAAAAGTGAAAGTGAGAAAACCCATGGTTGAGATAAGAATAGTTTAATAATGGAAATAAAATAAAGTAAAATAGTAGTACTAGTAGTAGGAATACTACTGGTAGTAATAATAATATACAAAGCAAGTGACACACAATGCAATTGCTTACCACCCACTGACCGATGCCCAGCCAGTCCCCAAGCAGTCATTGCTGTTTCCCTGGTCAACTCCCCCCAGTTTATACACTGAGCATGATGTTATATGGTGTGGAATAGCCCTTTGGCCATTTGGGCTCAGCAGTCCTGGCTGTGCCCCCTCCCATCTTCTTGTGCACCTGGCAGAGCAGGGGAAGCTGAAATAAGGAAGAGAAAAGCTGATAATGAAGAAAAAGAAAGGTCAAAAGTGTATTTTAAATTCTTTAGGAACAAACACTCCTTCTGCATCTATCTTCATAAGAAGAAGTACATAAACATGTACCCTGTGCAAACAAATTCATGGTATGGTGACATCCACAATTGTCTGCAGAAATGCACAAGATAAGCACCTCTATGATATTAATATAGAAAATGAATGACGATTTTTTTTTTTGTAAATAGATACATATTTATATGTAGCATTAGCTCAGTCTGCTTCATTCAAGGTCCATGATGTGGTGTTATCATAATCAAAAATATAAACATTTTCAAAGGAGTAGTCAGCAATTGCTAAATGAGTAATTTTTTCTTCAATATACAGATACTTGTGCTGCTTTGTACAGAACAACTGGCTTTATTTGATCTCTTCTGAAGTCACGTTTGTCGCTAACATTGCTTAGAAATTTTTAACGCTTACTTTTTCGACATGGCCGTTGCTCCAGGGTACCGTTAGCCAAATCCTACTTTTATCTTTGTGGATGGGCACGGTAAGCTTATGAGGTTTTCTTTATTATCAGTGAACTATTTTCAGCATTCAAAGTCTGAAGAATACAGTCTCAACTTAAGAAAAGGGGAAGTAACTTTTCATTTTTGTCCTTTGGAAAAAGATCTTTGCTTGCTGTTTCATTGCCACTTCTTTTTTTTTTTTTTTTTTTTTTTTGAAAGGTTGCATACAGAAAATCAAAACTGGCTGACATTTTTCAACGTATAATTTTTCAGTGTAATTTTGTTTAAGATCCTCACATTTTTTCATTTATTCATGATGGGTTTGTGTTTGGACTAAGAGTGAGACAGACATATGCCTGGTAGAGATACACATGGCTACACATGGCCAGTTACACTTAATGTACACCTTTAACTCTGCATTAATTTTCTACTGCTGTAGCCATGCCAGACCACATTCTTAGATGATTAAATGCAGGAACACTTTCTAGTAACCACTGTAAGCTGTTTCCCTAAAACCTTGAAATTTCTCCTAAAGAGTACTATTTCCACTTTGCAGGGTACATGATAACCAATTTAGAATTAAGGACAAGGTTTTCTGGTGTCTCTGATTTGCTACAAAATCTCAAATAATGGTGAGTAAGTCTAAGATTACTTCAAACTTCTAAATACTGTAGGATGAAGTTCACCAAGTACAAATTTTCTGAAAATATTTATCTAAGTACTCTCTTACTACTGCTCTTCCCCTATTCTAGGCTGACATCTTGTGACTTTATCATTAGGATTGGGCTTATCAATCATCTATACCTTCTTTTCTATGAAAACTGGAGCAAAAAAACCCACTTCAACTTTTCTTTTTTATCTTTCCTACCACTAAATTTGCCATCATCTTGAGTAACAAATCACCCTCCCCTTAGTATTCCTCCTGACAATATCATACTAGTTCGTTGCTAGTTGGAACTCAAGTTTTGCCTTTTAAAATGGTGTCCCTAAATGGTCCCAATAATCTTCATACACCTTTCTCAAACTTAGTTTTCTTTTCTGTGGTCAGGAGAGAGTGTGTGCACAAAAGCATAGTTATTTGGTCTCTTATTATACTCTACTCTTCCTCTTTGTCAGAACACTTTGTATCTCTTAGTGTCATTTCGTAGTGTCATTTCTTAATGCCATCTTGTATAATTTCTTTGGTTTCTCACAATGTTAAAACACTAAGTATTTTGGCCTTCAGTTTTTCTTTCTGTCCTTCCTTAGCCCCTATCACAAAGAACCCTCTCTACCCCCTCCCATTTTTTTTTTAAATTTTAATTTTTAATTTTTCCCCAAGCTTCTGGAAAAAAGTCTTTCCCATTTAATCAGCAGATTTGTACCCAGTGGTGCTCGTCCCCTTTTTTCTGAGGTGGATTTCATCATTGCCGGTCTGTCTATGATCATAGAATCAGAGAATTATTGAACTGTTTAGATTGGAAAAGACACCTTTAAGATCAAGTCCAACTGTTAACCTAACACTGCCATTCCACACTAAGCCATGTCCCTGAGCACCTTGTCTACCCGTCTTTTAAATCCCTCCAGGGATGGGGACTTGACCACTTCCCCGGGTAGCCTGCTCCATTACTTGACAACCCTATCTGTGAAGAAATTTTTCCTGATGTCCAATCTGAACCTCCTCTGGTGCAACTTAAGGCCATTTCCTCTTGTCCTAATGGTGTATCATCACATTGTCAAAGAAGTCTGAGCTGGCAACAGCACTTCTACAGGCACGTATTCAACTGCCTGGAATTTGAGTTTTAGTGCACCTCATAACCAAATCCCTAAGTCACTAGTGATCACAGGTTTGAGTAGCATGCAAGGAGTTGTCAGAATAAGAGATGAGTTTCTCTAACCTTCATAATGTCTCTGACTTGAGTTCCTGAGAAGCTACGTGCTTGCAGGTGGGGTGCTGTTAATGAATGGAGGTGGGCACTGGTATAACTGGGGTCTTTGCAGAGCTCAGGAATAGAGAGGCTTCAGGAAGAGTTCTTAGAATCAGACCTGTAAACTAGTGAAGGTCTATACAAAAATAACTATTACATTACAGCCTCATGACATCTTCAATTGTCCCAGTATAAAATGACATGTGTTAAAATGATTGACCTCCATAGATTTTCCATTTTCTGCTGATATAGACATATACAGATTACTATTCCTGTTTTTTTTTCCCAATATGGAGTATTTAAAAGTTCATATATATCCCTTACAATTTCTATGCAATCTTTTGCATGCTCTATCATTTCAGATGAAACAGTCTTTTCCAGTTAGTCGAATTACAAATCAATATTAGACTTTAACCCAAGGTTAGAACCTGACTTCTGGGGTTTTTTTAAACACAAAATCACATTGTAGAGTCACTAGTCTATCCTTTTGCAGAAGCTGAGCAATCCAGATAAGAACTATTGCAGCAGCTATTCTGCTATGAAGAAAATCATATTGGTTTAAATTTCAACGATGAAAGGACAAGAATCCTCCATCACCCCCACTGATTTTTCCACATTCTGGGCACACAGATGTTGTACTTAATAATTTTCATAGGACACCTTCCTTTGGCTTTGCCAGAGTCTGCCTATGTGCACAAATTTCCATCACTTGGAGAAGTTATAATTCAGCCCACTAGTTTTGATCTGTTAATCCATCCAAGGTGCAATCAATCCTAGTGATTAACAGACCTATGTGTATTTAAAAAATCCAGTGTATTTAAAAAATCCTAGTGACAACATTTTAATGTTTATACTGAATTGCACAAGGTAAACTGAAATAATGCTACAGTTATGATCAGAAGCCATGTGGTAACAAAGCAAAAATAAGCAGCGAGATTTGCCTAGAATATTAGTAATAATAGGCATAGTAATAGACTGCCTTTTCCAGAACGGATCAATTCCATGGCAAATCACTAGTGAATTCTTAGTAATTTACTTAGTAAGTTCTGTCCACTTTACTTACATTTACTTACATTTACATTTACTTCCATTTACTTGCATTCTGTCCACTTCACTTTCATTTATTTAGTAAATTCTGTCCACTTTCCAGCTAGGAGGCGTAGTTCATTGAGCATAGCAGATTTTCAGCTGGGTTGAAGTGGCATGCTGACAAGTTTTGAATGTTTTTGATCAGAATACCCCTCTGATTTTAAGTTTTAACAAACAAGATGTTATCTAAATGATATATGATGTTTTTCATGTCCAGGGTACTGTTAAGTTAAAACTTTTCGTACAGTGTCCTGCTCATTCTTTCTAGGGTCTTTCACACAATGTTTTCCAGCTGGTCAGATTATACATTTTCCAATACTATGCTTTACTGTACCCATGCAGAAGTTAAAAAGAACCAAATATTTGCAAACAGTCCTGAATAATGCCCCGTTAAAGGCAATTTAACTAAAGCTTGTTGAACTCAGGTTGGACTTTAAATTCCCTCCTGCCTTGCTATTGTTTCTCATAGGTGACAAACAGCTCTCTCTTCCATGGGTCAGCACTGTGCTGGGTGCCACAGAGCTTCCCTCACCATTACCTGCTTGTCAGAAGTTGAGGACGGTGACTATACTATTTGTGTGTAAGGAGCTGGTTTTCTCATTCCCAGAGAAATTAGAAAACACTTCCATCATTTCAATGAGACTCTACAAACACTGAGGTTTCTTTATTCAGTTTGTCTGGTTGGAAGGAGCTTGTTCAAGTCTCTCCATGCCACTTAAGCCCAGCTACCTGGGTTTAAAAGAGGCTTGAGTGGAGGGCAATAGCAAAGCTCTCTACATTGTAATGGCACATAAAGTAACTTGGGGTTTTTGTTCATCATCATTTTCTCCTTTATTTCAGTCAATGAATAAGAAACAAGAAGGTAAAAAAGCACATTTCTAAGATAAGTGAATGAATCAGAAATGCCAGATTCACTTCTCTGTATGTAGTGGCAAGGAAACAAAAGCTAGGTCTCTTGGCTCTCAGGCTGTTGTGGAAGACAATTGGTGGCTGGCAGAGCCCTTGTTGAGGTAGGCTGTTGGAAGCCTACTCTCTCATTTTTCAAGGAAATTTGTAGCAAAATACAGAGAAGTATATACTATATTCTTAATATCCCTTCCTCATGGAAACCATGGCTGTAGCTGTTGCAGTAGTATAACTACAGTTAGAGAGAGGCCAAAAGGAAATATCTCAGACTCAATCTGCTATGTTATGGGAAGTGAGGGAAAAAAATAAATTATCAGGGCTATAGTGTTCTGAAAACAGTTTTTAAAAATGGGTTATGTAAGAACTTTTGTAAAAAGTTTGGGATGAGTTAGACTTTCTGTAAAGACACAGAAGTTCTCACCTTTAAAGGGTAATGGTGTGCATTACTCACTGTTTTCCTAAACTGAAAATTGTTTATTAGTATTCATTACCTGTGTAATTTGAAAGCATTCTGGGAGCATGTGTTGTAACTGCAGTCAGTGAGTTGATGAGATCTATTTTATGGGTATGTAAGAGGATTTCCTGCTGCATTTTCTAGTTTATAATTAGTCTGCATAGATTCACACAAAGGAGCAGGAGAGAAAGTAGTCTCTGTTTGGGACCATATTAGTAAGCATCCTAATTTTTTTATATAAGAATTTTTAGGCACATGGATACTGCAGCATATACACAGGGAATCTTTTTAATATGGCAGTATATTTATCCACACCGTAGTTATTTTGAAAATGATCTTTAATGTCCACTTAAAATAAAGTTGAGGTTTGCATACACAATGAAGCATTTCTGTGAGGGATCTGAATGTAATATACTGGAATACATGTATGTTGGAAATTGTATACTTACTTTTTGTTATAAGAGGGAAGATATGTAATAAACCCCATTGTGTATCTTGCTAGATGATGAAATAAAGAATGTAAGTGAAACTTACCACAGTACAGTATATCTGTCTTTGAAATGTCCTTTTCATTCCCAAGTGTGTGAGAGTGATGCCTTGTCCTTCTGGATCTTTTAATTTAAGTTTTTTCTTTGCCTATGGAGAAGGCTCGGCTTTATTACCTAGATCCTGTTTCAGGAAGGCCTAAATGCTGAACCATAGTCAAAGTTTTACCCAATGAGATTCTTCTGAGATACAGCTTGCATTGGACATGTGAATATATTGTTCATTTTCTGGAACATTTTCCTGTTTTAAAAAAGCATTAAAACTGAAAATTTTGTTACTATTGTGCAGGAACCTCTCATGGCTACTTGGATTACACATTATTTGTACCTCTTCTCTCTTCTATGGTGGCCTGCCTAGGCAGTGTCACTATGTATCATTAGTTAGACTGGAAGCTAGAGTGTGTGGAATTGAACTGGGAGAATGTGACAGGCATAGAGAGTATCTAACGCAGAAAGACTAGAAAGGCAAAAGAACATGGAGAGATTAAGTGAGCTGCAAGATCATGAAAGACATAAGTGAGTACAACCAAAAGCTTCTGACTTCAATACTTACAATACTGCTCTGCTTTGACATGCATGACTCTTGCCAAGGTGAAGTCCCCAGTGCATAATTTCCCAAATCCAAAACTTAGCCACTTAAATATCTCTGAATGTGCTGCTTCAGTTCCCACTTTTCTCGACTCACTTGTTCTTTCCTAGATATAGAAAGACTAAACTTCAATGTGTGCACAAAAGAAAGTGGAAGTTAAGATGTTGTTGTGCCTGACCTTCAGAGTGGTAATGCGATTGTCTTTGATGAATGTCCCTATTTTGGGAAAAACCTATGTTTGGTATGTTCAGAAAGAAACTCTGAATGATCGTATTGGGCAAATGTGTAAACTACAAAATGTGCTTGAATGGGGTACCCATTATTGCAATGAATGTCAACCTTTTGGGTATTTTGTTGATTTTTTTTTTTTAAAGGTTTTTGTGAAGGATTGGTGCATAACTAACAAACTGTAGCCTTTGCCTTGGCCTAACCAAATTTTCTCAAGCTTGTTCATTTTAGACAGAGAATTTTTTTTCTTCTGTGTTAGATAAAGTACTATACATTGAGTGTACCAAATAATTTTCAGTTCTGATATGCTTCTAGTTTAAGAAATCAAAAGAATCTTAACAAAAGCAATATGTCTTGTCTCAAAAGAAGTATTCTTACTAAAAAAAGTACAAAGAATTCCTGTTAAAACTGTCATTCATCTCAGTACTTTCAGCTAGAAGATGGTTTGAAAGAGTCAAAATTTCTGTAGAAATTGGAAAAACATGACCAGAAGAGATTGCTTCATTTTTAAGTCACTTGTAGTCAGCAGATTTCCAAAGGAATGCAGTCAACTGAGCTCAGAATAGAAAACATATGTGAAAGGAAGAACAAAATAAGTAATATGAATAGAATAAAACAAAATGGTGGAAGGAGAGAAGAGTTAAGAGACATGAGATGAGCTACATACTAAGCAGAAATAAGGGCACGTAACAGCAGCAGTTACCCTTGTGGAAAACAAAAGAGCTACTCAACAGTGAGAAATACATTTCTCTCTGGTATTTCCTGATAATTAAATTCTGGAAAGTTAGAAGATTGGGGTAAAGGCACTGGATCAGAAAAACACCAAAATATGTTAAGAAAAGAATGTATCTACTGTTATTGCCTATGTTTACTATAGACCCTTGCTGATTCCTTTGTGTTTACTGTTCCAACATTACAGAACAGAAAGATGACCAGAAATGTTATGAGGTGAAAAAAGACGGAAGGAAAGCACAGAGGAATTATTTTAGGAAGCGATGGAGAAGTGATTTTGTGAATTTCAGAACAGAACATATTTGACCTTGCTAGTGACCCCTTTCTTCCTTTTGCCGTTCTCTGAATGGAGAGTTGACTGTTTCACTCTCAGACGTCCCAGTGCAAGATACTGACCATATACAGACAACAGTAGGAGATAAAATTATCCCAGCTTTTTGCTTGAGAAAAATGTTGAAGGGAATATTGATATGTTGCATATATGTCTTGGGAAATATTTAATCTCCTTCTTAGAACTGTTATTGTGGAAGCACTGATCCCTATCTTTTTTGTGTAGCAGGCAGCGCACATGGAACTGAGTGGAAAATCCATAGCTTAGCTCATATATCATCTAAGAAAAACATTACTTAAAGTTAATACAATGGAGAAAATATTTTTTTTTTCTCACTCATTTTTCTGTTAAACTGTTGCACTAATTATTTTTTTAGAATTTCACTTATTTAAAAAAACAATCCTGTTATATCATTAAACATTTTTTTTTTTTTCTTTTTTTTTTTTTAAGGTAAGGAGAAATACTAGATAATCTTAAATGAAGACTGATAACAATTACTTCCAGACCCCTAAGATCTTTCACCTTGGCATATATCTACCTCTACAAGACAGCAGTTTGAACAGGCTGTCTGGTAAAGCCAACTTAAAATAAGACATACACCAATTACAAAAGAAATACCTTCACCTCTGCAGGCAAAATGTTCTCATAAATAACATTCATTGCAGATTAATGTTCCATAAAGTTTCCAATCCCTCAAAGCACCTCTAAAATGTTATGTTAAATCATATGTACTGTGTTACAGTTGCAGTAGATTATGGACTGAACTTCTAAGACTTGTGAAAATGAACTAGTAGTTACTTGTATCTCAACATCTTTTCCTAATCTCCAGCTTGCTAGTAGCAGGATAGGGTATTTGTGTAGGTAACTACTAGATTTTTGCATTCTTCTCAACATACTTTTCTGGTTAGAGGAAGCAGATTCAAAAATTTAGAGTTTGATTCTCTTTTGGTATACTGGGGTCTAAATCAGTAATCAATCTGATGTCAACAGAGTTGCACTTACCAGAACTGAGATCACTGCTACTGGAATTTGTCACTAATGCCCCTTAGTTGTGCAAGTGATGTTCTAGTAGCTCAGTTATTAGCCACTCCTCTTGCAGCCCATTTGATTTAATGATTGTAAAGTACATTGTAATTTAACAAGTACAGGTAAATGGTGGCTATAAAGTGACGGAAGCACACCTAGAACGCCTGGAAAGATACCATGAAACCCCTTAAGATTTTAATCTCTTGGGTCTCCTTTAGTTTTGGATGTTGTGTATGCCTAATGCCTCCCTTAAATTATAGCTACAGTCCGATTGAAATGCTCAAACCAATTTAGGTGCCAATTCTCTGGCCTGCAATGCCCAGCAAGCAAGCAAGCTTGCTCTTCCTCTCTTTTACTGGCATCTGCTTCTAAGGTATCCTGGCTGGGCGAGGACATGCTAGCTGATACAGGTTGAAGCAGAAATTTTTTTTGCCAACTGTGTTATGACAGGCTACTAATAAATGTAACAGGATAATATGATATTAATAGCAATATAATTTTATGTAAATTATTCTTTCTGTATAGACGATGCACTGTATATTTATTATATATTAAATTTCTTAATTTATAATTAAGATTGTGTACAAAACATAATGAAAGAGAGCTGCAGGATCAGATGCTGATTTCTTGTTGATTCTTCTATGCTTCATCTAGGTGCACAGAGAATCTAACTCTGTTTTCAATTGTATTGACATGTACTTGCTTAGGACATAATTTGAACTCTGGCACACAGAACTTAGGTATTCAGTACAAGTCTCCAGTTGTCACTGCATTGTCTTATAACTGTAATTCCCTCTTTTTCCCTTCTCCAGCATATTAAAAATTCAACTTGCATAGTCATAATGTCAGAAGTTTGGAAATGGCAGAATTAAAGCAGAGTACAAACTCTCTCCTACTGTTCATTTGTCTTAAGAGATACTTAATTATATTGTTATAATACTATTCTCTTGCAGAATTTCTAGTTAATTCAGAACACAGGGCAGATGATGCTCATGCAAAAAGCAGGTATTTAATATTTCATTTTATCTTCATGGTTTAGCAGGTATCAGAAAAAAGAATAATGAATTTCCTAAGGCTTTTCTATATTGATTAAAACTATAATATCAGGTTCACAAACATTAATTACATCTTTCAAAACCTCAGGAATCTGAAAGGGTGTTTATTCCCCTTTTAGAAGCACATACTTTACAAATTTCTCATCACCACATATAAAGGTCGGAAAGTGCACAGTCATTCCAAGTGCCCAATTTTAAATGACTAGACATGATTTTTTAGATATTTTTTAAGAGCAGTTTCTACAGTTTTCAGTTGCAGTTATGACCTACTCAGCCATTCTTAAAATCAGAACAAGTAATCAGACACCAAAAGAAAGAATGATTATATATGAGAACTTCTTGGGAGGAAATTTGTACAAACAATACATAGGAAATTGAGAGAGCTCCAGTTCTCCAGGATGGTCTTGGCTGTCTTAATAGTTTCTTAGCTAGTTCATTAAATGTCTTTTAAGTTTCTGGGAAATTAAACCAATGGAACCTAGCTTATACATCTTCCTCACTCTATAGCAAGATTGGTTCTAAAAGCACTACCAATGCAAAACATTAATTGCCAATGTGAAGCCATAATAAGGTCAAATAATTTTTGCACATAAATTCTTTGTTCTTGAACTCTTGAATTGCAACTGTTAATGTTAAAGAAGGAAAAAGAAATTCTATGGCACATTGTCACACTGACATCAACATCATTTGGGAGAAGAATGAGAACAGACTCCACCACTTGAATTAACAAAATGAACTGATTTCCACTGTACTTCATCATTCGAATGTGGAACAGCTGTAAACATAGGTTCAGTGTATTTTGCCCGTGCTTCCACAAATGTATCCTGTGCAGTGCAGTGTATGGGTCCTGATTTTCCTTCAGAATCTGGAGGATGGTGTGCTTCAGTGGGCTTTCTTATGTCAACTGCCATCCAGCTCAGGAACTCTTCCCATTGACCCTGTCTTGTGTCCTTGTTTCAGTGCACTCATGAAAAGGCTTGGTCGTTCCCAGCTGCTCAGTGTGTGAAGGCATGCACAATCCATTCATCATTAGGAGACAGAATCAGTAATAGATAAGCAGTTAAAGACTACTAAGTCTTCCCAGAGAATGTGCAAAATGATCCCTTCTTGACCCAAGGAGACTATCTGGGACAGTCTTTGACATCCCCAGAAAGAGCCAGCACAAAAAAAAAAAGTCCAGAAAATCCAAATTGTGCAAAGGTGTAAACAATGGGATTATGATGGTTTTACAATAAAATCACTTGGAGAGATCAAGAACAGATAATGCTACATGCCCACATATGAGTGTAGGTGGAGTAAGAGGATTAAACTGCTTACAGACAAGCCAAAACAGCAGAATGAATATTGGAATATACTTGGGAAATTTTTTAAGTTAACCACTTTGACTCATATTTTGGGATATAACTTCTTTGCACAAATTGCAAACAGCTATTTAAGAACAAGCTAGTCAGAGGTCACGCTTTCATGAAAGAGGAAAGAGAGAGGATATTTTTTGTTCTGGAATGAAAAAAAAATTAGTTTGATCAAATGAACTTTTGTGTATTTGTTCTGTCAGGAAAAAAAAATCATCATACGTTGGTCTGAAAATTTTTTATGTATTTCTGTTTGGTCAACCAGCTGAAACAGCTTTAAGTGTTTTGTTGCCTTTCCAAGGACATTATTTTGTTTACATTTTGTCCCAGTCTTAATTTCTTCTAACTGTGAAATGAGGGAAATTAAAATGTCAACAAGTTATGAAGTAACTTTGTGATGCAACCCCCTTTTTACTTTAAGGCATATGGAGTAAATATGCAACAGAGCACAGAATGGAAATTGTCACAGCAGCATTGCATTGGATGCTCTGTATGTTACCAAACACCCTAAACTACTGATTCTCAGCCTTGTTACTTTATTCATTATGTTACTTATGCTGAATGCAAATATATTCCATTTAATTTGCTCTAGTTGCTTTTCTATTTTCAGTCTTTTCTCCCTAATTCTGACAATCTGTATTAGATAACATTATAGCATCACTATTCTCTTCAGAATTGTTTCTACTTCAGTGCGCTCAGGTTCTAATCCCTTTTTGAAAGTCAAAGGATATAACATCCCAATACCTGTTCTGTCTCTGTTGTTGTTTTAAACATAAACATTAAAGATCAGATCTGTCCTCATAAAAATATAATAGCAAACAGTATAGCTTCTAGAGATAAATCAAGCCTAAATAGTAAACCAGTAAAGCCTCCTAAACTTTTTTGTAACAGTACAGAATGCAGCGAAGCACACTGAACTCAATATACTTGTATCATAAAATGCCAAGTTATTGTATTACATAAAAAATATCAGTTGATTTGTCTGTTTGTATTTGTAGATGATAAAATACAGCAAGCAACACAAAGCTATGGAGACAGAAGTTGTAAGTATTGATTCTTCTTGTTTTAAATTTTTTTATCCCTTCTGGTTGACAGCTTTGATCAATCTTCAATTTAGACAGAAGTAACAGCAGAGAGAATGCAAGGGAAGGGTTCCAAGGGAAAGGAAGCAAATCTAAAATACATATACTATAGGGCTGTTGGAGGAGCAATTTGGAAGAACATTTAGTTCAGAAGGTTTTCCTCTACATAAATTTCAATGGATGGTATATGAAACAAATGATCTTATTTTCTGTGCTATTTCTAATATTTCATGTGAGCTGCTTTCAGAATGATAACAGAGAGGCTATGGGTGTCCATGTGAGCAGAGTGTGTATATTGCTCACTGCAGGTAATCACAGCACTGGGACCCTGAAACACCTTTTCAAATTATTTGTGTTACTCCTTCCAGAGTAAAGGGTGGGCAAAAAGGCAGTGTACACAGGAGTCAAGTTCAGTAAGCTCTACTCTCCACTGCTCTGGACCCTGTAGCTGGTCTAAACGAATGTATTGCTAAGTCATGCTGACTGTAGACTTTACACTATTTCAAATTCATTTTGCACTGTTCTAACTTTGTATTGACTGCACAGACTCTCAAGGCAGCCTGTTCCACTGCTTTACTGTCTTCATTGTGAAAAGTTTTGTCACAGAGAATCAAAATTTGTGTATCTTGATGTACTAAACCAACACATGATTGAAAAAATGAGAGACCGCCATTTTTGGCACATGCAGGTTAAAATTTATCATCTTCTCTGTAATATTTCTGGATGATCGTGGCCAGGGAAACTGTCCTGGAGGAATTCAGATCAAATCAAATCACCTTCTAAAGCCTACACCTTACAATTGCAAAGAATGGGATCTATAAATCATGTAAATCATAGATCTATAAAATTGAAGAATATGAAAATCCTGGAACTTTCCCACATCTTCTGCTTAGTCTATACTTTTTTACATTTCCAGTGATCTGAAATAAGATTGAAATTTGTATGACTAATGCTTTGGAAGCACCACAGATCATGGACGAAGTCCAGATTTAATGTGTAATCTATGAAGAGAGCTAGTTATCATCTTTGTTACTGATGAACAACAGGTGCTCTCAAAGCCAGCGTCTACTTTCCAATGCTAACCTGCACCAAAGACAGCCCAAGGGGGCAGTGGTAACCTTACTGGAACATGAGATATATTTATAGCAGATTAGATAAGTAGTTTGCTATATCTGGGGTTATTACTCTAGTATGGTTAAGTGCTCAATAGCTTTGGTTTCGTCCAAATGTACTGTTTTAAGTGTGCCCTAAAAGAAGTAGTTAACAGTATCTAATACTTAAACATTAGTATCTTCATATACGTATAAATTCTTATATATTCAAAGATTTCATTCTTCACAAGCAGATTTGGAAACGAGTCATGATGCATATAAAACAGAGTTGCTGTGACTCTAAGCATTGTATGAATGGAAAGCAATTATGTTCCTTCCAGCAGTTGGACATTGTGCTAGCTGTTACAGCAACACACCCAATTAGACCAGTTATCCACAAGATGGTGTACTAACACTTAAAACTGGCATTCATTTTTCAGGCAAATTTCTTCTGAACTAGGGGAATGAGAAAGAATCCTTTCTATTGCCTGTGGAAAAAATATTTCTTATGCTCAAATTTGTACCACTATCTTCTGGAAGATGTATTGCTTGTGTCTCTCATGAAATGCTACTGTCCCATCCATTCATTTATTTGTGTAGCTGTTCGTTGACTTCCAATAGCTACAGTAAATATTAAAAATGTGTCTTTTAAATCCTGGAGCACTCACTTGTCTACTCAAAGATGATTAATGGCCTAGGGTGTCACAAAGAAATCCCATTTTGTAGCTGGTACCAAGAGCCTTAGGCAGTGAAGGCATGATAGCCTATTTGTTTTAAATTCTTTATCCTGATACTCCATACAGGACATATCAGCACACGACAGTGACAAAGCTGGTCATATCCCAGTTCTTGTAGTAATCCACTGGTGTTTCCTACAACAGTGGGTGATAGCCCAGACTTCACTTTTGCATCGGAGTTCATTCAGGTTGTCTGAGGTTTCTTAATTCCTGCAGATAAAAATGCCATATTAGATACAATTATGGTTGAGGAGATCTTCAGAATACTGGGCTTTAAAATCAATGGAAGTATCATTCTGTCAAGGAAGCCTAAATATATGGGCCTGTATTTTTGTAAATATTTTTATTTAACATCTTTAAACATGTTAAATAATATGGAAAAAGATACATGCATACAAACCTGGACCTTCAAGATAAATGTATGAAGTGTAAGTCATTTATCCTTATTTATGCTGTAAGTGGTACCTGTGTTCATCAATGTTTATAATTTAACACAAAAATAAATTTAACCAGAAAAATTAGACCCTGATCTAGTAAAACAGTTTCAGTAGTATGTATAGTTTTTATGACTCAATGCTGTGCATAGCATTAAACTAAGTTTAGAGCATTTGGTAGTTTAAGACCTTAAAGCTCTTTTAAACAATTTACATTTTCACCTCCTCACTAGTTTTGCTGAAATCATGGAGCCTAAGTCTGATGTTTGGTTATAAAAGTGATTGTCAACTATTTCAATAATATAACAACATGAAATTGAAAATGCTGTCCACTTTTGTGCTATTTAATCCCTTCCTACACCAGTATTTTAGACAATAATAATAAAAAATCATCTACAGTGAGTCAGATGTTACTTTGAAATGTTCTCTGCTGAAGCAGACACAGTTATGAGGTGTTTGGATGACAGGCAAACAGAAAGAGTTTAGACTATCTCACTCCTTAGCACTGGTGCAAATGTGTACTTTCTGTTAGTGAAATTAGCCAGAAATATTATGCTTGGTGCTATGCAGCCATCGTCCTTCACAGGTGACTGATGTTGGGCAAATCAGTTGGCCATAAGCCAAGAGAGACTGTAGGAGCCCCTGAGAAAAAGACTGCTTTCGTAACTGGCTGCAGACCACCCTGCATTAAGGAAAATTCCACAGAGCTTGCTGTAACTATAGGGTTAAGACTAGATTGGGGTAGGCATTGTTGAAGAATGGGCATATATAATTATGCCTTCAGTCCATGATAAACTGCTCATTTGTCCCCTGTACAGCTCCCTCCATGGTTGGGTTAACCACCAGCTGAGCTGAATAAGTAGAAGAAAGTTAGCTGGTTAAAGAACCCGGTGAGGTTCTTTAACACCTGCAACTGTGTCATGACTACATCCAGGAATGCGAACATGTGGAACTGGTGCTGGCTGACGTCCAGGGCCAAGCAGGAGCCTTTTTTCCAACCTACCACCCAAGTGCTAGGAACCTGCATTATTATCAAAGCAGTATTATCCTGTACAGTTGTGTGGAAAAGTTTGTAAATCCTATAGCTGCTCTAATAAAGTCAGTGAATCACGTACATTCATGAAGATGACTATTTCTAGATGAAGAATTTTATGAGGTTAATCAAGGATGTCTCAGTAAAGATAGCTGTCGTCTTATAAATCATTTATATGAAATTGTAAATACATGGTGTTAAAGAGTAGAAGTTCCAAGATTTGTAAGCAAGCCCCCTGTCTGGTGGATTTGCAAACTAGAAGTGCAAGCTAAATCAGAGGCAAGCAGATCCTACAGCAAGTGAATCTCAGAGCAGACTCTCCATATGTTTTTCCCTCCACTTATAATACTGCTTCCCATCAATAAAGGTCAGTGATTTGACTATTTCTGGCAATATCTCTGTCTGGTACTGTTTTCCAAGATGCTGGAGATGAATGTAAAGCCTTGCTGTCAAAAAGCTTTGGTTCTTTTTCTATTAATCCAATGTTTTAGGAATACCATTTCCTTTAAGATTTAAGCATCCATCATGTCCCCTGTTACATGTTTCTAAAAACACATCGATGGATTGCCTTTTTTTTCAAGTAGCAGCCAGGAAAAAAACCCAACTTACAATCTTCTAAGCTAAGAAATATATGCCCTCATTAAACTTGATATCAATTCTGTATTCTGTGTAAGCAAAATGATATAGAAAAAAAACAGCTAAGACCATCAAAGCTGGCCTGAAAAGGCAAGTGCAGACCTGAAAGTCATTATTCTTAATTGAATATAGTAGAATATACAAGAGTATATCTGTAAAGCATTACAGGCCAGAGAACTATTTCATGTCTAGTGAAGTACATCTCCTTCTGGAGATGTATCAGAACATAGACACCTGTGTGACAGAGTGAACTGTTCAGTTGTATTTCTAATTTCTGGGCTGAATTAATATTTTTAAATTCATGATTCAAAGTTCTATGACAAATTGAGAATCCATTGTTCTTCTGTGACAGAGATGTGAGATTTTTGCCATGCCTCTGCACTCTTCCAGTCATGGAAGAATCTAAATTCACACAGATAGAGATATAGATTGGAAATCAAGCTCCATACTAGTGTGCTTTCTGTATTTCCTGTGATTGAGTACTTTTCTTTGGTAAAAATTCTGAAGCTAATGAAAACATCTTACTTTTTTTGCAGGATAAGTCAGCTCTGATTAATTGAACAACAAAGAATTGGTATTGACTTGGCACAAGTCATCAGATATAGTTGTCCAATTTAAAAAATGGTACAGCTAGCACAGCAAGTTTAACCAACCAAGTAAATAGTTTTTGGGTGGGGAAATTCTGTCATGTTGAACAGCTGTTAGAGCCAGCTAGCTATCACTGGTAGCTTTACCTGCATAAATTGAATAATGCAAGAAAGACTTTGTTCTGGTCTCTAGAGTGGTATAAAAAGCAGAACTTCTCTTAGATTTTCCTCTGGTTTAGAATTCCTTTGACATAGTAGTAGCAGCTGTGGGCAATCCATGAAAAACAGAAGACAAAACTGTAATGAAAATCAAGAGCAAATTAACATTTCACAATCTAGAAATAATTATACACAAAAAATACTTTCAATATTGTTAAAAGCCATTATTCCTATATTTTTCTTACTTTTCTTGCATAGTTAAGCAGATTTTTTACTTGCATTTTATTATTTAAAACGGGGGCCATTTTTCATCTTTTACTGAGATCATTCACTGAGCTTTTGCTGAGCTCTTCTCCCTGGTATCCGGTAATTGGACGGGTGGGAATGGTTCAAAACTGCACCAGGGGAGGTTCAGACTGGACATGAGGAAGCATTTCTTTACTGAGAGGGTGGTCAAACACTGGAACAGGCTTCCTATAGAGCTGGTCGATGTCCCAGGTCTGTCAGAGTTTAAGAGGCATTTGGACAATGCCCTTAACAACATACCTTAACTTTTGTTCAGCCCCAAATTGGTCAGGCAATTGGGGCTAGATGACGTGTTAGGTCCCTTCTAACTGAAATCTTTTTCCTGTTCTGTTCTATTCTATTCTATTCTATTCTATTCTATTCTATTCCAGTGATGTTTATCAATTATCCCATTGATTTAACTGGAATGATTCCTCATGTTCATAGAAAAAGAATGAGTACTTTTGGGAGTAAAAATTGTCAGAAATCCAAAATATAGCTGCATAGATTATATGAATCAATCCTTTAATCCACATGCTATACCAGTTTTCTGTGCTTCAGTAATATGTCTTAAAAATGGCTTCTTGACATTTAAGCATTTTCTATTGACTTCAGAAGGAATAAGCCAAATACTCTTGCTTCAATAAATCAGTCAGCTGTAGTTCCTACTCTGAAATAAATGCAGCTAGAAAACTAAGCTCCAAAATTTCTCTACATGAATACTAAAAAAAAAAAAAAAAAAAACCCAGACCAGACCAGGAGAGAGGTATGGAAGCAGACTTGATGACAACATTACATGATGGAAAGTGTCATGGGAAAATATTAAGCTGTAATTGTTGTGATTCCATTGAATCAAATATCATTATCTCATTTATGTCTCTTTTGATCAGATACTTTAGCAATACCTACATTAGAAGAGATGCCTTGTCTGAGACTGCAGTTTAAAAGAAGAGGGAAAATGAGCTTTGAACCAGTGCCTTGCCTCTGGGACAAGCTGTTGCTACATTACTGCACTGCACGTCTTTCCTGCTGATTGCTGTAACAGTCATTCTGCATCAATTACTCAGTGAGTACTGATTTTATTGTAAGAAAGGAGGTATAAAGGTATAAATATGTAGTGAGCAACATGCCTACGTTGGCAATAGTTAACTGCTCTGGTGACCAAAGGGCTTCTATCCTGCTTGAGATGGAAATTAAGAAAAAAAATTCAGACTTCTACAGGAAGAAGGGACATTATCTGGGATGGACTTTCCTCCCACAATACCCTTAATGGCTTTTATTCCTTTCTCATTTTTCTTTTATTGGAGTTTGCTGACTACCTATCCATCCCATTAAATAATGTAATTGCTATGGTCATGATTTACAGCTACTGCTTCTACACTTACCCCACAGAGACTTGAAAAAATAAACAAAGATGTGGCAATTGATGAATTTACTGCTCATGTTCCTTACAAAACAGAAATGAACTCAAACATTAGCAAAGAAGGAAAAATTCTGGTAGATTATTTCAAAAGTAGGTAAGGTAATGTAAAAATATTTGTCTAATATGTAGTATTAGTAATTAGTATCTTAGAAAGTAATGCTGTCAGTATTTGGGGCTGTTTAATTTTGCATATTGTGACAATGTTCAAAATACAAGTGCTAAACAAAATATTTTCAGTTTGGTGTTTAAATTTTGTTGCTCAGATAGATGATTAATAATTCCCAAAATCTTGGCTATCTGCTAAGTCATGTTGAGTCTGCTTGTATGCTCCAAACAGTGGATTTCAGTGAAATCTCAGACATCTTCTTTCAAGATATTTAATGCACCCTACTTTTAAAATTTCTGTGTAGTTTCTTTTGACTTTTTATTCCCTACACTAGAGGACCTATAAATGCAAATACCAGGTAATAAAATGTCTTTAAAAAAAGACATTACATTTATGTTTTACTTTCTCATAATATTTGCTTCAGGGAAGATTATTTTTACTTAACTCATCAGTCCTACAGGAACAGGCCATAAAGAAATCATAGAGACAGAGTTTGGTATATGACTTTGTGTGAATGACAGTCTTTTTTAGAATGTCTTTGCCTTATCCTCTGCTGGGTCAGTGCCAGCTGGGGAACAAGACATATATTTTAATCTTATGAATATGTATCTGTAATAACTAGATTTTTACTGTTGAATATTTTTTAGTATTATAACCTTAAAAGGAGAAGTAGCCCCTTGAACAATACAGCCGTTGAGATACTATGGGTTTGGGTCTCCTGACTTGTGGAGTTGGATTTCACTTCATGACTGAAGCTTCCCCTTCAGCTACAACATTGAGTAGGCTCGCTCTCTTTCATGTAGCAACCTGGTTTTATATCTGTGGAAATCTGTAGAAATGGAAAAAAAAATATTAGTCTGAACAGCAACAGCAAAAAATTAAGACTAGTTTAATAGTAAAATGTCATGTATTTTTTCTCATGATTTCTCACTTTGTCTGTCTTGCTGTCTAGGTTCCCATTTGATCCAGAAAGTTCTTGTGTGTCTATTCCCAACATTTCTTTTCAGGAAATTGCTAAAACAAATAATCACTCTGTGGGAGGGGGGAAAAATAAATCTCACTTACCCTGATTTCCTGTGCCTCTCAGGCCATGTTCTGGTCAAAGCTCGGAGCAGAGCCTCCCCCTACCACAGGGCTTGGCTTACAGTGCTCATGGCTGGCCCTGGCAAAGTGCAGCCCCGTGGCCTTAGGGCAGCCTGCTGGGAAACAGCTGGGGGCAAAAACCTGTGAGGAACCTCCCTAGGGCCTCCCTGCCTTCACTCAGAAGATGCACTTCAGCTGAGGCCCTCATCCTTTGCCTGCTTGGTCCCAACCTTGTGCTTTGCTGACCCCAACCCACTGGTTTGGCTTCCTTGTTTGGCCTTGGACCTGCCCCTTGGGCTGGGACTGGTGTGGTGGTCATGGGTTCCTTGGCTGTCCCTGGTCATCGTCCTCACCCCGCACCGATCTCCCCATTGGGTCTGGTGGGCCTGTGCCCTTTTTGGAGAGGGCACAGTTGTTCCAACTTCACTGCCACCCTCAGCTCCAGCTTCCGCCTGCCCAGCAGCTGGTCCTGCTGATCCCTCCCGGGGTCTTCCTGTGCAAGGTGGAACCATCCTAGTTTGTTTTCCAGAGCCCATGCATTGCTGCAAGGGGACAGTTCTGCAATTTATGTGCAAGCTGGAAAGGTCAGGAATCTATTAAAAATAGGACATCTCAGAGCTCTTTTTCCATTATTTCTCCTTTATTGAAAATTTCTCTTACCTCTTCATTCTGTTGTAGCACACATTCATTTATTCCTCTGAAAAATTAAAATATCTAATTTGAAAGCACCTTGAATCTCCAGAGTTATATGTACTTGCTTGACTTTGAAATGTTAGTATAAATTTTAAGAAATATGTTGTTAAAAACTTTCATTCTGTGAGATCTATCATGAGCAGATTAGGTGCTTCTCCAAGGCGTTGTTGCTCTTTCAAGTGAACTTCAGAAGCTCAGATTAACAATTGAATCCTGAGGAAAGTACTCAAAAGCTAAAGTTGCTGTGTGCTTTTTTTTTTCCTCCCAGTTGCTTAAGGCTGTACATTTCCACCCTTTGTCAGGATAAATGTATATTATTGTGAAAAAATCTGTACTTTCTTCAGAGCTGTAAGTTATAAAGAACTTGTTTTGCTTTGTGTTCATAGAATTGCAGTTTCTCTGTATCCCTTTAGAAAAAGAAAAGGTCTTGTCATTGGTTAGTCACAGAAATTTGTTTCTAACTGAAGACTACAGACATGCTTCTTTATGTGTAAGAAGCAGATTTTCTTCCAGTGGGTTAAGGCTGGAAAGCAAGGAACAAGCTGCACTCTAAAGCATTTTTGTACTGTACTTTATTATAAAAGAAACTGTTAACTTGTTTTTTATTTGTTTTCTCCTTTATTTGTACTAAATGGCTATAATGTATTCCCAACTGGTTTTTGTCTGTTTTTTAAAATGTCTTCAAAACTTTAAAGTAAATCTTATCTAAAGGGGGTTTGTATCTATTACCTCTGTGTCATAAACTATGTCCATTAAGATAGCAGTGTAGTAAAAAGGATGCAATTCATAGATCATTGCTTCCTTGCATAAAAACAATAAACATGGAAGTCCAATAACCTTTATAATCATTGTTGGTACCTTTAGGCATGAATATTTTTCTGTCAGAAATTTGCATTTTGTTTAAAAGTTTTTAATGTTACTATTGTTCATTTAATTAACAGCCTTAAGTCAAACTTTTTTCACCTGGGGTATGATTCTGTGAAGTATTGAGAACCTCTTATGTCCTCAAATGAAATTTGTAGCATCAGGTAGTCTTTATGAATGCAGACTGGGAATAAGTGTTCTGAAAAATGTGTCTTGGCTGTGCGACAAACTGGTCATTCAGGAGTGTTGGAGCATCTACATGTGGGAACTACATTTTTATTGTGGTAATCAGTCCCCAATGCTCTGGGAAATCTGGCAACAGGATCATTTCAGAAAGTTGCAGCTAAACTCACTTGCTCCTTCTTCGTGCAATTTTCATGTATATATTTAAAATGACTGACTTTCCTATATAGAGAAAACAGTAAAAATAAATAATGTAAAAGTTTTAGTCACTTCACTCTTGCATTAAAACCCACAAAGTCAGTGCTAAATATGGATTATAAACTATTGCCACCATGTTCACACAACATTATAGGTAAAGAACAATAATTCTGCCTTGATCTCTGTAAAAATACATTGATTATGAAGATACAGTGATCAGGGCTCTTGGTCAATGATTGTTGCACATACCAGCAGCAGGGGAGAGCTAGTTTGGATGAATGTGTAAGCCAGGGAGCAAATAAATTTGCACATACTCAGGTGCAAAGTGATTGCTGCCTATGGAAGAACGCTACTATGAGATCTCTCTCATCTGCTGAGGGGATGAGATAGAGGGCTAAAACCAGTGAATCCTTAGCAATGTCTGTGACTGTGGGAATAAATGAGCAGTTGGAAGACAGAATCAGAAGAGCAATGTTGAAGGACATGGAGAAGTTGGGAAAGCCTCAAAGAGGAAAAGGAGACGAGAAGCGCAGAGTAATAAGACAGGGGTGAATGTATGAAGTAAACCAGCATGGCTTTTTTTTTAGTGTAAGACTAGAGAATATTGCATTTACTGCTTGAGAGGACATCAAGTATCTGATTGATGCACTTTCTTTCCCTGCACTATGAAATACAATTTTCAAAACAAAGACTAACATGTATGTAACCATTGTGTTCTAAAACCTACTAAAGTCAATGAAACTTCTCTCATCTCATTACCTTGATTGTTGCTTTTATTCAAGAACTGCAAAGCTCCTTAGTAAGCTATGCTTTTAATTAAAAAATGTAGGTCATCCAAAGAAAGAACAGAAATGTTATCTTGTGATGTACTGGGCATATGCAATAAGCATAATGCATATATGTGGTGTTTCTTTTGTCAATGATCCACAAGTTATAATTTGTTTTTCAGGCAATTGCAACTTAAAATGATTGTGGATATTATGATAAGTTAATAGGGAAAAAGGGCAATATGTTTTAAGTCATAAATAAGTCATCCAGCTCTTAGTCTTTCTACTTAGTCTTTCTGGGGCTTCAGAAGCTTTCAATTTCTGCCAAAACAGAAGTTTTATCCATTTAAAAGAAAAAAAAAAAAGTACAATTAAATGCAGCAGCTCCTTCGAGGATTAAGTTCTTTGAACATTCAGGCTTAGGATAGTGAAATAAAAACAGATGGACAACATGGAGCAAATGATCTAAATTAAGCTTTTAATACTCCATTAAGTGCTTTTGGGAGGAGACTAATGTACCTCAGAAGAAAATCACATATTTTACATTCAATTTCAGCTGTGTAACCCTCTAAACCTCAACTCTAAGTTTAAATTTTGTTTTATACTGTAGGTGCATCTTAGAAACAGGAGATAAGAAAGTAACCCAGTAGCTCAGAGGCACTGCCAGTAGAATAACTGCTTCCTACTTCTACCCTCCAGAATAATGTGCTGTTACCTGCAGGCTGTTTTCATGTTTCTCTCTATCCATTTTATGTGATTGCATTTTGTCCTGGACTTCAATTGAAACTATAATACTGCCCTTACACACACATCTTGTGCCTTTCAGTGCATAATTTGTATGCTGTTCAGTGTCCACTGGTGAAATGGGCTACTGCAGGCATTGCTGGTAATGCAGAGAACTGTGACTGAGTGCACAGGTTTGGAAATCTGGTTTTGCTTTCTTGCAGTTTTTAGGATAGTAGCAGTTGTTGAATAGACTCTAAAGGCACCTTAACAAAAACAGTCAAAGATACTATAAGACAGCTGAGCCATATGTACGTTTATCTCTGGAAATGCTGAATGTTTACAATTTCTGTTACATTTAATTGCTGTAGAAAATACTCAGTGACTTTAAAAATGAAACCTTTGGAGAACAAACAACAGTCTGATAGTTTTCTGATCCCCTCCTTTAATTTATCTCCTTTAACACATGCTCCTCATGTACTGTCCTACCACTTAGCTGCTTTCTTTATAGACTTCAGTGCATTTGAACCTGTAAAGCTTAGATGTCAAGGGCAAACAACTTAGTAAGTAGGATTTAAATTCTAAAGTTCTTCAGCTTTCCTCTGTGGTGTCACATGGTAATTGTAGTAAATTGCAATATTTTAGTGATTGTAGGATTTGTAATGCACATTTACAAAACCAAACAAACCCAGTCCTCAACAAATACTTCCACAATTTTAAAATATACTGTTCTTAAATTGTGGGTATTATAGGCATGCAAACAGAATAAAACCTCTAATTTCTTGTTCTGTTTATTTGACAGCACAGCTTCAGAATCTTATGTCAATTACCTTTCTTCAGTATCAGGTGACTTAATGTAATACCCAAAACAACTTGGTTTTGTGAAATTCATAACAACAATTATATAATTTTGTTTCTTTTATTGGGTTCTACATTACAACAAAGTATTCTCTTTTCTGTGCAATTCTATATGCTCAGAATTTTTTAGAAATACCAGACTAAGAAAAAGAACTACTGTATACCATGCTAACCACAAACCTTAATTCTAACTTGGAGATGCCTTCAGGGTGTTTCCAGTTCATCAGTCAACCTCAAGTCAGTGAAGCATGTTATTTCCTCTTTTGTATTCTTGGCACACGCTAATGATGAATGTGAAAGGTTGTCTTTCTCCCCTTTTGAATAAATAGAAAAACACTATAAGGAGCAGGTGAGCAGATTATAGGATATACAGTAGGGATTTATGTGTGTCTGTGTGAACAGAAAAAACATCACATCATAAAAAGACCTCCTTTTTTGACTCCCTGTTCCATAATCACATTTCTACATTATGCAATCCAAGAAAAGAAAAAAATTGGAATTAGGCATAGGGGTTCACATGGATAAGAGATGGAAAAATCCTAGCAGGTGGAAAATGAAAAACAGGCTATAGTAAGAACTAACCTCCAGTTTACCTCTACTGGGGAAAAGAGTTGCAAGAGGTGTGTCAACAGTCCCAGCCCATCCCCATTTTATTCAATAAAACATTTGCAAAACTTTCACCTGAATTTTAAATAAACCAAATGACTGTGGGTAGGACATGAAGGCTCATGACAAAGTAGATTTCGGTGGTGGTATTTATTAATCCAGGAAACCAGCAATGATCTTGAATATTTTATCTCTTTCTTGTCTGTATTTGGTGAACTCTAAAGCAAATAAAAATATTACATGAGATTTATGATGTGCATTAAAAAAAAATGGCAAGGAAACTTTTGAGGCAGCCAGTTGTTCTGCCACTTCTAATCCACACAAAACAATATGTAAAAAGTTCTGGAAAACAGTAAAAAGAAAGTGGTATTGCAGAGAAAGAGAATAATGATAACAATAAAGGGGGACAGAGCATAGATATTGAATGACGCTCTAGGAAGAAATTCTGATGCCAATTAATATAATGCAATTGGCTGTGGTAGGACCCTACTTTTTGCCCTAGACTGATAGGACACATTGCAAATTGTTGTCTTTCTTTGGAGCATGTAACTGCTTAAGGAGTGTAAAAGGTTCTTAATCGTAACTTGTGCCTGAATTCAACACAGAGAATGTCTACAGGATTAGAAAATATTTTTGCAAGATAATGTGAACATACTGTGAGGATTGTTGTTAGGGAAAGACATGAGCTTTATTTAATTCTTCTTTCTCCATACAATGGTTTAAGAGAGTGATTAACATACAGATTTTGTTTACTCATACAATGAGTAGTATGATAGGAGAATGTCATGAAGATCTTGCAAGACTGCAATAAATGTAGACCGTATGTACTACTTAAATTATTTTATTTCTGAGTCTTTTGCTGACCAGTGTACTGAGCTATGAAAAATAGGAATGCCACATCAATTCCTACATACAATACACACACATTTCTCCAAATAAATTTGTATTAGTATTATTGTGCTCAGCAGTAGGTTAGTATGTGTTGAATCATCCATTTAATGAGTCTAGCAATTAGCTATGATGTAGAATATATACTGCTATCTCCCTTATCTATTTACATCTGCTTAGGAAAAGAAATGCAACTTTTTTCATGACATTCTTTTATGACTTGGGGAGCCATTACATTAAATAAATAATCAAAACATGAACTAAGTATAAAACCATAAATCAAGCTGACATCATTCAAACACAAAAACATAAATCAAACTGACATGAGTTAAATTACAATACATATCCATGCAGCCTTAGACTGATTCTAATTCTTCAATGTTCTTTTCTAAATAAAGGGAACTAAGGAGATATGGCAATATAGAAAATTTCAGTAGGCAAGAGACTGGAAAGCATGTATAGAATTTTTACCTATAGTATTTTCTGTCCACATGTATTTTTGGTTTTCGCTGGTGGCTTGTGGTAGTAGCTTCAAATCTTAGAATCGTAGAACCATAGAATCACAGAATGGTTTGAATTGGAAGAGACCTTAAAGGTCATCTAGTCCAACCCCCCCTGCAATAGGCAGGGACTTCAACTAGATCAGGTGGCTCAGAGCCCCATCCAACCTGGCCTTGAATGTTTCCAGGGATGGGGCATCTACCACCTCTCTAGGCAACCTATTCCACTGTCTCACCACCCTCATTGTAAAAAAATGTCTTCCTTATATCTGGTCTGAAACTACCCTCCTTTAGTTTAAAACCGTTACCCCTCGTCCTACTGCTACAGGCCCTACCGAAAAGTTTGTTCCCGTCTTTTTTGTAAATCCCTTTGAAGTATTGAAAGGCCACAATAAGGTGTCCCAAGAGCCTTCTACAGACTGAACAACCCCAACTCTCTCAGCCTTTTTTCATAGGAGAGGTGTTTTGTCCCACTGATCATTTTCGTGGCCCTCCTCTGGACCAACTCCAACAGTTCCATGTGTTTTTATACTGAGGACTCCAGCGCTGGATGCAGTACTGCAGGTGGGGTCTCACCAGAGCAGAGTAGAAGTACTCCTTCTTTGTCTGAAGGATATATTCATCCTTAGGTACACAAATTTGATAAATGTTTAAAAGAGAACCTGTCACTCACAATTTATATCATAAGAATCCTTTCTTAATTCCCTACACTTACATTTGTTTGTACTTCTCATTTAAAAAGTGAAAAGTGTGTCAAACCCATTAGAGTCATATGTACTTTAGTAATGGCATTGGAACAAAGAAAAAATAGCTAAACACCCCCCAAACACCAAAAACCTCCACTCAATAAAACCCCCTTAGTTTTGTATTCTATTACTGTGACGGTTTGTGTTTGGCACAATCCTGTCTGTGACATAATTTTTATTTGATGATTCAACCTACATAAAGCATTTTAAGGAAGTACATACGTATTCAGAGTTGCAGAAGTACGTATGGTCTTACTAATGTGTTATAGTTGAAGTTTTAAAATGTTTTCTCTTATAAGATATCATTTTAATGTTGGAAGGCCTGGTGCTTAAGACTGATTTTAGATAGCACAGTTCAATGGGTAAAGTATGGTAGGAGTGCTCAGAAAGCTTGGGTTTCAGTGCCATCACTGTGTCTCTTTTGATTTAGAGGCTTGGTAACTCATTTGTTTTCCACCTTTCGCGGTGTGGCTGCCTTGCCTATTTACATTATAAAATCTTTGATGTGAAGACTGTCTCTTAGTATCCTATTTTCAGCTGAAGATATAAAGTTATATGGCAAAATCAGGTTTTTGGCCAGCATATCAGTAGTCCAATTCAAATAGATAATGTGTAATTACTAGTTAAAATGAGGTCCCAGGAAAATCATGTGTGCAATGGGACTGTAGTCTCACTAATTTTGTATATTTGCATGAGGGACATGATCATGCAGGTATTCCTTTGCTGCAGCCTGTCTCCTGCAAGATTTTCTACATTCTGTAAGGGTTTGCTGGCTTAATTGAGTAATTATTTTTGGGCACAGAGAAAAGTGTTTTTTGCAAGTAGAGTGGAAGAATGTTTTTGTCAGAATTTGCTTTGTGAACAAGACTTACGTATCTTGAAACCCGCTTATCTACAGAAGAGGTAATTTTACTGGATTTATTACTATTTGCTCTAGTTTCCTCTCAGTAAAGACTAAAATTTATTCCCTCTGAAATGCTTTGCTTTCAGGCAGCCTCCTAAGCTGCCAATAGGCAAGGCAAATGTTTCTGCAAGTTTATTTGAACTGTGTAGAAGGACACTGACAAAATACACGTAAGATGGTATCTCACATTGCTTTTTTATGATAAAGACCTCAGCCATTATCTCACACTGAACAATGCCCTCCACTTTAAAATACTGAGAGGTGGAAAGAAAGTATGTGAAGTAAGGAAGATATATGAGGTAAGTAAAGGTGTCCTGCAAGTGTATATTGTCTGCTATTTTTGTCATTTAGAGGTTATAGTATGGAAAATTAACAACAAAAAACCTCTAAAATGACATCTGTCATGTATAAAAATGTGAACTAATGTGGTAGATAATACATGTGCATAATAAAAGCCAGGCTTATCCTAATGCTTTGCCATCTGGAACCCAGCCATTTCTATCAGAATGTTTATCTCCAAGTGCTTTTAATTTTGCTTCCCTTTGGTCTCCTTCCTAGAAGGAATAATTCAAAATTATTGCAAGCACTCTCTAAACATCAGAATGTAGGAAAGTCTGTCTTGTTTTGCAATAATTGATTGCTGTCCAAATCTAGCCTTTAAGCCAAGGTTAAAGTGTCCTAGTTATCAGTAGCCTGTTTGCTGGGGTATAAGTGTGTGATAAAGAGCATTGCTGAGAAATACCAGCAGGTAAGGTATTAAAAGATGCAACTTTGACTTCAGGCTGGTTCTTATAGGGAGTATCTGCCTGCACATGTTATTAGAGAGTCCCTTAAGCTTTGAGTTTTCTGGCACAGAAATGCACTTGCAGCTTAGTGGATAACAGTGATTCTGTTATTTTCATATTTCTTTGTAGAAATGAGTATTCATGTAAAAGCTGAGGTCTTTATGGTATGTTTCTGGAGGGAAGGAGCAAAGGTACTTTTGGTGGTGAAAATATCTTCATGGTAAGTTCAACTCTGCCATGCATTGCAATTTTTATGCACGCTACCATGACCCTAGATGTACAATAAATATAAATCCAATGGAAATGTATAACCCTGTGTAAGGAAAGGTAGGAATGTCTGGAAACTGATCAAAATGTTCTCCTGGAAGACTGCTGGCCCTTCTGCAGCTTAATGTCACAGAATATTAGTGTTAATTCATGATACTGATATAAATTCTTTCCAGAATTTACAACAAAGGAAAGTTGTGCATAGCTTGGCCTTTCTTCTTAATGGCCTTTCTATTCTTCCCCATATCTGTTCCTTCCCTACACTGCATCATCCCCTCCTTCTTAGGGGGAGAAGCAACTGTGCAGCAGACAATAATGCTGTCTGGGTAATTCCTAGTTCTGACCTTTAGCTTCCACTACAAAAGTTGTACTTAGTAATTTTCTCTTTTAAGAAGACAAATATGAAAGAAAAAATATATTTTATAAATATTAAAATATTTTATACACAGATGGATAAATATAGCTTTTTTTCCCTTCTTTGAATTAGAACATAAGTCCTCCAGAGATTACATTTATTTGAGAAAATTAATCATGCAGATAAAATGTATAGTTTCAGCTGGCTTTCAGGACACAATAATGTGAAACTACCCTTATCACTTTTACTTGCTAGATAGTAGATAGTCAAAAGTTTTTGTTTTCCTGCACTTTTCAAATCACAATCACTTTTATGGTGGGTCTGTACTATATCTGTAGCTTTTAGACAGTTGTCTTGTAATAAAAATATAAAGAAGAAATAAAATAACCATTTTTAATGTATTTTCAATTGAAATCAAGGTCATTATTCAATCGATAAAACATCTGGACTGGTGAATGTTCATCTGTGGTCTGCTTTGCTTTTTAGACATAGTGTGTTCCTGAGCAATGAACTAATTAACTAAATTTGATCTGTAAATGAGCAAAGGTCCAATTTCAGAACCGAACTGATAAGGGATACAAAGGTCTTTCCGATTTTTTTTTTTTTAATTACTAAACAGTGGTTTTTAATTTCATACATTTAATCTTTTAGTCTACTCAGTCTTATCCCTTTTCCTACAGACAAAATGTACACCAGCAAAATACCAGTTTTTGTTTAACCTCTGGTGCATTTACTTTCATGTTGGTAATTAACGTGATCCAAACTCCCCTCTTCCATTACTTGTTAGCACCTGTTTCCTGCTTAGGCCAGTAGATGTGTTCCATCAACTTAGAAAACTCAAGCATGGAATAAAACGAGGTCACTTTTTCATTTTTCCACAATTTGCTAATTCCTTCAAGTTACTTTGTGACTAACATTATTATTTTTAGTCTCTGATGGCACAGACTGGCTTTAGAGAGTACAGCCAACCATGTATTACTTCCACCTGTGGCCAAATCATCTCATATGCATGTGTGATGAGATACCTGTTTCATCAATAATATGTACTTTGGATTCTAATACTTACTTTTAAATTCAGTATAAGTCTCCAAATGATTTCTTCATGACACAAGTTGTCTACTTTGGCTTTTCTGACTGAAGAAGGGGCCTCAGCTGATCCCACAATATGATCCATCTGCTCTCCTGGAGAAAGCAGATGGCTTCAACCTTGAAGCTCAGCTGTGGTCCAGCTGCCAACTTCTGCTTGTTGGTCTTAACACACCAGGAGGGTCCTGGCAGAACCAGACACCAACCTCTGTTGTGATCTCGGTTGCTACCCCATGAATACCAAAGTTAATGTTCACCCCAGCTATATTTAGCAAGCCATTAGAAGGTCAAGCACAAAACCAATAACAATATTTCCAGTGTTCCATTGTCTCAGCCATCTGAGTAATTAAACTTTCTGCTGCCATCACTGATTTAGTACTGCCAAAATTCACTGAGAAGGTCTCAGAACTAAGCAGGTTTTCCTTACAGCAGTGAACTAGTGCCTGGGTAGGAGAGCACTGTCCTAGGACCCACACACCTGAGATTCTTGGCTGGGATATATCCATTCCTATGAAAATGACTGTATTTACTGTTATGGCTCTGTGATTTCTCCTGTCCTAGTCAATTGCTTGAAGGAAGACTACAGTTCTCTAATTCTGTTACTTCCTCTCTGTCCACTTTATATTCAGCATTTTCAACTGAACATCATTTACTGGTTGACAGATGGATGAATATGAGCCAGCAGTGTACACAGGTGGCCAAGAAGGTCAACGGCATCCTGGCTTGTATCAGGAATAGTGTGGCCAGCAGGAGTAGGGAAGTGATTGTACCCCTGTACTTAGTGCTGGTGAGGCCACACCTTGAATACTGTGTTCAGTTTTGGGCCCCTCACTACAGGAAAGATGTTGCATTGCTGGAACAGGTCCAGAGGAGAGCAACAAAGCTGGTGAGGGGTCTGGAGCACAAGTCTTATGAGGAGTGGCTGATGGACCTGGGGTTGTTTAGCCTGGAGAAAAGGAGGCTAAGGGGAGACCTTACTGCTCTCTACAACTACCTGACAGGAGGTTGTAGTGAGGTGAATGTTGATCTCTTCTCCCAGGTAGCAGGCAATAGGATGAGGGGAAATGGTCTGAAGTTGCACCAGGGCAGGTTTAGGCTGGACATCAGGAAAAATTTTTTCACTAACAGGGTTGTCAAGCATTGAAATGGGCTAACCAGGAAAGTGGTCGAGTCCCCACCCCTGGAGGTATTTAAAAGACGGGTAGATGAGGTGCTTAGGGACATGGTTTAGTGGTGGGATGGCAGGGTTAGGTTAATGGTTGTACTTGATCTTAAAGGTCTTTTTCAACCTAAACGATTCTATGATTCTATAATTCTATGATTGATAAAGGGACATTTCCTATCCAGACAGTGCATTCAACCTAGCCCTTACGTCTATTTTCTGGGATGACCCCAGAGTTAAACAAAAAAAGAGGTTCAATATTATGAATCAGAGCTTGTGGTGAAAAGTAGCACACATATGCTAGCTGTGACTTTCTTAACAGTTTGGGCTGTATCACTTAGGTTGCTATCAAATACAAATACTGTCCATACAGATACCAGTTCTGATAAAGTTCAGTATAATTCAAATCTGTATTTCCAACCCAAGACTTTGGATCTAAAGACTATGGAGCACATAATTCAGAAACTTAGCCTGGATCCTTAGTTCTTAATAGATTTCTCTCTCCAGTGAGAAGTAAACCAAATCTCCAGTCTCCCCCTACTCCCCTGAATGGCTTGATATCTCAAAGTGGATTTGAGAACCATGGCCTACGTTGACTCTTTTGCTGCATATGTCAAGCTTCCTTCTGGAAATGCTAAAATAGTTTTTATTAAAATTATTCTTCCATCAGTGTGAGATTAATTACAACTATTTCAGTAGCATGAGATTCAGCTCTGAACTGCTAAATGAATTATTCTCTTAACTCTTTGCTTAGATTTCATCTGTAAGTTGCAATAAATTACTAATGCTTAGTGCTTCTTGAATACTTCAGAAATCACCTTATCTTTAATCCAAATAAAAAATTTTTTTTTTTTGTTGATTTCCTTCCAGGATGAACACTGAGCATTTTTCACTTAGCTTTCTAATAATCTGATGATATGTTACTCCATGACAGGAAACACTGTAGGTTTCTTCATTAGCTTCTTATACATACAGTTCTCAAAAGAAGTTCAAATGCTCAGCAAATTAATTCAGAAATTGTCCTTGATTGACTATTTTGTTAAATCTTGCAGAGAATTCTGATGGGGCTTAGAAACAAGATATTCTTAGAAGCTACATAATGTGCCATCTAGCAGCAACACTAATAATTTTCCATTAATTTACATTTTCAAGCTATATTCTTATTGAAAAGGCTAACGATTTACTTTTTTTTTTTTCTTTTTATTCTTCCAATATAAGAACCAAGTAAATGAAGTAGTGGTAAATGCAAAATGAGTTAAAGGAGACTATCCTTCACACAAAACATCACTAAGCTGTCAAACTCCTATCATTAAGCTGTTTCAGAGGGGTCCTCTCTTCAGTTCTTGGCAGAAGGCCCAAAAAGCCAGCAACCTGTTTGAGTAATGAGAACAGGAAGAGGAGGGATGGCAATTATCATGGACCAAAAAAAGAGAAAAGTTTCAAGCTGGGGTATTTAACTTGATTTTATTAATTGCCAATTAACAAACTTTACTGATTCTAGTGTTGAGAAATAAGACCAATCAACCAACCAAACACACGTTCGCTCCCCTCTGGACATTTCTCCTTCCCCCTTTCTCATTTCCAGACCCCTAAGTAGCATCTCCTGAGGAACAGAATGTGATGCTGCAGCCTTTACTTGGCTTTTCTGGGATGTTTTTTTGTAGGTGAGGGCACTCGGTGAGGAGATAGGCTTTCTTGGCTGAGATTATGGCAAGGATGAGGGCATGGGTGAGAGCCTGGGCAAGTCTGGCAGAAGAGAATACTGCTGTCCTGTATGCTCTTCTGTCTTCTGTATGCGTACCTCACCTTGGGGGTATGCTCAGGACCCCAACAAGACTATTCTGAATATTTTTTTTTTTTTGGAAGTAGTTATAAATCCTTAGCTGTGTTCAGTATAATTTTTCATTTATGTGTATTAAATCTTTTGGACATCTGTATTCAGTCCAGTGGTCTCAGTTTGAGTAAATACTCTATTGTGGTTTAACCCCAGCTTGCAACTAGGCACCACCCAGCCGCTCACTCTGTTCCCACCAGTGGGATGAGGGAGAAAATTAGAAGAGTAAAAATAAGAAAACTTATGGGTCAAGATAAAGACAATTTAACAGGTAAAGCAAAAGCCCTGTGTGCAAGCAAAGCAAAACAAGGAATTAATTCACTGCTTCCCACCGGCAGGTAGGTGTTCAGCCATCTCCAGGAAAGCAGGGCTCCATCATGTGTAATGGTGACTTGGGAAGACAAATGCCATCACTCCAAATGTCTCCCCCCTTCCTTCTTCTTCCCCCAGCTTTATATGCTGAGCATGATGTCATATGGTCTGGAATACCCCTTTGGGGTTAGCTGTCCCAGCTGTGTCACCCCCCAGACTTCTTGTGCCCCCCCAGCCTCCTCGCTGGTGGGGTGGCGTGAGAGGCATAAAAGGCCTTGGCTCCATGCAAGCACGGCTCAGCAGTAATGAAAACATCCCTGTGTTATCAACACTCTCTTCAACACAAATCCAAAACATAGCCCCATACTAGCTACTCTGTTCCAGCCAAAACCAGCACATAACCTCATGAATTTTCACTCATCTGAGCCCATTCAGTACCTATATGTTTCTGGCCAATGTTTGGGACTGAATATGAAGTTCTGTGGCGCTTTTGTGTAAACAAAAATAATTCATTGCTCTTCTTTTTTATCTGTTACTTCTGAAAATACATTACTGAGATGCTGAAACCACTTAAAAAGTTTTCAGTGTAAAACTTTTTTCACTTGAATGGAAATTTGGAGTATTTTAAAAAAAATTTCATGGATTCCAAGCTCTGTACAGATGTATATGATTTACATGGAGTGCCCGACTTGGCTCCAGAAGAACCTGGGCATATGAGAATGGACTGAAATCAGATTATGCTATTTTCCTTTTCAGTATGTAGATGTGTCTGCAAAAGAGCAAATCATGGCTGACATCAGGAGTGGGGCTCTATGAGGGTGAGATGGGTGCAGGAACATTGGCACTTGCATTGCTTTTGCTGTTTTTGTGTGTTCCATGAGTGTAAAAACCAGAGACATCCAACACAAAAAATGCTATGCAGATTATTTTGGTGCTACTGAAATTACTGTATTAACAACTCCCAAACTTTAGGAGGAAATATTTCTTCTATGATACTGCTACTTAGCTGCTACTTTTAAGGCTCTTCTGCATCTCTTTTCCCTCTCCCAAATATACATGCAGGTTTCTAAACCTTCCCGTCTTGAAGAAGCACTTTCTTTTTCTTCATGAAAATATTCAATACTGATACAAATATTCACATTACAAGCTAAGCAATTTTGCTCATAACTTTCAGAGAGGGAGGCTACAATATTAGCTGCTGATTCATTTTATGTAGAAGTAAGCTAAACCATTTACTGGAAACGACTGCTTTGTGGAAGTGGTTTTAATAGTCATTTAATAGCAATACTATGAGAGCCGTTAATGAAAAGGGTTATGTTTTTACATGGAGTCTTATGCATTTTTGCTCATCTTTTTGAGTAATGGACTTCTGTGCTAGCCTTTTGCCCCTTAATATATTGTTCTTGTCCAATTTCCAGACATTTTAATACTCAGTTTGCAAGTTCTGTATTATTTAGGGAAATTAGGCAGCTGAGTTTCTTGCCCTCTGAGACTCTCATTTATTACTGATCTGTTTGTTGGATGACTAGGCAGAATCTGGAAATGCTCTTTTAAAGAGCTATGCAGTAGGAAGCTAAAGGTTTTTAGCAGATTGGGTTCAAAAATATATTCATATAAGTAATTATCAAATATCAGTTAGAGAAAAAGTGTCCTTTTTGTTTGTTTGTTTGTTTACCTTCTGTAAGTAATTTGAAATCAACAAAAAATTCTTACTTAGAGACAACTGGGGAGGCATGGGAACTTAGAATTTTTTATTTTGAGGCAAAAAGACTATGTGCAGAAGCTGTTTGGGATTTTATGTGGCCAAGCACTTCAGTGAGTCCATGTATAATGGAGGTGCACATATGAGTATTTATTGTAGTGATTGGATTGATTTATGTAGAAGGGTTTTTTCCCCACAATATATTAAATCCAACAGGATCTCAAGAACATTATTGTTGCAATAGGGACCAAATAAAATTTTTGAGCTGTTGCCAGGAATTTGAGCCCTCCACTAAATATATTATACTACTGTTTTCATTTGCACTTTTAAAACCTAATCACAGAATCACAGAATCACAGAATGGCAAGGGTTGGAAGGTCCTCAGGAGATCATCTAGTCCAACCATCCTCTAAAGCAGGTTCACCTAGAACATGTTATACAGGACTTCGTCCAGGTGGGCTTTGAATATCTCCAGAGAAGGAGACTCCACAACCCCCCTGGGCAGCCTGGGACAGTGCTCTGTCACCCTCAAAGTAAAGAAGTTTTTCCTCATAGTCAACTGAAACCTCTTATGTTTCAGTTTGTACCCATTGCCCCTTGTCCTGTCGCTGGGCACCACTGCAAAGAGCCTGGCTCTGTCCTCGTGACTTCCACCCTTAAGATATTTGTATGTGTTGATGAGGTCCCCTCTCAGTCTTCTCTTCTTCAGGCTGAACAAGCCCAACTCTCTCAGCTTTTCCTCATAGGGAAGATGTTCGAGTCCCCTAATCATCTTTGTTGCCCTCCTCTGGACTCTCTCTAGGAGTTCCACATCTTTCTTGAACCAGGGAGCCCAGAACTGGACACAGTCCTCCAGGTGGGGTCTCACCAGGGCAGAGTAGAGGGGGAGGAGAACCTCCCTCGACCTGCTGGCCACACTCCTCTTAATGCACCCCCGGATACCATTGGCCTTCTTGGCAACAAGGGCACACTGCTGCCTCATGGTGTGCTTGTCATCCACCAGGACTCCCAGGTCCCTCTCAGCAGAGCTACTTTCCAGCAGGTCAGCCCCCAGCCTGTACTGGTGCATGGGGTTCAACCTCCCCAGGTGCTGCACTCGACACTTGCCCTTGTTGAACTTCGTCAGGTTTCTCTCCACCCAATGCTCCAGCCTGTCCAGGTCCCTCTGAATGGCAGCGCAGCCCTCTGGCATATCAGCCACTCCTCCCAGTTTTGTGTCATCAGCAAACTTGCTGATGGTACACTCTGTCCCCTCGTCCAGGTCACTGATGAATAAGTTGAACAAGAGCAGGCCAAGTACTGGGCCCTGAGGAACTCCTGTAGCTACTGGCCTCCAACTAGACTGCACAGCCAACCAGAACCCTCTGAGCTCTGCCATTCAGCCAGTTCCCAGTCCACCTCACTGTCCACTCATCCAACCTGCACTTCTTGAGCTTCCCTATGAGGATGTTATTGGAGACAGTATCAAAAGCCTTGCTGAAGTCAAGGTCGACAACATCCACTGCTCTCCCCTCATCTACCCGGCCTGTCATACCATTGTAGAAGGCTGTCAGATTGATTAGGCATGATTTCCCCTTGGTGAATCCATGCTGGGTACTCCTGATCACCTTCTTTTCCTCCACTTACTTGGAGAGGACACCCAGAATGAGTTGTTCCATCACCTTTCTGGGGACGGAGGTGAGACTAACTGGCCTGTAGTTCCCTGCGTCCTCCTTCTTGCCCTTTTTGAAGACTGGAGTGAATCCTTCTGATATACATGGTGTACATGGCATTTGGTTGTGGGAGCAGGAAGAAAAAGTTTTCAAACCAAACTGGAATACTTACTCTACTCTCTGCATTATCTCCCTTTTTCTGTAACTCTTCTCTGCCCCCCCTTCCCCTTTATAAGTAGCTAAACTTCACAGTTAGTGAAGTAGGCTGGAAGAAACCATGGAAATGGATGCAATGTTGCTGCAGCATTGAAGGGAGGGGTTCTGGGCAGTGTCTGGCCCCGCAGACACTCCATGGTTCCCCACCTTCAGCAGGGAGGAGTCTCATGGGTTCTAGTGTTTTTTTTCTATACATATGAATATCCTACTTCCTGGGCCCAAAGCATATCATTAGGCATTTGAAAAGTGTGGACATCCTGGATAATGAAGAGAGAACAACTAAATTATAAAAAGGACTTCTCCAGCAGCATCAGCAAGTAACTTTCTAGAAACTACTGTGTAGTGTAAGACTGCATGGAAAATAAAAAACCCCCTTCATTTTCGTATCTGGAAGAATATGGATGAAGAGATTTTCAAAGGGGCTGGAATCTCACTATGTAGGTGTCTAACTTCAGATACTTCACAGGGACTTATTTTTAGTCAGTGCATACTTTATTGTAAAGTCAAGTTTAAGCAGCATATAATCTTGATTGCCTTGATGGTTAAGATGACTGATAGCTGTGGTAACTCTGGCCGAAGAAGTTACCTGTCTCACATTCAGTACTTTCATAAAATAAAAGTACTTCACTTTTGTAAACTGGCTTCTATTTATTTCTATTGATGCTTGAAAGACCAGTGGTAAGTCCTCACGTCCAGATGTTTGTTGGACCAGGTTGCTGTAATGGAACAGGGATTTGATGAATTTGGTAAAAGACTTAAGGTGTGTTCAGGATTCCCAAGACCATATTGAGCCCCCAAAATAACAGTATTGCACATAGATGAAGTTTCTTATGAAGAGTGCCCTGTCTATCATAAGCCCGATATTGTCCAAGATAATCTTTCTTACCTCCACAGGAATAGGAGTGGTCCCTTTAAATGACAAGTGGAAGTGATGGGCTCAGTAGTTGCAAAAAATGTCTCGGATTTTCTGCTGGACATTTTGTGACTCTGTGTTTTGTTTGTACATTTTGGGTAACTTGAAGATGTTCCTATTAAGATGGATACAGTGTCAACATGCTTTTATGCTGAAACCCTTGATAAAAAATAATACTCTCTTTTTAAGTTGGATATATGAGTTCAGTGAGTGGGTGGAAAGGAAGAACAGAAGGAAGTGAAGTTATCAAGACAGTGGCAAACTTTAAACTGTATGTATGCATGAATCACTGAGAATTAATAGCATGGAGTAACAATAGGATTGTTTTGTTATCCTTAATGTTATGACATCAAGACAATCAGACACTCCAGGTGACATTGTCCTGTTGCCTCAGTGATATGTACTAAATATTAGAATGCAGACTTGGCATTCCCCTAAGCATTTGTGCTCAATTTGTGCTCAGAGGAGTTGTACTGAATATAGGATGAAGTACCTTTTAAAGTTCTTTTTAAAGCTTACATTTACTGAAACCCCAGCAAAGCCCATATGGTATCCATATGCTCCTTCAAACAGGTATTTTGCAGTTTTGTGTCAAGTCAGCTAAGCAAATATTTGGAGTTATTGACAGGCAGGCATCTCTGTGAATCAATTTGAACCAGTTCATATCAGTGTCAGCCTATATTGGGCAAGGTCTTTCTGCCCTAAATGTGGTACAGAATAAAGCAATATCCCTTTAGGTGGAATGAAGATTTTAAGAAGGCAAATTTTCACCACTTAAAAGGTGAACAAAATAACTCAAAATGGCAATGTTATCTATGGTTTAATTCACAGAAAAGGAAAATGTGCTAATGAATTAAAATAACAGCTTTTGGTATTGACATATACAGAACAGTTAGTGACTTGTTCCTCTATTTCCTATAAGAATCATATGAAAACTCATATAGATTTTGGTACGTAGATCTGCTGAGTGCTACAATGTGCTTTAAACAGTGAAATTTATGCAATTCTTATGCATTTTATATAGATTTTATATCAGTTAAGAACCTTAATAATGCAATAGGATACCGTAGGATGTAATGCAAAAAGTATATGTATTTTTTTGGTGTTTAAAACTCATTAGAGTGAAGCAATGGCTTCTCTAGTTGGCCTATTAAGTTAAACACATAGAATTTGCATGGTACAGAAATCAGAGAGGAATCAGGAACTGTTTGATTTGAATATTATATTGGTGGGTCTGCAAGTCATTCAGACCTTGATCTTTAGATTTTTGTAGTTTATTTCCTAAGGCTTCTGTTTTCAAATAATTCAAATGGAGTTAAGTCATTATTAGCTTCCCTGCCAATTATAACTGCTGTGGTTGTTGAGTTGCTCTACAGGACAATATCTTTCTGAAGGCTATTGAAATTACTTCTATAATAATTAATATAAGAAAACCATCTCATATTTTGTAAATTATAATTTACTGTATTTAAGAAATAAATTGGCATCATGTAATGAGAGCAGAGCAGCATCAACTGATGAGTATGCCATTTTTTTCTTCTCTGATGACCATTAATGCTTTAGTGACCACCATTAAATCAAAAACTAAAGAGATGACCAAACTTTCAGTAAGTTGAAAATTATCTTTCAAAATAATTTGTGCTGTGTCTGCATGTCAGTTTATTTTTACTTTTAGAATAGGTTGGAGAAATGCTTGATGGGTCTGCAAATTATTGGATGTTGTCCCCAGAATGCCAGTTCATCTATTTTTCCTTTCCAACAAGGAGACTCTTATTCCCTTGAAGCTTTACCAGGTTCATTTGTCTGCTCAGGGCTTTCAGCAATGTCTTCTCTCAATGATAAATTGTTATTATCTGGATATATTCAGTATATTTGAATTGAAGTCAATACGTAATTTTACTAAAGGAATAACAAATCCCTCAGGAACAATTCTGCAAAGAAAACAGGATTTCTTCCCTGTGCCTCTCTCCCCCCATTCTTATCAGTTTGCAATTACTTTCATTGTTTACTTTAAATTGAAATGGTACAGAATCTGTCTTTTGATTTGTATTCCTAATGACATTGCAAGCTATTGGAGAACAGAAAAATGTTTTCAAGTATCTGTTGTGAAGAAAAGCCCTTGATATTAACTTAAAGAGTAATTTAGAGAACAACTTGTTTACTGAGGTTGAAGGAAAGAAACTGATACTCATCCAAGAGTAACTTGTTCTTGTGAAAAGACATCTTGGTGGGAAAGACATCAGCAGGGGTTATGCATGTTAGTGTAAGATTATTATAAGTGTCTCAGAGGAACAATGTGGTACCTCTAACAGCTACAAATATGGACTCTGGTGGGAGTGGGTGTTACAAAGAAGTGCAGGAAGAGAGATGAAATCTCAAGATTAAACACTCATTAAACACGATTATACAAATGACAGGTGGGTAGCTAGTCATGGGACAATTTCTGTCTCAGACCTTTACACATTATCAGAGATTTTTAAAAAACAGCTCCAATTTAAGCACAAATTTAAATAAATAATTTTCTTGGGACTTGGTATTTTTGTTGTGAGATATAAAGAATTGGCTACGTCATTATTTGCCTTATACCGGAATAACAAATAATTAACACTGAATTTCATAAATTAATAAGTAATGAGAATCTAGTTTAACCACTGTAAGAGTTAAACACCAGGTGTCATGTTGAAAAGATCTCATTTTTTTTTTCAGTATAAGTTATAATCCAACTAGTAACCTTTTTAAAAAGTTATGTTTTGCCCCATTTTTATTCATTTACATTTTGTCACACGCTGTGGGTAAGATTAACCATTTACTTCAGAAGGTTCACACCAGGTCTTCCAGACCACTTAGGTATGTACAAGGCAACAAGACAGAACAGAAGCCGAGTGGGATGCTGGTTTGGACAATACCTATCAGAGCATTTTTATGAAGACCATTGCAATGTTCTGGAAAAAAAACCCTAAACAATCTTCCTTTTCAGTGCAAAACAGTAATGCCTTTTTTTTTTTTTTCAAATGTTCTTTTCTGATGAAAAAATATATACTCTGGGGAACCTTATCATAGTCATGTCACATATAAAGGAACTTAATGGAAATACACAGTGTTCCATAATTTTGCTGAGACACTGGGGATAACATTGTATGTGGATCTCAACAAAATTATGATTTTATAACATAACAGGAGAGGAAGCTACTGTCTTTCAAAATTATCTCATAGAACAGATGCTTAATAGGTTTGAAAGACTTACCACTATAATGTTACTCTGATAGTCCTGGGTTCTTCAGGTAGATATGTGGTTTACCCAGGAGTTCTCTGAAGCTTCTCCTCTTGCAAATACAAAACCTGTGACTTTTCTTTCTATGGAGAGAGAATGGAATTTAAATAGTTGTTACAGTAAGGTAATGATCCTAAAATTCTGCTTATGAATGCAGGATGAATGCTGTGATTTTAGGTTGGAATGCCCTTTAGCAGCTTTCTCTGTGCTTAAACCATTGCTTTATTCCAATGCAGACAGAGCTATGTAGTGATTACTATGTTACATAGACTGTTTTGATGTCGAAGAAAGTATATTAATTCACATACGTGGGTAAGAAAAAAATTACTCTGTAGGGAATTTTTGAGAAAATTTTTGGTTTGTTTTGGAGGTTTCTGTTACAGTCATGGTGAAAGCCAGGTGAATAAGTGCAAAATAAGTTATGAGCATTTGTGCTGTCTCTGACCAGATAACTTTTTTTTATGGTTATCACACAGTCAACATTTGCTTTTGCTCACACACAAAAGCTCATTATTATTTTGTAAGAAGCTCCTAATAAGAAACAAAAGAAATATAAGTTTGGCTACTAGGCTAGATGACTAAAATGAACTGCTTTGAAAAAGTCAATATTCAACTCACCAGTTAATGCATGGAAACAAATGGTTTCCTTAATGGTCTCAGTTTTCCTAAATAAGAGATCTCTCTCAGAAGAGTAAGCTAACTGCCAGAATTGGATGCAATTTATCACTGTAAACATATCACTGCTTTTAAAACTGTAAAAATATTGTTTGATTATTTGTAATTCATTTCATTTTAATCACAGATTAAATTGGATTTATTTTCAAGGTAAATAATCCATTAAAATACCCTAAATCAGGAACTGAGGAAAAAGACTTAGTCTTGAAATATAACTTAATACTACAATAAAGAAGACATTCCTTCAATGATTAATTTGGTCTATGCATCAGATTCTCTAATGGATTTTTTTACAATTGTTCACTAAAACCTATTAAATAAATATTGATCATGTTTTAATATTTTAGCTGCCTTACTTGAATTTAGAAGGTGGGACAAACCTGACTTATTTTAAGTAAAGCAAAAATACCTAACATTTTTCCAAGAGATTACTTGCATCCTTGAGGAAGTGTAAACCTTGGTCAACATAACTGGTAATTCTGTATGTATGTATGTATGTACTTGTTATGGGGAGGAAAAAGTCAGGACTGACCAGAGGGATGTACATTTCTGCTGGCTATGGTTTTGCACAAGCGTTCTCAGCTTCCGTCTTAGTGCTTCTGTAATCTCACATTTAACTCTTATCACAAAGGAAATACTAGCCTGCCTCAGAACTCTTTGTTCTCACCTCTATCACCTCTTATCACCAATAAGTCACCCCTGGAAAATAAACTATTAGATTTCAGGGCACAGGGAGCATCTGGGAAATCACAACAGGATAACATAACAGCATACTACAGTTAGAATGGAGTGCACTATATTTGTATTAGTGCTGGAAAAGTTTGTGAAATAATGTAATTAATATTTTTGTGTATTTCACACACAAGACCCTTTAATACCTTGCTTTGCCCACAACTCTGTGGATCAGATCCCAGCTCTAAGGATCAGGCCCTAAATGGTAGGCTTATACACAATATAAAATTGAAATTTGTTTAGAGCCAAGAAAAAAACAGTATTTGCAAAATTATGGTACTTCCTGCCTTTCAATTGTCACATTGATATTTACTGAATATATTCTACAAGACAGGTAGAGAAATTTTTTTATTAGTAGTAATGTGGAGAGCTATTCCTCCCTTCATTTTGTTATTTCTGGTGTAATGAATCCTCTCTTTTATTTCTTCATTATTTTTTGCATCTTGGTCAGTGCTGAAATGAACCGGTGCATTATCTTTTCCAGCAGTTTACTGTGCTATCGCTGACTCTTGCTCTTGATCTAATCCCTGGTTCTTTGATTTTGAAGTCATTAAAAATAAAATCTGCTTCCTTACTTATTAATGTTACCTTGGGTTTGGCAGAGAGGTCAAATTAAAAACAAAATCAAAGAAAACAAACTCTGTTTAGCTAGAAAATGTCTTGTAACCATGTGATAAGTACACTCTGTGAGCACCTTTAGGCAGATGCTGTTTTAAATATGTTCTCTGGCTCAAATTTGTATTTTCAAAAGGTATGTATTAAAATGAACTATCTAAGAAGAGTGAGTCTAGATTCCTCACAACTGCATTGGCCATCAGAGGTGGGGGAGTGTTTTAAACATGCACTATATAGGGCGGATATTTGGCAAGCGAACCTTTATAAAACATAACAGAAGATAGAGGCCAGTGTATTACAGAGGGTTTATCAACTGTGGAAGAGGGGAGCTAGCGTCTGTTACAGCACACCTCTCTGTGCCTGTGTTCTAGCTCCTTTCCTTCATCTAACATTAAAGCTTGTAACCTTTTAGGGGCAAGGTTCTTCATATTTAGCGATTATATAATGTTTTGCCTAGCATAGAATAACTTGTATAATGCTATTTATTTTCTTTTACACACACCTATATTTACCTATGTATATATACATTTATGGAAACTCATACATATATAACTGACAGCCAACACCTTTATCTGACACTTTTTCAAACAGTTTTCAGAACAGAGGTAAACATCTCCAGAGACTAGAAGACTTGTGTGCTGATAAAATTACTTATCAAACCATCAGCTCAGAGGTATATAGATGGTTTTGTGTTTTGAAAAATCTTACCAACTTTATGAAAATGTACAGATTAGTTCTGTACAGTTAAAATCATTATAGAATTTATTATTAATGCTGTCACAGTTACAGACTTGTCACGTACTCATTTTAGAAAAATTCACAGTGAAGTACCAACAAAAAAAATCTGGATTTTACTATCTGTAATATTGATAACTGTGATTGTGACATCTACTTGTGTCAAGACTTAAGGATGACTTATGGGAATATGAGCAGTTTTTTCCATTGTCCAAATGCCCAAAATAATTTATATCCGGTGTTTGCTTTAGAAATAGCAGTTTTGGTTTTAGAGGTTTATTGTACATATAGTTCCCCTTGAAGTCAGTGAGCATTGCTTGTCTATGTCTGAGAATAATTTGTCGATCTTGTCACTGTGTCTCAGAAAAGGTCTAAAATTCATCTCTGATGTACCTTGATTTTACAATAATTTCTTCTTTATATGCAGGATTTTTTTCTCATTTTCAAAATAATTTTCAGAATTAAAGTATCCCAACTTTTGGCAAAATACATTATTAGAAACCTCACGCATTGTATTCAGAGTTTTTAATCTGGCAGGTCTCTAAAGGGTCATCTGTACTGTGGTCACAGGATTCAGCTCTTGCAGCAGAGAAAAATTAGCTTACTTTGAATGAGGTACAGGGGCAGTAGAAGCCTCCTCAGATTATCTACAGTTGTCTTTAATGTGTCTGCAATAAATCACACTTTGGCATATATATCTCCTTATATTAAAATATATTTTGTAAATGATTACATTTGGTATATAATATATGAATAGTATATTAATGAGATATATGAATACATTTTTGAGGCCCTATTATACTGATCTCTTCGTAAGAATGGATTCTTTTTCAGTAAAAGAGTTTCCTTCAGAAAAATTAGTATTTATTTCCCTCCATAAAAATCCCAACAAAACATCTTTATTGTTAGTTGATGGTGTTTTAGAGAAAAGTTTTTGGAGGAATGCTCAGTGTCTCAGGAATGGATATCTCTCTCAGGGACAAATTTTGGAAGGGTGAATGAAGATGTTTGTTAACTCCCAGCTGTGTCAAGCAGCCAGTTAGATGCATCAGCTGTCAAAGATGTCAGACCAAGTAAAATCAGAGCCATTTTTGTAGCTGCAAGCTGCTTTAGAAATATGATTTAAGATATAGATGGTTATGGAGACTGCTGAGTAGGGGTAGGCTACAGATTGAGGAAGGAGATGGGAATGTGTGGTGGGAAATAAAGCTCTTTCAATGCTGCAAAAAGGAGGAAGTTGCATCTTTCTGCTGCTAGTCTTCTGTTTAAAAGCAATGAGGACTTGGATAAAACTCTTTGGATTTCTGTGTATAAACTCGAATTCTTTTCATGCTGAGGGGATGAGTCACTCAGCTGAACAGATGGAAAGAGTCTAAGGGGAAAAAAACATCCTCTGGGAAGTCATGGCATCAATTAAGTGCTGTGTGATGAACTGGGAAGCTCTTGATTTTTGTGTAGTTATTAACATGTTTTGATTGATGAAGCTGTATCTTATTCAAACAAACCCCACCAAGTTCTTAAAAGCTAGTGTAAAAATAAGAGGGCATAGTGTAACTAAGCTGTTGAATGACCACAGGGCAAACTTGTGTAGAAACATGAGCTACTCAGGTTTTTCACATATTTGTAGCCCTGTGATGGCTTGGTGAACTACTTGTTGGCAATTGTTCTGCTCAGTTTTGCTGCTTTAGGGCTTTTCTCTTCCTCAGAAGCTCAATTTTTATTACAGCAGTAGCTGCTGAAAGGTGCTGTACAAATGCACAGGAAGAGTCAGACACTGCTTCATGTTCGGGGAAAAAAAAGGTGCTTGAAGGCGGAGGAGAAAGACATTCAGAAAACTAAGATTACTTCTGTAAGTGAGATGAATGCAAATTAAATGGCTCCAGAGATTATTCTTCCCCTGCAGCTCTCCCTCCTTCTTCTTTCTCAAGTAGTCCAAAGTGAGATGCTGACATGGCACCTGTTGAAGATCGACGTATCAGTAATAAAGCCACTTCTGCCCTGAGGTGTGGAAAAGGGTGCAGGAGAGACATACTAACTGATTCTTCACCTGATGTGAGGGTGAGGAGGGATGGGCGCTGTGGTTGTGCTGTTTTTTTGTTTGCTTCTTTGTGAACCCAGGAGTGTTGGTTTGTCTTACTCAGATTTGGTGTTGCATCACAATTAGGCTCCTGAACCTGAGTTTGTCCATTCCCTTGGTCAGTAGAGGTGCCTTTTAGCAGTTAACTTCACTGCTTATGCATGTTTCAGTGCTCTTATAATGCGGTATTACTTGACTTTCAAGTCCATAACTCCTCTTATTTTCATGGGCGGTGTGTGTAATCTCACATGAAATGTAACCTCACAAGCAGGGCAAGGCAAAAGATCCTCTCTCCCAGACTATTACTTTTACGCACCTATAGGCAAACTTAATTCTTTAGGATGAAGTGGTTTCTGAGGTGTTTTAACCTGTGACTAAAATGACAGAATGAAACAGTGCAACTCTTTGAGTCAAGAGTTTACATTCTTCTAGTGGCCAGTGAACATCTCATAACTAACCAGCTCACTATGCATTTAGTAGATGAGATAGGGGGTTATGCTTCTAAACAAGCAAGGCTGCAAGTCTGTACTGTCCCCAAATTACATTTCACAGTCTAAGTTCATCTGCTGTCCTCTGCACTCGTTTGTTAACTATTGAGCTGAAGCTGCTGTGCATGGACATATAACCACAGAATCATAGAATCATTTGGTTGGAAAAGACCTTTAAGATCATCGAGTCCAGCTGTACCTGTCCACCACTAAACCATGTCTCAAAGCACCTAATCTACCTGTCTTTTACATACTTCCAGGGGTGGGGACTCAACCACTTCCCCGGGCAGCCCATTCCAATGCTTAACAACCCTTTCAGTGAAAAAATTTTTCCTAATGTCTAACCTAAACCTCCCCTGACACAACCTGAGGACATTTCTTCTCATCCTATTGCTTGTTACTTAGGAGAAGAGACCAACACCCACCTCCCTGCAACCTTCTGTCAGGTTATTGTAGGGAGCGATAAGGCCTCCCCTCAGCCTCCTCTTCTCCAGGCTAAACAACCCCAGTTCCCTCAGCCACTTTTCATAAGTCCTGTGTTCCAGACCCCTCACCAGCTTCATTGGCCCTCTCTGGACATGCTCCAGCACCCCAACGTCCTTCCTCTAGTGAGGGGCCCAAGACTGAACACAGTATTCGAGGTGCAGCCTCACCAGTGCTTAGTACAGGGGAAGGATGACTTCCCTGGTCCTGCTGGTCACACTGTTCCTGATACAAACCAGGATGCTGTTGGCCCTCTTGGCCACCTGGGCACACCGCTGGCTCACATTCAGTTGACTGTCGACCAGTACCCCCAAGCTCCTCTTTGCCAATCAGCTTTCAAGCCTGTGGTATTGCACGGGGTTGTTGTGACCCAAATGCAGGACCTGTTGCTTGGCCTTGTTGAACCTCATACAACTGGCTGCAGCCCATGAATCCAGCCTGTCCAGGTCCCTTTGTAGACCCTTCCTACCCTCAAGCAGATCAACACTTCCACCCACCTTAGTGTGATCTGCAGACTTGCAGAGGGTACACTCAATCCCCTCATGCAGGTTGTTGATAAAGATATTAAACAGTACTGGCCCCAACACTGAGCCCTGGGGAACACCATGTCAATGGACACACAGGGGACACATGTTCACCTGTACCAGCATGTCTGCATGCTGCTTACCAGGTAAGCAATAAACTGGTGAGAACAACAGCTGAGGACTGTAGCATTTTGAACCAGAATTTGCTGTTAGCCTGTAAAATGCAGTTTTAAATTATTTTGTTCTGATTCTGTGTTACTAGTAAGAAAAACTTCCCTTGGGGTGCTTAGGTCTTCCTGGGCCCTGTACAGAGCTGCCCTGCCTCACCAAGGAGTGAAGCCAGAGAACTTCTTCTCCTACTGCTGTGATGGAGCCTGGGTGTATGTGGGTACAGAGTGTTGCGATGTATGGTGGAATTTTCTCCTGAACTTGCAAAAAGCGATTGATCTTTAACAAAGGGTTTGTTTCAGTTTATTCCATGTATGTTTCTATGATGAATGGAAATATAAATATAGTTAACATATTGAAATTACTGGAAAGCTTTCACAGACTTGCTTAGGATTTGAATTGGTTTTGTTTGTATTAGTCCAAAGAAATAACATTGCTTCCCATTGCTAGAAATCAATTGTTGTGTGAACACTGACATTATAAGTATTTTTAAAATGATTCCTTACTGTAGTTTTAACTTCTACCTGTCCTTGGAAAGTCATGGGAATGAATGTCAAAAGTAAATTTATTTTGGAGTTAAAGTGAAAATATTAAAAACTAACCTTGCTTCTAAACATTAGGTAATCTAGTTACATTATTGTCTCACAACCATTTAAAATCAATACTCTTGCTAAAAGACATAATCCTGATCTTTTCCCCACTCATAGGGGATCACTTCTCCCCTCTGCACAGACCTTTCCCTATGCCTGCACAGCTCAGTGTTTATTCAAACCAGATGAAGGAAGCAGGGCGTATTAATAGGAGAACATCTTATCTGCCCATGGCTTTGAGTTGTTTCAGCTAACTTTTGCATGTTTGGTGTAAAAAATATTCATGCTGTTACAGAAAGGGAAGGGAGATGGAAAGCAATATGAGAATGAGGAAATGGAGTCAGAATGGGTCTACTGTTTATGGTGGCAGCAACTCACTCTGTGTTAAAATTGTTGAAGTGACATGAAACTGTATGCTGGTAATGCTCCATCATGAAACTGCCATCCTCTGTCCATAGTGTGTGGAGATAAAGACTGCTTCTTTGTCCAGATGTCTATTTCTTGCTGAAATCTTATCTGAAGTCTTGTTTTTCCATGTAACTGACTGTTATTGCAAACAGAAGAATATTATGTAATGTTTAAGTAAGAATCAAGGCGGTTCAGTGTCACAAATGATTGGATATACTTCTATGAGCAGGAGGTTTCTCCAATATTCAGGTACTTTCTTCTTATCTCATGACTTCTTGTTAAAAAAATGAGAGGACTGACAATCTAATCTTCATAAAGTGTGCTAAGCAGAACTACTTCTGTCCTTTTGTATGACGTGGTGTTTTCCATTTTCCTGTGATTTTTCTTTCTTACTTATTGAGCATTTACTATTCTTATAGACATCTAAAATTATTTATCTAGTCTCATGGCAGGTGGCTAACACTCAAATTTTCAATACCAAAAATTGTGTCTGTTTTCAAGCTAAATAAGCCAAAGCTAACAGAAACTGTTTAAATACCTCTAGGACGAAGGAGCTTGAGTTAGCACTGGTGCCCAAAAATACATATAATTTTATTCACGTAAGTCCTGATACTGGAGTACCAGAGCAGCCCACTCCAGACATAGTTAAACGCCCAGAAGGAGTACTGAAATAAAACTTAGTGGAATTCTTCATGAATAAGAGTGAATAAGTGTTCATGTCATGAAGTCTGATAGAAGTAAAGAAAACAATCAGTGGAAATCTTCCATGTGTCCAACACCATTTTCTTTGATGTTCTACCAGCAGAAAGCATGATGTTACATAAAGCATGGCAACATCATTTAAAAACTAGAGCAATACCAGTTGTTTGTGTACTTCACATTGTGATTTGAAATGTTCCTTTTTTAGTACTTCTTAAAATGTTAGCATTTTTTAGCTAATTTCCCAAACGCACTTTGGATGCAGCACTGCAAATAAATTTCTTCAGATCTTCAATATTAATCCCATATGAGTAAAGTTTTTTTTTTTTTATTCTATTAATTTAGGAAGCATTGCTTTTCTCCTCAGGCAAGGAATTTTTATTTTGTTTTTTTGAGCTTAGTTATAATACTGTATTAGGTGTAAAAAGCGAAGTAAAGAAGAGCTGCTCATTAGGATGATAAAGTCTGTTGCAAATAGAATAGTAACAGTGGACAGGAATTCAGTTAGACTGAGAGAGTGATTGGCAGAAGGCAAGACAAAATGGATCTTATTGTGTATATTTACACAGGCCCAGTACTTAGCGACATGAAAATGTCCCACATTTACATTATGTCTTCCAGCTGAAGCCATCTTGTAGTTTATGATCCTCCTAAAAACATGGATAGTATGGGATTTGGTTTTTTTTTGCTATTACCTTCACACTTCTACGAGCTCTCTAGGTGTCAGTTCAATGTGATGCTACATAAAGACACATAAATCTGTGAAAATGTTAAGAGAAAATGTGAGAAACTTGCATCAGACAAAGCAGTGACTCGCACTTAGGCAAGCCCTTTCATTGAGGATCATCCAATGAACTTTTAAAAATTTAGGTCTTGCCTATCTGAGTTGTTCTGGGTGAACAGTCTCTCATGTTTCTGTGAACTTTGACAATGCTGTGTGCTGGGGGAATAGTCAACATGTGCAGAGAGGTAATGTTCCATTGCAGCGTAATGAACTACATTTGAAAAAACGTGCCTTGCAATTTAACACTGCACAGTAGTAGCTCTGGTTTAAGTAACAGCAAACAAACATTTAGAGCTAAAAGTGAGGAAATACATTATGTTCAGCAGAACTACCAAGAGATGGATTAGGAAATCAAGTTTGATATTGGCATAGGTTATATGGCTTATGTACTTTGTTCAACAAAAATATGTGACTTTACATAACTGGTATTTATTAATCCATTCAAAGATTATTTCTGGAATTGCAATGGCTAAGGACAATAGAGTGCTGCCCTGCTAAATTGGAGATGTAGATGTGATAGATTAAAAAGGTGCAGATTGAGCTTCTACTACAGTTTTTATATAAACTTTCAAGTTGTGCTGGTTTTGGCTGGGATAGAGTTAATTTTCTTTACAGTAGCTGGTATGGGGCTATGTTTTGGATTTGTGCTGGAAACAGTGTTGACAACATGGGGATGTTTTAGTTATTGCTGAGCAGAGCTTACACAGAGTCAAGGCCTTTTCTGCCTCTCACCCCACCCCACCAGTGAGTAGGTTGGGGGTGCATGACAAGCTGGGAGAGGATACAGTTAGGGCATGCCTGTCAGTATTCAAGAAGCATTAGAGAAAAACCCAATGGGTGATGGATATACACAGACCAAAAAGCCCCACCAAACCGCACCAAACCCCACCACAGAAAATATTCTTGCCTTTTTAGGTAGTTGTAGTTCAAGAGTAGGCCAACAAATGCAACGAGAAAGCCAAGTCTCTTCCAGCCTCAGAGCATGGTTGCTGTTATACCAAAACATCTGACTGCAGAGGAAGAAGTGGGCAGTGGTGGTAAAGACTGCTAAGTACTATACAGTGTATAGTAGAAATCGTGGCAATTGTTATGTGTGGATACATTCCTAGCAGAATGAGGACATCAAGTCCTGATAAGGTTGCAATGCTATTAAAGGGGAAATGCTTAGCCAGTATATGGAACTTAGTTGCTAGAGCAGAGAAGCAGTAACTGCAAGGAGGACAAGATGACGACAATGAAATAACCAATGAGTGAGTTGGAGGCTTATATGCTTGTTGGATAGACGGTAGTATGTATGAATTAGAAAAGTATACGTGATCGTGTGTACGGTGCTTGGAAGAATATAAAAGCTGTATGCAAAGATATAATAAACGGCTTCTGGAGATCATATCGGTCGGCGTCAGGAGTCCGGTCTTCCGCAAGTGGTGACCCCGACGTGCCTACGACGGGACAATGATTTACGAAAAGGCAGAAGGACTTGGCTGGTGAGGACGCAGTAGCTGGACTACCCGGGATTTGAAAGAATATTGGAGACACTGCGCAGTGGAGCACCTAAGAGAAAGGTGAGCAGCCGAGGCTGGGAACATGGGGATGGTTTTAACTAAAGAGGAAAAGGCAGTACAGGACGTGTTCCAGCATATTCTCTCTAGGAGAGCATTGAAGTATGATAAAAGGACTTTAAATTGCTTATTGCGATGGGGACAGTAGCATGGTTTATTTACCTCAGCTCGAGATGTTTTTGATTTGGACCTCTGGGATAAGGTGGGAGCCACGTTGTGGGATGAGGTCGGCAATGGGTCTAAGGAGGCTGTCGCTTTGAGTTTGGCATGGAAACTCATTACCACGATGCTCAAGGAGCTAAAAGCCGAACGATCAGTAGCCGCCTGTGCCACCGAAGCACTAGACCTGAAGAAAAAACAAAACAAAACAAAACAAAAAAACAACAAACCCCCCCCCCCACGAACCTATGATTACTGAAACAGTATTTCCCCCTCCGCCTCTTATTCCACCTTTGCCAGAGACATTCTCTCCTGTTGGTGCGCAGACGATTAGAGAGGAATTGTGTAAGCAAAATCAAGAAACACAAAAAATCATTCAGAAGTTAGCCGACTTGCCTCCAACTCCATCCGGAGAGGGTCTGTCTGATGCAGACATGTTGTTCTTACGAACTGAGTTGTCTAGGCATTACTCTGAAGTGCAAAAGCTAATAGACCAATTGGCTCACCTGCCTGTGCGGGACAATGAGATTTTACCAGGGTTGAAAGAGTTAACAGAGCAAACGGCAAAAGTTGGAGAAGCCCTTGATGAAGGCGGTATGCAGGAATGCAACCACTAATTTCACAGGAGCGGGATCGGGAAGGAAAGCTAGGGAGGATAACCGAAGAGGAGCAAAGAGAATTAGAATATTGGAGGAGGATATGTGACGAGAACCAGGCACGGCAAGCTCTGACCTCAGGGCCCACATAATTCCAACACTCTCCCTAATCCACAGGGCTCGGATAGGGACCCCCCTGGTCTTGTTCAACGGTGGCACAGAGTAATTCAAAATGCAATCATTGAAGGGGACTTTATGCCTAATGGTACCGCCTTCCCTGTTCAGGTGATAGGGGGACATTTGGAGTGATGGCATCTGTCTTTCCAAGTAACCGTTATGCGTGATGGAGCCCTGCTTTCCTGGGGATGGCTGAACAACTGCCTGCCCATGGGAAGTGGTGAATGAATTCCTTGCTTTGTTTTGCTTGCACGTGCGGCTTTTGCTTTCCCTATTAAACTGCCTTTATTTCAGCCCACGAGCTTTCTCACTTTTACTCTTCTGATTCTCTCCCCCACCCTATTGTGGGGGAGAGTGAGCGAGTGGCTTCGTGGTGCTTACCATGACAGTCCCTTTTGGCTTGAAAGTTGTATCTGAAAACACGGAATTGACAGAATCGGAGTCAGATTTTGTTTGAGTAGTTTTTAAGATACTTTCAGCAATTATATGGGGCTTGAAGGGTTTGAGATAATGACAGGTTTGATTGGAATGTGCTAGATCGAATTTATAGCTGTTATTGCTGTTTGGCTATTAATCAGCAGGCTCCTGTGCTTGCCATGGGGCTTGCTTGCCTTACTGTATATTAGAGTCCAGTGCTCGTTAGTTGCTGCTTTTTGCTTTTGCTGCTTGCTGTACTGCTGTACTGCTTATCATTTCACTGCGCTGTGCCTCAGAACATTTTGATAACTGCCATGGTGATGTGCCTGGGCTGGCAGATGGCCAGGACATTGCTGCTGTTTCTGTGCTGCTGTGCTGGATAGGCTGAGGATAAGTCCAAGCCAGAGCGGGGGCAAGAGGAGGAGTTCATAGCAATGCTAAACCCTAAGGTCTGGTTCAAAGAGACCAGGGGTGGAGATTGTAATGAATATACCTTTAAATTGTTATAACCCATTATTTGAGTTGCATGTTATAGGAATTACTATAGCAAGAACCACCTGAACCAATGGAGCACAAGCCTTACAAGAAGCAGTGCAAGTGCAGCAGTGGCCTGACCTGAGCTGGCTTTGGTGCCCACTTACTCCATGCAACACACCACTTCTCCTGTCCTGAGTGACCAGCATAAGAGATGGAGCCCAAAGTCATGGACTAAATTAACTCCATGGACAGTTTATGGACATTTCTGGACATTTTACAAGGGTGGTCCATAGACTAAGGGATTGATATCTGTGTAATATATTCAAGGATGGAAGGGGGTGGTCGTTAATGAAGATATATTGGATGTGTGGGACCTGAGCGTGACGTAAATGGTATGGAATAAGGGGTGGATGCTGTCCTGGTTTTGGCTGGGACAGAGTTAATTTTCTTCCTAGTAGCTGGTATAGTGCTGTGTTTTGGATTTAGTACTAGAAGAATGTTGCTAACACACTGATGTTTTGGTTGCTACTGGGCAGTACTTAGACTGGCCAAGGACTTCTCAGCTCTCAGCTCTGCCAGGTGCACAAGAAGCTGGGAGGGGACGCAGCCAGGACAGCTGACCCATATGGACCAAAGGGCTATTCCAGACCATATGATGTCCAGCTCAGTATATAAGATAGGGGGAAAACAGATTATGCAGGCAATATTGGCATTATGGTTCAAACAAGTCATCCATCTCCATCATTGAGCAGACACACCAAGTTTTGAAGGGCTTACTTGATATAAAAAAAAAAAAGGGGGGGGGGGGAGATTGGCCTGAGCCCCTATTATCGAGTAATGAAAGCTGTATATGTTATGAACCATCTCCGTCTTACAGGCGATAGGACACTACCCCCATGCCAAAGGCTTACAAGAGACAATAGACTGGTCCGACACACCACAAGTGATGTGGCAGGATCCTATGAGTGGTACCTGGAATGGCCTCACAAAGCTACTAACATGCGGAAAGGATTATGCTTGTGTAATTACAGATTCCGGACCACGATGGGTACCAGCAAAATGTATCTGGCCCTGGCTGCGACATCCCAAGGATGATGGACAACCTTGGATGCCCAAATAACTGCAGCTGTGTTCCTTGGATACAGGCCATCTGTCTGGACTGCGGAGATATTTGCTGGACTGCTGTGATGGGATGCTTTTTGCACGGAAGGAGTGACAGCGGGATACTGCTCAACCTCATCATGGGGTTCAAGAGCTTAGCAATGGGATTGTTAATATGTATATGGGAAATGGTATGGAAAATGGAGCAAATAGAGGGACTTAGGAGCATTAAGAACCGTAGAAACATGTGGTTAACATGGGCAAATGTGACAGGGCAAACATCTTTTTGCTTATCTTTAGCGACTCCAGGAGACCCTTTTAGGACATGCTTAATAGGGATGCCATATTTGAACATGAACAATACTAAACGCGTCCATAGTGAACTCCACTTGCTGTCAGCATTATAACTGCAGCAAGTCGCAGCTACAACGCACCTGTCACAATGATTCAGGGGTGTTAGCGGCTTTGATCACCAACAACTTGAACATCTCATTGCCATGGGACCCACAGGAGTTAGATTTGATGACATTGCTAAATGGTAGTAATGGGTGCTTTACATTGGGAGGCAAGTTGTATAGTCACCATGGCCAATATGGAAGGGAAAATTGGTCTCGATGGACAAATGTAACTAGCCCAACTCCAGGGTATACATACACATCCTCAGCCGGTGACTATTGCCTTGGATCCATCAGATCTGAAGCTCTCAATCAGGTATTCCCTGTGTGGAACAATGATTCCGCGAAAGCCCTACCCCCAGGATATTTTTTGATATGCGGAGATCGAGCATGGGCAAGTATTCAAAAAAATGCAATAGGAGGCCCATGTTATTTTGGTAAGCTATCATTGTTTGCCCCTACTCATGATAGCTTGCTAAACATGACCATCTGGAATATCACGAGAAGACCTAGAACTAAACGATCCCTACAACAATTAGGACCACAATGCAAGGATCAGGTAGTTTTCTGGGACACGCCAACCAAAGTAATCATGTCTTTTCTGGCCCCCGGAGTGATGGCCACCCAAAATGCCCAAACTGTTCAGAAATTGGCCTGCTGGACAGCAAAACAGTTGAATATCACTTCTGAAATTCTGACCCAACTTATGGCCAACATAGATAGTGTAAGGCATGCAGCTCTACAGGACAGAGCTGCCATAGACTTTTTGCTGTTAGCACAGGGTCATGGATGTGAAGATTTTGAAGAGATGTGTTGCTTTAACCTGTCTGATCACTCTAAGTCCATACATAGTAAGTTACAATGACTACAAGAGAATATGAGAAAGCTACAGGTCAACAAGAACCTGTGGGACATGTTTTGGGATAATTTGGGATGGGGAGTACTGAAATGGCTGCGTGATTTATTAATGCATGCTTTAGTATTAATTTTAGCTCTTTTGTTTATATTGGCTTTAATTCCTATAATATTGCACTGTGTAACTGATATGATAAAGAAGGCTATACGTGGAGTTTGGATAGCACAAAACAAAGAAGGGACAATTGTGGATACATTCCTAGCAGAATGAGGACATCAAGTCCTGATAAGGTTGCAGTGCTATTAAAGGGGAAATGCTTAGCCAGTATACGCAACTTAGTTGCTAGAGCAGAGAAGCAGTAACTGCAAGGAGGACAAGATGACGACAATGAAATAACCAATGAGTGAGTTGGAGGCTTATATGCTTGTTGGATAGACAGTAGTATGTACGAATTAGAAAAGTATACGTGATCGTGTGTACGGTGCTTGGAAGAATATAAAAGCTATATGCAAAGGTATAATAAACGGCTTCTGGAGATCATATTGGTCGGCGTCAGGAGTCCAGTCTTCCGCAATTATGGTCTGGTAAACATGTATTGTATTAAACCCCCCAAAAGCTATAGCAAAAATAAAAAAAGAGGCCGTTTGGCAACCTTAACCTTGCCCTGCTATTGGATGATTTTAGAGATGCCCATAGAAATCCTATGAAGGGATTCAGGATTTATGACCTCAGGTGTGACACTTTTGGCTTGTAACCAAGATTTACCTGCCTTCCTCCTCCAGGTGGACTGATGGCACTTGGGGAGAACGCATTTTCTTAGAAATCATAACTGTAAATTTACATTACACTGTAATATTAAGATCTTGCATTTTGGGACAGCAAAAAGGCTTATTTCAATATCCTTTTAAACACTGTATCTCTGGCATGATCCCACTCTAACGTGATTTTAATTGTCATTGTCTTATGTTATGCCATTCTTGGCAAATAACATCCTCAGTATAAAATTAAACTTCTACAGTAAGAAACTATCTTTAGAGAATATAACTGTGTAAGACACACAGAGACCTTGTTGAAGTAATTGAAAATGTTTTTATTTTTGCTTGGATCTGTTTGTTTCCTCCTGTAACTTTTAATTAATGTTGTTGTTACCTCTTTTGACCTGCATACTTTAAAAACTGCTTCAGGGGGGCGGAAAAGTCGTGCGACAAAGATGACTTGGCAGTTTTATAAACCGGTAATTGGGAATCAATGCACTTTTAAGCCATAGGCGGAAAATGTGATAAACAATCTAGTCTAGAGGGACAAAGGATTATTTGTTAATAGTATAAAAAGGTCAGTGCTACAGTAATTAAATTAAACCTGCAAGGCATTCTAAGCAATACCTCTGAAATGTAATATCCCAGAAAGAAATAAGGTGCTTGACAATTATATTCTATTGAATCTATAACAGGTCATGTCCTATATAAATGAACATGCTTAAATAGCTTTCTGTTTTAACACTTCATCTTAAATCTGCAATATTTGTTCTTATATTATGCAATGCTGTAAAGGCCTGACTAGCTCAGAAGTAGACAGTATTCAGCCCTGCACAGAGCCAGGTTAAGAGACAACCCATGTCCCTGTAGTGCACGCTGCGTCTACCCACGCTGATGAAGTCTTGCACCAGAAGCTTGATCTTGTGCACACTGAAAAGCAAGTGAAAATCATGCTTTGGGTGAGCATCAGCAGTTACACACAGTAGATTCTCAGGATTGTTTCTGCTGGAATTAAACTGGATGCATTGTGCTGTAATAAACTGCAAATTTGATAAGAAATACTGCTTGAGCAATTGAAACTGCTGTGTTCCTTGGATTTTGTGATTACTACTGAGCTACATGTGAGAGAGAGAAAAAGTGTGATCACCAAAGTAACTTAATGAAGCTCAACATGGACTATTACATGCAAGATTTTATCTTTCTCTGTGCATTTAATACAAAGCGGCACAGTTCTGCAGTTCAGCTGTAGCAGTATTTAACTGTAGCTTTTCTATGTTTTCTGAAACTTAAAAGAGCACCTCAGGAAACAGAACAATTAACCTCAGGATAAGAAAGGTGTGAGATCATTAATTTACTTTCCATTAGTAATATCTTCTTAGTTAACTTCATTACTGCTGGCAACTACTTTATACTAACGAAGACTTTAATCAAAAAATAAAATGAGAATACATTATTTGGCCAGCCAGCCCAAAAAGATGTAAGATTACTGAGGTACACATACAAATAGTTCATGTTACATGTCTTGGAATTTTTTCCTGATGGTAGTGGGAGACCTTAGTTCTTGGCTATATCATGGCCAGGTATGTTTCCTGTATTACTCCACACTTTTGAGTTTATGAGAATTTCCCTGATCTAACACCTGCAATGTAGCACCAGTTACTTTTTCTAGCACGTCTGGATTTCATTGATAGGGGGAATAGGTTGAGAATAAGTCACATTTAGGCTTTGTGACTTTTCTAAGACTTGATGGTCAAGTAAGGTCAAGGACACCTCTCAAGTTCCACATTAACATATATCAAGTGTGACAATTTCTCAAGTTCCACATATCACCTGAGATGGGTTTTTGGTTTTCCTTTATGATTAATAGGAGTAAAAAATTTTGCCTCAGTTTTTAATAAGGTTCAATGGGCAGAGGACAGAGGGAGGAAGCCATGCTACATAAAAATTAGGTGGTACAGTTATCAAACCTGAGGTCTTATTTGCTTAATAGGTTTCAGTTAAGCAAATGAGATCTCAAATTGGTTGCATATTATCTGTGAATCTTGCAGTATGTTTCTGTGCAGAATTTAGAAGATTTCAGAGCATGGGTTTTAAAGGGGAGAGCTAACATCAAAGTGGCTGGCCGTGATAATGAGTAAAAAAGGGGTGGCATACACAAGAGTTGGGAGCTTTGGAACAAAGGGCTGGTCTGCTCAGCATGCGCCTGTCTGTAACGAGGCAATAATGGAATCCTGAGGATGTTGTATACCTGCTGTTTGGGAGCATACTGGCCAGGGACAGATTCATAACTGGAGAAATCTCTCAGGAAACAGACAATTTACTCTGAATTTCTTAAAGCAGACAGGGGTCTCCTGACTGGTGGGTAAGCAGGTTTTTTTTCCCTTTTTATTCTACTGCTTTTTTTGATATGCCTCTTATGATAAAACCTCAATATGTTTCTTTGATAAAAGAGCTGTCTGTATTCAAATTCCATAGGCTTCTAAGGGATAGGGATGAAGTGCAGAGGGACTGCTAATTGAAAATACATTAAAATCCTTTCAGCTACAAGTTAAGTAGGATTTAAGTCCATGACAACAAAGAGGAATGCAAATTCTGAACATCTTTAAATATGCATTTTTGAAGCTTTTCCTTTTTATTGATGTGCAGTAGTATATTGGTTCTTAAATGCCAAAGGACTATGTAAATATTGGAGCTAGGTCAATTCTGCTTTGATTCTAACTCCTGTTAACTTTTATTTTTCTTTATATAAGGAAAATGTTTGGTGATAGTGGCTTTTGCTGCCCCTTCTATCAGCCCTTGCTGCTGGAACACCTTGAAAATTATGGGATTGTATGTTTTCCATTGTTCATAGTACTGTGTGAGAACAGAGGCATGACATTGAAGTGTGATGCCAGAATAATATTCCTGATGCAGTATATTGTATAGTGAAAAGCAACAGAAGACCAAAAGAGAATTAAAGTGGTGACTTTTACATGCCAAGCAGTTAGAGCTGGTGTAATTGAGAACGCAAAGAGATCTGCCCAGTTTAGTGTGTGAGGTATCAGCCTATAAATTGCAAGTGATTACTTTGTTTAGGGCAATGGTGTGGCAGACTGGGGAAAAGGTGTTTCAAAAGGATGTCATGTTTACAATACATGTTTAAACTGTAGTAAATAGACTGAAGTGGGAAATATTAACAGCATCAACTGAAAGTGTATGAGCCCAGGTGTGTGGGTAGCATGTGCTTTTAAATGCATATGTGGGAATGTACTGGATATGAGCTGGCAATGTGTGCTTGCAGCCCAGAAAGGCAATTGTTCCCTGGTCTGCACAAATAGAAGGGTGGCCAGCAGATCAAGGGAGGTGATTCTCCCCCTCTACTCCAGGCTGGTGGGACCCCACCTGGAGTACTGCATCCAGTCTGGGGCACCCAGTGCAAGAAAGATGTGGACCTGTTAGAGTGTGTCCAGAAGATGGCCACAAAAATGATCAGAGGGATGGACACTTCTCCAGTGAAGAAAGGCTGAGTGTTGGGATTGTTCAGCCTGGAGAAGAGAAGGCTCCAGGGCGACCTTATTGTGACCTTTCAATACGTAAATGGGGTTTATAAGAAAGAGAGAGAGACTTTTTACCGAGGTCTGCAGTGACGGACAAGGGGCAATGGTTTTAAACTGAAAGAGGGTAGGTTTATATTGCATGTAAGGAAAAAAAAATCAATATGAGGGTGGTGAGACACTAGAACAGGTTGTTCAGAGAAGTTGTGGATGCCCCATCACTGGAAGTGTTGAAGGTCAGGTTAGACGAGGCTTTGAGCAACCTGATTTAGTGAAGGATGTCCCTGCCTATGGCAGGGCAGTTGGACTAAATGGTCTTTAAAGGTCCCTTCCAATCCAAACCGTTCTATGATTCTAATAATTTGGGTATTTAACTTTATAAGATTTCAAAAAATAGGCATTGTTTCTACCAACCTGCAGTGACAGCTCAGGAAGCAAGATAAACTATTTTGAGTTGACTTCTGGGCAGATAAAGCTAATGTTTCCATTTCAGGGCTATCAAGGTCAATCTCTATCCTATACTAAAGTACTTTGGCAAAGACACCGTAATGGATAGTGTTTTAATACACATCATAGAATCACAAAATAACTCAAGTTGGAAGGAACCCATAAGGATCGTGAAATCCAACTGTTGAGCCTAAAAATGACAGGAAACAAAAGAATTGTCTTGCCGATACTAAGGCTATTGGGTTATAATCTGATTCTTGATTGTGAGATACTGTAGAAGAAAAGTTATTCTCCTGGACTGTATATTTTTCAGAAGGTAGCTGAGGTAACAATTTGGTCACCTTTTTTTTTTTTTTTCTGGGTACTGTATATGTCTATGACATTGGCAACCCTGTACAAAAGTCTTTCCTCAGTAACCTGAAGGCTACTTTATCATACCAGGGTGGCATACAGCTGTTTTAATTTCTAAGGCATTTTGGTCTTAGACTTTAAAAGATGGTATCATAAGGAAATGGATGCAAAGAATGCAGAAAGCTGTCATTGCAGTAAAATAGAATGTGGGAATTCAAATGTCACAGGATTTATACAGAGACGAAAAGTAAACAGCAAAATTGCCCAGCTCTTATCTCTATGAATGATGCTACCATGCACACAAAAATCTTTGATTACTTAGATTCTTTTTTGCTTGGGAAACAATGGCAGTTTCAGGCAATGTGGCTGTGGTTAGGAAGACGTGTGGGCGTGATTATGTTGCTTCACTGTTATAACAGTCTCTAACATGTAATCATTAGAAAAGATCATCAAATTAAACTCATTAGACATTCATTCTTGACTGAAATGTTTTCCTTGATTATTGTACCAAGATATTGAGTTATGTGATGTATCTATTTAAACGGTTTTATAGCAAAAAAGGGAATTTTCCAGATATTGCTAGAAATCATTGTTATACAAACTATTGAACATAAATAATTAAATTCCAACTTTATGAAATTTTATTCCTATTTTAGACGTCTTACAGAATACTAACTCCTTTACTGGTCAAGAAATATGAGCATCATCTAGAAAAATCAGATGTTCTTACATCGTTGTTATTTTTACATTTTCTGTATCAAAAGATATCCTAGGGGCCATGGTAAGCGAAAGTGTTTTCTCAGGACTTATTTGGAAAACTTTGGTTGACAGTTAGTGACTATCTCTAGAAGGTTTTTCTAGCGAGAAGTAAGTTGTCTCCTCTCACAGTTCCTCAATAAATGGTGGTTTTCTCACATCTCTGAATGCATGTAGGTATTCATATCCTTTATTTGCTCTGTTTTTAAATCTTACCACAGCTCTATAGAAGTAGATCATATAATCTGCCACAAACCAAACCCCATCTTGTCATGTGAGTGTCATAGAGTTGAAACACGTAGTGTGTATTATGATGCATCAAGGGCTAGCTCGACTCAAGATTAATCACTTTGTCGTGTGGTAACACTGTAGCTGAAACACACATATGTACATGCATATTGCTGTTTAAATTTAAAATTTACATAAACATATTAAAAAATTAATTCAGCTGCAGTATCAACATCTTGCTTAAATAAATAAACAAATAAACAGTAATGTTCTCTTTCTACGGAAGGTGAAGAAGGACTTGCTGTACATGAGCAGTGGCATCGATCATGCACACAATCCATAAAGGTAAAGAAGGTGCTGGAACAATCTTTACTTTTTCTAGTCTTCCTTTGTTTGTGTCTTTGTGGAACTTGTTTTACCTATTTTGGGAACATGTTCTTTGTTCTCTTTGTTATGTCGGAAATTTGGTTCTATATGGTTCTCAAGTTTCCATTCTCCCAGTTGCTGTTTTTTGATAGTGGTGACTTCTTTTTGTGTCCTTGAAGCACTCAGTGGGAAGTCTTATACTACCACCCTGTCATGGTTCAATGTGGCTGGCAACCCAGCACCATGCAGCCACTTGCTCACTCCCCACCACAGTGGGATGGGGAGAGAATCGGAAGGGTAAAAGTCAGAAACTTGTGGGTTGAGATAAAGACAGTTTAACAGGTAAAGCAAGAGCCCCATGTGCAAGCAAAGCAAAGCAAGGAATTCATTCACCAGTTCCTACTCCAAATGTGCCCTCCTTCCTTCTTCTTCCCCCAGCTTTCTATGCTGAGCATGACGTCTTACGGTCTGGAATACCCCTTTGACCAGCTGGGCTCACCTGTCCTGGCTGTGCCCCCTCCCAGATTCTTGTGCACCTGGCAGAGCAGGAGAAACTGAAAAGTCCTTGCACTGCTTAGCAACAACTGAAACATCAGTGTGTTATCAACATTCTTCTAGTATTAAATCCAAAACACAGCACTATGCCAGCTACTAGGAAGAAAATCAACTCTATCCCAGACAAAACCAGGACACACCCCATGTTCCTAGTCCCATGAGACCCTGCTGCACTAACATAGAGTGTATAAGTATGCAGAAGCCCCCTGAAATTTCCCAGGCACATTTATCTGTCATTGGCAGTGCATTATGTACTACTATGCAATGCCCCAAATTGGTTTTCCTGTTTAATCATATCAACTGCTTTAGGCACCAACTAGTTCAAAAGAAAATTAGGTTTTGCCATTACAAAGTAGCATTTGTTTCTTTTAATAAGAACAGGTTTATTCTAGCTCTGACTCACACAAATGCAACAAATCTACATGGCTGCCATTGGAGAATGTCATGACTGGAGAACCAGAAAACAGCAGGAATATACCTTAGGCAATCCTAATCAATAAATACAGGATTACTTATTAATCCCTAGGGGCTTTGGGGAAATCATCTGAGTTCTATTTCATGTTTAAATCTGCAAGTGTTGAATACAGTGAAGACCAAGAGAATTGCAAACACCATTGAACTAGAAAAAGAAAAAAAAAACCAAACCACAAAGAACCTTCCACTAGAATATACTTCTGAGAGTAAAGGTACCATCTGTAGAGAACTGGCATGATGCCTGAAGCAAGAAAACTGTTAATGCTTTCACTTTTGTTCATGCATGTTTTTGTAGAGGGTCTGAAAATTTTAATTCTGAGGAAACTTCAATATTTCTGAGCTATAGTAATATATATCTGATATTTGTTATTCACCTGTTAATCTTCAACCCATATAATCTGTTTTTTTGAGAGGACATAGAATACTGTAGGCCTCCTTAGTGGAAAAAATACAGTTAATGGATGGAAGCTGAAGTCAGATAAAACTTTGATTTAAGTGTGGATTTTTTGTATTTAATAATGAAATTTGTTTGCTATTGAAACAAAACATCAAGGACCACGTTGTTCAAATTATTGAACTTAGTACAAAGCAAAACAAATCACTTCTAGGGGCTTGGAAATCATAGATTAATCAAGAGTGTCTCCTGATTTTGTGAAGCTCCACATTTTGTAGTGATATTATTACTGATTATTACTTTTGGTATTCTGCTTTTTGTCTTATCAAGATATTGTCAGATAAATCAGCATTCAAGGTTGTCTATAATCTCCAGGCAAAGAGATCAAATGAGTGCAGAGTAATTTTTTGACAAAAGAGTTGAGTCAAACTCACATTCATTTTCTTGATGGTGCAGGCCTCTTGGAAACATATTTGCAGTGATGCATGAGGCCAGGCTTGTATTAAGTACCATACCAGTTGTTTGAGTCACTTCACATCAAAAGTTACAAAATGTAATAGCAAAAACTCACCTCAAGAAAATAGGGGATGTCGTGGTTTAACCCGGCTGGCAACTAAGCACTACGCAGCCGCTCGCTCACTCCCCCCCCTCCCTCAGTGGGATGGGGAGAGAATCAGAGAAAAGAAAAAAAAAAAAGTAAGACCCGTGGGTTGAGATAGAGACAGTTTAATAAGAGAGAAGAATAACAATAATAATAATAATAATGGTAAGAAAATATACAGAATATATAAAACAAGTGATGCACAATGCAATTGCTCACCACCCGCTGACCGATGCCCAGCCCGTCCCGAGCAGCGATCACTCCCCCCGGGCCGCGATCACACAGCCCGAGCTGTGACCACTCTGCCCGCGACCGACCGATCGACCCGACCGACCCGACTGACTAACCCCCCCCGAGCATGACGTTATGTGGTATGGAATAGCTCTTTGGACAGTCTGGGTCCTAGCTGTGCTGTATTCCCAGCTTGTTATGCACCTGGCTGAGCAGGAGAAGCTCAAAAAGTCCTTGAGCAGTCTGAGCACTGCTTGGCAACAACTAAAACCATCAGCAGTTATCAACATTCTTCTGGTACTAAATCCAGAACACAGCACTATGCTAGCTTCTGTGAAGAAAATTAACTCTATCCCAGCCAAAACCAGGACAGGGGATATCAAGCATATCAGGCTAGACAGATAAATTTAGAATACTTATTTGACTGAAGAGCTGAGTCAAACGTGTTTGGGACTTAAAACCAATCTCTTCCTGAGGTTTTATGGTAACAGTCCTATACTTCTGAACATGAGTGAATGAACCTAATCATCAAATGACAATCATCATCCACTTGGAAAGTCATCTGCCTTTTTCTCTCTTCTTTCCCTGTTGTTCCCTCCCTCCCTCTCATCAAAACCCTACTACACTAAAGACCCTTCCTATCTTTTCTTTCATTCTGTTTCAGTGGTTTCTAGACTAAACTAGCATAGTGTCGGTAGCTTTTTCACTATGAACCTATACTTGTGCCAGCCTGGCCATAAGCAAAGCAATGTAGACTCAGAGGTTGCTCTTGTCCTGTGTTCCATTGTTTGTTTGTGTGCTAAATTTACAGTCCATTTCTACTCAGTTCCTCCATCACTTGAGTTTGCTACTCCATAGTGAAAGGCACTTACGAGATATGCCACCTTTCATCTCTATTTCTTGATGCTGCAGACAAGCAACTAATTGTTCTAGGTTGAACATCAAGGAAGACTTGCAAAATCCTGGATTTTTTTGGTGAGCAGTAAAAATAAAGTCTATTTAAATTTTAAAGATAAGGCAGGGATTTTTATTTTCCTTTTTATTTTCAAATGTCTGATCCAATTATTCTCAAACTGATCTGACTTTTGAAACCCCTCTCTAAGTTTATGGACTTACATCCTTGCTTTTATATAACACTAGCATGAGACTTTTGGTGTTTTGTTACTGTATTGCAGCTAGCTGTTCTAACATCCTAAGACTTACTTAAAAAACTGTAGATATACTTGATTTAGTTCTGCCAGATTTAGTTACATTGCAGCAGGGCTAAACGCTGATGTGTAAGTATATTTGCATCCTGGATCAGGATGAAAAGATTAAACCAAAATAGAATATTGCTAAAAATTGTTTGAAATACTGGCATATTCCATTTTAAAGTTTGCATCTCAATAGAAAGCTGCATTTGATGATAAACATTCCTGATCATGCAGACTTCTTGGAAAGGTATTTGCAGTGATGCGTGAGGCCAGGTAGCTGCTTTGTAATGTACCATACCAGTTGGTTGAGTTGCATCACATCAGATGTTATGAAATCTAACAGCAAAGCTTCACCACAAGAAAACAGGGGGTTATTAAGCATTTTGGGTAGACAGCCTGTTGCCCAGTGTGCACCCAAAATAAATTGTCTTGAAATAGGCTAACAACCACCTTCAATTTACAGTACCTGAGACTAAGTATTTTCTTTCCCATTAAATTCTCCAGCTGATTCAATTTTCTTGCATGGAGCACTGATTCTTGGCAAGCAAACTCATTTACCAGCAGGCAGTCAGACAGAAAATTATTGACTGAGTTTTTCAGTTACCTTCCTTCTTGTGGGTGCAGCAGCAGCCCAACAAAAATTACCTTCAATTTGTGCTTTCATCATGGCATTTCAACATCCTCCGCTTGTGAATGCAGTCAGCACTAAGTGGGGAATGAACAGCAAAGTAGTGGAAGTCTAGACTTCTGGCAGTGCCTCAGCTTTTGCTGAAGCATGCTTACTTTCTTTTTAAGTTATGGCAAAATATACGGGCTGTGAAAGGCATCCCCATACATGATGTGTAGGGGAAAAAGATTTTTGCCAAACTCCATTAGCTGAATAGTTCTCTGGGTAAACTTATCTAAGCTAGCCCTTTACTGCTGGAAATTATTCCTGTCTTTTGCTGAAGTATGTATGACTTAAAGATCTCCAAGGCACTACAGCTGGGTAGGTAGTAAAGGAAAACCAGCTCTTTCATTAGGGGAATTATACAAAACAGCTGGTGTGAAAGCTCTTCAGTGTTTTGTAGGGCTAGCATTTTCTCTTTGCCTCTCTTTCCTATTTGTCTGACTTCCTACAATATTCTACATTCAATAGTGACATTGACATGTACACCAACTGCCAGTAAATGAGAGGCTTGAGATCAGATTAGCAGCATACATCCCCTCTATCACATGCAAGTAGGCAAGCAGTGCAGGCAATAGATTTCCAAAGTAGACATTTCTGCCCACAGAAAATGAATGCAGCAGCAGAGAGATGAAAATTCAATGAGACAGGAAATTTTTCTCTAGTTGGCCAATAAGATGTTAATTATCATAGCTTAATCCAGGTCAATGAACTTAACTTTTATTGGAAATGAGATGTTTAGATTTAAAAATACAAAGAATTTTGTGTCTTCAAATTTCTATTGCTCAAACCATAGCTTGACTTCTTATATGAGATTACTAGGCTGAGCACGTACAGTCAAGTAATAATTTTTGGGATGTTTGCAATTTCAGTGAGTGTAAATCAAATTTCATTGGCCCTTGTTACATCACGTTAACTGAACTGGCTTTAGGAATAAGTCTAGTCTTACAGTCCAGGTCAGGTTTGCATGCACTAGTTAAATTTTCATCTGAAAGAGAAGGTCTGTAATTCCTGTATCCCTTTTTTTTACCTCACAATATTAAAGGGCTGTTCAAATAAATGAATAATTTATTAATTTCTTTGTTCCCCTTATCGCTTTCCTTATAGCATGGGACAATTGGGGCAATCAAGTGTTTAACAATTGACTTTTTTTTTATTTGCTTTATTCAGTAACTATAAAAGTCTGTGTTATTAGATGGCTTTCAAATTATTTGGTTGTTGAATTATTCAGCCTTAACTACAATAGAGCTGCAGAATTGCTTCCAGTAATGATGAAACAGGGAGTTATTAATAGAAGGTGCTAGATGAGGGTAATTGGACAAAATTTCTTTTAATTCCGAAAATCTGGAGCTGGCTCCCAAGGGAAATCTTGGCACTCATCCTGATTTTCCTATTGGGGTAAGAGAAACTCAGATAGTGATGGTTGTGGGTTTTGTGGGGTTTTTTTTGTTGTTGTTTTAGCTGAAGACAGAGAAAAATAAATTTGAAAAGATAGTTTGACTCCTAAAGGAAAGGAGGGCATATACATAGTAAACAACAATGCATCTCAGAAATATTTTGGTGAAGGGCTGACAAACTACACTGGAATGTGACAAAGTGACTCATATTGAATTGGGCAGTGCAATGGTCTATCTAGTGTCAGAACTGTGGCATTACCCTTATTTAATGACACTAATGGTGAAATTGAGTCTGTGTCTGTTAAATATGGGCATAATGCCCAGCTCTGAGCAGAGCCCTTGGCCTGTAGGTTGAAAGTTCCTGGAAAAACAGCTATAGCTTCCTTACAGGGTGTGGAGATGGGGGGAGGGATCTTAGCAGCAAGGATTTATTTTAGTCTTTTAATACAAAAACTTCTGAGAGGGAAGATGGTTAAGGAAATTATATCTTAGGCAAACAATTTTCTGTGTGGTGCCCAAAATCTTTAAATATCTGCATTTACCAGCTGTGTACAATCTTAATTTTTTACTGGAGTGCTGCGGCTGTCATGGTACGAGCTACTGGCAATCTTACTCAGATCAGCTTTTTTGTCTGCAAGTATAACGTAAGTGGGAACTGTTTACTTAATGGCTGTAACTCTTTGATTCTTCCAGTCAGGACAAATGGCTTTCGGACTTGGTGTGTAATAGTCCAAATTGATGGTAGTGGTTTGGGCACGTTCCTCTGAACTGACACATGCAAACATGTACACTTGAATATAACTGTATAATTTTGTAAATTGTCCTTTCTAAGCTGTGGGGGAATGTGTGGTGTGGAATAGCCTACTCTAGCCCAAATACTACAAATTTCTTCAGAGAGCATGACTGTTTCCTGAGTCTGGATACTGATGAGTTAGGGTGGCATGAAGGAGAGAATGTATTGTAAATCTTGTAGCAATATAATGTTCTGTTCTTGGATTTAGTTTTTATTTTTTTTAATCTTTACAGGATTTGTGAACCTACTGTACTTACTGCCCCTTGGGGGAAGATACTTAAAGGGGGAAAAATCTCTGCTGTGTCTGACCATCAAATATAGGCTTACAGCCCTCATTGCTATAAAATGTGGAGAAGCTGCTGGTAGAAGTCCTCTTCTGCCTTGCCAAATAGTGATAATGCCATTCTCCTTTTACTACCACCCTCTAAGGGCAGGTACTGGTACTGGTTGCCCTAGCTGCTTGGTGGTAGCTCTCAATGATAGTTTAGGTCATTTGTGCCTTTCTTTGTTTCTAGCATTTTAAAACAGATGCAATCATAGCTTTCTGGTGTAAAGATGAAACTGAGGTCAGAGTGGTTCCTCAGGATGCCTCTCATCTCTTTCCCTTTTGGCATTGGCTACAAATAATTACTGCCTTTTCCTTTAGTTCGTATTTGGTTTTGTCATATTACAGTGAGAACGGAAAAGACAGGAAGGATCTTAAAAAGTCATTTGCATCTATTTTCCTACTCCTTTCCTCAATTTACTGGCAGTCTGGCCATATCAAGTAGCTGAGCCAGGGGATTTGGGTTGTGCTGAATTTTCATGGCTCTTTCCACAGGTTTTTACTGTGGTACCTTGGCTGTACCCTGCTTAAGGAGAAGCTCATTTTAAAGTAGTTTTTCACTTTACTCTTGCTGCAGCTTTGCAATGTGGCACTGCCAATCACAGTAGGTGTCTGTATGGGATTCTGGGGAATATTAACACAACTGGTGCAGGAATGTGTTTAGCAGCTGAGTAACTACACTCAGTAATGTAACGGTAAGGGAAAACTGCTTAATTCAGCTGGTCAAGAGAAACGAAAAGAGGGTAAAATGTCTATATGCATGTTTTTATTTTTGGTACACCATTGGTCCCATTGTGGCTGTCTTGTACTTTCCCACAGGCAGCTGAATGTATTGCTGAATTTTTATTCAAGTTTTCTGGAACTTGCAACTATTTTTTGCCAAATGAGTCCCCAGCCTATGTCTGTAACAGATAGGTCAGGTATAATTCATAACTAACTCACTGAATTAAGCTTAAACAAAAAGACTGTCTGTCTATCTTCTTAATTCATTTATAAAACTACAAAAAAACCTCCACGCAACAACAAACCAAACCAACCACCCATACAAACAAAACACTAAACAAACTTAATCAGACCTGGTCAGGGTCTCCAGGTGATTCTTTTAAAGTTTCTTACTGTTCTGCCCATATTCTGTTCATCTCACTGTAAAAGGACATAATATTCATACAAAAGCTGAACCACAAACAGAAGAACATTTTAATCTGACTAAAGTTAACCACATTTAGCCATAGAGCAACAAATGAAGAACATGCTGTGTGCCTTATGTAAAGTCAGCTATCACTTACTGGTATTATTCAGTAAATTTTTAGAGAGTGTCTGTAAGAACATCTGACACTTGTATTTTTCAGTGTTCTTGAACTCTTCAAAATGCAAGTTTCAATAGAAAGGATAAATTTTGAAGAATGCTTGTTGAAACTGTATCTACATAAAAATCTGCACAAATGAATGTTTCTGATTCAAACTTTCCCCCATGAAGAGAAATTAGATGATGATAGTCCATACTTTGCTAGAGTCTAATGTACTAAATGCTTGAGAAATGTAAGGATTCACAGATACAAAACGAACAAGGAAAGAAAATAACAGACTGCATGTAAAGCAGTTCTAGAGCTGCTAGCACAGTGTTCAGTAGACAATAAAATTATTTCAGTATGCAGACGCCAAGTGCCTGCCAAAGCCGCTGTATCATTCCCCCAGCTCAGCTGGACAGGGGAGACAGGGGAACATAATTAGCACATAATCAGCTAAACTGATGTTAATGGAGTACTGGACATTCAAGGGTCCTGTGATTTTATTGCTTCTGTCTGCTTTTACTATCTATATTTGAGAAGCAGTGTTCGGTTGTACACCAGTCACCAAAGGATTGTTCTTTCTTTCTGAAGAAACAGGATTTGATAAATTTACCTATTCGATAGTATTACATATTTACTAAAAAGCGGAAAACCAGCAGAAATAACATCTATACTTCAGAATAATTTCTTTCTGTATGAAACAAGGCACTTTTTTTGTCAGGAAGGAGATTATAAAGTAAGTTGGTTAGAACAAGAAATTATAATTTCACAGCATATGATAGACCTTTTAAAGTCCATAGAAGTAACTAGTCTTGAGTTATAACTTTCTTGTTCAAGGAATGATAATTCTTCTGTAATGAAGATCTGTGTGTTTGTACTCTCCTATGTTTTTTGCAATGTGGTTCAGATAGCTTACCTTTGCAACTTTGTTCTTCTGTTCTTCACAGGCATTTCTGGATCCACCAAATATAACAGGTGAGGCAGGATTGAAATAAACTAGCATGGGGGTTTTTTGTTTGTTTGGTGGATTTTTGGTGAGAAAAGTTTTATTGTGTAGGCTACTTAAGAAACTGTGGTAGAAAGCACAGCATCGCTGGCTGCTTTTTGTCCTTGCCTTTAAGGAAAGAACACCTTATAGCTGTGACTACAGCTGCAAGTGCAGCTGTGTCTATTCCATTTCATAATTGTGAGCATATATTTAGCTTTGAAAACCTTGAAAAATATCTGTAGAAAGAGGATATGTTAAACATTAAAGAATATGCCAGTTTCCAATCTCTTTCCTCCTTCCCTCCTTCACAGACTGTGTGTATTGACTTGATTTAGAGTGACCTATAGACTGAAATTCCTGAAGCATGCCTGTGCATGCTGGAGCGACAGAGAACGGTGGACTCATGAGATGTACCGAATCATGGGGCAGATATAACTTTTGTGCAGACATCTTCACTCAAAACCCAAGAGAATGAGCTGAAAATGTTTCTCCCTTCACTCCCTTCAGTTGCAGTGATGCCTTCACTCCCTTCACTACTCAGTGGTCAGTCCTCTCTTTGTTAACATAGCAGGCCATTTCAAGTTAACTGATGAGTTAGCTTCTCTGTGAGAATTAAATCGTGGGCTCTCGCTGCTCTATCAATACTAAAAGGAATTTTCAGTTAAATACCAAGTGCAGGTGATCATGTGTTAAAATGGAATTTTACCTTTGGACAAGTGGACAAATATTTCCTTTTCAAGCTATACTACAACACTCAAACCTTATAATTAGTTATATGTGTAACTTGTTTAACACTTAGAAACAGCCTGGTAAAGGTACCTGAAAATTTGTCTGAGTTTATAAATATTGGAATATGTTCTGAAGACCATTAAAATTGTTCACTGGTGGGGCAAGCAAAATATATTTCAAGTGAAAGTGGCAGATTTCAGTATTTATGTATATTTTTTAAAATATCTTTTTAGAATCATCCTCATATTTTAATATGAACATTAACTGATAAGATGCCATGAGGTCTTAGGACTAGTTAGCATTTTGCAGGTTGGAACCAACATCCTCAAATTAACTCTGGGTCACTGCAGGCTGCAGAACTCTGTGAAATAGTGGGCTTCCCCTGTGAAATACTGCTTAATAACTGAGCAGCTGCCAACGACTTCTGTACTGCCTTTGGCTTCACTAATTTATGAAGTGAGACTTCAGACTGCAGGCATGGTGAGGGGAGGAAGCAGAGTTCAACACTGGGGTGGCAAAAGCATAAACAGTCATGTCAGAAAGCTCTTTGACCCAGCATAAGCTTTAAAAAATATTGTTGCCTATAGAATGAGTCTCTAGCAATGTCACTCACAGTGAATTTACACAAAAGATGGCAGATAGATGCCCCCACATGAATATATTAGCATAGTCTGTTGTAGAATCCATTTCTTTGCTCTGATTCGTCCTCCAAAAAGTCACGCTTATGTGAGCTGAGAATCAACCATTTCTTCTGTGTCAAATCTCACCTTTCTAGGAAAGTAGACCTCTTCACATTATTTTGCCAGCAGACACAGCTTACTCTGATTAATTTGAGGTGTGTAAGTTTCATATGCATTTGACACTGCACTCGTTTTGTACATGGCAATAAGATCTGTTTAGACATAAAAGTATAGATATCTACATTGCTCCAAGCTCTGGTTTTATTCTAAAGCATTTGCTTTCATGTGGCTTTCCTTCTGCTCAGAAGTCAAATGGGTGAGCTCTTGTCTGCCTGTAAAATAGCATAAAAACATGCTCAGCATCTGTTTCTTTAATTTGGACAATAACTCTCATCCTATACACTCATGGGAATGTTCAGATAAACATGCTTCTCTAGATTAAGGTAAAGTTTAATATACAATATTCTCCTGTACTCTCCTCTTGATGCACTGTACTTTGATTATTAGAGAATCTAGATTCTTCCTCAAGACTATTTCAGAATCCCGTGCACTGCAATATTTTGAATGCCATCTTAACTATCAAATAAAAAAAAAAGAAAGAACAAACAAGAAAAAGGAAAAGTTTTCACTTTTTGTAGCAAGCATCATTCTGAGCTTGTAATAAAGTCTGTTCCACAGCCTACATCAGTTACAATGCACTAGACAAAATCCATAATATGAATTAAATATCTCAGTTATAATTAGTTTGACACAGCCCCTATTGCTGACTTTTGCCATATGCTGAAACTTCACAAAGAATTTGGCTAATACACTTATAATAGTTCTAACTACAGAAGCATAGCTGCACTGATGGAATCTCCCACTATGCCATCAGGACACTCTAGTTTAACAACGGCAGAATTTCCTGTCAGTTGCTAAGGTGAAAAGGATCTGTTCACCCTGGAGTAAATGTTCACAGCAGTTTTTATTGGCTTAAAGATGGTAGTACACAGGAGTTAGATTACTATAATCTGAAGGGTATAGACAAAGATTTACTTAATATTTTTAATCATTGCTATTGCTTAGCAATGTGTATACAATCATCAGTAAGACCTGTATTTGTGAAGAATTGTCCCAAAGTAATACCGTCTGCAAAATGCTTGTGGCATTTGCTATTGCCGATACATAGATACTAACTCTAATTGTTATGAATAGCAGCTAATTGAAAATGTTGCCTGTTGATAACCATTATGTTACTTCGTACTCATCTATGAATTCAGATGTCTAACATATTATGCAGTGTGGACAACCCCTCCATAGTATATATGAGAATGTGGCATGAAGAGAATTTTTTTGGTATCTTCTCACTGTCATCTTTATCCCACAAGTTTCCCATATGTTCATTAACCTTTTTGTGATGATGGCACTTCTTTCCTCTTGCTTTCAAAGTCTCCGTGTTCTAATATTATATAACTTGATGCTGAGTCCTACTTGATTTTATTTGGGTAAAATAAATTTTTTTTTTTTTTTTCATAAATGTAGTGTGCTGTGACCTGCTTACATCTGGAAGTGACTTTTTTTTTTTTTTTTCTGGATGACTTTAAAGAGAACAATAGTTCTCGTACTTTTTGTTATACTCTGCATGTTTTCTTTAATTAAATTCTACCTTGTCCCAGACAGTTCATATTACTTTTCTTCTTAAAAAGTATGAAGCATTCTGGGCCCTGTAAGAATTGCTTATGTCAATCAATACTCTATAATGCCAAACACTAATATTCAAACACTGGGCTGTACATAGATAATATTAGCAGCATACTTCTTATTTGTAACACCATTAGACTGTAAAAGTATGGTTACTATTTCAGCCTGTGATACACATTGTCTGATAAAATCTACTTCAAAAACCTATTTTAAGATGCCATCATAGAATTTAAGAAGTAAAATCTCTTGAAAGAAGACATCTGTGTAATGTTATTCAAACTACGGCACATGAATTTGGGGTTTAAGGAAAAAGAAGCTCACCAAAGGTGTCAGCTGAACCAGAACAAGGCTCTCAGTTGTTCTCCAGGGCCTATTCCCGTTTATATTTTAATGCATTTAGCTGTTAAGCCTATGAAGAAAACCTTGAAAATAAGTGTAATTATATAATTACTGTCCATTTGAATTTTTATGGAGGTTGAATACTTGCTCCAAAGTGGCGCTGTCAAAATTATTTTTTTATGACAAATATGGACAACTTGGGTAAAGACTTGCAATAGTCTAGTATGAAAATTATGTGTCTTAACTTTTAAAGTGAACTTTAGTTAAGGACCTTTACTTAAATAAACCTCTGAAGTTATTCAATATTGTGGAAAATTGTGTATTGTTAGTGTCAATGTGCATGATTTTCATGTGGGAAAATCAAGCTACACAAACACACTGCTCCATGAATCATCCAGGCTACAGTTCCCACAGAGTGATATGTCAGCGTGTTCTTACTAACTGTCTCAAACCCAAATGTTTCTTATGATGGAATATTTTGCAGTAAGAAGTGACACTTTCAGGAAAGTGCTCATGCAAAATCAGCTCCTTTTTTTAGCAGAATATTTGTCAAGAAACAATATTCTGAACTGTTAAACATCCTTTTAATTTCAATGGATACCAATTTGTATGTCAACAGGTTATATTTTTGACTTGTTATAAACAAGCTTACCAAAGTGTGCGAGAAGATTAAAATTTGTCTCATTTAAAAATAAATACACCATTTGGCTTGCTTTTTAACAACATTTGGGAGAGTTTAAAGGATTGTGAATATTTTCCATTTAAAACCCTTTTAGATTCAGTTACTGTTCTTAATATATGTAGTATTCAACCCATAGAAACTCACTCAATGACGTTAAAGCATTGCAGTCCAAATCATTGTGATATGAATGTATATGAGAATACAACTATAAAGGTTGATGTGATCAAGCCATTTAGTCACAGATGCATGAGGAATACTCATAAAACTGCACTCATAAGAATTCTTCCTTTACCCAAATTGCCTGCCTTACCTGTGAGTGTGATAGCGTTACTCTTGTAAAGCAAAGCAGCAATGCAAGTATTTAATGTTTAAAAGAAAAATTGTTTTGAAGCCCAATGTTTATATAGTTATCCTGAGTGTACAGAAAAACTTCAACAAACATTGATAAATTATCTAAACAGATATGATAACTAGACGGGTACAGAAATAACAGAAATTAGTAGAAGTGTAATAACATAGGAAATCAATTATGCAATCATGTACTTATATTATGACTGAGAAGAAAAACTCATTTTGGGTTATTGTCTAAATATTGATTCTTTCTGACAGTTCACTTGAAGCTTAGTCAAAATTGATTTAGGAAACAGTTTGTCCTAGTTTTATTAATAAACTCTTTGTGAAATAAATGTGTTACAAATGTGGTAGGTTGACCTTGGCTGGCTGCCAAGTGCACATCAACCTGCTCTATCCCTCCCCCTCCTCAAGCAGGACAGGGAGAGAAATAAGATTAAAAGCTCATGGGTTGAGATAGAGGCAGCTGAAAGAAGCAAAGGCCACACATAGAAGCAAAGCAAAGCAAAAAGATTTATTCTCTACTTCCCATCAGCAAGTGACGTTCAGCCATTTCCTGAGAAGTAGGACCCCAGTACATATAGCAGTTGCTTCAGGAAACAAATGCCTTTAACAAGTTCCCCACAGCCCCCTTCTCTTATTTTTTATGGCTGAGCAGTTGTCATAATGTATGGAATATCCCTTTGGTCAGTTTGGGTCAGCTGTCCTGGCTATGTCCTCTCCCAATCTCTCGCCCATCCCCAGACCACTGGCCTTTGTGGGGTTGGGGACTGTGGGGTGAAGAGACAGTCCTGATGCTGTGCCAGCTCTGCTCAGCGGTGGCTCAAACACTGGTGTATTATCAACACTATTCTAGCCACAAATATAAAGCACAGCACTATGAGGGCTGCTATGGGGAAAGTTAACCACACCCAACACAAAATAAAGAAAATGTGGAGGTAAAAGCTTTTTTTGAAAATTCTAGATGACATTAGGTCTCTGACACAAGTATTTTCTTGATTATATTTATTCATTTTATTTTATTAATTTTTTAATCTGAAGCAGAGAATTTTTATATTGTGGATTTTTCAAGTTCAGTTTTGGAATTTTAAAATGCTGTGCATAGAAATTTTAATACAGTCTGAAGAATTCCTTAAGCACTTATTCTTATGGCATATATTTTAGGTGATTTGTTTAATGAAATTTGTGTCTTCATTAATGTTTTGTCATAGTTTAAGATGAGAGTAGTTATTTCTTTCTTGTGTTTCCAGGAATCTATTCAATGATATGTTTTTAGATATAGGACCCTATTTAGCTATTTCCATCTGATTGGCTTGTTAATTTCTCTAAAAGAAAACAATAAAAAACCCGAAACCCTCTTTACTTAGGTTTCAATACCTCTAAATTTTGAGCATTGCCTTGAACTTTACAATTTTGTTAAGAGGAAGATTTCTCTTCAAGGCATTAAAAATAAATGAAAGTAACAAAAATAAATAGGACTGGAAGGTTTGTCTTGCAGCAAAAGCACTTGAACTTTGGATTTCCACCTATTTTCAAGAGGTTACATAGGGAATTGGGCAGAGCTGTAAATTTACTTTGTAAATATTTGGTACTAGTGACTGTCTCTTCCTGCACCACTGATAAATGTGTAGTTTTGTGGGGCTCCGATCTAGGCTCAACTATTTTTATACTACCAAAATTGCACAAGAAAGTACTTGACTTGTGGATGCTTGAGTTGACTCTGACAGCAATTTAAATGTCTGTGGGCCTACTGACAAATAAGTATGAAAAGAATCAGCACAAAAGTTGAAAGCAACAGAATTAAATCTGCTCAACTTCGCTATGCAGAAAATATTTACAGAGTCACAGTGTTAGTGAATTTTGGCACAAAACAAATGTTGCTCATGTTACAACATTATAGACATAACAAAGACTGGTTTGTGGTGTTACCCTTGTATATTAAAGTGCATCTGGCATGAGTTCTTTATCCAGAATTTTTTTCTGGCTGAATGTAAAAATGCAAGTAAAGTGCCACAATGATTCCTGCATTAGGTTTTGTATGTTTATATATCTGTGAGTGATAACATATGCACTTTAATATTTATAAATAAACACTATAAAACTTAAATGGCTGTCATGTTTAAGTCCTGTGATGTTTTCCAGGATGTAGGTAATACTGTCCTGAAAACAAGTGACCTGAATGATTAAATGCAACTCCTGACTGCTGTTATAACAGAAGCTTTCTTCTCCATGCTAAAGTCATTAGCATTTTGACAGTACACTAAGCGGTATGTAGAACTGATTATTTTCCAGTTTCTCTATTCTTTCTTCCACATCACTTCAATTACTGAGGCAGTAAAGATTATAATAATACTGTTTTCTCTTATATAATATATATAACATATATAATATTATATATAGATAATATATAATAGTGCATATATATAATAATACTGTTTTCCACTATAATAATACTCTGTTTTCTAGACATTATAGCTTTAATGACTCCTCTTTCCCAGAATGTGGTTTCCATTTTAGTGGCTGTGATTATTATGGAGATTGTATTTCAGTCAGTAATTGCTGGATTAAAAGGCTAATTTTTGTATCCATGGTTACATGCCTGTAAATCATGCAATACAAAACAGTTTGAGAAATTTTTTTGTAAAAATAGCTGAACCTGCAAAGGAAGGAAATCTACTAATTGAAAAGTTAAGTCAAAATATATAGCGCCCGTATGTTGTTGACAGTGGCTGAAAACTCAGGCATGAAAACCAAAATCTTTCCTGCTCTTCACTGAAAATAGCTGTTGCCTTTTATCCTTCTGTCTCTCTCTTCATATGAGTGATCTCCCGCATCTAAGATAAATGTGTTCCCCTGGCACTATGAGTGCTGTAGTTATGTGAAAACAATGCAGAAGCTGGGCAGGGCCAGGCTGCCTTGGAAAATCCTTTTAGAGCACATCTGGGCAGCTGTGGGCCTGTGGTTGAAAAAATTATGGGACAGACCTCAGAACTGGAGAAACAGGGATATAATTCCTCAAAATTATAGGATGAAAAAGGGAGTGGAATTATTGGAAAAACTTAACATTCACATTATTTTTTTGAATTATGCATTGTATATAGCATGATGAACAATCTAGGGAATCTGGAAATGCTAGAATAAGTTATTTCTTAGAAAATTATCTTTCCAAGAGAAAGTTATGTTAATTGGATTTCAGTCTCAGAAAGTTGGTCTGATAGGCAAACTTCATGTCAATGTCTCCGTTACAGCAACTTGACTTCTCTGAGCCAGCTTTCAATACTTAGCTGGTACTTGCACTGGTACTGCTAATTGTAAATAGCACAATATCTAGGCAGATGTAGAGAATATTCAGGGAAAATATTTGGGGAAGGAAATAAATTGTTGTAAGATTAGTGATATACTTGTAGTGCTAAAGACAACCAAGTTAGTTTACATCTGTCGAATGATCTGAGAGTATCACACAGTGTGATGATGGTGAAATGGAGAGAATTCTCACTATTAAATTGGAGAGATATGGGTTTGATGGATGGAGTGTTGGATAAGAAGTTGTCTGGATGGTTATTTCCAAAGAGTTATAGCTGATTGCTTGATGTCTAAGTGGAAACCAGTAGTGACTGATTTCCTTCAAGAGTCCGTACTGGGACAAATACTATTTAATCTCTTCATCAGCAACATAGATAGTGGAATTGAAGGCATCCCCAGCAGATTTGCAGATGATACCAAACTGATGGGTGCAGTTGATTCACTAGAGGGAAGGGATGCTATCCAGAAGGACCTTGACAGGCTTGAGCAGCAGGCCCATCCAAAACTCATGAAGTTCAACAAGGACAAGTGCAAGAGCCTGCAGCTCAGTTGGAGCAGTCCCCAATATCAGTACAGACTGGGGGATGAATGGATTGAGAGCAGACCTGCAGAGAAGGACTTGGGGATACTGACGGATGAAGAATTGGACATGAGCCAGCAACGTGTACTTGCAGCCCAGAAAGACAATCGTTTCCTGGTCTGCACAAATAGAAGGGTGGCCAGCAGGTCAAGGGAGGTGATACTCCCCCTCTACTCTGCTCTCATGAGTCTCCTCAGGTTGCCCAGGAAAGCTGTGGATGCCCCATCACTGGAAATGTTCAAGGTCAGGTTGGATGGGGCCTTGAGCAATCTGATGTAATGAAGGATGTCCCTGCCTATGACGGGATGGTGGACTGGATGATTTTTAATGGTCCCTTCCAATCCAAACCTTTCTATGATTCTATGAAAATGTTATTCCTTGGTATCATTTCCCAAGTGTCATATTTATACACCCTGTCTAATTTTGGAATTTAATGCTATGGTCATAGGCTTGCTTTATTTTTAGCAAGTTCCTATCACAGCACTAAGTAAAACTATAGGTGCATTTAAAATACTGCTTTGGCAATAAAAATTCTTATTATGTGTGAGCAGTTATTTTCTTTACTAAAAATAATTTGCCTTTGCAGTGAGAAAGGAATATATCAAGCCTGTGCATTGGAAAAAAAATTACAGATATGTAGCCTTGCACTTGAAATTGGAAAACTTCACACCAAATCAAATGAAATACAAAAAAATAAGACTTCAACATATGTAAAAAGAAAACAAGACCCTGTAATTGTATGCCATGAGTTGTAAAATACTGTGGTTTTTTGTTTGAATAAACCCAGACTATTAAAAAAGGCACTAATAGAAGTTATGAAGCTATTTTTTTCATAGTATATTTTCTCTACCCAATTTATTTCACTAACAGAAGTTAGTCATCTGTTAACTCCTTAATCATAACTTCCAACCTAGCCTACTATCAAAAATAAGTAAAACCAATACCAACTGGAACACTCTGTGAGATGATGTGGACTCTCTAAAGTCACAATACTGATCTGAAGAACACATACTGCTCTTGCAGCTGCAAAGAAGAAATCAACTACCCTCTTCCTAGGTCATAACTTGAAAAACCAAATCATGGGGATTATGGGAACCAGTTTGGTAGGAACAGTGGCAATTAGTAACACAATGGAATTGGTCAAGGTGTGTAGGACAGCAATGAAACATCTAATGGGAGCAGAGGGTCTGTTCAACCATGTTGGTTTATTTTGCATCTCGCCAAGGGAATTGTTTGGCTCTCGCTCAGCTTGTCATGCTTAACCTTGACTGATAATTTGTTGGGTTTTTTTCTTTTTTTTTTTTTCTGGAACAGAAGGAAAATGTGACATGACCATATTTAAATAAAGTCTTCTAGAATTCACTATGTGAGATGCACCACATAAATTAAATAATCCTGAAGAGAAGCTCGTACAACCTGTTCCCAACAGCCAGTCTCTTTGTAGGGTTGCAGAGTAAATGTGCTCTAAGACCATACCTCAGGTTTTCAAGTAGAAAACGGCTGTGGTCTAGGACAAAAGCTGTTGACTGCAGTGATCCCAAAGGAGAAGTGTGGCAAGTTTCTCTGAAGCTCTCTGGTCAGGCAAGTATGTTCTCCAATGTTTTTGTACACTACTGTACACCAGAAGGCACTTCCGCTGTTGTATATTCTAGAGAATACCTGAAGCAGCTAGGGTAATTAAGACAGCCAAGGTCCTCTGCAGAAAGATTTACTAAATCATCTGGTGAGGAGGGCCTTGTTGCTTTTTGCTTACATTAATACTACACTTAAGTCAGATAAGACTAAAACAAAGTACAAATTAAAAATGCTTCATACTATCCAAAGGAGACAACATATTTATCAGTATGTATGAAACAGGGAAAGGCAAGATGGGCAGCAGCAAAAGTGGGTGTTTTTCTCCTGGGTTTGTGAGTTAAGTCAGCCCAGTAAGCAGCTGAACCAGCAGCACAGCCCCCATTCAGAGAGGAAAAGAGCAAGAGTTCCACTTTGCAGTGTTGCAGATCTGCTTGCCCATCTTCTGAAAAAGCAGTTGACTTGCACAGACTGTCCTGATAGAAATTCTGTCTTCCTGCATAACTTATGTTTCAGGTCATATCCAATAGCAAGTAAAGTTCATGAAGCTTGTGTACCCATTTTTCCATTATGTACTGAAGGAACTTATTTATTTCCTCCTTATTTTAATGGTATTCTACCTTTCTTCTTAATTGAAAATAAGCATCATTTCACTTCTCTGTGTATTTAAAAACCATGTTGCTAGATGAGCCAAGGTTTGTAAGTAAATTTCTTTTTAATAGGCATGCCATATAGCTAGAAAAATCAGGCAAGCTTATGGTCACATAAACCCTTTTCTAACATTTAAGTGTCATTTTCTGCATTTGACTTGGTAATTGACATCTTTTTACCCGAACAAACATAAAATCTTCCATATCCACCCCTTCTTTGTTTATTTATTTAATGTCTCAAAAAAAAAAAAAAGCCATGGCACTGCTTTTCTTCTGCATTCATCTGTGGGTTATCACAGAAATTCATGCATCTTAATACTGGCACTTCATTAAGCAAAGCGCTAGTCATGGATGTGACTGGAGCTGTTATTCTGAGGTGACATCCTTTCTAAAGTGTACAACAGGAAGTAGGGGGATCTGTCTGTGATTAACCTACTGAACCCAAAATATTTTGCTCAACTGTTTATAGACACAGTTTCCTCCATATCTATCACTCCATGTGTGTGTATTCACCTACCTGCTGTTACATAGCCACTGACAGCCCAGACCATTTATTAGGCATATGATTTTGTACAGAAAGTGGCAAGATTTAGTTTATTTTTCATTCTGTAAGATGTAGTGAATACTTATCTACCAACGTATGGAAATGAAATTCATTTTCACTCTTTTTTGCTCTTTGATGTAATTATATTAATGATTTTACTTTTTTTTTTCTGTCTTCTACAAAGTGAGGTGTCAGTGTGTTTTTGCTTTGTTCCAGATTTTCTGGGCTGATAGTGCACCTAATGGTAGCTTTTAGAGTTTGTATGCAGAGTGTAAGAGTAATGAAGTTGAATAAGTAGCCTATATTTGAAGAGTAATGTGGTGCTGACAGAGATTTTAAAATAGTACTCTTTGCATGAACTCTCTAGATGCTGTTGTCTTGTGGCTGCTGTGTACCAACATACCACGTGGTGGTACTGAAAATACTAAGAAAATACCAGAGGGAAGGCGATACTATTTTATTTTTCAGTGCTTCATCTAAAAGCTGTTCTGTGGGAAAGAAACAGGACAGAATTCTCCTAAGCACCACAGGAAAAGAGAAACTTAGTCTGTTCAATATAGGTATAAACTTTGCCGGTTCTAAATAGCTGAAATGGGCTTGAACCATCTCTCTGAACCGTCAGATCTGTTTTCCACTGCTTTTTTTTTTTTTTTTTTTTTTTTTTTAATTGCCAGAGTAACTACTGGCCAATTCTGAAACTGATCTGGTTAATGTGAGACTTGCAGATTTATTTTGTAAATTATGTTTGTAAAGAAAGTCTGCGTTATTGTTCTCAATTCAACAAGTAAAGAGAAGACTGTTTTCTAACTGGAGAATCAGTTGTGTTTCCAGCAGCCACAAATAACAAAACGGATTATTCTATTTAGAGTCTACATACAATATTTTTTGTTGATGATATAACATGGTCACAAAATAACTTAAAACTATGTTTTTATACTGTGCATATAATATATATGCTTTTGTGTTGATAATACTTTCAGAAAAATAGTAGAATTTAGACACGTTCTTACTATAGCACTTACTCCTAAAGTGCTCCAGTGACAAGTTCATATGACTAGGTGAAGTTATGCAAACCCACTGAGGTAATGAAAGATTTTTACAGATCATTTTACAGCACACTGAATGCACACTTAATTGATTAGTTATTTTATTTAAAAGTAAATGTTCAGCCATTCAGATTCTTACCTTGTTTCATAAATAAACAACTGTGGGTATAAATCTGTAACACTCGTCAATAATGACTAAAAAAATCTTTGTGGTTGTTGCATTTTTTTTCCCCCAGGTAAATAAAATAAAATAAATGTCACCTTGTAAATGCAGGGCAGAAATGAAGTGAGGAATGGATTGAATATCTACCAAACTCACCAATAGATTACTGTTAAAACTGAATTGTAAGCATTCTCAGTACAAATGGCTACATGAAAACAAAGCTATCTAAACAAATGAAAAGTTATGAATTATTTGACAACTATGTTGAATTTTCAAATTTGTAGAAATAAATGGATGAATCAGAATACAGTGAAGATGGATGAATTAAGCTCTTTTAAGCATGTATCAGTTTTATGATGAGATTCTTTGAAGGGAACTGGTAACACCGTAATCTATCAAAATGCCTAAACTCTGATTTTTGCACAATACATAATATCAGGTATAATGTAGCCTGGAAATATCCTGAATAGGAAAGCAATTAAAAGCTCCTCTGTGGTTCAAACTGTCTGGAAATATGGAGAGGAGAATGAGAAGGCTTAAACTTGACATCTCTGTGTCTGTGACAGCAATCAATACCAGTAAGAAAGACAGTAAGTAGGTGGCCTGTGCTTAAAATCTTTTTTTAATAGTCAACCCAGACAGAATATGTTAACTCTGTGCATCTTATGTATTTTAATGTGAACTGGTTTCTTAATGAAGCAGTAGGCAAAAACATATGGGTAATACATACTGAGAGCAAACAATAATAATACTGATAGTGAGTTGTATAGGAGATAATTCTGGTCTGGTCAGAGTGGACGCAGTTGAGAATCTGTGAAAAGACCTTGTGTCTTCTGATAGTCTGTAATTAAAACTGGACACCGAAATTAGAATTTGCTGGATTGAGGTGCTAAATAAATGCCAGTTGTCTTTAGTCTGGAAAGCTAGCTCTGAACGGTGCCTGATACTGTAGGTGATTACAGAGTAACCAAAGAGTACTTGAAAATAAGTTTGAAGCAAAAAGTGGTGTGCATAAAGCTGTTTGAAAACAAACTTCCATGTCATGGAAGCTGGGTAAATGTAAAGGTGTGTATTATTTAAATTTGGCTTGCTATCAACTAAATTAAAACAAAACCAGTTAAGCTAGAAGCACCCTGGACATCTAGCTGCAAACATGGAGGTGTTGCCCTGTCCAAGAATGTTGTTTTCAATGAACAGTTGCAGGTTCCAGCAAAGCTGTGAATTCTGAGCAAATTTAAGTGCTCTTGCAGCTTGCATGTGAAGAAAGGGAGAAACAAGCAGGTAAAGGGAGAGAAAGAGACAGCTTTTGGGTCCTGGGGTCCTTGAAGCATGCAGCATGTTTACAGTCCTAGTAACCCACTGGGTGTTTCTGCCTTGAGCTTCTGCTGCTTTTCTTTGTTCTGTTTAATACAGCCATTTTCCTTGTTTTTAAGGATGTACCTCTACTACAAGCAGCAATGGACATCATTGAGTTCTCCTTGGACCTTTGTTTTGAACCTAGTTTGTATTTCCAAGGCCTGTGCTATTATCCTGTGTTTGAAACCTACATCATGGGAAAACATACCTGGTACCAAGCTTCAGTTTGCACAAGTTCTCATAATAAGTTGATAACAGGCCTAACAAGCCAGGATGGGGGAGAGCAATTTAGCAGATGGCAAATTTAGCCTAAGGCCTGTGGCATGTTGCTATCGATGGCAATACTGTTTTTATTGGGCAAAAGCACTTACTATTTTTTTAGATTACTACTGAAACAGTGTATTAGGCCTCTATCAAATACTTGGGCTTTCAGTGATCCCACAGTAACAGCAGTTAAAGTAAAAGCAAGGTCATTATATATCATAGGTTTATAGTTCTACTAGAATGTAGAATTGATCCATTCTCCTTCTATAAATTTTTCATGGGCTATTTCATATTCATAACCTTTTTCTTCAAGGCATTATTTTTCAAGATTTTTCTTAGAGAATGTGTTGACACTTTACAATCTGTGAAAACACTGCACTCAGTTTCTGAAAGTATGGCTTGGAGATGTCATACTTCAATGATGGAGTGACAATGGCTGATTGGAACTTCACAAAGTAAGTCAGTATTTATTTTAACATTTAACTCTCTTGGATACAGTTCAGATTGCTCTGCTACCGTAAGGGCTGAGACAACTTACTTTCACATAAACAGTTAAAATGTTTTTTATCTATTTACAATAACTGTGAATATCCATACAACAAAGTAGACACTTATACTGGTAAATGAAATAACTCTCACCAAAAACCAAGGGATCCTGACTTCTGAAGTGGCTAATACCTTTCTCTACAATTTCTCCTTTTAGTACTAACCAAATAAAAACTACATATGTATATGAATTTATATCTTATATATTCTGTTACAGAGACAGTCCATATAATAAATCAATAACTTTTATTTTATTTTAGTTTAGTTCAGCTTATATTTAGTTGGTTTGGTTTTATTTTGTTTTGCTTTGCTTTATTTTATTTATTCTTTCATTTTCTTTCACTTTTTATTGTCAAATCTTGTTGTTAAGTCATAGTCAAAGTATCTCTTGGTCTATATCATGGGGATATAGGAACCACGATGTGGGTGTAGAAATTAGACTAATCAGTGTTGCGAGACTAAAAAACAGTAATTTCTTTTTGTAAGAAAATATGAAGCCTAGTCATTCAAAGATTTAGTTGTATCTATAACACTTAAAGGTATTTCTAAATAAATATATGCAGTCTTAGTAAAAAAATTGCAAGCAAACAATCCATTAGAGATAGATGTCAGCACACTCCACTGCACAAGAAACAGCATTATCTATTCACCTCCTTACATGGGAAATGATTAACTGCCTTTGGTTAAAGAAGAAACTATTCCCGTGGAACAATTTTGCAAAGGCCAAAATCATAAAAAGAAGGATATTCATTTAACATTACCATTATTCATTGATAATGTGTAAAAAGTGCCTCATATGTCATATGATATCAGTAATTTAATATTTTACAAAAGGATAAAGCTGAATTATTCACAGCTTTTAATATGTCAGGTCTTAACAATCTATTTTTCTAGTGTTTCTGTTGAAGGTTAATAATCTAAACATGTTAGTTCTTCCTAACTTCTATTAAAACAATCCCTAAGTCACAAAGCAAAATCAAATTAACATTAGTGGGGGTTTTGTGTGTTTCTTGCAAAATTATTAAGTTTTATGGCTTTTAAAATATGTTCATAAATGTATATGATGAATGTTGTGGAAGTATAATGTTCTTCAGAGTTTGTTAATCTGAAACATGAAAGGCAGAATGTGTGTGTCATCTCTAAAGACCACAAGTTGGAACATGTGGAGTTCATCCCTGATGCTCAGTACCATGGAAGGAGTCTTTTAATATAATTTCCCTCTTAGTGAAGTGGAACTAGCTCAAGGGCCTTGGGAGAAAGAGGAGCTCCTTTCTTTCCTTCAAACAAGTAATTTTGCAGACATAGTTTTATTTTATATGTGCTGGTAGGTCTAAATAATTTGAAATCAGAGCTGTTCTTTCAGATATGTCTACATGACAGCTGCCTTACTGGCCAGCATCAAATAGTAAATGTAATTGCCGTGCTCTTTTAATTCTGAAGTTCTTCATAGCATTAGCTGAAGGCAGTAGTACTTGAGGGATAAGACACAGAAAGGCTGGAAGGATCAAGCTTCATGCTGACCTGAGAATCAGTAGTGGTTTAATACTGTAATAGTGCATGAACTGAGCAGATGAAACATTCAGATCAGCTTGGTTGGTGCTGTTTTCTGTTTATGAAAAAACCTGGATATTTACTAACTGCGATACTTAAATGTGCAGCACTGTTTGTTGTGTATCAAGGCTACATGACTCTAAACTCTGTCCAGTTCCCCTAGTTCTGTTTCTCTATCTTTCTTCCCTTTTTATCTCAAAGTGTCATCAATTAATTTCTTTAATACCGTGGCAGTTTTGGATAAACAGATATGGAAAGTGGGAAGAGGTACTAATACTATGTGTAACCAGGACAGATACAGGTGGACGTCAAAAAAACCTAAAAAAATGAGATTCCATTTTTTAACTACAGGCTTTTGAAAATTTGGAACTCAGTTGATTTAGAGAGCTATAAACATAACCCTGTTGGGTTGACTTTTCCACCATCACTTTCCTCTTACTGATAATGTATGTGCCCTGCATGGAAGTTTGATTTAACTTGCATGAGCTTTTGATTACTTTGTTCCATTACACAATATGTCCTAATGCCCTAGTGCTAGGGTAGTATCACTTCTGTGTGCAACCCAGGAGTTGTGAGCAGCTTGCTTCTGAAGACAGCACCCAATCTATTTTAAGTCACATTAGTCAAAGCTTATGCTATCACTCACATATTATTAAAAATTGTTACAATATTAAATTATTCCAATTCTTTGATAACAGAATTAGATATTTAAATAACTTCTAAAGCAGTGGGAGTTCCCTTAAACCTTTTGTCATCTCAAAGATTTCCTGAAGGCCCTTTAATTTTCAAGAGCTTCTGTTATCCACAAATCCTGTGAAAAGACGTATTTTTTTTTCCAAGAAATTGCTGTGATTATCATTAATTCATTAACAAAAATAGTTAACAGTCCTTCAAGGATTCTGAAACTAAAATAACTCTGCTGCATATTTGGCAAATTAGCAATGATAAATACAATGATATGTAGTTCCAGAAAACTACTTTAGAAGGATGGAAATTCTGACACTTGAAATTTAGGCAAAACAAGGTAGCTTATCCATGAAATTCCAGTTTTCTCATCTTGCATGCTGACATGATGATCAGCTTTTTATGTAATAGTGAATAGTTAAATAATTTTGGCTAAAACTTTCTCTGAAAATCACCTGATACAGCTAATTTCTGTGAAAACCTTTACCATAGGGACTGGAGTATTAACTTGGCCAAGTAATAAGCAACTGAATACAGTTTCTTAGAATGGGAAATACTTTGTAGGCTTAATAACAAATCACGTTGAAATCTTCATCGATGATCACTTTCCATGCTATGTTGGCTTCAAAAATAGGTCTTGGGAAAAAGATCCTGTAGAGGGAGCCAGATCCCGCCCTTAGCAGCTCAAATAGCTACAGAACCACAGCGATTCGCTCTTTCCCTGAAAAGAAAAACAAGCTTAGCCATGGTCAAGGGAACAAAATAAAGTAAGCTTAAGTGATATTTAAATGACCAGATTCTACTGACAGAAATCTCTGTGGATTTAGAATTAGAAGACTGCATGGTTAGATCAATCTCCACGTAGGTCTTGTGCCCACTTACAAAACACTACTATAAAGCACTATTTCCACACTTCTGTGTTTAAGCTGTGCAAAGATGCATGAAAAAGAAATCTGACCATTTATTTTCTCCTGACTATTCTTCCTTGAAAAGGATCTATACTCAAATGACTAAAATAATTTTGTGGATATAAGACATTTTCAAAGGCACAAAAAATCGGTATGAAATTGTTACCCTTCTGATTAGCTTTTCAGTAGAGCTCACAGAAGACCTGATGACTCTAATGGCTTGGCAAACTGCTTGTAATTTTGGCTGGATATTTCCAAGGAATGGAAGCATATCTCTGTCACTGACCTGAAGCACAGATTCCCAGAGATATTTAGAAGCTTAATGACTGTTGATATTAATAAAATCTAGGTATTCCAATGTCATTAACAGTCTCTGATTCAAGACACTGCTTCCTTTAATAAAATTATAAGTATTGGAGCAGAAATATGTATTTAAATGCACACAAAAGTTACATTAGGTGTACTGGACTGAATTCAGGTTTTTATAATGCCTGTAGATAAATTAATTCCTTCATATATTCCCTTCTATTTGCACCCAAATATGCTAGAATAAATATCTAATTTGTGGGTTTAATGTTCTTGATTTTGTGGATGTAGGAAACATTTCTCAAAACAAATAGAAAAAATGGAAGATGGAGATGGAAGGTAAAATCTTTTACCTCAACAGCAGTTTATTTTAGCCAGAACTTACAAAAAACCCCTCAAAACTATGATAGATAATTTAAAAATTAAATGAGAGAACAGAATCCCAAAGATTTATGTAAATGTAACACAATTATAAATTAGGACATGTACTAATTAGAACATGCACTTCTGAGGCAGTAGAACATCTCAGCACGTACTTTTGAATTACTTGGTACTGACCAAGTACGGACAGAATGATACTGACACAGATATTTTGACCAGCCAATTTCTGTGCATCACAGTGGAGTTTAACAGGATGTTGACCTTCACCTTCAACTTTTTAAAGTCTTAATATAAGTGCTAACTGGCTGGTTGACCCAGTGCCTTTAAGGATAATCACAGAAGTCCTTTAAAGATGAAACTTGGTAAGTGAGGAGTATGGTAGCATAACAGAAACAAATTGAGTTCATTGAATGGTTTTTTACCTCTCTATGGCTGATGGATATCAAGGCTTGCTTTTTGTCATGAGATTTACAGATCTGTATATTAGTACTGACAGATCTTGTAAAAATCTCTTCTGAACACAAAGGTGGCTCTAACAGAGGTCTAATATCTGAACCACAAGAGACAGAGCAAATCTTGGATCAATGACTAAAGGACAACAATTAGATAGAAGGAAAAAAGTGAAAAAAATGCTGGCTAGTCAGAGAACCTTTCTTACTTGACAAAATTCTAGCTTCCAGCAGTGCACAGACCCTTCTGTGCCTGGTCCTCAGGATAAGTCTAAAGCAGCTTTTGGATTCGTCTTAGTTTTAGGATATATTTTCTCTGTTAATCTAAAGAGATGTCTAAAGTTCAGCATGAGGACAGTTTATGCTGTTATGTGCCAAGGAAATGGCCATTTGTGGTATTAAAATTTACAGCAGTCTTTCAGCTGCAGTATCATGATGCAAAGGAATTGGTTGTGAGTAAGGTTATTGTTAGGAGGCTGATCACTGGTGAATTTTGACTGTATACAGAAAGATAGCCTGAACCATAATTTTATCTTCTAGAATTACTTGAATCTTCATCCAGAATAAATTGCCCCAAAAGAGCCTTTACCTTAACCTTTTATGGAAACTTCTGCTACACCAGTCATTACTGGTTTCCACTTAGACATTGAGCAATTGACTATAACTCTCTGGACATGACCATCCAGACAATTCCTTATCGATCTAACAGTCCATCTATCAAACCCATATATCTCCAATTTAAGAGCAAGAATGTTGTGGAAGACCATATCAAGGACCTTACGTAAACTGAAGTAGATGACACTTGTAACTTCCCTTCTCCACTGATGCAGTCACTCCATTGGAGAAGGCCACTAAGTTAGTCAGGCATAATTTGCCCTTGTTGAAGCCTTGTTGGCAGTTTCTTATTTTCTCCCTGTCTTTCATATGCTTCAATGTAACTTCCAGGGAGATCTGCTCCATGATTATACCAGGCACAGAGGTGAGGCTGACCGGTCAGTAGTTCTCAGGGTCCTCTTTTTTCACTCTTTTTAAAAATGGGCATGACATTTCCCTTTTTCCAGTCACTGGGGACTTCACCTGAGTGCCATGACTTTTGAAATACGATTGAGAGTGGCTTAGCAACTACATTAGCCAATTAACTGGATTCCTGTCTGTGCACCCATGTATTTTTCAGGAACCTTGTAGGAATGTAATTATACATCAAGCTTCCCTACAGTGCTTAATTTGGTTGAATTTACCAGGGGACCCAAGGGTGATGTGAGTCTATACAGGCACACAGAAAGACACTAATTGCATAAGCCTATTTTTCATAAGGATCCAGGTTAAAAATGTACTACAAAGAGTTCAGGGGGAAAGTATGCACGCAGTCTTCACTAGCCAAAAGAATAGGTTTTGCTTGTCTGTTTTTTGCTTTCTTCTTTGCAGCAGGAACATACATTATTTTTGACTTTTCCATCTTTCAGAAGAATACAGACAGCATTTATATGCCAGTACTATTTCACAAATTTCTATCTTAACCCTGTATATAAAACTGCCAATAAGAGCACTAAACTATCATATGACAGCTGGAACTCTTCCTGTTCATTACGATAATTCAAAAAAGTGTGCTGGTATAAAATGTATTTTGAAAGAACAAAAAATGGCCTGATTTTTTCTCAACTAATTTGAGTTTACTAACAGGGAACAGAGTCTTAGGTCATAGTTTCTTTCGCAAAAATAGATCCAAAGTGTAAAGTATACCAAAATGTAGAGGGTTAATATATTTATAATGCTTTTAACTGGGTTCTTGTATCAATGGAATTGCATAGAATCATAGAATGTTTTGGGTTGGAAGGGACCCCTAGAGGTCATCTAGTCCAACCACCCTGCAGTGAGCAGGGACACCGCTAACTAAATCAGGTTGCTCACAGTCCCATCCAACCTGGTCTTGAATGTTCCCAGGGATGGGGCCTCCACTACCTCTCTGGGCAACCCGTTCCAGTGTTTCACCACCCTTACTGTAAAGAATTTCCTCCTTATATCCAGTCTAAACCTACCCTGCTTCAGTTTAAAACCATTCCCCCTTGTCCTGTCACAGCTGGCCCTACTAAAAAGATTGTCCACATCTTTCCTATAGGCCCCCTTTAGGTACTGAAAGGCTGCAATCAAGTGTCCCTGCAGCCTTCCCTTCTCCAGGCTGAACAAGCCCAACTCTCTCAGCCTGTCCTCACAGGAGAGGTGCTCCAGCCCTCGGATCATTTTTGTAGCCCTCCTCTGGACCCGCTCCAACAGTTCCATGTCCTTCTTGTGCTGAGGGCTCCAGAGCTGGACGCAGTACTCCAGGTGGGGTCTCACCAGAGCAGAATAGAGGGGCAGAATCCCCTCCCTCACCCTGCTGGCCACGCTTCTCCTGATGCAGCCCAGGGTACAGTTGGCCTTCTGGGCTGCCAGGGCACATTGCCGGCTCATGTCCAGCTTTTCATCCATCAGTACCCCCAAGTCCCTCTCGTCAGGGCTGCTCCCAATCCCTTCGTTTCCCAGCCTGTATTGACATCAGGGGTGGCCCCAACCCAGGTGCAGGACCTTGCACTTTCCTGATGAACCTCATGAGGTTCACACAGGCCCACCTCTCCAGCTTGTCCAGGTCTCTTTGGATGACATCCTATCCTTCTGGCGTATGAACTGCACCACTCAGCTTGGTGTCATCTGCAAACTTGCTGAGGGTGCACTTGATCTTGCTGTCTAAGTCATTGATGATTATGATGATTATTGATGATTAAACAACACTGGTCCCAGTATGGACCCCTGAGGGACACCACTTGTCACCAGTCTCCATCTGGACATCGAGCCATTGACCCCTACCCTCTGGATGCGTCCATCCAACCAATTCCTTATCCACCAAACAGTCCACCCACCAAATCCATAGCTTTCTATGTGCCTTTACTCTGTATTTTCATATTTTTTCTTCCATCTCCATATGTGTGTTCTCTACATGACTGGTATTCCACTGTAGTAATATAAAAACATTCTTCCCCTGTCTATATCTCATTTCTAGAAATAAAAGAACACCTTGATTTGTCCCTTAAAATATACAGATGAACATCTATAGGTTTTTTTTTTTAGTCTGTTGTAATTGCTAGGGAAAAGTAGTTTTTGTAGGCTTACTTTGTGCTCTGCCCAGTGATACTATTTGGCATATTTGAACATTACAACACTCCTGCTTTCAGGAATACACATTTGTGTATGCTTGCTTTCTTCATAAAGTAAAATAACTGGCTTCTGATTCTCTGCATTTTCACTCATTTACTGAGTTATTGATTTGGTTCTAATAGAAATAAAACATTACCACGCCAGGGTGACAGCAGTTCCCTGATGCAATTATCTCCTAAACAATCCTGTTGCTCTACGATATGTAGAATTTTGATGTGCTTTAAAGATATCAATTTTTTGATCAACTGTTAAAAAGATTAATCTAGTAGGCTTAAAATAATTACTTCTCCAGAGAGCAGTAATTAGTAACACTGTAAATTTTCAAGCACACATCTCTGGAAGGTTATAAAGTATCAAGTCTGCTCACCTTTGCATCTGTCAATGATGACAAGAAAAACAAAACTGTAGGAAAAAGAGTTAAGAACTGAGTTTGATACGATTTGCATCATTTCTGTCTGCAAATTTGGAAGTACTTTTTAAAATTCTGATAAGTGCATCTGCCCAGCCTGAACATATTTGGGATGATGCTATTCTCTTACATAACTGCTTTTTGTGGAGGCAGTAGGAAGTCACTTGGAAAGAATAATCCTGCTGAGAACTTGGCTGGTGGGAGATTGTAGGAACAAAGTTTTGCATCTGATTTCTGCTTACCAAAGAGAGGTGTGAGGCGTGCCTACCTTCTGTTAGTTTTGGCCTCCGTTGAATGTAGGTGTTAAGTACTGTAGAGTTGCTCTTCATTGAGTGTTTTCTCTTTTCTTTTGTTTAGCACACCTATCTAGAAGTAGGACACAGTTGCATGTTAGACATTGTCAGCTGAAATGTGCCTGCATCAAGATCACGTGGTTGCTCTGAGCGGACTGTCTGCCAAGAACTTATAAGTGATACGGCAGTGATGGAAATGTTGCTGTGCTTCTGGTTTTATGTGGGCCTTGAGAGGATCTGTAGGCACGGATTTTGTTAGTGATTTGTTTATGTTCAGCAACAGTGCTAATCCATTCCAGTTGTTATTCCCCCTTCCCTATGCCTGTGTGCCTTTACACTGTGCATTTATTTTCCCATTTGTGCCTGAACATTGAATATTTGAAGTTGATAAAGAGGAATGTGCTTCTGTAATTCTGAACATATTGTATGTTAAGATCTTGATTTTGTATCCTGCATAATGAAAAAAAACCCATATTTCTCTTCATTATGTAGTATATGAGACATGTAAATATCCATTAAAAATATTTGCCTTGTCTGTTGATAACTTGTAGATGGAATAGTGTTTCATAAATGTAGTGACATGATGACATTTTGCTATGTTAAAACAAAGTTTTAAATGTTTCATTCAATTTATATTCTTTTAACCTTTTGTTTACTCCTGTATACAATTTCATTACTGCCTTGGAAGTAATTAATCAGAGAGTGAGTAATTCCCCTTTCAGTCTTACAGTGAAGAAGAACTACTGGAAGTATTTCAATATCTTTATGTTTCTGAAGCCTCAGGACCATACTCTTATCAAACAAATCTCTAATTGTTTTCTCAACTGAAAGTGACACTGGTACCTTAATAGTAAAAATGCAAAGCTTTTATTGTACATCCAGTGTTTCATTTTAGCTTAAATATAGAATGCTGGAAAACTGCTATTTAATTTGTTGACACAGTCCAGTAATCCACCTCATTACTATGATAGCTATGTTATATTAATTACTATGATGTTATTACATCAGTCCTGTTATCATTGTCATACCTACTATTACTGTATGCTTATGCAGCTTCTGTGGCAGCCAGTACTTCTTGTTCATAGACACCATACTAGAATTATCTTCTTTGGCCCCACTTCTTGCTGTTATATCTGATAGTCTGCACTGAGCAATGAATAAGTTTGTTATTTATGAGCTGTAATAAGCCATATATTAACAATTACTTTCTGGTTTGGTCCCTGTTTCTCAGTTCACTTCATGGAGTGCAAAAACTGGATGGTGACTAATGTAATGACTGGCAATCTATGTAGTCGATTTCTACTCTTTGGCTTTCCACACCCAAGTTCTTCAGTAACCAAGTTGTGGCCTCAGTGAAAGACCATGTTTAATTTCTGTTCTCTGCAATTTTTTTCCTGTCTTCATTTTCATGTCTGAGAATTTCTGTGTGTATTTCTAGTTCCACTATATGCTTGTGAAGTTGTTCTTCTGCAATATAACCAGCAGCTCTGAACACACCAGCAGATCTCTGCAGTAAAGCTCTCCTGGTGCTGGAGCCCCTCTCAGTCTACAGGCTTTATGTGGAAATTTAAAGGCCATGCCAGAGTTTGCTTGCCATGGTATTCTAAGCTCTCCCTACATACAATACAATCCAAACATCTTAAATACAACATACTAATGCCCATGAGTGAGGATTAATATTTTAAGAGTACACTCAAACTTTTATTTCAGGTGAAGAGGTCAGTGGCAAAACAATATGAAAACATTTACCTTTCCTTTTGACTAGTTTTTCTTAGGAGAAAAGGTTACTGCAGGCTGAATTTGCAATTGGAACTTGCTTTCAGTTGACTTTGCTTAATGTTGCTGTATAAATATTGATTCCTCTTTCCTGTTAGTTATGCAACCAACGGATGAAATAAAGTATGGTTCTTGAAATAGGAATTCTTGACAATTCTGCCTCATAGCTGCAGTAGACTTTTAGATTAAATATAAGAAAGAACTGCAAACTAAACTCCAATAAATAATCATATGAGTAGAAAATCAGAATGGCAAATGGTTAACGCCTAATATATGTATATGAGCACAGTATATTTTTAAAATAAATGTATAGCAAGTGATTGCAGTGTCAAAAGATAGATGATTAAATTAGCCCACATTAAAAAATCTTGCATTACACCTGTGACTGCTGGATATCAGTGGAAAGATTATTTAGTTAAAGAATTTAACAAGTGTATGTCTAATCACAAAAAATAGACTGAATATTAGAAAAATTTCACAACAAAAGTCAGTGACAAAATGAATATGATAACAGAGTAAGCCTCTCCAATTAAGCAGGGTATTTGTCATACTAAGAAAAAAGGACATGGTTCAGTCATAAATGTGTTTGTGGTAATGTAGGAAAAGCTTATCATTAAAAAAAAAGTGTAGAGTTGGTATTTTGAAATAGGAGGCTCATGGATACCAGCAGCTGTCCCCTCATTTTTCATTGCATGTCTCCACAGTAGTTTGTGTTAAGAAATGTTGATGGTGGTCTTTCCAGTGGTTTTCCTTCATGAGATTATGAGGTTCTTTTGACTTGACTTTTACTGTCACAGAAACTGAAGAAAATAATTTTTCAATACTTTTATTTCTGTGGGCTTAAGGGGCTTTTCAACCTGTTACATTCTTTGCTCTTAATCATAGCATGTAGTTCAAACAACACCAAATCATGGTATACCGAGTGACAATAATTTTGCTTTATGAATGAGTTTTGCAGTGTTTCAGCAAAAGTTTTGAATTAAACAAAAGGACTTATACAATGAAACAGAGGAGATAACTGCTGGTATCCACCAGTCTCCTCTTTCCAAGTACGTGCTTTGTCTGTCAAGTTGTACCATTAGGCAGCTGATAACTTATTTCATAAGTAAGTCAGACACCAAAAAAACCCCAGTCATGGAGAAAGTCAGGGAGAGGAGCACTAATTAAGGACAAATACATATAGAAGTCAGGATTTGCTGTAGATAAGAACTGTCGTTGAAAAAGTCACATTGAACTGCAGGGGAGATCGGCAGGAAGCATATCAAGGCAAACCATTTTCCATGTCCAGACTACATGGGTAAAGTAAGCATGTGTTGTGCCAAGGAAAGAATTTAGTGGCAGTATCAAGAAAATGGTGTCTACTCTACACAGACAGGAAATAGAACATTAAATAAAAATATGTAATACGAAAGGTTAAAAAATGTGTAGTTTGTGAAGCTTGGGATTTACCTAATAACTTAATAGAGAGCTGTTGTAATTTCAAGAGAGCTGTTGTAATTTCAAGGTGCTTCCAGGTAGTTTCAGAAACAAGAATGTACCCACAACCTTCAGGAATATCCAGTTAGGCAGTGTGGGAGTCCTGAGGATCCCCACTAGTGGGTATTGTTGCCAAGTCTGCTTTGTCAGCAAAGTAGCAGTTACCCAAAATTTTCACTTCTGTCACTCAAGCTCCAAGTGCTTATCTGTGCTGGTGGTTAGACATGCCAAGTGAATGAGTCACAAACGCAAAGTCCATGCAGCCAATTTTTTCTCAGTTTGTTAGGATTTCTTGTGTACCTAAAATTAGCATTTAAATTCTGTTTTAGGCATGTAAGCACATGGGCTCATTTTCAATCCTGCTGAGTTCTCATATGTTCATCTTAAATTCTCTGTATGTTAAACAGGCTTAAAAATCAGATGTAACTTACATATTTAGAAAAGAAAATAGAAGATAATTTACTGGAATTTTTAATTAATATCATCACATGAATTCTCTTATTTTGCCACTAATTTTTAAAATTGTTTTGCATAATCTGATTGCAGTTTCCATTCCCTCTGTTTTTACTATACATATTATGTAGGATTCATCATACTAAAATATTCTGTCATTTCAGCCTCTACAAACATCCATGGAATTCAGCTCATGACTGCTTGTTTACGATCACTGAAGATGAATTTATTATTCAACAGAATTCTAAAATTGCAAAATAAAGCTAACAGAAACCAAAAAGAATTATTTCCCAATGAATACAAGATAATCATGCCCGCAGCTTGACTGATTAGCGCGTTTTGCTATGAGTTCACTCAGTGCCTGACACTAAGTACCTCTGCCTAAAGCAGATAATAAAACTATCAGATCAGAGATGTGATAGATTTTTTTTTAATAAATCAAAGAGAATTTTGAAATTGCATTACCCCTTAGTGTTGAAAATAGTACAATGACAAATTCATCACATGCATGCATTTCCTTTGGGTGTTCTTTTATACCTATCTTTTTAATCTAACAAGAGAGGACATATTACTGTCAGTATGTGGAAGGCACTCTATAGTTTCTTACACATTTATGATGCAGAAAACTTACTGATAGAGACACAAAGAAAAATTAATGTATTTTATTAAAATTAATGATTAATTAATAAAGGGAAAAATTGGTTTGTGTGGATGAGGAATGAACAAGCCAAGGAAATATATCATTTCAAAATCAGTTAAAATTTAAAATCAGTGAAAAGGTGTCTTTCTTTTATGGAGATTCAACAGGCTTAACAAGCTGAAGAACTCTACCTATCAGAAGGTGAAAATAAAGACTTCTATTATGTGAGGTTCTTTAATCCCATTTAATAGTCCTCCTTCCACTTTGTGCCTTAACTGTATAGATCATTTAATGTATTGCAAGATTTCTGCAGCTATGTCAAACTTACAAACCATCTTGAAGAAAAATTATTAAAAAGCTTAATATTTCCACAGTTGAAAATAACAAGATGTTTGAGAGTACAGGGATGGGTTTAATGTATGTGTGACACAGTAGAAGTATTATGGAACCGCTAGGAACCAAAACCTTCAATTTTTACCTTCCTTTTTTTAGCCCTTATTGGGTTTGTGCATGTGCATCAGATTTCAGTCTGAGAAATCTTCTGCACAGTTAAACTTAACTTGTACCTTTGGAACCTCAGCAAATCAACTGAATCACAAGGAGACAGCGGAAAGAAGAGTAGGTCTGTCACTGGAAGGCTCAGAAGTGGAGGTGGACCAAAACCTAAACTTTATGAACTTTAAGAAAAACAAAATAGGATAATTTCATTTTTCTAAACAAGCAGCTGGAAAAAAAAGGTAAAACATAAGGAAAACCAACAAAAATTTTAGACTAGGTATGTTGAATACAGTCCATAAAATATGATGTATGCCTATGGTCCCCAGGGACAGCATGAGAATACGTGCCAGTTCTCTTTGTTCATCTCCAGAGCACACTGCCATGCATACCTGCTGTTAGTTTCTTTCTGTGAAGCCTATGGTTGTCAGGCTACCTCCTTTTTGAAAAAAAAAAAAAAAAAAGAAAAAAGATTTCTGATAGCTTCTTAGTTTCTGTCTCACATACCATGGTATCATCCCTCATGCAAACTTGAGCTGTTACATATGTTTTGATAGGTAACTATATTGTCACAACCAAGCAAAATTGTTTAGGATTTAAAAAAAAAAAAGTTGATAATTTCTAAAAATGATCTGATCATTATGAACATGATATTATAAAGCACTATGAGAGATCCTTTATTGGCTGCCTCTTAAAAGAGCTGGCATGATTTTGTAGAGTACCACTTTTTCTTCTAACAGTTCATTACCCATTCTTTGTTGGTGATAAAACTAGAAGAAAATGGAAGTTCAAATAACTTTTCTTGCATATTACTTCACAAAAGCTCTTTCAAAACTGACTGTAATGGATTCAGCCTTAAAGTTATGTCAGAAGAAATAAGAAATTTGGCTTCATGAATTACTCATACAAAAAATAAAGTGAAATCAGAGCTCATGAATTACTTATAAAGGCAAGCTTAAAATCAATAAATTGCCTGTAATGCATACAGAAGCATTTTCTCCAAGTTTATAATATGCTGACATGATTTTTTTTTGTGAATGAGAGCTGTGCAAGACTATTAGCCTGAAATTACAGAATTATTTGTCCTCAGGGTTTATTTAAAAATGTCATTTAAATCTCTGCATTTGGTTGAGAATAAAAAATACATTGTGAAAGGCAGACAGATGTCCAAACCAAGAAACTAAGAAAACATTGCAGAGTGTGGTTCATAACATAAGTATCCCTGGAGATTCCAATTATTACTAGGTTAAAAATAATTTATGCAAAATAGTCAATGCTAAATAAAAGTTGCAAAATGAGAAAGAGGCTAAATGTTAATTTGAATGTTTAGTGTACTAAAATTAAATTCCAAGTTGGGGACGATTCATCATCCATCTGCCAGAAGGATAAGTAGTCTTTGTGTACAAAACCATTTACAGATTAAGAAAGTTGGCTTAATGAACTCAGTCTATCTCCTTTAAGAAGAAAAAGAAGGCCAGTACTTGAAATTCAGTTTCTTTATGGCTAGACAGCTGCTTTAATAATATTGTGGACCAAGGAAAATTTACATTTTCTGAATTTATCAATATTTATGCACCTAAATAGACACCTTTACGCTGTTATATTTGTGGATGAATGTTAAATACTGAAACAGTCAAAGTTAAGAATTGAGAACAACAGTATTCTGTCCTAGTGCAAACTCAGAGAAAGAACTGTCATGCTGGCAAAACAGATTATTTGAGTGAGATCTGTAACTATTCCCTTCTGTTTTATTAAAACAGGAGAATTTGGGAAAGCTGGGAACTCCAGAAGCATCTGAGAGAAGGATTCTCGGATGTGCTCATAGACAGAACAGGGGTTCACAACAGGTAAATATTGAATCATTGCCACCCAGATTTTTGCCACATAGTGCTCAGTGCATTGTTTTCCATGACCCTCTGCACTTCACTTGAATGATAAATGCTATTAACATATCCTATATTGTCTTCAGCAGCTTGGTGTGTCGCAGTCATTAACCAATGAATCTTCTATGTAATATTTTGTGAAAATGTCCCTTTATATGTGGTTTTGTAGCGTTAATTTTGGAAACTTTCATTAGTAATTGTTCTGTGGAGTACTGCAACCAATAACAGAACTTAGTTAAATATTGAATTGGACATTAGTATCAGTAAGAATTAGTAAGAACTGTACTCTAGCAGAAGCAAATGAAAAGCTATGCAATATCTAAGGAAGGACCTGTCTACATTCCAGAATTTGCAGCAGGGCAGCTGAGAAAATCAAATCCCCCTAATTACATAGATGCAGTTTGCTCTCTTACTCCATTGATTATGCAGGGTAATCATCTTCACAAAACCAAAATGGATAAAATTGGATCCAGCACATTGCAGTTGAACAGTAATCTTTTCCTGGTAAATATTTCTGTGCATTTTCAGGAATGTGTTTTTGCTTCCATTTACAGAAACATCGCAGCTGCCATTATGCAAATTTCTCCAATGTAGGCAGGACCATAAATAAGATGTGTTTATTTCCATATATATTTAGTATAATAATTGGAACAACAGAATTCAGAACAACAATTTTCAGAGAAAAAGACAACTCTCAGAAAGACTAAAAGCTCATTGATCAAAAGGAACGAGTAATAAATCTAGAAAATAACCAACTGTGTAGGCTCTATTATCTTATACCTTGCAGCTGTCAAAGTCATCAGGAAACAATTAGCAACTGGATGCAGCAGTATTTTGCATCATTATTATTGACTTCCCGCTTCAGGACGCTGCGTTCAGCTTGTCACACATTAGCTTACAGCTGGCTTGCGGGAGCTGTGCAAGTTTTTTAATTTAAGATAAATGAGTTGTTAATAAAAGGTTTGACCACACAGTGAACAAAACAAAAATAAAAGCTATAAATGAATGGCATTACCTGCCACAAACTGAGCACATCATAAAGAAGTGGAGTTATGTGATGATGTTTTTAAACTGTTCCATACATTATACAAACAAGACACAAGAGTTTAGATTTTCCAGTAAGCTTGACTAGTATATCTTACTTAAAATAATTTTAAGGCTTTTATTATTATTTGTTCAGTGTGGAAGTCCATTCTTTTGGGTTTCTAGAACACCCAACTTGAGTGATTTTAAATTCTAAGAAAAATACAGGCTTGAGAAAGGAAATCAGGAATACAGAATTTACAGGTTAATCAAATGAATTAATTCTAAATTCACAATAAGAGGACAGGCTTGAAGGGGATCATAACTGTGGACAAGAAAGAGCTGTACACATCTGATCTGGCATATAAGGCAATATATGTTACAATATCGAAGTGATTATATGAAGACCTTTAAAACAAGGAAGACAAGCTGGGAAAACTTGATAAATGTTAATATGTAAAAGCTACATAAAGGTGAACAGGAGAGGATATATTTCAAAAATTAACACATTCTTGTGAACTTTGGCAATTTGTGGTTCAACATGTATGTGAAGTACAAACTCAGTACTAGACAGCATCTGACACATAAGTGTCTTAATGCTAAATATCACACATATATAAGATACCTTATTTCCCTTAACTAAATATAGGGATAATAAGAAGCAATGAATGGTAGAAAGTGTCTACTGAGGAATGATCAGTGTGGTTACTGTTGCCTAACCAAAAAAAAGCTGTGGGATTTCCTTCTCAGAAGCTCTTATGGCCTTTGTTCTTCACTTGTAAACTGTACCATGTGGCAGTTTGTCTATGCATAAAACCCATCTTGCTCTTCCACAGACCCTCTGGATTTGTTGTCTCTAGATTTAACTTTACTGGGGCTTAGAAAGGGGAATCTGTATTTTTAATCTGTTGTTGGTTGTGGTGATTGTTTATGCAGCTGCTGTGGCAGCTCATAATAATATAATATGACCTGCATTTACTCTTGCTGTCTGTAAATCAGACCTGTCAGATGCCTACTATTAACTTTAGTGAGTAAACAACAGAGTTTATTGAAGAAATTACTGTACATTGTATCCATAAATGAGTATTGTTCTTTCAAAGGTTATTTTAGGCAAATTACTTTCAGGTCACCCATTAAATTCTTAGAAAAGAGGCAGGTTAGCTAAATGCATTATTTAAATCATGTTAAGGAACAATAAATCCAAGTGCTTCTAGCGTAAGTATGATACAAACAAAGCATTTAGATGAGCTCTTACAGAAGAACCATGGCCATGAAGTTGAAAAGATGCTAAGTATTATACCCAGCAGTAATATTCATGGAGGCATTCAGAACGCAGAGGTCTGATCTGATTAAAACTGTGGACTGGGATGGCCGAAATGGAGTACCAATCTGGCAAATAAATGGCTTCGGGCTGTGTTAAAAAAGAACCATGATGCCCTTTCCCTTTCCTCTTTAATCTGTGATTAAAAAAAGAAATCTGACAACAAAAGAATGAGAGGAGGCTTGAGCAAGATCAGCACTGGTGTTCTTATCATTAGTGAAAGCTTTCTGGGGGCTGCTGACCAAACCTGGCACTGGGAATTTGCAAAAGGTTCCACGTGACTCTTCTAATAAACACCCCAAACTTGTTTTGAGTATTTAAATCAAGAGCTGCAGGTTTTTGGGGTTTTTTTGAAGTTCATGATTCAGGTAGTGTCATATTAGTAGAATTTTACACAGAGAACAATTTGCCCAGTTAAAGCTAAAATTTATCAAATGGCTTTGGAATCAGTTTCTGCATTATATGTGGAATAATCAAATAATATTGTTGGAAGAAGGAGTATGACTTTTTCTTCTGTAAAGTTATAATATTTAACATTAGAAAAATTGTTTTGTGGTTAGTTGCAGCCTTACATCATTTCAAGCTACATGGTTATTAAGCACATCAGAATGACTGCAGTCAGTTTTCTAACACCTCTCCCATTTGTTTTGTCAGAGAATGAGACATGAATGAAGAGAGAAATATTCTTCAAAGTTGGTATATATAATTTAATTCTTAGTAATTCTTGAACGCAGATGATTTGGGTGCCCTTTTTCAATCATTATTATTGGAAAAATATCCTAAAGCCAGGGTATCTATGGGATACCAATAAACAAGCACTGTTACACAGTTCTGGTACGGTTATCAATCTAAGATTTTTGGAGGGCACAGTCTGATGATTGGACATTTCTGTGATTTATTTTCTAACAAAAAGTGTCATCTTTTCATCCTTTGTAAGGGTTAGTTACATATAGTACCACCCAGGTTAGTTGTCAGGGTAATTTGGATGAGCAGACAAAAAATTCTGGGCTGATGTGTGAACTTCTGCTTAGGGTAAAAGCCTGGGAGATAGGATGCCTTGCCTTCATGCAGACTATAAAAATGCCTAATTGTGATATGTCTGTATCTCCAGAAGAATTTTTTTTTTTTTTTTTCAAAACTTGCTGGAATATTGAGGTGAAAAACATGAGATAATATTATGATCACAGATTCTAAATTACTTGTGAAAATTGCCACCTGGATCATAATCCTACATATTAGAAATGGATTAATGTAAATGAAGGAAGTATATCATTCTAGAGGCCAATTGCTGACACTTTTCCTATTTTTAGCTCTATCCTAGACACATTACATGACAGGAACATGGACAAGGGTCACTTTAGGTGTGCTGGTAAAACAGTGGTGTCAGGAGCATGCTTTGGTATGCTTGAATGAACTGATTACAGTTAGAAGATGAGCTTTCAGGATTTTTTACTACCATTGGTGATCTCAAGTGGGAGGAAGAATAATAAAAAAAAAAAAGCCTGTCTCAGCCATGAAATTCCTCCAAAATTAGAAGGACTGGTTTTAGTACCTTTTTATAGTACATTTTGTATGTTCCAGAGTTAACCCATTGTTTACCAAGCATTCTGTAAAATTCATTCAGAACACTACTGAAATAAAGTTAAAAAATATTTTTTCTCTTTTACTATTTTCTCTATTTTTAATTGAATAAATTAATTTCATTGAGGGTCTTGGAGGAAAATTTTTGAAATAAATACTTGTTCATCTGATATTTTTTCCCCCCATTTTTAGTACCAATATTATTCTACTTTACATTGGACAAGCCTGAATCTATTCACAAGTAGTTCAACAGTGTAGTTTTTATGTGTTGCTTTAGGAAATAAGAATGAATATCAGAATAGTTATTAAGAAGAACTATACTTTGCTTGGAAAGCTTGTGTATGACTTCTTCAAAAGAGCAGGTTGTTTAGAAAAGTAGTAGAAGAAATGTCTTGAAGGTAAATTTTATGCTATTAAAATAATTTCTTACTATATATAATTTTCTATCTCCATAGTGTTTCCAATATAGAATTAATATTAATTATAATTTATTAGAAAATTATAGTACTTGAGTACCTATACTTCTCCCTCAGCCAACTGAAATACTTTTATTGAACAGGTAAACTTGTTGCCTTAATGAAAAATATTTCAGTAAGAAAGCTGGAACTGTAACAAAATTTAAAAGTAATATGAATTCAAAAGACCCATTTTTAGCCAGCTTTCCTCTGAAATCATGCAAGTGAAGTGATACACACAGAACACTCTGCTTTGTGTTTTCTTCCTTCAAGCCAGCCTTGTATTTTTTTTAACTGAGTCTTAGAAACACAAAATAATTAGAAAGGACCTCAGAAGGTCATCCAGTCTCACCCATCTGCTCAACACTGAGAGTACTTCAACAGTGAATCAAGATACTTGGGGAATTGTCTAGTTGATTTTTTTAATACCTTGAATTTATTTTGTTTTCTGACTCTTCTCTTAAAACATGAAATTTTTTTTTGTACCTCTTCTCTCCCTAAAGAAACAGTTTTACCATTATCCACAATAAACAACACAGTTAACAAATGGACTTCAATGGAACCTATTCAACATTCAAGCTTAGTGGCTTCAAAATCACTTGTCTCAGGTATTATTTGGAGCATATCTGAACAGAAGATGCATACAGGCAAAACTTCAGCTTTTCCTAGTCTGAGCTGGCAGGATGTGGTGGAGTACTGAAAATCTCTTCCAGATCAAGAAACAGGTGTGATCTATTAAAGTGATTTGTTTGTATTTACTTAGCATCCAAGTACAAGGAGATTTTCAGTGAGGCAGAGGTTTAGAAGTACAAAGTAACTCTTGAAAATGAGATTTGAGAGCCAAAGTCACTTAGGAATTTCTGAAAAAATTACTCTACTTCATATATCCCAAATTTGTGAATATGAAGGAGGCTGACAGACTTACAATGAAACTACTTATATAAAATTACAGCATTCACATAGCTCTGAATTTTATTCATTCTTTTCTGTGAAATTACCTAAAAATGTTGAAAAATAAGTGAAATAGAAAGGAAAAAGAAGACCTCTAAAATTCCTTCCTTTTCCTTTATGATCAAACTTAGTGGTACCCTACTAGACTGTAATTTTTTTTTTAAAGTGATGGAATATTTTCATACACTAAGAACATTTGTTTTTAATTAATAAAAAATAATCTTGCAGGTAATACAGCAGCCCATTGGAAGTGCTCCTGTTGCACACCTGTCTGATCTTGAAGAAAGATAAGGGAATTGTCTTCTCCAAACTAGTGTATCCTCTAGGGCTAAATGATTTATTTAGTTTTACTGTAGATACAACTGGTGCTTGATAGACAGTTATGAAACTAGTTCCTTGACCCAAGGACCTTAGCTTTGCAGAAAGGGAATTTATTTCTTGCTTCCTTCATTAGTGCGTTCTTCAGGGATTTACTCTTTGCAAAGTTGAACTTCAGAATTTTCTTTGATTTCCCAGTTTTCCTACTTGCATAACTACTTTTATTTTTCCTCTTTGATGTGTAGATATTGAATTATTATTATGTGTATATTGAATTATCTTCTATCCATAAACAGAATTAATCTACAAATAAGTAATATATTTAATAATTTAAAAAATCTTATTTAATATTGTTGTTGTTTGATTTGCTTTTTAAACCATCTTCATGCATAGGACTTCAGTTAAAAGAAATTAAGCAACTTTATTAGCCAGGATCAGAGTACCTTTATACCACCAGCATTGCCTTAATGTTTTGCATATAGTAGCTATACCTGGACACAGTGCTAACTCAGAGGGCCCAATACTATCTTCCCACACGGGGTGATTTCTTTATCCACTGGAATTGATAGAAAGTTGGATTTCCAGAGATATTGGCAGTCTAGAGAGTTGCATTTAGCTCTTGAGGTGTTTAAGAGCATAAGACTGTCTGTGTTGTGTTAAAGCAAAGACCCTTCAAGTTCAATACACTTCTCCAGGGATAGAGAGAAGCACACACTTTTAAGACCAGAAGAATAAGATGAGAAACCCTTTTCCCCTAGTATATTTTTTCTGGTGTGCAGCAGTTTAAGAATTTTTGCTTTTAGTATTCCATGATCAATTTCTAGTCTAGAAAGTCCCAGTGGCGGTAGTGGGATGCAACTTTGCTGGAGTGGTCCAAACCTAACTTCTCCCTGGTCAAGTCCCCATCCCTGGAGGTATTTAAAAGATGTGTAGATGAGGTGCTTAGGGAAATGGTTTAGTGGTGGGATGGCAGTGTTAGGTTAATGGTTGGACTTGATGATCTTAAAGGTCTTTTCCAACCTAAACGCTTCTATGATTCTAAGTTGTAGGGACAGACAGGGGAAGACCCCAACTGGGGACATCAGGCAACTCCAATTTTTTGGAGTTACTTTGATAAAAAAGTTACTTGGGCCAACTAATTTAGGTTCCCAATCTGGTTTTCATTACATAAATTAAAGAGTGACCATTATACAACAAGTTCATAGAACAGTGGTATTCTATTGTGTCTATTGAATGATGTGTTCCACTTAGGTTTTTAGAACTTATGTATTGTGAAGTAGATGCGTGTGCCCGGGTGGGCAGGAACAAATTTCTAGATATATGAGGTGGCTGAATGCTGAAGAAACTACTGGGTATATACATGCAGCTCACTGGTGTAGCTGAAAACTATATGCTGTTTGTTGTTTTTTTTTAAATAGTACGTTTTATTATATTGTATACTGTATAAATATTCATATTTTTTGTAGCTCTGCTACAGTGTGTTGCTCAGAATGTCTTCACAGTGCAAACTGGACTAAACTACTTTTATTTTTTTTTGGATCACTACTAAGCCACAAGAGTTCTTTGACACATTTCTTTTTCATATCAGCCATCTACTTTTCAATAATATGCAATTAACTCTCTCTCATGACAATCTGGTGTCATTTAGCCGCTTAGTAAGCTATCACAAAATGAAAAGCAAAACAGCACTGAATTCCAGTGATGCTCGTGATTGTTATCCTATTATAAAACCATTTCTGCTTGTCAAAACATGACATATTGACTGCCCAATCTTAAAAAGAGCAAACTCGACTGTGATGCCATATGTTGTTTTGTGCCTCTTAATAGTGGAATGTGTGTAAGTGTGCCTTGTTTGGACATTCATTACTATAATTTACAACTCCCCAAAAACAGAACTGGTGAAAAAAATATGCTGAAGGCTATTACACTGAGAAAGCTCTGATACTGTGTCAAGTAGTAAGGCGAAGTTTACTGGGTGGACTTACCTGAACAGAAATGAACTCCGAGAGCTGAATCCACAGCCTATAAATCCTGTATACCTTTTTTTTATGTGAATAAACTGTATGCAGCGACGAACAATACTGTTTTAAAAACTCCCAGAGATAAAATTAAAGCTGGTATATGAGTGGGTTTTTTTAGGCTTAAGTTCTGTCAGTAGTTCTGCCCTTCTCAAATCCCCATCTCAGGACTGAAAACACCAGTCTGTTGTGGGCTGAAAATGAGATTAACTGACCAGAAATTCTGCTGCAGTTCTGATCTTCACTGAGCCCTCCTTCCTTAAGAGTTTGAGTGAAGGAAAGGGGGAAAACTGTCTTGATTTAAACTGCTTATAATATTGCTCCCAGAAGCTGAGAAACTTTTGGCTTAAAAATACATTTCTCCTGTTATATACCTCTGGTAGAGAGCATGAAATACTTAATGAAAAATATTTTAGCTATTGTCATTTGTGCTAATTAGTTGTATTTTTAATGAATAATGAGTACCCATGGCCATTTCACCAGCTTCTGGACAAGTAGAGGGAGAAACATCACTATACATACAGCACTTCATGTATGAATTGCACTATGTCCCAATAAAAAATTCCTGAAGTCTTCAGAAGAGACATTATTTTTGCATATGAATTCAGAGACTTTTGCAGTGACTTAAAGACCCCAGTTTTTCCCATTTGTGTCTACTTTCAGACATGATTTCATAATTCACAAACTGGGATCTTTTTGTCCCTGTAGGTCTCAGTAAATGTTTGCTTTCACTCATGCATAGACAGTGCTTTTGGCATTCAGAGACAGAGCTATGTTACATTACTTCACTATCTTACATCTTCCTGTAAAGGAGATTTAACTGTCTCATCAGGAAATTTTAAATGTGAGGTTGTTCTGCAGCAAAGAAATAATTATACCACTACCTTTCCTCCATATTTCTTGTATAAGGGAGAAGGTTGTATCTAAAGGAAAGGGGGAGATTAACTGAGAATGAGTGAGATGCCTCATTGCTATGCTTTTCAGTAATATCTCTTTATACACCAGCTACTTGCAACTTAATGAATAAATTATAAGTAAAAGCAATCTCCATATTATTTATTGTTGATTTTAATTTCTTTAAGCTCTTTTCTGAATAGATTTGAAATTGAAAATATCTTCATAGTTAAAGTATTTCCTATTGTCTGGAAAAGCAACAGAAAACTGAAATGAGGTATCTCTATCATCACTTTAAAAAAAAGGGAACCAATAAATTATTTTTAAATAATTAAAATCACTGATGTTCAATTATATCATGATGGACTCTTTTTTAGATATTTCAAATGATAATATTGTAGCATTTTTATTTAACTACCATAAAGCAAAGAGGGTTGGTTTTTTCACAAATATATTTTCAGAATATTTATGGGACAATTCTGTCTTTGACAGACAGTTATGCTCCCACACAGTCACTTACACATAGCAAAGTGTATAACATTGCCACTGTATGGCTTTTATCATTCAGTGATATAGCTGGAATCCTGAATGAGAGGAAAAGTTAACAGTTACTTGCCTCATAATGAGAAAGTCTGTTTCTCGTCCTGACATTGTCAGCATGCTTCTGGAGGAAGTGTTGAAAATACTTAGTCTGAAGATGAATTTCTCTGGAAATTTGCAATATGTAAATACATTCGTATAAGAAATAGACTTTTGGTTTTCATCATAAAAAATACCAATAAATGTTCTATTCCATGACCAGTTCATTGAGGCTAAAGATACTAAGAGTGTCAATGTTAGGTCATAATACTTACCATCCAAAGATCTAGGTGATTCTCTATATTAAACCTGCTTCAGGCCCTACCTGAAAAATGCAGCCTGAGTACACAGAGAAAATGAACTATTGGTTTAAAAACCACAATGAAACAAAAAAACAAGCCTCTAGAAAATCTGAACAAACTTCACTTCAGTATAGATTTTTATTCCTGGACAAAAATTGCATCAGTGTGCAGCTCAGATTTTTTGAATTTCATAGTTCATATATGGTTCATATAAGGGACATTTTAAATCTCTATTGTATTGTCCTACTATTTTTAACACATTAAAGAATTTATTTCACCTTTTCAACATGGCTGTCACCTACCATATTCTGACTTCTCTGCAGGCCAACATTTAAATTTACCCTGTCTGCACTGATTCATTCCATGCATAAGCATCACAAACACTTCAGTTAAACCGTCTGGTTTTTACTACAACTTGAAATAAAGTTGAATCAGTAGTGTCTTGCTCCTGCAGAGACTCTGTTTTAGCTCCTGTTCTTGTAACACTTAGAGAAATTGATTTTCATTTCTGTAATAGCTTTGAAGATTTTTTTTCCTCTGCAATATTAGGGGTACTTTATTGGTAGAATGCCTTTTATCCACAAGGGAACTTTCCTTCTTTACAGTAATAAAAAGAATAATAAAAGAAAACGAGGGGCAAAAGTTGTAATCATGACAAGAAAAAGTGGAAATTAAAATTAGGATCGTCCAAACGTATAAAAACACAATTAAAAAAAAAAAGAACAGGAGAAATTTTTGACACTGTGAAGAGCCACTCATAAAAAAAAAACCACAAACACAAGCTACATAGAGGCTAGAAAATACATCTTCATCCTATTTATTCCTATAGGAATGAAGCTATGGAATCACTTTGCTAATCTGCCCGTATCCCGGAGCTAAATTTTGAGGAAAAATGGCCCATTTCAACCTGATATGCATCAAAGTAAATTAAATTCTCATTAATTTACTTTTCACTAAAAGACATCAAAGGATACAGACACACAGAATAGTATTATAAACATGACAGAAAAAGCTGAAAATGGAGCTCTTGTCTTCTCAGGCATCGGAATTAGCGTTTTCTTCTGCTTAGATAATCTAGGGCTTAATGAATCATAAACTCTTCAGTATTATTTCAGGCAAAACATCTCTTGCGATTTGCTGGGATGTAATAAGTTTATACGACAGTCTTATAATTCAGAAAAGACCATTATCCACAAAACAAATCTGTTGGAAAGCAGATTTCAATGGTTCTGGTGCTTACAGATTCTTCCTCCTTCCTCCCCCTCCTGCCCCACCCTGCGCTAGGAGATTACATATACTCAAACTCTATTAAGTAGAAGAGGCTAAAAAATATTACAGTAGCATTTAGAAGATTAAGGATCTGCTAACTGTGAGGATTTAAATTTAAATTGTAGTCCAGCTTTAAAATGTAATTCTTTCAGTAGGGGATGCACGCAACAACCCATGGATTATTGAAGGTGAAGGTCTCAAATTCTTGTGTTTATACTGTATGATTGGTTAGAGGAAGAAATAAATAGACTGGTGAAAGAATATTGTATACAGGGAGAATTCAAAATAGAGAAAAAATCTGTGAGGAAAAAATCTCTGATATAGATGAATCTGGTTAAAGAGCAACTTCACTTGAACAGTTAGAATGGAATAATAGTATTGCCAATTGGTCAGAATTTCCGCATTCTGGAACATGTGGAGTGAAAACATGCTCTCCAGAGTGTGAGCTAAGGCACTTTTTAGCAGCCTGGGGCGGGGTGTGTGTGTGTGTGTGTGCTTGGGCCAAGTCCTTTAATTTGCCAGATTCAGCCAGCTAGACAGAAACAATGTCCTTACCCATCTTCTCAATCTCTCCAAATGTAAAATCTTAGTTTTTGATCCCCAAATGGCCATTTTCTTATAATTCTGTTGTGGTGACATAATTCATAAAATTATTATTTTATTTCAATCCATATCAAAACCAAATCTGAATATTGATATATTGGGCTGGGCTGAGATGGAGTTAATTTTTGCCCATAGCAGCACTCATAGTGCCGTTTTTTCTATTGGTAGCTAGAAAGGTGTTGATAACACACTAGTGTTTTGGCTACTGCTGAGTACTGCTCACACAGCACAAAGGCTGTCTCTCCAATGTTCCTACCACCACCAGAGGGCTGGGGGTGGGCAAGGTCTTGGGAGGGGGCACAGGCAGGACAGCTGACCCAAACTGACCAAAGGGATATTCTACACCATATGACGTCAGCTCAAATATAAAAGCTAAGAGAAAGGAGGAGGAATATTTTTATGATGTTTGTCTTCCAGAGCAAATGCTATGTGTACTGAAACTCAGCTTACAGGGAAGTGGCTGGACATCACCCATTAATGAGAAGTAGAGAATAAAATCTTTATTCTCTTTTTGCTACTGCACGTGGCCTTTGCTTTTGTTTTTATTAGACTGCCTTTATTTTAAAGCAGGAGGTTTTTTTGTCTTTTCCATCTCATTTTCTCCCCACCTTTCCTGCTGGGGGGGAGTGATAGAGCCGCTTGGTGGCACCTGGCATCCAGCCAAGGTCAGCTCATCACAATTGAAAAACTAATATGCAACAACATTATTTCTTCTATTTTCAGTCTTATTAATTGTGTTACAGGAGACAAGATGATAGCTGCTTGTCATTTTTTTTGGTAGTAACTCCATTTGCTATTATTGATGCTGAACTGCTATTTATTTATTTATTTGTTATATTTTCCCTCATTATATGAAATACATACAAACCTGAGTTTTTCAAAGATGAAACAGAAGCAGCGACACAGTGCAGACATAAATAGATTAACAACTTCTTATCAACAACCATTGCCATCACTGTTAATACAACAGCATTTAGAATCATGAAAATACAGTTCATTTGAATGCAAATCAGAACGTTAAATCTAGACCAGGAAAGTATATAACTTGCAGTTCTGCTCAGATGATTGTTTCTGCACATTTAAGCATAAGTATTATTTTCCTCTATCAATATATAATTCAGTGTTTATTGAAGAGAAACAGTTTTTAATTCTCTAAATACTATTCAAGTATGTACTGATATAATAACTTTTTTATGTTTTATATTGTATAACATAAAGGGCTTCAGGTTCCAAATTTTTAAGTTTTAATTGCTTTTATTGATTGTCACATTCTATCATGTTTGGTTTTAAATTAATATGGTTGGGTAATTAACTACATTTCCCAGATGACTGCAATGTCTTTTGTTGTTTTTGTATACTATAGCTTTGCAAACCAGTGTTTTCAATTACAGAGATGTTCTTTCAAGACGAACTGTAATGATGCCATATCTAACTACAGTTTTTTTCTGTCTGAAAATCATTCTTTCAATAGAATACTAAAATATATACAGACATTTGAAAGTCTGACGAGAAAAGAATTACAAAATGCCTGCACACATATAGAATCGTCATTGCTTGTGGTCACTTTATCTCTAAAGACAGCCATAGCAAAGACCTTTCATCTTTTCCAGTGTGATGAGTGCAATCAGTAATGGTAATTAAAAAAAATTATGGTTAAACCTTGGAGCACTATTTAAAAAAAAATAAAAACCAACAACAAAAGAACAAACTAAAGAAAATCTCAGAGTACTTACAAGAGAAAAACATGATAATGTACAGAAATTTGTTTTGGTCAGCTCACTACCATGCTGTTCCATATTTTTTTGCATATTGAAAATAATGTCTTAACATACCTTGTCTATAAGGCCTTGGAGAGGACAGCCACCATTGTTTTTTCAATTGAATTTGTATTTTGAAGGAACCCTGAACTGAAGGAAACATCAGATGACTGATTTAGGCTAGCTATAGTCCTGCCAGAGAGGGCAGGCCTCTTTCTCTCTTCTTTCAGAATGCATTTCTCCTCTATAACTGAATTTCCTAGAGAAGCAGCAGAGGTGATGGAGATGCAAGATGTGAGCCCCACCTCCAGCTGATCTGGAGTCACTTCATAGTAGTCCTGGAAGGTAAAAGCAAGGTGAAGGTGAAGAATCATTTTGTGAAATTCTAGCTAGAAGGTTTTGCATATCGGAACTATATTGCTGGGAAGGTAAGGAGACTTTTACTTCCCTGTTAATAAGTGAAAGAGGATGATGAATCACATCAGGTGACAAAAGTACTGTGATTCTAAACATCTGAATTGTCAAAGAATGCCAAGTTTCTTATCTATGATATCAGTCTTATATGTGGCTCTGCATGTTCTACAACTGGTCATCCACGTGCTTCCCTGTATCCTGCTCCTGACCCTAGATGGTATTACTGACTCTTCAGACCAGATAGTTGGATAAACTAGTATGTGTGTTTCTATCCTTTCCCAGGCTGTTTGTATTCCTCTAAATTGTCAGCAAAGTGCAGGGCAGAACAGGACTGTGGTGCTTAGGATGGAGATGCAACTACAAGAGGAAAGAAAATGAACAGAATCTCTGTGGAATTCTGTCTTAAGAAGTCAATCAAAACCAAAACCTCCATCACCAGTGTAGGCAGAGTGGCCAAGAGATAGTGAAGGTGAAGACACAATGAACCACTTTTCTTCCATCTAGTCTTTTACTGACTGGAAAAATTAAAAAATGACTAACTAGCATACAGTGTACTTTACTCCAGTATGCTATCCTAACCACTGTTATTATTGATCTAAAATAAAAACTGTTGACCATTGTGGACTCCATAAATAAAGACACAAGTACAGGCTATATCTTTATGGATGAAAAAAGATGCTTAGCTATATTTTCAGTAGTTAACTGGCAAAGGAAACTATAATGGGAAAGGGAAAATTTTTTTTCTTCCTTAATCTTATTGCATGTTAAATCTAAAAAGCTATTAAAATACATTAGAAACACAAAGACAAAATTCTGATTCAGAAGATGATCCCTCTTCATTAAGGAAATGTAAAGAAGTGCTTCACGTAAGTCCAATACAGAAACTGTCTGTAAGTTTCATTAGAATTAAGAATGTACTTCTGGTGATAAAAATGTTTCTCTTTTCTCTTAACCTTTCCTGTGTTTTTGTGTGCATTGCCATGGGCTGTTCATGTGTCCTCATTGCAGTTACTGCTCAGGTTGCCTCACTCATGGCTGCCTAATCTCCTGCCTCCTCTTTCAGTTGTGGATAACCCTACTACCTCAGAGGTGGGAGGTGACTCTGTGCAAGAGATTTTATGTGGGCTTTGCATTTCATATTTTGAAAGCTGCTTACTAGTATATCTTAGTTTTAGTGTGTTTCTCTTATGTTTTTTTTTAATTTCTTCTAATTTTGTATACACTGATGTGCTGGTCTATATCACCAGTGTCTATGACCAGATGAAATGAAAGCTTATGATGCAGCACTGTGCTTCTGTCGCTGGAAAGGGCTAAGAGCTTTGACACAACCACAGTCTTCAAACCCCAATTTATCTTTTTTTGTGTAGAAATCCTTGATTGTTTCATCTTTCCTTTCCCTCAGGTTAACTAATATGGATTTATATCAATAGTTTATAAATAAAAATTTTTCTGTGAATTTGCAATGGGGTGATGTGAGACGTGGAGAGAGAGAGGCAGATCATTCCTATGTGTGTGGGGCTGGCCAACAGCGTAGCTGGTCTAAAAATGACCATAGTTTCTATCTCATTTCCTCAATGTCCAAAACTCAACAGCAGACTTGCAGTTAGGTATGGGCAGAAAGAAAATTATTATTTTTATCTTGTTACATCAAACAGTATAATAAAACAAGAGAAAAAGGGAGCATTGAGAAATGCTTGGGAATGATAACAAAAAAATGGTAGTAAATTTTAACTTTCACATTCTTCTGACCTCTTTTCACTCTTACAAGTCATCATGGCAAAAGGTGAAAAAATGCTTTTAAAACTGCTGTAAACTAAATATTTGTTAAATAAAGTGTTATACAAAGGTATTACATTATTTATATCAATATAAGGTAAAAGAAGGGGAATACAATTCAGGTAAGAGATTGTTCCCAAAATGAACTATACAACTTACAGCATCAGGTTTTATAGCTGTATTATTATTGATAATGAGGCTTACTTTGTTTTGTTAAAATCTGTACACTGAGTAATATGACATCGTTATAATTCTGAATCTGGAAGAACTTGTGCTAATTGAAAATTTTACATTTACTAGAGTGAAACAGCTTTTTCTCAGCCTAGATATACCAGCAAACATGCTTACAAGTTGCTGTCATTTTAAAAGAACTATACTTGTGCAGAATCATCTTTTGTCTTATGGGAATGCCATAAATGCTGCTTATAGAAAGCAGAAGATCTGCAGCTGCTCATGCTGGCATACAGTTAGTGTGTCTGCTTCCCCAGAAAATGAAGGTCTGCTTTGACTTCTGTGTTTTTGTCAACCTTGTGGTCCCTGGCACATACAAATCTCTGGGTACTCGTGCAACAAAAGTAACTTGCTGTTTTATGAAATAACTTCTTGCGGCAGTACTACTTTTCCTCTCTTCAATAGTGGTGCTTCTTTGAGTAGGAATGCACTTTGTACTTTCATAGATGATAATAAATAAAACATATCTTAAATTGGCACCCAGAAATTTTAAAAACCAGGTTAGTAGGAAAACACATCAGGAAGATGGATGGTCTGGTATAGTTTAGTTTAGACCATACACTAACAGGTTTAAAATAAAGCATTTGAGAGAGAAATGTTAAGTGAGCTCATCATGAAATGCAGGGCTTTATCAGTTCTTTAGCCTATGTTATTCTAATAAGATTGTGTCTTCTAATGTACCCTTTCTGCTGCTAAAGGCTGTATGATTTGGTGTGCTGCATTTAGATATTTTTCTTATGAAGTTGCCCATCTCACTGCCTACAGAGAAATTTGGGTTTTGCTACAAGTTGTAATGCTGAAGTTAACTAAACTTAGGTTATTTTTTGTAACATGCAGTGATTCTGATTTGATGGACACAAGAAGTTACCACTTTTAATGTATTTTTAAATAACTACAAAGATTGTGGCAGAAAATCTGAAGCAAAGACAATTAACGTTTTCTCACTAGTCTGACGTGAATTTCTTTGTGTACATCTGTCATTAGAGAGAAAGCAGAGAAACAGAGTGTGTGTGTTTTGGTCAGACAGGGTTCCTTCATTATTTGCTGCTTTATTAAAAGTAGAACTAGCCTAGGAAATGTAGTGGTCAGATGCTGTACACAGAAACGAGTGCCAGTGCCTTATGGTTTGGAGTGGTGTGTCTTATTTCACAGCATATGTTAGCTATAAATAGACACTGTCATATGTATTCTTTTTTTTTTTTTTTTTTTTTTGACATGCCTTTTATTCTCAGGGACTGCCATCATAAGAATTTTGCATTCAGTAGCCTTGAAACCAGTGGAAAGATGATTTCTTGTTTCACCAGCTTTGGGATCAGGTATAAGTTTTCTGACTAAATGTATTTGTCAGTGAATGTTTTTAAGGCATTTGGAGAACAAAGCTAATCACACACAGAGGTATAATTTGCTGTTTCATTTTGTATTTTACAGATTTTCTGTAGTACATCTTTTATAGACTGGGAACATAATTTTGATTTAGTACTCCACCTTGCGTAATATAATGCAAATATATATTCAAACTGAGAACAAAATATTGTTGGGAATTGAACCTTACAAGGGCTGACAGATATTGCACACACTGTTAAAGCATAGATAACTGCCAGACTCTAGGATAGTAAATCTTATTCAGAATGGAAGTCACAAAAGGATTGCCAAGGAAAGAAAAAAAATGAAGCAATATAAAATTCTAAATGAAGAAAACAGTCCAAGTAAAAGAAAACAGGTTTTGTTTATTACTTAAGAGTTGTTGCAGGATACTGTTGAACAAAGAGAAAAATATTTAATTGATTATATGTTAAATGTAACAGTTATGAATAAAGATAACTTTCAATTAAATTGTTCTTCTATCTTTGTCTCAAAACAGCAGAGGATGTGTTTTGATCCCCTTGAAAGAAGGGGTAATAATACACAGGACAGTGAAGAAAGTTGCTCTGCTATGTATACACATTAAACAAGTGCAGTGGAAAAAGTGAAATTACCCAAATGTTTATGTACCTCCGCCGGTCTGGCAGATTGGCTCACTGTGTCAAAGAGCTTCTAAGCACAGTGCCTAGAAGTTGTGTTGGGCTAGAACTTCAGTACTGCAACTGAGTAACACACCTCTGATCCCAGCTCTCGGACATTCCACAGTGATGTTGTACAGAATTTGGTAGACCAACATTTCTTATATGCAGAAGCATTGTTTTCGAGGTACAGTTTTTGAGGTACATGAAGCAAATATGACAGCATTACAGGAACAGTTTAGAACACCAGACTACAGACATATCCTTTTCTTGTTTTTCTTTTTTCTCACTATTTTTACCTTCTACTGTGCAGAAATGGACTTGGTAATTACATCTCAAAACTATGGAAAACAGAGCCTGGGGCAGATTTAAATGCAAAGCTTATATGTAGCTATAGTTGTTACCATAAATGAAAAATCAAGAGATAATGACCCGGAAAATAAAAAGTCTGGAGAAGGCAGCACAGGATCTTGTCTCATTGCATATACATATATATCTTGTGAGATTTCAGGGGTCTTTACCTTGTGCTTTGTGACTTAAACAAAACATAGATTTGATGCTGCCACACACTGTATTTCGTAAACTGATCCCACAGTTAGATCTGTTGAGAAAAAGCCTATGTAAGATTGTATTTTTTTTTCAGTTTTCCCCTTGTATTTAAGTTATGAATTCTGGAACTTCCTAAAGAAAAGTTGGATTTTTGGCTGTGGAATTTCCTCTAGGACTTCAATAAGACCATAACCTGAGCCTACTTCATAGAAATGCAGTATGCCAGAGTACCTCTTTGACCTCTGGGCCTTTTTCCCCATATATTCCTACGTGAAACAATTTTATCCCTTTACAGGGTGATTCCTATCTTTTTTTTCCAGGATGAATGAGAAAGTTATTTTTTGTGTGCAATTTCACTAAGAAGTTCTTTGAAGTCAAGATTATATTCAGAATTCTTATGCAGGAAGATGCTATGTGTTGTACTCTGAAGTTTCACCAGGTCCCTGTTGTACATGAAGAAGGACTGGTTTAGGGAATCTTTGTATGACCCTTCTACATAGTTATTTCGGGCTATTTTTGTGATTCCTCATTACCCACAGGAAGTTTAATGGTGATAACACCCACTATTAAAGCTGCCTGTATTCTAAGATATTTGTGTTAACTGAGTATGAAGGGTATTTATTTTTAGGTTTTCTTGTAGCTCTGTAGCTCTTAATTTTTTGTATGTAATATGATCTCTGCTCTGTGGTCAGCAATTTATAATTAGTAATCTGTTATTTAAACAACTGTGTAAAACCTAAAGGTATGAGAGTAGAGAGCAGAGCCTGTGTTCTTGGCAAATGCAGAGGGAACCTAGGCTACTAATAACATTCAGTTCAGACATGACTTCTAACCATCTTTTCACTAAGGTTTGTACCTTGGGCAACAGAACCAAGATAAATTTTTATTTACGACTGCCTGACTTACCAATGCTTCTTGAAAGGTTGTCCGTACCATCTTAATAAATGTAACCAAACTCTCCTATTAGCCAAATGAATTCAAAATGTTTAGGTATATATTGCTGGGTTTTTTTGTGGGGCTTCTATGAAATATGTATCCTAGTTCTTTATATAAAATATGTTGTATAGATTTTTAGTAGCTATAAGGTTTTATGCTAATTGGACCTGGGAATTTAGCTCTTTGGAAAAAAAAGTATGTATTCATGCCCTAAAGAATACCAGCATGTATAGACAGAAGGAGATAAAATGAACAACATAAAGACACTCTTGACTATTACTTTCCATAGTTTTTGACTGCCAGAATTATTCTGACCTTTGAAAGTAGAATTTATACATTAAAGGAATTTAAATTTAACTTAGAAAACTATTCTAAATTATTGCTCTCTGTGTGCAGTTATGTAATGAATGAGAGATGTGGAAATCTGTGACTTTTAAAATATATATTAAAATCCTTATTTAGAAAGATGATAAAAGTTCCAAATGCATCTGCCTCATGTAGATGGCATGGCATGGCATGGCTCAAGAGCTAGGCCATAACCATGGTGGAGCTGCCATCTGGAAAATGAACAAAACCATTGGAAAATACAGGTTATGAAACAATGTAAAAGAAAGGAAGACTGGAGGAAATAAAAGAAATAAATGAGGAGGATATTGAAAAAGGAGGAATAAGAAACAAGGAAAAGGAGGGACACAAAATATAGGTAACGTTAACTTTCTAGCAGAGACAGATTGTAACAACTGTGCTAATGGCTGTTAACATTTATGGTCATCCATAGGACCAATATAAATCATCATAACTCTGCTCTGGTGAGACCCCACCTGGAGCACTGCGTCCAGCTCTGGAGCCCTCAGCACAAGAAGGACATGGAACTGTTGGAGCGGGTCCAGAGGAGGGCTACTAAAATGATCCGAGGGCTGGAGCACCTCTCCTATGAGGACAGGCTGAGAGAGTTGGGCTTGTTCAGCCTGGAGAAAAGTAGGCTGTAGGGAGACCTGATTGCGGCCTTTCAGTACTTAAAGGGGAGACTATGGGAAAGATGGGGAAAATCTTTTTAGTAGGTCCAGCTGTGACAGGACAAGGGGTAATGGTTTTAAACTAAACCAGGGTACATTTAGACCGGATACAAGGAAGAAATTTACAATGAGGGCAGTGAAACACTGAAACAGGTTGCCCAGAGAGGTAGTGGAGGCCCCATCCCTGGAAGCATTCAAGACCAGGTTGGAGGGGGCTGTGAACAACCTGATCTAGTTAGAGGTGACCCTGCTCACTGCAGGGGGGTTAGACTAGATGACCTCTAGTGTAGGTAGCTAGGGTCTGGCGGCCGGAAGATATCGCGCTGTACGGAAAGATAGGACCCCTCTCCTGATAGCCAATAGCGTTTGGTTTATGATGTAAGCGGACGGAAGTGATGTTATAAACCCAAGCTATATAACGCCGTGTCACTCACTAATAAATGTCATTTGCTGTCCACCACACTGGTGTCAGCGAGCTGATGGCCCGAGCGGCCTGGGGTTGGTCGCCATGCCATTCCTGAACCAGGTCGCCACGCCTCCGAAGGCAACACTCTAGGGGTCCCTTCCAACCCAAAACATTCTATGATTCTATGATACCATGATCACCTTGAATGGATGTATCTAACTACCCTGTTTTTAAACAACCCAAAATATCTGTCTATTCTAGGTATGAACAGAGGTCTTAATATAAATTAAAAAAATAAATTAATGGAAGGTCCACTATTATTATTATTTATTAAAAGCTAAAAATTATAGAGGTTTTTTTTTCTCAGTCTTGATAGACAATCCTTTTGATGTCAACAATGCAATGGCTGTATACTGTATTGGTAGCTGGTATTTTGCCTCAGCTAGCAGGCAAGCAAATGGGCTCTACTCAGGAACATGTTTTACAAGATCTTTAAGAAGAAAACTCATTGCAATTGTCCATTGAGTATTCATGTAATGGCAGCATGGGTTATTGTGGCTCTGTCTGAAATGATAGAACTTGTGGACATTGTAGGAGAGGCTTTGCATTACCTGCCTGTGTTTTTAATTTCTTTTTCTTCTTTTTCAGGGTATCCTTTACTGTATTTTCAAAGCAATATCCCAATCTACACTTTCTCATATGAAGTGTAAAAGCAAGAAGTATTGGAATGAATGAGGTGAATGAGGACTGAGTAGCATAGTACTTACTAGAAAAAAAAATTAATTAAAGTATTTTCAAATTAAATTTAGTTCACTTTGCCCTAACAAACTCATTTAGTTTGTACTTTTTTTTTTCTTTTTTCTTTTTTTTTTTTTTTTTGACAAATATGTGTGAATAAGAACTTAGTGCTGTTAGGAAAAAACCTCTTTCCAAATCCACTAGTCATTTGTGACACTGAATTTTAGCTTTAAACAACAGATTACATAGTCAAAATTGCTGATTCAAGATCTCTGGTTAATTGTTTTGATAAACTATAACTGTTATAGTAATCCTGATACTGCCTAAACTTAATTCAGAAAATTAACACTGGCTTTGAGTTGTAGTAAAACCTTGCAGTGTAGAGTTATTACTCTAAATGTAATGTCATTCCAAGCAAGCTGATGATAGCAGCTCAGTAACTGTTATTTGTTTCTGCATTAGCATATATCAGCAGTGCTGAAGAGTGCAGAAGTCCTGCATAACATAATGAGTCTTTGGAAGGGAAAACTGTTGTTCAGCAGACTCTCTGCTTAGGTTGCTTTTCTTTCTAGGCTGTGGAAACCCACAAACTTTTATTTAAATATCAATATATGTTGAGAGTTTGAATTTCCTTTATTTTGTTTGTGCTGTGCAGTTGTCCACAATGAAGTGTGAGATCTGTCCTGGATTTTACAACTACGATCCCTCTCTCTTTGATCTTACTGAATTTGGCTCATTTTGGGAGGGTTTTATTATTGGTGTTATTTTTACATGTATACCACTTTTAGCCCTACCTGCTTTCTATTTAAAAGCCTGTGATAATTTTCCAGAATAATGTTCTTGATGTTATCTCTGTACCTGTATGTCGTGGTTTAACCCTGGCTGGACACCAGGGGCCCACCAAAGCCGCTCTATCACTCCCCTCTAACCAGACAGAGGAGAGAAAAAGTAAATCAAAAGGGCTCGTGGGTCGAGATAAAGACAGGGAGAGATCATTTTATCAGTTACCATCATGGGCAAAACAGACTCCACTTGAAAGAAATAATTAATTTATTATCAATCAATCAAAATCAGAGAAGGAGAGGAGAAAAACTGCTAGATCTTAAAAACCTTTCCCCCCACCCCTCCTTTCTTTCTGGGCTCAACTTCACTCCCAGCTTCTCTACCTACTCCGCCCCAGAGGTGCAGGGGGATGGGAATGAGGGTTGAGGTCAGTTCATCACATGTCATCTCTGCCGCTTCTTCTTCCTAGGGAGAGGACTCTTCCCCTGCTCATGCGTGGGGTCCCACTCACGGGAGACAGTCCTCCACGAACTTCTCCAACCTGAGTCCTTCCCACGGGCTACAGTTCTCCATGAACTGCTCCAGCATGGGTCCATAATTTCCACGGGGTGCAGTCCCTCAGGAGCAGACTGCTCCAGCGTTGGGTCCCCTGCGGGGTCACAAGTTCTACCGGCAAACCTGCTTCGGCGTGGGCTCCTCCCCCCACAGGTCCGCAATGGCTTGCCAGGAACCTGATCTGGTGCAGGCTTCCCACGGGATCACAGCCTCCTCCCTTCAGGCATCCACCCGCTCCGGTGTGGGGTCCTCCACGGGCTACAGGTGGAGATCTGCTCAGGGGGTTCACCCGGGGGGGCCCGGCCGGGCCCCCCCCCTCCTTCTTCACTGACCTTGGCGTCAGCAGGGCTGTTTTCTCTCACATCCTCTCACTTCTCTTCTCTCTCTGGCTACTGAGCCGCAGATGGGTTTTTTTTCCCTTCTTAAATATGTTATCACAGAGGCGCTTCCACTGTTGCTGATTGGCTTGGCCTTGGCCAGCAGCGGACACAGGGAATACTTCTAGCAGCTTCTCACAGAAGCCACCCCTGTAGCCCCCCCACTACCAAGACCTTGCCACAGAAACCAAATACACTGTATCTTTTATAACCATGGTAGATAAGAACAGCATCTGTTGATTTCTAATAATGGAGTTCGCTTTTCTTCAGCAGTGTTTAACAGATATATTCATTATGTCTTCTGTGCATGAGAAACAGAAAACATGAGTGTTTCCTTATGTTATAACTAAAAGGCTTTGCTCTTTATTATTTAGTATCAATGTTCTACTATTCACATTTCTCCATTTTCTTGGAAAAAAATGAGATTTCAGCAGTCAGACCTTCTTACATTTTGCTGCTTTAAGATTTCCAGATTTCTCAGGGGTAGTACTCAAAAAATAAATCCCTCCTCTTCAGTAGTGTTCAGAAAAGCTATAGTTAGTCAAGTCAATGTATATTTATTTCATTTTTGCCAGTTTGCCATATTTTCTGTGTAACACTTTTTATAGTCTCCACCACGTTGTTTGTATTGCTCTGCTAACTTGTTAAAACTTTAAACTTCTAGCTCATATTTTCTATGAGAAGTTGGATTTTCCCTTCTCTCTGCCTCTCTGAGTCTTGTGAACAAACCACATGTATTTACATGTTTGGTTTTTTCATTCAACTTTGAGATATTAATGGAAACCATTTAAAAATATTGGACTAAAATTAATAGGAATTAGTCATACTGTGAAATTTTATCTATTTTGATACTTAATACTGAAAAAGCAGTCTTCAATGGAAAACTGATTCTGGTCTTGATTAAGTTGGAAAAAAAAAATTAACACAAAATTTCTCTTGTTAGGATAGCCTATGAAAATTAAACTGAAAAAAATACTCATAAACTCTTTTAAAGACCATCCCTGACAGTATTTAATTGCCAGAGAGTGCTCTAGCCAGTAGCAGCCACCTCCTAATTTATTAGTTTGCTCAGGGGCTTTTCTGTCTTCTAGATAGCTGCTGTGTGGCACAGGCCATGATTATTTTATTTTCTTACACAGTGTATCAATCCTTTGCCCCACTACTTGTGCTTCAAAAATTTTAGATACTTAAGCTAGAATAATTTCTCCCTGTGGATTATAAAATAGATGTTGAAAAATACAAGTGACTCCACTCTGTTCAGAAATGCCTATTCATCATCTTTATTCCCCAAACCCTATGATGACTGACTCTCATTTCATTAGTCCCTCTAGGAGAAGAATCAGGTCATAAACTGTCACAATTATTTCAGACAGAATTTACTGGAGAATGTGGTTTTAAAATCAAACCTAGATGAGGAGAAATAGTTAAATCAGCATTAGTTTAAATGAGAGGTAAAAGAGCCTTTATCTCCTCTAGCACGGAAGTTAGCTGTTAGAGGCACATCTTAAAATGGATAGTTAAAGCAACATACTTATTCATATCAATGCAATTTCTTCATCACAGACACACTGTGAGAGAATTTCCTAACATGGCTTGGTATTTATATCAAACAGTCATTTGCTTGATATTTCTACACAGTGCTACTCTGAAAGGTGAACTTTCCCTACAAATGAATTTTTATAAAAGTTTCCTCTGCTTTTAGTCGGTTATTTTGATTCTTCTTTTCGCATCACTAATGCAGGCATGTAAGCCAACATGTGCTAGTTCAGTCTTGCAGGGTTTTTTTAACAAAAAGCTTGGTATTTATATCAAACAGTCATTTGCTTGGAATGTATTATTTCAGTAGAAGATTTGGTGAGACGTGTCCCAGTAGAGATTTCAGATGAAGGTTTAGAAAAAACTGATCAAGGATATTGTGTTTTAGAAGAGCAGTTTTTAAATCAGAAAATTAATTTGGCTCACACATTAGACACTTTTGCAGACTGTGTAATTTAGACAGTCAGACAGGAATGGAATTTGTATTAAGACACTCAGCTAAGTGTGTAGCTGTCTGATCAACTGGTGATTAACTTCTCCAGAGCTGTGACTCTCTGGTTTCCTCACAGATATTTCTAGAAAGGTCCTGCTTTCATTTTGCTTTGAATTCCTGTTTTTCTGGTCAGACGTGGTTTCATGTGCTTGAGTGCCACTGGTGTTTGAGTTTAATGGCTTTTTGGCCATTTACTGCAGGGCCTGAAAGGGAAGTCAGGAAAGAAAGAATTTAAATTATCTAGTTTTCTTTGTAATTGTTAGCAATTTAAGCCATTTGAATCTCATGGTAGACTACATTTCTGTTTGATCCCATATTGCTATCAATATTACTGTAATTGACATTTCATTTTCTCTCTACAACTAGTGCCCGTGAAACTAGATCATACCAGCTTGAAATTTCTACACAGCTAGGAAAGATTAGGTGTTATTGAAATTGGTTGCCTACTAATTGCATATTTTTTCCCCCTCTGAAAACTTGAAACTGGGCTTGTGTACATTAGTGGTAATTAACCTGTTCAACTCAGGTTTTATTAAGTTTGTGAACTCCACAGATACAAGAGGTACCAGCTATGTCAGCAATATTAGTGGAGGAGACTATGACTGTATTTCTCTATGATTAGCTAGATGATGATTTCTATATGATACAGCATCTCACTTTTTCCAAGAATTGATCAGTTTGTGATTTTTGTAGTATGTTTGTGGAACATTTTGGGCCTTTTTTATTTCCTGAAGGTGCTACTTCTGAGACAACAACTAACATTTTCTCCATTTAGATATTGTTTTATAGTAACCAAAAATATAAATTCATGTGAATATGTGGTGTAATGCCAGAACTCCACTAATGAGTTCTGGGGAACCGTGTCACCTCTCCATTACTCAGTAATATATGAATATTTAATGTAAGAGCCTGTTTTGCCATATGCGGAAACAAATTTCTTAATATTTCCTTATAGTATAATAATGCTCATTGAAAAGTAACTAATGAAGTAAGTTACAGATTTTGCACTTGTAGATTTTAAAAAAACAGAAAAGACCATTTGACAATCAGGCCTTTACCCCCAAAAGCTCCACAGATATCCCAAATGTGGGTTCAGTAGTTGGAATGCTTTTCAAAGTATCCTTTAGGAAAACATTATTAATGAACATGCCTCAGGAAATGAGGACAGTATTCTTTTTTTTGGTGTTCCAAATCTAGGTAATGGTACATTAGTCTGTTTTAATGACATTTTACTGATGTTTCAGAAAACTTTGAACAATGGTGTCTGTGAATTATAACATTATATTATCTTTTTAACTGCTATGAAAAATGTGGAGGTTCTAATGGATATAACAGCAACCCACATTACACTGGTGGTCTTCAACTTGCTACCTTAACAGAGTGACCTTGACTTGAGCTTGGTATGAACCATATAAAATGGAAGTAACACCTGTTGGTCATTTTGCTTCTTGAAAATTGAATTTTTGGGGTATTTTTGGTTTGTTTTTTAAGTGATAACTTTGATATCTATGGTTTTGTATGTGTTTTAGATAAATCTGTCTTTCCTCACCAGTTGTGAGTATCCTAGTTGGGCGGGAGGAACTGTTATTTATGGGAGGCAGAGGAACACTTTGTCCAAAACCTGTTCAGCAGCATGGTCACTGGAATGCATTTCCATCAGCTCCATCATGGTAAGGTTTTAATCAAAATAATGATGAAATTGTTATGTATCTTAGTTTTCAGCGTTGAGGTGATGGGATCCAATCAGTTAACTACAAAATGCAACCACAAATGCTGCTATGTCCTCTTCTGTACAGCCCTACCTAACTGAACACTAAGTCCAGGAACAATGAATATAGTATATCATGTCTATGGTCTGTAGTTTTAAGGTAGCTGAAACTATAGACAATGTGCTCCTGTCAAAAGAAGAAGATGGAAGGTAATTTTGACTGAGAAAGTTGGCTAAGACTGCCAAGACTGAGAGCTGAGTAAGTAAAAGGTAATTCCAGCAGGGGGAGATCGCGACCACTGACTCATTGACCACCTACCCAAATGATACCACCTACTCAAAAGAGAACAATAGAAGTGAACAACTGAGTTTACGCAGTAATTTACATAGGAAGTGAGAGAATTTGTACCAATCACTAGAGAGAATGTTATTGATTATGTAGGAATGTAATGAATATGTATATATTTGATTTATACAACCTGACTGAAACAGGCATCAGGTATGCACGTTAGGTGGAGCGATCTCCCATGCATCCGGTGCCATGAATAAAGAATGCCTGCCTTTTAACACTACATTGGTGTTACGAGGTTTATTCTTCCCGATTTCGGTGACAAGGTGACTGCTCAGCTTTGGCACAGGGTGGAATACATATGCAGTGGGGAATCCTTAGATGTCTCAATTTTTCCCTCCCTCAAAATTGTTAAACAATTGCTTGATGTGCCTTTTATTCTTACCTCACCTCTTTTGACATTGGAACTTCAAATGAGGGGCAGAATATGTCCTTCCAAGCTGATGAAAATGAAATAATAAATGTTTTTGACCCTTGGACTCGAGACTCCTTTCTTGACATACCTATATGGTGATTACCATACATTATTGAAAAGCTGTCCTTATTTTGGACATATTTTACACGTGCCTAAAGAGAAGATGCTAAATATCTCTTTGAGGAACACGCATATGTTTTACTGCCACTCTTTCAGCTTAAAACTAATATTGTATGAGCTATTTAAGTGGATGTGGTTTTAATAATTGTATGTCACTATTTAAAAGAAATCTTCTACAAAGAAACCTCCATTTTTAACCTGTGTATCTTTCACCTTCAAGAATAGAGACATTTTACTGAGAAGAGAAATATGTCACTCTGTAAGGAAGAGCTAGATTTTAGTCATTTGTAGAGGACATTTTGTGCTTCACCTTAAAACCCAGCTGGAAATTTTTTCTCCAAAGTATTCAGAGGAATTTAGGTATTCAATACTGTTTACAATCCTGTGGTGGGTTGACCTTGGCTGGACACCAGGGGCCTCAAAACCTCATTATCACTCCCCTCCTCAACAGGGGGAGAAAATGAGATGGGAAAAAAATCCTCATGGGTAGAGATAAGGACAGGGAGAGTTTATTCAGCAATTATCATTACAGGCAAAACAGATTCAACTTGGGGAAATTAGTTTTATTTATTGTCCATCAAATCATAGTAAGGTAATGAGAAATAAAATCTAAATTTTAAAACACCTTCCCTCAACTCCTCCCTTCTTCCCAGGCTCAATTTCAATCCCAATTTTCTCTACCTTCTCCCTGGGGAATGGGGGTTGGGATCAGTTCATCACACGCTGTCTCTGCTGCTCCTTTGTCCTCAGGGCAATGATTCCTCACACTGCCCCTGCTCCAGTGTGGGGTCCCGCCCACGGCAGACAGTCCTCCACAAACTTCTCCAGCATGAGTCCTTCCCACGGGCTGCAGTTCTTTATTAACTGCTCCATCATGGGTCCCTCCTTCCCACAGGGAATCCTTCAGGAGCAGACTGCTTCAGTGTGGGTCCCCGCAGGGTCACCAGCCCTGCCAGCAAACCTGCTCCAGCTTGGGCTCCTTTCCCCCACAGGTTCACAGGTCCTGCCAGGAGCCTGTCCAGCATTGGCTTCCCAAAGGGTCACAGCCTCCTTTGGGCACCCCCCTGCTCTGGCGTGAGGCTGCAGGTGGGGATCTGCTCCCCCATGGGCCTCCCTGGGCTGCAGGGGCACAGCCTGCCCCACCAGGAGCTGCACCTGGGGCTGCGGGGGAATCTCTGCTCCGGCGCCTGGACCACCTCCTGCCCTCCTGCTGCACTGACCTGGGGGGCTGCAGGGCTGCTCCTCTCACATAGTCTCACTCCCCTCTCCTGCTGCAAATGTGCAGGGATTTTTTTTTTCCCCATTCTTAAATACGTTATCCCAGAGGCACTACCTTTGTCGCTGATGTGCTCAAGCCTTGGCCAGCAGTGCGTCCGTCTTGGAGCTGGTGGCATTGGCTCTACCAGACATGGGGAAAATTCTGGCAGCTTCTCAAAGGAGCCACCTCTGTAGTTCCCCCCTGCCCCCCCTGCTACCAAAACCTTGCCGCAGAAACCCAATGCATTCCTGTTGATCGAGGTTAACCCACTCAGCAGGATGAGCTTGCTCTGTAGAGTAGATGAAATGACAAGCTATGCTTTCATATTTATAAAAGCTGTTACTCTGACTTTATATGGATGGTGGTTGTTTCACAAAACTGTTTTTGAGCTGGTTATTAGGCCTAAAGCAGCAAAAGGACTAGAGTACCTGAACCCAAAGCATATCTTTCAAATCACTATTCATTTATCCTCTCTTTCCTGGCAGCACGTAAGTTACTGAAAATGCTGCCCACAAGGTTTCCTGGTTTCTGTAGCCCAGCATGGATGCGTGCAAGCTGTCTCCAGCCTGACAGCAGCAAGCTGCTCACTTCTGAGGCAAGGGATGTCTTCTTAAACTGGGAGTGGCAACACATCTCTTTTCTGAAGGACCATACCCTGCAGACCTTTTCAAAATAAGATTTAACAAGTTATACCTTAGAGCAAGTGCAAATAAGTAGTAAAGATGATGTGAGCATCAGTAATCTTACATAGATCTCTTTCTTTTTCTGGGTGATTTTTGTAGGATTTCAGTTACTACTCATCAGGAGAGTAGTTAAAACAGAATTGAGAAACACTAGTTATTATGTGGCAACAATGATTTACCCATTCCTTAAAATGAAACAGTTTTGGTATTGATAAGGTGACTAAGACTTGGAGGTGCTCTCCCTAGTATTTCCTGCAAGCTAATTTAGCTACGTCTCTACAAATTGCTCAGACTTCTGCAATTGTCATACTCAGGCCTAGTACATGTGGTTAAGGAAGCTTTCAAAGTCTATGTCACCAGTTGTAAAATGGTTATGTTTCAGTGCTGCCTGAGCACAATTTCATAAGGGCTTTTTGGAGTCAGGCTACGAATGCTAATAGACCTTATGTGTCTTCTGGGGTCCTCCTATGGGTGAGAGAGGCCCAAACTTCTTGTAGCATAATGTCCTTAAGACGAAGACTTCATGTTCAAACATTGTACGTGGTTATAAGGCAAGATTAGGCTCAAGTGTGGCCTCAGGCACAGAAATCGAAATGCTTTAGTTTGCCTGCTGGCCTGTGTGCCTAGGTAAAAACATAGACTCCAATGCATTTCTATTACCAGGTGATGTACAAAGTTCTCAGATACTTAACTGAGAGTTTAGGTACTGCAAAACAATGAAATATTTAAGTCCCTTTGTCAGTGTAGCTCTTAATTTCCTCCATTTGTATTTATATCTTTCTATCTTGTAAGCCAGAGGCATCTTTTATCCATTCACAATAAAAATAGGATTTGAACTTTATTTACTCTAGTTGTCCATTCTGATACAGCTATTTTTGATAACTATATACTTGTAAAACAGTATTTTTTTTTGTCCTCTGGATATGATTATTTCTTTTGTATTAAAGGATTACATGTCATTTTTGTTGTCACTCATTATCTAGGCAGTTTATTTACCACTAAATTTTATGTGGTGAACAGTGGGACACCGGAGCCTTACAAATCACTTTAAACATTCAGCTACAATTTTAATGGAAAATTCTAAAGGAATTACAGGAATCTAATCATGTGCTTCCAAGTAAATAAAAAAGCATTAATATTGTTTTTCAAATGAGCAACAGCTAGAGAGGACTAAGTAGGCTAGCAAATGAGAATATTGAATCACTGGGAAGATTACATAAAATAATCTGTCTTAATTTTTATTCTGGGAAAGAAATAGGACCTGCTGACTGATTTTTGTCATGCTATGCAGAAATATTAGAGCAGTTATATTTTGTCAGAATTTACTTTTTTGACTCCAGTAATATTCCAGTATTACTTCTCCACTTTTGGCGAATCAAGATGTTGAGACGGTGAAATATTAGTAAATACAGAAAAGGACTTAGAATATACTCGCATGCCTCCTTGGATATATGTAGTACAAATTTATTGTAGGTACCACATTTTTAGTATGGAAACCAGCTATCAAAAATTTAGAAAACTCTTTGTAGTTCTGGGTTTTGTAATAATAGGGAGTGAAAGGCTACACCTCTGATTTAAGATGGAAAGAGTACGAGTCAGGGTCTCATGAATCATTTATCTTTATCTGTTTTTTTTGAGCAGACCTTGAGAACACTTACCCAATGGTAGATGTATGACTAGGTAGCCTGCCAATTGTATTGACAGAGAAAAGAAAGAGTGCATTGTGTTCTGGTTGCATACTGCTAATATTTGATCTGGGAACCAGTGAGAAGAGGCATCTTTATATATGGAATCATTTCAGATATCTGGCATCATGGACGAAACACTGAGTTAGGCTAATAAAAAGAGCTAAGGCACTTTAGCGTTGTTCCTCTTCACCAATACACTCGCAATCACTTCTGATCTACTGAATATTGTCTTCTTTTATTTACATGCTTGGAGCTAAGGGAGACACCCACTCAATATTATTTTTAAGAGTGTAATGCATAATAATAATTATATTCATTTACAGCACATACATTTGTTTCTACTTAGAGAGTAGACCAGATAGGTTGCATGCATGTGTCTGGGTCAAGGAGAAGAGTGTTATGACAGATAAACACTTCTTCCTCTGTAGTGAAACATTTTGGCTGATCTTGGGGAAAGGGATGGCATTTTTCTTCTGATCTAGGACACGCTGAAAGTTTGCAAAATGTCTAAACCTAGACAGAAAGCTGCCTCTTACAGCTATTTCTCCCCTGTGTGATTTCAGGCATAATAACTGAATCATAGGCTTCCTGTTAAGATCTTTATAATCCTGTTTCCACAGTTGTCAGAAGGCCAGGCATTATCAGTATCTGATAAGAGATCAGATTAATAATGTTCTCAGCTTTCTTTGAAAAAGTGTATTAGATGAAAAGGATTATTGGATACATGTTTGTTAGCATCCTTGGTGCCTCAGTCTAAGAGTTTATCTTTACTTGCATGCTAATCACAGTGGGACTAGAAATATGTGTAATGACATAAATCAAAATTTTTATATATGAGAAAACAACAGCTTCACAAGTAAATACAGTGTATGAGCTGATGTGACTGCCTGAAAGGTTAGAAAGACATTCATTTAGTCTGGAGAAGAGGAGGCTGAGGGGAGACCTGATCGCCCTCTACAACTGCCTGAAAGGAGGCTGTAGTGAGGTGGGGGTCGGCCTCTTCTCCCTGGTAAGGGACGATAGGACGAGGGGGAATGGCTTGAAGCTGCGCCAGGGCAGGTTTAGGCTAGACATTAGGAAAAACTTCTTCACCAAGAGCATTGTCAGGCTCTGGAATGGGCTGCCCAGGGAGGTGGTGGAGTCCTCATCCCTGGAGGTATTTAAAAGAAGGTAGATGAGGTGCTTAGGGACATGGTTTAGTGGTGGGATGGCAGTGCTAGGTTAACGGTTGGACTCGATGATCTTAAAGGTCTTTTCCAACTGAGGTGATTCTATGATTCTAAAAGACAAATGAAGAAGGCTCCTTTGAAGTACAGAATGTTGATAGAATTTGCATTTCTTTTTTTTTTTGAAGCTGTGGTTCTTAACGCATTTTTTATGTCCTTGTTCCTAAGTCTTCACAACATGTGAGTTTGTGTGTCTAGCCTTTTACTACTTACTCCCTGGACTTTATCAAAGGAGACAAAGCCATGCAAAGAAGACTCAAAGTTTGGGCCTGGGTGGCAGCAAATTCTTTTGTATAAGGATTAGGAAACCTAGTTTCTATCTGTCTAACAGCAGTGTCCTCTGTAACACTGCACAACGGGGTCTGCCAGAACTAAGTCTGCTGAGACACGGTGGTTGCTCAAAGGCTAAAATTACTTGAACAGTGCTGTAAATAAAACAGTGCTTCCCCACTTTATTCCTGGGACTGGTTAGTTATCAGAGAAGCCTCGAAATCATGAGGACAGCTTTGCATTCATTTTAGCAAATCATGTCTTCTGTGTTGCTATTTCTATATTGTCTTTAAAATAAAGATCAGTTTAGTACAAAACAGTTTACAAGTTTATGAAAATTAGAAGGAACGCTGGGTTGGGTCATGGCTGAATCCTTTAAATACAGTGGGTCAAATAAAATCATCAGTGGTGTGTTTATAGCTCAGTCTCTGTCATTCATTGCCTGTGATGCCTCAGTAAATAAAGCCTGGAGCAAAAAAGTAGAGAGGCTTAGGTATGATTTTAAACACAGGAATAACCCTATTGACTTCAGGAAGAGTGAGTGAGAGTTCATAGACATTAAGATTTTCATTCTAATTAGAAGTGTACCTCTGAAAATATTTTTTTTTTTATAGTCCTTATATACTTAGGTGTGCATTTTAAACCATCCTTGAGTGTATGAACTAGGTCCCTTGCAGGTGAAATGGAAACAGAAGACAGACTTTAAGGGTACACTTAACATAAAATCCACAGCCCTTCTACTGAATTGTTGCAGAAAAGTTGGTGGTCTTTTTAGTTTCAGTTTTAGTTGGTATTGGCCTTATTTCCCTTTCTCTCCCAAGCTGATCTTTCTGACATTTTTTTCTTATTACTTCTTATTTCAAGAACTGAATTTTCATCAGATGGTCCATAAAAATAATGGATTCCTAACCCAAGCTTTGAAGAAACGCAAGAGACAATTAGTCTGATGAGCAAAAAAGTTAAAAAAAATTAATCTTTAGTTCTGAACTAAACCAAACTGAGTAGAAGGCTGCTTCTGTTAAGTGATATGGTTCCTCTTCTACTGAAATTAATACAAGTAATGGTTAAGAACAAATAACATCTTTGCATCTGTCTTTTTGTCCATCAACAATATTGAACCATTTAACTGTGTCAATATAATATGGTTACTACTTCTCTAGGTACAGAAAGGGTAAAATTTTAAATATAATTTTACACATTTTGTGTCCACAGTAGGGATTTATAGTACTTTAATGATTTTTTAACAAATGTATTTGTACCAAAGCAAAAACTATGACAATGTACAGAGAATAGCCTGATAAAATGCAGTAAAAAATTTTGTCCCTCTGTTAATTTTTTCAATTGTCATTTATTACTTAACTATATAATTTAAATCAATTAAATTGAGTGCATATTGATAAAATGATCAAATTTGGAAGAAGTAACTGGATCCTTCCAAAATAGGGGAAAATAAGTTCTCAGTATGTGCTTGAAAAAAAAACCAACCCAGAACTAAAGAATGAGTCTGACATCATCTAGTCATTATAGAAATAGAGCATTAACTGTTTGGAAAAGGTGAAAATTTTAAAATACTTCAGTAATTTATTGCTTTCCAGGGACCTTTCAGGCACCCACAAAAAGAAGTTTTCTCAGTGTCTTTTGAATTGCTAGACCCAATCTTGAATAGCTCGCGTAACTCTCATGATGTAATACGTGCAAGAAGAACTTGACCTTTTTCTACTCATAACCTTCTTTAGGATGAGCTGGCCCTGGTTCTCCAGCCTCTCCTCACAGGACTAGTGCTCCATCCCTGAACACCTTGATGGCCCTCTATGGAGCTCACTCTGATTTATTCATTCCTTTCTTGTACTGGTGGGCCCAAAATTGGACTGATAGATGTGGTCTAATGAGTGCAGAGTGGAGGGAGGCAATCCTTTCCTGTTAGCCACCTTTGTGGCACAGCCATGCCACTGGCTTGAAATAGTTCCAGGAAATCCTGGTTGTGACCACAGAAAAGGTTTCATCTCATGAGCTAAAATAAGAAAATACACCTCTACTTCAAAATCTTCAGTGTTTTCCTCACAGAGAAGACTATTAAACTGGTAGTCAGTGATCTCATGCTCGAGAAACTTGCTGTGGGTCATCTGTTGGTGGAGAACACCAACATTTGATTCCTGACATATGGATGGTTAAAGTTAGGTACACGGGACTATATTTTAGAATATATGTAATGATCTTATACAGTTTTCTAGCAATGTTGCTGCTCAAGATTAAAAATACTTGTCTCTTCTACTTGCCTAACTTCATCCATCATCAGTTATGTTGGCTGGTTTTAAAAGTCAGTGTACAGAATCTAAAAAAATACTGCCACATGCCTGGTGAAAATTTAGTGCCTTAATTACTTGGCAGTGCATATTACAATTTTTGGTGTATCCTGAGATGTCTGAAAGACTTATTTATGAGGTTTCCATGAGCAGGCTGGGTGCCTTATTCTTCCAGCTTTGCACAGCCTGGTTCAAATACAAGTAGCCTGGGAATGAAATATATTTTTATATAAAAATTACTGGCTTCCTAGGGATCCCTAACTCAGACATTTTATATTTTCTATAAAGTAGGTACTATTAGCAGTGAACTAATTAGACACCTCATTTTACTAAAATCTGCTCTGTAATGTATGAGCCATCTGTTCACTTTAGTCTAAGAAAAACAGACTGTATCTCAGCTCTGTAATTATGCCACCAATCATTTCAGTTAGTTCATAGCTGTCTTTTCTCTTTGCAGAAGTGCATCAAAATAAAAGGGCATAGTTAAGTTCATTTGAACAAAAAGTGCTGATGATGGTGTCATATGAAAAGTCCTACTTTCATGGATATCCTTCCCATACATTCTTCAAGCCACAATAATCTATATTCTCTAAGCCGGTTTGGAAGTATGCCTCAATGACTGTTTCTCAGTGCCTCATTATCTGGGATAGTGATCTCATAACATTAGGTCCATCAAGAATAAATCCAATTCAGCACTAATTAAAAGCATCTCAAAACTGCGAAAAAAAAAAAACAAAACCAAAAAAAACAACCCCAAAAATAGCTGTCAGGGTCTTTTCCTGCTTTTTTGCTTTTTCTCACACCACTGGGAGGGGACACAGCTGGGACAGCTGACTGCAACTGACCAAAGGGATATTCCATACCACATGACATCATGTTCAGTGTGTAAATTAGGGGAAAAGCAGCTTAAGTGTCTGCTGCTCAGGAACTGGCTGAACATCATTCAGCGGGTGGTGAGCAATTGCATTGTGCATCACATGTTCTATATATTTTTTTATCATTATTTTCCTTTTCTCTTCTGTCCTATTAAATTGTCTTTACCTCAACCCATGAGTCTTGCCTTTTTTTTTCTGATTGCCTACCCCATTCCACTGCAGGGGGAGTGAGTGAATGGCTGTGTGCTGTTTAGCTGCCAGGTTAAACCACAACAGTCTTTTTGGTGCCCAGTGTGGGGCTGAAATGGTTGAGATAATGACAGATCTGACCAGAGCAGGTTAAATAAAAAAAAAAATTGTTATAAGGATTTATTGTTAGGTTAATAGTTACTGGTCTCAGTGTTGATTTATCTGCTCTCAGTGTTGTACTTGTTCTCAGAGTTGTGTTATGTAACATCTTATTTGCAGTATCTGTTCCCTGTTGTGCTCTTTCACTGCTGGGCCCTAGATTAAGGTTATAATTTTGCTGTACTGGTAACACTGGCTTATGATATGATAAAATCACTGGTTGTGAGACTAATCTGGTATTTGTACTCAGCATTTCTGTCATCTCCATACCTCAGGAACCACTGCTCAGAAAGTATTGAAAATTACGCACTTTATGTTTTCTTGTTGGATAGCCAATCTATGGGGGAGACAAGGACAGGAACAGTTTTCCCTACTCCTTCACCTTTCCCTTCTCCTCCTCCAGGGTAGTTACAACAGCTCCTGGGAATTTTTAATATCCTTGGGATGCTCAAACTAACATGTTCCTATTGCTATATCTCCTGAATATGATTCAGGTCTTGTTTAAGGTTAAACAGCTATTTAAGAACACCACCCAGAGACCTGCCCCAAGTCTGGATAGTTATGAGTGGCAGAGTGTGTGGAATAGTATGGTCAAGTATCTAGGACAGTGGTCACCTCTAGTGTTTTGGAACTTCACCCCTGAACAAGTGCAGAATACTGAAAAACTAGTGAAATATTTGGAAGTGATTGGTACTGAAACACAGCTCCTCCTGGCACCCTGACTTCCAGTGTTGGGCTGGGTGTTCAAAGGGAAGGTCCCCTGTACACACCATGGAGATGATGCTACATGGGTTGCACTGATCACACAACAGGCTTGAATAGGAAACCCCGGTTGCCCAGGAATATTGGAAGTGATCATGGACTGGCCAGATGGCAAAGATTTTGGAATATTGCCTGAGGAGGAGGTGGTGAATGTTGAAGAGACCCCCCTGTATAATAAACTACCAGAAATTGAGGAGCAATATGCCCTGTTCACTGATGGGTCCTGTCATCTTGGGGGAAAGCATGAGGGATGGAAGGCTGCTGTACAAAGTCCTATATGACAAGTCACAGAGACTGTTGAAGAAGAAGGTGAATCAAGTCAGTCTGCAGAGGTGAAAGCTATCCAGCTGGCTTTAGATATTGCTTAATGAGAAAAATGGCCAGTACTCTATCTCTATACCGACTCACGGATGGTGGCAAATGCCCTGCGGGTGTGCTTGCAGCAATGGCAACAGAGCAACTGCCAGCACAGAGGTAAACCCATCTGGGCTGCTGCGTTGTGGCAAGATATTGCTGTCCAGGTAGAGAACCTGGTTGTAAAGGTACACCACATAGAGGCCACTGAAGAAGACCAAAACAACCAGCAGGTGGATCAGGCTGCTAAGATTGAAGTGGGTCAGGTGGATCTGGACTGGCAATACAAGGGTGCACTATTTGTAGCTTGGTGGGCCCATGACAATTCAGCCATCAAGGAAGCGGTGCAACATATAGATGGACTTGTGATTGAGGGGCGGACTTGACTATAGACACTATTGCACACATTATCCATGAATGTGAAACGTGCTTGTGATCAAGCAAGCCAAGTTATTAAAACCTTTCTGGCATGGAGGATGACGCCTGAAAAATAAATATGGAGAGGCCTGGCAGATTGATTATATCACACTCACACAACCCCACCACGACATATGCAATGTGCTCACCACAGTGGAAGCAACCACCAGATGGCTGGAAACATATCCCTTCCCCCATGCCACCACCTGGAACACTATCCTGGGTCTTGAAAAGCAAGTCCTATGGTGACATGCCACCACAGAAAGAATTGAGTCAGATAATGGGACTCATGTCTGAAACAACCTCATAGATTCCTGGGCCAAAGAGCATGGTGTTGAATGGGTATATGTCGCAGATGGAGTGAGAGGGAGGCAAAAATAATATAGTTTATTGGTGTAAAAGAGTGAGTTAACAAAGTTCAGTGGTAAATGTGACAATAGTTTATAAGATTTGACGGCAGGGTACACTTAGTTATTTACTGCATAGGGGACAGGGTCAGAGAAAACTGTCAGGGAGACCCTCCCATTGAATCATGAGGTTCAGAAAAGATCCCCTGGCTTTCTAAACTCCCTCAGAGAGGAGTCTAGGTGCAGTTGGATCCAACCCTAGTCCTAGACTTGGTCAATGGTTTATGTCTAAATGATAATATATGCTCAATCAATCCTTTATGTCACTTAGCTAAGATTTCAAAGTTAGCATGCTGTTAGCCACTTACCATGAATCTGTTGTGGTAAGGAGTCTCTCAGCCTCGAGGAGTAACCTTGAGAGGCATCCCTGCTCAGGGGAGATCCTGGTGTGCAGCCCACTGCCGTGCAGGAGAGCTCAAAGGGCTCTTGGGCTGCTCACTATTTATGGGGGTAAGATAATTGGCTCATAGTTGTATCTGAATACTGACCACTGCGCTTAGGTGGGCACATTCCACAATAGCCCTTGGCTATTGTATTGTTATCTGTCTCCCCCCACATCCAGTGGGTGCATACTTCATGACCAGACACATCTATCACCACCACCACAAGTGGTTATCACTTGAAAGAGGTCAAGGGAGGGGGAGTCAGAGGCCAGGGGGGAGCACACCGCCACAGTATATCACATCCCTTATCATGCACCAGCCTCTGAGAAAATCAAATGATGCAATGGACTGTTAAAGACTACACTGAGAGCAATGGGTGCTGGGATATTCAAACTCTGGTAGACCATGGTCCTCTAGGTAGTCTAGAAGATCTGTTGCCATATGTAGTCACATATTGTAGGATAGATTCTTTCCTTTCTTTATCATCTTAACACAAGTCATCTGGACTCATTATGGTTTGATTTTTTTCTTTATTAAATAAAATATCCAGGGGTAAAATGAAAGCAAATAAAACCTCAAAGAGATATGACCTGAATTATATACAATATAGTTCACTGGTAAGTGACATAGAAAAAAACCAACTGGTTGTCTAGGAGGTTAGTCTGGTGCTCAGTTTGCATTCCTTTCAACATGAAGCACAGTAGTAAAATATTTTTAGCTGTTTCAACAGTATAACACATGTAAAGAGAGACCTCAATTAGCTGATTTTTTCAAAAATGAGGTTAGGTGGGTTTTTTGTGGCAGGAAACTTGTCTTTTCATTTAGTTGATAGCCTCTAGGAACTTCTCCTTAGATTTGGACTAAATCCCATGATGACAATGTTATTACTCTTTCCTAAAATATGGCCATGTATTCTTTTGTTACTCTTAAAATATCTCTGCCCTAACAGAAAAATTACTTGCCTAGGATAGCATTTCCCTCACTTGCTTTTCATAGCAGCATTTAGATAGTTGACATTTTGTTCTTGAAACTCAGCTTTATGCATCAGAATGTGGGTTAGCAGATAAATAAAGCTACTTTTATGATTTAGTATGTGTCCTAACTACAGCCATTGTTGCAATTATTAAAGCAAAGCAAATAATTTATGCAATTACTTCATTAATCTTTCAGTTTACGGAATATCTCTGAAGAGACAGTCTCAAATTTTATAAAATATTCAGCTTTGTTTCAGTAATCTCTTATAAAATATATTACACTGCAGTTTTTATGAATATTCAAAATTAAAACTTCATTGCTTGGTAGAATAGATCAGACATATTATCTCTTTATTTTGCATAATATAGGAATTCTTGCTGGAATCTGCCTGCGTAAAATTTGACTGCTGCTAATCTTTGCAGATAATCAGCTTGAAAGTTTTGCTTGCAGCATGTATTCTGGTCAGTAAAGTTTATCTTAATTCAAAGAGCAAAGTGGCAAAAGTACAGTTGTAGCAAATTTGTCTTAGGCCAGTCTGGTATTGATGGATGCCCGTGACAGCTACACGTCTCAGTGAGTGAGAAAGGCTTTAAGTCAGGCTCTTAAAAACGTAAGTGGATGTGGGTGAAAGTGGTTTTTTGTTGGCTAATTGTCCATTGCTACTGTTCTTTTCATTGGTTTGGATTATGGAAGAGGTAGGGTAAACCAGCCTGTAATCATAGTGTCACTGGTGACATCTTGATCTATTTGAAGCTCTCCCTACTCATTGTAGGAGTCTTGGACTAGATGACCTTTAAAGGCCCCTTCCAACCCAAACCATTCTATGATTCTATGACTCTATGATTTTTCCCTCATGCTTACACATGAACTTCAAGCCGTTCTGGTCTAGAACCCTCAAGATAGTGGTACCTGTCATTCCTGGGGCTTGTTATTCCAGATTCACTGTTATGCTAACCACCATAACTGTATCACCTTTGATTTGTAACTGACTGGTGGTTGAACAGTTAAAAATGTGGATATTCAGTATTCAGTTCTATGTATCCAGAAAATCTTGCTTAAATAAAGTTAACATCCTGAGTACTTTTATCAACCTTATTTATTTTCATGGAGCTGATCCTCATTTACATCAGCTGATCCCAACTGTGGCTCTCTATTACTTTTTCCTTTGCTACCTATTGATTTTGAATTGACATTCAGGTTGAAGAAAAGTTTTTCCATTTCGCTAGGACACTTTTACCTTAAATCACAGATGTGCACATGCACATACACACATGCACACACACACACACAAATGTATTATAAATATTTTGTCGATATTTTTGTCCATTTGAAACATTTTGATCTTTATTTATCCAAGATAAATTAATTGATAAAACATCCCTTGCCTTTTCTTTCATAGGTAACTCTTATAGCATACTTTTGAATTGCAGCTCCTCTGTGGAACGATCTCAGGTAACATCTCCCTTCAAAAGTTTACACTGTAATGTTAATAAAAGCTTTGGTAATATGCAAAGGAAAATAAAGAGATTAGCAAGAATAAAGAAATAAAAATAATAAGTAAGATTTAAGGCTAGAAAACTCCAACAAACTCCAAAAATTATAGAAGTAGCACCCCAGCCTATACCAGGCAATTCAGGAGTTATATGCAACTTAAAATTTGACACTTTACTGGAGCAAGACGATTACTTCTAGTTTAAAAAATAGTGCTGTGCTCAGAAAGTATTCACAGAATTGAACCAAAATGTCTCACAGAGTTTTCCATTGAGATGAAGAGGTTACTTTCTTTCTTTTCAAGGTTTAGTCTCTCTTTTCAGTATTTAATAGAGGGTGTTAGAACCATGTCCTGTATTTAGATTATGGCACTAGGAAATATGATTTTTATTTATTTTAATATTTGCCATTTTGTCACAGAGGATTTTTCTTTTGTAAAGAAATACTCTAGACAAAACCTTGGTACTGGGCTCTAACATAATACTCAGGCATCTAACGAGTACAAAATAATGGGTAGCAAATGCATGTGCTCCCAGCATGTCCTGTAGAATCTGGAGGACTGAATGTTGTGCAGAGCTTTACCTCTGGACATTTTGTCTAACACTTGCCATTTTAAGAATAATGATGGTATAGAAGATTGGTCTTTAATAATGGTTTTGCAGTTATTGAGGATTCATAAGAGCTTTTGCTTCTTGTGAAGGGTGTAATTGCCTTTAAATTTTTATTGAATTTGTAATTATCCCACTCAGCATTATCTAGTGCTAGATAAGAAAGAGCAAATGCCTTTGATCACAGTGGCATTTTTACATAAAAAGAATAGCTGATGAGTATTCCATGCTTAAAGAAAACAGGTTGAATGTAAATGAACAATTGAACGTATTACTTTAACCTACTCCATTTTGGAGTGTCCCAATTTATTGATTTCAGATCAGTGATTCCATCATGCACACCACATGTACTCAAGACCTCATTAATTATGAGTTTGCAAAGCTGCATCTATCAATATGGTAAGAACAAAAGTGCTTTTGCAAGGTAACAGCAAATCAGACTTAATCTGCAGGTTAACTAAGAGCCCTGCTGATCTTTATAGGCAGTGCATCTCAAGGACAGAGTTCCACATCAATGAGATTCCCTGATATCTTTCAGACCCCAAAAGATGTAAGTAAGGCTAAGCAATCTGATTTTACTATTTACCTGAAGTAAACTGCAGCACGTAAGGAACTAGAACAAATTTTATATTTCATATTTTTTCCCTCCAAATAAAGGGCAGAGGAGAACAGAAAAGCAAACATACTATATTGTGTCAAAAATTCACTTGTATTTTGCTGTCATAATACGGTTCCAGTCATGTTCCACACACTGTCAGCTGTTTCCTGCCTTCTCTTATTTAGAAACAAGGGAACAAAGTGCAAAGGTCTGTCCAGGGCAAACAGGTGACATGGGTTACATTTGTTGTTGTGGTAGATGATTACATCTCAGGGACTTTGGTTTTCCTGAGTTGAAGAGAGATTTTGAGAATATGTCCTTTTTGCCCCAGGACATTTCTCCAAAACACCAGAGATTGTAAAGAATGTAGTAAAGATAAATAGAATTCAACTTTTTTGCTTAACAATGACAAAACATAATTTAAGTACCTCATACAACCAGTGTTCCCAGTAACTCTTCCAGTCATCCAGACTGAACAGAAATGTCGTTGCATGTTGATTTTTTTTCTTTTTACTCTGTTGTACTGAAAACTTACAAAGTGCATATTCTTATGAATAAACCATGTTCATACTTTTTCATAAAAAAGGATTAATACTAATCATCCATCATTATGTGCAGTTGAATAAAGAAAGGATTTGTGAGCAATGTTTCACGTTGGTATTGTGTAACTAAAGGAGGATGTGTATTATGTGTCCAATAAAAATTATTACCAAGGGATCAATATTTATTTAAGCTCCTATTTTATACATGATTGAAGTTACTGCCACCATGGTTCTGATCCTGACTTTTCTGCATATCAGTAAGAAACAGTTCTACCAATGCAGCAAGCAAACACTTGTGTAAACTGCATGTGAAATAATCTTTAAAGTGCCAAGATTTGATCTTTTTCTTGAGTGCCTTCTTTCTGAAGCTATTTCTACAGGAGGTATAACTATGCTAGTAATTTTTCTTGTCCGACAGAAATTCTCTCATTCTTATTTCCCTCCCTCCTCATTTCTATCTCATTTGCCCCTTCTGTCCTCCCCGATTCTGCTACGTCTTGCTGGATGTCATGATAAACTCACTTGTCTCGCATTTTATTGCTGTATTTCTGCAGCTCGCCCCATGCTTCTGAAGCCCCCTCTGTAGTTTGTACTGCAATTCGGCTTTGATCCTGGCCTGTAAATAACCAGATTAAATCATTGTAATTTTTGTCTTTCTTGATCACAGAATAGAAATATCTTCTTCATTACTATTATGAAGACATTATGCCAGCATAACTTGGGAAGTCTGTGTGGTGGTTTAGACATACATAGCTGTACCTTGTATTTCTTTCATACCCTGATGGACTCTTTACCTCCTGTTATCCCGGACTGTGGAAATAGTTTGCCACAGAATACTTCAGGAGTGACCTTCTCTTCAGTCCAATGGTTTGTGAGAACTTGCATATATAGAGTGACACCATTAAGACCCTTGCTTACAGGACATATTTCCAGCTCCTGGCCTCTAAATTGATGTCATTGATGAAAGTTAGTAGTGCTCTTACATTTGGCTAATGTGGGGACTGGATAACCCCACTCTGATGTTAGCTGAGACTGTCATGAGCACTGTTGTCTTCCTTGCTCACCATGCACTCCAGCTGCAGAGAAGAGGAAGAGGGTGCCCATCTGCTACTTCTCTGGCAGCTTCAGAGAGAACAGGACTGAAATGTGAGTAAAGTTGCATATGTCAGGGGGACTGTCCTGCAAGTACTTGCCTCACTGATGACCCAGCAGCACTGGGATGGAAGGAAAAGAGGAAACTGGGAACTAAACCAGCTACAGTGTTGAGAATATTCACAATGTCACAAGTTTCTTCTTTGCATCTACTTACATGTGTTACATCTGCTATAGGGCAATGCAGGTTCCAGGTACACAGGATCTGTTACCACTCAAGTCTGATGTGCTGAAGTACTTGCCCCAAGAAATTTTGAGTGTAGCACTGGTTGTGTAGATCTTTCAGAGCTGTGTGGACTTTTCTGGAGGAAGCAGGTTAAACAACTGTATTAACTGTTGAAAAAAAGTCAGAATTTTGTAATGCACATGACAACTTCTTATACTATTTTTTCCTAGTGAAAGTTTTATTTGCAGTTAAATAACATTTAGGAACATTTATCATTTACAGCATGACTGCTTTTTCTATAATAAAACTGCCTGCAAATTAGTGAGAATTTTCCAAGGAAAAAAAAATTGTTTCTAGGTGTGTGCACTTACGTATGGAAGAAGCTTAATCACTCAAATCTTTGGAAAGAAGTTATTCCCTTCATCCTCCTCTCCCCCTCCTTACTAATTAACTTAGCATAAGATAGATATATTTTGCATTTTGACAATTCTTTAGAATAATTTTACAACCTCAGTGCATTTCAAAAGCAAGAGTCAGCAACACATAAATAAGCCTATTGTTTAAAGTAAAAACATACACAAAGGAAACTAGGAAGGGAGCCTTTAAATTTGGTCTCGCTGATTGAGAAACCATTAAAATAGGCACATAATTTCAGATTAGGTGTGTAAACCCTACTACAGTCAAAATAAAAACTTTCATTGTCATAAAAGGAAGTAGAATGGGGATCATTGTAAAGTCTAGGATAAAACCAAATCTGACAGAGAAATAAAAGGAGGGATGTCAGCTAATGCACACCCCTTTACATTCACTGTGTTAATCACAGGTATTGCACTCAAGAATATCAACAACGACTGTGAAGGCTCAGTCATTGATTAATAAAACCAGAAGTTAGCTTTGTCTATCTAACCTTTATCAAGCTCCAAGACAGCAAGATATGGTGCAGTCTTTTAATCACACAGTTACAGAAGTCATGCGCCCTGAAGCCCTGCCCCACCCTGTGGCTATGTTCCTACAGCGTTATATATATATGTCAACTCCCAGTGCCTTGGCTTCCTTCCAAAGGGGCAGACTGTCAGAGGATGAGTTTCAAAACAGTCCAACAGCTGTGAATGATGATGAGATTAAGACTTTAGGTCACACATTGGAGTGCACTGTACCAAAAAACAGATGCATACAGTTTTGGAATTTTTATGTGAGCTGTAGTATAGACATGCAAAGCATACTGCTCAGTTTACCAATGCTTTATCTTTCCCTTACGGTTCAGAGCACAAGTCCTGATGATTTCAGAGGCAAAGGTGAATGAATCAATACTCCTCTAATTTATATCACAAGAGAACAAATTACATCACCAGGAGAGATGTGCGTTTAGTGACCGTATGTGTGAAGTGTGGTACAAGTAAATTACACAAATGCTTGGTGTGGATTTGCATCTAATCCAGTCATTCAAGCATCATTTAGTCATCTCAGCTGTGACATTTCATTCTCTCTTTTGTATTAGATCACTTTACTACAAACATTCCAGCTTCTGCAAAACATGAAATTTTATTGTATTTTCTTTTTAATGTATTTTAGTGTTGACTATTTTAAGATAATAGTAACACTAAAAACTCCATATTTCCAGATGTAATCCTAATTACTGTATCGGTCAGTAGGACCAGAGCTTTTAGTTGTCTGGTTTTTGAACTAGGAGAGGAAATTATAACCATATCTGACAGCCATCCTTTATTCCTATCTCTTTCTTTCACTTTAATGAAAATTACTTTTTCCTTTACACATGATGTGCATAACCAAGGTGGCAATGGCTGAAGTAATTGAGAATACATGAAAAATACATTCCCTGCTGTGAAGTTTAATGCCATCTTCTAGTCCAAAGCAAATGGGGAGTAAACATTATATGGATTGCTTGGTTTAGTCAGCTGTTAGTAATGTGAGAAAATTTCCCAGGTGCTCTTGTAGCAAAAACATTTTTATGTATGCAGGCCTGGCAAATAGAGAAGCTATGAAAGCCTGAAACATACATGGTTTTGCTGTGTGCACTGGATTTATGCAAAGTGAGTAGCACTAGGTCTCATGAGAATCTTGAGCAAACCCAGAGGAGTAAGCCCACCTATTTTAGGTCAGCTACCTCTAGGCAAGTGCAAACTGTGATATCGTTTTATAGACTTGTCATTAGGCAAGTGTCAAGCAGATTTTTCATGAGGGCAGCAAAAGCATATCACTGACATTAAAAGAAACAAAACAACCCCAACTACTCCTCACAGAGGAATGGAGCACTTTGCACAAGAAATGAGGTGTAGGATATTGCTTTTTCCATGTCACTTTACCTAGTTTCAATTCTATTTCTATTATACAATCAGGCTCCTATTAGTTTTACTTCACCATAGCTACTTTGTACTTTCTATGTTTCATTGTGTTTCTTGTAGGTAAAATGGAAAGAGCCTGGTTCAAACCCTGACTGAATTTAATGTTAAGGCATCCTTACAGCAGCTTCAGCAGGCACTTTGGTTCAGTACCTTTCAAATTTAAACATAATCTGTTTTATAGTAAAACCCCAAAATTTTAGATTTCAACCTATCCTGAAATTATTTGACTTCAGTTTTATTTTTCTCTGTATTTTCTGTTTTATCTCACATTTTATTTATTTTATTAAAATAATTGCTAATTAAAAAGGTGCTGGAGAAAAAAGCCTAAAAGGCCATCATAACTTCAAGTTCACTATTTTCCTCAGAAAATTAGCAGTTAAATTGTGCCATACTCTGAAAAATATTCATGATTATTATGAGATTTAATTTGTGCAGAGTATTTCTGTTCATATTTCTGGAATTCAGACTCTGAACGGTTACTTTCTAGTGCTGAGCTGTACTGTCTCACAGTCTTCATTGATTGTTAAAAAAACCAAACCAATACAAAATAAAAACTGGGTGTGTAGTGGTTTGCCTCCTGGCAGCCAGGTTGAAAAGACAAAACCTATTTTAAAAAAAGTATTAGTCAGTTCATTATTTCTATTGCTCAGGATATTTTTATCACCCCTTTTCAAAAAATAGGGCTTATTCTTCTTGCTGTATGATCTATTCCAATCTACCTGAGCCTCAACATTCACTGAAGCTGGAGTCGGTAAGACAACGCTCTAACAGTGTAAATATGCTCTGATCATTGCTTTGCAGGTTCCACATCTATGATAACAATATAACTTCTTGGTTAATTAGTTAGCTGTAGGAAAAAATACAAAGAAAAATATTAATTTTAGAAAATTTAATTTTCCTTTTTCTTTTACTCTGAGCTTTTAAAAGACTTTTAAAGGTTATGCAGACTTTTTCTTGGTCAAACCATTGGCACATCCATTACATTGTTCAGTTCTTTAATTTTTCATTAAAGCTACTGTATATTATGATTTTTTGACCCATAAAAACATTAATGTTACTGTCATTACTTTTTGGATCAATTTAGTCAAATTTATTCATTTAAATTATTGTATTGACAACACATGTCAGCTCAGTGAAGGCTGCTCTTGCACTTGACTGTTCTTATCAAAATAATTCATATTCACACAGACAACTTTCGTGAGAATAAAATCCAACCACGCCTTAATAAGAATTAATCTTTTTATTTCAGTTCTACCATCTGTGCTGAAGGAAGAATATACAGGCTATTCTGTCACATGCAAAATACAATGCTTAAAACTGTGTATTTATTTTTGAGAAAAGAAGCAGAGGTTGGTAGTGGAGGGACATGTATGAATTACTGAATAATTCTAAATTAATCTTCAGGTATATTTATCCTAAGGGTCTGGTAAAATTTCCATCATTTTAAGCTAATCACACTAACTGTGCAGTTAAGGTAGACCAACGCTATTCTTTTGTCAGATACTTTGCTAAGCACCAAACCGGTTGTGTAGTTATCAGCACAGTCTTCATGAGCAACTAAATCTGTGGCAAACAGGAAATTACTGTTTTAACAAATGCTGATTATTGAGCTCCTTATGGAAGTAATGTGGTGAAATGAAATTGTATATGGTGGTGACAGGATGATCAGACTTTAAAAAATGCATGAATCTATTAAATGTGTTTTGATTCAGTTATTAACCTGCACATAAGTAAGTGTCATGGAGGAGATCAGGACTTCCAAGATATCCATACAAGCCAATGTATTAAAGATTGATTTCACCTTTGTTTCCTTGTATTGTGTTTCAGTTCACTTTTCAAGCTGGATATGGTGCCTACTTACAAATTTTTTTACCATTTTTATTTACAGCAGTAACAGGTTTTTGAAGTTATATGCTGGTAGCAGTGTCACAGAATGGCAACATTACCTTGCTGAAAACTCACTTGCTTGTTCATCACTAATTTCATGAGATGTAGCGTGAGTTTCCTTTGCATTTATAATAGCAACAGTTGATGGAACCACTAATCCTGGAAACCATTTCCAAACATGGGAATGACAAGAAAGTGGTTGGGGGTAGCCAGCGTGGATTTGCAATGGGGAAATCATGCTTAGCCAACAACAGCCTTTTACTATTAGGTTACTGGCTTGGTGGATGAGGGGATTGCAGAGGAAGTTGTTTATCTTGACTTTAGCAAGGCATTTCACACAGCATCCTCATAAACAAGCTGACAAAGTACAGGCTAGGTAAGTGAACAGAAAGGTGGCTTGAAAACTGGCTGAACAGCTGGGCTCAAGAGGGTTATGATCAGAGGTACAAAGTCTAGTTAGAGACAAGTCACTAATGGTTTACCCCAGCGTCAATATGGAGCCAGTGTTTAATCTCATCATTGTCCAATGACCTGGACAATGGGCTCAGCAAATTTGCAGATGAGACACAACTGGTAGGAGTGGAGGGTACACCAGATGGATGTGCTGCTATTCAGAGGGATCTGGACAGTCTGGAGAACTGGATAGAGAGGAATGACATGAAATTCAACAAAGACAAATGTAAAGTCCTGCATCTGTGGAGAAATAGCCCCAAGCACCAGTACACACTGGGAGCCAAATGGCTGGAAAGTGGCTTTACAGAGAGGGACTTGGGTGTCCTGGTGGACACCAAGGTGACTATGTGCCAGCAATGTGCCCATGTGGCAAAGAAGACTATCAGCCATCTGGGCTGCCTTAGTAAGAGCACTGCAAGCATGTTGAGAAAGGTGATCCTTCCCTTCTGCTCTGCACTGGTGACACCAAACGTGCAGTCCTGGCTCCGGTTCTGGGTTCCCCAGTGTAAGACAGTTACAGACTTACTGGAGCAAGTCCATGCCAGAGACACAAAGATGATTAAGGGACTGGATAGTCTTGCATATAGACAGAGGCTGAGAGAGCTGGGGCTGTTCAGCCTGGGGAAGAGAAGGCTCAGGAGGAACTTACCCATGTATATAAATACCCAATGCGAGGGAATGAGATGAAAGAGCCAGACTGTTCTCAGTGGAAATGAAAATTTTATTTTTCAATTATACAAAGCCAACAAGTGGTCTACAGAGAAGAAAAGTGATATGCAAATTTTGAAAACATCAAAAGAAAGCAAAAGTAGTAAATAAATCTTTTGGAAAATATTGACCACGTGTTTCGTTCATGTAGCATTAAGAGCTAACATATTTTATTAATCTTCTAGTATTAATAAAATATAAATATGTTCTGTAAACAGCAGTTTACAAAAAGAGGCATTTTAAGTGTTCCAGTGACACCTCTAGAATTCTCTTTCCATTTTTTTTAAAAGGTATTTTTAACAAATACAATCTGTAAAAACATTATCTGTTTGCTTAATACTAAAAGTCAAATAAATGTAAAGTAAGACATAAGGTTGAAGCTAAAAGAAAGTGTTACATTCTGAAAAATGACACAGTTCACACTGCAGTGGTTATGAATCAGATGGTTTATTTCAGGGATCTGAACTTTATGATGACTGAGAACTCTTTCAGTGCTTTAAGAACTGTGGGTGTCTGAGATGATTCAATCAGCAATTTAAGACATGAGTCTTAAAAATTAGAGCAATTCAGAGAATATATAGCAACTTCTTGGAACTCATCCAGGAAGGTGTGTTACATTGAGAATTTCCCTTTCCAGATATGTGAAAAAGTTAGTTAGGTAAAATCATAAAATAAATATTTTTTTCACACAAAAAAGGAAATGCACTGCATTGGGATAAAAAGGAGACTAAAGCTAAAAGAAAAATAAATTTCATTTCACAAGCAAGCAGTATACCTAAAAATAATTTGCTTCTTTCCCCTTACTGAGCATAAATTGTTCTTCTAAGGAGAAAGGATTCATGGGTCAAAAAAGGTGCAGTATATATAAGCAACAGATTAATTAATCAACAATAAACTGAGCTGTTCCCTAAGTGTATTCAGTTTATGATGAATAAAACCTCCAAGACAATCATATAACATCCCACAGGTGACTGAATGAGTATCTCACTGCATTTTGAATGCAGAAATAAAGATATTATCTGCTGTTTGCCTTCATCACCCAATAGCAGTTCAGAAGGAATTGCAGATGGGCTTACTAGTTTATTAAAATTAAGTGAAAAAACACCTCATCCCATCTCAAGGTTTATAAAAGAACATGCTTGGAACAAGAGTTTCTCTGTCTGCCAGTTTGGGCAAAACAAAGAGGAATGAGTAGCTTTAAGGTTTTTGCAGGCATTTACAATCTGACAGCTCACAGCAACATGGAATTGGTAGGAATGTCAGTTTTACTGAACCATTGCCTGAAAGAGCAGGATCAGTGCCTCCTCAGGATAGTGCTGAGATGTCATAAATTTTAGGCGCCAGCCCATGACTCACCACAGACTCAGACACACAGTCTAGGTCCCTAGTGTTGGGGCAGCACCCTAGAAATAGCAGATTTAATCCACAGTGTTTGATTTAGTGTAATTATCTTGAATTTGAAATTATTTTAGTAAACAATCTCAGGTTCCACAGACTTCGAATTTCTGATTAAATCAATTCACTTGACACAAATACCTATATATTTACAAATGGTGCAATTTACCTGTGTTTCATGAGCAACACATTTTAGCCACCAAGTCAGTTACTGAATAATCAAAAAGCTCAGATTCCATCTTAATGAAAATTTTAGGCTTTGTAGAGAAGGATATGGGTGAAATGAGGCTCAAGATACAACAAAAAAATGCCAGCTTGGTACTTCCACTTTCATAGCTCATGTACACTAAAAGTAAGTAAACGATTTATTTTCTTTTACATACTTTAAGTTCCCTATTGCTAGCATAATTACTTACATTTACAGAACTACACAGAGTGCTGGTTCCCAGGCCATGGTCCAATAGCTCATTAAAACACCTCTCTGCATAACCACATCAATAGCATTAGAAGACCGGGTTTGTTTTCAGTCAAAAGACTGATTGTAAAGTCATGGCAGACCACAGTTCATTCTGTGAAGTGATAGGAGTTATTGATCTGAAATATTTGATTTAATATTACTGAAAATATTCTATGGAGTATCTGTCTCATCTGACTTTTGTGCAATTAACTGAGTATATAACGTATGAACTTCTTATTCTTCATGCATTAAGAACATTACTCTTTTTATAGTACACAATGACACTTAGGATTGCTTTGTAACCTCTCAATTTAGTGCTTTTATCTGATTAACTGTATAACAAAACCAAAACGTAGCCTGCACATTGTTGGAAAGTTTCCTTCCAAATAAAAATGATCATATGTACCACTCCTACAAAAAAACCAAAACCAAAACCAAAACCAAAACCAAAGCAGCTTCCAAGGGAAAAAACCCCAAAACTATATTTGACTTTATTAATATTCGGACTTTCTTTCAGACTGGTTTGGGATGTATAGAAAATCTTTTGAGAAAACAGGATTTGTTACTTTGTTCCCACAAATTAATTCTGAAAGGAGTTTCCAGGGTTATCAAAGGTAGACTTATTTCAGAATAAATTCAAAAAAAGAGTGTATGGGATTGAAAACAAAAACCCAGATGATCTAACTGTTCTAAGAATAATTATTTAAGTCATTCTGAAGTTCGGTAATGGGAAATCAATGAAGTCACACTAGGAAAATAAGACCCATAAGACACAAGGGTTTTCTAACACTGATAAAAAGATGTTATTTGAAAATCTACCAGCACTTTGATCCACTAAGGAAAGTGCAAAATCATGGTATTAATTATGTTTAATTTTTCAGGAATGGAGCTTTACCATGCAAAAGTTGTGTAACATATTCTTCTAGGAAATCATACTGTGCATATGCCCCACAGTTGGTGTCTTTTTCACTCTTTTAGCTGTTTTGTAAAAATATGTTCTTTGTAGTCTGAACATTTTCCATTTCATTAATGAACCATAAAAGAAAGCAATTAAATATCCTGAATGTTAGAAAAATTATACTCGTTAAATGTACCTTATATTATTGTTGAAAACATGGACTGTGTAACTTACTATTTTAAGTATGTGATACTGTCACTTTGCAGAGGCAGCCTTCATCTTTATTTAGATATGTTTTGTCATATTTGCTATAAGCAAGCACATTTTCTATAAACTGCAATTTTTTCTTTCAACCCCTGTGAAAAAATGTTATACATCTTTCTAGTTTCTTCTGTGTCTGTCATTCTTCTCCTTCAAAAGTGTCTCTGAATTTAACAATTACATTGTTATAATCTCCAAAGAGTTAAACTTTCTCCATAACACGTATGATGACAAATTACTTCACAGTTGCTAAAGTATTCCTCCTGGTAGAGAATGCAAATCCTTTAGTTTAAAACTGCCTAGAAGCCTTTACACTTACGTAACGCCATATGTAATAATTCTGGTTTACCTAGACACTGGTGAAAATATGGGATGAGTTAATTGCTAGGAAGCAAATATATTTTTTATGGAATATGCATACATTCATATGTCTGTACCGGTTCTAACCTGGGTCTCTGGTGGGAGACACTACAATCTCCACTGAAGAATGAAGAGCTCACTCATTCAAACATAGCTCCTTTTCCCGTGGCTCTTAAACCTACAAAATCAATGTTCATACACAACAAATCTGAGTCTAAAACTAAGCTCATAAATTGGCAGAGATTTTAAAATAGTGCCTTTGAGTCATAACAAGTAAATTATTCATGATATGAATAAGATAAAAATATTTTCTGGCATAAACTAATATGTATCTCCCCAACCCCCTATTTAATATCTTTAATGCTCAGATATCTCATAGGATACACTGGGTCACATTTCCGCTCCCTAAACTGGGCTGAGTGTGGATCATAGTTTTACCCTTCTTTGATCTCAACAAGCTGGTGCCCACAACAGACTGTGAAGTTTGCACTTAAAAGGTGTTCAGGCAAAGAGCCAATCAAGTACCACTTTGCAAATCTAACTCTGTAAGTCAGACCATAGTGAAAAAATTTGGGAGTGACTCCACCTAAGCCTCTACTTCCCACTGTAAGTCTCTACTTCCCAACTCAGGTGAAGACACCATTCTTATTCTCCTCTTTCATCTGCCAGCATCTTTGCTGTATTTTCTCCATCCTCCTTCTTATCTCCTAACTCCAGCTCCATGCATGTTGTGAAGCATTGCCTTAGTGGCATTCATCTGGAGGCCTCAAATCTGGCACTCTTCTGTAGCCCTTTGCATTTTAGTGGACATGTCTCACTATACCTAGTGGAGGTAGTTGAAGGTCCTGTGTAATATCCTTACAGGAACACCCCAAAGATACAACTCCATTGTGAACAAGCCTCCTTCTCAATTTCATCAGAACAAGAAAGAAAGTGGGGGTGGAAAATTCAAATATGTATTATTTGGTTTGGATGAGTAAATTTTGCTTATCACCAGGAGAATCATAGAATCATTTGGCTGGAAAAGACCTTTAAGGTCAAGACCAACTGCACCTGTCCACTATTAAACCATGTCTCTAAGCATCCTGTCTACCCGTATTTTAAATACCTCCAGGGATGGGGACTTGGCCACTCCCCATGGGCAGCCCATTCCAGTGCCCAATAACCCTTTCAGTGAAGAAATTTTTCCTAATATGTAATATAAACCTCCCCTAGTGCAACTTGAAGGAGACTTCCTCTCGTTTCCTCTATGGCTTCTTACTTGGGAGAAGAGACCAACACCCACATCGCTGCAACCTCCTGTCAGGTTATTGTAGGGAGCAATAAGGTCTCCCCTCAGCCTCCTTTCCTCCAGGCTAAACAACCCCAGGTCCATCAGCCCCTCCTCATAAGACTTGTGCTCCAGACCCCTCACCAGCTGCCTTGCTTTTCTCCGGACACACTCCAGTGCCTCAACGTCCTTCTTGAACTGCGTGGCCCAAAACTGAATACAATATTCAAGGTGCGGCCTCACCAATGCTGAGTACAGGGGCACAATCACTTCCCTGCTCCTGCTGGCCACGCTATTCCTGATACAAGACAGGATGCTGTTGGTCGTCTTGGCCACCTGGGCACTCTGCTGGCTCATATACAGCCAACTGTCAACCAGCACCCCCAGATCCCTCTCTGCCACGCAGCTTTCCGGGCACTCATCCCCAAGGCTGTAGCGTTGCACGGGTTTGTTGTGACCCAAGTGCAGGACCCAGCACTTGGCCTTGTTGAACCTCATACAATTGACCTTGGCCCATCAATCCAGCCTGTTCAGGTCTCTCTGTAGAGCCTTCCTACCCTCAAGCAGATCAACACTTCCACCCAGCTTAGTGTCATCTGCAAACTTGCTGAGGGTACACTTGATTCCCTCATCCAGGTTGTTGATAAGGATGTTAAACAGAACGGTGCCCAGAACTGAGCCCTGGGGAACACTGCTTGTGACTGGCCTCCAACTGAATTTAACTCCATTCACCAAAACCCTTTGGTCTCGGCCATCCAGCCAGTTTTTTCACCCAGCAAAGAGTATGCTTGTCCAGGCCATGGGCAGCCAGTTTCTCAAGCACAATGCTGTGGGAAACAATGTCAAAGGCTTTACTAAAGTCCAGGTAGACAACATCCACAGCCTTTCCCTCGTGCACTAGGCGGGTCACCCTGTCATAGAAGGAAATCAAGTTAGTCAAGCAGGATCTGCCTTTCATAAACCTGGGCTGACTGGGCCTGATCTTCTGGTTGTCCTGGGTGTGCTGTGTGATGGCACTCAAGGAGTGTATGTTTGATGCCTGAAAATCCTGAATGTTCATGCTGAGCAGAGGCAGGAAGTAATTTGCTCATGCATCATGATTATTGATTACTCATCCCTGTAACTGATCCTGGCTAGCACATAGGAAAAGTACAACCAATGCTGCTTTGTAGTACCGGCTGATTATCAACTTTAGGTAGGAACAGATGATCTGTAGTGTCTTGTTCCTATGAGACAGTGGGAAGCAGGTATTGAAATGTTCCCAAAGTACAGTGAATCAGATCATTTTTCTCAGGACCAAATTGGTATCTTGTCCCTGTGCTGAATGATTCCTGGCACTCTGTTGAGCGTTAGTGTCAGCTTGCTGCAGTGCAGAGCCCCAGGCTGCAGTGCCTCACTAGTGGGTGCTCAGAGCCAGGAGCCACTGATTCTGTGCAGACTTAAAATAATTGCCCATGCATTAATAATGCATGTAGCTGTTTTTTGCACCCATTCATAGCAGTGAAAACCTTTGAACTGGTTTTGGGTATATCTATTGTGATATTAAAAAAAAAGAATTATTTCTGCTGTACTAATAAATACCGTCTTTTTAAGCAGAATGGCCACAGATGACAGATAATAGCTTGTAGGATTCACAAGCATTTAGATAGCCCATTAAAATTCTATTGTATTAAAAGTCTTACAAGCCGATACAAATTGCTTCTGACTGCAAACTAAATTATCATATGTCTTCTTGAACTGATTCATGAATTAGTTTTTCTTTAAAGTATTACATTGGCTCTATTTATTCTAATAAGATTAGATTTCAGACATTTCTAGTGCTGTTTTACCTCTACCCTTGAAAAATTAATGTTCAAACTTCTAGTGACTGGGCTGGAATATAACCCATAAATGTCTGCTTTGAAAAAAAAGAAATTAAACAACATTATAAAAGGAACATAAACAAGAAAATGTTTTAAAGTCCACTTTTCTGTTTTAACTCTTGCTATTGATGTACCACAATTTTAATGGAATCAAGTATTTCAAATGGAACATAAAAAACATGGCTGGGATTCTGGGGATGGAATTACATATGAAAAGATTTCACAAGACACAAACTATGCTCTGAAAAGTTTAAGAATTTCTAATGCAGGGAGGTGATAAGTTCACATTTAACATGATGCCTAGGGTTTATAGAGCTTGAAGCAGTTTTCAAAAAAAACTCCTCTCAAATTATAATGAAGAGTAGTTTACAACAGCAGTTATGTTTGATGCTGTAATCACTCTACACTTGCTACTTGCATTTGAAAGGATTGCAGAACAGGCAGTATGGGGATTTACTTAGTCTGTTATGTTGAAAACAGTACAATATTTTACTTGGGGGGGATCTGAGTTAATTCCATGTTGGATAAGAAGATAAAACAGTGTAAACTTTTCTTATATCTCTGGTTTAATTGTGAAGGAGTCATTATACATTTGTAGTGATTTTTTATTGATATCCTCACAGCAATATTGGAAATCGAAAAAGACAAAAGGAAGACTTTTCACCTTTCTACTACTTCATCATTATACAGCGAATAAGGAAGATGCACACTCACAGACTTGGAATCCTTGTTGTTATTTAATTTTCCCCTTAAGTGCAGCTGTATCCAGAATTTTCTTAACGTAAAGACACAGAAAACAATAGAAAGAAAATAATTGTTTATTTTCTCAATTAACTAAAGATTATGGTTTATGTAAAACTTTATAGGTGAGAGGCACTTCATAGTACAGGTGAGCTGCACCCATGCTCTTCAATGAATATACATTTCCTGTACTTGTGTTGCCCCACCAAAATTAAATATAGGTAGATAATCCTATGATACCAGCTCATATAATAGATAATTGCTTGTTGCATGTAACAGTAGTGTAGAATACAATGTAAGTTTTCAATTTGGGCTATGAACGCGCATTCAGTAGGAGAAGGAAGAGGATGGGAAGAAGATGTGATGAACTGCATTTCCAGGTGTAATGAGTGCAGTGTAAACACATGTGCTAGTGTTTACATAGGTTTTTGTGGGTAATTATGCTTCTACACAAAAAGATTCTTTAGAAATCTTTACCTCTAATTCTGCAAAATCGTATTCAGGTAAAAATGTTTGTATTCTATATTAAATCTATAAGCTAGACCTTTCCAGAGTGTGCAGGCAGGAAAATGAAATAAACATTTGCTCTGTGGCATGTGTGTGTCTGTGAGGAGTTGAAAATGAAACTGACAAAAATATATAAGTAAAGACTCTAAGCCTTTTCGTTTTACTTTAGCTACTAAAGGCGGGTTCAGTTACATTCTGTGAGTTTCTAATAACAGAGTACAATAATGGAGGGTGTTTTCTAATCAGACTTAAATAATGCATCAGGGTGGCTGTGATTTGTAAATTAATATACTTGTTGTACCAAGAATTGCTGGTTTTCTTTTTGAATTTTTAAAACACGTTTTATCTGTGAGAATCAGGTATGCCGTCACGTAAAAATTACATCAAAATTCAAATTATTTTGCTCTCTGTTTTCTCATAAGTGGGTAGTTGCACGGGGCTCTGAAAATTAAATTCAAAAACTAAATAAAATATAATTCATATAGTAATAATGCCCTCTAGTTAGATAGCATGAACTATCCATAACTGAACACAGTAGTTTGGATCTTAATTATGCTTCTTTCAGTTATAAAATTTCATACTACAAATGAGAGTGTAATTTACATAGTAAGTGCACAAAGGGAATGTAAGTAACAAAAATTTGTATACCTGAACATTTCTAAGTCCTTAATGCTTGGCAAAATGTAAATTAATATTGAAATAATAGCTTCCAGCCATCATATGCTGACTAGTACAGACTATATTCAGGGAATTAAACCTTAATTTTTTATGTCCCTTGAAAGCAAAGAGCAGGTACATCTGAGGGTAAGAATTATAAATAAATCTACTTGAAAAATTATTCTAATGTAATGAGATTGTCTGCTTGTGTTTTGGGGGTTGGTTTTTTTTCTTTAGTGAAACCACTTTTTTATAGTAGAAAGCCAAGTAAAAGAGTATGTAACATTTGAGTATTCAGAGTTATACATTTTCAGGCATGTTTTTATAAAAAAATGAAAATATACTTACTGTATTTTTATTTTAAAGTGAATTGCTTTTCTGTAGTTATCATTTGACCATTTCAGTAATAACTTTCCATTCCTTTCTCTCTAAATTTATCATTACTTGCATACTCTACAGTAGGTGGCTTTACTTAGAAACTCTCTGAGAGGAGCAGTGAATTAGTCTAATGCAAACTGAAAGATCACAAAGCAAATGATGCAGCTGGGAGTTTAGTGTCAATGTGAAAGGAGGTTATACTATAAGACATCTCGTCATTTATTCATTTCTACAAATAGAAGGCCAATCTTGTAATTTAGGGCATGACTTAGAAATGGAGGGAAGTAACTGCTGAGGATAAACCAAAAAAATTTTTTGGGTGGACATACAAATGCGCTATGCATAGAGAAAAGCTGCATGCGTTCATCTGTGCAAACGCATATCCAACCAAGCATTTCCTGTGTTTCTGAACCATGGAGTCAACTTGCAGCATCTGTCAACCTAACTGTATTTGACTATAGACCTACATGTGACGATAAAATAGCATACTCACACTGAAATATAGAGAGCTAATGATTTTTTGATCTGGGATGGGAAATATAAGGGAAGCAAGAGAAGGTTTGGAATATAAAACCTCATATAGCTCTTAGAAAAAGGGATTATGAATAGCTCTGGCAGCAAAAATATAGCAGATTCATCTTGCATGGTCCATTCAGCAAACTAGACATTTCATTCTCTTTTCTGAAGTTTCCTGTATAAGAAAAAGCACCACATGCTGCTTATCAGGGGGCTTCCATTACTATGTATGTGGTCCAATTATAGAAGAAACCTGGTGAGAGGAGTGATGCTGTGCAGAGGAGCAGTATGTCTATTGCCAACAGTTTTTTTCTAAGACATTGTGAAAATAACACTGAATTTTTTACAGCAGTTCATTTTTAGAATTCTTCCTCCCTCCTTTTGGAGAAGACTTTAATAAGAATAGCCTTTCTTTGTTGTTGTTTTTTTTTTTCTTTAAATTTTGAGAGAAATAAGATGGTTGGTTTAGTCTTAATCACACTTCAAATGTTCTATCTGCATAAGTTATAAAATATTTATTCTTATACACACAGATTGTCCCATGATATAGAAAAGCCAAGTCTATATTACGGTTAACTCTTGGAGGCAGGCTCCAAGGTTAGTACCTGGTAACAGTAAGGTATAACACTATCTCTTCTCCCATGTCTTCAAAAAAGTATTCATATTGGTATTATATCCTTGCTTTTAAAGATTTACTAAGAAAAGTTAAAGAAGGAAAAACATTTACCACTTATCTTATCAGGATTTATAAACTCAGATACTGACTGACAGGTCCCAAACTGGCTAGGCTGAGTCATGTATTACTATCCTTCTTGGCAGCCCGGTCCTTTATGGTGAGTCATATTCTAAGGAGGATGTGGGTGGGATGACAGCATCACACTCACTGATGAAAAATAGCTCTTCTGTTTATTCTCCAATTTCCAAATGTGTAAAGGTCACAGACCCACTTGGTCTTACAATGGAGCAAGTGCTGTGCTATGTCCAGGGATGACTTGAAGCTATGGTGGGGAGGGTAAAGGAAGACAGTAAATTAAAATTAAATAAACAAGGTCTTTCAGCCAAGGTGAAGAAACTTGCTTCCCAACCCCACTACTTTATCAGAAATATGTTGAGCACAGCAGAGAAGGAACAAGGGATATCTGAGCTGTGTCTGCTAACTAACACAATGAAGGAAATTATTAGAGCTTAGTATAGGAAATGTCCCAGAGTAAGGAAAAAACAGAGAATGAAAGTAACTTCACACTTGTGAGACTGCATGTGGGAAGCTGGTACGCTTGGAGCACTCCAGTGCAAGAAGGGTACTGACAAACTGAGTAGAGCCCAGCAGAGCACCACCAAACTGGTCAGAGAGCTGGAGCACAAGATATACAAGGAGAGTCTGGAAGGTGCACCTGGTTATTGTGAGGATGGCAAAGCTAAAGACAGGGGGTGTGTGTCTTCCTGATGTCTACAACTTCCTAATGAGCAGTTATAGAGAATATAAGATCCAGACCCTTCTGGGAGGTGCATACCTGAAGGACAAACCGCAGTAAAGGAAAATCTAACTAAACATTTGGGGAGGGGCAAAAAGAATTGGGGAGAGGGTGGTTAAGCACAGGAACAGATTACCAGTGGACATGGTGGAATTTCAGTCCCCAGAAATGTTCACATCTCAACTGGGCAACGTGATGAGCAACCTGGTCTAACATGGAAGCTAGTCTTGTTCTGAGGTGAGGGTTGGGCCAGATGATTTCAAAGATCACTTCCAACCTGATCCATTCTCTGATGAACCTACTGAAGATAAAATTTTGACCCTCTTAAAATACTGAAATCCTCCATATGGTTATGTTATTAAAATCACATGCTGTCAAAGTTATTTTAAGAAAAATAATTGTCAGAGAGTAAAATACCTGAAGGACAGTGGGATATATTTTTTAAGTAAGCATGATTTTTATGCAAAAGAAGTAAAAAATCACAAATGAGAACTCCTCCGCATAATTATATGTTTTAGTTAAATGCATCATGTTGGCACAAAGAAAGTAATCATTGATTAGACACTGTTCAGGCTGTCAGGATCTCATGAGGAAAGATATTTTGTATGCTTCATTAGTCTGTGCACACTGCATGTGTTCTGGTAATTTTGAGGAGCAATGAAAACCTGCTTTCTCCTGTTGTATTAATAATGACATGACAGCATTTTTATGATTATATCTACAGATACATTTTCAGAAGCAGCAGATATGACATAAAGATGGAAAGACTGGGACTTGATTTGGTGCCATCTGTTATGCTTCTAGGAAGATTACATCCATGTCTCTGTTTAGTAGCAGTAAGGATTGTGCCACTTTGTGGTCCTAGGTTTGTGCAAAATATCTGTATAGATGCCTGTACCTAACTGGCTTCAGTACTGCCACCCCAGATTGCCTGGCTATTATGAAGAGAATCTCACACTCATAGAGAGGAAAGCACTGAAGGATCTTAAGGACAATGTGTTTTCCTCTGGAGGGGAGGGCACCATGTACCAAATGGAAGTTGAATATGGTCAAGCGTCACATGCTGTAGTAACAACTTGAATAAAATTCAAGTTTAGTAGAGTGCATGCCATAATTATCACAATGCAATCCTTCTGCAATGCTTGAGTGTATTTAAAAAGTTTTTCTAGCATGGAATTACTGTTTTCTAAAACCTTTGTGGTGACTGGTCTCACTACAATCTTCAGAAGAAGACCTAAGATGCAAGTGCTCTTACTAAATCCCAAGCCCTCCCACCAGCTGAGATTAGGTTCCATTTAATTTCCATAGACAGACTTAAAATGAATGTTTAAATCATGTTTTGTGGTTAACCAAAAGCAAGTTTTATTGAACTAAATAATCTGAATTACTATATGTAGTTACAGAGGTGCACAACTGTGAGAAGATAAATTATCAGAACCTCACTGAGAACAGAGGGATTCCAGGACAACTTCAGCATTTTGGTGCCCTTAGGAAGGATAGGGAGGGGTTCTGAAGTGTTTACCTCATTTAAATGATTACCAACTACTCTCTACTGAGTGAGACAAATGTAGAAATTAGACAGAAACTGTCATTAAAAATTGTATGCTGTGTTAAGCTTCCCACAATAGCAACAGCTATTTGTTGTTTATTCAGTTTTGAAAAAATATATTCAAAAGCTCTACATTCTCCACAAACTCTGCATTCTGGGTTTTTTTATTTAACATCTTTCATACAGTATAATGAAAGGAATTTTTCCCTTTAAAAAATAATTAAATTTTTTTTTTTAAAAAATTTTCATAGCCATCCTAAGCAAAATACAGCTTCAAGTTCAATGTTTGGACATCTCCAGAAGAAAGCTATTTTGACAATAACTTACGTATTTTAATTTCACTTAACTGAATAAGGTATATATTTTGTACTCAGTATTCTTGTACAGGAATTGTTTTGTTTCAGAAAAATAAGGTGAAATATTGAGTGTTCATAGTTTGATATTTACCATTATCTGTAGTTTAGTGACATGCAAGTACAGCCTGCATTAATTTCACAGAAATTGACTATTTTGTTTGCTCTCTAAGAGTGTCAAACATGTTTTCAGTCATGCTACATTAAGTTCTAGTCCATTTTGGCTGCTTATTTTTAAAACATGTGTTCTCTGTATTGGGTTTCTGCAAAATATTTTTACTTTTGCATACTATAGACATAAAACGGTAGTACAAAACGCTGAAAGAATGGTCACTGGTGAAGGTCTGAGGCTCTTTTGTACACAAAAAATACTACCATTAGTAAGCTAGTCAGTTATAACAAGATTCACAGGCCAATGTACAAATTACTTTTTTAGCTTTTGTTTCTATTTATAAAAATCTCCAAATTCTCTTACTAAGGATAGGAACTGCACACAAGTTTCAGAATCTGATACTTTTTTTTAGGATTTTTTTCATTTCCCAGAGAAATGAGGATTATATAGTCACACTCTATTGAGTGCTGGATATTTCTCCCTGTCATTACTACCTTAATAAATTTTGAATCCTTTTTCAGCAGATCAAGATGGAGGGATAAATATTCCAATTATATATTTGTGTAGCTTGTGGAAGCCATCATACAGATTGGGAGTGAAGCCCAAATGTGTGCCTGGTGAAACACACAGTGAAACTGAGTACTTTTTCAGCTAGTATTTGCTGTTTTACCTATTTGCTAATTATCAGGTGTAGTTGTAAGAGTCATTGTCTTTCACTTAGGTAATAAATAATTTGTGGACAATGGATGAACCCTGAGGTACTGCAAAAGATCACTGAAGGGGTTTTTGCTATAACTGTAGTAATACCAGTTGTCAAACTAGCTAGTTAAAACCAGCTTCATGCTATGAAACATTTATTTTGCCAGTCAGTTGCAGACATGCTTCCTATGCAGCCTCTCTACCCAAGGTGGTGTGGTGCCTTGGCCAGTCTTCGTGCCTTTCAACCTGATGCAACCACAGCTGGGCTATTAATTCATGTTTCTCAAAGGGTTGTGCATAAGCAATTTAATAGTTTTGAAACATCGTTTGTTTATCTGTCTAGAAATTAATAATTTCCATGGAGACCTCTTTAAAGATTTTATGTCTTGAATAAATAAGTTATGAATAGCTGAGATTCTCTTGTCAGTCAGTAACTGATCGCTTTAGATGTAAAGCCTCTCATATGTTACACATTTTTAAGCCCAACCTACTTTTAATAGTTTTTTAGTAAATATAAAAATCCTGTAACATCTCACCCATGACAAATAATTTTGTCACTGAACAGATTCCAAGGCAGCAAGCAGGTCAGATTCCTATATGACCGTAGGCACACAGCTTACATTTAATTTTAAAACTCATGTATTAGTTTGTATAGCTTAAAATTCATATACCAGAAGATTAAATTGGGCTCAGTGAAAAACGTACAGAAATTGAGTTAGGGCATTCAGCAAATTATTTATTTTTCTTGATTCCCTTTTATGTTCTCATGTTTTTACCTAACTTCTTTGGCAGTTTTTCCTTAATAGGAAAACACTGGCTTTTGCTTTTGTTTTCTAGGGTAAAGGATGTAGGAGAAGCCCAAAAAATCATGACAACTTATTCATTATGAACGAACATTTTGAAATTTTATTACAGTGCATGATCAGCTCCCTGGAAGAGAGTTTATTGTTAGGTTTTCATGATTATTTCTGATAAGTAATATCTGATGTTCGTTCCTTGAACTCAGATGCATTAATTCTTTTTGCTTGATAAAGAAAGCCAGGTGTTTGTATTTTTTTATAGGAAGTGTTTTTAGATGTTTTGTCTTGGGTGGAAACTCTCTGCACAAAGAAAGCAACAGCTATTAACTGCATTCCGTTCCCCCTTATTGTTTTTCCATCAGCCTCCTGATGCTGTCATTTTGTGATGCTGTGCATCGATAATTCTTATTTCATTTTAAAATGCTAATTAGAACAAACAAGCTTTCCTGTAATTTATTTTGCAGGTAAATGTATTTTAATGATGTGGAAAGAAAATTATAATTGGTGGGAATAAATGTACTATGCTGGTTCTGAGGCGGTCTGGCCTTTCAGGCAGGTGAATGAAGCAGACAAACATACTGGCTTTCAGAAATTTAAATATGTAGGTTTTGACTGTATTCATGTTACTTCATATCTGAAAGTAAAAAATATATACATTTTAGCTGCAATTTAGATGTGGAGACAACCTTAACATATCAGGTTTTGGTGTTAGGTGCCAAATATCCCATAGAAATATCTAGTTCCATGAATTTTTCATAATTTTAACTTGAAATTGATTAAATCATTAAAACAGTCATATGATTTGGATTAAACGTCTTCGAAGGCCTACTGCAGTGATTCAGCCAAAGGCTAGAAAGCTGATTGAAACTTAATTTGGGGTTGGTTATAAGCTGTCATTGTATCTCAGTAAACGTGTTTTCAGACAAGGACAGTAGCCACAATTTTTATCCATTAATTCATAAGCAGTAATACATAAGCATTAGTTATACATTATTATATATTAATGCATAAGCAGTAATACATTTCTTTTATATATTTATATGTGTCTGTGTATATGTGAATCTGTCTGTGACTTAGTTACTTTCATAAAATTTACTTATAGAATACCATAGCATAGCACAGCACAGCATAACATAGAATAGAATAGAACAGAACAGACTAGACTAGTTCAGTTGGAAGGCACCTACAGTGATCATCTAGTTCTAACTGCCTGACCGGTTTGGGGCTGACCAAAAGTTAAGCTATGTTGTTAGGGGCATTGTCCAGATGCCTCTTAAACACTGACAGGCAGGGGGCATCGACCAGCTCTCCAGGAAGCCTGTTCCAGTGTTTGACCACCCTCTTGGTAAAGAAATGCTTCCTAATCTCCAGCCTGAACCTCCCCTGGCACAGCTTTGAACCATTCCCACAGGTTCCCTGGGATACCAGGGAAAAGAGTGCAGCGCCTCCCTCTCCTCTTTCCCTCACCAGGAAGCTGTAGAGAGCAATGAGGTCAACTTCAGCCTCCTTTTCTCCAAACTGGACAGGCCCAGAGCCCTCAGCTTCTCCTCATATGATGCGCCTTCCAAGCCCTTTCACCAGCTTTGTTGCCCTCCTCTGGATGCATTCAAGGACCTTCACATCCTTCTTAAATTGTGGGGCCTAGAACTGCAGACAATACTCAAGATGAGGCCACACCAATGCTAATATGACTTTTTATGCTGAGGACCTACACCACATCCAAAGAAAATGTGTATGAAATGTGAGTCAGGATTCACCTATTTCTCTTCCATCTTTCTTTTCCAACTAACAGTAATATACAATGAAAGGAAAAAAGACCCTGAAAGATTTTGACAGTGCTGTTTCCCATATGAATTTTATGTGCTTAAGAGAAGGTCTCTTAGTCATTGAACTTTTTCCAATTTGATAATTTTTTCTGGAAAAAAAGAAGTGCATACATTTTGCCATTCCGAAGAAGCTGTAGGGTTTTTTGCTTCTGGTCTGGGGGAATTTTTGGGGGGTTTTTTGGGTGTTTTGGTTTGGTTTGGTTTTTGTTTCTTTTTAAATTTATTTTCTATTCACATTAATTTTTTCTTTTGCATTTTTTACTAAATAGAGACATTACTGTTCTCAGTAACTCCAGCACAAACTTTACTTGAATTATACTAACATAACGCAGTAACTGAGAAGAGTATTTGGTGTGAAGTCTCCAAACAGTAAGTGTATCCTATGATTCTATCTGTTTCTATCTGCTCACTGGATGACATAAAAGACAGACTCACAGTGGGTCCACATCACTTATTTTCAATATTTTTTTTCTTTTAGGGTTTTGTACAGAATACTTATTAGATGTCAAGACCAGGTTGGACGGGGCTGTGAGCAACCTGATCTAGTTAGTGGTGTCCCTGCTCACTGCAGGGGGGTTGGACTAGATGACCTCTAAGGATCCCTTCCAACCCAAAACATTCTTTGATTCTATGATGTCAGTTGACCACGAAGTATGAAAAAGCTTGACTTGTCTACCAAAGACAGCAGTGAAATTAGAGATAAACTGAGCATTCACAAACCAATGAAAAAGCAACACAGTGAGCAGCACAGAAAATTCTCTGGGAAGGAAAGTCCGTCTCTTTTTTTTTTTCCCCATAGAAATCAGAAGACAACAGCAAATGCGAAAACATATGATAGCAAGGGTTGGTTTTGTATGTACCTGGTTGAAGATGCTCAGGTGAATGTCAGTGGAAGGGTGCAGGAGGAAAGAGGAAAACAGAAGCAGGAGAGGCCTGTGAAAGATAAGTCAAAGTGAGTGTGTAAGTTAGATGTTGCATAAGGATTTTAAGTACTTTTGGCATTATCAGTTTGTGTCTTCTAAGTTACATCAAGTTGCAGGACAAGATGTATGCAAAACCTTATTACTATACAAGGCAGTTGCTGTGCATACAGAAGAAATTTCACTTCTACTTTTTCCAGTTCACACTCTCAGTAGATGTTTCTTGTATGTATGGATGGCTGGTATAAGATCAGGAATTACCAGTGTCTTCATATAAAATGTGTTATATTACTCGGAATTTCCACTGGTAGCTTAATGAATTTAAAAGAATTTCCAGGCTTCAAGTAAATATTCTGATAATATAATTGGACAGGCAAATAGGTAGAAACGTTGCTTTGTTGACAAGATGGAAAGAAAAAAAAACATTTTGAATAATGGCCATCTCGTTAGTGTTCTAAAATTTGCTTCATACTTATAAATTAAACTCTTACATTACATCTCTTTACAAGTCTGTTTTTTAGCTTCATTTGCTATTTTTTATCATGAGGAACATATACACAAGCCTTCTTTAGTTACATCTAAGCATAGCTGACAAATTTCAAATTGCACAAATACCTAAATTAAAAACAAAGTGAAGTTCTATGGATAGACAAAAAGAAAGATCTGTAATAGACTGGAGGATGAAAGTATCAGATTTTTAATATAATTATTTCTCCTATTAGTATTCTGCTAAAGTAAAGGAAGAAAGAAAAAAAAATCACTGAAAATATTAAAGGAACACTTCACAGGCATTTTTTTTCAAAGCTGCCACCCTTTCGTTTTTTTCATTTTTGCCATGTCTCTGGCTTTAGGGATTTCATGTTAATGAGACTGCTTGTGCACTGTGGATTTTTTTTCTTCTCCTAACAGTAACATTAAAAAGCATCAGTAATAATGGATTGCCAGGGCATTAGTTGCACTGTATTTGCCTTATGGTTGGGTAGATGATAAATGGTTGCCTCATATTAAATTAACGTTTGATTTAATTTTTTTTGATCTATTCATAATTGGCTTACTACATCAGAAGTTAGTTATAACAGACTAACTGATCAGTTTCCCCCTCACCAGAACGATACTGGGTTCAAATGGTTTGTTGCTGGAATTCATTCAGAATTATTAGCCCAGCTAACAAAAAGAAGGGGAGTACATACAGTTTCTTTAAGGCCAGCCTTTAATTTAAGAGGAAAATTCTAAGACTGGCACATAAGAGTCTTAGTACCCACCAGTGCGACAGGAAAGAAAACCCCACAAATTCACTTCTCTGTGCCTACAAAATACAGTGGGAAACCTTCCTAGAACAAGCTGCATATTCTTGGATCGTGAGAGAGAAGAAATGCTTGTAGTTTCTCTGCTTAGGGTCTTGTTTTTTAATGGTCGTCCTGTTGTAGTTACCTGTTTCAATGGCTGTTCTTCTGAGTTTTTCTTACCAAGTGGTTGTTGGTAAAAGTATTTCCTTCACACTGACTGAAATATCTTACCTCTAAAGTTTAAGACTTTGAAACAAATACCAGTAGGAAGGTAGGTAATATTTCAACTCAGAGACCTCCAGAGGGTGGGAGTAAGGTAACAGATCTGTTTTCCAAACAAATAATTATGAAGGTCCAGAACTGACCCAGTTCCATCTATTTTAAAAAGGATTCAGTACGTGGTTATTATCAAACTTCTCTCTGCATTGGGGAGTACATAATTTAAAATATTTCATAGTTTATATTCCTTCTCAGACTCTCTGGCTTACATCATGTACAAATGATTCCTCCAATGCCTCTTGAAAGAAGTACTCTTGTTTCAGCTTAATTTCACAGCAGAGTACTTGGTGTTTAACGTAAAGAATTCTACATGAGACTAATCATTTAGATCTGTACTGGTAAGACAACCACGTGCAGACAGATGACAAGTGTCATGTCCATTTGTTTAATGTATACACACAGACCTGAGGCTGCTGCATGGCCCAGGTTTTTTTGTCTCTTTCCTTATGTGGGTATTTCTGCGAGTGGTACGGGGGAAGGAGAAACACTTAACCATTTTGGGGGGGACATTTTGGAAGCTTGATTAGAACGCTCACTCTGATAAGGCTGCCTAATATTTTGTTAACCCGGACTGCACAAGCACTACTGTACATCCAGTCTGCCACACACAATAATGCTCTGCACAGGGGCAACAAGCCTTGACACAGTCATATCACACAAAAATCACCAAGTGTGTGCTATAGAAGTCCACTGTCCTGGATATGGCTGGGATAGAGTTAATTTTCTTCCTAGTATCTGGTATAGTGCTGTGGTTTGGATTTAGTACTAGAAGAATGTTGATAACACACTGATGTTTCAGTTGTTGCTAAGCAGTGCAAGGACTTTTCAGTTTCCCCTGCTCTGCCAGGTGCACAAGAATCTGGGAGGGGGCACAGCCAGGACAGCTGACCCAAAGGACAGCTGACCCAAACTGGCCAAAGGGATATTCCATACCGTATGATGTCATGTTCAGTACATAAACTGGAGGAAGTTCACGAGGGGGCAGTAATTGCCGCTCAAGGGTAAGCTGGGCATTGGTCAGCGGGTGGTGAGCAATTGCACTGTGCATCACTTGTTTTGTATATTTTGTATATTCTATTATCATTATTATTATTATTATTATTATTATCCGCTGCTGTTTTATTAAACTGTCTTTATCTCAACCTATGGGTTTTACTTTTTTTTTTCTGATTCCTCCCCCATCCCACTGGGGAGCAGGGGGAGTGAGTGAGCAGCTGTGTGGTGTTCAGCTGCCTGCTGGTTTAAACCACAACATCCACCCAGCCTTTCTGCAGAGAAAGGTGGGATCTTTGGTGAGTCTCAGGATGGTTAGGATTTTAAGTCAGAATCTGATACAGTTGGTGAGTATTTGACCCAGAAAATAAAAAGGAATGGAAAAAAACAAGAACACTAATTTGGAATGACACCTGTAGTACCACCATCAGTGCAATGCATTTGTGTGACTTTTAGGGAGCTATTAAACAGATAGGTTGTGTATGGATTGTTGCAATCAGTTTGAAAAGAAGCAACGTAATAAGGCAAATCCAGCGTATAAATATAGTACTAAACATTTACAAAATCGTTCATTTATTAGGCACTTCTTGAAAAGTATGCAAAGCATGAAGAATACTACATGTGCTAAAATAGCATAAACAGATACAAATAGATGTTTTGGGAAGCATTTAGTACATACAATGAACATGCATATTTTTCACCTTTTTAATTCCTATTTTTCTGTTCAAAGTTAATTACTCACAATAATGAGAGCTGACAAAATTATTAGATTTAAGTTTTGTTTTAGCAAAAAATATATTGGACTTGCAAATTGAGAAAATGGATACATTTCTGATTTCAGCTTCATCTGTGCAAGTCCAGTTTTCAGTTAAAACAACCCAAGAACGTCTTGAAATGTAGTTGAACTAAAAATAAAATAGTCATAGAATCACAGAATCATAAAATCATAGAATAATTTGTTTGGAAAAGACCTTTAAGATCATCAAGTCCAACCGTATCTGTCCACTATTAAACCATGTCCCTAAGCACCATGTCTACCCCTATTTTAAATACCTCCAGGGGTGGGGACTCGACCACTTCCCTGGGCAGCCCATTCTAGTGCCCAATAACCCTTTCAGTGAAGAAATTTTTCCTAATGTCCAGCCTAAACCTGGAGAAATTTGAGGCCATCTCCTCTCGTCCTATCGCTTGTTACTTGAGAGAAGAGACCAACGCCCACCTCACTAAAACCAGGTAGTTGTAGGGAGCAATAAGGTCTCCCCTCAGCCTCCTTTCCTCCAGGCTAAACAACCCCAGGTCCATCAGCCCCTCCTCATAAGACTTGTGCTCCAGACCCCTCACCAGCTGCCTTGCTTTTCTCCGGACACACTCCAGTGCCTCAACGTCCTTCTTGAACTGCGTGGCCCAAAACTGAATACAATATTCAAGGTGCGGCCTCACCAATGCTGAGTACAGGGGCACAATCACTTCCCTGCTCCTGCTGGCCACGCTATTCCTGATACAAGACAGGATGCTGTTGGTCGTCTTGGCCACCTGGGCACTCTGCTGGCTCATATACAGCCAACTGTCAACAGCACCCCCAGATCCCTCTCTGCCATGCAGCTTTCCGGGCACTCATCCCCAAGGCTGTAGCGTTGCACGGGTTTGTTGTGACCCAAGTGCAGGACCCAGCACTTGGCCTTGTTGAACCTCATACAATTGACCTTGGCCCATCAATCCAGCCTGTTCAGGTCTCTCTGTAGAGCCTTCCTACCCTCAAGCAGATCAACACTTCCACCCAGCTTAGTGTCATCTGCAAACTTGCTGAGGGTACACTTGATTCCCTCATCCAGGTTGTTGATAAGGATGTTAAACAGAACGGTGCCCAGAACTGAGCCCTGGGGAACACCGCTTGTGACTGGCCTCCAACTGAATTTAACTCCATTCACCAAAACCCTTTGGTCTCGGCCATCCAGCCAGTTTTTCACCCAGCAAAGAGTATGCTTGTCCAGGCCATGGACAGCCAGGAGAACACCTAGTCAGAGGAATACCTTAAAAATGTATAATTGGAAATAGTAGCATTAAATGCATTTTAATGACTATCACAAACTGACAAAAGGGTTAAATCTTCTATTTTCTCAATATTCAAATTGTTTAAAACTGAGCATCTTCACTACACTTGAGAACCCAGATGACTAAAGTTTCATTCAAGCAAATAAAATAATTTTAAGTTTCAACATCTCCTAGAGATTAATATTGTCAGATAATAATTAATCTTTCCTGGTTTTAAGAAATTTATGAGCTAATATTTTTTGCAAGTTAATTAATGTGAGGTCTTTGTTATAATACTTTCTGCTTTCCTTAGCTGAGTGTTTTCATCAATTTTAATGAAGAAACTGTCCATTTTGGGAGGAGTTAAAACAAACATATTGTGAAAATTTTTTCATACTGTTAATGTTAGGCAATAAAATTGATAGTGTGTTATATAATGGGGTTAAGGTGGAGCAGAAGATATTGTCAAAACTCTTGGTTACTCCATAAAATATAAGGACTCATTTAAATTAAAAAAATGAGTCTGACATAAAAGCCTTTGGAAAAGCAAAGAAAATAAAAACAATCTGTACTGATAAGTAATAAGTTTTATCAGTATTGTTTCTTTTTAGTTTCTTCCCCTTTTTAAACAAAAAATAGGAAGAATTATTTTTATTTTCTTTCCTTTTGTTTGTCTAAACGAAATATACCAGCATGACAGAAAATTTCCTTCTAGGCAACGTTGTGTCCTCATTCCTATAGAGGTCTCTTTATATTATACAGCAGTGCCTATTTATGTGTCACTAATAGTGTCGATTTATTATTTCTCTGTCTTACACAGGGGTTTTTTAGCTACAGGCCATCTAGATGCATCATCCTTACCTAACCACAGACTGCTGGCACTTGTGCTTTCAGTACTCTTTCACATCTGCCTGGCTGAGGGCACTAGGGCAGGAGTTGCAGAAACTTCATCTCCCAGTACCCAATGCAGATGTGGATGCAGCTGGCTGTGTGCATCCCGTATCATGGGAAGGGAAGCCATGTGAACAGCACTGGCAGGCTCTGTCATTAAGCCCTAGGGATGCACACACCAATAAATCTGGTGGGGTTGAGGTTAGTGGGAGAAGGAACTGAGAAAAACTGAATGCTTGTTATTGGACTGGCATAAGGAGTAACAACAAAACCCAGTGTCTCCAAACAGCAAGTGTGCGAAAAGGCATGTATTTTGGAACGATGACTGGTGTGGGGAGAGACCAGTGTGTCCGCTTGCGGTATGCAAGGCGTCATAACACACACTGTGAGCAAGAGCCCAGCTCGCCTGGGCAGGTGGCAATGTCCGGATGCTGGGCAGGCAGGCGGGTGGTGGCATGGGTGTCCAGATCAGCCATGGGGGAGTCCTTGGTTAGCAAGAAAAGTGTGGGTTGGCAGAAAAGCCAGCATCATCCTAGAGGCCCATATAGGGACAGCTTGGGTCATTAGTCAGAGGACGCAGCATGTTGCTAATTACTGTGTTAAAAAGAGACATTGGTTCACTGTTTAAAAATATGAGGCCAGCTTTTCCTCCTGCTGACAACTTTGGCGCTATCTTTGTTGTCAGATTAATTAATGTAACAGATAGCTGAACCAAATGTTCACAAATCCTAACCACTTTAAAAGTTTCACCAAGAATTATTTTCTCTCTACATCTAGAAGGTTTATTTATAGTTGCATGATACCAAGCATTTCAGTTTCAATGCATTTTCTGCCTATTCTGATGTCTTATATCCTCCTTACCAAAATCATAGCTGAGTGCTGTTTTTCGTCTGCTCAGGTAAACACTTGAAGTTTTTTTTTTTTTATTTGCCAGCAAATGTTAATAGTAATAAATTTAAAATTCTCCTATTGTAATTTGAGTTATATTTTACATTCTTTATCTGAGTGTTACGTGCCCAGCTACTGCTGTCTAAATGCAGAAGAGCATATATAATTATTTTATTTGGACTAGGATAATAACTTTATTTTTCATCTTATCAAAGTATTATTGTTGAGTGGGGGCAAATATATACTAGTATTAGGATTACATAGTGAACAGCAAATTAATGCTGGTTCAAGTAAATTTACAAGATCTACTGTTTAAGTATTATAACTTATGTAAAAGGACTGAAGAAACATTTGCTGAACATTGAGGGACAAGATACTTGTGTGATGTAAACTGGTGAGATCAATTTACTGAAACACCAAGAAATGCCAGCTGATGAGCAGGCATAGCTTTCATGCTGAGCGCTAAAAAAGGAAAATAAATGTACCTCTGATTAAGGAAGGATTATAGAATAGGAAGAAAATGCCTCATTTAGAATAGAATTGTAGTTTTCAGAATAGGAATAACATTTTTAATAAAAACTATTCTTATCAAGCTTCTAGTACAAATATTCTTCATTTGTAAAATTATGTATTAATAATGTTCATTTTCACCTGGTTTTCACCCTAAATTCCACAGGCTTTATTTGTGGAGCAGCAGTACTTGGCAAAAGCTTATCTGCTGAAACTTAACTTTTCTTTGCAAAAATACACTACTTGTGAGATTTGAGATAAATGTAAAGCTCTTCCAAACAGCTGAAAGTCTCAGATTTTATTGATCTATTTTTCCATAAGAGCCAACAATCCTAAGAAAATATTTCAATTTCCTTCTTATGTGGTGTATAAGAATACATTTTGATCCCTTTCAGTAACTGTGAGCCTTCTGGAGAAGTTTTTGTTTTGAAAACTAACAATCAGTTACAGCAAGAGGGTGCCTGTAGCTGGGCCTTTCATGTTTGTGTATGCCCAGTGGACATGTGTTAAGAATCTTCATGTCAGTGTACTCTCTACCTAATACATATGAACCATCTTTAAAAACTATCTTTATAAAACCAGTATTTGGATTATTCTTGATGAACAGTGTTGCTTGTTGCCTTAACTCTTTCCAAATACTATCTTTCCTGATAGGTTGGTACATCATTGTGTCTAGTGTATTGGTGCTCTTGTGGAAATACTAATTATTCTAGTCAGTGGTTAGTAGGGAATTTCTGCATGGGAAAAATAGAAAACCTAGATAACACAAAAGAAACTTCAGAGTAGGCTGATCATGTACTTCTTTTTGAGAATTGAACAGCAAACCCATATTTCTATCTGAATTGAAGCACAGACCTGTATTTGTAATGAAACTGTTAATAAAATGAAAATGTTTACTTCTTTAAATCTACTTGGCTAATTGTGATTTATTTATGACAAATCTGCATATGATATATGCAGAGAAAAAGCATTTGCTGAGAATGTTCTATTAAAGTGGCAGAACATCCTTGACTTACAAAACCAGAATTCTGTTCATAGAAATTACAAGTTCAATTAAAAATAATTTTATTTTAGTAAGACATCTGCTCAGAAAAGCTGTATAAGCCCTTGAGTCTGTAAGACGCACTTTTCAATAGAGTGTGTAATCTTTACTTACTGATTACTTCTGCACTGGGCCTTTAGGGAGTCATACTTTCATAGTCTGCCCATGAAGAGAAAACCAGGAAATACCTAACATCGTATATATTCCAAGTTATCCTTTATTTCCTAACTTAAATTATAAATAAGGTACAAATGAGGCAAGGGGGAGGAACCCGTATCTCTGACATCTTTCTGTAAAGGAAGAGTGAGAATAAATCCGTAATTGCAACTGTTATTAGTAATAGTCTAGATGCTAACATGGTCTGGGCAGTGTATCTGTGTAGTAATATATGTGCTAGACTTATGTAGACCTTAGAAACATTACAACTGGATTATGAAGACAAAATTAAAAATACAAAAAAATTATGTTATTAGTGGGCTACTTAATCTACTTCAGTAAATTATTTTCCATTTTCTTTGTTACATTAAAATTTAATTTAATTTGCATCCGATGGGGGAACAAATGTGTCCGTTCAGAGCAGCAATAAATGTGCCGTAGCTGCCTCCCAACTTAAGAACCAGAAGACCAACTGCCCTAAAAGTGGGCTTGGCTGTGGCAGATCCTCTTTCATCCCTCCAGGGAAACCTAGGTTCTCAATTACCTCACTGAAATGCCTCTACACCAATGCATGCAGCATGGGGAACAAGCAGGAAGAGCTAGAGTTCTGTATGTGGTCGCGGGGCCATGATCTCATCTCAATTACAGAGACATAGTGGGACAACATGCATGGCTGGAATGCTGCCATCAATGGCTATGTACTTTTCAGGAAAGACAGGCCTACGAGGTGAGGCAGTAGAGTTGCTCTTTATGTAAAGGAGCAACTGGAATTTATAGAACTCTGCCCAGGAGCGGATGAAGAAGAAGTTGAAAGCTTGTGGGTAAAAATTAAGGGGCAGGCCAGCATGGGTGACACTGTGGTGGGTGTTTACTATAGACCACCCAACCAGGATGAGGAAGTAGATGAGGCCTTCTACAGACAGCTAAAAGTAGCCTCACAATCGCAGGCCCTGGTTCTCATGGGAGACTTCAACTACCCTGATATTAACTGGAAGGACCACACGGCAAGGTGCGCACAGTCCAGGAGGTTCCCGCAGAACATGATGATAATTTTTGATGCAGGTGGTGGAGGACCAAAAGAAGTGGAGTGTACTGGACCTTGTGCTGGCAAAAAAAGGGAAAAATAGGGGGCAGTCTTGGCTGCAGTGACCATGAGATGGTGGAGTTTTGGATTCTGAGAGGTGGAAGCAGAACAACAAGTAGGACTGCCACATTGGACTTCAGGAGAGATAATTTTGGCCTCTTCAGGGACCTACTTGGAAGAATTCCATGGGCTAAAGCTCTTGAAGGGAGGGGAGTCCAAGAAAGCTGTCTTCTATTTAAGCAGCTCTTCCTCCGTGCTCAGGATCCATGCATCCCTGTGAGTAGGAAATCAAGTAAACAAGGCAAGAGGCCTGCACGGATGAACAAGGAGCTTCTAGTGAAACTCAAAGAAAAGAGTAAGCTCTATGGAATGTGGAAAGAGGGTCAGGCCACTTGGGAGGCATACAGGAATGCTGCCAGAGCATGTAGGGAAGCAACTAGAAAGGCCAAGGTTCACCTGGAATTAAGTCTGGCAAAGGATATCAAGGATAACAGGAAGGGCTTCTTCAAGTATATCCACAGCAAACATAAGACTAGGGGAAATGTGGAACCACTGCTGAACGAAATGGATGCCCTGGTGACAGAAGATACAGAGAAGGCGGAGCTACTGAATGCCTTCTTTGCTTCACTGCCAAGGCTGGCCCTCAGGCTCCCCATTCCTTGGAGGTAAGTGAGCAAGCTTGGAGAAAGGATGACCTTCCCTCGGTCAAAGTGGATCAGGTTAAGGATCTTTTAAGGAAGCTGGACACCCACAAATCCATAGGTCCTGATGGAATGCACCCGCAAGTGCTGAAGGAACCAGCAGACAACATTGCTGAGCCACTTTCCATCATCTATGAAAGGTTGTGGAGAACAGGAGAGGTGCCTGAGGACTGGAAGATAGCCAATGTCACTCCAGTCTTCAAAAAGGGCAAGAAGGAGGACCCAGGGAACTACAGGCCAGTTAGTCTCACCTCTGTCCCTGGAAAGGTGATGGAACAACTCATTCTGGGAGTCCTCTCCAGGCAAGTAGAGGAAAAGATAATCAGGAGTACCCAGCATGGATTCACCAAGGGGAAATCATGCCTAATCAATCTGACAGCCTTCTATGATGGCATGGTAGATGAGGGGAGAGCGGTGAATGTTGTCTACCTTGACTTCAGCAAGGCTTTTAATACTGTCTCCCAAGAAGTGGGGTTGGATGAGTGGACAGTGAGGTGGACTGGGAACTGGCTGAATGGCAGAGCTCAGAGGGTTCTGGTTGGCTGTGCAGTCTAGTTGGAGGCCAGTAGCTACAGGAGTTCCTCAGGTTCCAGTACTTGGCCTGCTCTTGTTCAACTTATTCATCAGTGACCTGGACGAGGGGACAGAGTGTACCATCAGCAAGTTTGCTGATGACACAAAACTGGGAGGAGTGGCTGATATGCCAGAGGGCTGCGCTGCCATTCAGAGGGACCTGGACAGGCTGGAGCATTGGGTGGAGAGAAACCTGATGAAGTTCAACAAGGGCAAGTGTCGAGTGCAGCACCTGGGGAGGTTGAACCCCGTGCACCAGTACAGGCTGGGGGCTGACCTGCTGGAAAGCAGCTCTGCTGAGAGGGACCTGGGAGTCCTGGTGGATGACAAGCTGACCATGAGCCAGCAGTGTGCCCTTGTTGCCAAGAAGGCCAATGGTATCCTGGGGTGCATTAAGAGGAGTGTGGCCAGCAGGTCAAGGGAGGTTCTCCTCCCCCTCTACTCTGCCCTGGTAAGACCCCACCTGGAGGACTGTGTCCAGTTCTGGGCTCCCCTGTTCAAGAAAGATGAGGAACTACTAGAGAGAGTCCAGAGGAGAGCAACAAGGATGATTAGGGGACTGGAACATCTTCCCTATGAGGAAAAGCTGAGAGAGTTGGGCTTGTTCAACCTGAAGAAGAGAAGACTGAGAGGGGACCTCATCAACACATACAAATATCTTAAGGGTGGAAGTCAAGAGGATGGAGCCAGACTCTTTGCAGTGGTGCCCAGCGGCAGGACAAGGGGCAATGGGTACAAACTGAAACATAAGAGGTTTCAGTTGACTATGAGGAAAAACTTCTTTACTTTGAGGGTGACAGAGCACTGTCCCAGGCTGCTCAGGGGGGTTGTGGCGTCTCCTTCTCTGGAGATATTCAAAGCCCGCCTGGACGAAGTCCTGTGTAACATGCTCTAGGAGAACCTGCTTTAGCAGGGGGGTTGGACTAGATGATCTCCCAAGGTCCCTTCCAACCCTTGCGATTCTGTGATTCTGTGAATATTTTCTGTTATGTGCTCAGGGTAGCAGTTCCTTTTTTTATAAAAGTACCAAAATGTTAACGTTTTCCAGTCTGCTTTAAATTGTAATATATTTGCTTTTATTTTTTTTTTAATTATGCAGGTAATATCCAAAGCTGCACAACATGGCCGAGTTACCAGAAATTATGGAAGAATTCTAACACTCATCTTAATAATAATTGTTTTTCTATAACTTTTCCTGAATAAAATAATAGTTATAATGGAATGAGAAGAAGAACTGACATATAAAGTATTGTTTGACTTCAGATAAACCTTTCCTGCCTACTAATCTCTTTGGATCAGTTCAGCAACTGGTCCAACTGCACAGCTCCTGAGGAATCAAATGCATTGTAACACAGGTTTTAACATGTCAGCAGCCTCAGAGTGTGGAAAGATAGCACCAGTAGCATAAATTCTTACACACTTCTGACACTTAAGATGGCAAGCAGAAAAAGATGGTACAATATTTATTATTTCTTTTACAAGCAGATCATTTTGAAAATGGAAAATGCGAATCATCCTTGGAAGAGCTTTCATAACAAGGCTTCTTTTCTTTTTTTTTTCAGGTGCATAATTTTAACTTGTTCCTTTGCTCTGTCAGTGGATGTGACTTTAGATTTAAAGCTATTTTAAGGAAGGATTTGGATAATGCCAGTTACTTTAGAAGCAATACTAGCTCTTCCCACCCTTTTTTTTTGTGCAATCCACAGGTAATATGGAAGAGTGCCTCTGAGTACATGACCAAGGAGAAGCAGTAGCTCTCCTGCCTTTGGTAGGGGAATATTCTTATTGTGTAAGTTAGTTCATCGTACAGATGACCAAACGTTTTCCAGGGCTGAGGGTCATAGAGATCAGTGCTTAATTTCTTACTTAAGGAAATTAATATTTCAGTATAAGTAATTTTTTTTTTTAAAGTGATTCTTAAATACTCTCTCTCCAAAGTTTCTCCTGGGGAAGAGGAGAAAAACTAGCTCAGCTTGAAAAAGAAGCAGTACGATCCTCACTCTGTCTTAAATTGAACTCTAATTGGTTTTGTTTTCTAAAATATAACATTGGTTTATCTCTCTTTCATAGGCTTGCAGAGTTTAATTACCTCTCTGAGTAACTTCTGCTTAATGACTGAAAGTGTCACTTAGCAATCTTGTATGTCTCCTAGCTATTAAAATATTGCTTCTGCCAAGACAGATAACTGTGCTAATACAAAGTTCCCTATGAAGGCAGGAATGGGGAGACAAAATGTAAGGACAGGGACTTTTTCAATAGTCGCTACTTTCTTCCTGTTACTATTTTTGAGGAGGTAACAAATGCCTTCTGAAGGATCTAGTTCCTGTTGTTTTTTGAAACTAGGCTGTAGTTCTGAAAATCCTTATAATTCAGGATATGGTACTTAAAAGTTGTCATGCTAAAACACCTTACTACAGTGCTTCAGTAAAAGTCTTGGGGTCACTCTCTACTCCTGTAGACTTTTTCTTGTTTGTATCAACTCTTGATATGGTAGCCTCACAATATGACTCTTCCCACCTCCTGCTGCTTCACAGTTTAGTCTGTCTTAGAATCATAGAATAATTTAGGTTGGAAAATACCTTTAAGATCACCAAGTCCAACCGTAAACCTAACCCTGCTAACCCGCCACTAAACCATGTCCCTAAGCACCTCATCTACCCGTCTTTTAAATACCTCCAGGGATGGGGACTCAGGGATGGGGTCTTGTGTTCTTCTATGACCCTTTGCTGATAACACCTAACCTCATTAGGCTTTCACTTTCTACTTTGCACATTTAAAGAAATAAAACCTATCACATATTTGAAATCTATTTTGTTTGAACAGAAGTGAGAAAGAACACATGTAAAAGTACAGTGAATAAATATAAGAGTATCTTGTGACCACCTGAATTTTATGTAAAAGATAGGACTAAAATTGTCTTTTAGAGCCAGCTCTGGATAGAATCAAATTTATTTATGTAATTCCTGATATTTGTTTGTCAAATTACTGTTTACAGTGACAATTGCACTACCTTCTAGAGAAATGATTTTGTATGCCCTATTATGGCCAAGGTCTTCCAAAGAGTAAGGTAAAAGATTACCTCAAAGAACTGGCCACCTTTCTAGTTACCCAAATATATATTTATGAATACTTCTGAATGGTTTTATCCTTTGCCAGATGAATCATGATAACACATGCAGTGTTTTGCTTCAGTATCAGCATCACATGAAAATATGATAATAATAGTTTGATAGCTGAAATCAGTTCAAAACCAGGGACAACTTAATGAAGTGGGTGCTCAGAATGATGCCGCCTAATTAACATTTTACTTATTTGTAGAGATAACACATAACTAGCTATTTTGCATTAAAAAATGCAACTCAGATGGTGATCTGTCAAAAGAAAAAAAAGGAATATTTACTGCAGCAGCCACTGAAATGTATGACAAATACTATCTCTTAAGACCTGGGAGAAAGAACACTCATAAGAAACTCTCTTCAATAGTACATGTTGTTTCTCAGTTCTGAGAAATTAATCATAGAATGCTTTGGGTTGGAAGGGACCTTTACAGGTCATCTAGCCCAATTCCCCTGAAGTGAGCAGGGACACCATCAACTAGATAAGGTTTCTCAGAGCCCCATCCAACCTGGCCTTGGATGTTTCCAGGGATGGGGCTTCTCTGGGCAACCCGTTCCAGTAGTTCACCACCCTCATTGTAAAAAATTTCTTCCTTATAGCCAATCTAAACCTACCCAGTTTAATTTAAAACCATTACCCCTTGTCCTGTCACAGCAGGCCTTGCTAAAAAGATTGTCCTCATCTTTCCTATAGGCCCCCTTTAAGTACTGAATGGCTGCAATAAGGTGTCCCCACAGCCTTCTCTCTTCCAGGCTGAACGACCTTAACTCTGTCAGCCTGGCCTCTCAGGAGAAGTGCTCCACCCTTGGGTCATTTTTGTGGCCCTCCTCTGGACCCGCTCCAACAGTTCCATGTCCATGTTACAAATCTGCAGTTTGTGGTGTTCCTTTTATGGTGACACCATTGTATAAAAAGGAGTAAAACTAGAGGACTCTACTCAGCTCTTATTGATGGGAACATGACAGACATATGATGCATGAAGGGTGAGGTGGCCCTGTTAGTGTTTGCCTGCAATAGTTCCTCACTGTGGACTGTGGGATAGAGAGCTGGAACAGAGGTCAAGTCAGGAGACCTGAGATCACTACCAAAATTAGCCAAAACCAGAACCAGGGAACTATGAAGGAAACATCTAGATGCTTTGGGCAATTGATCAGATCCCATGCTGAAGAAAGATTGGAAGAATTGTGTTTTAGCATGTTTGGCTATGTCTCAGCATCTAGTAGTTGAGATAAGTCTGATAATGGGCAAATGAAAATGAATACCAGCTTGCATTCATAGAATCATACAATGTTTTGGGTTGGAAGGGACCCCTAGAGGTCATCTAGTCCAACCCCCCTGCAGGGAGCAGGGACACCGCTAACTAGATCAGGTTGCTCAGAGCCCCGTCCAAACTGGCCTTAAATGTTTCCAGGGATGGGGCCTCCACTACCTCTCTGGGCAACCTGTTCCGGTGTTTCACCACCCTTATTTCAGGATGAACTTCCCTGCTAGGTGCAAGACAATCATAATCACCTTGTGTTACTTAGCTCCCAGTTTGTGTACTTAAGAAGTGATTACTGAGTCTCATGCTGATGCTGTATAATGTCAGGTCTTTTATTTTGTAACTTATTTCTGATAAAGCCAAACACAGCTACCTGCAGGAACACCACTGTTCCATAAAGACTGAAGAATTGGACCATAGATGAAAACAGGACTTTCTTCTTTTCAAACAATCAAAAAACCAAACAAACAGGGATGATCAGTCAAGAACTGGGGCCATAAAAAATCATTTCAAAGTAGGAGCCCTACAGTGAATGGTTCACTCTTCAACCAGGACAGTAAATGTAGATGGAAATGGGGCCCACAACTAAATGCATGTGGATATAAAACCTATGCTAGACATAAAATACAGAGGAGAAAAGTGGACCCACACTGTTCAAAGATGACTTAGTAATAGTGCTAATACCTTTCTTCTGCTACACTTTTCACCTACCCTGTAGACTACCCTGCCACCAGAATCTGGCCTTAGCTGTCTTCTGGATGGTCATTATAATAAAAAGAGGACAAAAAAATTGTTTTGGGGGATATTCTGTTTGGTCTTTGGTGTAAATTAGATCTCTTGACAATTAAATGTTATACTAATGCTGATTCATCATTCAATTCTCACCTGTAAATGTTACCCACTATTTTCCCCTTATTCTTGATGGAGCTATAAATTACATCAGGTCTTCTCTTACCAGCTTCACATTCAACGCTAGGTCACTAGTACCGGCTCTTCTGCTGAGGAGATTTTGAAGAGTTGAATGATTTCAGCCCTTTTCTACTTTTATTAGCAAAGGAACAGTGATTTTACAATAGTAGAAATATCTTTTACTTTTCTGTATTGAATACTAGTGCAGGGCACAGTCTAGCCTTTAATAAAGAGGCCATACAGCCATATTAAATCACCACTTACAGAATAACAGAAATAATTTTTCTGTATTTGTAAATACAGTTACTGTCTAAATACATCCCATTTACCTTTAAATACTCATTCACTAATGTCTAATAGAGATCATCATAGTTCAGAATTAAATTGTTCATTTGGGTTGGTTTTTACATAGGAAGGACACATTAATTATGCACATTCACTACAGCATAAAATGAAACATTTACATTTCTTTTGCAAGTTTAATGTGCAGTGTAAGTTAACCTATCACCTAAATAATTTCTAGTAACCTACAATATGACTAAAGGACTTTGAATATTCAGCAGCATTGCAAACTTTAGGCAAGGCATTAACCCCTTTGGAGGCTAATTCTACTAAACAAAATCATGCTAAACACACTGATATTTTATTTTACCACCTATTTTCTGGAGTCCGGGTATTTTGTAGAGTTTTGGGGTGGCAATGGACAATAGTATTCCAGAGAATATGGAGACCTTGTGCCCAGTGGGGTTACAGTCAAGTCAGGACTCCTGTATAACAAGTAGACTCCAGATTTAGTGTTCTACACTTTGTTTTCATGAGAATCTGCCAGTACCTAAATGAAGCCAATAAATAAAACGGAAAGTTGCCTGCAAATGTGTTTGCAACGTATTCAGCAATGTTCATTTAGAACAGCCATAAAAACAAAACAGCTTGTAAGGCTCAGTAAGACTAATTGTTGGTGGCACAGAGGGTGAGAGGACAGAGATTATCAGAAGCAATGAAGTTAACATGAACTTAACATGCAATAGTTATCCTGAGTCAGAACAAGCATCCATGGAGCAAAGTGCATGTGTTAACAGTAGCCTAAAGGAGATACAGTAGCAGGTAACAGTTTAAGTAGCAATGCATCTAGAGTGTGGCCTTAATAGTCAATGGAAGGACTCCCTTCCTTTGGAATTCATATCTAACTTCAGTTTGTGGCTAGAAACGTCTTCAGGAAAATGCTGCCTTGGCAATTCTATATATATTGGGTACCATAGTTTTCAGTTAAACCCAAGAGAAGTTTGGGGCTTGTGTGCTGGTAGTGATCAAAGTAGGTCTTGATTCTTCTATATTAGTTGTGTGACATAATTTTTGACCAGCTACACCTCACAACTTTTCAGGAGTTCCTGAACAGTCATAAATGACAGCACATTCCTAAATTATTAGTTATGTTGGCATGCTCAAAAGCAGAAGTTAGAATGAAACAATATAGGAAACCCTGACTATTTTTTCTCTGGATATCAAGTGTTAAATACTGAAAGGGATTTGACCATGATTGACATTCCTTTGAATGTCAGGTTTTGAAAGGACTGAGAATTATTTTTTATATTTTCACAGGGATAAATAAATGGGTATGTTACTGGATAATAAATTGGTATAATTAGTGGAAAGTACCAATATTTGTTAAAATGTTTTTTGAATGCCTATATAGGCTTTTTGATTTTGAAGGGGGTGAAATATATGCTAAAAGAACTAATGTACTCAGAGCGAAAGCATATGGCAGAAGATTGAAAAAAATATTTTAATCATGATGTTAAATTGATTGCCAAACTATTCCATATCATAACCCAACCCCAAATGGATCTGTTTTCTTCATTTCTGCAATGGGAAAAATACATTTACTTTTACATGTTTCTGTAGGAGAGATGTGAGTGTGAGAAACTGATGTAATGTTGCATTACATAACTGTTAAGAGTATTTCCCCCAAATCTATAAAAAAATGGACATCATAAAAATGGTTCACTATAATTAAATGAGAGGAAGATAAAGATGCTTGAATTTGCAATCATATGGAAAAGTAGAAGTATATAATTTTGTCTACAAAAATGAATAAGTTTCTTTTTTGGTGAATAGGCTTGCTGAATGTAATCCGATTTAAATGAGTGAGAGCTCAGATACAAATGCAGCCAGAGGTTGTTGAAATATCTTCAATAGAATTATTTCTGTAGGAACATGTCACTCCCAACTAATACAAATATTCCTAAAGTATTTTTTAAAAGCTTTCCTAAATTGGTTAAGGAAAAATAATCAAGTAATAACTTTGAAAATTATATTTTGATACTGTCTTTTGGTCTTTGATTTTGAAACCACTACTTGAAAAAAATATTGCTATACTCTAAAGTTTAAAACAATGGCAGTTTAAAATTTGTTCATTTTTTTCCACCTATAAAAAGGAAATTTGCTTTTGCTTTTTTTTTTTTTAATTCTAAGCAAACCAGAAAAGCTTTCTTTTTTCTACAACACTGAAATAAAGAGATAATACTGTAGATCATCCAGTTTGTTTGTCAGAAATAAAGACAACAAAAATACTTATTTTTCTTCTTATAAACTCTTTTAAAGCAAGGTAAGTCACCTGGAAATGTCTGAGCCTTATCCCCACCATGTGACTGATCTGTGAAAATCACATTTGGTCAAATTCATATTCTTATAAAAATCTAGAACACTAGTCCTTATCAAATTAGAAGAAAATATGGAGGATTTCATTATGACTAATGAAGTAATATTTACCAAAAGTTTATTTTTTTGTTCCACATCACAGAACAATCTATATACATCAAACCTGTGCAGTTCCTTTATACAATTCCAGGCTAGAAGGCTCAGACTGAGACATTTCACATCCTTACTGTCGTCTTTTAAACAAATCTGCACTGTTGGTCTTTATGGTCACTGTCACAAATTGTTCCCATAAAGTATTTTTTTTACCTCATCACATCTAACTTTGTAACATCACTTTGGGCTGGAGAATGTTTTGCTCCATTTTTCAGCTCAGGAGTTGGGTTACAAAGAGAGTAAGTGACTCAACTTCTACTAGGAAATAAATCCCTCTTGGTGGATTTTTTCTCACTAGGATAGACAGGTATGTGTCACAAATGCTACAAATCTCTCTGCTTTTGCCATGGGATGGTAAATTAGACACTTCAGAGTTTCCTTTTTTATTAAGAAAATGCTAAAAAAACCTTAGTGTAAATGAAAATCAGACCTCAACTGCACATCAATGGAAAATGTGAATGTAATTTTTTCTGGAACTTCTGGGCCATCTCCCTTTATCTATTGCTCATCCTTGAATCTGACTTAGAGCTTCAAAATAAGCAAAATTTTAGTAAAATAGTCTCAGAGATTTTGTTAACAAGGATAAACAAAGGGAAGCACTTTATCAATTTCTCCTTAAGGCAGTACAGAGTTTACCGACCTTTGTATTTATCCTTACACTATTGACTGGAGAGGGCAAAACGGAGTTGCATGTGTTTCAGTATTTCAGGCTAAGCAGAAATGTCTTTGGTCAAGATTTCTCTATCACATGTAAAACTCAGAAAAAAAGTTGTCCAAAAATTTAATTTCTGCTAACCTGTGCTTCTCTCACCTTTTCAATGAGCAGTTTCAATTGAAAAAAAAAAAAAAGTTATGTGAGAAATTTACTAGCAGTTTAAAGAGGATGGGAAAAGGGTGCCAAGGTGCATTTCAGGTTTAATAATGGAAGAGCACTGCAGATGCAGTTGTGGAACATGTTCAACATTTCTTTAAGTATATGTTACAACCACCCATGTAAATTAACTTAAGCAAGGATCTTGGCTTACAAAACAAAAGATGCACCAGCAGTTTCATGATTATCAAGTTTCATGATCATTTCATGATTATTGGGTGCATATTGTCGTTCAAGTTGTTAAAATATTTTTCTGGAGGAAATTTGGAAACATAGTATACAGACACATTAATAACATTTTGGCTAAGAGTTTGCAATGAATAATAAAAAAATGTCTTATTTCTAACATTATTTCAAATTAACCATCTTCTTTTAATGCCTTTTGAATTATTCATCCTATATTTGGAAAAGAACACTTCACCAGCATCAAATATTAGAGTAACATCTCAGTAATCCAATGAAATCAACAGTCCTACTCTCCAGTAGAATGTACAACCCATATTCTACTGAATGTTTCAAGACAGGAGTTGGAACTTTGGATAAGTAGCATTTTCCCTGTATTTGCTTTCTATACAATTTTTGACCTTGAGGATTTATAATTTCCAATATTGCAGAATGTGTTCCATGTAATTCAGCAGCAATAGCAAAAAATAAGCACTGTTCTCAGAGGTTCATCAACAAACTAACACTTTTGTCTGTTTTTGGAAATGGTAAAATTAGTCCACAAGTTTTGACGTGGGTGGTGGTTTGACCTTGGCTGACTGGAAGCTTCCCATCACTCTGCTCTCTCACTCCCTGTCCTCAGCAGGATAGGGGAGAAAATATGATGAAAAAAGTAATGAATTGAGATAAGGATGAAGAGATTGTTTATAAATTACCATCACGGGCAAAACAGACTTGATGTGAGTAAAATTAATTTAATTTATTGCCAATTAATAACAGAGCTGATAGTGAGCAATAAAAACAAAACTAAGAACATCTACCCTGCACTCCTGCTTCTTCCCAGGCTCAACTTCTCTCCTGACTCCTCTACTTCCTCCCACCCCGATCACTGGAGAGGGACATGGAATGGGGTTTGTGGTCAGTTCCTAACACTTTGTTTCTGTTTTCCTTCCTCCTCATGCTGTTCCCCTGCTCCAGTGTCGGGGTGTCTCCCACAGGATACAGTTCTTCATTAACTGCTCCAATGTGGGTCCTCTCCACAGGGTTCAACCTTTCAGGAACAGACTGCTCCGGTGTGGGTACACCATGGACCACAGCTCCTGCCAGGAGCCTGCTTCTGCATGGGCTCCCCACCGGCTGCGCCTTCCCTGAGGTCATGACCACCTGCTGTGCTGTGGGGTCCTCCCTGGGCTGCAGGGGAAAAACCTGCATCACCATGGTCTTCACCAGGGGCTGCACGGGTATCTCTGCTCTGGTGCCTGGAGCACCTCCTCCCCTCCTTTTTCACTGACCTTGGTGTCCGCAGGGTTGCTTGCTTCACATATTCTCACTCCTCTCTTTGGCTGCTGTTGCACAGCTTTTTCTACACTTTCTTAAATATGTTACCACAGAGGTACCACCAGCATAGATGATGGGCTCAGCTTTGGCCACTGGCAGGTCCATCTTGGATCCAGCTGGAACTGGCTGTGTCTGACAGCTTTCCTCAGAAAGCCACCCTTGAAGCTTCTCCCCTCTCCCCAATACTGAAACCTTGCCTCATAAACCAAATACAGCATGTTAAGGGTTTTTTTTGTTTGTTTCTAGGTGATTTTTTCCTTTGTGATTTAAAAAAAAACAACACCAGAATTAGGATGTGTTATTGTTATTGTTATTGAGAGCTGTATTGGTGCTACATCAGCCTGATGGTGGATGGAGCTTTTCAAGAGGAAGGTTTTGTGGCTTCTATTTTCCTTGCACTATAAATCCATGGAACTGAAGGTGCATTTTTTCTCAGGAGAACTTAATCAGTTTAATTCTTCAAATGTTTGTAAAGATTAGTGTTTCATTACTTAAATTTGATCTTTGATGTAAAGAAGGCTTGATACAGTAATTGCTTTGAAGTTTAGGTCTGAGGTTTTAAGCTGGCATGTGACTCTGAGAGCAGATAGAAGATGTTGAGCACAGCTTGGTGTGTGTATGGGAAGCCTGTGCTGGGGAGCAGGTGGGCAGGCACACTTAATTGGAGCAACTGAGACTGGAAATGACTCATTCAAGAGTCACACTGTAATTGTTAAGGAGAAACAAAATGGAAAAAACAACTTCCTGACAAAATGAAAAAAGAGGTATTTGTAAATATTAAAGTGACAGCTAATTTTAAGGAAGAAAATATTTTAGACACCTTAACTATCTAAGAGTCCAGATTACTCTCTAATTTTAGCTAGGAATCTGAAGCTTCGCTTAAATGTAAGGAAGATCTCCTTTCACACCTACTAGCTGCATTGTATGCAAGAGCTTTTTTTAACAGACTTTCTGTCATCTTAATTTTAGTAATAGCTTTCACTGAAAACAATAGGTATATCTGTGCATCATCAGCAAACCATTAAGAGCTGGGATTATGATGAGTCACCATCTTTTCCATGACTATTGGGCTACATTCCAGTGACTGAAAAAAAAAAGACAGCAGGTAGAAGCAAGCAGTTGATGTCTTTAGAGAAGGACAAAGTGTAGTTATCATAAATCCTGTAGATTTAGCAGACCAAAATACTTGGAACCATTTTGGTGTTGATTTCTATTTCATGTTATATGTGAATCCAGCTCACTGTCAACATTTGGAGGGACAGAGGTTTATTTTTTCTTACAATGCCTTTTAAAATAGATAAACATGAATTATTAAGAGATTAAAGTCAATCTGTCATAAAAAATAAATTCTTAACATTTCATAGTCAAAAGTCTTTAAGTATGAAGTCTGTTTTTACAGTTTGGATAACTGAACATAAAAAAACCCCTATAGTTTTAAACCCTATACTGAACAAAATGGTTCATGCACCTCTGGGTGATTTTGTCATTCTGGCTTGAGTAGTAGTGAGTGGTTAGTCAAGTAAACACAGCCCATAAGATATAAGACAACCACAGTCAAGTTGTTTGGTGAGGTAGTATGTTGTGGGTTTGGGGGTTTGGTTTTTTGGGGTTTTTTTGTGTGTTTTGCTACTTGCTTTTACAAAGGGCTAAAATTGTTGCTGATTTTTATAGGCCAAATCAGGTTTTGAATTATTCAGGCAAAACTGCACAAAGCAGCTGCACATATTTCATAACGAAAAATGTTTCTACATGTTAGATATTAAACTGGTTAACTCTCTGTCCTGGTTCCTGCTGGGACAAAGTTAATTTTCTTCCTAGCTACTGTAGTGCTGTGGTTTGGAATTAGTACTAGAAGAATGTTGCTAACACACTGATGTTTTAGTTGTTGCTGGGTAGCACTTAGGCTGGCCAAGGACTTCTCAGCTCTCAGCTCTGCCAGGTGCACAAGAAGCCGGGAGCAGGCACAGCCAGAACAGCTGACCCCAAATGGCCAAAGGGGTATTCCAGACCATAGGACATCATGCTCAGTATATAAGCTGGGGGAAGAATAAGGAAGGCAGGGACATAGGGCGCAATGGCATTTGTCTTCCCAAGTCACCGTTACCTGTGATGGAGCCCTGTTTTCCTGGAGATGGCTGAGCACCTGCCTGCTGGTGGGAAGCAGGGAATGAATTCCTTGTTTTGCTTTGCTTTGCTTGCGCGTGTGGCTTTTGCTTTCCCTATTAAACTGTCTTTATCTTAGCCTATGAATTTTCTCACTTTTACTCTTCTGATTCTCTACCCTGTCCCATTGTGGGGGGAGTGAGCCAGTGGCTGTGTGGTGCTGAGTTGCCAGTTGGGGTTAAACCATGACACTCTCTTGAAGTCTCTGGGAAGCTATAAATATACACTTTGAAAATTGAAGCTCTTGGTAGGTCTGAGAATGTCCACTCCTCTGTACAGTTACTGTTTTTGTCAGGAGTGCTTGTTGATACCTGCTGTTCGTGTTATCAGTGCAGCTCTGTGATGACTTGCTGTAGTCAGTCACCTATACTCATTGTTTGAAACAGGCAGACCTAGAAAACTTTATCAGCTTCCTGGATGCAATAGTCCCTTCTTGTGAAATAATAAAGGGACTGTTTCAGCTGTATGAGCCATTCAACAGTGTCTCAATTCAGTGTCTGGAAGGTAGGAACAATTCTACTGTTTGGAATACCTGGGACAGGAATGGCGGTAAGGATTAAGAGGGAAATATTGATTCAAACAAAATAGTACGTTAAAATGTAATTAAGTTCTAGGAGCACTAGTGAAGAAAGTAATAGGAAACCAATAATCTTGTTTAATATTGTGTGCCAGATACTTTATTGTGGGCATAGTCGTAAGGATATAAGCACAGCAGGGACTGTATCTAGAGATCATACCTTCCATTAGGGTTTCTTCCTAGTATTAGCTGGCATGCCTAGAAGAACTAGGTTGTATTTCCTGGACCCAGATTCTGAGTTGAACTGATCATCTTGAAAGCTACATGAAGCTCATTGAGTACTATTATCTGTGCACGGCCTGTTTGCATTGTCATCTACTAGTTTCTTGCAGGTCATGATACAGTTAAGGCTGAGATGACAGCATGATGTCTTGTTCATGTCGACCATTGTGCCATATCCTGGTTGCATAAATGTTAACTTGGACATGTTAAAATTTGTCTCAGTGGCATCCTGGAAGTTGGCTGATTCAATACGTGCCATGTGCTTATTTGTATCACATGGCAGCTGAGTCTGGAATAGGGTTGAATCCCGAACTAAATGGCCCTGCACCTATGCCGAGGTCTCTTATACAAGGTTCCCCAGCTGGTAACTTCCAAAATGAGTATTTTCAGTGTAGTGGAATCTGAATTCAGACAAATACTGCGAGTTTGATAGTACCTTTAGGCAGCTATTATCTCAGCATAACTACAATTTAAACCTTAATCCTATTTCTGTGTCCCTGTGTGTCTTGTCTCTGTCTCACAGATCTAACTGACCCTGCTTGAGCAAAGGAACCAGACTAGATGAACCCAAGAGCTCCTTGCCAACCTCAATGATTCTGTGATTTTGTGTTTACACTCGTGAATCAAACATGCTTGAGCTCCTCTAATAAACTATCACTTCTGATAAGGTCTTCCTGTCCTAGTAAGCTCATCCTGTACATAAGTTCCATCTTAACAGTACACAGTCTTGTATGAAATACTAGAACAAGAAAAATCTAGAAGACTTTAATTTGCAAGACGAACAGAGACCTGCTTTTCAGTAAGCTGATTTTTCAGAGAGATGTTCAGTGAGCTGACAATGCTGTACTTCATGAATACAGATTTTACCTGCATGTTCTAATTAACAGACATATATTCAGGAATTAAATGCTTAGTTAATATTTCATGTTACATGAATGCAAACTTCTCAGAGCTTGAAACACTTTAAATAAGCACATCAACCACTTGTTTCAAGGGTACTGGAGATTTATCTACAGATAAGAGGTTTCTTTCCTTGAGCAAGGCAGGCTTGACAGACTTTGTAATACATGTGCAGAACCTGGAGCAACTGCTGGCATATTTCATAACAACTAACTTCTTTGCAGTTGTGACAGGTAGTGATTCCTTTGCCAGCAAGGCACTGAGTGTATGACTGGAAATGGCTGTTTGGTTTAATGACAGGGTTTAGCTGTGCCAGCTGATAAACCAGGGAAAATGGTAAACCAGAATTTTCAAGTGTAAAGTTCTTGTTAATAACACCATTAGAAAGCATGACAAACGTAAAATCAATAAAACACAAACCACTCAGCAATTAAATTGATATATAACTTAAGACATTTGTAAGGAATATTACAACATTAGCAATTATTAGATGCTTCCAATAAGTACTTGGCAAAACAGTAAAGAATACTTAATTTCTTACTGTTAAAAAGGTGTCAAATTAGCTATTTAGTTAGTTTCTGCATCCCTGATACTGTATAGATGAATCTTAAAATTTGTTAATGCCCTGTGCACACAAGTGTTTTTGATAATTAAATACATCTTAGTTCACAGTCTTTCACAAGTCTTGTACAGCTGCAGTGAAAGACAGCAACAAAAAAACATAGCAAAAATAATCTATAACATAATGAGTGAATTTTTGCAAAACATTCAGCATCAGGCTCACTCTGCTGCAAATAATCTCTGTAAATTTTTTTTATAATTGATTTTAAGTAGATGTAGGCTTAAGCCAAATCTCAGTGATTTGGGATAATTCTTAGTCCTAGCCTTCCCACCAGAGAATGATAGCAAGGATGATAACAGGAATTATGGAAACATGAGCACTCAAAAAATTTAAAGCTAGAAGTAGCTCAATATACAAAAATTTATTACACTGAAATACAGCTAACCAAATGCCACTGAATATTCTCAGTTTGCCTCCAAATGATACAGAGGATTTGAGCAGTTCTATTTGGTGATATTCGTTTGCCCTTCGATTTTTCTTGCCATGCTGGCAGGGCTGAAACTTGATGTTAGTTCAGTAAAGCTGACAATTAAACAAATCATTAAGATATTGTTTTTTTGGGGGATGCATTTTGTAGTAAGAAATAATATCACTTTTATTATACCACTGACATAGTTGGAAAAAAAAATGATAAGCTTTTAGATAAATGGTTTCAAGCCTGTAAGAAAAGGTTACAGTTATTTAACATTTTGACTCTTTTTTTAATTTATTTTTTTCTCTCTTTTTTTTTTTTTTTTTTTTTTTTTTGGAGATGTCAGTGGTATTTGAGATTGCAAAGAAATATTACGCAATTCAAAGATAGAAAAGATTCCTTTGGGTCACAAAAAGTCCTCCAGAGGCAGCTAGATAAATTTTGAAAGCTACAGCCTCAACAGTATGCCATGGTACTGTAGCTCAGGGTGGAACCTAATTTAAAAGTTAACATAAACTGATGCTGTACTAATGAAGGTGAAAAGGGGGTGGAAAGAATAAGCCTACTTAATATCTAGCTTCCATTGGACTGAACTGCAATAAATATTTTTACAGTGTATGGGCCAACATCCTTCATTAAAAGAATGAAGGATTTTGAACAGCACCTGCAATGGAATACTAAACCTAGTCTCTGATGAGTTTCTGTTCTATATAAACAGTAGCTACCTCCCCTGAATTTTCTGAATATCTAGCAGACACCAGATGCTTGGACTTTACAGATTTAGGGGCAATATTGCTGGTTTTATAGAGTTTTTTGTTTTCCTCTGCCTGTTTATAGCCATATCTGTAACACAAATATTTGATTCAAGCTGATTCATACTTTTGGAAAATCAGAATTAGGTTTATACTCTTCATGTTTCTCCAGGATACAGAATTTTAAAATTTTCAGAGTGTGCAATGGCCTGTTTATTAAGGTGAACTCTCTAGACTGAATAGACAGTGAAATGGTAATATAAGAAGAATTGAGAAGAAATATTTAAATTGCTATTGAACTAGCAAGGTTTTAGTTTTATTTTTCTACTTTTATTAATACTGTCATATTATTAACTGCTGAATATTTTGTATAAATAAGATATGGATTCAACCACCTGTCACAATCCACTGTTAGGTTGAACAATTTGGCAGAGGTTAAACCCCCTTGCTTTCCAACTGACCTCAGATAATTCTGGGAGGTTGGGGGCAGCTGGGCTTAACTTCTGATTAACTCCAATGTTTTATCGTGACTAGGTTCCTTTTACATTCTCGGGAACAGAATTAAGACTCAAAACGGAGTCAAGTGCCAAGACACTTTATTTGGCCAACAACAAATACACAAGAGAAAAGTAGAGAAAGAGAGGAAAAGATAGAAAGGGAAAGAGAGAAAGAGAGAAACAAACAGCACGGCAGTTTTGTGATAGTTACCACCACGGGTCTGTGTGCGATCTGCGCGCTGGTGCGGCCCGACGTATCTTCGAGTCTGGGAGGGTAGATGTTCCAGAATGCTCCTCGTGGTCTCCACTGGTTCCCCTTTTTATAGGGTTGTCCTTTTGCATCGTCAATGACTGTTTTGCGTACCCACACCTCCCACTCGGCAGTGGGGCGCATGCCCAGTACCGTCACTAGAGAATGCTCGAAAGTTCTAGGGGGTCCGAGCCCCCTCCCCATTGTCAGTCAACTTTGGGCCCCGGGAGGACGCGTACTCCAAGACAACAGGACACACATTCCTGTGGGGTGGGACTCAATGGGCTGCCTTGGTGATTAAACTGCCCCTCTCAGTTGCTGTGGTGATTAGGCTTTGGTAGTTAAGCTTGCCTGCCATCAATGTTGAGACAAGTTTCTAGTCCCTTACACCACCTTAAAAGTTAGTATTCAGTCAGTCGTTTTTTACTGGGTTTAATTGAAGTGCCATAACTAAATATGTATGCATGGTTAAAAAAATCAAACCACTTTATATTATGGGGTTATATAATAACAAAATCTCGAGTATGTCCTCCTATCTGAGCAACCCCAAACTTGTTACAAGCTCTGGGGAGTTCTTCATAAAGAATGAAGAGTATTTTAAGTCATGCTTAGACCTCTTTTGAGGTCCGCCTTAGAAGTCTTTTGAAAAAATGAAGGGAAAATCTGAAATTTATTTCTCAGAGGTGAATACAGTTTTCTCCATCTTTTCTTCTTCTCCTTTTCCATCAACTGAAAGAAAAACTTGCCAAAGTCCAGGTTTTAGTTTTAGGACAGGAGAAAATACAAGGGCAAACAGAAATTTATTGAAAATCAGTTGTAATTCACCTTTAAATTTAATACATCCCATCCTTTAAATACTAAAGCAATGCTTTATTTTTTTTAGGTATGTAGTTGCCATGGTTTTCCTTAGAATTCAATGAAGAAACAGCAACAAAAGCTACTTTTAGCTGAGTAATCATTAATTTTAATAGAAATCTTTCAGCTATATCTATCATGTACTTCAATAAAAATGAAACCATATAATAGCATGAAAGTTAAACAATCAAATTCCATTCATCCAGACAATCCATCCTCTTTATAAACACTGCAAATATAGCACACCTTTTGATAAAGGTTATCTCAAATTACGGAAATTCAGTGCTCAAAGTTCACACAGAAAATTATAGAAGGAAAACTGGTGTTGGTAATTGTCTGGCCTATCCCTTAACTAATGATTGCACTCCTTTCTTCTAACACAAAAATCACAGCAGTGGCAGTGGTGGTGTCCAAAGCCTGGCCCTGCAAAGAGCTGAAAAATTTACCTGTCCAATAATAGCATTTGGTAGTTTAGTCATGTTGTAATAATGGTTTCTCGACCCCTCTGTACAGTTAGTTATTTTAGTCGCTTTAAGAAATAAGTTATTTTGTAACTATATTTGCACTTCTTGAAATCACAGAATCACAGAATCGCAAGGGTTGGAAGGGACCTTGGGAGATCATCTAGTCCAACCCCCCTGCTAAAGCAGGTTCTCCTAGAGCATGTTACACAGGACTTCGTCCAGGCGGGCTTTGAATATCTCCAGAGAAGGAGACGCCACAACCCCCCTGAGCAGCCTGGGACAGTGCTCTGTCACCCTCAAAGTAAAGAAGTTTTTCCTCATAGTCAACTGAAACCTCTTATGTTTCAGTTTGTACCCATTGCCCCTTGTCCTGCCGCTGGGCACCACTGCAAAGAGTCTGGCTCCATCCTCTTGGCTTCCATCGTTAAGATATTTGTAGGTATTGATGAGGTTCCCTCTCAGTTTTCTCTTCTTCAGGCTGAAGAAGCCCAACTCTCTCAGCCTTTCCTCGTAGGGAAGATGCTCCAGTCCCTTAATCATCCTAGTTGCTCTCTGGACTCTTTCTAGGAGTTCCTCATATTTCTTGAACCGGGGAGCCCAGAACTGGACACAGTCCTCCAGGTGGGGTCTTACCAGGGCAGAGTAGAGGGGGAGGAGAACCTCCCTCGACCTGCTGGCCACAATCCTCTTAATGCACCCCAGGATACCATTGGCCTTCTTGGTAACAAGGGGACACCGCTGGCTCATGGCATGCTTGTCATCCACCAGGACTCCCAGGTGGATCTGAGCAGTAACTGTCAATTCTTATGTTTAGGTTAGGTTACCATTACAAACTTTAGGGGGAGAAAAGAAAGTAAGTCTCTGAAACATTTTGTTCCATCACTTTTTGTAACAAGAAATGTCAAAATCAAGTATGAACTAATTTTATTAGGACAGTGTTTTCCTTAATTTACCTTAATTTTCCCGTATCTTAATTTAAATAAGCAACTAACAAATTGTTTAAAAAGTAAATGAGTAACCCAGAGAAAACTGCCTGTTTTCAGTACCTTGAGGGTACTGTAAGGGTATAGAAAATTCCCGAGAACCCTATTCTAAACCAATTTGTTTCGGAATTGCTAAGTCTCATTTTTGACCTGTCAGTGTATATGGTAGAGCTTGCTGTATTTTCTATGTTTTGTAGTGTATGTACAAGAGAAGTTATGAGGAGTAGAAAAAGCCAGTAAAATGCCAGCCAGAAGGAGGGGACAGGTAAATGAATTTCTGTTTTTTTTATGATCTAGGTACAGTATTAGGGTTTATGTCTTAAACTGCTATAAAATGACTAGTGTCACTTCTTTTAGAAAGTAATAGTTATGTAAATTGAAGAACTCTTAGAAGGCTTCTTTGGAAAAAATGAGGATCTAATGGATTGTAACTTAGAATTAAAGACAAGCCTAGGACCCTGATAGATCTAAGCATCCCTCATCTGCTCAGTCTAGTTTTGCATTTTTTTGTTACTTAGGTAAATTGGAAATACAATGACTGCATCTGGAGGGTTTTTTTGAAGTAAATTAAGCTGATACTCTGCTCTTTACTGTTGGTTCTTTGCAAAGCCAGAAAAGACTTTCCAGCTAGGACCAGCTATTGTCCTTTGACTGAAAGAGATCTGAGCAGAAACAAACTGTTGTCTATTCTCTACTGTTACGAAATACTTCTCCACTCCATTGCTCCCGATCACTGCATGTTAGAGTGCTATTTCTCAACCAAGGATGTTGAGATAAACTGCCAAAGTAATATTAATTATTTTTCAAGATATTTCAAGATCTGTGATAGTATTCTTGGTAATAATATGAAATGAGAGGCATTAAAAATATTACTGGAACTGTGCATGGTGAGAACCATTTATATTTGTATACAGTGAGCACCAACACGTATTTGTTCTTTACACAAGGGTGATAAAGAAATGCAACAGACTGTCAGAAAATACTGTGAACAGCAAGGGGTACTGAAAAGAAAATATAAAAAACTTTATTCTAAAGTTGACGCAGAAGGCAGATCATAGGACATAAACTTTTAGATGAGTTCATTTGGTGATGAACACCATCTTGGGGCTCCAGTGATTTATCAACTAATGTAAGAAATGGCCAATAATGTAGACCATATGGAAGTTTAGCATAGAAATGATAGGATGAGGACTTAGACAAATATTACTACGGGTGTGCAGCAAGGCTGGCTAATCATACTTACATTTGATCTTGCTTATTAATATCTTTTTATCTTTATTGTCTTTATTGTTACTGTTGTCATTGTTGCTATTGTTTGTGTGCAGTATTTTGGTATAGAAGAAAGGGACCGTGTTTTCCTGCACATTTATGCTTAGACCAGCATGCCTGAATGCTCCCATGGTGTAAATAAATTATTAGAAGTGTATAAAAAATGAACAATGATATCTTGGACACATGATAGCTGAGGCAGAGGCAATAGATGATGACTGCTAAAGTCAGCTGTTTTGGTTGATGTTGTCTTTCTGTTATCTGTTCTAAAAATGCCTTTTCTGGATTTGAAGTAGAAAAAAATAGGCCTTTGAATTTATCAAAATAATCTGCAATGCATTTTAAAATAGGAGGATCAGACTTTTGTAAGAGCATTAGGAATTAATTTTAAAGGCTTTATGTGGCACCGCTATCTATTTCCAAAATTATTAACAGAACTGACAGTTCTGATTTTGAAGCTTTAAATGTCAAAACGCTGAGACCTAGAGTGCTTGATAAAAGTAAGCTTGTATAGTTTCTGATAATTGTACTTCACATTATTGCTTTAGCCAGTGTATCGGTACTCTAATGACAGACAGAACTCTATTAAAAGTTTAAAAAATATTGTTGTTGTAGTTGAAGGATTGCTTTGATATAACATCCTCTTACCCCCACCTCAAATGCAAGTTCAATAAATAACTCTTAGAAATAATTGAGATTTATAAATAATTGAAATTTGTCCAGAGATAAATCTGATTTATAAGATCACCATCTGATGAATAATCGATTCTGACTTAAGTATGAGAGCTTCAGAACATTTGAAAGAAAGAATTGTTTAAGCCATAATTTCAAAACTTTTGTCCATACAAGTGACTTTGGATGCCCTTTTTATTTCAAAGCTTAAGTCAGTTTAACTGAGCATTTTAAAACTGTTTAGGGATTGCCCTGCATAGTGAGGAAGGAATAACACTACATATTAAATAGGTGGCTGATTTCTTGGGTGGCTGTCTCCAGCGTTTATACATTGTACTTGTGCTGTGCTAAAACAGGATGGAAGGAAACAGACAGCAACAGGGTGAAGTCTATGGACTCTATTACGTCAGTAGGTGGAAGCAGTCCAGTTTGTACACGGGTGTTGAGTGCAACTTTGAGACCCAAGAAGGATTTCAACATGGTCTTTCACCAGATTTTGCATTTGATGATGCTGTCTTGCAAGAGACAATGTGCTTGACTGACTGAAAAATAAATTCCTTTGGGCCTAGAAAGGGAAAACCAGTTTTTGTAGACACTCATCAATGATTGTAAAGGATAAGGATAACACAAATTACTTGATTCCTCCTTATCCAAATGTCAGACTTCCTTAACAATTAGTTATAGGGACATAAGTTCATTGTGTTTATTTTTATAAATCCATGTAGGATGTCGCAGTACTCAAAATATATGTGCATCATCTTATAAAAAAAAATATTTTTAAACCACTTCAGCTTTTAAAATGTAAAAATATCCCACTGTTTTCAATCTAGTTAACTCCCAGGCTTTAGAGCCATTCTCAGATAGTGTCGGATGGGAAACTTTCCTTTTGTATGAGAGTCTCACACTTTCTAAATGTCCTCTGCTGCTGAAAATTAATAGCATACTACCACTGAGTTTGTGGATTTATCACCCATTTTATCTTTCCTTTACAATCAAAACAAAATGACTAAATGAAATGGGCTGATTAAGTAAACAAATAAATAAAATTCCCAAGACACAGTTCGTATGAGACATTTAACACAGTGGCATTATTTTTGTAAAGTATCCTACCATTAGATAGAACTAGTTAAAACTGAAGTTGAATCCAATTTTTCAGGAGGGAGCAGGTAGCAAAGTACCTTGCAAAACAAAAGCATGCAATTAAAATAACCACCCTACCACTAGAGCACACATTTAGTGTAAAACATCTTTCTCTTTCAGACTGAAATAGGCATTTATCATGTTGAGTAATAGCAGTGAAAATAGAACAGCATTCATTCATGTCACAAAAATAACATCGTGCTGACTGTTAATGTGTTCATTACTGTGGAAAAGGTATCAGGGAAAGCAAATACTTTTTAGTCATACTATATCATAGAAGAACGCTGTCTGGGCTTTGCCCTGCAACAGAATGTTTCATCAATTTGTAGCTAGGAGTTAGGACTAAAACATTATGAGCAAGTTAACAGGAGATACTGGAATTAAGAGGAAGGCTTTCAAAGTCAAATTTTGGTACTCCTTTTCTCATGGTAAGGAATAGTGTGGAAAGAAAATATAAAGAGAGTGAGTTGCTCGGAAGCTGCAGCCCAATACATAAAATCACCCACAGTCAACTATCCCTTTTAATTGCATTGTAGGGAATCAGCTTTAGTTTTCACTCAGCATTATGTATGAATCCTAATGATTTTTGCTACATATATTGCTCCTTGTCTCTGGATATGTCCCATTAAGTTTCCCTAATGAAATGCAAGCTGTTGTTGTCCAGTGGTCACGTGAATTTACCTACGAACAACATTACCCTTCTGCATCCCCATGCCCTTGTATGACTGATGGCTAATCGTTCACACTGTTGCTTAGTGAAAGGTACAGTGACTGCAAATATGCTTTCACCATTACCATGACCTATATTGCAAATCTCCTCAGCTGAAACAAGTAAGGCTAACAAGAGACATTGGACAAAAGTTAGTAGACAAAAGTAAAAGTAGCAGTTCCATGATTTTATATTATTTTTGTCTGTGGATTAAAAATATATATATATATGTGCATTTTTTTAAGCCAGAACATATGTGAAGACATAACAAAAGGGTGGAAAAATCTTCTTTTTAATTGAAAGACTCAACTTGTTTATTAAAATCAGCCCGACAGAAATATTGTTATGTCCAGACAACATATTTAGTTAGTATAAAACAGTGGGCCATTAATTAGGCCACACACATTTTGTATGAAGTAAAATTAAAGTCCTTCTTCTGAATAATAAAATATTTAAAATATTGACTTTTCATAGCTAGGCCTATCACAGAAAAGAGCACAAGGATAAGCCCAAAGCTGAAAAGTGTACTTTCAAAGCTAATATATAGGCCGCACAAAGCTTCAGATAAACACACTGAAACAAATTTATTTATTTATTGGAAACAAACAAATACAACACCAGAAAATCCGGCCTACTCTGAGAAGCATCAGAAACTTTTTTACGACTTCTGCTGAAACTAAAAGAAATGTTACTAGCCAGTTGATCTGTACTTATAAAAACAGGTCAAATAATTCTCCAATATTTTAGAACAACTCAGCAGGTAGAATGACTTCTGCAGATACCTGTGGTTTCAAAATGTGGACTTTTCCACAGTTTAGGATTTAAGTATGATGATTAGAAACAGAATCACAGGACATACTAGGTCTTCCCTGACCATTAGTAATTATTCTGTAGACTATCATTTGAGACACAAAAGAACCTTGAAAAACCTTGGTTCAGTTCTACTAAATTCAGACAGACATTGAATAACCAAGAATACAATAGTACAGTAAATTTCTAATTGTAAACTACTGCACTTTCACAAATAGGTGAATTTCTCCACCTATGTTTGATTTTTAAGAAACAAATTTCTGGGCAAAATGGCAGCTTTTGAAGGAAAATAGTTACAATAGCCATACATACTACTGGATATAACTGTACTTCACATAGAGGGAAAAAAATTAAACTTGCCCAATGAAAAGTTCTAGAGAATAAAATATGTAATACATGACTATATATTACTTACTCAGAATAGACTAAGGTGTATAGGTCTTTTTCAGGTCCCCTGGGGTGGGAAATGTAACTTTGTTTTCAACTAAAATACTCATAATAACTTCTGTGATATGAATATTTATTGAAAGAATGGTTTTGTATGTTATGAATAAAGTTGTGTAATTTAAATAGAAGGTGCATCTATTCTCATGTGACTTAAGGAGAAAAAGATAGCAAATTTCTAGTGCTTTCATATATCTTATAATAACATGTCTGTCGTGGTTTAACCCGGCTGGCAACTAAGCACCACGCAGCCGCTCGCTCACTCCCCCCCCCTCCCTCAGTGGGATGGGGGAGAGAATCGGAGAAAAGAAAAAAGTAAGACCCGTGGGTTGAGATAGAGACAGTTTAATAAGAGAGAAGAATAACAATAATAATAATAATAATAGTGATAATGGTAAGAAAATATACAGAATATATAAAACAAGTGATGCACAATGCAATTGCTCACCACTCGCTGACCGATGCCCAGCCCGTCCCGAGCAGCGATCACTTCCCCCGGGCCGCGATCACACAGCCCGAGCTGTGACCACCCTGCCCGCGACCGACCGACCGACTCGACCGACCCGACTGACTAACCCCCCCGAGCATGACGTTATATGGTATGGAATAGCTCTTTGGACAGTTTGGGTCCTAGCTGTGCTGTACTCCCAGCTTGTTATGCACCTGGCCGAGCAGGAGAAGCTCAAAAAGTCCTTGAACAGTCTGAGCACTACTTGGCAACAACTAAAAACATCAGCGTGTTATCAACATTCTTCTAGCACTGAATCTAAAGCACAGCACTATGCTAGCTTTGTGAAGAAAATTAACTCTATCCCAGCCAAACCAGGACATTCCACCCCTTATTCTATACCATTTACGTCATGCTTAGGTCCTACCCTTACAATACATTCTAATTAATCACCACCATTTTGATATATATATATACACAGATATCTTCCCTTAGTCTGTGGACCATCCCTCTGAAATGTCCATTGGGTTCATTTAGTCCACGGTTTTGGGCTCCATCTGTCGTAACAGTCTTTCAGGGCAGGAGAGATGGGGTCTGGTGTTGGGTTGTTGCTTGCTGAAGTCAGTTCTGGTTCCATTCGCTGCACTTCCTTAGTTTCTTCAGAATTCATTCTTCTTAATCTGGGCGATTCCTACTGCTATACCATTGATAGAATATACAGCGATAGTAAAAATGATGACATACTATATTATACAGCAATTAACATCATACAATTCAGTTCATTGGCTATTTTCACCCAAAATCAAATCCCTTTGAGGTACACATCGGACTTCCCCATCCTTCCGCATCACCCACCAAGTAGAGCCAGGTCCTTGAGCAAAAGCAATCCCACGGATGGGTTTGCCTTTACCTGAGGCAGGAGAAACCCAGACTGTCTTCCCCAGCATATTTTTTACATGCACTACAGGGACTTTATCCCCTTCTACAGTACGTAAGAGGTTTGATTGGGCAGGGCCAGCCCGGTTGGCAGATCCTCTAGTGTTGACTAACCAGGTGGCTTTTGCTAAATGTGTATCCCAATGTTTGAATGTTCCACCACCCATTGCTTTCAGTGTATTTTTTAACAGTCCATTGTATCGTTCAATTTTCCCAGAGGCTGGTGCATGATAGGGGATGTGATAGACCCACTCAATGCCATGCTCTTTGGCCCATTTGTCTATGAGGCTGTTTCGGAAATGAGTTCCGTTGTCTGACTCAATTCTTTCTGGGGTGCCATGCCGCCATAGGACTTGTTTTTCAAGACCTAGGATAGTGTTTCGGGCGGTGGCATGGGGCACGGGATATGTTTCCAGCCATCCGGTGGTCCCTTCCACCATGGTGAGCACATAGCGCTTGCCATGGCGGGTTTGTGGGAGTGTGATATAATCGATCTGCCAAGCCTCTCCATATTTGTATTTCAGCCACCGTCCTCCATACCAGAGAGGCTTTAACCGCTTGGCTTGTTTGATCGCAGCACATGTTTCACATTCATGGATAACCTGTGCAATAGCGTCCATAGTTAAGTCCACCCCTCGATCACGAGCCCATCTATATGTTGCATCTCTTCCTTGATGGCCTGAGGTGTCATGGGCCCACCGAGCTAGAAACAATTCACCCTTATGTTGCCAGTCCAGATCTACCTGAGCCACTTCAATCTTAGCAGCCTGATCTGCCTGCTGGTTGTTTTGATGTTCTTCAGAGGCCCGACTCTTGGGTACATGAGCATCTACATGACGTACCTTTACAACCAGGTTCTCCACCCGGGAAGCAATATCTTGCCATAATGCGGCTGCCCAGATGGGTTTGCCTCTGCGCTGCCAGTTGTTCTGTTTCCATTGCTGCAACCACCCCCACAAAGCATTTGCCACCATCCATGAGTCAGTATAGAGATAGAGCATTGGCCATTTTTCTCTTTCAGCAATATCTAAAGCCAGCTGGATGGCTTTCACCTCTGCAAATTGACTTGATTCACCTTCTCCTTCAGCAGTCTCTGCGACTTGTCTTGTAGGACTCCATACAGCAGCCTTCCACCTTCGATGCTTTCCCACAAGACGACAGGATCCATCAGTGAACAGGGCATATTGCTTCTCGTTTTCTGGCAATTTATTGTACAGCGGGGCCTCTTCAGCACGCACCACCTCCTCCTCTGGTGATACTCCAAAATCTTTGCCTTCTGGCCAGTCCGTGATCACTTCCAAGATTCCTGGGCGACTGAGGTTTCCTATTCGAGCCCGTTGTGTAATCAGTGCGACCCACTTACTCCACGTAGCATCAGTTGCATGATGTGTAGAGGGGACCTTCCCTTTGAACATCCAGCCCAGCACCGGCAGTCGGGGTGCCAGGAGGAGCTGTGCTTCAGTACCAACCACTTCTGAAGCAGCTCGAACCCCTTCATATGCTGCCAATATCTCTTTTTCAGTTGGAGTATAGTTGGCTTCAGATCCTCTGTATCCCCGACTCCAAAACTTAGGGGTCGGCCTTGAGTCTCCCCTGGTGCTTTCTGCCAGAGGCTCCAGGTAGGGCCATTCTCCCCGGCTGCAGTGTAGAGCACATTTTTTACATCTTGCCCTGCCCGGACTGGCCCAAGGGCTACTGCATGCACTATCTCCCGTTTAATTTGTTCAAAGGCTTGTCGTTGTTCAGGGCCCCATTTGAAATCGTTCTTCTTCCGGGTCACTTGGTAGAGAGGGCTTACAATCTGGCTGTAATTTGGAATATGCATTCTCCAAAAACCCACAACGCCCAAGAAAGCTTGTGTTTCCTTTTTGCTAGTTGGTGGAGACATGGCTGTTATTTTATTGATCACATCCATTGGAATCTGACGACGTCCATCTTGCCATTTGATTCCTAAAAACTGGATCTCCTGTGCAGGTCCTTTGACCTTGCTTTGTTTTATGGCAAAACCGGCCTTCAGAAGGATTTGGACTATTTTCTTCCCTTTCTCAAAAACTTCTTCTGCTGTATTGCCCCACACAATGATGTCATCAATGTATTGCAGGTGTTCTGGAGCATTACCCTGTTCCAGTGCTGTCTGGATCAGTCCATGGCAAATGGTAGGGCTGTGTTTCCACCCCTGGGGCAGTCGATTCCAGGTATACTGGATGCCCCTCCAAGTGAAAGCAAACTGTGGCCTGCACTCTGCTGCCAAAGGGATTGAAAAGAAAGCATTTGCAATATCAATTGTGGCATACCACTTGGCTGCCTTTGACTCCAGTTCGTATTGAAGTTCTAACATGTCCGGCATGGCAGCACTCAGTGGTGGCGTAACTTCATTCAGGCCACGATAGTCTACTGTCAGTCTCCACTCTCCATCAGACTTTCTCACTGGCCATATGGGACTGTTAAAGGGTGAGCGAGTCTTGCTGATCACTCCTTGACTCTCCAGTCGACGAATCAGCTTATGGATGGGAATCAGGGAGTCTCGGTTGGTGCGATATTGCCGCCTGTGCACTGTTGTGGTGGCAATCGGCACTTGTTGTTCTTCAACCCTCAGCAACCCCACAACCGAAGGGTCCTTTGAGAGACCAGGCAAGGTAGATAGCTGCTTAATTTCTTCTGCCTCCAATGCAGCTATACCAAAAGCCCACCGGTACCCTTTTGGGTCCTTGAAATACCCTCTCCTGAGGTAGTCTATGCCAAGGATGCATGGAGCATCTGGCCCAGTCACAATGCGGTGCTTTTGCCACTCATTCCCGGTTAGGCTCACTTCGGCCTCCAATACAGTCAGCTCTTGAGATCCCCCTGTCACTCCAGAAATACAAATGGATTCTGCCCCTATATGGCTTGATGGCATTAGAGTACACTGTGCACCGGTGTCTACTAGAGCTCTATACTTCTGTGGGTCTGACGTGCCAGGCCATCGAATCCACACAGTCCAGTAGACCCGGTTGTCCCTTTCCTCCACCTGGCTGGAGGCAGGGCCCCTCTAATCCTGGTCACTGTTGCTCATCGTTTGTGTGTATGAGTCAGAAGTTCCTTCATCACAATCAGAATTAAGATCAGCTCTTCTATTCTGTCTGAAAAAATGACTATCTACCCCGTCTTTGGAAATTGGAGCGACAAGTTTCCTGGAAGAGCCCCCTTTTGTGCTTGTTTTTCTTTGCAACTCGTGTACTCGTGCCTCTAGGGTCGAGGTAGGTTTTCCGTCCCATTTCCTCATGTCCTCTCCATGGTCACGCAGGTAAAACCATAGAGTGCCCCGTGGTGTGTACCCTCGATATTCTTTTCCTTGAGCAGAAGGGCACTTACTTCTAATGGCTGAGATACTGGTCTGTACAGGAAGGGAGTAGGGTATATGCTTTTCGAGTCGTTCAACCTTTTGGGACAGTTTCTCCACAGCAGAGACGAGGGAAGAAGAGATACTTTCTTCGTATTCCCGGAGCTGGCTAGCCATTTCATCCACTGTTGGTCCCCGTCCAGCTTCCCAGTTCATTATTGCCCATGTGTTGGCATATGATGTTGGTGCGCTCCGTAACAACTTCCGCCACATGGGTCGTGTGCACTGGACACTATCTGGATCTTTAGGCAACTGGTCATTGTCCAGGTCACTATAAATCACTTCCAGGACAGCCAATTCCCTCAGGTACTGGATGCCTTTCTCCACGGTGGTCCATTTGCCTGGGCGATGTATGACATCTTCCTTGAAGGGATATCTTTCCTTCATGGCTGACAGTAGTCGCCTCCAGAGGCTGAGGACTTGTGTCCCTTTTCCAATCGCTTTGTCAATGCCGCCTTCCCTAGAAAGGGATCCCAGCTGCTTGGCTTCCTTACCCTCCAGTTCCAGGCTACTGGCCCCATTATCCCAGCATCGGAGCAACCAGGTGACAAGATGCTCTCCTGCACGACGGCTGAAATCTTTTCTCATATCTCGCAGCTCACCCAAGGATAGAGACCGTGTCGTTTCTGTCTCATTTATGAGCTCTTCCTCTTCCTCCTCCTTTTGTGATGGCCCTGATTCATCCTCCCTTTCTAAACGAGTTGACTTTCGCTTCCAAGATTTCTTCTTGTGTATAGGGGCAACTGATACCGGCACAGGTTCGCTCCCTGTCTTAGCTGCAATGCCTGTTGCTGGGGTTTGAGTAGCTGCAGTGCAGGTTGCAGGGGTTGGAGTAGCAGCGGTGCCTGTGGCTACGGCTGGAGGAGCTACAGTGGGTGTCACTGGGGTTGGAGTAGCTGCAGTGCCTACGTCCACAGCTGGAGTAGTTACAGCGGGTGTTGCAGGGGCTGGAGTACCAGCAGTGCCTGTGCCCACAGCTGGAGTAGCTACAGTGGGTGTCACAGGGGTTGGAGTAGCTGCAGTGCCTGTGTCTGCAGTTGGAGTAGCTACAGTGGGTGTCACTGAGGTTGGAGTAGCTGCAGGGCCTGCTGCAGGAATCAATCTTTGGATGGTATATAATTTACGTAGGAGTCTAACCCTGAGTAAAAGCTGAACTATATTCAGGAGACCTAGCAATAGGGCCATGCTAGTTGGAACATCCCAAGGATATTCAACATTCTCAAGAACTGTTGTAATTAGCTCAGAGAAGAAGGGGAAGATGGAGTAAGGTGACTCCCCCAAAGGCTGGCTCTCCGAGGATAAAAAGTAAAATGTATAATTATTCATAATTCCCAATAGATGGTTCCCAAAATACAGAGGTGACAGCAATACTGAGTACAAATATGAGCTTAATCTGATGATCAATAGTTTTATCATAGCATAAGCCAGTATTACACAGTACAGCAGAACAGTAGCTTTAATCCACTTGCGAAAAGTGACAACCAGCAGCACAGGGAGTGCATACAGCAGGTAAGGTGATATATAAAAGAACTCCATGAACAAGGACAGCAACTCTGAGAGCAAATAAAACAACTTCCAGGCATAGGCCCAAAATAGGACTGTCGTATAATGAATGCTTATCACAAATGCGTTTTAGAAATGTTCAGATCTGTCGTTATCTCAACCCTTCAAGCCCCACGTTGGGCGCCAAAATAGGACTGTCGTGGTTTAACCCGGCTGGCAACTAAGCACCACGCAGCCGCTCGCTCACTCCCCCCCCCTCCCTCAGTGGGATGGGGGAGAGAATCGGAGAAAAGAAAAAAGTAAGACCCGTGGGTTGAGATAGAGACAGTTTAATAAGAGAGAAGAATAACAATAATAATAATAATAATAGTGATAATGGTAAGAAAATATACAGAATATATAAAACAAGTGATGCACAATGCAATTGCTCACCACTCGCTGACCGATGCCCAGCCCGTCCCGAGCAGCGATCACTTCCCCTGGGCCGCGATCACACAGCCCGAGCTGTGACCACCCTGCCCGCGACCGACCGACCGACTCGACCGACCCGACTGACTAACCCCCCCGAGCATGACGTTATATGGTATGGAATAGCTCTTTGGACAGTTTGGGTCCTAGCTGTGCTGTACTCCCAGCTTGTTATGCACCTGGCCGAGCAGGAGAAGCTCAAAAAGTCCTTGAACAGTCTGAGCACTACTTGGCAACAACTAAAAACATCAGCGTGTTATCAACATTCTTCTAGCACTGAATCCAAAGCACAGCACTATGCTAGCTTCTGTGAAGAAAATTAACTCTATCCCAGCCGAAACCAGGACAATGTCATATGACATTTAATAAAACTATGTAAATGTAATTATTTCCATTTTGCAAACTGGCATTTTGCAGAATAGAAGGATGTAATAACTAGCCAGCAAGGCCTAGGATAAAGCAAACAAACCCACCATCAGAAAACCTCCAGCAAGAGATTCCTCTTTCTGTGAACACATTCTGGAGAGTTTTGATCTCTCCCAATTTCCATGAAATGTGTATATCTCTGTATTTTCTTGAAAAGAGCTCAGATATTTAAGCTTCCTCTACCATGGCCTATTCACCATATCAGTGCTGTCCCAGATGTCAAAATTGAGTAATTCAATAAAATTATGGTATAAACCAGAAATTCTCCAATGATCTCATACCTAGAAAGGCATAATTTGACTGTGTTCATAAATTTACTCAGTGAACAATATATTGCTTTGATAAATAGTTTGCAAAAAGTTTTGCTACTTGTTTTTTTTTTTCTTGTCATTTTTCAAGGCATAATTTTAGCTCTGTCCCTAATCTGATTCCTGCTATATACACAAATGTATCTTGTTTGTAATAAGTCATGTTTTAAATCCAGTTCTTCTAGTGTCTTAAGTGTCACAGACTAAAATTCAGTTGCTATTGACTTGTGACCTAGTATTTAGGCCAGATTAGGCTATTTGCATAGATTGTTTAGGATCAACAAGAAGTAGCCATTCGGTTCAGCTTGACATTATGGATATTTGTTGAAATGAAGCCTTTAGAAGTTTGTTTTATTAATGTTTTGCAACAGCATTTTCAGAAGGAGCTGGTAGATGTTTAAATTCAAATCAATGTTTTTATGTCATACTACTTAAAACTAAAATACTTTAAAAATTAAACTTTTTTTGATACAGTGAATGAATTTTAATTCAGAACTTTTTTCAAGACAATCCATATGTCAAAAAGGAAGTTAATAAATATTTATTACTAATATTGTCAGAACTCAATATAATAAATCTGCTGCTCCATAAACAATTTGTGATACTTAAATGTTTTGAAGCTTGGCTGCTTGCCCTTAAGTTCAGCTAACCTCAGAGACAAATTCAAGGGAATATAGTTTAGAAACCTTTAGTGATGACACACCTTCAGAGATTACTATCCTGCAAATTCATTGCAGATCTCGTTGTTCATTTTTAATGGGCAGTAGATTCAATCATACGGTTGTTCTCAGATTCAATATTTGTATATCTGTGAAAGATCTGTATGTTGTTTGTAATCTGCAGTCTACTAAACCAGTAGACTACTTAAGGTATTGTAGTACTACATAAGGCCATGCTCCTCTGGCTGAGAAATGTTTATAACCAGGGGAAGGTGGTATACCTTCCTTCCGCAATTTGAGCACCTGCTACTCCCAGGAGTAACAAATAGAACAGCTAGAAAAATATCTTTATGGCTTCTGTATACACTTAACAAGGAAAAATCAACTATGATTATGTGGAGATTTCAGTCTAAAAGTTCCAATAGGTAATTATTTTACAAGGAATTATTTTTAATTTTAATAAATGATTTGTGGGTAATAAATGATAACACTTGAACTTTTCCAATACTTCATTATAATAATAAAACGAGCTCCATGCTAAAAACAAAACAACACTAGCAATTTTAGGGGAATCCTGTGAATATTAGAAGTAACAATTTTCTACACAATGGAGTAGCTAAGGATGAATTTGAACAAGTAACTTGAGATCCTACTGCCTGTAGGTCACAGAATGCAGTTCAATCAATGGTTGTGTTTTGCCTAGTCTATAAACGCCATCTCAACATTAATTGTGTTGTAATTACCTTTTACATTTTCTTTACTCCATCTTTGCATATCAAAACCTGATAGAGCCTTTCAGGATTGCTTTTTACTTATGGTCAAAATTTAACATTCCACTAGCAAATTAATATAAAACCAGATGTGCTTGTTTTACTGGTCTTTATCATTAGATGAAAACTGAAAAATAGCTGGTCATGACTGCAAAAAATAATGAATGTTCATGGTGAAGAAAATCTAGTATCTTTAGCAGAACCTTTGTGAAAGATGCACAATTCTATGTTCTGTAGGAGCTGTGGTTTGATGAATCATACCTCTACAGTGAACTAGGCCATTTTCTCTGGATTGAATTAAATACATTGCTTTGTTATGGTATATTGTGATGTTAGCCTCTTTGGAAAAGTAGGCTAATTCATAATGAAGAACAGGTATCTGAACTACAAAAAGCTATCACAACTCAAGAAGCACTGATTTACAAACAGAATACAATTAAAATATTTTAGTTTGTATTTCAAGTGTGGTTTACTTTAGGAGGCAAACAAGTAACAAAAGAACAAAAAAACCCAACTTGAGATGAGCATCTTTCATCATCAGTTGGAATTAGATTGATGCAGAAGAAATATTCCTAGCCATTCTTTGAGAAGCCTTAAGTTTCTCTCTAGTTTATAAAACAATGGAAAAGTCAAGTGTTTTAAAATATTTCTAGGTAAAGTGATGGTTTTCTCCCTAAAATGGACAGGGAACAAAATGGAAATTATAAAGGCTTAAATTTGGAGTTTTAACTAGGCAGGTTATCTTTAGTTTAACTAAACCAGTTTATTCAGCTATAATTACAGACATTCAAAGAATTTTTTCAATTAGAATTGGGCTGCTGCAAGACTAAGCCCCAGAAAAACTAATTTGGTACACAGTCAGATTTTCACTGTTCCCTTAAGGCATATGTTCTGAAGCAAGAATGGTTTTCAGGTCTGATTTCTGGGGTCCTGTCCTAATGTAGTGCTTGAAAAATAAATGTGGGAATTATAATGCAATTCAAAGACTTAAAAACTAAACTTCCCATTGTGATTTTTTTCAGCCAAGAAAATGAAAACAACCAATCCTCATTTTTAAATTATCTGTGCTTTTTTTATATTGCTTTTAGATATTTTCACAGAAAGCTACTGTTATAGAAGGACGAAACCTCTATTTTTATAGAGAAAACACATAGAAAACTGACCACTGAAATACCATAATGACTAAACCAAAAGTGAAACACTTATCCAAGGCCAATGACACTGAAAGAAACTAAAAAAGTCCTCCTCCTCACCTTGCACTGTTAAATCATACTTAGCAACCTGAGGCTGCAGATTGCTTTATTTTTCATTGTTAAGAAGGACGGACTTTCAGAAGTGAAAGCCATGTTACACTGAATAACTAAAAGGACTGTGCAGAAGAAGCTTAACAGAAAATGAAAGGTAAAGAGAATATCATGTTATTGAACAATGTTTTAAGATTAGTCCAAGAGAGAACATCTTACCTTTCTTCACATATCAATGACTACACTTCAGTGTCTCTCTGTTGGTTAAAGTGTCACCATTAGTAAAATTGGATGAATGTACAATGAAAGACATGTCAGATACCAAGGAACTTATTAAAATATTGGTTAAAATACTCAATTAATATTTTGTGTATAGAGAATACTACTTTTTTTACTGTAGAAGTGTAAGTTGATGACATATGGCATATAAGTGCCTCTTTGGAGAAAAATTACTTTCTTTTACAGTGTTAATAGTGGTACACATAATTTTCACTTGTTTATTCATGCAATAACAATAAAAAGGTGATGCATGGCTTACTCCTCTTGGGTGAAATAAAAGAGCTATACATTTTTCATAAAATGAGAATGGAATTTAAGCAGAGCTGGAAAAATGATTCTGTGCAAGTAAATCCAAAGAAAAAGTTAGGACGCTTAGGAAAAATATGCCAAGGTCAGGTGAGACGACACGATAACAAACATCCTTGCAGTGACACAGTACTTATGTTAAAGTTTCTCCTCTGTTAAAGTTTCACCCTTGGTCTGCTATTTTTTCTGTCACATTTTGTATCTAAATTACAACCCAGCCTCAAGGACAGTATATTTAGGCCAAACACAAGCCTTAGATGTTTATTGCATTTGAATAACAACAAAATAATACTGATATATTGTCTGAGGACACCAGTGATCGATTCCATACGCTTGATTCTGCAACTATTGCACTCATACAACTAGTAATTTTTGTTGCAGTCTTGACATCTTGAAGACAGTTCCACTTATGTTATCAACATCCATAGGTTGTTATACAACTCTACATCCATAATCGATCATTGGCAGTGTTGAGTCATTTGTATTTGTACTCAAAGGGGTATGTGACATAATACAGTGGGGTTTACTCTATGTATCCTTATTCTAGTGTCATCAATAGTTCATATTAGATAACAACAGTTTCTTAATAGTTTGTATATATGTAAAGATTCTGAACTACTTATTGTTAATATCTAATGACAACAATATTAATGGTAGTTTTCAAACTTGCTTACTTAAATTTGTTTTCTTCCACTCAGGGTACAACAAACAAGAGCTGAAACAGTCATATTTTTGAAGACAAACTGACCTATTTATCCTGGTTTCAGCTGGGATAGAGTTAATTTTTTCCTAGTAGCTGGCACAGTGATGCGTTTTGGATTTAGTACTAGAAGAATGTTGATAACACACTGATGTTTCAGTTGTTGCTAAGTAGTGCTAAGGCTGGCCAAGGACTTCTCAGCTCTCAGCTCTGCCACGTACACAAGAAGATGGGAGGGGGCACAGCCAGGACAGCTGACCCAAACTGGCCAAAGGGCTATTCCACACCATATGATGTCATGCATAGAAAGCTGGGGAAGAAGAAGGAAGGTGGGGGGGACATAGGGCGTGATGGTGTTTGTCTTCCCAAGTCACTGTTGTGCATGATGAAGCCCTGTTTTCCTGGAGATGGCTGAACACCTGCCTGCTGGTGGGAAGCAGTGAATGAATTCCTTGCTTTGTTTTGCTATGCTTTCATGTGTGGCTTTTGCTTTTCCTATTGAACTGTCTTTGTGTCAACCCATGAGTTTTCTCACTTTTACCCTTCTGTGCTGCTGAGTTGCTGGCTGGGTTAAACTACACCAGTCCTTTTTTGATGCCCAACGTGGGGCTTGAAGGGTTTGAGATAATGACAGTTTTGACTGAAATGTGCTAGCTTGAATTTATAGCTATTATTTCTGTGTAGCTATTATTCTGCAGGCTCCTGTGCTTGCCGTTGGGTTTGCTTGTGTTACTGTATATTAGAGTCTAGTGCTCGTTAGTGGCGGTTTTTTGCTTTCCCTTCTTGCTGTACTGCTGCACTGCTTATCATTACACTGTGCTGTGCCTGAGTACATTTTGATAACCATCATGGCGATGTGATGGGGCTGGCAGATGGCCAGGGCATGGCTTCTGTTTCTGTGCTACTGTACCGGACAGGCTGGAACTCCGGCATGAACTTGAATGAACTGTGACCTGGGGATGAGTCCACGCAGGAGCAGGACACCCCAAAGAGGTGGTGTGGCTGTGAGTAAGTCCACACCACAGCAGGTATATCTCAAAGTGTCTGTGGCCATGGTTATGTCTGTAGTACAGTAGGTATACCTTTGAAAGGATTGTGGCCCAAGGATAAGTCCACATTGGAGAAGGTACCACCTCAAAGCATCAGTGGTTGTGCATGAGGTCATGAAGGAGCACCTCAGGGTGTGTGGCCATAGATAAGCTCTTGACAGAGCAGGGTAAGCATGACAGCCATGGGTAATGCCATGTTGAAGCAAGTTCATTTCTGAAGGGACTATGGCTGTAAGTAAGGCCACACTGGAGCAGGTACATCTCCAAAGACATTGTGGCCCATGGAGAAGGCCACTCTGGAACAGGTGCACCTCGAAGTGACTGCAGGTGTGGATAAGTCTATGCCACATCAGGTATACCTCTGGAGAGATTGTGGCTTATAGATAAGGCTCCACTTGGAGTGGGACAGCCTTAAGGGACTGCAGGCTGTGGATAAGTCCAAACCAGAACAGGGGCAAGAGGAGGAGTTCATCACAGTGTTAAACCCTTAGGTCTGGTCCAAAGAGACCAGGGTGGATATTGTAATGGAACTGCTTTTAAATTGTTGTAGCCTGGGATTTGGGTTGCTTGTATGGGAATTACTATAGCAGGAACCCCTTGTTGCTAGCCAGGCTAGGAGAAAGGGGAGGAGTTCCTTGCTTTGCTTTGCTATCATGTGTGGCTTTTGCTTTACCTATTAAACTGTCTTTATCTCAACCCACAAGTTTTCTCACTTTTACCCTTCCAAATTTCTCCCCCATCCCACTGTGGGGGGAATGAGTAAGCGGCTGTGTCGTGCTTAGTTGCCAGCCAGGTGAAACCACGACACTATTATACATAAAAGTATCTTTAAATTCCAATTTAGTCACAATTTTGTACAGAACTCTTAAATTTCACCACCAGCTTTACTTGGAATAAAAATGACAGCTGTAATACATAGAGGAGATTTAAAAAATGTTTTTATTAGGCTATATTTAAAAAATAACACAGGGACTGCATGTTTAACTTTTGCTGCTGAGTAGAATCTTCAGCTGCATCTGGCACCCGAAGCTTCTCTACAGTCTGTAGAAAGCTTAATAATAGTGTACAAAATTCCCCCTTACAAAAAGAAATAACTTACCCAGCCAATAGATATGCTTAAATTAAGTAGAGAAGGAATTTTCTAGCTGTAGTCATGTGTCTCTGCCTTCCAGTTGATTTCAAGTGTAAGAAAAGCAGCATCATTGCAGAGTGCCTTTAAAAATACCATCCTGCTTATTTATGAGTTTGCATGAATCCTAGCAAACTGTTACTATCCACCGCTGTATCTGCTGTGTATCTGCTTAACTGCACAATAGGAGGAGAAATAGAAAAAAAAAACTTTTTTTTTTTTTTTATTTGTCTATCAGATCAAAATGCAAACCCAGATTTCAAGGGACAAGAGCTTACACTTACTGCTAGTGATGGAAGAAATAAGGAGATACCTGAGTTTAGTCTAATCTTTAAGTGGATTTTGGACACATATTTGCTTTTCTGCTGTATCTGTAAAGGAGTTTTGTAGAAAATAAACTCCCACTTTGGTTAGATACTTAAGCTTTAGATAGCTCAAACTTTTTTTAAACTAGAAATGACAGTAAACCGAGACAGATGAGTGCCCTTACCATTAGTGTATTCATAAATATTTAATTATATAATGCAAAATCAAACAGCTTAAACACATCACAGAAAGTCTTCTCATAGTCATCTATAAGACACATTCCTGAGAGGCAGGCGTTTGTTCAAGCACCTGTGGGCAAGGCAGTATTTTTAACCTATCATCTACATCCCACATAATCCTATTTAGCAGAAAGGCTGTTGGGCCCAGTACTTACTCCCATTGAGGCTTTCCAAATCTCAAAGCAGCAGGCATTCAGAGAGAAAGCTTAGTACCCTGTGAGATTGAGACAGGCATAGGGAATACTTTCTTTATGACTCTCAAAGAACCTTGCATAAGAGAGAGGCAGCTAATTCTTTGGTGTTGTCAAGTCAAGCAGTTTTGGGGATTCTGCTGGCCAAAACTTAGCTGGTGATTTGTCGTTTTGAGGATGCAGACTGGGGTCATGGCATCTAAATATGATCATGAAGCCTACATGCATTCTGTTTCACTCTAACTCATTTTTCAAATGTGAAATACTTTTAAGCAGTTAGAACTACTATAATACAGACTGTAGATTTACATTTGAATGATAGAGGTTTATTCATAAATTTAGAAAAGATTCTTCCCATTTCGTCAGCTGAGAAATAAAGACAAGTGAGTAATCCCACTCAATGAGTCTCGTAAGTATGCCTTGTTCAGTACCAAACCAGCACCTACCTGCCTGAGGAACTGGGATCAACTCTGGTGCTTTACATACAATAAACAGTGAAAGAAAAAAAGTGTTACATAACTTATCCATAAATTTAACAGAGATGAGAAATATCAGATGTAGCAAGAGGTGCTAAAAATCTGCTATTTACTTTTCCTTAAAGGCTTTGTGGCTGATCTTCCTGAATGTGGAAAAATAGTTTGTGAAATACTTAGCATGTCTGCCAGCCTTTGAGACCTGAAGAGCTGCCAAAGTTGCTAAAAGCATTTTTAATCTCATGAAAGTACTGACAATTTTCTTGATAGGCTAGTTTTTATTCAAGAATGCTTTCTATTTGAACAAGGTGACACCTCTCATGGTGGCACCATACTTCAAATTTTATTCTCTGCCATCAGTCATAAATAGTCAGTGATCTATTTGACACTGACAACTTTGCAATGCTAAAAATAATTTGATGGTCCAGGACATAAAATTTCTGTATGTCTTTGTTCACCACATAATCAGCTTCTGACTAAAAAATGGTGTAAGAAGAATTCTAAAAGGTAACTGTAAAGCCCAGATATCAGTTACACACAAAACAGAGTCTAGAAGATCCCTATTTAGTAATAGGTTAAGAGCAAAGGAGATAATTGTTGTTATTAGAGGATAATGGAAGTTAATAGCTAGGTTTTGCAGGAGTCAGTTGGAGACTGGAAGTCCTAAATTAGGTCCTATTGATTCCTTGTCTTCATCAGGATTTTTCAGTAGCAGGTAAGATCAGTGGCAATTATGTCTGGGCTCAGTTCCTTCATCAGTTCTTTCCCTGCAGTCTTAATTAATGAGAGAAAGGTGAATGGCTGTAAGATTATCAGTGTTCTTTTAGGCATTTCATTTACCTGCTTGTGGTATGAAGAAATTTGATACTTCAGGTTTTATGGGTACATTTCTTAGGGACCACATGACAACTAATCCTGCTGTTATTCAGGATAACACGCAACTAATTTCAATTATTTTAGTTTTGCTGAATGCTCTACCCCACAATAGGCAACCATTTGGTCCTTCTAAATGGCAAAGGTTTTCCTCTGCTTGAATTTTTTTGAGGTATTTTTATGTTCTCATTCTAAAGGTCTTGCTGAAGTTTCTGTCCAGGTCAGACCTCCAAAACTAATACAGCTACTGAGGTCACATGCTTCCCAGGTCTGTTTCTAACATGCCACATTCTGTGCGGGAAGCCAAGTCGCCTTTCTTCCAGCTGCTACATACAGGCAGACTTTAGTACTGGATGAACACCTTCTGCTAGTCAAATACAGCTTAAGTGTAGTAAAACAGCTTAATATTTTACTAGTCATCTGACAGTGTTCTTGCTGTTTTCTCACATCTATGAATCTGAAGTTTGGAAGATAACTACCCAAGCAAAGGAGTACCATACCCAATGATTAAAACTGCCAAAAGGTGCAATAAAATAAATATATTAAAATTACAGATTTCTCTCATGTACCAGTAGAGCTGCACCCTACATTCTACATGTCGTATTATGTTAGATTCTATGCTGATAATGGCTGTAGAAGGGCTTTTCTTCTGCATCATCCTCAAAGGCAGAAACATACTGTCCTTTCATGCAACAGCTGTTAGATACCCTTCTTTAAGTTCATAATTCCAGCACACCACTTGCTAGAAAAATCAATCAGGAAATTTCTGATTATTTTGCAAATAAAACTACTGTCAATTTAATCAAACATTTTTCTTCCATGGAGTTAATCATCTAGATAATTGTACCTGTGGGCCTTCTGCCTAACAGTGTACTAATAGAAGGAACAGGAGCGACCAAAGTGCAGAGTTTTCAAACCAAAGTAAAGCAAGTGAAAAAGAACGTATTTTTCTATGATTAAAGCCTATCTTTCTTCTAGCACAAGATAGAAAATATTTATGATGCTGGAATGTTTACAGGTGCTACTATTCTATAGGTGCTACTCACTGCATAGGTATGAAAATCAGTACAGCAACACACTTTGCAGGCTCACTCAGATTCTGATTAAGTCAGTGAGAAACTGGTCATTAATTTCTGGCACAGATACATGTTAAACATGCCTAGTGTTTATTAGTATAACTACTCAAGTCTTGTGCTCCATGCCTAGATATTTAGTCACACACATTGCTAAATTCATTCTTTACTGAAGAAAAATGTTCTTATACATGCTTTTCCCTCCCACATGAGTATTAGCCTTTTAGTGATCTCTGAAGTCATACAAAATTAATTAGGGAAAATACAGTCGCTGACTGGAGCAGTACTGTTTACTAGATGTTACAATGAGTGTGGAGAGTAAAATCTTTATTCCCAGGTATTCAAAATACTTAGCTTCCAAAATAACTGTTTAGTTTGAGAGGAGCTAGGACACTAAATACCATTAAGACACTGTTTCTTAGTCTTCATCCTTCAAAGGAAAGCTAAATTTGCAATAGCTGATATTTGCAGCAGCTCTAAAATGCCCATCCAGTTTTACAAGACAATCCAGTTTTAGTCACAATAAAATACAAGTCCTTACTGATTATTTCGATCAACATAGTATTTACTGGGGTTACAAACAGCTAATAAAGCCAGGAGTGTATCTGAAGTGTTGGCAGATATATATTACTAATCTGTGACCTAAATTTAGTGAAATAAATTGGGTAGTGATCTTGACTTGACATTTTGGATTGTTAAGTTTCGTAGAGGTGAAATTTGTCTGTGACGTTTTAAGAAAAAATCTGTGCAATAAACATACAACCAGAATAGATTAACTGCTGAGTCGCAGTTCTGACAGTGACAGGACTCAGGTATCTTGCTTTTAAATGTTCGTGGTGGTTTGACCCTGGCTGGATGCCAGGGGCCCACCAAAGCTGCTCTATCACTCCCCTCTAACCGGACAGAGGAGAGAAAAGTAAATCAAGGGGCTCGTGGGTTGAGATAAAGGCAGTTTAATAAAGAAAAAAAGCTAAAGCAAAGGCTGTGCGTGGTAGCAAAAGGAAAGAAAACCAGTTTTTATTCTCTACTTCCCATTAGCAGGCGATGTCCAGCCATTTCCCGGGAAGTAGGGCTTCAGTATGCATAGTTGTTCCTTCCTGAAGACAAAACGTCACAAAAGACGAATGTCCCCCCTCCTCTTTCTTTTCCCTTAGTTTTTATATCTTAGCTGACGTCACATGGTATGGAATACCCCTTTGGTTGGTTTGGGTCAGGTGTCTTGGCTACATCCCCTCCCAAGATCTTGCCCCCTTCCAGCCCACTGGGGGGGGGGGCAGGGGGGAATACTGGAGGGACAGCCTTGATGCTGTTCGAGCACTGTTCAGCAGTAGCCAAAACATTGGTGTGTTATCAGCCCCTTTCTACATACCAATAGAAAGCACATCCTTATGCTGCTCGAGCCAATACAACCTCCACCCCTCATTCCATACCATTTACACCATGCTCAGGTTTCACATAATTCAGCACATACAGATACATATTCTAACCATTAACTTCCAAATTAGACTACATATTTAAACGATCTTCATACCAAACATACAGATTTTACATTCTCATTAACTTCTCTTCGTTGTCCTGTATTACATAACTATGACTTGACTTCCATCTGTCAAGATGAGCATTCAGGGCAGGAGAAGCAGTATGCTTGATTGTTGGGTGCCAACACCAGCTTGGGTTGAGTCATCGTTGCATTCATCTGTTTCTTTGCGAAGTTCACTCTTCTTCAGTTCAGGTCATTCCTGCTGCATCCCTTCCTACAACATATGATTCACACCACAAATTATTTTTCCCCCAAGGTAAAATCTCCTTGAGGCACACACCGGGTCTCCCCATCCTTCCGCATTACCCATGAAGTACACCCAGGTCCTTGAGCAAAAACAATCCCACGAATGGGTTTGCCTTTTCCCATTGGAGGAGCAATCCACACTGCCTTCCCCAGCCACTTCCCCATGTGCACTACAGGGACCTTATCTCCTCCCACAGTCTGTAGGGGTTTTGTTTGGGCAGGACCAGGACGGTTAGTAGATCCTCTGGTATTAACTAGCCAAGTGGCTTCTACTAAATTTGTATCCCAGTGTTTCCATGCCCCATTGCCCAAGGCTCTCAACATAGTCTTTAACAGTCCATTATATCTCTCAATCTTTCCAGAGGCTTGTGGGTAATAGGGGATGTGATACACCCACTCAATGCCATGTTTCTTTGCCCAGGAGTTTATGAGTTTATTTCGGAAATGAATCCCATTGTCTGTTCAATTCTTTCTGGAGTACTATGTCGCCACAGAATTTTCCTTTCAAGGCCTAAGATGGTGTTTCAGGCAGTGGCATGGTTTACAGTGTATGTTTCCAGCCAGTCAGTAGTTGCTTCTACCACGGTGAGCATGTAGCGCTTGCCTTGGCATGTTCGTGGCAGTGGTCCAATATAGTCTATCTGCCAGGCCTCGCCATATTGAAAACCCAGCCACCGCCCTCTGTTCCAGGGAGATTTTACTTGTGTGGCTTTCTTAATTGCAGCACATGTTTCACATTCATGAGTTACCTGTGTGATGGCCTCCATGGTCAGGTCCACCCCTTGGTCATGAGCCCATCTGTATGTTGCATCTCTCCCTAGATGTCCCAATGTTTCATGGGCCCATTGAGCTACAAATAACACCCTTATGTTCCCAGTCCAGCTCTACCTGAGCTATATCAATCTTGGCAGCCTTGTCTGCCTGTTCATTGCTTTGATGTTCTTCAGTGGCACGGCTTTTGAGCATGTGAGCATCTACATGACATACCTTTAGAGCCATGTTTTCTACCCAGGCAGTGATGTCCTGCCATAATGCAGCAGCCCAGATGGGTTTTCCTCTGCACTGCCAATTGGTCTTTTTCCACTGCTGTAGCCAAACCCATAGGGCATTAGCCACCATCCAGGAGTCAGTATAGAGATAGAGTACTGGCCACTTTTCTCATTCAGCGATCTTTAGGGCTAGTTGAATGGCTTTAACTTCTGCAAATTCACTTGACTCAGCTTCTTCAGTGGCCTCAACAACCTGTCAACCTCAATGCCACACAGCAGCTTTCCACTTCCGACGATTTCCTACAACACGACAGGATCCATCAGTAAACAAAATGTAACACCTTTTATCTTCTGATTACTCATTATATGGTGGTGCCTCTTGGGTGTGAGCCACCTCCTCAGGCAATGTTCCAAAATCTCTGCCTTCTGGCCAGTCCATGATCTCTTCCAGGATTCCTGGGTGGCTGGGTTTCCCAAGTCGAGCTCGTTGTGTGATTAATGCTACCCACTTACTCCATGTAGCACTGTTTGCGTGATGTGTAGATGGAATGTTTCTTTTGAACATCCAGTGTAACACAGGCAATTGCGGTGCCAAAAGGAGATATGATTCTGTACCAACAACCTCTGAAGTGGCTCGAACACCCTCATATGCTGCTTGTATCTCTTTTTCAGTTGAGGTGTAGTGGGCTTCAGGTCCTCCATACCCCTGGCTCCAAAACCCTAATGGTCGACCTCGGGTTTCTCCTGATGTTTTCTGCCAGAGACTCCAGGTAAGGCTATGCTCCCCTGCAGCAGTGTAAAGTATATTTTGTACAGATGGTCCTGTCCGGATAGGCCCAAGAGCTACTGCACGAGCTATTTCCTGTTTGATATGCTCAAAGGCTTGTTGTTGCTCAGGGCCCCACTCAAAATAGTTCTTCTTTCGGGTTACTCGATACAGCGGGCTCACAAGCTGACTATAACCTGGAATATGCATTCTCCAGAACCCTACAAGGCCTAGGAAAGCTTGTGTTTCCTTCTGTTTAGCTGGTGGAGACATAGTTGATATCTTGTTGACCACATCCATAGGCACATGATGGTGCCCATCCTCCCATTTTATTCCCAAGAACTGAATCTCCTGTGCAGGTCCCTTGACCTTGCTTTTCTTTATGGCAAAACTAGCTTTCAGAAGAATCTGAATTACTCTTTTTCCCTTCTTGAACACTTCTTCTGCCTTGTTTCCCCACACAATAATGTCATCAATGTATTGTAGATATTCAGGAGCATTACCCTTTTCCAGTGTAGTCTGGATCAGTCCATGACAAAGGGTAGGGCTGTGTTTCCACCCCTGGGGCAGTCGATTCCAGGTGTACTGGATACCCCTCCAAGTGAAAGCAAACTGTGGTCTGCACTCTGCTGCCAAAGGGATTGAAAAAAATGCATTCACAATGTCAGTTGTGGCATACCACTTGGCTGCCTTTGACTCCAGTTCATATTGGAGCTCTAACATGTCTGGTACAGCAGCACTCCGTGGTGGTGTCACTTCATTCAGACCACGATAGTCTACTGTTAACCTCCACCCTCCATCAGACTTTTGCACTGGCCATATGGGACTATTAAATGGTGAATGGGTCTTGCTGATAACGCTTTGGTTCTCCAGCTGATGAATCAGCTCATGGATGGGAGCTAGGGAGTTTCAGTTTGTGTGATACTGTCACTGGTGCACTGTCCTGGTAGCAAATGGCACCTTCTGTTCCTCAACTTGCAGCAATCCCACAGTGAAAGGGTCTTCTGAGAGGCCAGACAGGGTAGATAACTGTTTGACCTCTCTGTGTTCACAGTGGCCACACCAAAAACTCATTGGTACCCCTTTGGGTCCTTGAAGTACCCTCTCCTGAGGTAATCTATGCCAAGGATACAAGGGGCCTCTGGGCCAGTCACAATGTGATGCTTTTCCCATTTGTCCCCTGTTAAGCTCACCTCAGCCACCAACACAGATAATTCTTGGCATCCCCCTGTCACTCCAGAGATCCAGAGGGGTTCTGTGCCCCTATGCTCTGATGGCGCCAGCGTACACTGTGCACCAGTGTCTACCAAAGCCTTATACTTCTGTGGATCTGATGTGCCAGGCCATTGAATCCACACAGTCCAGTATACCCGGTCATCCCTTTCCTCCTCCTGGCTGAAGGCAGGGTCCCCCTATTCCTGTTCTTCATCAGAGTATTCACTGTCTGACCCTAACAGTGCCAGACCAGAGGTCATCTCACCAGGATCAAGGGAGGTTATTTCAGTTCTCCTATGTTCAGGAGATCGCTGATTTCCTCCTTGTGTTTCTGCAGCAACTAAGCTGACTGCCTTCTTGGGTGGCCCCTTCTTAACAGCTGTCTTCCCTCTCAGTTCACATACACGGGCTTCCAGCTTGAAGGTGGGTTCACCATCCCACTTCCTCATGTCCTCCCCCTGGTCACTCAGGAAGAACCAGAGTACACCACGTAGCATGTGCCTGGGGCTCCCTTTCCCTCTGACCAGGGCAGGAAAGGACTGTTTTCTTGGAGCATCCCTGATAATCAAGCCACTAGCCTGTAGGGATGAAGAGGTACAGAGATTTTCTTCAAAGTTTTGAAGCCAGGAACATACTCCCTCCACAGTTGGTGTATCCATCTTCGGGCTATACATTGCTGCCAGGCTGTTAGAATATGACACTGGGGCACTTTGAATCACCTTCCTCCACATGGCCTGTGTGCACAGTACATCCTTTGGATCTTTGGAGACTTGATCATCATCTAGATCACTGTAGATGACTTCCAGCACTGCTAGTTCTCTCAGGTACTGGATGCCTTCATCTGCGGTAGTCCGCTTTCCTGGGGAGTTCACAAGATCTTCTTTGAATGGATATCTTTCCCTCACACTTGAGAGGAGCCGTCTCCAGAGACTACAAATGGCTGCCTTTCTTCCAATTCCTCTCTCAATTCCCCCGTTTCTAGCAAGGGATCCTAGCTGCTGGGCTTCTTTACCCTCCAGGTGCTGACTATCAGCCCGATTATCCCAGCATCAGAGCAGCCAGGCAGCAATTTGTTCACCTGGCTGGCAGCTGTAATCTTTCTGTATGTCTTGAAGTTCTGATGATGTCAGGAACCGTGTGGTTTCTGCTTCCTGTTTGAACTCTTTCACTTCTTCGTCCAATTTTTGTGTCGAGGTACCGGCTTCTAGATCAGACTCTTCCTTTTCTTCCTCCTCCCTTACTAATCAATGATATGGACCCGTTCTCCTTGTCCACTGTTTCTTTTTCACTATTGGGGCAATTGCTGTAGTAGTTGTTTGGGTCCTTATCTGAACCATGGTGTCCTCAGTTGCAGTTTGGGTTCCTGCCTCAACCACAGTCCTCTGTGAGTACTGAACTGAGGCTCGATAGGCACAGGCCAGGCCCCAATGCAGTGCTAGAAGCTGTTGGTTTACATTAGGGTAGGCAAGGCACCCTTCTATTAGGTAGTGTGTCAATTTTTCAGGATTGCTTGCTTGCTCAGGTGTAAAGTCCCAGGCTATGGGAGGTGATAACTGTCCTAGGAATCTGCCCAAATCCTTCCACACACCCTGCTACCTAGGGATCAGCCACCTCAAGGCATGTCTCAGCATCGTCTCATCTAGAAATTGTCTTCTCTTACACCAGGATGAGACCAGATTCCACAAAATCCATAATATGCCAACAGTATTAATTAGCGGTATTAAACAGCTCACATAAGGGTGAACAAGGACCTCTGAGGCCTGCATAATAAAACCATCCACATCAATCCTGGGTAGGGAGAGAGATATGTGTTCCCTCACCTTCTCCACAAGATAGCTCCCTGAGCACAGCAAGATCATCAATGCCAGAGCAAAACACATAGCCATTATTTGTATTAACATGTTCCCAAACACAGTAAATAAAGACATAAGCAGCACAGCCAACAAAACTCTGATCTGCACAGAGGCTTGCCACTAAATCACTACTATAGCTATAACACACTTAATGTGAAACTGCCTCGATGCTGTTCGAGCACTGCTCAGCAGTAGCCAAAACATTGGTGTGTTATCAACCCCTTTCTACATACCAACAGAAAACACATCCCTATGCTGCTCAACCCAATACAATGTTACTGGCAGTGACTTAACAATCAGTAAACATTAGAAATTGTTGATGAAAAAATTGCAATATATGCTTTATGATGAGCTTGGTAAAAGTTTTTCTCAAACAAATTAACTCACTTTTGAGATGACACATATGAAAGAGACTTAGAACATGGATGTAGATGTCTATATTTCCTTCCCCTGGAATGTTAAGTTAGTAAGTAACTCCTTCGTGGTCATGAAAGCATCTGCAAGTATTCAGTTCTTTTTGCACTAGTACTGCTCCTCAGGGTCCTTAAGCCTGGTGACACAGCATGTGACGTGGTCTTAGTTTGATAGGTGAACTTGCAATTAATTTATTTCATGCCAGTAGAATGAGGGCCTCATAAATACTTTAAAATTTCTGTGGATTAAATATTGGCAACTTACATAAGTAGTGGAACTTATGCCCTTTTGTATTATACCACAGTGGATATGTAAGGAACAAACATGTTTCTCTAGCTTATTTAAACTGGACAAGCTAGTTGCAAAAGACCCATGAAACTTGGTGAACTAACAGTTGAGAGACAAATAGTTGCAACACCATCCAACTAGCTATCATGGTAAGCATGACCAGGCTGGTTTCCTTTGTTTGTAAGAGCTCTGGAGACTTCAGTACCTTGGTGGGATAAGACAGTCCAGGTATTTAATAGCATTGGCAGGAGGCAAATTGCATATTACATGGACTCAACACACAACAAGGCATAATTGGCATTGACATGAACTCTACACTAAAGAACTTCTAAGTCATAGTATAGTCTAGAAAGATGTATTTAACCTTCCAGGTTGACCTTCCAGGTTTTACCCTTTCATATTGTACAGAACATTACAAGTGAGACATGGTTTTCAATTTAATGTAAAATTTGTAGGTACAAAATTGAGAAATGGAGATGCTGAAAAAACTTGAAGTTGTGGTTTAACCAGGCTGGCAACTAAGCACCACCTCGCTGCTTGCTCACTCCCCCCATGATGGGATGGGGGGCAGAATCAGAAGAGTAAAAGTGAGAAAACTTACGGGTTGACATAAAGACAGTTTAACAGGGAAAGCAAAAGCCATGCATCAAAGCAAAGCAAAGCAAAGCAATGAATTCATTCACCACTTCCCACCGGCAGGCAGGTGTTCAGCCATCTCCAGGAAAGCAGGGCTCCATCATGCGTAACAGTGACTTGGGAAGACAAACACCATCACGCCCTATGTCCCCCCCACCTTCCTTCTTCTTCCCCAGCTTTCTATGCATGACATCATATGGTGTGGAATAGCCCTTTGGCCAGTTTGGGTCAGCTGTCCTGGCTGTGCCCCCTCCCATCTTCTTGTGTACGTGGCAGAGCTGAGAGCTGAGAAGTCCTTGGCCAGCCTTAGCACTACTTAGCAACAACTGAAACATCAGTGTGTTATCAACATTCTTCTAGTACTAAATCCAAAACAGGACTATACCAGTTACTAGGAAAAAAAATTAACTTTGTCTCAGCAGAAACCAGGACACTTGAGTAGTACACAGTTCTTACAGTGTTACCATCTTAAATATATATATGTCCTCAGCAAGACACATATAAAGTATTAAATATCATCATTTAAGAATACATTTCTTCATGTTCCACAATAACAAAAATGGAATTAATAACCATTTTAAAAGGTATGTGGAATTAATTTTCTTAACTTAAAATCAAATCAAAGTGACCCAGAATTGATTTTCAAAAAGCCTGCATTTTGTTACTACTATGGAAAAAATGCATCAAAAAATCAACTTGATTTGAAGCTGTGATAAAGTTCCCTGCAGGGCTTCTACATTTGTATTCATGAAGATGCCATTAGGAGCTAGATTTTATTCAAAGTGCCAGAAGTCCTTTAAGAATGTCTCATGCTAAACATGCGTTAATTGAGAAAGTCTAAGCTTTCCCACAAAAATTCTTCATTGTCATTAATTCAAGAAAGGATTTGAAGGCCTTCCCCAGAGATAAAAACCACAATCAAATAATGGAAATATCTCAATTTAGCTGAAAACAATATTCATGGTGAATTAAATTGAGATATCACAGACCAGTCTGAACACAGGTTACTTGAATTTAAGATTGCTATAGACAACTCTGCTAGAGACCTTTCACTTGATTACATCATTGTAAAGTATTGTTTCCATCTGGAAATACCGTGAGGAGCTAGAAGAGCAGGTCAAATGAAAGCTAAGGACAAGGTGGGAAACTTTAAGACCACTATTAGTTCTCCATAATGCCTTGTTCTGCTTTTTCCTCATTAAGGAATATTCCTACCATCTCCAGGTACAGTTACATGTTTCTTTTACTTTCCCACTGTCCTTTTTTCTGTTACTCCCCCGATTATTACCCTGTAGTAGGTTTACTCTTTAAACTTCACAATGTAGCATAGTCCACATAAACCTCTGGAACAGCCTGAAAAATCTATCTGCTAAATCATTAGATTAACTGCCAACAAACTGGAATAAATGATGACTGGAAGTGGAATCTGTTATAAAATTGTTTAACCTAAAGGAGTAGCCATTTCATACCCAAGCATTCATTTTTTAAAATTTTCTAGAAAAAGAAGGGCATCTTGGAAGGACCAGCAACTTGCTCAAGCTGACACTAGTTGAGCACAAGGGTGGGACCAGAAGATCTCAGGAGGTCTCTGCCAAACTCAGCCATTCTGTAACTGTAATACAGGATTCTTACGGTACAGTGGTGGCTCAGCTTATGAATTCAGATCCTAGTTCATTAAAACATTTCAGTATACTTTCAGACACATTAGTAAGCATTTTCTAGTCAGTAAGGTTATAACAGAAATGCCAGGTTAAATCCCAAACATACAGCACAAAGAATTTTAAGTAATATATGTGAAATTTTTTATTTTTTTTTTAGTAGCTCCTCATAACAGGAGTGGAAATAAATATTCTGCTGTGGAATGAAACATACCGGGCTTTTTTGTTTGGGTGGTTTGACTTTTTTTTTTTTTTTCTTTTTTTTCCTTCCAGTGCAATGAATTCTCCCTTTCCCTACACAGGACTCCTTCATATCTTATTGAATAAATGGAATGTATTAAATTACTCTAAAATAATTTTAGAGCCATAGACATCCTATTTCTATTTTTTTCCCCATCTCTGTTGCATTTACTATGTGTACTCATGGCTTCTCAACAGGCAGCTTAACCACTGGGATTTTAATATATTTATTAAACATGACATTTCAGGTGCAATGATTTAATGATTTAAAATTACTTTTTTTTTCTTTTTTTTCTCATTTTTGGGTGGTGGTGAGATTTTCAGTATATCCCAAAGCTGTGATCTGTAGAGAGATTGAACCAAAATCACAAGTAAAATAAGAGATGCAACACATGTGGGCATAATGAGACCTTACTGTTATCAATTTCTTCTGTTGTTTACCACTGTATTGTCACTGGAGTTAATGCAAAGATGCCAGACTCACTGCAGTGGTACCTGAAGATTTTCTAACATGAAGTCTTAACCACAGAGAAATCATCAGATTTATTTCTGTAACAGAACCTGCTACTTCCAAGACACTGTCGTTGAAGCAGAACTGAATGTATCATCTTTTTCCCCCAGATCTGACCTTGTACTCTTAAAATGTGATTATTATTTTGTCCAAGTCTGGTTTAAAACATTCCATTACTTACAGCTCCTGTAAGGAAATACATAGATAATTTAGTAAAGTGTTATCTTTTGCTTTAGTTTCATAACTTTATTTCATGCATGAACTCTTAATATATATCTTGTATTGGTATCTAAACTGTTACCCATTTTGCTAGATTTCTCAGCAGAGTGTTTGAATCAAATCAGAATTCTTATGAAAAAATCTTTAAAACAAACCTGTGAAATGTCTGTTCTCCACAGAGACCACTATGACCAATTTAAAGACCCTGTATGTTGTACTCATATTTATGTATATTATATGTTACAACATTTGTATGAAAAACAATTACATATCTGCTTATTGATCTTCAGCATTCACTAATGGGAAAAACATAACTCTTAATTAACTAAATATTTTTAAATATTTTCCCACATGAAGTCCTTACTTGCTAAGTACAGGAAGAAAAAAACAGTGAACCTCAAGCACACTTTCCACTTTTGGAAGTCTTTTGCTGGATATGTACTGATTCAGATTAGGATTAATGCAGAGTATGAAATGACCCTTAGCCGAGGAAAGAGACAATAATGAGAAAATAACTCTATGGGACATGAGATCTGGCCCATAAAAGACTGTTTCATGTATGTTTTATTCTAGTGTGGATAAAGCAATTATTAGAGAACTTCCCTGAAAGTGCTTACACACTGTTAACGTAAAGACCTGGATCTCATTCATCGTGTTCCCAGTGACTGCTGTAACTGCAAGACATTTATCACAACATTTATCTCTATCTTTCTCTTCATCTTTTTCCATATAGACCCTTCTCTCACAGCCATACCTGGGAGACAATACATTACTGCATGTCTCTCTCTTGCAGGAATGCTTGGTTCCCTGCTCTTCTTCCCTTCCTTACTTATTGAACAAAACTTTCCAAAACATAATCACAAACTACCTGTAGAACAAAATCAATAGAAAGACTATAAAATACTACACACCAATTTTTTAAAAAAGCATATATTGCAACACTCTTCATCTGCAATTCAGATGCAGAAAATCAGTTTGGGCTCCCAAACCCTGCAGTCATTGCCACTTTGATGAGCTTGTCTTCTTGAATACTGATAGTAAACAAACAAGCAAAAAGGTTAAACTGGTGTGTCAGGCCAGTCATTTATAGAAAAGCATCTGCTTTATGCAAAACCTATTAGAATAGTAATTCTTTAAAAAATAGTCAGCAAAACCATACTTGTTTATAGAGGACAGAGTTCTTGAAGTATGGAAATGATCAAAAGTAATAAAAAATTATCAAAAGGGAAAAGCCATGGATGTAATCTATCTGGACTTCTCCAAAGCCTTCGACACATTCCCCCACAACATCATTCTCTCTAAATTGGGGAGATATGGAGTTGGTGGGTGGATTATTCGGTGGATAAGGAATTGGTTGGATCATCACATCCAGAGGATGTCTCCAAATGGGTATGGTGACAAGTGGTGTCCCTCAGGGGTCCATACTGGGACCAGTGCTGTTTAATATTTTCGTCACGACATAGCAAGATTGTGTGCACACCCAGCAAGTCTGCAGATGACACAAACATGAGCGGTGCAGTTGATACACCAGAAGGACGGGATGTCGTCCAAAGAGACCTGGACAAGCTGGAGAGGCAGGCCTGTGAGAATCTCATGAGGTTCATCAGGAAAATGCAAGGTCCTTCACCTGGGTTGGGGCAAACCCTGATGTCAATACAGGCTGTGGAACGAAGGGATTGGGAGCAGCCCTGACGAGAGGGACTTGGGTGTGCTGGTGGATGAAAAGCTGGACATGAGCCAGCAATGTGCGCTGGCAGCCCAGAAGGCCAACCATACCCTGGGCTGCATCAAGAGAAGTCTGGCCAGCAGGTCGAGGGTGGTGATTCAGCCCCTCTACTCTGCTCTGGTGAGACCTCACCTGGAGTACTGCGTCCAGCTCTGGAGCCCTCAGCACAAGAAGGACATGGAACTGTGGAGTGGGTCCAGAGAAGGGCTGCTAAAATGATCCAAGGGCTGGAGCACTCTCCTGAGGCCAGGCTGAGAGAGTTGGGCTTGTTCAGCCTGGAGAAGAGAAGGCTGCGGGGAGACCTTACTGTAGCCATTCAGTACTTAACGGGAGCCTACAGGAAAGATGGGGACAATCTTTTTAGCAAGGCCTGCTGTGACAGAAAAAGGGGTAATGGTTTTAAGTTAAAACAGGGTAGGTTTAGACCAGATATAAGGAAGAAATTTTTTACAATGAAGGTGTTGAACCACTGGAAAGGGTTACCCAGAGAGGTGGTGAAGGGATCATCCCTGGGAACATCCAAGACCTGGTTGGATGGGGCTCTGAGCAACCTTATCTAGTTAGCAGTGTCCCTGCTCCCTGCAGGGGGGTTGGACTAGATGACCTCTAAAGGTCCCTTTCAACCTGAACCATTCTATGATTCTATGAAAATTGTTTACATCTGGTTATAAACACTGGGTCTCTCAATTTTAAGCCACATCCCAATATACCCATAAAAAAAGAACATTATAACGTAAATGTACCATAAAGTCTGATACATCAGACACCCCGTCACTACAGCATAGTTGTCTGGCATATTCTCAGCCTTGAATACATGCATATACAGTGAATTATATTACTTTTAAATGTACAACAGTGGCTCTTTGGGGCAAGTTTCCAAGAAAATTCAGCAGTAGTAGATACGAAAAAAAAAATTTTAAGGTATCTTTGATTAAGTTGTCTCATAAACTGTGAGCCAGAAAGGTTGTTGATGTTGCATTTTAGCAGTCTGAATTTGTTTGTGAGAGATGCATTTTAAAGCAAGTGTCATATCAAGGGGAACTTCAAGAGCTGTTGTTAATAAAAGCAAAAAAACCCCTCTCCCTTCAAACAAAAAACTAAACTATGGTTTCCTTTTCTTTCAAGAAGTCTGCAAAAATTAATGGTAGTTCGTACACTTAATAAGAATACTTCAATAATTTAAATAAAAAAAGAAGACAACAGCACCAAGAAAACTCCTCAGCATGCTTTTTCCTTAGCTTTTGACTAGTTCATGGACTGTTAAATTATATCAGTTACTTCACATCTGAAAAGACCAGCCTTTTAATTATATCCACAGTATTCCTTGAAAGAAAACTCATCTTCATATATACTGAAAACAGTAACAGTTAATTTAGCTCACATAACTTTTCTACCAACTGCAAGATCTATTAATTCACTTCTAATCTTTCACTTTATTATAAGTTCAACTCAACTTTTAAAGATTGTCCATATTCAAGGATGCTGATTAACATTTCTGAGTCCTTTCACAGATATAGGGAATGCAGTATTCTTATGCAAGTGCAAGACTGCTGGCGTACCTAGAGAAATCATACTCAAAATATAAATAATCTCTGGAAGCAGATATTTTAACTTAGAATTATTATTATACTGGGGAAAAAAAAGAAAACAACCAATAAAAAACCAGAGAAATTGTTGCTCTAAGTTCACAAATCAATACTTGAAATCTCCCATAACTTTGAAGCAGCTGTGGAAAACCTTTAACAGGAATATGGGTCTCATGCAAATTTTTATTGGAAGTGAGTTAGTAACCATTTTCCCCACACTAATTCCACGCTGTTTTAAGAGAACTTTCATTTACAATCCATCTAAAGAAAATTTCCTGTTCTCTAGAAACATCTGGGGAAGTGTTCCTCATTATTCTTTCTAGGTTTCAAGGTTTTAAGACAAAATAGTCAACTTGTTCTTGGGAAAGGATCCATAGACTGTGGGAGAAAAAGAAAGCACCCAGAATAAAAGCAAGAAAATAATTCTGTGCCAAGGCTGAAGAAAGAAACAAATAAAACTATTTATCTTTCTGCCTGGAGAGAATTATAAACTGGGATAAAGACAGATGACAGTAGAGGGTGATCTCCACATGTTGTGATGTATGTGCAAGTGGGAGAGAGTGTGGATGAGTGAAAATAGGAAAACAGAAAGAATGCATCAGATAAGTATTAATTTTTCTAGCAGGAAGAATGGTATGATGATATTCTCTTAATGCCCTGTCCAGACTTTTAAACTCCCACTGTGAAAAGTCTGCCTTTTTAAACAGATTTGTTTACAGAGTGTAGTCTGTTTTCAGGCCTCAAACCATCACGTGCTTACTTATACTTCATTATTTTGTTGTATAAAAGAAATATTATGTAGTCTCAGATGTTAGAAGTCAACAAGCGGTTAAGAGAATAGATGCTTAGTGCTGATTCTAATTAGCAGCTGTCAGGTTTGAAACCCTCTTTCAGTACTTTCCCTTTGCGGACATTACTATGTCACCAAAGCAAAGTTCTCTTCAGCCAATTCTGTCACATTTGTGTCTCACGTACATTTGAGATAAGGAACTGTGTTTTGAGTTTGAAGTTTTGAATGGTCAGAAAATGAGATTTATATAGTTTGGTTATATGAGTCACACTGAGTATATAAATGTCTTGTTATGTGAGTATAAAGTATGTATTAAAATGTAGTGACATGGGGCCAATGGTGTTATGTTGCCCTGCCAGAAATAACAGTAGAAGACCATTTATCTCGGTTGGCTGTTACAACAAAACCCATGTATTTAGGGGGCTTGTGAGTATTTGGAAACTAAAAAAAAAATCACCCACCTTCATTTGAAAAAGCAAGACTGAAATGGACAGCAAAAAACCATAAAGAGTACTGAAAAAACATAGTTCTCCTTTTAACATACAGAATACAATTTGCATTGATAATTTTTTTGTAAGAAAATACACAGCTAATTAATAAATGAATATGCAGTGGTTTTCATTGTGTTTCATTGGCAATTTCATTTGTTAACAGTCAGAAGATCTAGGCTTTTTATATGTAAGCTTCCCTTCTGGACAAAAAAATCTGGGCCACAGATGCCGATATTTGGACAAGTGAACATGATAATGTAAGTAAATAGATGTGCAAACATTTGTATAATGCCTTTTCAATATGTTCCCAACTCTGTAAGCTCTAAAAATTACATTAATTAAAACAAGTGAATGAATGGGGTTTTTTTCATCTTACTCATAGGTGGACATAATAGCAACCATGACAACTAAAAAGAGGAAACAAAGGAAACACAGCAGTTGTTCATAGAATTCTTGCCTTTGGTGATTGACATTTTGGTTAGGTGAAAGTATCTTTTCAAGTTTGTCAGCTCCCTAGGAAAATTTTTGATGTAATACTCCATAGAAGTACAAAGTTTCTCCTTCTGACATTTCACTGTGCTGTTGAAGGTCTTTCATGAGGTTCTAAAGATTTCATGATTTTTTGATGCAGGTTTGTGAAGAGTTAACATAATACCTGTAGCTGAAATGGATAAAGTGTTGTCAGACTGCACTGTCAGAAAGTGCTGTTGCTCACAGATTTGTCAAATGAAGAGTGCCTCAAGCATATTTCTCTGTGCGTTTTCACAACAATAAATTGCTCTTCACTACCTAATTAATCTTTTTTACAGACTTGAAAAAATTAACACTATTTTCTTTTTGTTCTTTCCTTTCCAGATTCAACAAAACATGGTAAGTGCAGCTTATCATGCAGAATATACATAAATTTAACTGATATCACAGCACAATGGGATATTTGAGCATTTGGTTTAGTAAATATTGGCTACCAATAACTCACAGGTCTTCCATAACATAGAATTGCAGCATTTTCCTCTGTGCACCAGAATGGTTAGCTGTCATCACTCAAGGACACAGCACATGAGCACTGCTGCTGAAACACAAACACTGCGCTGCCTCCTGAAAGTTCGCATTTTGTTATCCTCCTAGGCTACCTGATCATTATAATCCAGAGCATTTCCATCTGGCATTCTGCCTCCTTTTTTTTTCTTCTTTTTTTTTTTTCTCTGCAAAGATGTAAAGCCAAAAGGAAAAAGAAAAATAACACAGGCTTTTGATCCTTTTAATTGTGCAATGGCCCTGACCTCAACATTTCAAAAGGCAAGAAAGAGAAGACAGTTTGAAAAAACAGTACAAATCACAGCCAACTAAGTCACACGTGAAACAGCTCTGATGATGTCATCTTCAGACACTACAGAATTATTTTGGGCTAGTGAGGGAAAGCAATTTGTGCTGAGTAAATCCAGAATAAAATAAGAGGTAGAATGTTTTACACTGTTAAGTCATTCTGAGAAGGATAACTTTAAAAAATTGTAATATCAAGGATTGGGACAGGATCATATTTTCCTTGATTTGTAACACAGTGTAATGAACAAGATGACTTAAAGACTAGGCAGTTTAAAGACTTAAAACAGTTTAAAAAAAAAGCACTAGAAGTTCAGGAAGAGAAATTCCAATACTTTTAATGGTCACAATATGCATGATCCTCACAGTGAAGTAAAAGCCAATAAGTCAGTCATTGGAAAGAAGGAAATGACTCAGCTGTCTAACAAAATCCAGTGAAGGAAAAAGAGGCTTAGGTCAAGGTAGAAAACCACCTCTTTCTTTGCCCTAATATCTCATTAATCTCAATGGCATTTCATATGTTCTGATAGCCATTTCTGAAACATGGTTATGGGAAACTAGTTTAGCTATCAGTTGCCTAGAAACTAAGATGCCAAGAACATAAGAACTATAGCAAAGCTTTTTCTCTTTGATTCCCTCATTAGTCTCATAAACTCCAAATGTTGCCCTTTCAAGACAAACATTCCCTGACACACTGAGAGACAGAGAAGGTTCCTGATGTTGTGTGACACTGTGTTTAATAGAAATAGCGCAACTTGTTCCCACAGCTCAAAATCACAAAGCAAAAGAGCCATTACAAAGAAAATAGCATTTTGGCCAAGGATGATAAAAATGACTATTAGAAGGGCATATATAGTATCACATAGTGAAGTTAATAATGAAGCCTTTAGGATTTCAGAGCCGAAATGCCTTTTCTTTCCCTAGCAGACTTACCAGAGTGGGTCCCTGATCCTCATCTAGACACAAGATGCTAATGTATTTATTATAAGCAACAAAAAAACCCTTAATAATTCTTGATCCCAGAGGTACAGAACTACAAGAAAATGCATTTTCACAAGCCAGTGACATTAAAACTTAAGACTGTACAATTCAAATGAGGAAGATTCTAATGCCTTAAACACAATTAAAATGCCTCAAATGCCTTAGGAGCACTACATTTTGTGCTTCTTTTAGATGAATTACTGTGACAATCACAGATTAGGAAAGTTACACACAAGATTTGTAACCATCTTTTGACACACATATCAATAATATTTGTTTGCCACATACACAAAGACACTGAACATGTATGAAAACTTGGAGTGTAATCTTGCCATAGTTTGTACTGTATATTCATAACATCAGAATGGAACTGAGGGAAGATACAGGAGGTACAAGGAAAATGCACAGTTGTATTGAACAGTCTTGAAAGGAGGGACAAGAGGATAAGAGAATGGAACTGCCTAACTCAGGTGGCTTTGGGTGGAGACAGTCTGGAGAGGGGCTGTTTTAATACTATTGCTGGCACATATCAGCCATATAGCACTGCTGTTACAGTGTATTTATGCTGGTTTATTCTAGCTGAGGGTATTCTTTGGGGTCATCTACACAAATAGAAATTCTATACTTGGCAAAGCATAGTAGCCTATAACAGAATGAGCATATGTGATTCCATTTACTCAGAATTAATGGATTCATAAATGAAACACTTGACAGCACACGCATCAGATTTTAAGTCCTCCTTGTCCAAAAAAATTTGCTTATCAGAATACAGGCTGATTGCTGAATGAGCAACTCTATGTTATGTAAAAGTTATTCCTCAATACATCAAATATCCATGTTACTGTCCTACATTTTACAAAATTCTGACAGCTGCCTTAATAAATCTTACAGTAAGTGAAAAAAAAAAAAAGTCTGTGAGGGGAATAAGCAAAGTTAATGACTCTAATTATTTTTTTTCATTACACATGAAAATAACATCTGTGAAATGGGTTATATAAATCACTGTGCAGATGAAAATAAATATTCAATAATTTTTCAGCATTTTAACAGTATCTTATATTTAATATCTTTTTCTTCATCTTACATGATATATTTTAAATACCTTAAATTAAAATTAACAGTGTCCTTGTTTCAGCTGGGATAGAGTTAATTTTCTTAATAGAAGCAGCATAGTGCTGTCTTTGGATTTAGTATAAATAATGTTGATAAATATGTTTTTAATTGTTGCTAAGTAGTGCTCAGACTACTCAAGGACTTCTTGAGCTTCTCCTGCTCAGCCAGGTTCATAACAAGCTGGGAGGGAGCACAGCCAGGACAGCTAACCCAAACTGACCAAAGGGCTATTCCATACCATATAACGTCATGCTTGGGGGGTTAGCTGGTCGTTTGCAGGGAGAGTGATTGCGGCTCGGGGAGTGATCACGGCTCAGGGACTGATTGGAGCTCGGGGACTGATCACTGCTCGGGACAGGCTGGGCATCGGTCAGTGGGTGGTGAGCAATTGCATTGTGCATCATTTATTTTGTAAATTCTGTATATTCTCCTACTGTTCTCATTATTACTATTATTATTATTATTATTTTCTCTTATTAGACTCTCTATCTCAGCCCATGGCTCTAACCTTTTTTTTTCCTTCCCAATTCTCTCCCCCATCCTGTTGAGGGAGGGGGGAGTGAGCAAGTGGCTGTGTGGTGCTTAGTTGCCAGCTGGGTTAAACCATGACAAACTGTATCAAAGAAAATTTCAGCAGCAGCATCTTAAACTAAAATTCTTAAAGTTACTTGAAATAATTGATTAAAAAGTATATATTATTATGGAGATTTTTTTTTTTAAAAGAAAAATTTGGGGTATTATTTCAATTACCCTGAGGGTTAAAATTATCCACTAAGTCAAATTTTAAAAGCCAAATCACTTCCAAACCATGTACAGATTCACATAAGAAGTAATGAAAATACAATTAATACTATAAAATTAATACTATATGGAAGTTACTTAGCCTTTGCAGAAACTGATCAGAGAATAAAATAACTACATCTATTGAAAATATCAAAAGTTTTGTATTTTGTAGCTGTATCCAATCTTTCAGTATAATTGGCCTGAACATTTCCCTTCTGATCTAAACTGTTTCCATATTAGTGTCTGTATTTTGCTACCCATGTGTGTTTTACATTTACGTTTCTCTATCATTCAAGCAACATTGAAAGCTACTTTTCCCTCTGAGACAATGAAAAAATCATCAATAACCAAAACAAAATAATAAACTGTAACCAATGGTATTGACAAAGCACAAAACACAGCAAGTTCAGTACCTCAGACTGACAACATTTACCCAGATAAATGACACATACATATATCCCTCCTACTGAAGCAATGCCAATATCAAACAGGTTCTGGTGAAAGGGGCTACGACACTGCCTATGTCTTTCACTCAGTACCTTGGGGGGGTTCCTTGTCTGAATGCCAGCCAAGCAGCTCCAGAGCTGGGGCACTGTGACTGCATCAGCCTTGTAGGACTAATTGCTCTGGTCATTACTAATCTGTAGGGGCAAAACTGTCAGCTGGCAGAATTGTACATTTCAGGGACATCAGCTAGCATTTCTGAGTTTTGCCAATCAGAAGTACCAGCTTGGTCAAACTAGCCTGACACAAGGTCAACCAATGTGAACTTATGCAGTACACAGTGTGACCTAACTCTGCTTTGCCTAGCCTGCCCTGGATTAAAGTAGTACTATTTATAGCCTTTGCTAGTCAACTTTTCAGTTGGCCATCATTATACACTCAGTTTATTACATTAAAGTTAGTGAACCAACTGAACTGGAGGCACATTATACAAAAAGGTATGCTTTTCCCCAAATCACCACTTCCTAAGAAGGTGCAAAAAAGGCTAAGGAAAAAAAAAAAAATTAGAAGCACAGTGACACTCAGGAAACACTTAATAAACCTGATAGGCTTTGTAAACTAAGTGTCATTCATGGAAGAAAGGAATTGCTGTACCAAACCATTTGCTGGGACCCCAGATCAGGAACCTAAACTGAAAAAGGCTTGCTGGAAACTGCAATGGGCAGTAGACCATCATTCTCTAAAAATTACTACTGCTTTTTCTTAAGTAACAAGTTTCTGGAAGTGGATGCTGAGTGAGAAATCATGTATTATTAGAAATTTAATCATATAGATACACAAAAGGTTCATCATATTACTGTCAACAGATCAGAAAACCACATTCATCAGCACGTGTTAATTAACCAGATGGTAGATTCTACCTTCATATGCTGAATTTCCAATAGTTCACTTTTCCAGAGGTAAAGTGAATTACATTTTCATCTAAAGAGGTCTTAATCTGCAAATCTTTCTTTTACACAGATACTGTCTGCTAAAATCTTTTAAATTTTGTCATGCCTTTATTCAAAGGAGAAACATATTTTAACAAACTGGCTAAAAACTGAATTACTGTTAAATTTCTGAACTACCATTTTTGATACACACACACCACTATTTATTATTCAGTTTTGCTTATAGTGATGATCGTATCATTTCTATTACTTGAGTTGCATTGTGCTTGCAAACATTGTAGTATTTTATGAAACAGATATGGGTGAAACTCATACTCAGAAAGGTAAGCAGACACTATAGAGCAAGAATTGAACAACAAGAAGAAATATGGATTAGTATTGCCTAATTTATGAACAGTATGTTAAACAACTGAGACATAATAATTACCATTAAAAAGAATGGTTCTGCCTCTGTGTGCAGGTAAGAACAGTCAAGAGACTTCACTGGGAGTACTTCCTACATTTGTCTCTGAGCCAGAACGCAGCCGCTATCCAAGTGCATATATAGGGTTCACAAAGAAGCACAGAAATTCTTTGAAATATCTCAATGCTACGCAGCCTTGCTAGAGTCTAAGCCAATACTTCCCCAACATTTAAAGTACCAAGAAGTTATCTTGCCAGTTTCCCAATTATTTGCAAATATTTTTCAGTGGTCAATTATGGTTGCTCTTTAAAACATACATGTATTTTAAATAAATACAAATAAAACTGTTTTGAAAGTTAATATTAATCTTTCTTACACCAGTAAGCTTATTATGACATCATTAAGAGGAACAACCTAATATGCAAATTTCTATCTTTCCATTGCATGTCCAAGATCAAAATATTTTATAAGCTACTGCTTTAACTGTGAAGTTAGTTCCTTTTTTTTAATAAAAAGATTTAGTTTCACTAAAATGATCTTTCTGTCTTTGCCCACTGTGCTTTTTAATTTAGAATAATTTTCCCAACACTTACACCAATAAGGGAATATATAAAACATGTCAAGTGTATGGCTACTGGCTAAGATTAGTTTCAGTGAAACATGGCATCTGTGAAACAGTTTTCTTGTTCAGTGACCAATGTTGTATGTCTTATTCAGGCCTTACGAAATATTAACATAACAGCAATAAAAATTAAAAAAAATAAAATAGCTGTTCTTGACAATATGTGTATCTCATAAAATCTTTACTCTAGAGGTACTGAAAATAGAGAGTTAAGTGCCCTCAGAAACTGTGTCAGGGTACAGTAATTTAGCTTCTCTGCTTATAGAGACACGACACATTTCGTTTTTAAAACTCTATAGAATGCTACTCAGCAGAGGAATTAATTTAATTTTGCTGCACTAAGAACATATGACACAAAAAACCCCAACGATGAGTAGAGTAGATGGTTGGAACACATTAAAAATGTATTTGATCACACTTGTGACACTTGGATAGTGGAATGAGTCATCTTGTGATAGCACAGAGTAAGTGCTTATACAGGGTTTTGGTAGGGGCATACTGTAAATTTACACTGCACATTGATTAGAGTTCAAAACTGAGAATTAATTAAAATTGGAGGGAAGAATATGACAGTATAGATAGCCTTTGTAATACACAAAGAAAAACATATAATTTATTTTTTTTCAGTAAAAAAACAATAAGGGAATAACCCCACAAAATTTAAATGACATGGACAGCTGAAGGCCTACCCACTGAATGAAAAAACATACAAAAATATTAAAACTATTTTGGGGAAGAATAGAAAACCCTTTTTTTTGTTCAGTTATCTTGATTTCATTCTACCTAGTGGAATATGTAGAATGATACCTCTGCAATAGGGTTGTATACTTTATTTTCTTTCTTAAGACACAATCTTGGTCACACATGAGAATGAAGTAAATCTGAGAAAAATGGACTTATTTCCCTCAGTGCACTTGTTCAGATCAATGGGCTTGAATACATTTCTCAAGACAGGATAATAAACTTCATATGGGTCTCGGGAGCATTTTAAGGGAAGACGTAATACATAGCTAGTACTATATAAGAAAAATAATCCATCACTCCCATTTTAACAATGCCAAATATATGCATAAAAGCCATAAAGTCACAATATTGCATCACGCCAGACCCTGGTCTGCGGATGTGTGTGTTTCTCATTGTATGTTAAAGACAGAGGCTCTGCATTTTACCCTACAGTTTCAGATGCATTACTTCACACCATAACAATATTCTCTGGCTTGAAAAAGTGCTGACATTCTCTTACCATGAAAGGATATAATCATGTGTTTTCAATGCTAGTAGCATTATTTCCTCATAAATAAAGCTTAAGGAAATGCCATAGTAACACATGAAAATCCAAGTCAGTCATCTTGGACTGCTTGGAACTTGACATCAGAAGCTCTGTGAACAGGGCATGCAAACAGGGAGACGTGTCTGAGAGGAGTTGTGCAGCAGTCTGCATGGCATTCCAGAGATGGGATCCACCTATCTAGAAGAGACAGGAGAATATTCCCTAGCACGTTTGTTGACTTAGTGAATCATTGGGGGTAGGGTTCAAGCTGTGACACCTGTGTATTCGTAATCAACAGGACGGATGATCACACCTACCAGAGCTGAGAGGAATGCTCCTCAACCCTTTCCAAAGGCAAGAGCCCTAAATCCAGCCACCTCAACTGTACATATACCAATGCACATGATCTGGGAAATAAACAGGAGGAACTGGATGTCTGACTGAGATTTATGATGTCATAGGAACCACAGAAACTTGGTCTGAAAACTCATATGACTGGAAAACCACAATGGTTACAAATTCTTTAGGAAAGGTAGGAAGGGAAGAAGATGGGATGGTGTTTATATAAAAGAGAAATTTTAGTGTATGGAGGTGAACTACAGAGACCACAAAAGTTATATCATATGCCTTATATCAAGATTAGAGGGATCATCACTGAGGGGGATCTTATGTTGGGTGTTTGTTACAAGCCACCCAATCAGGATGATGAAGCTGAAAAAACTTTACTTTAGCTGCTCAAAGAAGTCTTGGGCCAAAAGAACCTGGTCATCGTGGGTGGCTTCAATTACCTGGACATTTGCTGGAAGAAACAACACAGTGGTGCACAGGTCAGGTTCCTAGAATCCATTGAGGACTGATTCCTGCTACAGATGCTGTACATGCTGACTAGGAACAGCGTATTGCTATGTTTACTGCTCACATACAGAGAAGACTTAACAATATAAAGACCAATGGTAGCCTTGGATACAACCACCATGACATTGTGGAGTTTCAGATCCTACTGAGCACTCTGAAGCACTACCCAGTAGTAGGGCAAAGCCCCTGGATTTAGAGGAGCTAACTTCAATATGCTCAGATTCCAGCTGTGAGAGATTCCATGTTTAGTGTCTATGAAGGGCAAAGAAGCTTGTGAGCACTGGGAGTTATTCAGGAATAGCCTCCTGAAAGCACAAGAACAATCCATCACCTGCAAAAGGAAATGAGGAATGAAGAACAAGTGGTGACCATGGCTTAATAACGAGAGTTTGGGTGTACTTAAAAGTGAAAAAAAGAAGCATACCAGCTATGGAAAGGTGGCCAAATAACCACTAAGAACTACAAGAACCTTGCTATGGCATGCAGAGATGCAGTCAGGAAGGCTACAGCTCAGCTAGAACCAAAATTGGCCAGAGATGTCAAGGACAACTAGACAAGGTTCTTCAGGTACATGAGCAGTTAAGCAGAAGCACAGAGAAGACACCGGCCCAACACAAAACAGGGTAGAGAAACTAGTGATTAATAATTCCAACAAGGCAAAGGTTCTCAATATCTTCTTTGCCTATGCCTTCACCGGCATAGCTGAACCCCAGATTGCAGGATCAAGTAGCTAAGACAACTCTTCTGTCAACCCACCTGTAGTGGAGGAATGGCTGGTCTGCAGCCTCTTGCAAGTGTTCAACCCACATAAGACTATGGGGCCAGATGGAATCCACCCCAGGGTGTAAAGAGAAGAGGCTGACTTCATTGCAAGGCCACTGTTCATAATATTTGAAGAGTTGCGGAGATCAAAGGACATCCCTGATGAACAGTGAAAAAATTATACCCATCTACAAGAAGGGTCCAAAAGAGGACCCAGGAAACTACAGGCCATTAGTCTTACTTCAATCCTTGGGAAAGTGCCTGAATGAGTCTTCTTAGAAACTGTTGCAAACCAAATGAAGCAGGTGGTTGGAAAAAGCTAAGAGATTTACCAAAGGCAAACCATGCCAGACTGACCTGGTCACCTTCTACAACAAGGTAACACTTTCTGCTAACATGAGCAGAGCAGAGCAGTGGATATTGTCTACCTGTGTAGAGGAGTGGCTGAGTGAGAATGGGCATGATTTAGTCCCATTCGACAGCCCCTGCTCTTAAGCAGATGCGGGCGGACCTATGGCCGGAAGAGAAGGTGAAGCCCCTCCGCTGGACAGATGACCCGTCCCAGTCACAGTAGCGATGTAGGCGTGTGTATAAGGGTGTTCTACCAATCACAGTATGACATGTGTGTATGTTATGGTTTTCGGCCTATATATGCTTTTGTTAGCTGCGCAATAAAGGAGAACGACCATACTCATATTGAGATTCCATCGTTAATCCAGGCTGGCTTCCCCTCCGACATCTGGTAGCAGAGGATGAACCCATAACCCAGAGGATGTTGCTAACGGTTACCAGAGCTTAGCTGGACTAAGTTCTCCGAGTGTGGTAAGCAGCGAGAGGAGTGGAATCGGGAAGTAAGGCGGCTGGGAGAAGTGTTCGACACAGATCGAGGTGGCCGCTCGACTCCCAGAGGGGTATTGCTCGCAGATATCCTCTTTAAAGGAGGGGCGAGGTGGCCTCTCGACCCCCAGAGGTGAAAAGCGGCACAGCAATGGAAATAGAAGCTGCAGCCGGGTTGCTCTCCGGTATCCTTTCTAAGAGAGGGGTCGAGACAACTGTAAAACAATTGATTAAGTTGATTAACTTAGGACGACAATGGGGGCACTTTACTGACATGCCTCTGTTATTTTCGGTTACTGAGTGGAAAGACTTTGGGGAAACGATGTGGCAAAAGACGATAACTGGGGACGAAAAAGATGAGAAAGAAGTGAAAGCAGTCCGGGAGCTGTGGCACGCTGTATTAGAGACTTTAAAGAACATGAAAGCAGAAAGAGAAGTAGCTTGCGCTGCTGCACAAATGTTAAATCCTGATCCAACTTTAGAGAAACTTAGGGATGCTGAATGTAAGTCAGGGCCTTTGGCACGATTTTTTGGACTCTCTGCTGTAAAAGGGATGACTGGGACTACTTGTAAAACTGTTGCTGAGATCCGCGTGAATGTCGAGTCCGTCTCTCTCCCGCAAGAGGCGGGTCCATCTGCTTTGCGGCGGGGTCCGGAAAAAATGGAAGTTACCACCACCGAGTCCCAGGGGAGGAGTGAGCCGCATACGGAAGTAGTGCCCCAGGATACTCCCGAGGAGGAGTGGCCTGCTCCGAGGGGTGTCGGCCTCCGCCCTCAGCTACACCTTTGTATCCGCCATTGCCACCTAAGTCAGGCCGACTTGAAACCTTTTTTGGGGTCGGACATCTGCGCCCCATAAAAAGCATGACCAGCCAGGAGTGCAGGCACCGCCACAGCACCTGCTACGGAACCATCAACCCCCCCCACCCCGATGTGCCTATGACGGCACAGTGATTTTATGAAAAGGACTTGGCTGTGGATCATCAAAACAAAAAAAAAAAAAAAAGAAGGGGGGAGCAGCCGAGACATGTTCCAGCATATTCTCTCTGTGAGAGAACTGAAATATGATAAAAAGACTTTAAATCGCTTATTGCGATGGGGACAGTCACATGGTTTTTTTACCTCAGCTCGAGATGTTTTTGATTTAGTCTGCTGGGATAAGCTGGGAGACGCGTTGTGGGATGAGGTCGGCAATGGGTCTAAGGAGGCTGTCGCTTTAAGTTCGGCATGGAAACTCATTACCGCGGTACTTAAAAATCTAAAAGCCAAACGATTGGTAGCCACCTATGCCGCTGAAGCACTAGATGCAAAAAACAACAATACAGAGGAACAGGAGGCTGAGTCAAAAATGAACGAACCTATGATTATTGAAACAGTATTTCCCCCTCCGCCTCATATTCCACCTTTGCCAGAGACATTCTCTCCTGTTGAGGCGCAGACGATTAGAGAAGAATTGTGTAAGCAAAATCAAGAAATGCAAAAAATCATTCAGAAGTTAGTTGACTTGTCTCCAACTCGATCCGGAGATGGTCTGTGACGCAGATATGTTGTTCTTACGAACTGAGTTACCTAGGCATAATGCGGAAGCGCAAAAGCTGATACATCGATTGGTTCATCTGCCTGTGCGGGACGATGAGATTTTACCAGGGCTGAAAGAGTTAACAGAGCAAACGGCAAAAGTCGGAGAAGCCCTTGATGGAGGCCGGTATGCAGGAATGCAACCACTAATTGTGACTGAACTAGAGGAAAAACTAGGGAGGATAGCTGAAGAAGAGCAAAAAGAATTAGAATATTGGAGGAGGACATGTGATGAGAACCAGGCGTGGCAAGCTATGACCTCAGGGCCCGACTCACATAATTCCATCACTTTCCCTAATCCACAGGGCTCAGATAGGGACCCCCCCCCCGATCCGATTCAACGGTGACACAGAGTAATTCAAAATGCAATCATCGAAGGGGACTTTATGCCTAATGCTACTGCCTTCCCTGTTCAGGTGATAGGGTGACATTTTGAGTGATAGTGTCTGTCTTTTTAAGTAACCATTACACGTGACAGAGCCCTGCTTTCCTGAGGACGGTGAAACACCTGCCTGCCCATGGGAAGTGGTGAATGAATTCCTTGCTTTGCTTTGCTTAGCTTACATGTGTGGTTTTTTGCTTTACCTATTAAACTGTCTTTATCTCAACCGGGAGTGAGCGAGTAGCTGCGTGGTGTTTACCACGACAGTCCCTTTTGGCATGAAAGGTGTATCTGAAAACACGGAGTTGACAGAATTGGAGTCAGATTTTTTGTTCGAGTAGTTTTTAAGATACTCTCAGCAATGATATGGGACTCAAAGGGTTTGAGATAATGACAGGTTTGATTGGAATGTGCTAGATCAAATTTATAGCTGTTATTGCTGTTTAGCTATTAATCAGCAGGCTCCTGTGCTTGCGATGGGGCTTGCTTGCCTTACTGTACATTAGTTCAGTGCTCGTTAGTTGCTGATTTTTGCTTTTGCTGCTTGCTGTACCGCTGTACTGCTTATCATTTCACTGCACTGTGCCTGGGAACATTTTGATAACCGCCATGGTGATGTGCCTAGGCTGGCAGATGGCCAGGGCATCGCTGCTGTTTCTGTGCTGCTGTGCTGGATAGGCTGAGGATAAGTCCAAGCAAGAGGAGGAGTTCATAGCGATGCTAAACCCTAAGGTCTGGTCCCAAGAGACCAAGGGTGGAGATTGTAATGAATATACCTTTAAATTGTTGTAACCCATTATTTGAGTTGCATGTTCTAGGAATTACTATAGCAAGAACCACCTGAACCAACGGAGGACAAGCCTTACAAGAAGCAGTGCAAGTGCAGCAGTGACCTGACCTGAGCTGGCTTTGGTGCCCAGTTACTCCATGCAACACACCACTTCTCCTGTCCTGAGACACCAGCATAAGAGATGGAGCCCAAAGTCATGGACTAAATTAACTCAATGGACATTTTGTGGACATTTCTGGACATCTTACAAGGGCAGTCCATAGACTAAGGGAATGATATCTGTGTAATATTTTAAAGGATGGGAAGGGGGTGGTCGTTAATGAAGATGTATTGGATGTGTGGGGTTCGATCGAGCTTTGCCAGATATCCCTGTATCTGTACTTCTTTGCAATTTGAAGAAATCGCCTTTTGCCTTGCTACTACAAGTCTCTGCTTGGCAAAAAGAAAAAGGGGGAGAAGTCGGTATGTTACCCATAAGTGCCAAGCAGGCCTCAGGACGACAGAGGGAGCAGAAGCTATAGTGCACGGTATTGGAATGGCTGTTTTCTGCCTCATACCGCTCCAAAAAGTATTTGGCATTAATGGTCGAGGTTACACTTGTGTCTTGACAGGTTCCAGACCTCTCTGAGTGCCAAGCAAGTGGACACGGCCGTGGTACGGACACCTAACGACCATAACCTGAGAAAGGAAAAAGACCAGAACAAACAGGATGACATGGAAATTGGCATGGCTAATCTGCTTGAGGGTACAACTTCTGGGGGGAAGTAGAAGTAGACGGGCTAATAAGAAAGATTACACCAAGATCTAACATCTGAGTCACGTTAGCCAATATTACAGGCCAGAGCTCCATTTGTCTAAGTTTGGCCACCCCAGGGGATCCATTTCGTACATGACTAATAGGAATCCCTGTGTGGAGACCAGAGGAGCTCTGGGGTTATGTTGGAAATAAGTCTATTTTGAATTTTACCATAGCTAATATGACCCTGTCAGCCCCAGGGCTAAACCCTCAACAGCGAGATGGAGGATGGCAAGCAATAATTGTGGAAAACTTGAACGTTACTCTGATGTCCCCCCCAGAAGAGCTAGATCTACTGGGGTGTCTTAATGCCTCGTCTGTTGGGAAACAAACTGGGTGGTTTAGTTTTAAGTCGCCCTTAGTAACAGACCTCAATACTAACTATAAGAACTGGGCAACCATGGATTCCACCCTCCGTCCTGGAGATGTTTACACAGCTCTTTACTCAAGGCTCAACCAGACCAGACAGCCGGCGCGAAAATTGCTGCCGGGCATATTTCTAATATGCGGTGACCGGGCCTGGAATGGAATCCCTAAAGGTCCGCACGGGGGATCGTGCTACCTGGGGAAATTGGTTCTATTTCACCCCAGCTTGATAAACCTCATGCAGTGATCGTTGGGAAAAATCAGTCATAGATCAAAGGGAGAAATCTATGAATTAGTACAGATCTGGATTGTCCAAAAAGAGAAGGATGGCCCCCCAGATGGGACACCGCTTGTGAGTCTCGACAGATCCGTGGGATCATGGGACCTCCAGCCGGCACTGAGGGATTCTCGGGAAGAACCTCTGATCCCCGGACCAAGAGATTCTAAGCAAGTCCCCTGGAAAGGTAATAAGGTACAACAAGGATTTCTTGAACAACAGGGCCACAATGTGTTGTGGAGCTATGTGGACAATCCAGGTGTGTGACTGATATGATAAAGAGGGCTATTCCTGGAGTTTGGTTAGCACAAAAACATAGAAGGGGGATTGTGGATACATTCCTAGCAGAACAAGGACATCAGGTTCTGATAGGGTTGGAATGCTCTTAAGGGGGAAATGCTTAGCCAGTGTACGGGACGCTATTAAAGGGGAAATGCTTAGTTGCTAGAATAGAGAAGCAGTAACCGCAAGTAGGGTAAAGTAACCAATGAGTGAGGCTTTGCTGTATATATCCAATTGCTATTAGAGGAGAAGTGTATGGACAGTGTGTTACACCTATGAAATTATTGCTTATGCTATGTGAACCTTGCTCTGCTCTATAAGCATACCTGCAAATGTCATTGATGGTCCTTGCTATTTTGGTAAACTAACCATGTTTGCAGCATCTCTTAGTCAACTTAGGAATATCATTATGTCTGTCGGCCGGAGTCGAACAAAACGTGCCTTATTAACCCCTGATTGTAATGACAATGTTGAACTTTTATCTGTAGCTGCTCGCGTTGCTTTAGCTGTTTTTGTACCGGGTGCTGTTGCTGGTAATGCCTTAAAGAATCTAGCCCGTCTTGCCTGTTGGTCAGAGAAACAAAGTAATATAATGACGGAGATTTTAGGAAAATTATTGTTAGATCAAAAAAGTCTACGGCATGCTCTGTTACAAAATCGTGCTGCGATTGTTTTTCTACTATTGGCACAAGGCCATGGATGTGAAGATTTTGATGGCATGTGCTGTTTTAACCTAAGCGATCATAGTAAGTCAATCCATCAGTCAATTGCCTTGATGAAGAAGAACTTAGAAAAAATACAACAAGATACCAGTCCCTGGAACAAGTGGTTTGAACAATGGGGACTAACAGGATGGGTGAAAGATCTCTTTAAGGAAGGTTTGCGTTTATTAATGCTTTTAGCTGTAGGACTAATAATAATCATTATCATAGTAGGTATTGTGAAATGTTTATTATCCACACTAGCATCTACTGTTTTGCTTGTGCAAAAAGAAAAAGGGGGAATTGTAGAGGAGTGGCTGAGTGAGAATGGGCATGATTTAGTCCCATTCGACAGCCCCTGCTCTAAAGTGGATGCGGGCGGACCTATGGCCGGAAGAGAAGGTGAAGCCCCTCCGCTGGACAGATGACCTGTCCCAGTCACAGTAGTGATGTAGGCGTGTGTATAAGGGTGTTCTACCAATCACAATATGACATGTGTGTATGTTATGGTTTTCGGCCTATATATGCTTTTGTTAGCTGCGCAATAAAGGAGAACGACCATACTCATATTGAGATTCCATCGTTAATCCGGGCTGGCTTCCCCTCCGACATACCTGGACTTCAGCAAAGTGTTCAACACTGTTTCCCAGAGTTTCTGCCTGCACAAACTGGCAAAATACAGGTTGGATGGGTGGTTTGCAAGATGGGTGGGAAATTGGCTAACAAGACGTGCTAAGAGGGTAATGATAATGTTTTTAATTCAGGCTGGCAAATGTGCAGGTATGGATACTGGGCCCCACACTGTTCAACATCTTCATAAATGATCTGCGTGATGGGATTGAAAGCACCCTTACCATGTTTGCTGAAGACACTGAAGTGGGTAGTAAGGTCAACATGTCAGAAGGGAGAGCCATCTTACAGAGACCCAGACAGGCTGGAAGAGAAGGCAGGCAAGGACAGTATGAATTTTAACAAAGTCAAATGCAAAGTCTTGCACCTGGAACAATATAAGCAAAGAGCCCAAGCCGGGCTGAGATCCGTGTGGCTGGGGAGCAGCCTTGCTGAAAAGGACCTGGGGGTCCTGGTGGACAACAAACCGTACATGAATAAGCAATGTGCTGCTGCAGCAACAAAGGCAAATCAGATCTTGGGCTGCATCCACAGGAGCATTACTAGCAGAGACAGAGACATGATCATCTCACTATACTCAGCGCTTGCCAGGCTGCACATGGAGTACTGTGTCCAGTTCTGGTCCCCATGGCTCAAAAACTATGAGGGCAGACTGGAGAGGGTCCAAAGGAGGGACACAAAGTTGGTCAAAGGGCTGCAGAACCTGTGAGGAGAGATTAAAGCAGTTACATCTCTTCTCTCTGAAGAAGGGAAGGGTCAGGGTGATTTCATCTGTGATTTCATCACAGTATTCCAGTACTTAAAGGGCAGCTACAAAGGGAATGGAGGCTCTCCCTTAACAAGTAGCCACATGGAGAGTGCAAGGAGCGGTTGTACTGGAGTTTTACTGGGAGAGGTTTCATCTTGATATAAGAAAGACTTTTTTTTTTACAGTGAGAACAATAAATCACTGGAACAACCTCCCCTGAGATGTGGTAGAGTTCTTATTACTAGAGGTTTTCTAGGTAAGATTGGACTCATCTGAGCTCCTTTTACCACAAAAAGTTGGACTAGAAGATCTTCTGAGGTCCGTTACAGCCTGGGCTGTTCTATGATTCTATTTTATCATATCTTTCTGTCAGGACATTGTGACTGAATATACATTTGGCTCATGAATTAGAAAGCAACTTAGTACCTGAACATTTTTATTTCTATCCTAAAGGACAGAATTATCTCGCTATCCTGTAAAATAAATCAAAGGAATGCAAATAGAGGCTTCTTGATTGTTCAAGGCTGTATGAGACAGAAGAAAAGGAAGCATTAAAAACTGACTTCTAGTAGACAATACCTCTCACCACTTTCTTTTGTTGTAGCCATGCTCTGCATTCTCTTTTTGAATACCCCGCCCTCCAAACATTCAAGGATAAAAATGGAAGATTATGTTATCGAAGAGATATAAATTCCCTCTTTCCAGAAAATTTTCAAATCTAATTTAAAAGGTTTTGCCACCTTTAGCTCAACCAGTTTTGGAAATACTGCACATATGTACTAAAGAAAGAAAATCGGTTGCAACTAAACCACTGTATTCACAGTATTTAAACAGGAGAAAAAAAACCAAAAAACCATGCTCTTCCTTGAAGTGAAATGACTGAAAGCAACTTTGGATTGGCATTATACAGCAATATATAGACAAGTGTTTCAGAACCAAATTTCTCAGGTGTTTTACACCATTTGAGATAACAAGAATTATTGCCAAAATTTTAGCTATACTGTGTCACAATATAAAACTTTAATAACACTCATATAATTCCAAAGATACCTAAACTGGCCTCGTAATCTTTAATCTTCATCTTTTCTTTTTGTTAAGAATCTAGTAAATGATATTCTAATGCAAATAATGGAAAAAAAAAAGGGAGAAAGATATTTAGAGAGTCTTAATGTTATGACAGCCAATTTATGCTTGTTTTATGCTGGTTTCTTTGACTACACATCAATCTTCTCAGCATGTGAGTGCCCAAAAAAAAAAATAGAGTAGCAATGTATCTGAAAGACTGCCTCAAGCTGGGGAGGATGTGAAAAGACATGGACTATAGTGGCCGGAGGACTGAAGTGGTCTGTAACTGAAGATTCATTGGTCTGTTATTGCTTCAAGATCTCCTGCCAACTTTAACAGCAATATTGTTAAAGGTTTGTAATTAAAAATTGCCATATTGGGCCAATCTTTTCTGTGCATCCATATAAAATGTATTTTTCCTTCCTTTTTCAGGTACAACAAATGTCAGCTGGATTACCAGCAGTGCTACTGCAAATAGTATTTTCTAATATTATTTTCTATTCTTATATGTCTTTTTGAACGCAAACTTTGAAGACTACCATATGTGATGTTAGGTATGCACTGTAAAATACAAGCAACATTATTTCTTTCAACTATTCTTCTAAAATCTTATTTATTGAACTTTTTGTCTTAGCTTTTAGCATCTTTAGCATCCAAAAAATGCAATTTCTAAAATATTTTGGCCAAGAGTCTTTTGTATTTCATACAAGCATTAAACTGTTGCTTATGTATAAATTATTTCCAGCTGGAGTGCTGAGTTGTGTTTCCTAGTTTTGCTTGTGCCACTAGTACAAATATTTCTAGATAAAGTCTGGAAGTGAACATTTTCCAGTAATAACTGCACTTGCAAAATGCATTAGTGCTAATGGCAGGTGCTCTAAAAATGTCAGGGTCATAGCACTAAAAGTTCAATGTCCCTTAAAAATTGATGCTTCATGTTAGTAATATCAATAAATGCCATACTTACTTACAATCTACATAACAGGCATTGACAGTTTCTTTGTATTTTTTTCATTATCTTGTGAGCAAACATTTTTACTTTGGTGATCTTGGTCAAACTTGCCTACTTCTCCAATTCTGACAGCACACTAGAAATCTTTGTCATATAGTCACTCTTGTAAAGAACAATTCTGTAATCAAAAACATCAAAGCATTGTAATATAACAAGGAGTCAGGAAGTATGTAAAAAGGACTGTTCCACCCACCTACTCTCTAATTGCTTGGGCTTTATGCTTTTTCCTTTCTACAGTCTAGGTCATCAGAAGCTGTAGGCTACACCACATAGAAGTAAGACAGAGATCCCGGAGCCATTTTGGCTGAGAGGTAAAGATTGAAATATGCAAGATATGGGTATAAATGGGTGAGAAACAAAGAATAATGTTGTTTTACAAGCAGAGGGGAGCTTCAGCCTTCCCTGTGAGCTCCTGTCTCCCTTCTACAGTCCTGGTGAATCACATATTTCACATCATGCAGCATTTCAAATTCACTTTAACTTTTTATATCTATGCCAAAAATATGGAGAGCACTGTAGCCCTGTACAGAGCCAGAGAATTCACTCCTCCTTCAATCTCATGTCACAGGTTTACCTGGTCAGCACAATACAGGTGTGTGGCATCACCTGTCTTCTCATTCTCCTTGCTTCACATCAGAAGTGCACTAAGGTTGGGGAAGTAGACAGCTTCAATGACTGGAGAGTCTTCTGTGTTTTAAAAGAGGAGTCCATAGGTTATATGACAGTTCTGCAGTAATCATGCCATAATGTGAGGGGTTATCTGAGCTGATTTTTTGAGTTTACCTTCAAATGTTAAGGCACATACTGTCAACAAGTGACTTTAAAAGCAAACATGAATTCCACATTAACACAGACCATTCAGCATGGGCGCACAAAATTTAAGCTACACAATTCCCTCCTGTTTCATACATTGTTTATTCATAAAGGACATGTGCATTAATTATTCTCCATGCAAAAAAACCAAAATTGTTTAGAACTTAACACCTCTAACTTTAAGATGTTACCACATTTATCGGTGCATAATGAGGGAAAAGAATGAGTAAAGTAATAATTCAAGTAACTGCATGCACTGCTCACTGAAAAAGAACTCTGAAATGACCTCTGTGTATTAATATGCCCACATGTAAGCCCTCACACGTGGTTTAAGAGATTTGCAAAACAGTAATTGGATTCACAGGTATACTGAGTATGCAGTTTTTCCAAAAGTGAGTTAACTTTTTTTTCTAGACCAAGGCCATTCATCATCTGATGAACCTGTTCTACACCATGTGTAGTACAATTAGTCTTCAGAAAGAAACAAGCATTGCATGTTTTTCATCTCTTTTCTGCTATTATTTCTGCTGTTCTATTGTTAGTCCATAAGCACTGTAGAGTATGTACAAGAGAGTAAATAAATTATATCAGTTTTACGTGCACCATCTTTCTGTTGACTTGCATAATACCCTGTGGAATAATGCATGTGCATTATTACAGCTACACGTGGAGCAGCAACTCCAGATATCTTTATGCTTTTCTTCAGGGGTGGTCACTGTTTCCAAGGAAATGTATGAAATAATGTAATCACCTGCTGTCTGTAATTCTAAAGGTGACTGACTGTTTGCCACCTTGTAGAAGATAAACAATTTTCAGACCAGAAGCGACTACCACACCTCTGGTCACTTGTTTTGCTCCTAGGTAGCTTTCTGAGAAAATTAGTTAAATCAAAACACCCTGAGAGAAATGACAGATTAATCTTCAGAATGACAAGATGCCTCTTACAAAAAACAATTACTTAATTTCTTCATGCCAGATGGTTATCAAAAATTAGAGTTGTGAAGCAAGTGTCAAGGCTCTTACAGAGCTTTTGCATGCACACTTGCTCTTGCACAAGATCTCCCTGTTTCCCAAGAACACCTACCCAAGGCACCCACTGTTCCTCATTCAGAGCATATGCAGGAATTCACAAATTGAACCCCGGGAATTGCACGTGGAAAGGGAGAGCAGAGCGAGGACTGAAACCGAGAACTTAAGAAGAAGGCAGCAAATCCACAAATAGCCTTTAAAGATGGTTAGGTGAACATTCTGAAAAGATGAGAGGTTGAGTCCTATCACACAAAGCAGAAAGAAGAATCCAGAGAGAAAAATAGTTAGAAAAATCAAGAAAGCTCCAAATTTTATAGACATTCTTGTCTAATATCATGTACCAAAAGCAAAGCAATAAGAACAAACAATTCACTAAGTCTTTTAATGGTCATGGTTTTAAAAAGCAGAGATGTTGTTCAATGTTATAAAAGAAGTGCAGCATTTACATTTCACAACATCAAGGTATGTAGCATAACACTCCCCCTTTTTTCTCTAAAATTAAGGGTATTCTTTACATTTTTAGTGATTTTTACATCAATTCTTGATAGTTGCAGTTTACATGTCTTTTCTATATGTAGCTTCTGTGTTAAAAGGAGATGAAGAATGATCTTTGCCATTTATCCACAGAATGACAGAAAATACTGCTATCCTTAGGCACTTGAAAAATCTTTGAAGACAGCATTGCTACTGCCAAAGACATACTGAAATTGTGGTAAAGAAGATAGGGAGCAACAATACATCAGTCAGGAGTTTCTGAGCTAGCTGTCAGCTCTGATTTTCTCAAACAGAGACACACAAACTACAGGAGCCTTAGATAATCCTGGTCTCAGAACACATTAAGGAACCAAGCTTCAAAGAATCACATGATTCAAGTTGCACTATCAAACACAGACACCTAGACCTCATTGTTCACTTCATTAAATCTTGATGTTGTAGCTTTTGAATGACATTTAGCTGTAGTTAGGATCTTGAGTATTTAGAGAGTATTTTAGTATCAGGACACTGACAATCTACAAAGCAAACCCCTTGCCTTAGTAATGTGCCTAAGAGCCTGTGCTCTTAGTAATATACCCTACATGGCTCTTTATCTCTCCCTCTCTCTTTAGCTAAAGGATCTTAGAATCATAGAATTGTTTGGGTTGGAAAAGACCTTTAAGATCATCAAGTGCAACCGTTAACCTAACCCTGCCATCCCACCACTAAACCATGTCCCTAAGCACCACGTCTACACATCTTTTAAATACCTCCAGGGATGGGGACTCGACCACTTCCCTGGGTAGCCCGTTCCAATGCTTAACAACCCTTTTGTTGAAGAATTTTTTTCTAATTTCCAACCTAACCCTCCCTCCCCCCCCCCGGTGCAACTTGAGTCCATTTCCTCTTGTCCTACCACTTGCTATTTGGGAGAAAAGACCGACACCCACCTTGCTACAACCTTTCATGTAGTTGTAGAAAGCAATAACATCTCCCCTCAGCCTCCTTTTCTCCAGGCTAAATGACCTCTGTTCCCTCAGCTGCTCCTCATCAGACTTGTGCTCCAGACCCCTCACCAGCTTTGTTGCTCTTCTTGGGATGTACTCCAGCACCTCAATGCCTTTCTTGTAGTGAGGGGCCCAAAACTGAACACAGTATTTGAGGTGCAGCCTCACCAGTGCTGAGTTCAAGGGGACAATCACTTCCCTGCTCCTGCTGGTCACACTGTTCCTGACACAAGCCAGGATGCTGTTGACCTTCTTGGCCACACTGCTGACATATTCATCCAACTGTCAACTGACACCCCCAAAGATTCTTTAACATAGTTAATTGTCAAATACCCTTTCCTGTCCTCTTGTGTCTCCTGGTAAATGAATCCAGCCAGGAGTCCACAGTTACTAATTCAGATTATCTCTTTTGCTTCACTTCAAAAAGTGAAGGCTGAACAACCTTTTGCTGTACACTGACAAAGAAGCAATATAGGAAGAGAAAATAAACTAGCCATTTTGAGCAGACAAGCACAGAAAGTAAAAAAGAAAGCGAAAAGCCATAGTGGTATAATAAAGACAGAATAGGTGGAAAATGTAATCACTATGGACTCAAGACTGGTCCCCTTCAAAGTGCCAGTTCAGTAGTAAGAAAGGGGAAAAATTAAAAGCATTCAAATTTTATGCTATATCCTGAAGGAAAGTACTGTTGGGAATTGAAGAAAGATTTAGCTGAGAAAGTCCCTGGCTCTGAAAGACAAATCAACTCATTAAACAAGGCTGAACTTTTGCTTAAAAATACCAGTAGCCAAGAAGATGAAAACATCCATTACTAAGACAAATAAAGTGTTGATCATTTTCCCAGATAAACTAAAAAGATGATTGTATTTCCTGGTTTCCACCTTTAACCATTACAGCTATACTTCATTTGAAATTCTTATTTGCACTTTCATTCAACCATCCTGAATTAGTTAAATGCTTGCAATCAGTTGAACAATGGAAGATACCTGCATGCAGTTGTAGAACCAGTGTAAGAAGCACTATAAAAAGCATGTCTTCACAGGAGTCTCCTTACAAGCTATGAAGAAATACAAGAAGTGAATGAAAACAACGTAGACTATTCTACGTCGGCAGGAGAAGCGTCAGAGCAGTATGATGAGTGCTAAACAGATCTCTTGCTTCTGTGCACAGACTCAGAGCAAGCCCTAATTAGGGATGAGAGAGAGAGAGTATTGCATAGAGATTTGTGTCTATGCTCTCAGGACCCCCAGTTTCACAAAACAACCAGGCCAGGAGGATAGCTCACCTAGTCTTCCTTGCATTTGGGAGTCTGTACTGTCGGTACATGATAGCATAGCAGCCCTCTAGACTATTTTAGGAAAAGTAGACAGTCCAAAACCAGTAGATTCAAGAGCATGTCCTTCCACAGAACCAGAGCTCACAGGGTCTGTGGACAAGGGAGCCAAGGGATGGAATGGGTGTCTACTACAGGGTACAGCAGTGGGAATAAGTACAGTGGTTGACAGCCAGCTGATGTTTATATACATTAAAAAACTATTCTTGTATTTCCCAGGCAGTTCAACTTTACTGCTACTGCACTTTGATGGTGAAATACGTAGTCCTGGGTAGTGGGTAGGACACAATTCACTTGGATAGGACAGATTTCAGATGCCTTTCCTGTTAGTGAAAGACTTCTCAAAAGTTCAGCAATTCTGTGACAGAAGTATAATTCTTAATAAGAAGGTCAGAAATCTATTTATGAACAAAAGCTTTTAGTGTCAGCTACAAATTGAGATATTCTTGAAAGTAACCTGGTTATGTCTTAATTTTTACTTGATACTCTGTAACTTTTTCTATCCTCTCTATATTTTCAGAAGATACTATACACTATAGGAGTTTTCTGACTTGTTTTGCTATGATTAAACAAGGAAAATTGATATCTCTGATAGAGTTCTTTTATAGCTGAAATAGTGTTTTCTAGTTAATTGCTTCATTTTTTTGATGTTTAATGATAAACAAAATGGGAAGCATCTTGCTAGGGTCACGAAAATGTTCTGGGAGAACATTTCTATGCTACCCACAATTTTAAATAAAATCTTTTCAGGAATGTCTTCCCCCCACCCTGAATATTTGGATAATGTTCTTTCCAGATTTAAAGTTTTCAGTTTTTGAGGAAAAAAATTATTTTATTTTTTTAAAAAGCAAGGTAAAATTGTTTCCATGTTATGGTGTGTTGGTCTTGGCTTACAGTCAAGCACCCACTCAGCCACTCACTCCCCCACACCTCTTTCCTCTGCTCCTCTGCATTCAATAAAAATAAAAATATAACATTTGTATGATATAGCATTTCATTGTCAACAAAAGGCTCAAAGGTGTTCTGTTGTGGGCCTGTTGCAGAACAACTAAGTGTCCAACTCAGGGCAGTCCCTGGCCACCTCCCACAAAGACCATCCCTGCAGTGTCCCCCACCAAAACCTTGACATTTACACCCAACAGACATATTCCTTTCTATCTTTTATTTTAATTAAAACATTTTTTTCTGTAAAATCAGATACAATATATCAAAGCAAAACATACATTTTTAAAAATCTCTTTGATTTTTTTCAAAAGAGGAAATCTTAAAAATACTTTTCACAGGAAACTGTAAAAGAGTATTGACCTATCTGCTGTCATCATTTTTTTTTTACTAAAGCAATGGTAAAAGGTGATTTGTCTTAAAAAATTTTGGGTTTCTATTTATATTAATAGATTAAATTAAAAATCAGTTAATTTCTGTTATATTGCACGGAATTTCAAAATAGGGTAGATTATTTTACACTTCTGAGATGTACACATGATTTTTTTCTAATTTGTGTTTAAATAAATCAGTAAATCATCTTTATTTTATATATGGTATAATATATAGTAAATAATGCATGTATATAACAATGCAATTAACTAACTAAAAATAGTAGAAATTTTCAGTGGAAGTTTACTGTTTAAATTTTAATACTTTTTAGTAGTTAGAATTAAACCAGTCTTTAAATGATTTTCCCTGCACACAGATAAACTATACATGATTGGGGTAGCAAAAATTAAAGATGTTAATAGTTGCTAATTTCATCTTTCAGTTTACAACATGTATTTTATAGAAATCGGTGAAAATCACAAAAAACATTAGCATACTAATCTGCCTCAGTCAAATTTGAAAGTATTTGTGGTAACTTCACTCTAGAACATATTTCTTTCTCATTCTTCCTTTATGTGAAAAAGAAAATGGCCCTGATACAAAATGATACAAAATATGTGTTAAAGTGTGTAAAATATATAGAGGTAAAAAATAATAAAAAAATTATTTTTTTTCTGCAAGAAAGTGTATGTAAAAAAGTAAACTATATAGAAGGTTAGTTTAAAAATTAATTATTAGCACACGGTTTTCATAGAAAATAGGTGTGGATGTAGACTTTTCATCTTCTTCCCTACTCTCCCATATGTCAAAAATAACATGATCAGTCTTTTAATAGGTTAACCATCTTCCATATCCACCAAAGGAAAAAGAAATGAAAACCTGAGAAATTAAATTGATTTAAAAAAATGTTATTTGTTGAAACATAATCTGTGAGATCACAGCCTGAAGCAGTGAAAAAAACAGAGTCAATAATAAAATATTTCTTCATCTTCTTAGAAACATGAACATCACTGTTGAAGAAAATTGTTTTCAGTGTCAATGTTGGTAAAGAAATACTATTCTGCTATGAAAAGAACACATTCATTTCATTTTTATTAGTGTCATATCAAAGGGAGGATCATAGATCTTGCTTGCCTTTTGTGATTTATACTAGTTTCAGTAATAGCACAAAACGAAACAAAGGGACACAATTAAATTGCAGATCATGAAACAAGAGACTGAAGCAAGATGTCAGGCATCTGTCAACTCAAAATGCTTAAAATCGCTTAAAGGAAACTTCACAATTTTTAATTAATATTGACCAGGAAATTGCATGAATTAAGAAATGTGGGGGGAATGTATTAATTTTTTATCTATTTGTTCATTTATTTATTTAATTTCACAGGGAACAGATTACCTAATCCTGAAAAACAAATTTTCATCTTATAGGCACTTTATGAATAGTGTATAACTTGAAAATAAATGTCATGTTAAAATAATCAAAAAAACTACTTTTTCTTTCTTTTCTTTTCTTTTTTTTTTTTTTTTTTTTAACAATACCTCTGCTTTTCCTGGAATAAAATTAACACAGGAATGATAGGGGTTTTTTGTCACAGCTGTGGAGACACTCACACAGGATAGCTAAGGAAATCTTCATTTCTAGAAACATATTTTTGAAGCTTAATCTTTAGCTTCTTAAGCTGAGAAGATTTGAAGAAGGAATTTTTCAGGAAAATTTCCAAAACTGAACACAACCCTGCTTTTCTTTGGACACCATTCAGCTTAGCTCATTTCCTGCCTAGTTATTCTGTACTGGTTGGTGGTGACTTCTTGGAAGCCTATTAAAACCAGCAATCACAAAAGTGCTGATATGGAAGGAGTCTCCATGGAAACTGTAGTTAAAATTGTGTAGTAAAATATACTAGTATAAAACTGTGTCTCTCCATGGCTCCTAGTAAAATAAATAAATAAATCAACAGCTGAAACTATATAAAATACTATATAATAGTATTTTGTGAGCTTATAAGTCTCCAGCACAATCTGTACTGCATCAAATGCCACACAGATGATAATTTTGAACAAAGCGACACACCTTGAGGTCTTCTCCATAATAGCTTCCCTTCTCTTAAGCAAATGATTACTATTGCCACGCCATAGTCCGGGGACAGAACAGGAAATAAAAAGGAAAAATAAACCGTTCCTTAAAGCAAAGCAAATAATATATTGCAATTCTTCAATCAAGTCTCCCCTATGTACTGCGTTGTGTGAATACTGAGGAAAGGTACAATGAAAAATCAGAAAGAATTAAAAGGAAAAAAATCACATTCAAACAAATTTTCTTAAAACAAAACAAAAAAAAAGGATTAGCCTCTCTAAAGCACTATGACAAACAAGAAGAAATCCATGCTACTGAAGGGAACTTAATTAAAATGTGCACAATCTGCACTACAACTGACACATCTCATTAAAATCAGAAAACTGAGGGTCTGAGAAATTGAAAAAAAACCACCAACCTTAAAGCTTTCATTGCCAATCAAGCTGACCCAGGAAAAAATCCCATAAATTAATCTCATATTTCTCTTTATGTATGCAGTTTTATAGTTCACATACTCATTTTCCGACAATTTCAAAACCAGTTGGTTTATCTTCTTATTAGAAAGTCAATGTACTACTAATATTCTGTGTAGATGGGAAGCTGAGACACAGATGGATTAAGTGTCCAGGAATATATACAATTTTAAAGTTAAACTCATGGTTTGGCCAGACCCTTTCAAGATACAGTCCAGTATCTAGATCCATGCTTTTCCAATACACCAACTGTAACCTCAGGGAGCTTGGCAGTATATTGGCTTCTCTTATCATTGCTGTAACAACCAGGTATTAGCAACTAACCCTATTCCTGCAGTCATTTACTGGCAGTCTTGAAAGCTACTTGGAATGACAGATTTCTCCTTGTAATACCTAAGTACTATAACCAGCTAAATTAATCTCTGACATTTCTAGAACAATCCTACTCAAAATCATAATGCAAGGTAAGAGTGGTTTAGAGGCAATTTCCTCTACCTTTGTTATTTCCAGAACTTCCTCCTTGGGAAGATCAGAGAAGTCTAGACTTTCCATATCTTTTTTCCTAGGTTACAAAATGTGACATGCTAAAGTCTCTAGGGACCACGTGCATTTTGAAAAATAGCAGTTACAGAGAGGAATAGCTCCTAGTTCTCGACTGTTCCAGAACAAGACAACTGACATACACTTCTCAGATTAAAAGAAAAAATCCCAGCACTTAATAAACAGGCAGACTTCCCTGAATATGAAAGGACGTATTTGCATTCTCAAAAGAAAAGGATTTCTGACAACATGCTGTATACTAGTTCCATCAGACAGTGCCACTTGTTTTACTTACATATCCAGAGTCTTCCTTTCCTTTGTTGTTTTTTTTTAATTCTGTAAAAATGAAAATATAAACTTCCCAATGTACAGCATTTCATTCCCAGCAATTTTTGCTATTCTGTCAGTGACTTACCTGCCAGCCTGCAGATTTACAAATAAATGCTATAGAATAAAATTCAAATTTTATGTTTCACACTCCTGCCTTTTCATACAATTCATAAGTAAAATGCACACATTTTAATTCACACATTAAAATGCACACAGAGAAAAAAAATCAAACAAATAGGGATTACAATAGTAACATTATTGTATAGATATTGCTTCCTCATGATACAGATAAATAAATACATTTTAGCCCTCACCAGTGACAAATGACATCAACAGATGGAAAATTTGATTAGTGCTGATATTTCAGGTGTATGTATGGACATCAGTTAAATCCAGTTTATCTTCCTACCTGTCTTCCAAATATTATCCCCAAATACACATATTCTTCAAGTGAAAGACAATGTAAATACAAAGGCAAAGGAATTTTTGCAGGAACATAATCTGAGTAAAAGAACATCACCAAAAATGAGAGATAAATCATACAGACCTCATTCTAGGTATATGTGCTAGAACTAACTTAGTAAGCCTTTTAAACACATCCAGGTCTTTTAAATGGTTCTAACTTTGACTGAAAATATTTTTCAAAAACTAGGACTCTGAAAGAGCCTTCCAATAGAAAGATATTACGTTAGAATCATAGAATCATAGAATGTTTTGGGTTGGAAGGGACCCCTAGAGGTCATCTAGTCCAACCCCCCTGCAGGGAGCAGGGACACCGCTAACTAGATCAGGTTGCTCAGAGCCCCATCCAACCTGGCCTTGAATGTTCCCAGGGATGGGGCCTCCACTACCTCTCTGGGCAACCTGTTCCAGTGTTTCACCACCCTCATGGTAAAGAATTTCTTCCTTATATCCAGTCTAAACCTACCCTGGTTTACTTTAAAACCATTCCCCCTTGTCCTGTCACAGCTGGCCCTACTAAAAAGATTTTCCCTATCTTTCCTATAGGCCCCCTTTAGGTATTGAAAGGCCATAATCAGGTCTCCCTGCAGCCTTCTTTTCTCCAGGCTGAACAAGCCCAACTCTCTCAGCCTGGCCTCATAAGAGAGGTGCTCCAGCCCTTGGATCATTTTTGTGGCCTCCTCTGGACCCACTCCAACAGTTCCATGTCCTTCTTGTGCTGAGGGCTCCAGAGCTGGACGCAGTACTCTAGGTGAGGTCTCACCAGAGCAGAGTAGAGGGGCAGAATCACCTCCCTCGACCTGCTGGCCACGCTTCTCTTGATGCAGCCCAGGGTACGGTTGGCCTGGGCTGCCAGCGCACATTGCCGGCTCATGTCCAGCTTTTCATCCCCCAGCACCCCCAAGTCCCTCTCAGCAGGGCTGCTCTCGATCCTTTCTTCCCCCAGCCTGTATTGATACCGGGGGTTACCCCAACCCAGGTGCAGAACCTTGCACTTGGCCTTGTTGAACCTCATGAGGTTCACACAGACCCACCTCTCCATCCTGTCCAGGTCTCTCTGGATGACATCCTGTCCTTCTGGTGTATCAACTGCACCACTCAGTTTGGTGTCATCCGCAAACTTGCTGAGGGTGCACTTGATCTCACTGTCTAAGTCATTGATGAAAACATTAAACAGCACTGGTTCCAGTACGGACCCCTGAAGGACACCACTCGTCACCGGTCTCCATCCGGACATTAAGCCATTGACCACTACCCTCTGGATGTGACCACCCAGCCAGTTCCTTATCCACCAAACAGTCCACCCATCAAATCCATAGCTCTCCAATTTAGAGAGAAGGATGTTGTGGGGGACGGTGTCAAAGGTTTTGCAGAAGTCCAGATAGATGACGTCCATTGGTTTTCCCTTGTCCACTGATGCTGTCACACCATCATACAAAGGCACTAGGTTCGTCAGGCAGGACTTGCCCTTGGTGAAGCCATGCTGGCTATCTCGAATCACCTCCCTGGCCTCCATGTGCCTTAGCATAGCTTCTAGGAGGATCTGTTCCATGATCTTCCCAGGCACAGAGGTGAGGCTGACAGGTCGGTAGTTCCCAGGGTCTTCCTTTCTACCCTTTTTGAAAAGGGGCACAATGTTTCCCTTCTTCCAGTCACCAGGGACTTCACCTGACTGCCATGACTTTTCAAATATCATGGAGAGTGGCTTGGCGACTACATCGGCCAATTCCCTCAGGACTCTGGGATGCATCTCATCAGGTCCCATGGACTTTTGTGCATTCAGGTTCCTCAGGTGGTCACCAACCTGATCTTCTCCTACAGCAGGAGGGGTTTTGCCCTCCCGGTCCCCCTCATGCCATCCATCAACTTGGGAGAGGTGAGGAGAAAGGTTGCCAGTGAAGACTGAGGCAAAAAAGTTGTTGATCACCTCAGCCTTCTACTCATCTGCTGTTACCAGAGCCAGTCTCGCTCATCAGTGGGGGTACGCTTTCTTTAACCATCCTTTTCCAGCTGACATACCTGTAGAAACCCTTCTTATTATTCTTTGCACCCCTAGCCAAGTTTAGCTCCAGCTGTACCTTGGCCTTCCTGACCCCATTCCTACACAACCGGACCGCATCCCTATACTCTTCCCAGGATGCCTGTCCCTGCTTCCACTGCCTGTGCAGTTCCCTCTTCCTCCTTAGTTTGACCAGCATCTCTTGTCTCAGCCATGCCGGCATCTTCCCTTCTTTGCCCGATTTCTTACTCCTAGGGATTGAGAGCTCTTGCACTCTGTGGATCACATCCTTAAAGTTCTGCCAGATCTGTTTGTTCCCCTGTCCCTGAGGACCGTTTCCCAGGGAGTCCTTCTGACTACCTCCTTGAGGAGCTGGAAGTTTGCTTTTCTAAAATTCAGGGTCCTGACTGTCCTCTTTGTTCTTCCCATTTCCCTCTGGAGCGTGAGCTCTACCATCGCATGATCACTGCAGCCCAGGCTGCCTCCAATCTTGACATCTCCGACGAGCTCACTTGCATTGGTGACCACCAGGTCCAGTATCGTGTCCCCTCGGGTAGGGGTGTCTATTACCTGGCTTAAGAAGTTGTCCTCAATGCATTCGAGAAACCTGCTGGATTGCCTACAGCTTGCCATGTTGGTTTTCCAGCAGATGTCGGGGTGGTTGAAGTCCCTCAGGAAGACAAGAGCCTGTGAGAGCGAAGCCTCCCAGAGTTGGAGGAAGAACGCTTCGTCAGTCGGTTCCTCTTGATCTGGCGGCCTGTAGTAGACACCAACCACCAGGTTCCCTTTGTTGCCTCTCTCTCTGATTCTTACCCATAAGCTTTCGACCTGCCCGTGGCTATTCTTCAGGGTGAGCTCTTCACACTGCAATAATTTCTTGACGTAAAGGGCAACGCCTCCGCCCCTCCTTCCTCGCCTGTCCCTTCTGAACAGCCTGTAGCCATGAGGCTACAGTTAGCCATCAGTTAGGGTCTTTCATTGTCACATTCAAAGTCGCCTGGCCAAAACAATACTTAACTTTCATACAATTAGTTCTATTATCTGGAAATCTTCCTTGACAAGTCTCATTTTAGAAGTTTCTGTTTCTTGGTGTCACATTTTTTCTTCTCCTAATTTGCAATGAGACTAATTAATATTTTCTGCACTTCTTGGTAAAGTTTTAACATCATAGCTTCATATATCAAGTTTCCCTAATGATTAATCTGTAGTAAACATTAATTACCTACTCTTTTAGGATTTTAAAAATAATTAAAACCCAATTACAATTGTCAACTCATTGAAAAAAGCATCTTAACCTCTATTTTTAAGATGGTTTAAGCCACTGAGTATGAATTAATATAAGCAGAGTTACATAAATGTTTAATATGAAAGGTAAAAAATATTAAATAAGTGGTGACATGAAAACAATGGCTACTGACTAAACTTAAGGAAGTATATTTTAAAGTTTGTAGATTTAATTTGCTGGACTAGATTATATACCATCTTATGTTTTAGTACTTACATGAGGCTGTATTATTATTCACCTAAATCTTACTGTTTAAGTCCACTGAATCTAATTTGTGTATTAAATACTCATGGGAGTGAAAAAAAAAAAAAAAGCTAAAGTATTTATTGATATTTTCCTCCGTACTCCCAGTGAACTTCACTTGCAGGATCTGGTGAAAAAAATATGATTAATCTGAAGCAGGGGTCTTCACTTTGTGCCATGAGTTTCCCTTACTGCCAAGGTATACAGTGGCTAAGAATCACTGAATCTTTAGAAAACTGCCTCCATCCAAAAGTTAGCTCTAAAAACATTCTGTCTTGTTCATTATTCTGATAATATCATGTTTTCTCTCTCTACTTATTAATAATGTATTACTTCTCATTTCCTTTTGCAATTCAAAGATACTCCACCACTCAAAAAGCTGAAAGCAGAACAGATTACAAAGGGCGTACAGCTACTTAAATGTTAAAAGGTGCGGAGGAGTGCACACAATGCTGCATCAAAACAAGTCTGCTTCCTAACTTGAGACAAGGTAGGAAAGTGTTCCAAACCACTTGCTTTCTCACACTAGCTATTTGTAATAGCACAGTGCTGTGGCCTCCGGCCCGCTGCCCTTCATTACACTCATCTTCACCCTGGAAGCTGAACAGAAGCCATCTCCTCCCAGTTTGAATTCTACATGACATTAATACCTCTGTCTCGGCTACCAGTCTGGCAGTGATGCTTACGTAGCATCACTAGGCAGTGATGTTTATTACACCTCTCTGCTCCACTGTCACCCATATGACCTCTTTGTGCTTCTGTAAGACTATCAGTCAAGGGATGATGGTTATCCTTAGGGGCAGCACACACACACTTACTGGGCTGACGTGCCTACTGACTATAGTAGGCAGATCTTCATAAGATGTATCCATCCACTTAAACTTCAAGAGATGGGGGATGCTGATGGTGCCTCTGTGATAATATATGTAAGAAAGCATAAAAAATGTTGTGCAGCAGCTGTGAGAGAGAGATGTGAGAAAAAAATGAGAAAAACAGCCCTGCAGACACCAAGGTCATGATGAAGGAGGGGAAGGAGGTGCTGCAGGTACAGAGCAGAGTTTGCCCTGCACCCCCTGGAGAAGACCATGATGAAGTAGGTTTCCCCCCTGCAGCCCATGAAGAACCACACTGGAGCAGAGATCCACACTGCAACCCATGGAGGAAATTCAGATCTCAATATATTCTGTGAGACTATTATCTTGCAAAGCTACCTTTCTGAAACGAATCCTGCAATAATGAAGATTTCCAGGCAGTATCAGGTTGTTTGAGATGGCTTGCAAGTTCTGTACTGGCATTTCACAGAATCACAGAATGGCAAGGGTTGGAAGGGATCTCAGGAGATCATCTAGTCCAACTCCCCTGCTAAAGCAGGTTCACCTAGAGCATGTTACACAGGACTTCGTCTAGACGGGCTTTGAGTATCTCCAGAGAAGGAGACTCCACAACCCCCTGGGCAGCCTGGGACAGTGCTCTGTCACCCTCAAAGTAAAGAAGTTTTTCCTCATAGTCAACTGAAACCTCTTATGTTTCAGTTTGTACCCATTGCCCCTTGTCCTGCCGCTGGACACCACTGCAAAGAGTCTGGCTCTGTCCTTGTGACTTCCACCCTTAAGATATTTGTAGGTATTGATGAGGTCCCCTCTCAGTCCTCTCTTCTCCAGGCTGAACAAGCCCAACTCTCTCAGCCTTTCCTCATAGGGAAGATGTTCCAGTCCCCTAATCATCCTTGTTGCTCTCCTCTGGACTCTTTCTAGGAGTTCCTCATCTTTCTTGAACCGGGGAGCCCAGAACTGGACACTGTCCTCCAGGTGGAGTCTCACCAGGGCAGAGTAGAGGGAGAGAAGAACCTCCCTCGACCTGCTGGCCACACTCCTCTTAATGCACCCCCGGATACCATTGGCCTTCTTGGCAACAAGGGCACACTGCTGGCTCATGGTCAGCTTGTCATCCACCAGGACTCCCAGGTCCCTCTCAGCAGAGCTGCTTTCCAGCAGGTCAGCCCCCAGCCTGTACTGGTGTATGGGGTTCAAACTCCCCAGGTGCAGCACTCGACACTTGCCCTTGTTGAACTTCATGAGGTTCCTCTCCGCCCAACTCTCCAGCCTGCCCAGGTCCCGCTGAATGGCAGCGCAGCCTTCTGGTGTATCAGCCAATCCTCCCAGTTTTGTGTCATCTTGCTGGAAGAAAGCATTATTGGAAATTTCTACAAAACTTAACCTAAGATTTAAAGGATGTCAAATATAGGTCTAGATCCCAACTTCTAGTCTCAGGAGGCAGGCGGATCTGCTTGATGTGACAGTTTCTAAAGGATCAGATACAAGGAGGAAAGAACCTTTCTCCAGTAAAACAGCAGCGTACAAGAAGTGAGTAAAGTGAAACCTGCAACCAATGAGGAAGTGTATTTTGACAGACTGCCAAAGAAATCAATGGTAAAGGAAACCCTTCCATGATGGTACTCTTCACACATCATTCACATGTAACACAAAGCAACATTTCATAACGCTTTTGAATTATTCAAGTTAAAAATGCTCTGACAAACTTATGCTCATTAAACTCTGGAATGTGCTGGACAGATGTACTTCAGTGGCCTTCCAGGGAAATACAAGCATCTTTATCAGTCCTCTGTCTTTTGCTGGCTTATATTGCAGGGTCTTTGGTTGTGAAGTTTCTTCAGTGCATTGATCTGTAACAATTGCTGCCTGGGTAACTTGTGTGTATCACCATGTAAAGGTTCACAGAAAGTCTATATTTATGCCAGTGCTTAAAGTTTTACTCACAAAATGTCAGTCTTTTGGATTCCCAGTTCCATCTCACTTTCCTTGGATGACTAGTAACTCAGAATTACCAGGAAGGATATCTCACTATGATCCCTAAATCAAAGCTTCAACACTGCAAGTCATTATGTTCTGTTTTGGCGTTTTTTAAAATATAATTTGATTTAACAAAAAACCAAAACCAAACTTAAAATATGCTATAAAGGAAAGATAAGGAAAACAGACATTCTCTTCTGAAATAATAATTTTGCCCTTTTTTATTTCTTATGAAACAGAAATTATAACATTTGATTATCTGTATTTTCACGCTCATATTAGCAAACAATAGAAACTGCCAACATGGAAATTTGCTGTTTAGAAATACAATGACTAATCAGTAGAAAATTCCAGTGGATGCTTATAATTACAAGTACTCTCTCTGACATATGCAGCCCCCACCGACTCTTTTTTTTTAGTAGAAAAATACCATTTGAACTACTATAGTTAAAATAAATGTAAATATTTTTTTCTTGCAGTTTCCACCCTTTACTGGTCTTTTGGATTACTGGTCTACTGTATTGCTTACAGCGTGTTATATATTCACTTTCAAAGCATTTTCAAGGGCCACTCGCAATTTCAGAGCATCAGGCGACATGCTGCCAGCAAGCCATGTGTCAGGAACAATGAGCTTAAGCATTTGAAGGCAGTCCACATCTTGCTAAAATCTCTGAAGAACCACTGATGGCAACCTATACCAAAAGAATTAACATCCGCTTTAAAACTTGAGCAAAACAGAATGGTTTGTTACCTTATATTGTATATGCTGAACACTAAGCCAATAATTTCTCATGTCTTGTACATTTTGAGAGCCAAAAGCAATAAAAGTGCCATGTGGCCTACATACCAAGTTTATAAAAATATTTTGGCAATCCCTTCTGAAGAAAAAGTATTGTGGATGGAATTTGTTTTAGTTCTAAAACAAAGAAATTTGAAACTGGAAACATGAAGTTACCAGCCTTGCTTCCTACACTTTGAAAATTTGTTTTATATTGATCAGCCTCTGATATACTCCAAACCTGTTTTGGCTCTTTCTAGTAAGGTTCTTGTAAGGTTTTTGATTATAACTGTGAAAGTATTTTTTGGTTTACTTATATTAGTAGTAAGATGTTTTTGCCTGGGATCCAGTGCATAGAGATTACTGATATAGAACTATTTACATTGGCACATAATTAAGCAAGAAGCAATACAGTAGATCTAGAGTAAGATTTTTATTACTAAGTTACACACAGAAGTGTTACAGGCAGAAAAGTACTTCCGTAAACTTTTTGTAAGACCAACTGCCTAATCTCCTTTTCCTTATTGAGGAAATACTGGCAGCCTCTTCAACTTACAGTCTATTAGAAAAACATACATATGTCCGTAAACAGATGACAATAACATGCTGAGAGCTTATAATTGTATTCAGTGCTTTGTTGCAGTGTCGATGGCTTATGACAGTGCTATAAAAACCTCTAATAATTAGAAGGGGAAATTCTAATTGTAACTGCTCATCTGGTATGGAGGGCAAGAAGACTCAACTACAAGAAGCAGTTAAACTGGCTGGAGGCAGGAATGCCAGACTCCTTGCAAGGGAGTGAATTTTCCTTTGGTGATAAGAAACAGCCTTATCATTGTCTCGTAGCCACCCTGGAATGGGAGCAATCAGGGGCCCAAGCTCAAGGGGCCACCTTTGAGTAGTAGAGGTGGCCTTGGGAGGGATGGATCAGGGCCGGGCTGAGGTGTCCCATGAAACTACTCTTGGGATGGATGCTGGTGCATGTACATGTAAGGAATCTGCTGGTGATGCATCTTTGCAGACTCCATGTAGAAGAGCATATTGTAGTAGGACTCTGCCCAGTGAATCGGTCATTAAAATTTTATTTTATATTTAAGCACAAACACATGTTTAATTTGCCTGAGGGTTACCATAGAAATTGCCTAACATAATACAAAATACAGTTTTTTTAAACAGCATGAACCTACTTTTTAGCTGAATGGAAGACTAATTCAATTTAGGCAAGGATTTGAAGATTTTGAAGACAAAAATTTGTTGATTTCCAAATTCTAAAGAAAACAGAAAAAACTGAAATGGAAACATATTGTTTGAAGATACTTTCTTCAACTTCTTGAAACTTTGATATACACTGAAGAATGAAAATATTTAAGAACATAGAAAAAAGGAATAGAGGAGAACTTTCCCTAGCTTTTCTCTGTGATGTAACTTTGCTGAAGGTGACACTATTCATGAGTTTTTTGATTAAAGAAACATCTCCTGATGGAAATCCATCCACTGAAATTTATTCACCATGGTAAGCTGAAAAATTATGAGAAAGTCAATCCTGTTAGTTATGCATAACATTGAATCAGCCAACTCAGTACTTGCATGAAAATCAGAGTGTCTTGGAGACTCCTACATCTCATGATTTCAGCAACTAATTTTAGGATTCCCTGTTGGCAATGTTTATTTCTATAACATCCTCAAAGAGTCTTAAGTCAGAATTGATGTGTTCTGTGGCTTCATCAGAAATCACTATTTTAAGAAATCAGACAGTGCAACATCAACATTATGACACTGGGGTTTTTTGCCATTTCAGTTGAGAAATTCTGTTTAAATCAGTCTACAGTGTTTGAATTAAAAGCATAATGAACAAAAAAGGTCTAAGTAAGTGCTGTGCTTGGTTAGTAACATAACATTTGAGATTTTTAAGAACACGAAAGGATAAAATGTACCTTATGAATACAAGGAAGACAGTGCAGCACTAGAGTAGGTTTTCCAAAAAGGCTGTGGAACTATCTTTGGAGCTTTTTCTAGATTCAGCTAGAAAACCCAGACATTGTCAATAACCTTGTTTCAAGTTGGAGGTGAGACAAGGTGACCTCCAGAAGTCCTTTCCAAGCAACACTTTTGTGGTGCTATGGAAAAAGCATCAGGGTTTTACTGAGAAGTATTTATTGGTTGCAAGGCTTAATAGAACATAATGCATTGGGAAAGCATAGAGATGACATAAAAAATATGCTAATATTGAAATACACTGCAAATAGAACATATTAGTCTGATTTATTTTAAAACTCAGTAATTGCAGGCCATTTGTCGTGTAAGCAAGCAAGTGGAGAATAAGCCTAATGCATTTCAAATGCAGCAGGATTTCTAAAGCTCATCACAGTATATTCATAAAGATTGCTTCCAGTTAAACGTAGTAGAGGCTCAAGGATTATTACAATTTAGTCTCATATATGAATAATTAGTTGCATTCACTCATGTCCTCCAACAAACTCAAATACTTTTTTGTATGCAAAAATAGTAAGTATGCTCTTTACATACAGATATACTCTGCAAATATATTTAAAAATTAATTAATTCAACAAGATACTGCTAAAAGTCCTCTAAAATGAAATCATTTCAATTATTTTATCAGTCAAATTCAAAAAGTACAAATCTGTCATCCTGGAAGTTAGTGGCAAAATTTTCTATCACTATTCAGCAGGGCCTGGATGACCTTCAATAATAATCCCTTACTATAAGGATCAAATAATATACTGGGCTCCTATAGACCTCCAGTAACTACATTTCCAGCACAGGCATCTTAAAGAACATGCTCAAGTGATTTTACTTAAGACTTAAAGTCTCGCAGTGCTTTTGGCTAGGCTAGAGCTAAATTTATTCAAAACTAGCTTGTATGGTTCCATGTTTTGGATTTCTGCTGAAAATAACGTTGATAAAACAGGGATGTTTTAGTTATTGCTGAACAGTGCTTACACAGAGTCAAGGTCTTTTCCTGCTTCTCTATCCACTCCACCAGAGAGTAAGTTGGGGTGCACAAGAAGCTGGGAGGGGACATAGCTGGGACAGCTGACACCAACTGACCAAAGACGTATCGTGTACCATATAACACCAAACTCAACAGTAAGAGCTGGGGGAAGAAGAAAGAAAGGGGTATATTTGGAGTTATGATGTTTGTCTTCCCAAGTAACCATCACGTGTGATGGACCCCTGCTTTTCTGGAGATAGCTGAACATCTGCCTGCGAATGGGAAGTAGCGCATGAATTCCTTGGTTTGCTTTGCTTGAATGCACAGCTTTTACTTTCCCTATTAAACTGTCTTTATCTCAACCCACGTATTTTCTCACTTTTACCTTTTGGATCATCTCCCCTGTCCTGCTTGGGGGAGTGAGTGAGAAACTGTGTGGGGCTCAGCTGCTGGCTGGGGTTAAACCACAAGAAGTCTGGTCTGGAAAGACCTTTTGGAAAAACAGGCATCATGTAAAGATCAGAACTAATGAGACACGGAAAACCAGCCCATTCTGCTCCTCTGAATTTTTGCTAATGTAGCATAATGTGCTTTTGCTTTGACGACAGCTTTCAAACTTTTTGGTTCTATTGACCATACCCAATTGTAGTACGTTTAAAATTAAGATAACTGAAAATTTTCAAAGTGTATATGTTCACCTTTGGGTTGTCTTTTTTCTCCTTTTACTCATCTTTTAAACTCTGATGCAGACCTGGATGAAACAATGACAAAGAGTGGCTCTGAGCAGCGAGGACTGCCATGGCCCTTTGGAAGAGAGTGAATGTAGGATGAAGACACAAGGTGCTATAAAGCCACTTTAATTCTGAGCTCCTGTCTCACATGCAAACGTATCTGCTTATCAGCGAGATCGAATGCACCCTCAGCAAGTTTGCGTATGACACCAAGCTGAGTGGTGCGGTTGACACACCAGAAGGATGGGATGTCATCCAGAGAGACCTGGACAGGCTGGAGAGGTGGGCCTGTGTGAACCTCATGAGGTTCAACAAGGCCAAGTGCAAGGTCCTGCACCTGGGTCGGGGTAACCCCCAGTATCAGTACAGGCTAGGGGAAGAAAGGATCGAGAGCAGCCCTGCCGAGAGGGACTTGGGTGTGCTGGTGGATGAAAAGCTGGACATGAGCCGGCAATGTGCCCTGGCGGCCCAGAAGGCCAACCGTACCCTGGGCTGCATCAAGAGAAGCGTGGCCAGCAGGTCGAGGGAGGTGATTCTGCCCCTCTACTCTGCTCTGGTGAGACCTCACCTAGAGTACTGCGTTCAGCTCTGGAGCCCTCAGCACAAGAAGGACATGGAACTGTTGGAGCGGGTCCAGAGGAGGGCCGCAAAAATGATCTGAGGGCTGGAGCACCTCTCCTGTGAGGCCGGGCTGAGAGAGTTGGCCTTGTTCAGCCTGGAGAAGAGAAGGCTGCAGGGACACTTGATTGCGGCCTTTCAGTACCTAAAGGGGGCCTATAGGAAAGATGGGGATAATCGTTTTAGTAGGGCCAGCTGTAAAAGGACAAGGGGGAATGGTTTTAAACCAAAGGAGGGCAGACTTAGACTGGATCTAAGGAAGAAATTCTTTACAGTAAGGGTGGTGAAACACTGGAACAGGTTGCCCAGAGAGGTGGTGGAGGCCCCATCCCTGGGAACATTCAAGGCCAGGTTGGATGGGGCTGTGAGCAACCTGATCTAGTTAGCAGTGTCCCTGCTCCCTGCAGGGGGGTTGGACTAGATGACCTCTAGGGGTCCCTTCCAACCCAAAACATTCTATGATTCTATGATTCTATGATCAAATTATGAACTTTCATATTGATAGCATAGAAAGTGTAAGAATCTCTATAAACTTATATAAAAACTAGTGCACTAGGAAACATGGCAAAAGTTCAAAAAGGAGAATTCTTTCTCTGAGAAAGGAAAGACCCAGTAGAGTAGCCAAAAGACACAAAGTGTATTAATTCCTTGTCTAATTCCATGCAAAGTCAGACACACATTTAGCTAAAAGATCACCTCTTGTAGAAAACCCTACATTTGTTATTTTCACTCCTGCTTTATCATGTTATTATATGTTAACACTTGAAACAAAAATTTCCGTTAACATACTACAATGTTATTACAACAGAAAACCTGTTTTGAGTCTTACTATGACTTTGAATATCATATTTAATGGTTCAATTTTAAATTAGTCACCCTGGAAAAGATAACTGTAAAATATCATTATCAGTTTTGTTGACAAAATTCCAGATATTAAGGTAAGGACAAAAATAAATTTTAAGTGTCCCTGCCAGCTCATGTGTGTGTGTCATGCTAGTCTTTAATTACACACTATTTCTGCTACAGGACCTCTGCCTTACTTTAGGAAACTTTCAAATAACTGCCTTAAGTTGGCAGATTTTAAGAAGCACACCATTGCTTCAGTCCTTTAAATTATTTAGTACTTTACAAATCTGAATTCTTTAGCCATTCATAGAATTCTGTAAAATTCATCCAATGATACATTTTAAACAATTTTGAGATAACAAACCCCTTTAGACTACAACAGTAAATAGTTATACAGACAATAGCTCTGTGGATACTGGTGACTATAGCAACTTCAGGTCTGCACTAGTTTCTGGGACTGTTCTCTCTCCAGTACAATAGGAGGTTTAACTGCTTATCAGTAACATTCTCTGCCTTGCCCTCATACTACAATTCATTTCACATTAATATATCCCTAAAGCAGTAGTTCTCTGAAATACAGGGTAACAATGCCTTCTTTAAAGTTACCAAACTGTACTTAAACAGCAGTCCTAGAAATTCTCTGCTAAGAACTCTGCTGAGCAGAATGAACTTGACATCCACAATTATTCTGAAAACATCTTTTTTCTTTTTTTCTCTTGGAATTGTAAGACATGATACCTGCTTCAGTAAACAAAAATATCTGCTATCTTCAGGTCCTGGGTCAAAATGTTTCTGAAGGTAATTGCACAAGGCTTTCAAAAATCATCAAAATGCTGCCAATTTATTTTAAAAAGGGTCCTCCTTCTCTTTCTTTTAATTGTTTTATGAGCTGCACTAGTCCAAATTCAGTGTTAGCAAGCTAGACTAATATGTTCTTTGTCAGATTAAATGAATAGTACTTTTATTATAAGATACTTTCTTTTTTATTTCAATTAATTTAATTTTTTAAAAATAAATCAGCTATTCTTTGGGCTGTATGAGTGAAAGGAGACATAATTTAAGTTTTTACATGGGCCTTTCACACTTAGAGCAGTGTGGTGCCATTATTGAGCAAAAAAAAAATCATATTCAATTTTTTCTGAAATTCGTAAGCTAGCAGGAGTTGGTTTAGAAATTATTGTCAACTGAGAAAAGAAAGTCAGAAAGTTCCATAGGGCACATTCAGATTTATACTATAATATTTCTATAGTTTTCACATTAGCAAAGGACTAGAGTAATGCATTACTGAAGCAGGTCCATTTACATTGTCTGTGTATGGTTTTCTCCCTGAAGGTGATGGGGGAATAACATGAATCTCATGAGATAACATGAAATGTATTAAAAATCAAACAATGCAGCATATTTTGCTTGGTTTACATATATTACTGGATGTCATTAATAATACTGGGGTAATCCTTTCTTCCTATATGTACCCAAAGGTGAACCAAAGGATTAAATTCTTAATTTTTGAAACTGAAACTTTATGCTAAATTTTAATACTCATAACATTGTTCTAGTCTGAACTTACCTATCATGTTGCTATGAAAGAGGGTCTCTTGTGACCCAGGAGTGAGACAAGATTGAAGAAAAGTGCATGATATGGGAACACCTTTGGGTTTGAGATCATTTCACTACATCTGGGAAATGTGAAGGAAGATTCTGCTGGAATTTCATTTTCTGTGGCTAGTAATTTTATTTATGCACTCTCAAATAATTTTTGAATTTATGAAAATTGAAGGATTATTTTTGTTCAAAAATATTTCAAATTAAGCAATTCTCAAAATTATTTTCATAAATTTGGAAGAGCACCTTGTGGTAAAACAGACCTTTGAGCTCCCCAGAGTCAGGACTTTATTGATAAAATGCCCTAACACATGAATAAATCCTTTAAACAAATTGGACTTAACAGTTTTAACCCATCATTTTGCTTTTTCCTCACAATTCCCCACAAGTGTCTGTTGCGTAGAAAACATTTATCAATTCATTTAGATAACTAAATTCCACGTTTTCAGCCTACATTACATTGTGGGTGCATCATCAGAGGCTGTACGTAAAGATGGGGATTTCAAAACACTGAGCACATTTAAATTGAATGGAAGACTTGGTTCCTAAAAAAAGCCCATGAAGAGGAAAATATATCTAGACATACACATGAAATACCTTAAGAGATAGCTGTTGCTGATCATGTGTGAGAACAGAGGAATCTTTACAGCTGAAATATCTACAGTAAAGTTGCCGAACTGTCAAATAGGGTCTAATATTAATTACATCCAACCTAAAAAACCCAAGTCCATCAGTGTGTGTGAATATGACAACATAACATCTTCCTTCAAATGTATCACAAACCACTCAACAATTAATATGTATTTGAGAAACCATGGAAAACATTCTCCTTAGTTGCAACAAAATTAGAATGTAATCACAAGTAAATCTATAGACTGATACTTTTCATTAAAAAAGGAAAAGAAAATCCAGTGTTTAAACTCTATGTGTTTTTCACAAACTTTCTATCTTAATCTGCCTAAAATATTTCAAAGCTGTAGAAGAAAGCACAAGCCATTAAGGTAAATGCTAGATCAGCTGGTCTCATGCAAATGTAACCATGCAAAAAATGCTAGAAATCAGAATAATGCCAGGTCCCAACTGGTGGGCTTAAATTGAGTTGTTACCCAGAATGAATAGGGAGTAGTGCAAACTAGGAGAAGATTTCCAAAAGATAATGGCTCAAGATGCATTATCACTAGAAAAGTTAAAATTTTGGTCTTCATTAAGCTAAATTACTCAGTTGTTTGTGTTTGAAAAAAAGTTCAGTCAAGAAATTGCAAGTGAGGTGGCTGTGGTAGATGTCCTGAAGTAACAGAAATAGCCAGAAGTGACAAGGGGGTGTTCCTTTTATTGAGCTGTGAAATTGCTTGAAATTCAGTCCTTGAGTCATCAGGGAGAAGTTAGGCTTATTGGTCTTTCACCTTGGCTGAAATTTGCAAGTTAAAAAAAATAGGAGTATTAGACTGCTTGCAGGGTTACAAGCTGCACATTAAACATGAAATAACAGTGCAAGCATGTCTTATTCCCAGCTTCTTTCCACCTCCAGTTGTGTCATGCCTATTTCTGAGATAAAAAGTATCTCAGACTGTTGGTTTATTAAGGTCATCTTCTACCTACGGCAATAGCAGTGAAACCTTCAACCTGAACAACAACCTGAGCATCTGACTCTGAATGTGAAAGCTGTACCAAGCGAGGGCTTGGAAGAGAGACATTCAGGATTTTGCATCTGAGGCCCTAATGCATGTTAAATGATGCATCTGGGCTTTTTTGCCACAGTAATCAGCAAAAATACCAGTAAGTTCATGTATCCTTCACTCTTTTATAAGTCTGTAGATAAGAGAAATCAGATGAGATTCATCAAACTAATATGTTTTTTATCTATGTGCATCACACAACAGTAGTAACAACGGCGTATTTATTTGTCTTCTACTTTTCAAACCAAACCAATGAAATGCTATTCTCCGTAGCTTTGAAAGTCAGTGAAACATAGCCTGCTAAGTTGCACTCATGTTTCTAACCCTTCAGCTGTTAAATGTTTATGTACATCTACATAGCAATTAACTATGCCTTTAACTATATCCTCATGTATTTCTGTGCAAACCCAACATTTTGATTAGCTGATCCATGGAGATAGATTTCTTAATACCATATTTCTTAATTTTTCTTTTAAATATCTAGTGCACTGACTTTTTTTGTCGGTTGGGGTGCATATAAAAAAAAATTTCAATGTTCTGTTCATCCAGCAGAACATTAACAATAATAGCATGCAAAAAGGACGTGTGAACTCTCCAAACAATTCACTTCAAAATACTTTTTTTTCTGCTCTAGTGCCACAGTATGAAATCAGAATTCAGTTTATTTTCTCAGCTGTCACTTTCCTACAAGACGACGAAACCTTGTAATGATTCTTTTTTACATAAGAACAGACATAAATTCAGAAAAATCATATTTAAGTGAAAATACATGAAATAATTCATGTTGCTTACACTATTCTTGTCCTAAAATTCCTTTGAAAACCTACTTCTACTAACATATTTGCAAGAAAACACTAATAGCAGTGAAAGAGTAAAAGAGATGAAAATTCAAATTTTAAAATTAATTTTAAAACTTCTATCATCTAGTTTATTCATTTTATATATATATATATTTAGCACTAAATTGGGGGGATTGATTGATCAGTTGTTTGTTTTCCCCTTACAGTTGCAATTAGAAGAGTATATTACTGATGAGACTCCTTGAATTAATGAGTTTGGTGGCCAACTAGTGCACATGGCTGCTGCTTCTTTCAGGTGATGACAACAGACTCAATCTTGAGGGGAGTAGTACTTTGAGTTTCTTTTAAACCCACCTGCCAATTTCCATAGGATAGGAAAACCTTAATAACTTACCTTCAGTGAGAATTGTTTGTTTAATTATCAAGAAGATGAAAGAGTATAATTGCATAAACCTTTTTTGGGGGGGGAAAAATCCTCCTCTGAGGAGGAAATTTTTGTTTTGTCAGTCAGGAGTAAATTAGTAACAACAGCTTTAAATTTTTTGTTGGAAGTGAAGAGGGAACTGAAGTGGAGGCTCTCAAGGTACTCGACCAAGTATTAAACTAGATGTCTTTTTTAACTGTGCAAATTAGCCTGCCAAAACTTTGTACTGCAGTTGCTAGATTCATTACAGTAAATTATTTGCATTGAAGACAGTTTTGGCTGGCAGCAGTGACAATGAGCTATAGTAATGTTTTAAATACTTATGCAATCTGACAACAGCATTGCTTTTGCAGAAGTAACCTGTTAAAGCACCTGTTTAAAGCTGAGTCAAGCATCCTGCATGCTTTAGCCACAGCAGTGGTGTCATTTGTTTAACACAATGCATTTTACCTTTTTAATCAGTAACTCCTTTAACTCTCACTTTAGAATAAATGAAAGTAAAGAAGTAAATAATTAGTCAATGATATAGTCTTCAATGTATCGGTATGACTATTAAAATCTATGACGCTTCATATCCATGTTAAAAACGAAGCATTCATGAAGCCATGTTTTGTAGAGTTATAAATGCAATATGGTGGTACCTTAGAGATTTCACAAGTTAGCCTGGCTTTCAAGCTGGACCACCTGATTTAATAAGTACAAATAGAATTTCAATTTTTAAAATTTGCCTATCTGAAATTTAAAACTAACACTGAAATAATGTTTCCAGCCATGAAAAATGTGAAGCAACAGCATCCAAGTGTTTAAAAATACATTCTTCAACACTACAAATACTGTTCAGTATCTTCTAAATGCTGAAAATCTAATTTGGATAATACTTTCTAATAATCCCATTATTTCCTACACTTTTTATTTCAATTCTTACCGAGTAAGCGCATGACCACTCAGCAAGAGACTCATTTTTTTCCCCCCATTTTTATGTGTTTGAGTTGTAATTTAATTGTCCCTGTTTCAACTGGGATAGAGTTAATTTTCTTCATAGTAGCTTGCATGGTGCTGTGTTTTGGATTTAGTACTAGAACAATGTTGATAGCACACTGATGTTTTCAGTTGTTGCTAAGTAGTGCTAAGACTGGCCAAGGACTTCTCAGCTCTCAGCTCTGCCACGTACACAAGAAGCTGGGAGGGTGGACACAGCCAGGACAGCTGACACAAACTGGCCAAAGGGGTATTTACCACACCATAAGATGTCACGCTCAGTATATAAAGCTGGGAGAAGAAGAAGGAAGGGGGGACATTCGGAGTGATGGCGTTTGTCTTCCCAAGTCACCGTTACGTGTGATGGAGCCCTGCTGTCCTGGGGATGGCTGAACACCCACCTGCCCATGGGAAGTGCTGAATGAATTCCTTGCTTTGCTTTGCTTGTATGTGCAGGGCTTCTGCTTTCCTATTAAACTGTCTTTACCTCAACCCATGAGTTTTCTCACTTTTACTCTTCTGATACTCTCTGCCTTCCCATTGTGGGGGGAGTGAGTGAACAGCTGAGCAGTGCTGAGTTGCCAGCCGGGGTTAAACCACAGCACTTTAGAAGTACATGACAAACCAAAGTTAATGTATTTTATGTCTTTACTCTTCAATGAGTAAAACCCAAATGTAAATATTCACAGAATTTTTCACTATAGATACAATTATGCTAAGATACAGGACAAGTACTGAAGTCATAAAAGCTGGGTATTGGTCATATTCTACTTAAAGCTGACAGATTCCATAAAGCTTCATTAAATTGAAGTGCCTTTCTGTGAAATCAGAGAAAAGCTCCATATTCCAAGTAAAGGGACCAAAATTTGGTCACAACAGCAAAAATTGTCAAATGAAGCTTGTCCTAATGAGAGATCTAAAGTACTGTAATGGACCCTTTATTCCATGACATACAGTCTTTAAATTATGTGAAGTGACTCCTTGCAAAATATTGCATTTAATAGTATTTATTATTAAAATGACCCCTTTGACTTTAAAATTATTTCAGTTTTATTTTTTAAAATATTTTCTCCTTCACCACTAAGCCAGCAAGATGTATATATTTAGTATTTCAGAGTTTTTTGAAGTAATTTTAACTAACTTTGAGATTCAACAATTTACAGATCAGCACATTATCATCTGTTCCAGGTTTTAGTTTAACGGTTCTGTTTATACATGTTAACAGTGCCTAAAAACACAATAAAAACTCCCATGACTACCCAGATAATTACACATTTAATCATTGTGCTGCCAAAATAATACGAGTGAACTTTAATAATTGTTTCTTACACTGAAGACACAAGTGAGGAAATACAAATTTCCATAAGCAAAATAAGGATTTTTGGTTTTCATTCTCTCTCTTGTTAGCCTACACATAATCACAAACCAAAATCAGACAGCTGATTGTTATATTTAGTCTCTTTTGAAAAGCAGTTAGTGGCAATAGAATCTAGATCTTGTGCCTTAAATGATATGAATGAAATCAGAGGCAATCAGGTGTCTTATTCCCACTTTTCACTTTTCCACCAGCAGCAATACTCAGCTCTTCTCAAACCACAATGTGACAGACCTTTAATTTATCCTACTCCTGCAGGCACTGGACTGACTGCCTCAGCCAGCACCATTTTAAATCCTAAGGTATCTCCCTGGTCAGATTTTCATTTGCAGTCTGTTTTCTTTCCTTGTAACCAGTCAGAGGGGCACCAGTACCTCCACACAGTCATATGAAAAGGACCACAGCTGCTGGGGCAGGAGACACAGGAGGAAGCCTGTGGAGAGGCGACATTGTTGAGGTGAGGGATGGAGATGTACTCATGAAAGGAGGCACTCTACACAGGAAGGAAAGGGTATTTCTTGAAGGGCTGAAGCCCAGGGGAGAACCAGCCGTGGGCAGGGACATCCCCAGGAATGGACTGTGGCCTACAGAGGACCCATGCTGGAGCAGGGTCACCCCATGGGCTACACTCAGGGTGGAACAGAAAAAACAAGTGAGAAGGAAGGAGCAGTGGAAGACAAGAGCAAGAAGTCATAGAATCATAGAATCATAGAATCACCTCAGTTGGAAAAGACCTTTAAGATCATCGAGTCCAACCGTTAACCTAGCACTGCCATCCCACCACTAAACCATGTCCCTAAGCACCTCATCTAGCCTTCTTTTAAATATCTCCAGGGATGAGGACTCCACCACCTCCCTGGGCAGCCCATTCCAGAGCCTGACAACCCTCTCGGTGAAGAAGTTTTTCCTAATGTCTAGCCTAAACCTGCCCTGGCGCAGCTTCAAGCCATTCCCTCTCGTCCTATCATCTGTTACCAGGGAGAAGAGACCGACCCCCAGCCTCCTGTCAGGCAGTTGTAGAGGGCGATCAGGTCTCCCCTCAGCCTCCTCTTCTCCAGACTAAACAACCCCAGTTCCCTCAGCCGCTCCTCATATGACTTGTGTTCCAGGCCCCTCACCAGCTTGGTTGCTCTCCTGTGGACCTGTTCCAGCAAGGCAACATCTTTCTTGTAGTGAGGGGCCCAAAACTGAACACAGTATTCAAGGTGCGGCCTCACGAGCACCGAGTACAGGGGCACGATCACTTCCCTACTCCTGCTGGCCACACTATTCCTGATACAAGCCAGGATGCCATTGGCCTTCTTGGCCACCTGGGCACACTGCTGGCTCATATTCAGCCGGCTGTCAATCAGTACCCCCAGGTCTTTTTCCACCAGGCAGCTTTCCAGCCACTCTTCCCCAAGCCTGTAGCGCTGCATGGGGTTGTTGTGACCAAAGTGCAGGACCCGGCACTTGGCCTTGTTGAACCTCATACAATTGGCCTCAGCCCATCGATCCAGCCTGTCCAGGTCCCTTTGCAGAGCCCTCCTCCCCTCCAGCAGATCAACACTACCACCCAGTTTGGTGTCATCTGCAAATTTACTGAGGGCACACTCAATCCCCTCATCCAGGTCATTGATAAAGTTATTAAACAAGATCAGCCCTAGAACTGAGCCCTGGGGGACACCGCTTGTGACCGGCCGCCAACTGGATTTAGCTCCATTCACCACGACTCTCTGGGCTCGGCCATGCAGCCAGTTTTTAACCCAGCGAAGAGTACATCCATCTAGGCCATGAACTGCCAGCTTCTCCACGAGAATGCTGTGGGAGACTGTGTCAAAGGCTTTGCTGAAGTCCAGGTAGACAACATCCACAGCCTTTCCCTCATCTACCAGGCGGGTCACCTGGTCATAGAAGGAAATCAGGTTGGTTAGGCAAGACCTGCCTTTCGTGAACCCATGCTGACTGGGCCTGATCTCCTGATTGTCCTCCACGTGCCTGGTGAGCACACTCAAGATGAACCTCTCCATAATCTTCCCCGGTACCGAGGTCAGGCTGACTGGTCTGTAGTTCCCCGGATCCTCCCTCCGGCCCTTCTTGAAGATAGGCGTCACATTTGCCAAACTCCAGTCATCTGGGACCTCCCCTGTTCTCCAGGACTGCTGATAAATGATAGAGAGTGGCTTGGCAAGCTCCTCTGCCAACTCCTTCAGCACTCTTGGGTGGATCCCATCCGGCCCCATAGAGTTGTGGATGTCCAGGTGGCATAGCAGGTCAAAGACTGCTTCCTCCTGGATTATGGGGGGTTCATTCCACTCTCTGTCCCCATCTTCCAGCTCAGGAGGCTGGGTACCCTGGGGATAACTCGTCGGGCCATTAAAGACTGAGGCAAAGAAGGCATTGAGTATCTCAGCCTTTTCCTCGTCTTTAGTGGCAATGTTCCCCCTTGCATCCACTAGTGGATGGAGGTTCTCCCTGGCTCTCTTTTTGCTGTTAACATATTTATAGAAACTCTTCTTATTATCCCTTACAACAGTGGCCAGGTTGAGTTCTGGTTGGGCTTTTGCCTTTCTAATCTCCTCTCTGCATGGCCTGACAAGATCCCTGGACTCTTCTTGGGTTGCCTGCCCCTTCTTCCAGAGCTGGGAAGCTCTCCTTTTTTCCCTTAGTTGCAGTAGTAGACCTCTGTCCAGCCAGGCCGGTCGTCTTCCCTGCTGATTTGTCTTACGGCACATGGGGACAGCCTGGTCCTGTGCCTTTAAAACTTCTTCCTTGAAAAACACCCAGCCTTCCTGGACCCCTTTTCCCTTCAGGACTATCTCCCAAGGGACTCTCCCAACCAGCGTTCTGAGCAGGTCAAAGTCTGCCCTCCGGAAATCCATGGTGGTGGTCTTGCTGACCCCCTTCCTTACCTCACCAAAGATCAAAAACTCTACCGTTTCATGATCACTAAGGCCTAGATGATTTCCGACCACCACCTCTCCCACCAGTCCTTCTCTGTTAGTGAACAGGAGGTCAAGCAGGGCACCTCCCCTGGTAGGCTCACTTACCAGCTATGTCAGGAAGTTATCTTCCACACACTGCAGGAACCTTCTGGACTGCTTCCTTTCTGCTGTATTGTATTTCCAGCAGATGTCTGGGAAGTTGAAGTCCCCCGTAAGAACAAGAGCTCATGACTGAGAGACTCCTGCCAGCCGCTTGTAGAATTCTTCGTCAACATCCTCATCCTGGTCAGGTGGTCTGTAACAGACTCCCAACAGGATATCTTTTCTGTTGGCCTGCCCCCTCATCCTCACCCATAAGCATTCTGCCTCACCACAAGTGTCAAGCTCTGTACAATCAAAACACTCCCTAACATACAGAGCCACCCTGCTGCCTCTCCTTCCTTGCCTGTCCCTTCTGAAGAGTTTGTAGCCATCCATCGCAGCACTCCAGTCATGGGAGGCATCCCACCACGTTTCTGTGATGGCGACTACATCATAACCATCCTGCCTTACAATGGCTTCCAGCTCCTCCCGTTTGTTGCCCATGCTGTGTGCATTAGTGTAGATGCACTTGAGCTGGGCTGTCGGTTTCACCCCCAGCAATGGGGTGACCCCCCCAGGCTCCTCTCTAGTGAGCCTGTTTATATCCCCTCCCCACTTCAGGCCTAGTTTAAAGCCCTCTCTACAAGCCCCGCCACTTCATGAGCGAGGATCCTTTTTCCCTTCCGAGAGTGCTGGGCACCACCTGTTGTCGACAGGCCCGGTGCCATGAAAACCTCTCCATGGTCAAAGAAGCCCAAGCCCTTCCGATGGCACCAACCTTTGAGCCACACGTTAACCGCTCTAGCTTTCCTATTCCTTTCCGTGTTCCCTCCTGACACTAATGGGATCGAGGAGAGCACTACCTGTGCTCCTGATCCTTCAACCATTTTCCTTAGTGCCCTGAAGTCCCTTTTGATCAATTTGGGGCTTCTCTCTGGCAATTCATCACTGCCTGCCTGTATAATCAAGAGTGGATAGTAGTCAGAGGGCCGTACCAGACCAGGGAGTCTCTTGGCAATGTCCCTGATCTGGGCCCCAGGGAGGCAGCAGACTTCCCTATGGGATGGGTCTGGGTGGCATATCGGGCTCTCCGTTCCCTTCAGAAGGGAATCGCCCACAACAATTACCCTTCTTTTTTTCTTTGTACAGTCGGTCTTGATAGGTAGGGGTGACCGTCTCTCCCTAGTCAGCCCTCTGGTTGGGCCTTCATCCTCATCTTCAGTTGCCTGGCCCTCAAATTCCAGAGCCCCATAGCTGTTATGCAAGGGCAGCTGGGAAGGTGAAGGAGCCCGGGAGGGGACTCTCCTCCTGCCCCGAGCAGAAACCTTTTTGCATCCCTCACCATCTCTTGGGTCTCTAGCTTCTGCCTGCCGGCAAGAGGACAGAGGATCCTCTGCTACCTGCGGAGCCTCTGTCTGTTGCCGCGGCCTGAGGGATGGTAGAGTGCGGCTCCACCAGTCTGTCTCCATCTCGCATTCTCTAATGCTCCTTAATCTCTCCACCTCTTCTTTCAGCTCTGCCACCAGGCAGAGCAGATCATCCACCTGCTCACACCTGAGACAGCCCCTGTCCTTACCAATCTCTGGTACAGCTGACAGGCTGAGGCACTCCCTGCAGCCAGCGACCTGGACAGCCGCATGTTTCTGTTTAGGTGGGGACTCCGTCTGGGTCGCCACGTTCCTTCTGGCAACGGCTTTCAGACGAGTGGAAACCATTGCTTGCTCCTCTTTTGGGTGTCTATGGGTGCTAATCGAGTGACCCTCCAAGCCAGGAGGGGAGAACGTGCCTTGCCCACGCGAACTGCCTGCGTGAACTGCCTGCGCCGCGCCCTTCTGATGCCCCATGCCCCGTTTGCCCGCCCTGTTCGCCGCGCTCCGGGTCGCTCGCGCTCCCTGGGGGCTGCTTTTATACGCCAGGAGGGTCCGGCCGCCGCCACCCCTGACCCCGCCCCCGCTGAGTCAGAGCTGCCGCTCGTCAGGAGCCCGCTCTTTCGAGCCCTGGGAGGGGGGGTAGGGGGGGTGGGGTCCCCTCTCTCTCCCTGTGCTTTTTCACCTTTTTACCTCCGCAGGTTTTGCCGCTTCAGAAAGGGTCCCTCGGCGCGATCCTCTGCTCCCGAACCCTTCACCTCAGTGAAGAGCCGCAGGAAGGAGACACTACATGCTGACACTGACCTCCTCCATTCCCCTCCTGCAGGGCCCAAGTGAAAGCATGTAGTGAAAGCAAGGCGAGTAGAGACAGGGAAAGGGTGAAGACACGTTGCACCGAGGTTAAGCCTAGGGAAGGGGCAGAAAACGTTTTCCTAAGAGGTTTGGGGGGTGGGGGGTGTGTTGTAGTGATTTATTTTTTTTTTAACTGTTTTCCTTTTTTTTTTTTGAAAATCTGAATCAGTAATAAAAAGTTCAAGTTAATTGGGAATAAATTAAATTCAGTTAAATTATCCGAGTCAAAATTTTTTTGTCTGTGACAACATTTTAAGGAACCTTAGGACATCTTCCAACCTCAGTGAACATCCAGAAGCTCCCTTACTTACTAAGCAGAGACTGAAGATCATAATTAGCTGTATAGCCTGTATTAATGCGCTCATATCTCAGAATTTATTTCACGTTTCCTGTCTGCTGGATGAAATTGACTGCACAGAACTTCTGCATGTACACACCATGTCCTTCATCTGTCTCCTTTGGGCAGCCTTTTCTTCCTTCCTCCACTTTAAAGTAGCATGTTCCTCAGGAGGAAAAGCAATGAAGATTTATTTTTATATTTGCACACCCTATCTTGTACAAAAATTTCTAGATCCCCAGTTCAGCCCATAAAATTCCCTTCATGTGAAAAGTGGCAGGATGCCTTCATTGGAACTAAAAATTTAGTAAGTCCATCTTATAAAAGACTTGCTGACCACAAAGAGCTTTATAAAGACTGAGTTATAGTCATGCTTATTGGATCCCCACTGATACTAGTGACTACCAGCCACTCATTACAGTTAATCATGACTTCTATGTATACACTTTATAAATGAAAATATTAGTGACAAGAAATATGATATTTTATAATTAGGGTGGAAAGAGTTAGAAAACTCTTAGGATGCTGACCAATGGCTTTTACTCAGGCTGGCAGACTGTCAAATGTACATACAAGCTGGAAGAGAGGGCAGGCAAGAGCAGTATGAAGCTTAACAAAGAAGTGCAAAGTCCTTATTTTTTCCTCTGAGTTTTAGAAATGAAAGCACTAAACACAGAAAACCCATTGTTAAAGTGTCTTTTCAAGATAATCGACACTGACTTAGGAGCCTCCAGAGTTTCAGTGCTTACTTTTCATCACAAGTACTCTATAGTCTTTCCTTGAGCTTGATCAGCTTGGTTTGTGTATTTTTGATCATTACATTCAGATGGCATTGTCAGTCTTTTCCAGACCATATGATTTATTTTCATTAGTGGTATTTTGTTAGGCACAAAGCCTAGTACTTGCTATTGTTTGAAGCAAAACATGCAGTTCAGCATGACAAGATCATAGCGAATGTGAAAACAAGACCATTTCTGTAATGTATTTGAAAGCAAAAATAATAAAATCCTAAGCTTTCTAAATAGGCAATACAGAGAAATTTTTATGCTAAATAACAATACCAAGCATTTGATAAAAATGAGGTGCCAGAAGGATAGGAACAAAAATGTGAATTTGAGAAATGAAAGACTTTAAAAAAATAAAAAAGGAGAAGAAAAAGAAGTTAAAAAAAAGGAAAAAGGACGACATGGAATTAATAAATGAAAGCTGTTCTAAGCAGGATTATCAAGGCTAATATGCATGATTGAACAAAATTTGGGGTTTAGATGCATTTTCAGGTTATCCAGTGGTCTTAATAAATGAAGTGTAACATAACAGAATGAAGGGATTATGAATAAACACTACTGCTATCAAACACTCAAATAACAGCCAAAACAAAACCTTAAGGTGTAGGAAACTGAAAAGGACTGGAGGAAAAGAAATCAAAGATACTACAGAATTTCCCATGTCCACCTGAAACAAGTGCAAACAGAAACAGCTATCTGACTGTTTTATTCAGAGAGCATCACTTTAGGCAGTATCCCATGCTCAGGACGAGGTAGAACAGCCACTTAAGAATGTTTTAACAAAGCCAAGGATCCTAGTGGAAAAAGAATAGCTTAGAAATAGTCTACAATTTTCTTATGGCTAGATGCAAAGACTTTTATTGGAGGTGGGAAACACAGATCCAGGTCCTTATTCGCATAGAAATCAGAAGTAGATGAGTATTCTCATCCAATCTACCTGAAGCCAAATTTGCAAGGACCTTTACAATGGATACCATTATGACCATCAAGGAAATGACTGATCATCTTGTTTGATAGATTTCATTCCCCTTGGGAGTGTTACACTATCACAAAAGATCTCAACAAATTATATTCTTACTTTTTTAAAAAAAAAATCTTTGCCCAGATAAAGGTGAAGTATCTATGCACACAGGTACAAATGAGATGAATAAGGAAGACTTGTTTTACATATCCCAGTTTAGATGAATAGGGTTTGGGGTGGGGCAAAATCAATTGGCAGGCATTAGACAACTACAGAAAAGTGAAGTAGATGACTGTTACTTTATGTGGAAGGTTGAGTAATACAAGAGATGTATGGTCTTAATGACAGAGAAATTAATGTCAGGACAAGACAGAAGAAGAGAACAGTCTCTGGTCTCATTCCTACAAAAGGAACTCATTACAAAAATATACTGAAACCTATGAACTGGAATGGTGGATACTGTTTTGTACAAGAGATGTTATTACATGCTTCCTTAACATAAAAGCAAGAAAGCCATATAATTTTTTAAAAAGTGGTTTCAACCCTAACTTCAAATTACCCATACAGCTTTTCCAGTGAAGGTATATATTCCTACATATTTTGTTTTTTCAGCTGTTTTTCCCAAATGATTTTATTAGGCTGTCTATAAATAAAATAATAGTTTGTAACCTGATGTCTGTAGATGCCTAGAAGTCTGTGGGGTACTTCTATTTGTAAGTATTCCTTGGTAAAGGCTGTATAAAAAGCAACTGGATACTTCTTTTGCATACTAATTTTTGCTGGTGTGGGTGGTGGACCTTAATCAAGTGAAACATCATCTTTTTTGACCGAGGTATTTTTTGTCTTGATTTCCATTCCTTTTAATTTTTCATTGCAAGTTTTTACATATGTAAAGTGTTACATGAATTATTTTCTAACTGATGATTCTATACTTTTTGCCAACACCATTAAAAAGACATGCTCCCCAAGGTAGGTGTTCCTCTGAAATATTTTTTACATCAATTTGAATTACTCATAGTTTTGATGGTAGATTGGAATTTTTGGGTTTGATTACAGTATAGTTCATAATTTGAGAAGTTTATGGTTTTGTAAGTTAGTTTAACCACAGTTAGTTTTGTGCCAGAGTAATTATACTGGAAAAAGAAAATACAGGTGATACACTAAGTTAGAGAAAAAGCAAACTAACCTGTTAATGTATTAAGGTTTACTGTAAAAAAAAAAAAAAAAAAAAAAAAAAAGCAAAAAAAAAGCATGTGGTTTCAAAACTCAAGTTAGGTAATATTGGAGAGAGGAAGGTGCATGCTTCTGTAGGCACGTAGCCTGGTAGACTGCTTGGATAGGGATTGTTATAATGCTTAAAAAATTCTGGTAGTGTGTCATTCCTGAACTCTCATTTATCATTTCCCATCTTTGCATGGTAAAGTGCTGGGAATAGCAAGAATGTCACTGCTATTTTACATGGTCAAATATGGCTTCACCTCTGTTCATTGGCATCAGTTGCCATGTGGTGAGCAATTTGAATCCTTGCCATATTGGAATGTTTTCAGGCCTCTGACCTGTCTTGTTGCTGACCTCTTAATTTACTAAGTCTCACAGTATTTAGATTGCTGAAATATAAGATGGAAACTATGTAGGGGCAAGAACAACTTTTCTTAGTATATTATTTAGTAGAGAAATCATGGCTGTTGCTGGGTCTCCAAAATTAGCATATATAATTAAAAGAATCCATGTGCAACACATGCAAAAAAGTGCTAATCTGAGGAATAAATTGAATTAGGGATTTATGAAGTCTGATGGATTGTGCCATTCTGCAGTTGATGCCTTCAAAAGATATAGTGGTTTTAGCTGTATGATTTCTCGCGTAAAACGGTGGGGTTTATATGCAGAAAACATAAGAGAACACTAGAAAAGGTACAAGCACTGAAACCCAGAGATAATATTCCTTTCAACATAATCTCACTGATCAGATCAACAGAAATAGCTATGTAATATATTTCTGTGATTAAGCATGCTAGCAAATGTTCAGCCAAAGATACAATGGGAAATGTGGCTTCTGTAGAATAGCCAGGTTGAACAAAAAGAACAATTCTTCCTCCTTTAACGTTTCTGGGTCATTGCTTGATTACAAGAAAACCAAGATGACTTTGCATTCCTTTGTAGTTTATTAAATCTTTAGGTCCCCAGACCTTTGGTAAAGCTGTAATGAAGTTTCAATGTTAAGAGTTCATGTGACAGTTGAAGAAACATTAAAAATAGATAAGCTATAAAGAGAACTTATAAATCAAAGTAAACATCATTAGAACTGTTGAGGTATCACATTGCTGATGTTTATAGTCAACAACATCAAGTAGAAAAATCCGAACAAGAAAAATAATCCAAAATAATTAAAAAGGAAATTACCTGGTGACTATGCTTAGTCACTCTCTACAAGTACTGCTGGGTATATTTAATGACAACTACATGACCAATCCAATTGTCTACTCAGTTGTACTGAATAAATTCTTCACTTGTTACAGAAGGGGTAGTCTACCCTCTCAAGACTGACACTGTTTCTTGTGATTTGGTTTTGGACACACACATCTGCATTCCTATGCTGTTCAAATTTCCCCATTTTCCTTAGCCATTGAATAATAACAGCACATACTTATTAATGAAAGCTACTAAACAATATAGTAATAAAATATATGTTCTTTGTTCTAATTATATGTTGCTGTTGTTACAGGATCTGTAACTTAATTACTCTAATGTTTTGTGACTCTGCCTTACGGACCAGCCTCCTGGTTTTTGCTGTTTTCCTTGTACATAATCCAGCTGGCATGTGTAAGTACAATGCATCAGCAATAAAAATTAAAAAGTGAAATTTCAGTATTTATGCTAAGGATGGGTACAGTAAATTCATCTTTCACCTTCCTCCCATCTAACATTTCAAATTCCCTCTTTCTTTTGCTCCATTCCACAAAACCCTCCCTCCTGCTTGTAATCTTTGACTCCTGGCAAACTCATTACTCCCTCAACTCCCATCTGAGAGAGCTCAAAATTTAAGAAGGCAGTTTTTCTCTCAACAATCACTCTTTCACCATGTATATAGAACAAAGGAGAAGCAGTCTATGCAGTTCAATGGCAAAATTTGTATTTATGCAGGAAGTAGATTAGCTGTACACAATTGCACATATCTTTCACCAATGAAGTATATTTTAGCATCAAATATAAAAAGACCCAAGATTAATTCACAAAACTACAAACAATTACAATGGAATATAGATTTTAGGAATGACATTAAATTTCTGTATTAAAAAAAAAAAGTATTTCTGCACAGGTTACTGCTTTATAAATTATTTGTAATTTTTATTTTAAAAATCTTATGTTTTCACAGACATGCCAACTTAATGTTAGAATGTATGTTAGAATAGGACCATGACACTTCCTATTAATGGACTATATTGAATGCTCAGAGGATGAACGGAACATATGCTCAAATCATCGTGCATTGGATCTTGGTAAAGCTTTATTAAGGTTCTTAATACTGCTCTTGTAGCCATGTAGTCAGTTTTACTCTCTGTATGTCATTTTGCCTTACCAATCACAGCTAAGAACCCATATAAGAAAGTAAGATTTCTCTTGCATGAAATGGAATCAATACTCCTTAAGAAAAAAGTCTCACATCCTTGTCAAACCATTTTTTTTTTCTAATTCTAATATACAACACAACTCTTGAAATTAAATTAATTTATCTGAAAATGTCTCTCATAAGAATTCGAGTAATTCCACTGTACCAAACCATGCCAAAGTACTGTAGATTAAGATTCTTTGGAATGGGGACTAAAACTTCAAGGGGAGTGGGGAGGAAGAATCTGCATCTTAAAAGTATTGTCACTCATCAGCTATCTCTTACCTTCCCTTTGGAGGGTTAAAAAAAGACACTCAGGAAGCGGTGACTCTTTATAGGTGTGTCTGAAGTAAATCTCTCCTTGCAAATAAGGTATGCATGCCCAAGCAAAGGGAAAATCAAAGATAAACATTAATTGCTTCTACAGATATATGTGTAGCTGTTAGTATGAACTAAATATTTGCCTAATAACTTACAGTTAAAAATCTAGTTTGGGGTTTTTACAGCTGATGCACAGTGCTTGAAAAATTTCTTAGCATTTTGAACAACAAGCAAAACTCCCTGTTGTCTATTTTTATTGTGTTACAACAATAACTTGTTTACAGATGCATATTATTTGCAAGACGTGCTTTAATTCTGATTTTGAAGAAATTCCACCCCAAAAAAGTGTCCCAAAACATTATGGAGAGCACAGAGTAACAGCCACATTGTAAGAAAGTCTATTTTTCTAAGTGGGTTCAGAGAAAGGATTTATAACTTCTGCTGTATCCAAACATTTACTATTATCTTAAAAATTAAAAAATGCCAGAAACAACCCAGAATTTCATCCTATTTTCCTCCCACTGAAAGCACTAGTGGCATGCACGAGCAAATACCAGTGCATTTTTGCCACTGGTAACAAAACACGGGAGGTTTGTTTATGAATAAGCATTATACTTAATATGAAAAACTATCCAAATTCACAGGCATTTCAGTGACTGATGGAACATCGCTACAAACAGAACCATAATGTTTATTTGTTCAAGTCCCAGTCTGAAGATAACTGCACTGAAGTCTTCAGAAAATACCAAAACATTAAGTGAACATCGCAGAATATTCACCCAGAAAGAAATTTTTATTTGAAATATTTGTACTGAAAATTTGATTCTATAGGTTACTGAAAACAGGAAACAAATGCACCATATTATCCTAATATCTACTTCAAGGTGATTTTCATAAGGTTAACATTTAAACAAGTATGTCAATTATCGCAAGGTTTTTAACCTGTTTATAAGGTGATTTTGCCCAATACAAAAAACCCCAAACCACCACCAACCAAAAAACCCCACCTCAAATACAAAATAACAAGCATTTTTGCAGTAGCGATGTGTTTCATGAACAAATCACAAGCAGCAAATAAAGCTCCATTTTGTGAACCAATTGCTTGACAAAAATAGGTCAGACGGATCTGGTCAGAAGTCCCAGCATCTGTTTCCTACCGCTTGAATGAAAAAGATAATATTCTCAACCTAGACTTCAGACTTCAGATGGCTGACTTCAGGACTATAGCAATCAAGCTAGACTTTTGCATATGTGTAATACTTATCCCTACTGTTTTAAAAATCCAGTGTCTAAGCCAATCCATCCCTAAATATCTGCAGTAATTTGCAGGGCAGGAAAATCCTCAGGTAGCAAGGTACAAGTAGCTAATTATAGACTCCTTTAGCTGAAGCCAAAGCTGGCTTGTCATTCTGCATTTTAAAGACTTTTATCTGGGAAGGGGACAGATTTCTACACATTTTTGAGTTAGCGGTTTAAAGTGAAAACAAAATATACTTTGCTTTCTTCCATTCTTTACCATTCATCCTCAGTATACTATGCGTAATGCTACTAGCAAACATAAAAGATTAGAAAAGTAATCCTGTATTTAATATGAAGAAAGAGCTGTGGAGAAGCTATGATAATAACAGAATACTCAAGTAACAGGCTTTTCAGAAAGCTAATTATTATGATAGATTAACCTGATATTATTATAGAACGATGCATAAAAATTACTCTCATTTTTTACTATACCGTCTCCCCTTAGCCCCATGTAGAAGTTTACTAATACCATTTTTCCCCACACTCAGGTCAAGGGATCAGATAAAACAATTAATTTCATTTTAGCATAATCAGCAAGGCTAGAGTAGACCTGAATTTCCTCAAGGGATTCACTTATTCTAAACATATGGCTTTTTGTTCTGGATTTGAGTTTATTGCTCATAACCAGCCTGCCCACTGGACTGTAATTCTGAATTTATTTTATACCCTGAGGAAAAGATTTTTATTTTCCGAGGGTCACCGCTGTTGCTGTTAAGCCACAACAGACAACAAAAGGGTGGCATTATCTGTTAAACAGACATGCTGATTTGGATTGACATCACCCTGTAGTTATAAAATAAATAATTTACTTTATTACAGCAACTCTTATTATCATAAAAGCTGTCGGGTTTTACTTTTTTTTTTCCAATTGTCTCCACCATTCCACTGAGGAAGAGGGGAGTGAGCGAGCGGCTGTGTGGTGCTTAGCTGCCTGCCGGGTTAAACCACAACAAAAGCAAAAGAAGTCAATGATGACAACACTGACCTGGATACAGAAAACTCTAAAGCTTTAAGGTATAACAGTATTTGTACAAAGCTACTCGGTAGAAGTTATCTTTAATTCATTGTCCTGCAAGGTGGTTGTGTTATCAAGACCAAATAACTTTACCTCCAAGGCACAAAAGGTTAGCAGTGTACGTCAATATATTTTTAAGTATTTGCTTCTATGATGAAAGCTAGAGTTTGTATAATTATTTCTGTAATGAGGGGAAAATGAATTAAGTTATACATGCTATGAAGGAGTTCTTCCATTTACAGATCAGGCTCAAAAAACCAGACTGAATTCAAACACCAGCTTTTTTTAATTGTATGGGTGACTTAATTGTTAAGTTTCTAACTTAAACTTATATCCAGAAAGATGCAAGTCTGTAACTACTTACATGAATTGTGCCACTGGTTTAACTGAATGAGAAAGCAAACCATTTTCAGCCAAATAAAATTACTCATGTAGAAGTAGTATGGCACAAGAGCATAAAGATTATTTCCCTCCCATCATATTTCTCTCCAAATTATAACTTGGGACACCAACCTTGTAAAGGTATTGTATTTTATGGGTGAAGAAACAACCCTTATTTACAATGTTAAAAATAGCAGAGAATCCACCATTATATTTGCCACATATTGAAAGCTGACTTTCCTGACCTATGGATTGGTAGATGCTCTGATTAAAACACACGACTTTCTTAAACAGAGCTTATATGCCATGCAGCAAAGTTAATAAAGATGTAGGACAAGAGAAGTTTCATATAACACACACACAGAAACAAAATTCACATCTAAGTAATATTTATCACTCTGCAACCCTTAGGCAACACCTCCAGCAAATTTAATGTGAAACAGATACAGCTTGCTCCGTTACACTAGCCAAAAGTGGCAGCAGAAGCAAAAGCAATATCAGAGTAGTTTTTCTGATGACAACTTGTTGTTTCCCTGAACACAGGTGTATTTTATCAACTGACACTGCCAGATTCTTCTGCTCCAGCTGGCCATTAATTGTGCCCTGTCTTTCCTTGCAGAATTTTTTCCTCTGGACAGCATCAGTTGCAGTCTTTCCACAGATGGTCTGTTTCAATGAAACGGTAAAACCATTACAAGTTTGCAGAAAGGCACACACCAGAATACTGGGTTTAAATTTTATTTTACTAATAATTTTATTTTAATAATATTATAATATATATATTCAATATTTTCTATAGGATGTCTCTGTACAAATGTAAATAGTGAGAGATGCCTCACCATACCATGCACTTTTATTTTCTGTTTTCTTAATGTATTAGCATAGTACTACTGAAGTCTTTAAATTAACTTGTTAAGGCAAATCCAACAAGCACACAATTCAGCAGTTGTATTAGGATATACTCAACACAAAACCAAACTAATGACTTTGCATTTTAAATCTATCCTCCTGAAACATTATGTCTTTAGTATTGCTTCTGAATTGAAAGAGAGAATTCTGTCAGTATTGGTTTCTGCAGTGTTTTGTTATAGAAAAAATATTAAATCAAGTTTAAATACACCCCAACTACTCATTGCCAGCTTGTGACCCAGGAATTGCATGAAAATAAAATTCTGCCCATGGATGAAAAATAAGAATATGGCTTTTGATAACACTTGTCACTTGCTAACACAGAAGCATGCAAACATTAATTCTCATAATTGTCCTATGAATTAGGTAAATAATGTTTGACAGAGCTAAGATTCAATATCAAGATATCTTTCCTCACATTCATTTCTGCATGTTTACATATTTACCTGTCAATCCCTAGCAAGCCCTTAAAAATAAACTTATTTCATGAGAAGATAATCAAATTATGGAAATTATCTTGAATTTAATTTGAGAATTGTTTATGATAAAATATACTTTAGAGATATCATGTCTTGACTTACTGAGTACTTAATGGTGAGTCGTAAAACAAGAATTTAAAGTGTTTTCAGGCAGGAATGAAGAGCCAGTATATTATAGCAATAGAACATTGAAGACATCATTGTTTTCTAACATCCGTCTCTCGCTTTCCCCTATGTCTGTAATTTTTATTCTACCTCTGCTCCTTCTTCCCCCCCCCTCCTTTCCCTTCTCATTCCATATTTGTTTTGCGAGTTGTCTCTGAAGGCTGAAATAAATTTATATTGCCAAACCAAGGACATTTCTCTGGGTCTGAAATGTAAGCACTGTTGAAACCGTTTGAAGAGTGGAGGGGGGGGGGGGGGGGGGGAGGGAAAAGGAAAACCAACAGAAACCCAACCTTTATCCTTTGAGTCAGATGCAGCTTAAGATCATCGTATTGTACAAAACCCAATAGATATATATTAATTTTTACAGTCTTTTGAATTCATTTTTGTACATTTGAAAGCTGTTTTGATTTGCAGCATTTACAGAGATCCAAGCTAATTACCATAGGAAGGAATTGATATATCTGGCAATGATATCATGAATGACACTTGAATTTTTCAGGGATGCGAAATGTGAGTTTAGTGGGTTTTAACATATTGACAGCCTCAGATAACAAAGGTAAATGGTCAAAAAGAGAATACACACAGCTAGATGGAAAAGTTTACTCCCTTTTACCGTTTTACCTGCCAGAGTGCACTATGTCTGTACTGGAAAAAAAAAAAAAAAAAAAAAAAAAAAATCTTGCTCATTTAGTCTTTGTCTTTCCAAAACTGTTAACAAGGATAACTGAAAAGCTCATGCTGACATTCATTAGTTCTGGAAAGAACTCTCGTTTTATTTTTCTCCTTTCTACAAACCAATGAGGAATTCAGTAAATATTGAGATGTAATAAATTCAATCAAAATTGAACAATGAAGAAATTAATGTCTTCTGATGATCTTCACTACTTTAATGGAAGATGTATAAGGCTGTGTCCTGGTTTCGGCTGGGATAGAGTTAATTTTCTTCACAGAAGCTAGCATAGTGCTGTGCTTTGGATTTAGTACTAGAAGAATGTTGATAACACACTGATGGTTTTAGTTGTTGCTAAGTAGTGCTCAGACTACTCAAGGACTTTTTGAGCTTCTCCTGCTTGGCCAGGTGCATAAAAGCTGGGAGGGAGCACAGCCAGGACAGCTAACCCAAACTGAGCAAAGGGCTATTCCATACCGTATGATGTTGTGCTCAGGGGGAATTAGTCGGTCAGCCATGGGGAGAGTGATCTCAGCTCAGGGAGTGATCGCAGCTTGGGACGGGCTGGTGGTGAGCAATTGCATTGTGCCTCACTTGTTTTGTATATTCTGTATATTCCCTTACTGCTATTATTATTATTATTATTACTATCGTTATACTTTTCTCTTATTAAACTGTCTCTATCTCAACCCATGGGTCTTACTTCCCCCCCCCCCCCTCCCTCCCCCAGCGGTGCGGGGTGGGGGGGAGGAGTGAGCGAGCAGCTGTGTGGTGCTTAGTTGCCAGCCAGGCTAGACCACAACAGGCTGCGATTATTATTACCTTTTTTAAATTCTTTAAATAGGTCCTAAAACAAAGCAAACACTCTTGTTCATATGATTGCTCTATAGCTTCTACACCCTTCTGCACATTTATTCAAACAATATCAAAATATGTGAAAAAGCAAGAACTGGTTAATTCTGTCCCCATATAGTAACCAACCATTAGTTCATTGCATAAAAATTAGATGAATGGAGGGAAAATATTATTCTACTGTATATGTATGAACACAAATATCATAGTGCATTCACAGAAAATGTATGAAAAAAAAGACCTGAAGTAGCTTTTTACTGATGGCATTTTGAAACATTTAATATCAGAAAGCCTGACAAACCTGAAAAGAAAAACAGAGAGAGTAACAGAATATCAACTGTCCCCTATTTGAATGTGTATATATATACACATACACACACACTAATAATATGCTCAGAGGCCAATCTTGGGTCAATCATATACTAATTAGTAACAGCTCATGGCATCAAAACATGATCACTAATTCCAGCTGCCATGCATCTATGACAATAAGCAGACTAGATTTACTTCGCAAGAGTGAGCTACAGTTATAAATCTGTAACAATGAAAAAACCAAAAGCAACCCATTAGGAAAGTGTTTGACAACACAGTGGCAGCTTATGCATTCATTGTGAGATAAAATTACTCCCACCTTTTATGTAAAAACGTTACTCAGTGATCGCATTCAGAAAGAAAGGGCTTGCATCAAGCTCAAAATGAAGTACAATATTACGCCTTTAACTTTACTATGCTGAGAAAGAAATTGTGCAAGAAGAAATCACAGGGGGAGGTCACAGCAACAAGAGAAACAATGAATGCTAAGCTGTTTTGTCACTAGCATAAAAACATTTATAGAAACTAATCTTGGTCAGATCTGCTTTTGAGGCCTTTTTTTTTTTCTTTTTTTTTTTTTAATAGAGAACAAACTCATTACAACCTTTCTCAAACTCAGCCACTTGTTTTTCGTTTTTTTTTTAAATAAATTTGTAGCTTCAAATTACAAGTCATAAAAAGACTCTCAGGCATTCAAACAGACAAGTGTGTCATGGAAATCTAGAGATGCATTGCCCATTTTTTATAAAAGAACAGAAGGCAATAATTCAAAATTTCTGAGTACAGAAAATTCAAGAATCAGTAGCATAATGAAAAGAACTCTGGGAAAAAAAATGTAAAAATATGCAACTCAGTAATTAGAAGCACAAAACAAAATTTTTATTGTTTAAAATGATAAACAGCCAGGTACAACAGAAAAAGAGTTCTTTATAAATGTCAGAGTATTCAATAGATATTTTAAGTTTTATTTATTTATTAAAATAATTATGATCTGGCATTATGAAAGAATGGGAACATACTTCCTTTACCAGGAAAGAGGATATAAATAAAACCAACAACAAAACTCTTCTCTCTGCCCCTTCAGTCTAGCTATTTAGATAAGCCTTTAACTAAGAAAATTACAGTACCCTGAAACAGTGCTAACATGACATCCTTGATTAGGAAAGGTAACATTGTAACTAACCCCATGGCAGTTAAGCTGACATTTCCTATGAAGCCTGAGGAAAAAGGCAGATGAAGGAAGGATTACAGAAAGTTGTTACTGGATTCAGCTGAGGGCTTCATGGCCAAAGATGCTGCAAATCTCAACCTACAACCATAGAAAACAAGTTTGCCATACAAATGTGATACCACTCACTGGGATATGAAATACAAATAAGGCAAGACACTCTAATGAATTTACCTAGCATTTTTCAATACATCACTGTAAAATCTAGTTTTAAAGAAATTGTTAGTGTGAGAACTGTTTTTTTAGTCAGTAAGGGGATTTCAGTATTTGAACGGGGGAAGACGGGTCTTGTGATTGCAAGGTGAAATAACACTTCCCGGATAATTTGAAAAGCACACCAGTGTGTGAGCATAACTCAGACACTGCCAACAGTGCTTCAGAGCATGAGAAAACCGCTATTTAGTTCTGCAAGAGAAATAGCTCTATGTGTTCCTTGCAGCAGTGGTATACTGGTTTTCTGTTATGACTGAAACTCCCATGTTAAATTTGATTGCTGCTCTTTCTAATGCAATTTTCCCACTGCAGCAATGACCTGTGTCAGGTGTTTCAAAAGAAGTTGAACATAAGCTTACTGACTGCAATTAGAAATAACCAGCCCAGAGAGAAAGTTAATTTCTATGTGTTGCCAGTGGGAGGTGGCTTTATTCTCAGACACACAGCATATGCATGACAGGGCAGAAAAGCAGACAAACTCATATGTAATTTCAGAATTTATGTCCCCTAGCAGAATGCTCACATTGCCTAACTGAGGGCTCAGCTCACTTTAAGCCAACACGTGTGCAAATCACAGACCCTTTTCCTTGAACTCTCCCTGTGCATTCCCATATTGTTGTGTTTGCCAGCAGTGGTATTTATGCACCTGAACAATGAGCTAGATTTGAGGACTAATCTGTCTGAAAGGTTTCTTTTCTCTTTTAGCAGCTTAGGTTTTGACCAATTCAATTCCCTATCAAGCTCAGCCAGCAACTGCCTGAGTTCCTTTCAGTGGCAACATACAATTATGTCAGTATAAAGCAACCGTGGAACCTCAGAAGCCTAATCCCTCTTTAAAACCAAAGAAAAGTCACAGCAATTAAGAGCTGACCTCTCTCTATCAAATACAATAATTAAAAAAAATAGCCTAGGCTCCTAAAATAGGTGCCCTGTCATAGACTACATGAATGAGTCTCACTCTTCTTATAAACATCCCTCCCTCTCTTTTTTGGACTCTAAGTGTTTGGCTTTAAAAAGGTAAGCAAAGGTCGCACCACTATTTTATTTAAAAGTGCATTTCCACTTACTAAAGAAAGAAATTCCTTCCAATTTATATGGTTGGCATCTTATTTTTGAATTATGAGTCAACAGGAGCACAATGTTTGCAAGTGTTCATTGCCTTGTAAAAAATTGGAGGGTTTAAAATTCTTTGTTCAACAATGAAATTCTAATTGTGGTATAAGGATGACTTTTAAAAAGGCTTGTTTCTTCTCTCCTACTGACCAATTCTGTTCAAAAAAAGCTGGCACAGGTTTTTCCAATTTATCTTTGTTTTAGAAGACTAAGTTAACCTGATTTAATAATTTTATTTCCTCTGTCAAAACATATAACTATTTCTTGTGCTGTTTCAAAGAATTTTCAGATTATTTTATCAGTCTTTCTTTAGTTTATAAACAAAGATAATTATCCCAAGATTTCTCCTTTCCTTCCTTCACTCTTTTCTTAACAGCCCTACAATTTTCTGGTAAGACTAGGCCTTTTAGAGCCAACTCACTGTACAGGACATTCTGGTACTCTTTAAACTTTTCCAAATCTTTTAGGTGTTGTGCCAAACTGCTTTCATACAAACAGTGATTTGGCATTACTCTGACTCACAAAAACCAGGAAAGGAGCATAGCAACATTACAATTAATTTTTTTAATCTATTTGTAAGAGACACCTTAAAATAGGATTTTTTTTAAAAAAACAGTAATTTGGCCTTGAAGTAGCCCAATCCTAATGAAGGAATCGTATTTCCACACATCATTACATTCGCTTGGCACCTTCTGAAGATCAAAAAGCACCTTGAGTTCCTGAAAGGCATAGTTATACCTTATTCCCAGCTTGTAGATCACTTCCTTGTATACACAACAAGCTCTCAGGTTGCTCACCTCCACAGCATTTATTCTGCTCCTTGACAGTTAATAGAAGGTAGGCTCAATTAATTATTTTTGCAGATGTTATCTTCATGCACAGAAGAATTTAAGACATAGGAGACAGATTACAAGAGCTTCCAGTCAAGGGCACCTGTATCATAAGAGCTAGCTAGTTCTCATGTTGCTACCCATGTAATTTTCCACCTGATCAAGGGAGTGTATTAGCTCATTAATGAATAAATCCCTACTGGCCTTGTAATGTTACTTTCCTTCTCTCTTTCAGAGGTTATGAATCCCCATCACAGTACTACTTTGAGTTAGGTTAACAGTTTTCTAATAGCTAGATCCTTTTTTGTATCCCAGACTAACCTGGAGAACAGGTCTAAGTAATATGCAAACATGTGCACAGAAAAAAAATCAGTTTCAACCAGACATGAAAAACTTCTGAAAAAAGAAATAAGCAATCATTAGACATGCAAACAGCATTTTTTACTCACAGCAGCATTATCACTAGGACAAAACTACTGTTAGATTATACCCTGATTTCAGAGAGTAACTTAGCCAGCCTTTATCTTAAAATTATTGTTAAATACTGAAATACATCCTATTAATCTTTAAGTACCAAAATTAATGAGGCAAGACAAAGCATGATCCCTTAGGCAGGAACATTTGGGGGGTTTTGGCTAAGGTTGAAGACTAGAGAAGAAAACAGAGGTTAAAGTTGACAAGTAAGTAACCACTCATCTTTGCAACTCTAATAGTACTTTCTCCTGTTTGTTAGGACCAAAGTGAAATCTAAAAATAGGCTTTCTTTGAAAAAAAACCCCACCATACAGGTACATTGGTTTTTAAATAGTTCATAAACTAAGTAATCCCTGGCACCACCACATACCATGTCATAAATTCAGCTTCTACAACTAGGAAGTTTCAAGTCCACCCAAATGTCAGTTCCTCAAAACTGTAGCATGTAGAGTATTCAAATCCAGAAAGCAGTAAAGAAGAACTGAAATCTTAATTCTCTTCTAGAATATGTTGTAACAGAAACCACAAGTACCAAGCTGAGTATGCTCCTTGTGAAATACCTTGTAAGTAACTTAAATAAATTGAGAAAACTATTTTCAATATAACATATTATATTATATATATATATATAACATCAATATATATATTTTTATATATATTATATATATATTATATATATAACAACAATATAACTTGTTCAGCCTGGAGAAGAGAAGGCTGCGGGGAGACCTGATTACGGCCTTTCAGTATCTAAAGGGGGCCTATAGGAAAGATGGGGAAAATCTTTTTAGTAGGGCCAGCTGTGACAGGACAAGGGGTAATGGTTTTAAACTAAACCAGGGTAGGTTTAGACTGGATATAAGGAAGAAATTCTTTACAATGAGGGTGGTAAAACACTGGAACAGGTTGCCCAGAGAGGTGGTGGAGGCCCCATCCCTGGAAACTTTCAAGGACAGGTTGGATGGGGCTCTGAGCAACCTGATCTAGTTAGTGGTGTCCCTGCTCCCTGCAGGGGGGTTGGACTAGATGACCTCTAGGGGTCCCTTCCAACCCAAAACATTCTATGATTCTATGAAAATAACTGTGGTGTTTTCCATTTTCAGCAGTATGCCTTGGATCACTCATATTTCCCTCAAGGACACACAGAGTGTGAAACGGATCTGGCTACAACTATCAGGAGATAATCTAGTAAGACTGTCCCTCCTAGGAGAAAACAAAACAGGTATCCCCACCTAAATAAAAGGGGAAAATGAACGAGAGATCAAACAGTGACCAAAACTGTTATAGACCAAAACCCTATTGTTGTAAACCAAAACCCTATTAAACTGCTGGATATAAGTATATGAGGGTTCTCAACCAGAAGATAAATAGACAAGGGATCCCAAGATATGAGACTGGGAGTCATCCTGTTGTTTTGTCTCTTCACTAGTCTGCAGTCCCTCTATATCCTCCTTAATACCTGATGGGCAAAATGCCAAATCATACTCCTGAATGTTAGCCACATATATCATAGAAGCAGAACATTAGTCAGATATTTCCCAAAGCAGCAAGAATAAATACAATCTATAAGCAGTATTAACACTGTAGATCCTATATTCCTAAAATAAATCTGCCTCAACCACGCTTCAACTTCCAGTGAAACAAGCATGCTCTAAAAGACAAACATTTGCTCTAAAAGACATTCTTTGTGATACCTCAAATACTTCATACCTCTTGAGTTAATTATAAATTGTTTGCTAACTCTAATATAAGATGTCTTATTTAGACACATTTGAACATCACCCTTCAGACAGTCTTTTGATCACAAAGATTCATCCAGTATAACACACTACAGAGTTCAGAGAGTATCGTCAAGTCTTAGCTGATCACTAATTACTTTATCCAGAACATGCATGAGAAGACATGCAGAAAGTGAATAGTCTCTCATTTACTGCAGAAAGTCACACATAACCTGTCTTACAAAGCAGTAAGAGAAAAAGCAGACAACACTTGGATAAAGGGAAAAAAAAAACCAACTGTTTATTTCAGAAAAGAAACTCTTGGACAGACACATGTCCCCTTGTACAGTGTGTTGTCCCTTAGAGTTGCACATTACTCATTCATTTATTCTGTGAAAATAACTGGAGTAATTAATGTAGCCAAAATCTGCTTCAAGGACAGATTTCTAATTCTACTGCTGATTTCAGTTGAATACCATCTTATTCCACAGGAAGCCCTAGTGCAGAAAGTAAGATTACCCATTTAGTGTGGCAAAAGGGAGTCAGGACACTGGAATCTCCCACTTATTAGTTGTGTGAATTCTACATTCTTCTAATTTATATTGATTTCATTTAGTAAATCTATGCATAAAATGAAAAGTTAAGCAGAAAATTTGTATTTCTTTTGAATGCATCATAAGTATTGCAGTTTATTTTCTGTATTTGGATATGATTTGCTACATGGATATATATAGACAGTCTCTACCATGTTCCTCTACAGGATAGAAAACAATTTTATCAAAATTAATTCTATTAACAAAATGTGCCAAAGACTTGCAGATTTGAACTTATTCCTAAAAATATATGATATTTAGGATATAAATTTACAGGTTTTGCTAAATGCATTTTCTTATTACCACAGTTTGTATAGCATTTATATTTTGAAGCAATTTTGTGGAAAACATAAGACCATGCCATCATTATTTAGGAAGTTTGCCTATGGAGAGTCACATAGCCAAGAGCAACAGCATGAATAAGCATGAATTATGCCTCATGCAACTAAAAGAAAATGAAAGTAGGAATTCTTAGATTTATGTGAAAACTACAATACAGCTATGCAGATTTGAAAACTGCCAGCACATACACTGAGCAACTACTCTATAAACATATTTCAGGAAATAAGTATTCAGATACCAGATCATCTGAAGTAAATACATCATTAACAAACTTCTGCTCTCAAACAACCATTTATTTACATGAAAGCTTTGATACACACAGGAACTTGTCTAATGTTTTTTTCCCAAAAAGCATCAGTTTATATTTGCATTTCAAAAAAAAAAGTGTTACTTCATTTTGGAGGAGTATCAAAGGAAATGAAAAAAAAGTGATAAATACAAGCACAGTCTTTACGTTTTCCTTACAAAGTGTTGATTTTCAGCATTTTTTGTAGTAAGGAGTTAGACTGGGTTGCTCTCAAATCACAGTTCTATCACTGAAGCAATGTCCACTTCTCATAGAATCACAGAATCTCAAGGGTTGGAAGGGACCTCGGAAGATCATCTAGTCCAACCCCCCTGCCAAAGCAGGTTCTCCTAGAGCATGTTACACAGGACATCGTCCAGGCGGGCTTTGAATATCTCCAGAGAAGGAGACTCCACAACCCCCCATGGCAGCCTGTTCCAGTGCTCTGTCACCCTCAAAGTCAAGAAGTTTTTCCTCATATTCAACTGAAACCTCTTATATTTCAGTTTGTACCCATTGCCCCTTGTCCTGTCGCTGGGCACCACTGCAGAAACATGAGATATTTCAATTTAAAAAAAAAAAAAAATTCCAAATTCTTCTCTTCATATGCATAAATAGTGGTAGGATTTCCAAATAATTTATAACAAAACCACTTGCCAAGTAGACAAAGTAGGCATGGTGGTGTCGAATTCCAGCAAATGCTTCAGGACTTTGACACATTTTGAATGCCACACTGACATTAACACAGTACGTTACGGATATACACATTTTTTTCAAATATAACTTAGAAATTCCATCACTAGAAACAGTGATAATTTAATACAGAACCACTGATAGAGTACATATGGCATCAAAAAGTTTACAGTATCTCTACAAAAAGCAAAATATATGCATAATTAAGATTAAAGTACTATCTTCACTGTTAGGTACTGTAACAATATCATTTGAGGTACTAAATATTTTATTTACAGCCAGATGCACTACAAGCAACAACCTTTTATTATTCTGTTAGGCTTCCAAGTTTAACCCATTCCCTTCTTTTCCACATATTTTTCTCTTCCTGTCCTCATTAAAAGAAGTGTCATTTAACAGTCCTTTATATTTCATTCCCCTGCTTATGAAAACTGGGTTTGGAAGTTTAACAAGTATTTATTCATAGACACTAAGCTCAGAGTTTTGTGATAAATGGTTTGTCATCCTAACAGTTGCCATTATTCTGGTGACAGTAAAAACTGGGAGCTGTCAATGGAGCTAACACATCTTTGAATAGCTTTTTTTAGCTCATTTTTTTTAAAGAAAAAAAAGTGAAGAGAATCCTTTCTTTTGGTAGAATACATTGGATATCTATAAAACACACTACTCATATTTTTTTAAAGAGGGATCACATTCTTATTTTCTCTGCACTCCAATACAGATGGGAACACAGCTTTTAATTTGTATATTTGGATGTGTGTCAGTGTGATGATTGTTGCGAGAACAGAGCTTGTGATAGGTAATGTGAAATTTATCAAGAAAGAAATTAAAAACTGGTTTAGGTGCCATGCCTCTCTGCCATTACCCATGTCAATGCTCTATTCAACTGTATTTTTAAATAGATATCTTCCTTTTTCATTGCAAACAAATAAAACCTAGCAGAAACCAAGAAGCAAAATACTCAAAAAACCCCAGTAAATATACATTAAATTGATGCAAACTGCTGTAAAGGCACAAATTAAGTTACACATGAAAAACAAAAACAATCTCAAAGTAAATTGCCTTTTCTGCAATTATTGTCATGGAAGAATCACTTCAGTACTTGAAAATACACCCTGCCTAAGGCCTCTTCCTATGCATCTCTTTACTATAGGCTGTCAGAGTAAGAGTGGAGAATATTTGTATCTCTTTAGTGAGTCCAAAGAGCCCAGAATGAATAGTTTCTCAATTTAGTCACATTGGATGCATGCTTAGAATTATATAATGCACTACAAGAAATTGTATGAAAATTCTTCTATTCCACAGATGGACCACAAGAATATTACTTAAAATAATCACAAAAATAACAAGGAAAACCAACATGGAATGCCAGAAAGCAAACCCAGATACCTCAAATAAATTACTTTGATATCAAGAAACAGACACATAAAATTGTATATCGGATTGTAAAATATTTTACAGACAACATCCTGTTCTATTCCAAGAAAGTGACAGAAATTGCAAATACAATATAGACTTCAATTTTTTATTTTTTTCTTCAGTTTCTGGAGATATCATGAAATTGCAGGCTTAGAAAATTCTTACAACACTGCATATTTCAGCAGTCTCAGTTTCTCCAAACCCAGGGTCTTGCCTGTAGTGTTTTGTATTTTTTGTATTTGTGTACTGCTTTATGTAGCACAGCTCTGGTTTTCTTATTACAGAGGTATGAAAGGCAGAGAGCAATCAGTCAAAAACCTCATTCTTTTAGAAGCCCATAGTTAAAGATTTTGAATTGGCTGCCCAGGGAAGTCGTCGAGTCCCCATCCCTGGAGGTATTTAAAAGACTGGTAGATGAGGTGCTTAGGGACATGTTTAGTGGTGGGATGGCAGTGATAGGTTAATGGTTGGACTTGATGATATTAAAGGTCTTTTCCAACATAAACATTTCTAGGATTCTATGATTATTTACTCAAAAAAAATTGTGTGAAGAGTTTATGTTATCATGTACACATTCTTTTAAAATACTGTCATTTAAAAGTAATACAAGAGGACCTGATAATTTCAATCAGTTAAAACTGTGTAAAGTTTCAGCTAATCAAGTAAGTTTTTTAATATCTTTTGTCAAAGTTCAAGTTGTCAAGATAAATATAGACCCTGATACTCACTTTCTGTATTCTTAAGAACCCACTTTTTTGCTTTTCTACCCCTTACCCATAATCGCCCATGACCACCACTGTTCAAAGTGAAAGCTTAATAATATTTAAATCAGCAACAGTAAAAGCATTCCAATGACTTATCATGGGCACGACACAGCAGGACTCACAAAAAGGGGTAGAACATAAAGAGGAAATTCTCAATTCCTTCTTTATGAAAGTCAAGCCTGCATGTTGTTTTCATATTATTCCCCAGTCTACTATTATTTGTCAGAGTCCTGTTTTCATCCCAACTTTATCCATTATTTGGCCAATTTTAACGGTAATACTGCCTTTATATTCATATCCCCTTTACGGAACCTACTGCTGGTCTTTCTTGGGTAGCAAACTTAGACTAATCAAAGCCAGGGGAAAAGTTGAGGAAAGGAGGTGTTCCTTGGAAGCACAGATATTTCTTATGCCTGCAGCTGAAACAACAAATGTTGGCCCAAATGGCTGCTCCAGCTTCATTAAGTTAATCAGGTAGATGCTTAACAGAAAATTTTTTGAACCCTTAGAAGCAAGAAGAATATTAGCAGAGGGAGAAGAGTATAACCACAGCTTCATGCAGTATCAATGAACTAAAGACACCATCATGTCACATGCGGACACTCGTCAACTCCTTCAGGTCCTCAGAGGAATACAAAACTTAGGGAGTAAGGAAAAGAAAGGAGAATTTTATTCTCAAAATTATTTTTCTAATCATCACAAAAATTAAGAGAGCAGTGCAGTTACCAGACTCTGAGAGGAAGAAAATTAAATATCTTACTGGAAGTAGGTAACTGTACATAGGTTAATACTAAATGGAAAGGGAGCTGAACCCAGGAGACATCACAGCATATTTCCTGGTACAAAATTATTTGTCATCAGGCAAGTAATTTTTTTCCCCATCCAAACAACCTTCTCCATTATTTTGTAGGATTGCTTTCAAAGCAATTTGGAAATTGACATTCAAGTCAAAAAAGATTTAAAAAAACTTCATGTTTTTAACATAGATGAATGTGCAGTGGCTTGCAAACCACCTCTCAGTAAAATATCTGACTTCTTACAAGGTAGGATCATGATTTTATTAAAAATGTGGAACACATGAGGTTATTGCCTTATGCAACTTTGCATAAGAAAATTTAACTGCAGGTCATTTATCATGCTGCAAGAGTTGTAGATGCTCTTATCAATCCAGAGAAGATTTATATCTTTCATTTCAATGGCAAGGGAAAAAGGGTTACTCAAAAAACAACCCAAAAGTGGCTAATAGGGCTTTGCTTTATGGACAGGGAGAGTACAAGTGATCTATAATGAAATCAGTTAGTTTACTGAAATGTCACATACTGATGCAATAGGGTTTCTTACTAAAGGTTTAATTTTTTCACCTACTATGAAAATTCAAGGAACATAACTCCCTGCTACTGTGTTCCAACTGCATGATCAGTCACCAAGCCATGCATTTACCATCTGTTTTCTTTGCTGGTTAGGGTTAATACTGTAGGTTAGACTCTGTCAGTTCATACTGAAGCTTATTTTCTAAGTTGCATAGTAAAGTTGCATATCAGCCTAGAAGCCCATTTTAAGCATATACTCTACTTCTCACAGCTTATCATCTTGATAATAGCATAACAACGGAAGCACTTTAATTGGGAGCATATAACAGAGACATTTCATGTCCAAACTACTGTTATCACTTCATATAAAAATATATTTGTTAATTTTGTTGACTATGCTAGTTTGCTTTCATTCTTTTTTTTTTCTTCCCCCTTTATCACAGTATAGAGGATGGTGTATTTGCAATGTGGAATAGGCTTTTCTTCGCACAGCAAAACAAATACCACATTCTGTCAACACTTCCCAGACTTTCTACATTTCCATACCACTGCCTATTTTTTCATTATCTTTTTTTCCTCTCCACCACAGCACCAGTACTGAAGCAGTTTCTGTTCCTTCAAGGGTGTGTTTACTTTAAAGCCTAATGAGAGATGAAAGAATGATCCTCCTCCACCAGATTACGTTACACTCTTAGCTGTTAAGAGTTTCACTGCTCTTCTTGTGGGAAGTTGTGCATAGAACCCCACACACACACACTGCACAGTGATTATAGTGTTGATCCTAACTGTGTGTTAGTAACTGCTTAAAAATGAAGTAAGAATACAGATTCAAGAATTAAATAATAATTCAACATATATAATTTCACAGGGAATAAAAATTCCCTAGCAAAATGGTTAAAGGAGACTTAATATTTCATCTGAACATTACAGGTTTTCTCCAGATTGTGATTAAAACAAAACACACACTAATTCTGCTATTCATTGGTTACCAGTTTTGGTACTGGGATAATTCTCTCTCCTGATATCTTGTTAAACCCAGATCCTCAGAAAAATGCTAGGAAAGGTTAATTTCAAATCACTGTTACATTAAAGGGTGAAGTAGAATTTGCAAAATCTCGCACTGAAAGGTAAACTGAGCTATGAGGGGGACCACCTGCCTTTATGATAGGCACAGAAAGTCAAGCATATGCAATGATTGCATTAAGCACTGTCTACACACACTTGTTGCATCTAGAAATCCAATGTGTGAAGATAAATTCACCAATAAACATACTTGTATGTACAAATCATCTATATTTGTCAGATTGTCCTATACAATTTTTTTGGGATAGAAATTATTAATGACAAAAGAAGCATTAGAAACACCTCAACAAGTGTGGCAATGGAAAAGTGTGGCACCATTCTGTTCTCAAGTAACAAAAAATCTCTCAGGTTTTCAAATACGTCTTTGATAACAGAAGCATGACAGGAAAGTACTGTCTAATTCAATTAAATCCTGGGCAACTCATAAAATGTCTTTTCAAGAGCCTGAGATAATTGCTAAGTCTATGTACATGAAAAAATGCACAATGTGTAAGTTTAAATGGGCATTTCAGTTTATATGTTGCATAATCTTAAGAACGGCAAAAGTTTCACATCATTATATCTACAATTAGTGATATGCATTTAGTCAAGAGGCTTTGTAGCAATCAAAGAGAACCAAAATAAGCAAAAGAATATGTTATTATTGTAAGCAATGGAGATGGCTAGAAAATAACTGTGTTTCTATCTGTATGTCAAGTACCGCATTTTAAAAAAGAAAGTGACGAGAACATTTCTTTTCTCTACTATTCTTTTCACCCCAAATAATTGAAGTGAAATTTTCCTCACTCCCCATAATGGAGAAATGCTATTTTGACCATTTTCTGGTGTCAGAAACTAAAGCATGGCTTATTAGAAGAAGTCTTTAAATATACCAATGCAGATATATACATTTACAGTGTCTTGTTATCTAAAGATAGCTAATTGTTATCTAATGTTATCTAAATTTTCCTAGCTTCACACACCTTTAAGATGTGGCCAACTACCTTGCTTCCTTTCATACAAGAGCGAACCCATTAAACAAAACACTCTTTTGTAACAAAACAGGTTTAAAGAATAGAACCAGAGTTATAATATTCACAAAGCATACACCAAGAAAAGCCATAAGGATTAAGAGAGGAATTTGAATCCAATTAATAGTATTGTTGATAGAAAAAGCTGCATGTGTTGGCTCAGTTATGCTTAAAGCAAAAAACAAGAACAAATATCTTTTTTTGAAGTTCAGTTGCCAAAAAAGAAAAATAAAGTAATAACTAACTGGAATTACTCTGGTTAAAAGCCACATGAAAGAGAACCACATCAATTAGCTAAGAAACTGGACATATGAGAGATGAAGGTGATCTGATATTCTGTGTCTATTCAAAGTCTATTGTTTAAACATTAATCCTAGTGTTTATTTACACCCTTAAAAGCACATAATAAAGTGTTTTGCTTTTTTCTCTAATTCAGCATATAGATCAGGGGGGAGTTGACAAATTCTAAAAGTTTATTTGAAAATTACTCTAACAAGACATACCAAACCATGTTTAGAACTGCTAGGGTTGAAATTATCAGAGGTAAATAAAACATAGTTGAGTAAATTTCTTCCTCATTACTCATGCTATAGCTGTAGTTCAGCAAATACTTTTCCTCTCTATTCAACCCTAGCTTAATCACCAATGTAGATGATGGTTTTGATGCCAGCACTACCCTTGCAATTTCCTACCACTTCATCAGAAGCTGTGAAGCCTCAGAGCTGGATCCATAAGCACAAAAGTAAATAATTAACCAATTTCCAATTAAGCTTATTGAATCAAGAGAAAATGTAATTTACTGCAGAAAGAAACCTATACCTTCTCTGATTTCACATTATATCCAATGGCCTACATTTACAACTAGAAGTCACTTTTTTGTAGCATAAATTCAGCATCCTTTATTTTCCCATCTTGATAGTAGCAAAGGAGTTACAAAGCTGGCAAGAGAGAAATAGATGTACTAACTTTCAAAACCACATGATTTTAAAGAAGTTTATGTTAAGACCCAGAAAATAATTTTAATTCACATTATTTAGGTTTCATTTAGATAAACTTCAGCACATTTCATTAGCTTTGTCCTTCTGTTTTGATTTCTAAAAGAGTCTATGGTTCTTCAGTCCTGCAACATGAGCATGAATGGAAGTAATGACATTAAATTCAGGTCTTTAGTAGTCTTTCAACAGATTTCATATATTTTTCCCTAAGTTTTCAATTTTAGCTAAAGCCATGTCTATTGGCAAACAAATCTTACCTCCCTTTAATGAAAAAAAGACTATTAATAGTAGTTAATATTTACAACAACTACAGTATTCCAATTAACGTCAAAAGAATGACATGGAAGCCAATAGAGGACAGGAAAAAATATTTTATTATCAGTAATCTTTAGCAAGTTCTGAATACTCTAAAATAACTTTTCACTTTTTTGTGTCTTTTAAACAAGACAGAATAAAATAAAAAATAAAATTAAGAAGATTTTGACTGAAGAAAGGCATCTCTTGCAAGTAGAGACCTCCCAAAAAGAGGGAAAATATTATTTTCTTTTCAAAAATTCTGCAAGCAGAAATAAGTAGTTACATGTTCAATCTTGTCTGAGTAGCAATTTGTCTAAATTGATTATAATTGTTAATAAAACATCATAAAGATACACCAATTAATTTAATCAAGGATTTGGAATATAATGTTTTAAGCAGAAGAAATTAGCACTCAAAAGCCCACTTTCAAGAGAAAGAAACCAACAATATTTTACCCCTAACCCCATGGCAATTGGTGGCAAAATGTATACTGATTTTAAAATATACAATGATGATCAGGATCATATCATCATATTCAGCATAAAATGAACAATTACAAAATTACAGGAACAGAACCATGCAGAATGTATAGAACCGTAATCCCTGTACCTATTTATTATCATCACTGTTCTCAATCTTTAGTAAGCCTATGAAGTGTGCTGAAAAGGACATTAAATAAGGACATATTTACAAAACACACCAGACAATCATTCTTGTTGGACATAAAGCAACCTCATAAATTCCCCTGAGAGAGTCAGTAATGATAGTTCATTGACAACTGGTGACGTTAGGTGTCATGGAAAAGCAGTAAAATATCAATTGATGGTCTCCTGGAAACCCTGACTTCCCTGTAAAATCTTATTTGTCACTATGGACGATGTAATCAAGTTCTTTATATATATGCTACTTATTATTTAAGGAGCAAAAGTTTCTTTTGTTATAAAAATACTTTCTTTGTTATTAGCTTTCTGGACTAACTTGGTATCATTCAGATACTATATCAAACTGCATGCACTGCAAATTTTTACTGTCAGAAGACAAAAAATTACAATCTGAAAGTTAGAGCAAAAATTCTCCTGGAAAGCACAAATTCAGAAGTATATTTATTCCTGTATTGCTACATATCTGGAATGCTTGTCACTATAATTATATAAGACTCACGTTATTAAGGAAGTATCACTCTTAAACAGTTGCTTAAAAACCCTTAGTGTATGACTGTCTTGCCAATTACCGGTTTCTGTCAGCTCAAATCTTGTGGTAGCTTTGTAGGTTTCCTTCCCTTTAATTCAGGGTTGTTTCTTCTGGCACTAAACAATGTTTTCCCTACCTACCGTCTTGTCCACCTGTGACACCAAGACTGAAAGTAACTCTGTCTCTACAGAGACAGTGAGCAAAGCCACTAAACCACAATGTTGGAGCCCCCAGGTGAATTCATTGCAAACACAAACCTTTCTTTCTTCTTCTGAATGGATATAAAGTACTCCATAAAGCACAACACAGAACACCAATCAGCTGGGTAACCGAATGGACAAGTTAGTGATAGCAGTTTCTAAATCTTGGATGGAGAAGCATCAAGATATTTCCTTCTTCTGTCACAGCTGGCAACACAACTAGGGTTTTCATTGAAACAGGTATTTCCTTGTCCGTGTTCATGCTCTTTGGTTACACAAGACATATTAGAACACACATGCAAAGTGTAGCTACCTAATTTGCCACATATGGCAGACAACAGGCAACAATTACACAATTCCACTAATATAAGCTAATACTATTTAGAAGTAAGACCTTAAAGTTTATGTTTCCGGAAGTTTAAGAGTCTACATAAGTTACTCTGTATCATGGTAAGTAATGCTCAAAGTGAAGTAGTGGATTCATGTGAGCAATAGTATGGATGCCCATCTTCCACTGCTGTTAATAGGCACTCTTGCCAGTGAGGGTGTTAGAGCTAAAGTATGAGTGGAAATTCAGAAGTTTTTCTTTTCAGAAGCAGTTCCAGAGTGCCTGCAGGATTTTTAGAAGAATAGGTGGCTTTTACCACATGTCTGCAGGTGTTTAAATGCAACATTCCTACCACTCCCATCTTACAGGAAGAAAGTTGGGGTACAGTAATTTTGGAAAACATGCTGTTAGAAGAACTAATACAAGTGAGTTTACAGAAGTGATTTCTGAAGATTTATATCCTTTGTCACTTACAGTCTTACCTCTGTTCATTGATACAAACCTATTTCTCTTACCCTCTGATATTTCTCAGATACAAATAAGTTCAGGCAAAACACTTAAGGACCTTGTACAAAAAAAAAAAGAATGGAAATAGAGAAAGCCTTTTAATACGTTATCTTTTAGAAACATTTATATTACTTAAAATAGAAAGTTTTACTGGTTAATAACTAAGGACAAAATAAGAGGAACTGCACATGAGAACTACTTCTCACCATTATGGCATTAATTTCAAAAGAATAGCTTTATTTGTTATAAAAAAACCCCAACTTTAAATTGTTAAACTACCAGCAGAAACTTTTTTTCTTTAAATCTGTTTCTTTTCACACCTCTGATTTTTCATTACTTACCCATACTCTTTTATGTTGTTTTGCCCATTTGCTTGCTGAAACAGATGTGAGTTAATATCTGGTTTAAGAACAAGTAGGGTAGTTAACATTACAATCTTCTATTTTCAACACATTCTATTTCTCCAGCAGCACACCTACTAACAGTTATTCTGACAGGATCATGTTCTAGATGTTTCCAAATCCCTGTAAGTTTCTTTAACACTGACATATATTAACTGAGCTCTCAAACAGGAAAATCATGTGAAATGTAGCATAAGAGCAAACAACCAAAAGTTTACAGTTAAATAAAAAACATGAATCTATTTCCTTATAAGTCTCTAATGTACTTCAAGTCACCCACCTCTTTTGTCAAAGATTTTATTGGAGCACCTAGCAAGAACCTAGTGCTAGAGTCTTGCTCCAAGTTAATTCTTTCTGCAGCTGTATAAAAAAATGTTTCAATAAGTTATCCAACTTGAGATTAGTGCACGCATGCTATGCAGCTTCTTTGCACTGTATCACAAGGTAGCTACTCAACTGAACAATCTTTTATTGCCTTGTCCAAGCTTGTCTTTGTTACTTTTCTAAAGCTGTTAACTTCTAATTATGTTTCACACAATTGACAGAAAAATGAGACTTGTATTTAAGGAGCTCAAGTAATGCCATTTTTACAAGCTCAGCCATATTTCAAGTCAGTAAAGCTAAACATTAGTAATGGGATGCATAATGCATGTTAACCCTTCTTCCAGTACTTTCACACATAAGCCAAGACCAGTTAAAGACACAACTCTACATTAACCGTCTTTTGGCTTCAGACCCAGGTGAGAAATTCTTCCTTTCTAGTCAGTACCTTATTGCAACAAATCAACTCTTTCTCATTTAAATATAGGTATACCTGCAAGTGGAACAAACAACTCAAAAAACAGCTTCAAAGAAAACTAGCCAGAGTATAAATCTCTTCAAGGTCCTTTTAGAGCATATTTGAAATACTTGGACTAATACAGCTGAAGAAGCAAAAATCTTTCAAAGGAAACAAGTTACTCCTGCCCCCTCAGCTGGAACCATCAAGTTCACAGAGAGTCAAAATACGAAATTTAACTAACTCTCTTACCTAAGAAGAGAAAAGTGAAGTTCAAAAGTTAAGGCTAGAACATATAATAGCACAGAAACTATATATAAATGACGAAGGAGGTCGCCCATTTGAAAATATTTGCTTCAATACCTATCTACTCAGTTTGTCACAGTTATTGTGTGCTTAACTACTCTTTTAAATTGCCCTATGTGTTTTGTTCTAGTCACAAGAAGTCGAGATGTCCTCATTTAAAATACATGTACTGCCTCAGAGGTTTTCAGAAAACTGTTTTCACTGGGTGCTTAACTGCTACATAGTCAAAGTTTAAAGGAAAAGAAATCTCTTTAGACAAAAGGATATAGTCCACACCATATTCTGTACTGTCACCATATTCAAAGATTTCCAAACTGGGTTGTCATGCAATTATTTTTAGATGTAAACTAAGGCAAACAGCGGAATAAAAGTTCTCATGATTTCTCCTAATTTGAAGAGCTCTAGTCCAAGGTGTTTGTTTCTTTACCTGGTTCTTAAGATCAGACTCATTCCACTATTATGCTACAGAATACCATAATTGATATTTGTTTGTCAGTATCATTTAAAAATAATAATAGACTTGATTAATTCATAACATTTTATATTTGTTGATATATCTGATTCTTACAGCATTTTGCTTATAGTTATACCATTCAGTGCTACCCGAGTAGCAGCTGTGTGAACACCCCAGGAATTATAGAGAACATAGTAACATTGAGTGTAAGCATAAAAACAAACATTGGCCCACAATCAGGGCCAGAGAGGAAGGAAAGGCAAGAAGGAAAGTTCTTATTTGCAGTAGGTAAAATTCTCAAACAACAAATTATAAGACCTTCAAATGAATTTAACAAGGAATTTAAAATAATTGCACATTTTCAGATAAAGACTCTACAGAATGCACAGAGAAGAAAACCACATTTCAGCATCAAATGTTACCTAAAAGAAATGTATAATTTGGGGTAATGAAAGCAAAATGAGAGTACTGAAAGAATACATGCTCTTTTCATAATTCTAGTATGTGAATTACCAAATAATTAAATATTCTAATTTTTTTAATCTATTTGCTTAGAGTTCAGGTCAGTTTTAGAAAACTTAACAGATACTTCAACGATCTGCTACTTACACATTTGACTCAGAAAAAATTGGAGTAGACATGCCTTCTTTGAAGCCAAGATTAATTCACATGCATACTGACATATAGCTTGAAACACATGCATCATCTTGATGACTTCTCAATTTCTGCTTCCATCCCCAAGAAGGAGGGGGAGAGGGTGGAGCTCAGACACATCCTGCCTGCAGTCCAGTACAATGCCCAGACAGCTTTTGTGGCAGAATTGAGGATGCAGCCCAGTGACAGCCATCTCATTCTATCCCCTCCCCACGGTGGGCTCAATCCTCAGTCTCTACCCCTGTGAACAAACTCTCTTCACCTTCATTCTGCCATCACCATGCTCATCTGACCCTACAGGGAAGTTAGCTAAGGGGCTAAACTAGAAGAAAACTAACCCCATCGAAACCACTGATACATTCAGTGCTGGTTAGCTTCTTGAAATGTCTTGATTGAGCACCACTGGCTGCATAAGGAAAGCATTAGGAAAGTGTAGCTCCGTTCAGGAGCAGACAGCCCTTGCTTTAGTTGGCATATGAACCTGTTCCCTGAGCAAGACTGTTGCTTACGAGATTGCAACCTATGTGGGATCAATTAAGGAGTTTTGCACTTTGTAAGTCAACTTATAAAGCCCATGCTTCGTTGAAGTACAAGAAGGTCCTGAAAATATCCAGACATGGGTATCTTAGGATGGATTGTAACTGAAATTCCTTCCTCCTAACCTTTCTTTAACATGTAATATTAATCTTCTGCAATGTGTTTTTAAGTCAAAAAATGAAAACACACAATGGAGAGAAATTATCTCTAGTTCAAATCTTTTAGGTGATTTCATAAGCAAACCTGTTACTCACAAAGACATTACAGTATCACCTAATTTCTTGTGTTTAATATGTGCATCCTTGACAAGAAGGGCGCTATTTCAAGGTGAACTACACCAGTATAAAGAAGAAAAATGGTATAAACACTGCTGCTCTCCCCCCTGCCCCTGCAATAATAATACTAAATAGTATTACTAAATCACTAATATAAATAACTAAATAACCAATAACAGTAATACTAAATAACAGGTTTATGTATTTCTGTATTTATTTCTGTACCTTACTTCAGTTCTATTGTATTAGTTGAGTTGCCTTGTTGCATTTAGAGACTGTATTTAGTCTATTTCTGAAAGCAGTGGTGTCTTAAATAGAGCAAAAGGAAGATAACTTCCATGTGAGCTTATTTAGAAGTTCAATTACAGTTTCAAAACTCCGTCGTCTTAAGTTGGACCATCTCAAACAAATAAGGTAAAAAATAAGAAAAAGGAGACAACAGCAGTTTCCCCCCGTTTTTTTCCTCGCTTTTATTAAAAATGAACATATTAGAAAAAAAAATCTTTTTTTGAGAATTAATGTCAGGTCAAAAATTTAAATTTTGATTTTAAGAGAGCCCAAGAAAGCCTGTTTCATGTAATAATAGGATTAAAGATAGGATATTCACAGTACTCTGCTATTAACATCCAACAACAGATTACACACATTTATAACACAAATTCTAATAAAATTAAAATAATCTGTGAGAGTTTTTACCCTACACAACTGCAGACTTCATATTAGAATGAACTTGAATAAGGTTCATCAGGTTGAAAATATTTAGGTATGCTTTCTGCAGAAAAAATTTCTGTCAAGGGAGAAAAATTACAAAACCCAGATGCACAAACGCACAAAACCAAAGGAGAAATCCACATAATTGCCAGTTATGTCTCCCACCAGTTTCAAGTCACTGCTGATCATGAAAATGACAGCAAATATCACAGTGAATGGCAGTACTATGGTAATGATGAGAGGTAAAGCAATCTGCTAAGGGAAGCTTTCTCCCAAAAGTGCTAATTTTACGTTTTGTTTTTTATGTGAACTGGCATCCAAATACACACACTTCTCTTCCCGTGTGTTTTGCATTGCATAAAAGAAGAGGGGGAAAAAAAATCCCCACATGAGAAACACAGGATTGAAGGAGAAGTACAGCCTTCTGCCATGAAATTTGAAGTGTAACACTGCACAAAGCAAGTGGCAGGAATGATTTTATATGCAGATTTGATGTTCCTCTGGAGTCTCTACTACTTTTCCCCCATTAATCCCTCTCAACAATATGCTAATGAACCCAGGGTCACTGGTTTTGTAAAGCATCATTTAAACTGCTTTAAGGAGCTCAACATAGAAAATGCATAAAGTTTTTTCTGTCCCATCTATATCTTTACAATGTTTATTATATTTCTTACATATTGCTTAAATTGGATTGTACGTGTCAGTCAAAATGAAGAGATCATTTGTTTTAAATGATGTCAAATGTACTTTAGACAGCATAACATAAATCATTCACAGAAATAAGTGGTTGGTAGAAACTAATACAAATAATAAAGTTGTATCTGTCAGCAGAAAAATGTAACCCCATCTCATCCCCTCATCATCACAATGGGAGGGGGAGAGGAGGGAATAAGCCATTATACAATAAATTACTCAAGATAGTCAGGACCAGAAAGAGATACAGCAAGAACACACAGAAGAAGCAGCTGAGTAGTTCAGGCACTTAACTGGTAGCAAGGGAGTTCTGAATTATCTGCTCCCAAAACTATTTCTAAGCTTGTTTGCTCCTGAAATTAGTATAATGAGAGTTTAAATTAGGATATAAACAATCCTGAGAGCAGTTACTAGAACAAATAGACTCTCCATCCTGCCCAAATGTCATTATTACCAGGGTAGAAAGTCAAGGAGAAACCACATGGGTCTTAAATCACTGGCAATTTCTGTGCAGTGGCACAATACAGAGCACTGAAGTTTACCTTCATTCAACCTGAGCCCACATTTTAACGGTTAGTACATTTTCAAGCTTAAGGGGAATGCTAAACACACAACCTGGCTTTACCCAGGGGGGCTATCCAGGTTGATGTTTTAGATCTGCCACTAGATCCTTCATATGCATATATAAAATGAGACCAAGGCCCTGCTTGTTTCCTTGGAACAACAGGAGTTATGGACTTGGAGAGGAGATCCATGCTTAGAATTGCACAGAAATGAAAACACCATCCAGAAATCCTTAGTCAGGGACCCATAGATGAAACTTACAGTGAAATTTTGCTCACCAGCTTAGCAGTCAATCTTCACGCAACTCTTGCCTCAGCTTGTTCCAAGATTGGGTATGGGAAGGTGTTATGCCTTTGGAGCAAAATATGTAAATGTTGGTATCTGTACTTCTAAATTTGAAAGTTTTCAAGTTCAAAGTCTAGGCCATATTGCTTAGGGTTTTGTTTTGGTTTTTTCTTCTTGTGAAAAAAATGCTTAGAATCAACCCTTGTATATAAAAAAATACTTTTTCCTGTGGCTGTATCTTACCTACTCTAGCAGAGCCAGCTTCTTCAATATTCTTTTCATGAGAGGTGTTTATTTTTTTACATCTCAATGTAAGCCTGTTTCTTGCACAGTTGCTGCTAATTGCTGTCCCCCTCTTTCACTGAGAAGGGGTGTTCAAGTGTTCTCCAAACCTCCTTAGAGGTACAGCCACTATCCTTCAAAGACAAAAAACCTGCATTTCCATTACAGACAAGACATATGCTCCTGCTATGCTAATAGCCTCTCCTACTGTATTTCAGAGTATACCAGCATGTTCCTAACTAGAGTAACATCAAAGGATAATGTTAACATCTACAGAATGCCTCATCAGAGCCTGACATAGCAGATCTCTTCTTGTCCCTATGAGATTTTAAGAAAGCTTTCCAAAAAGAAGGAACACTGAAGCCCAACAGCTTGCATACTCAGTGGCTGCCCTCACTTAAAATAAGATAGTCTATTTATTCATTCAGCCCCAAACAAAAGAAGAAAACAGACCAAGCCTCTCTTCTTTCCTGACCCCCACCCCCATAACACTCTATTAAGCTTTCTTGCCATTTCTTACCTTCGCTGCCTGTACTTTGTTACAATCTTCTCCCTGCTGTACTCACACCAGCTTGCTCCTGTGAAATGTCACTAGCTGTTGCCCATAAGGCACCTGTCCACAGGCAGTTAATTGCTTCTCGTTATCTGCTGAGTCTGTGCAAAGGGAGGGGTTAGGGTGCCAGGTACCCTGACAGCTAACTGCCAGGTGGGTGCTGTATTATTGGGGGGGGGCTTGTTTTTTTTGCTGTTTTCTCAATGCTCATAATGATGCAGATGACAAATGCTGCAAGCCCTTAGCTGTATGTGCAGCTACATTTGGTGCTACGTAACTGTTGCTAGATTCGAATACTTCTTCACCTACATATCAGTGTAGCACAATAGCCTCAAGCTGCTAAAACAGAGGTCACAGAAAACTAATGTACCATTAATGGCTTTATAATATTTTTAGGGCATAATCCTCAGCACAATAAAGGGGACAACAGCAAAGAAAGAAGCTCAGAGAAAAGATTTCAATATAAAGAGGAGAATAATGATGGTAATACGACTAACAGTACTAGAAATCTGGAAAGAGTGAAGGAAACCATTGAAAACATAAAGATAAAAGGTTTGGAAAGTAATTATTTTAAACTTCAAAATATATTGCAATCTGAATAGTCTGATTACCACTGATTTATTATATAGTTGAATTCACAGTAGATACATAATTTTATAGAGTCCTGTATCTTCTCATTAATGAATTACTAATATTATTTAGATGATAATTAAGGGAATGTTTGCCTAGCAGCCCAATAAATGGTCTAAAGCATGCTGTACATACTTTTTCCTGTACTTTGTAGTCAGTAGCATTGACCCTCATGAACTGTATTAAAAATATATTTACCAAAAACATCTGCATGTGTAAACAAGATTTAATAAATCATATTTGTGATAGCTATAATTACAATATTACATCTTTAATTCCAACACTTTTTCTACATATTATATGTATGTGGTAAGTTGTATGCAATAAAGTTTTTTTCCAGCTTCTTCCATTAGTCTGTCACCCTAGTCTGAAGAGTGCTATGTTAAATGATAAAACAGCTGTTTTTCTTCAACCTCACTGCTGTCTTTGGGTAGCTTTTATGGTAATAAAAGCTACAAGAAATATCTGAATTTCTAAACATAATAGCAGAATAAGCCACAATGACACATTTTTTTTAAATAAGTACTTGGTTGTATGTGCTTTCTTTTTCTTTTCTTTTGAGTTTTAGACTGGTTGTTTGTGACAGCAAACATGCATTGACTCTGTTCACTTTGCAGCATAAATATTGGTGGTACTACCTTCTGTTGGAAGCTAATTAATTCTGTTTCAAAATTACTTTCACCAATTTCAGGGCACTCACAGATTGAAAGGAAGCTTTGGACTGAGAATGGTATGAAGAAAAGTAGTGGGCAAGAGCATTTTATCCATGTTGTTCAGAGAGGACAATAACGCCTCTGTAAAATTTCTAAAACAACTTCATGTTATCTCAATACTGAATAAGTAAACTGAGCAGATCCAAATCTGAGAAAGATATGCTTCCATATGGAGTAGATGAATTTGGAAATCAGTCAGGTAAGTGAAGAAATCTTACAACTTTCATCTTCTTGTACCTCTTATTTTGCCATTTGTAGCTAATGTTTCAAATCATAGACATGGTTCATGATTGAGTCATACCACATATGAAATAAAAAGGGAAAAAGAGAAAAGATTTAACATCTAGACTTTTCTCTCCTTGAGAATTCACATCATGATTTTTTTGTCCTTTTCCTTCATCAGTTTTAAGATGCTTCTATTGATAAGGGGCAGTTAACACTAAACAATGCAATGAATCTACTTGTGGTTTAACCTGTCAGGCAGCTGAACACCACACAGCCACTCGCTCACTGCCTCCCTTCCTCAGTGGGACAGGGCAGAGAATCAGAAAGAAAAAAAAAAAAGTGAAAACGTGTTTCATAAAACAGTAGAGGGGGAAAAAAAGTACTACTACTACTAATAGAATATACAGCATATACAAACCAAGTGATGTTCAATGCAATTGCTCACCTCCTGCTGATCGATGCCCATCCCAATCCAAGCAGCAAGCGCTCTCTTTGGCTAACTCTCCCCAAGCATGATGTCATAAGGTCTGGAATAGCACTTTGGCCAGTTGGGGTCAGCTGTCCTGGCTGTGCCCCCTCCCAGCTTCTTGTGCACTTGGCAGAGCAGGGGAAACCGAAAAGTCCTTGACTGGTGTAAGCACTGCTCAGCAAAACCTAAAGCATCAGTGTGTTATCAACATTCTTCTAGTACTAAATCCAAAACACAGCACTATGCCAGCTACTGGGAAGAAAATTAACTTTATCCCACCTGAAATCAGGACACTAGTGAAGCTCTAAACTCACGTACAAACATTTTTGGTGCAAAAAATAGACACATTACCTTCTTCTCACTGTCCTTCCTGATAGTGAATGGTAGTATTCCCTTTGTTTTTATTTCCAGTCTCAGAATTCAAGCCTTAAAGGCATCTCTACATTTGCCCTTCAGATTTTCTTAACTATTCACCCTTTCTTTTATCTGATAAATACAGAATCCTCTGTTTTGTCTCAGGAAAAGAAACAAAGAAGATGGATATCACTTATATTTTTTTAAAGACTTCATCCCCGAGAAAGCAGACAGTAGTGCCTTTCAGGTAGGGTTTTTGGTAAACAAGGATGAAAAATGAAACAAAATTATCTACCAAAAGAATTATGATAATTCCTTTCTTCCCATGTTAGTACGAGAATTTTGGATAGTGCATTTGATGAAGCAGAAGTGCAAGAGACCATTTTGCCTGTAGTCCTCAACCATCCTGATAAGAGTGAATCAAAAAATCAAGCTGCAGTGTCTTATACATATGCGTATATAGTCAATAGGTGGAAAACTTAATTTCCAAGGTCCTTAAATTAATAAAGATTTAATATTTTGTTATCCATTTTCTTATGTAGCTTTTGGAACTATGTTGCCAAGTTTGAATGATAACACAATAAATTGTAGGTCTTATCCAGAGGGTGATTCACAAACCTTGCCCTTGGGAATAGCAAAGAATGGAAGGAGATTCCTGCCAGTTTGGGGAATTTATCTGGATATAGTTTGTATTGGTGTACATGGCATTTCTACAGATTTTCAGATTTATAAGTACAGCTTTTAGCAATTGGGATGCAGTAGAAATTTCAATGTGGAAGACCCCCTTATTATTGGCTGCTTGCCAGGTAAGCGTAACATTACTTGCTAGCTTCCTGGCTGCTTCCACTGTAGTAAATCCACTGGCTGTGAAGGCTGAGAGGTTGCCTAAATTATGGTTTCTGGAAACTACTTGAAGACCTACTTCTGGAAGCTACTCCTATGAACAGCAGAAGCTATCCAATAAGAAGTGATATGCTGGTCTGAAATCTGGAATTTTTCCCCAGTATTTCCAGTTCAAATGAGGAATTGATTCTGCATCACACTTGACAATGTTTTTGGAGCAGTGAGAATGAGACAGTTGGTTCCACTATTGTCACCAGCAGTATCAGACTGAGCCAGCAGATTACAAAATATACAAAGCTTACAAGGAGAACTAGAAATTCTCTTTGGATAGTCTTGGTTTCAAGCCAAATCAGAAAGGAAAAGGGTGTACCTCACTGTTATAATATTCCTTAGACATTTGGTGTTGACCAGTGTCTGAAACAGGATGCCAACTAGCTGGACCCTGCTCATCTTCTTTCAAGTCATGATTTGGTTGGCTAAGATATATATTTCTCTCTGCTGCATGCACCAGGCCATTTTTAGAAACAGAAAATCTGAATAATAATCTTTTTTAGAAATGACAGAATGTAAACCAGCAGTAATGGTAAGAAGCTCTTTGAGTCAATTTACTTTGAATTTCAATGAGATTTGTATTCATTCTTTTACATTAGCAGTGGAACCTGAGCTTCCACTTAGGTTGGAGCCTAATATAAATCTAATTTCTGTTCTCCAGAATTTCTGTTCACATAATTTTCCTTACTAAATTTTTTAATGTGTTTTCCTCCTGCAGAAAGCATTCTGCAAAGCGTTCAGTCAACAAATTGAATATCGGACTCACAAAAGAGCTGAGAAGAGACTGGAGGATCTGAACATGGTCACTCGAGTGGAAGCGTATATACTACAGTGACAGGAATGCCATGGCATGATTTGGAGTTAACTGATGTCACAAGCACATCCTTTCTGTCACTCAATGCCAGCTGCCTGACTTCCTAATTATATATTTATGGAAAATTTGCTTTGAAATTTTGTTTTAGAGCTGAGAGAAAATATAGAAAGTAAGTCACGTCGATCTTATGCACCTCACTTAATTCTTGACTTGTCTTTTGTGATGCTGTTTAGGCAGTTGGCATGCTTCGCTGCCAGAGAGGAATGTATTTCCAAAACTAGGAGATTCAGCAACTGACAACAGTCGGTTCACGAAAAGGAAGCTGAAATAGAAAATGAAGTTATAAGCTGTGCATAAGGGCAGAGTTATTCATGGTCAATGACAACAATGACTGTTTATCAGAAAACTAGGTCTGGTATTAGTCAGAGGAAATTAGAAGACAAGATTCAGAGATGTGTCATGTGTATGTGACTGGGCTGTAAATGCCCTACCTAATGGTTATGCACCATCAGCCAGCTAGCCAAAATTGATTTTTAAATGGAGAACAAATGGTAATAGGCTGCTATTCCAAAAACTGAACAAAAACTGACATGCAGTATTAACACTGGGAGGTGAACTGGGAGACATCTGGCTTTGAAGAAAACAGGCAGATACCTCCTTTACATGGATGCAGCTTTCACCCTATTTTTTCATCATACATACAGGTTAACCCTGTGTGAAGAGAACTGGAGAAAGGGACTAAGTTTACAGCAGCATGACACTTGCTTCTAGAAATAAAATGTGATGAAAGGGCATATGTCTGCAATTACAAATGATAGTCTGTCATCTTATTGCACATCAGTGCCCTTCTCATTCATCCACTGTGCTTGTAGTCAAAACTCTAGATATGTAATATGTATGAACATATTCATTAGGAAGTTTTCATTCTCACAGGAAATAAAATCTTGAAATAGGCTAGCAGTAAGATTCTCAAAATAAATTATATTCATGAAGAGAGCAATATTGAAGTCTCTCTGAGGATCTTCTTGAAACTAACTTAGAGTGCTTGTTTTGTTATGGGTGTTTCTTTTTAAATAAAAATGTCTTTCTATAGTGTTGATATAATTTCAGTGGCTTATGGTAAGATTCATTTACCTGCTCTGTCTCCTCTCTAGACAACTCACCCAGAAAACAGCTGCTCTAATCTACCCATTCCTTGGGGCTGTAATGTGACAATCCTCTCTAGGTGTTAAAACATTTCAGAGGATGTTGGGGTAGACGGTCAGCAGTTCATTTGTTACCATATTTTATTCACAATTAATTGTGAAGGCTGTCTTCCTTGCTAAATATTGAAACTTAAATATGTTATTTCTGATCATCTATTTTTTGTCCTAAAATCATGACAGTTATAGGATATTAACTGGACTCTTGATGATATTTGGGAACACTGAATCATCTTTCAGTCCAATCTTCAGACATTGAAATGTGTATCTAAAAAAACACCCCTTGGGATAAATGAGTTTTCAGAAGACATTGTTTCATTCAGTTAACTTCAAGATAATTTTATAGTCATCTGCACTTCAGAACTTTATCTGGTTGACTAAAATGATTTTTCTTTCTTTTTCCAACAAAATGAATTACTTTTTCTGTCTTCAACCAAACTTCAAATAAAAGCTCAAAAGCACCTAAAATAAAATGTCTTGAGACATTAAGATAAAAAAATTGGCTTCTTTCTATTCTTTGCCAAAACAGGTAACAGTTCTCACTCTACTTACCAAATAATGTTGTCTTTGTTAATTTTTTGGCCTGGTAGATGTTTTCTGGCTTGTCAGTCACTGGGAAGTACCAAAGGAGCTTCATAATTAAAAACATACATGGAAAAAAATTATTTAAATTTAATTTAATTTAATTTAAAAAAAAATTAAAAAATCAAATCTGTATTAAAAACAAAATGTGATTAAGAACTACATAAATTAAATATATATAAGAATTATTGAAGTAAATGATGTGGTGTTTTTGCATCCACACCTGACGTTACGTAGCTGTTAAGTTTAGGAAAAAAATATAACAGTACAAAACCAGCAGAAAAGTGTTCAGATATGGATTGCAATAAAAATGGTAATGGATGAAAAGACATTTGAAGGAAGATAAGGGATAAAAGATTGTGATACTCATATTGTGCTTGCACAGATTGCACCCTGAGTAATAGTGCAATCTTGATAGTTATGAAGAAGGGAAAACCTTCCCATCTGAAAAAAACCCAGATGGTCAATTTTGAAGTGTGTCACTTTAAGATACATTACAGTATTACAGTATTACACTTTTCAGTTTTACAGAATGAAAATTATGTGTGAATATTAAAATATTTATTGTGTAAAATTAGAATATCAGACTGAGATAAATATTTCTTGTACCTATTTGAATCCTAATTTTGGCTTGTAACAATGCTTTAAGAAAGAAACAATGCCCTTAAGAAAGAAAGTTGGAAAAGGCTTAAAATATTATTTTGAACAAGATAGAAACAATGGTGGGATTAAAGAAATAATTAATCTCTTTCCATCATGGACTTTGAGTCCTTTTTTTTCTGAGGTCTCCAACATAAAAGAAACATCACAAATCCAGATCAGAAGTGGAGGCAAAGGGGTAAGGCAAGATGAGTGTCCCTGTAAATTTCCTTCTGGCACACTGAACTTCATTGTTTATTTATTAAGAGAGACACTGGGAAGTTGTCATTTACTCCATTTAGCATGCTCTGTTTTGATGGTAGAGGGTGCTGTTCTGTTGTTCTACAGCCAGATGAAAATGAAGGAGTCAACACATAGACTTCATGAAGCACAGAAACTACATGTCATTTTCACTTACTGTACAGAATATTTTAGCAGACTGACTTCATTGATCCTGTTACTAATGGATTAAAATTTATCAATACACCTTTTCAGTGAGATTTCTGAATAATAGGGTACACCTTTTGTTTTGAATGATGTTTTGTGAGCAAATCCAACCAACCTTTAAAATATATTTTTCACAAAGTATATAAAGCTGTACATAATCCTCTCAGGAAACCTAATGTACTAGATCCTTTTTAATGCTGCACTGCATCATGAGACAATCGTGTAAGAATTTCTCTTGTGCGTTACATAGCTTATTATAGAGATATGTTACACAAACCTTCAATGTTCATAAATACAAGAAAGACTAACTACTCTTCATGTAAATAATTTAGAATTTATTCTTTCTAGATTGTATTTCTGTAATATTTAAAAGCCTCAGAAATCCCACTATTGGCTTTACATATGACTGAAGTAGGCAGCTGTGTGTATCAGCATCCATCAGACAATCCTGAGCATCTCTAATCCTCTTTCCCAAAAGGTCTCCACTCACCAGAGCATAGTCTCTCCTTCCCATTCACATTTATTGTCCTTTCTTCTCCTGTTGAAAAAAATCCCCATTAGCTCTTCCTAGACTTTTCATTCTGTTTCGTTATGGGTCTTTTTTCAACTGAAAATGTTTACCAAACTTCACTTAAATTTGCACTTTTTCAGAGTAGCCTTCTCATTTTAGTTTTTAGAAGTCACACCAAGTTGTCAGAAAAAAAGAAATAAAAATAATAATAATAAAAAACTCTCTAGCTTTAATACTGAATGAAGGACCTGAGTAAACAGAAGGAAAGTTAGGGTTTTTAATTGCTCTTTGATTAAAGATTATTTTGTTTGCTTATCTTTTTTTTTTAATCTTTTTTTTTTTCCTTTTTCCCTGAGGACAGTTTTCTCTGTGGAAACTAAGCATTGGTGTTAGGCAGGAGATTTCTAGAAGAATAGGTGATCCTTTCTTTTGAGCATGGAATAATATGTACCAGACAAATCAAGTAACAGCCCTGTTAACAACCCTGGACTTATTTGTTTCTCCATTGCACGGCATGCAGCACAAACCTGATACTGGTCAGTGGTGGCAGAATGGGCACTAAAGCAACAAAACTAGATTCCTTTCCTATTCCTATCCTAATCAAAAGAAAATCCCCACTAAATGCAAACAGAAGTTCCTATGGATTTTGCAGTGTCTGTAAAAGTAAGTTTTAATTCAGGTCCAGCATATATAATCTTTATAGGGAATCACACAATCACAGAACCACAGAATGGCAGGGGTTGGAACAGACCTCCAGAGATCATCTAGTCCAACCCCTCTGCTAAAGCAGGTTCACCTAGAGCAGGTTGCACAGGACATCATCCAGGCAGGTTTTGAATATCTCCTCCACAATCCACCTAGACAGCCTCTTCTGGTGTTCTGTCACCCTTAAAGTTCTTCTTCTTATTCAACCAAAACCTCCTATGCTTCTGTTTGTGCCCATTGCCCCTTGTCCTGTCACTGGGCACCACTACAAAGAGTCTGGCTCCATCCTCGTGACATCCACCCTTAAGATATTTGTAAGTATTTATCAGATCCCCTCTCAGTCTTCTCTTCTTCAGGCTAAATAAGCCCAGCTCGCTCAGCCTTTCCTCATAGGGGAGATGTTCCAGTACCCTCATTATCTCTGTTGCCCTCCTCTGGACTCTCTCTAGTAGTTCCTCATCTTTCTTCAACAGGGGAGCCCAGAACTGGACACAGTACTCCAGGTGGGGTCTCACCAGGGCAGAGTAGAGGGGGAGCATAACCTCCCTCGACCTGCTGGCCCACACTCCTCTTAATGCACACTCCTCTTAATGCACCATTGGCCTACTTGGCAACAAGGGCACACTGCTGGCTCATGGTGTGCTTGTCATCCACAAGGACTCCCAGATCCCTCTCAGCAGAGCTGATCGATATGATAGAGAATGGCTCAGCAATGACATCTGCCAGCTCCCTCAGTACTCGCGGGTGCATTCCGTCGGGACCCATGGATCTGTGTGTGTCCAGTTTGCTTAATCTGATCCACATCAACCAAGTGAAGGTCTTCCTTTCTCCAGGCTTGCTCGCTTACCTCCAAGGACTGGGAAGCCTGAGGGCTAGCCTTGGCAGTGAAGACTGAAGCAAAGATGGCATTCAGTAACTCTGCCTTCTCTGTATCCTCTGTCACCAGGGGACCCACTTCATTCAGCAGTGGCACTAGTATTCTTTTTGCTGCTGAATTATAAAGTAAACAGAATTTATAAAGTAAACAGAATTTATAAAGTAAACAGAAACTCACAAAATGAGACTTCTGATGAACATCTGCTGCAACTACAAGTTGCAATTCACATCTTGTGGGAATGAAATATTATCCAGGTTCACAGCAGTCCTTGGAGATCAGGTAAATCCACTACTGGTTTTGGTTTGCTCAAGTTCTACAGGGAAGAGTGTCATGGAAAACATTATAAATAAGTAACTTGTTCTGTCACTGTGCAGTGGCTGCTTCTGTTATAGCAATTCCATGTGCACCTTTTAATCACTAATTTTTAAGAGCATTTTGGTTGACTGTTATGGACTTTCCCCCGTATTTTCCCTTATTATATTCCCTTGCAATAAGGCAGAATTTGTTTAAGGCAGACCTTGTTAACAATATCCAACTGCGGTGTTGTACTCACTGTGTGTCGGGTAAATAGTGTTTCTATTCTGGAACATTAATAATATTAAAGCTTTTGTAGTACTTAGTAATAAAGGAAAAAAGAAAAAAAAACAGAATCACTAGGTCATAAGTGATTGCAATTTCCCCATATTGATATGAAGAATAATAATGTGATAATGAAGGTATGAAATGAAAACCCATTTCCTGCCTCCTTATCTGCCCAGGAGACTTGTAGTCATGACTTTATGAACTGCTAAGAGTTAAGTCAGCAACTTTTAAGGCTCCCTGGGAGAAACACAGGAGCCTGCAACCAAAGCCAACTCTCCTAGCCTTTCAACACTTTGAACCCTTGAAGTAAACTCATGGGGCACACTTCCAGAAGGCAAGGGACACAAAATTTTCTACCTTTTTCCCAGGATTTCCAAGAAGTCTGACTTGATGAACAGGCTGCCAGGTTGTGAAGCTTCCAACCAGCCTCACCTTCTAAAGGGATCCCAAAACACCTACCATATAGTTTTTCTTTTCAGAAGAACATGTTTTGAATATTTTTTTATAAACTTCCTAAAGGAAAGTTAGAATTTTTTTTATTTTTCTTTTGAAGCATTTTTTCTCCAACAGAGTTTCCTGAACAATCGAGACTAAAGCTTTTGGTAAAATTTATTCTTTTGTATTTTGGCAGGAAACTACCTTTATTCTTAAAACATTAGCTATAGACTCCTTTGGTTTTACTGCTCTTGTGAAATAAGTTAAAGATTGCATCCATTATGTTATGCTAGGCTTTATCCTATAAAACATTGATATCACTACATAAATTGTACTTTGGCAGAATTAACAGCATTTATTTTTAGAAAGATTGATTAACCATACCTTCAGCTGGAAATAAACTGTTCCATTGTTCAGCTCTGTACATGTTTATATATGTGTGTGTATATATATATGTGATATATGTTCTATATATAAACATACAGGGTTTCTCTGAAACTCTCTCTATATAAATAATTACAGTCTACATTGTTTCTTACTATTGCCATCCGTGTAAAACACTGCAGGCAGCAGTGCACTTCATAGTATATAACTTAAATGTAGCTGCCCAATTGAAGGTTTACTTTTTAGGCATGTTAGTAACATAACCAAGACTTTTAGTAACATAACCAAGACTTTCTGATTCCTGAGTGACTTTCTATGTCAGAAATACAAAATATCTAGCAGAGAAAAATACAAGTTTTACCATGGAAGTGGTTTAAGGTCACTTATTTTAAAGTTACTAATTTTAAGAAGGAGTTTTTGTTACTCCTGCGTCTTGAACAGTGCCTTTAATTTAAGGTATGCTCCTGTATTTCTTAAATATTCAGAGCAAATACTTTATATATTAAAATCAAGAAGCACCTTGCCACTTTTCCTAGTTTTTGCACTGGAATGATATTACAGAAAATAATCTGGGTGATATTCCTGTTCCTTTACAGAACTTGACATCATTGGTTCAGTCAGCCTTTGCTTTTTATTCCATTATGACTGTTTCCAACATGGTATATACTGTGGAAGTAAACTCACATTAAGCTGATCCCATTAGTCCATCTTATAGTTTTGAAAAAGAAAGGTATTTCTTAATTTACAGTATTTTTGTTTCAAAATCTGTCTGTCAGGTCTTTAAAGTGTTAGAAAGAAAGTAGCAAGTGTATTACAATTACCAGCCTTCCATCTTTCAAGCAACTAAGATGATTTCTAATTTTCTGGGGCTAAGAATGCTGCTTTTAGGAAATTTGTTCTCCAAGTCACTTTACATGCTTCAGATAGAGTAAAGAAGCTGATCTTGCTTATTTTTCTGGTGGTCAGAAAGCACTCATATGTACTGGTCTCACAGTGAATAAAGCAGCTTCTGTTATATTTGTTTTTAACAATTGGTAGTGTTTGTCTGGAACAAGAACAATATATGCTCTAACTCTCTTAATGAGGAAATCCTAGAAACACAGAGTTTTCATCAGAACCAGATCAAAGGATAATCTTTACAGCAGGGATGAGGTGGACCTAATATACTGATGCTCATCCATAGCTGCGGGCAAACTGCCCATTGGCTGTTTGACATATGTATCGTAGGAATAAGGAACTAGCAGTACTTGAACAAAGTATCTGAAAAAACCAGCTACTGCCAGGCCAAAGATAATTTTTCTGTAATGTTAAATTTTTTAGAAGGTGAGGTGAAATAACTGATTTGAGTACAGCCTTCAACTTTTCTTTTTTCTGTCTCTTTTTAAATTTGGAGAAGTACCTGCAGAAATAATTTTCTTAAAAAAGTTTATCAATGCTGTTTATACAGATGAGGATGGTAGCTACTGTACATTCAGTACAATGACTTCAACTTTACTCTTTACATTTTTTACACACTCTGATATAATTTTTAAGTTGTCCAAGTTTTCCTCCTTTCCTCCAAGAAAGTCATAGTGTGGAAATTTAGGTACCAATAAACTCTTCCTAAATGCTTCTGCAACAATGGATGGAGTAAGATTTCCAAATTTGGGGGCATAATTTCTTTCCCTAGAATGTGTTTTTTTAGTGAATATTTTGACATATATCTGAGGCAATTTTGGAATAACAAGTAATGAAGGGAACCATAAAACATAGCCATTTCTGCCTCCTTCTTACCACATGCATTTCTAGTACTTCCACACTCCAAAGCCTTTTTCTTTCTTCAGATTGTATAGAAGGGAATTTGTATAATGCAGTTTCATAAAGTAGAGAGAGGAGTTGTAAAATTTCTCCAAAATACTTCAAAAAGTTTTCCTGCTTATTTGTATGTACATTTTCAAATTATAAAGTAATGTGTCACAAAAAATATCAACATGATTCAGTAGTAGGGTGTTTAGTTGATATTTCTGCTTTCCTCATTTATTCAGTGGATAAGCATCTACAGGGTAAATGTTCTGTTTATCCTCCAGGGGCTTGATCTGCTCATTTGTATTTTATTATTACTACTTTTATGCTGAAATCTTACCAATTTCATAGTGGAGACAGAATTTACGCAAGTTTCCCTAATTGTTGCCTAAAGTGCTTCCAAAAGGATATGGAAAGGTCTATGGAGTCTTTACTAAAAGACAGAAATTAAAGGATAACTTTTCAAGTGTAGTATATTTGCAATTTTCAATTTTAATCTCAGGTTTGGGGGAAAGAACAAAGTTCATTATAGTATGCTTGTGAAGTTAAACACAAAAAAGTCTAGTGGTAGGTCACAATAGCAAAGATTTAATTCTACTCTTTTTATGCCTAAGTTTCCACTCCTCTTCTGTGAGAATCTGCAAGAAAATAAACCATAGTCTTACACCACAGGCAACAAATGGAGCACCCATTTGGGTAACTAATAACTTCAAGCACACTTTGAGGAAATCTGATGAATCACATGTATTTACTAGCAACATAAACATTTCCTTGAGAGTTAAAAGATTTTTGTATGTGTCATTGTGTGATGGTGACATGTAAATTACTTAAATGTTTGTTTGATGTTTTGAGGCAATTGTAATACCAGTTCCAAAGTAATGATTTTAATGGTGTTCTGTATCTCATAGTGAAACAGGTAGAGCTGAATTATTTGTTGTAACTCATTTTGCAATAAAATTCAGTAAACAAATAAATTAATCCTCAAAACTATTTCTCAAATTTAATTTATTTGCAGTTTTTTCAGCAACTAATACTTGATTAAAAAAAATGTATTTGTGTTCTGTTATTTGATTGGGTAACATCTGTTTAATACATGTTTGTGATTTTTATATTCAGTTGAGTAGTCTTACTCATAACTTCATTTTAAACAGCTTTTGTAAGAAGTAGGGCATATGTGCACTGTGTGTATCTGCAGGTGTCTAACTCCATGTCTTTAATTCCTACAAATTATTTTCAAATCCATTATTCAATTTCAGCTCTGTTTTATAGAGCTGTGAAATCAAAGACATTGTGTTCCAAAAAATTCCATGAAAACTCATAGCTGGGTAGAAGAATGAAATCTAAATTAGAGACTCAAGATATTTATTAAATATCAGAAAATCTAGAAAACTGGTAAAAATAAGTTTAAGTAGTCTCAACTAAAAATTTGTATTATTTATATAAAATAGATGTTACAAAAAGAGAGCAAAGTTAGTAAGTTAGGAGTTACTTGAATTTTTTTACTTCTGCAACTTCTGTTATGAAAATTGCATAGCATTGTTTCTTCATATTAATTCAGAGAACTCCCTAGCATACAGACTTCAAGACTGAAAATTTCAGGTTCAGATATTCCTGAGGAGTACTTTAAGCAAGTGATCTGATTAAAAAAAAAAACACCCAAAAACTAAACCCAAACCGATTACCTTACATAAAACTAAAATGCAATTTTTAATTACATAATTCTTTCATTTTGAGAGGAACACCATTTGCAATCTTCTACCACAGGTGATATGAAACTACAGGTAAGCGACTCCAAGTGACCCTCAGATTTTATTTTTTTAAAAATATGTTTTCAGATTTGTAAAATAATCATAAGATGGCAACATTTGCTTTACAATTTACATTTATTTAGTTACAACTGACATACTGTGAAAGGTTAAACCTTTATGTCTGAAACACAAAAAGGGACCATGAACTTCATAACTTCAGTAACAGAAAAAATAATGAAGTAGCAGATAAGAAAATTATTTTTCCTTCTATATCAGATGTGTGATGGGATACATTTACAAAATGCGACACATAAAGTTCATACTAGAAAGATATGAGAACAACAATTAAAAGATTATTGTGGGTGATTTCAGCAAGCAGTTTTGCTTTAAGGTGCAAATCTCCTAATGGAGACCAAATGTAAAAATAGATTTAAATGCATTATCAGAATGTCTTACTGTAAAAAAATGCCAGACAAATTAAGTCCTTGAACTAATACTCACTAGACAGAAGGAAATATATCTGACAGATCTTGAGGGTAAATAATCACCATTTTTATGAACCTTAGGGAACAACATAAAAGCAAAGCTGAAAATACCATTAAAAATGTAGAATCTGTAGCCCCATCTATTGGCGGGCCTGAGAATATTTCTTAGCAATATGCAATAACCACATACAGTTAAGACAGAAATCTAATATTTGGGTCCTGGTGAATAAGTAACGACACCGGTACTATTTACCCCTTACTGCCTCATTGGAGGGTTCATTGAGAGTTTAGACTCTGCAAGTGGAGACAAGAAACAAATGATGCTGGTATTGAATGCAGACTAAACTTCCTTGCATAGAGCAGAAGAAAGCTAAACCACACAGTCATAACAGCTTTTCCATGCCTATCTTTCTAGTAGGGAAGATAGAAGAAAGAATGAGGATCAGGAATCAACAGAGAAGTTCTAGTGATTTGGAAAGCGATTGACATTAATATGGAGCATAAAGCCTAGTGGTAATAACCATATACTTGCAGCCTTCTCCATTTCACCTAGGTAGAAGTTGTTCCTCTGTCCCAGCAAGGTAAGAGTGAGATACTGATTTAAAGTAAATTAGAATTTATAACTGGTCACTAGAAGTCATAAAATACTGGGGGGAAAAGATGGAAATGGAATAAGATGCGACATTCTGTCTTTTTTTTGTGTACTACTTTTGACAGTATGCATGATCCTGTGATTCCTATTAAGCATTTCTCAAATCATGTGATCATTTGAGGTTTGTTCAGCACCTTATAGAATCAACCCAGGTATGCCAAAGTCTCTTGAGAGGTGTCAGCATTCCGGCACAGATGTTCACTGAGATTAGTATGCTTCAGTGACATTGAGAAAGTAGCCTACAGCTTGTGACCTGCTGTCACTTTTGCTTCTTCTTTTTTAAGACATTGAATTTGATGTTTAAATATGATAGAAAACAAAGCAAAGCAAAATAAAACAAAACAAAATTAAATCTAAAACCCCCAACAAGAAAGGCTCTGTCTTTTCAGGGAATGTTAGCTGAGAGGTTAGACACCTGTGTGCAAGTTTCTGGTCCAATTAACATGTACATGATACAAAGTAGGATAGTATCCAGAATAGAACAGTGTTACAAAACAGACTGAGTAATTTATCCCAAAATACCACCTAGTATGATGAGCACAGCCCTTTTTTTTTTGAGTGGACATAGATGTGGAGTAAATACAGATCTCCTGTACACGAAGCAGATGTCTTAATTCGTGGGCAAAGTAGCTCGCCCTTCCCCTTGAACATTGTTCTGACTAATGCCTAAACCTGGCCTGTCATTCCCCTTTCCTGTTTACTGTGTTTTCCTGGTTTTGCCAAGATGATCTAACTAGAGAGAAGGTATTTTATTCAGAATAATTGAAAATTTCACTTGCATCAAGGAGGAGTTCTTAAACCATTTATTCTCTGCGAGAGAAATGGAGAATGATTCATGAGAGTTTGGACTGAAAGAAACTTCCCTCCACCCCAAAATTTTCAGCTCAGCCCTGATTATTCTCACAGATCATTCAAAGAAGCTGTCTCAAAATTATCCGTGTCATTAAATATTCTCTACATAGGATGGTCTAAATGAAAAAGGAGTCTGGATGAGGACATTACCTGACTATGGGGAAAGAACAATGCAGCAACAGAGTTCACACAAATGATGAGTCCTCCAATCAGTAAAGCCATTTGTAGCATATGTTGTGAACAGAAGCTACTTTTAATACTCTTACCTGTCGTTACCATCACAAATGGTAACTCTGCCCTACATCCTTTCACCTTGTTTCTACTAAAAAGTACTGCATCCAAATATTTAATTTGACCTTTCTTCTCCTCCTTACTTGAAGCAGGGCTGCATAAAAATGAAAAGACAAAGGCTTGATTAGGGTCCCAACTTGTTCATGTATTGTAATGACATTTACAATTACTATAATATATTTGCCTCTTTTAAGAAAATCTAACATTTTTAAATGGGAAAATCAAACTGACTAGAGCAATGAGGAGAAAGAAATTAAATGGCGCTAAAAAGGAAGTGTACAGTAAAGTGTCATGTCTTGCAGGCAAAATCTATTCAGAACTATAATTTTGTTAGAAAAAACAAGAATGGGAAAGTCTAATAGCAATAATAGTAGACTGAATATGTGAACTTGTATACTCACAATCAAGAAAAAAATGCCAGAAGTTGCATAAAGTTAGGAACTGAACACCCATATACACAATGGTTCCTATTTCCAGGACTTATCACATAGAATGTGATAATTACACAAGTTCTCAAGACTAAGACTTCTCAAGACAAATGAAGATACATACAAAGAATAATCATGTCCACACAGTGATTCCAGTGGCTAAAGAACTACATAATTAATTGCAGCATTGCACTTCAAAGAAAAATATCCTGAACATAGTACTTAGGCACTGATATACTTTATGCACTGACAAAAACTGACAGAATAAGCTTTATTCTTTAATATATTTAAAGAAATATTATTTAATATATTATTTCCAATTTATAAATAGTTTGCAGAACAATCAATTCTCTTTTTTTCCCCTTACATTTTACCAAAGAAAACTCCAAGTCTTTAGTCATTTTCTGGAGATAAACAGATCAAGTATAAAATGACAAATGGATTATTAGCTGAATAAATAGCAAGTCAGATATCACTAACTCCAATCAATGTCACAACACCATGACATTTTGCACTTTGTTGGAATCAGATGTCTTGTCCTTAATTTACCTGTACTGAAAAAAGTGAGTTGGTGTGGAGTTAGAAGACTGGAGATTTCTCCAGCAAAAAAAAGGTGGCTGCTTGCTCCACACAAACAAGATATTATGAAAACACAGCTCAAAGTAGAAAAAAACCCATCATTCACAACTTTTGTATAGTAAGTTTCTGCCAGCTAAAAAAAGCTTTTCATCTCAGATAATCAGTGGACTTTAAAAAATAGAAAAATATATTAGAAAAAAAAACCCAAAAAAAATTTAAACAAAAAACTTCTTCCAAAAAAAATCAAACCTTCTTTTCAAGACTCATAAATAACAAAGTTGTTTCTTTCTTTTTTTTTTTTTTTTAATTTGACAGAATGAAGCTCACTTAAAGGACTGTTTAATATGAGTTAAGTGTATGTACTGGTTGTAAAAAGAAATAAAAGGTCAAATGGTTTCCCAATCACAGCAGCTTGACTTCCAAAGGACTCCTAATCCTCCCAGTTTACCCAGTACTGCCTTCTTCATCATAAATATTTTACCCATGCTCCTTTAAGATTTTTCAGTGCAAATGGAACAAGCTACAGATGTGGAAGAACACCTCTCTCTAGGATGTTCTTTCAGGTAAATATTCTTAAAAATTTTCATCTGTTATATGAAATGGTGGAGTATTTTGTGACACAGGTATATAAAGAAGGATTCTGGAACAGAACTTAGAATCTGACATCTGTTTTCAAGAGACAAAAAATAAGTTAAGGAAACAGTGGTAAAAATATTTATGAGGGAAGGAATGTGTGTCAAGTTATTGGCACTAATAGCTAGATGCTAATAGCTTCTAGCTCAAAGCAGAATGTTTTCTTAAGCCATTTATGCATACCTTTCTCTGCCCTCCTTGAACTAATAGTAACTGAAGCATTGTGAATGCATTAATGCATTTAGGAGTATGCCACAGTCATGGTATTTAATATTTGTAGCGATCAAATCACCTTTGTTACCATCTGTCATTGCTACTTTTGATTTTCCTTTGCTATTTCTACAATTTAATTTAGTTTAGGGTTGGGTTTTTTTAGTCTAGATATTCTGTATGGCTCTGGCCATATCACAACTTTCCTTAATAAGAACTATTACTTATACCTGACTTGTTTTCAACCTCAGAATAGATATTCCCTTTTCTGAGACTTTTTTTTTTTTATTTCCTTTAGAGTTACATCTAACTGGCAGAATTTGAGTTCATTATTGTCCAGCAGAATGCTATGCTTTCTGTCAGGGTATATTCAAGAGGATTAGATTTTTCTCTGCAAATACTACATTGTGTTTTCAGATATCTCATTATCGTTGCACCAGAATCCCATTTATGGGTAGTAAGAGAGAAACTATATTGAATATAATGTCTTAGTCACTAGGTGTTAGATTCTTTTGTCTATCTGATTCATTTGTCTATCTGTCTATCTGTAAACCTCGTTTACAGTACAAATATCTACATCTGAGCAAGTTCCTCCAGGCTACCTATAATCTCCCCCTGTCATTAATGTAAAGAGAGAAGAGAGCTTGTAGGATGATATTCATAGAATCATAGAATCATAGAATGTTTTGGGTTGGAAGGGACCCCTAGAGGTCATCTAGCCCAACCCCCCTGCAGGGAGCACGGACACCGCTAACCAGATCAGGTTGCTCAGAGCCCCATCCAACCTGGCCTTGAATGTTTCCAGGGATGGGGCCTCCACCACCTCTCTGGGCAACCCGTTCCAGTGTTTCACCACCCTTACTGTAAAGAATTTCCTCCTTATATCCAGTCTAAACCTACCCTGCTTCAGTTTAAAACCATTCCCCCTTGTCCTGACACAGCTGGCCCTACTAAAAAGATTTTCCCCATCTTTCCTGTAGGCCCCCTTTAGATACTGAAAGGCCGTAATCAGGTCTCCCTGCAGCCTTCTCTTCTCCAGGCTGAACAAGCCCAACTCTCTCAGCCTGTTCTCATAAGAGAGGTGCTCCAGCCCTCGGATCATTTTAGTAGCCCTCCTCTGGACCCGCTCCAACAGGTCCATGTCCTTCTTGTGCTGAGGGCTCCAGAGCTGGACGCAGTACTCTAGGTGAGGTCTCACCAGAGCAGAGTAGAGGGGCAGAATCACCTCCCTTGCCCTGCTGGCCACGCTTCTCCTGATGCAGCCCAGGGTACGGATGGCCTTCTGGGCTGCCAGTGCACATTGCCGGCTCATGTCCAGCTTTTCATCCACCAGCACACCCAAGTCCCTCTCGGCAGGGCTGCTCTGGATACTTTCTTCCCCTAGCCTGTACTGATACTGGGGGTTACCCCGGCCCAGGTGCAGGACCTTGCACTTGGCCTTGTTGAACCTCATGAGGTTCACACAGGCCCACCTCTCCATCCTGTCCAGGTCTCTCTGGATGACATCCCGTCCTTCTGGTGTGTCAACCGCACCACTCAGCTTGGTGTCATCTGCAAACTTGCTGAGGGTGCATTCGATCTTGCCATAAAGCAGAAGTCTAAAATCACATGAGGTATTGCTTAAAATGGTTATTTCTCTGTATTTACTATAGAGAACTTTTAAGGTGAATAGCTTAGAATTACTTTAGGTACTTGAAGTCAGGCAGTTTTTTGACAAACTGCCTTTAACATTGACTTTTGAAAAATAGCAGATCTCTCCAAATGCTGGACTTGGTTTTGGTTTGTGTTTTCTTCCATGACAGTGAAGTGTTTTATACCACAGCTTTAAAACAATTAATTCAGAAGATTTCTCTGTGGAGTCACAATTTTTACTTATTTAATTTTATCACTTGGCAGATTTATGTGGATTTGTGGTTGAGTAAATCAGTTGGCCTTATAATGACTTGCTTTTCTTCTACTTTTTGCAGTATGTCCAGTTTCTCTTCCAGAGCCACATACATTACCCCTGTGCTCTCTTATCCCAGAATTCTCAAAATATTCCCTTTTCAGGTTTGAGATGCAACTCTGATGCAGCATTACAGATTCACAAGCACTGTACAACTGCATTTCAGACTCACAAATTTCAAACCTGGCACAAAGCCTTCAGTTGTTTGTTCTTTTTGTGTTTGTTTGGGGTTTTTGTGGTTGGTTGTTTGGTCTTTTTAAATGTTAAAACTAACATCTCTCAAAAGCCATAAAGTTCTTGTACAAGGGTAGAAGAGTCTTTCTTCCTGTATTATAAACTTTTTCAAATTTTTTTACTTTGTTTGCTAGGTGGCTTTCTCTTCTTCAGTCATCTAGAAAACAGGAATAATATCTTCAGCTGCTGAACTAGAGGTCTTCAGAACAATAACTTCTTTCAGAAAGCATGAGAAAGACTTAAGAAGAAGCATCTTTTGCCTGGACAGTCTGGTCAGCCTGGTCATCCTGGTCCTTCCAATGCGTTTTTATTTTAAAGACAGATATATCTCACTGCTCAAGATAGAATAAACATGTATGTGTAATCTAATGTAATGTGTAATGTAAATTGTAATCCTTAAATGCTAAGTACTCTTTTGGTAACTCTGAATCCCTAGATCTCATATACCCATGTCTTTAAAAGTGATTTCATTTTCCATTTAGATTATCTTTCCTTATTAATATCACTAAATGTATCTACTTACATATTTTTAACATTTTCCTCCCCTTATTTTTAGACAGAGAACTATTTACAGATTGGTCCTTATTAATGTTTCAAGTGCTGTGAAGCAATATGAGACTTCTCTAGAAAAGCTACATATTGTATAAGAATTTCTGGTTTAGCCTGGTTTATCAGAGGTAGAGGGTCGTTTACTATGCCCTGCGTTGCAGTTTGGAAGCCAGCCTTAGAAGGCAATACATGAAAAAACTACTACTACTGACAGTTCTAACTCTTTTCAGAAACAGTAAATAAATCCACTTTAAGTGTTTCTATTTTATATCGTATTCCGGTTCCAGGCCTTTATTTGCACTTGGGAAAAAAAAAAAAAAAAAATCCGTTGTATTTGTTCCAATGAGAAATTAGCAAAGATTCAAAATACGAGAACAAATACAAGTATCGAAAACTTGTTAATTTTGGTGCTTTTAATTAGCTGGGAAATCCTCTAGAAAAATACTTAATATTGTTATTATCAATCAAACTAAGAGGTATAAGCTCAGTAAATTACAATGTAAGATTAAACCTTCTCAGTAAGTGAAGCTTCTCTTTAGGAACTTGTTTCCAGAAGATACTAATTACCAAATAATTATTTTCAGGTCAGATAATTTTTATTTTAGATTTTCATCACTTCAGCACTTATGACTTCTGAATTTTTTAATTGAAATTGTGGAATATGTAGTTAAATTAAACCAGGATGTTTTATTTTCTTTTTTCTTTCTCATTGCTCACTCTATCTTCAGTTTGAGCTTCCCCATCTCATTGATTAAAACTTTATGACAGCTTGGTGAAAAAGAATGATTTGGATACATTTATGTCCACCCTAAGAACTTAGAGCTAATGAGTAATAGTTTACATTGACAGAAAAAAAAAAGTACATAAAAGAGACAGGCATCCTACCAACTATTTGACATGTGAGTTACTGATCTCCTTGAACATGGAAGCAAGGCATGTATAAGACTAAAAGAATTTCAAATTTACATGCTATTTTGCGGTCCACCTCTTAAGAATATATCTTAGTAAGATTTCAGGTTGTGTATCATAGAATCATAGAATGTTTTGGGTTGGAAGGGACCCCTAGAGGTCATCTAGTCCAACCCCCCTGCAGGGAGCACGGACACCGCTAACCAGATCAGGTTGCTCAGAGCCCCATCCAACCTGGCCTTGAATGTTTCCAGGGATGGGGCCTCCACCACCTCTCTGGGCAACCCGTTCCAGTGTTTCACCACCCTTACTGTAAAGAATTTCCTCCTTATATCCAGTCTAAACCTACCCTGCTTCAGTTTAAAACCATTACCCCCTGTCCTGTCACAGCTGGCCCTACTAAAAAGATTTTCCGCATCTTTCCTGTAGGCCCCCTTTAGGTATTGAAAGGCCATAATCAGGTCTCCCCACAGCCTTCTCTTCTCCAGGCTGAACAAGCCCAACTCTCTCAGCCTGTCCTCATAGGAGAGGTGCTCCAGCCCTCAGATGCCTTGGTCCCCCAAAATATGCATTTTTATAAACTGAATATAACAAAATATAAGCCTGAATAAGATTGTAATATGAATTAAAGTTCTTTTTGAGCACTTTGAATTATTTCCTACTACTTTTTCACAGTAGGGGTTTTTTTTGTTCATTAAACAAATTAAATAACCACACCCTGGAAATTCTGATGAAGGCTTTTACTATGAATCGTGCTTTGCTATGACCAGGAATAAAATATTTATGCGTGTCTGGAGACATCATCCAGTATTTCATGACATGCTGTTCTCTTATGTTGTTCTATAAAACTTTTAAAACCATTTATCCAGTAATTTCTGGATGCATTAATTCATTATACTCTCAAATTGCATTATTTCATGGCTGGTAAGTGATTTTTATCAGTTACTGCTTGCAGGTGTCTAAATTGCGCACTTATTCCCTGTCAGGGACATAGTTTTTAGCAATAGAATGCTTAAGTAAAAGGAGAACTCCCAAAGGAAAAGCATAGCCATTGAATTAAACCAGTTCATGGGAAGAACTGCTTCGCTTTCTTGTTTCAAGAAGCTGAGATTGATATTATTATTATATCTCTAGGTCATCGTTTCAAGAGGTGTAGTTACAAAGCTAATGAGCTAGAGTCCCAGATACAAATTAGATTGAGGTAGGCTTTCTTTACTTCTGTCAAAGCTTATGAATGTGACACAAATGACCTATTTTATTATAATAAGAAAAAATATATCATGCAAATGTGGCATTACAGTGGCCACAATTTGTGAATGCAATTTTAGTTTGGGCTGGGTCCCAAGCCCCTTCTTTGTTCCATCAGTTATCCAAAATATTCATCCTCTCCAAGCAAACCCACTAAATTTAATTCCAAGTCTCACAGAACCCTAGCTAGCATGCTGAGCTGGCTTCTTAGTTCTCAGCCGCAGTAATACATGAATTGCTTTTCCAGGAAGCAGTTACCTTGAAAATCCACCACCTCCCATGCACCAAAGTCGCTGGCAAATACACAAAAAAAAAAAATCCTGAATATATGTTTATCAAAGTCCTAAAACACTGTTTCAAGAGAAATAATGCATACATCACATTTTCATCCTTTCCAAACTATAACATTAAATTTTTTATTTTATATGAATAATAAATTCTATTAATATTTAATTTGTAAGCATTAAGTATTTAAATTAAAAAAAAAAAAAAAAAAAAAAAAAAAGCCAAAATATTGAACAAACAATCCAAAGTAGTATCACTTATACTTCAGCTTAATGCCACCCTTACAATCATGATAAACAGTTGGTGGGCAGATACATTGCACAGTCAAATTTTTTTTTGTGGATTTTCTGAATACAAAAATAGGTGCTCAACTATGTGACTGACAAATAAATTAGAATATTTGTAATTGATTTTTAGTATACAGTGGCCTTTTGTAATTTTTCCTCCTGTATTCCACATATATCTCTGGAATAGCTTCATGTTCCAATAAAGAAGAAACCCCTGCAAGAGTGGACAGGTACTCATCTGTTCAACATTCCAAAAGGAAGCATGGGTTTCTGTTTAGCCAATAAAGAATGGCTAATGGGTGCTCTCCTGAGCTCTTCAAGCTCCAGACATGAATACTGGAATCTTAAAATAGCAGATTGTATTGGGTCAAGCTCCATAGTGCTGTGCTTTCTATTGGTATGTAGAAAGGTGTTGATAACACACCAATGTTTTGGCTACTGCTGAGCACTGCTCAAACAGCATCAAGGCTGTGTCTCCAACATTACCACCACCACCACCAGTGGGCTGGAAGGGGGCAAGAACTTGGGAGGGGGTATAGCCAAGACACCTGACCCAAACCAACCAAAGGGATATTCCATGTCATATGACATCAGCTTAGACATAAAAACTAAGGAAAAAGGAAGAGGAAGGGGGCATTCATCTTTTATGTTGTTTTGTCTTCAGGAGCAACAACTATGTGTACTGAAGCCCTACTTCCTGGGAAGTGGCTGGACATCACCTGCTAACAGGAAGTAGAGAAAAAAATCTTGTTTTCCTTTTGCTACCGCATGCGGCCTTTGCTTTTGCTTTTTTATTAAACTGCCTTTATCTTGAGCCACGAGTTTTCTTTCTTTTGCACCGCATTCTCTCCTTACCTGTCCTGCTGAAGAGGGGAGAGACAGAGTGGCTTGGTGGCACCTGGCATCCAGCCAAGTTCAAACCACCACACAGATTTTGAAACAAATCTTGTGCGTTGCCTACCAGACTTCAAATAGAATTGTTTCACAGAGTAGCTAGAAGCATCTGCTTCTAGAAAAGACCAAATCTTAGGTCTTGAAAAAGTAACATAAAGAGACATTTACTTTTACACATACATTTTTAGTGTGCTCTTGTATGTCAGATTTTTATTTTAAACTTCATGACTTCACCTGATGCATTGTTTATACACACAGAATTGCTCCCCAGCTCTCTTTCTTGCATCTGTCATAGCTTTGTATAATCAGTCTCAATATGTCTCAACACATTTATAACAACTAATATTACTGAGAATAAGGGAAGAAATAGACATAACTGAAACCCACACTATTAGACTATTCATTAGAGCTGCTTTGTGATGAAGTGCTGTTAAAAAAAAAAAGTGCTTTCTCAGGCTATGAAAGCAACATAACCACCTTGCCCAGATTTGTGTGTCTGCTTCTCCCCATGCCACTGTGCTTCTCTGTAGGTACATTTGTCGTGCTTTAACCCTGGCCAGCAACTAAGCACAGTTGCTCAGTCACTCACCCCCTGCCACCCCTGGCCCTGGTGAGATGGGGGAGAGAATTGGAAGAATAAAAGTGAGAAAACTTGTGGGTTGAGATAAAGACACTTTAATAGGGAGGCCAAGAGCTGCCCAAGCAAGAAAAGCAAAACCAGGAATTCATTCGTTCCTTCCCACCAGCAGGCAGGTGCTCAGCCATCTCCAGGACAGCAGGGCTCCATCACACATAATGGTTACTTGGGAAGACAAACACCATCACTCCAAACGTCCCCCACTTCCTTCTTCTTCCCCCAGCTTTCTATGCCGATCATGATCTCATATGGTGTGGAATATCCCTTTGGTCAGTTGGGGTCAGCTGTCCTGGCTGTGTCCCCTTCCCGGCTTCTTGTGCACCCCCAGCCCACTTGCTGGTGGGGTGGGGTGAGAGGCAGAAAAGGCTCTGTGTAAGCCCTGCCCAGCAGTAACTAAATCATCCCTGTGTTATCAACACTGTTTCCAGCACAAATCCAAGACATAGCCCCATACAAGCTGTTATGAAGAAAATTAACTCTATCCCTGCCAAAACCAGCGCAACATCCTAATATAATACCTTCATTTCTGTGGCACAGAAATTAGTTTCCAGGAAAAAAAAGAAAGAAAAAGTATTTTAAATTTTTAGATAAACGGATAACAGCCTTTAAGATCCTGCCAAAAGCCTGAAGTCTATGACATTTTTGAAGCCAGATCATAAAGAAGTGACATCAGAAGATTTATAAACTGATTAACACAGGTGTTATTTTTTAATTCAGCTGTTTTAACTCTTCTATTTAAAAATAAACAACTACAGCAACAAAATGTTGTATTTTATTTACTGCCCCTGAAAAGTGCTTGGAACTTAGCAATTTAAGGATCGGTCTTCAAATCAGTTTGAATGAATAATTTGAGTTTACATCTCATTTTGGACAATAGCCAACTCCTACACAGAAAAAGTGCTCCAGACTTGTTTTTAATGTGACCATATTCCACTAAAGGGCAATGAGAATTGGAAGGCTAATTCTTTTAGATCTTTTGAAATCCCAGCCCAAAAGAACAGGAAGAGATTAAAAAGTAATTCTATGACCTACTACTCGCCTTCTGGTTAATTTATGAAATGAAATCTGTTTCCTAAAAATATCTCATGGAATACAGAGACAGCTGAATTGTCAATATCTACTCAAGCCAGCCTGTGTGGCCTGGCCTGTCAAGTGCTTATAGGTGGGATGAGGGGAAAGGCAATGAGGCAGATATCCTGCTGGGAGTCTGTTACAGATCACCCAACCAGGATGAAGAAGTAGACAAAGCATTCTACAAACAGCTGGCAGAAGTCTCACAATTGCTAGCCCTTGTTCTCATGGGGGACTTCAACTTACCGGATGTCTGATGGAAATACAGCACAGTAGAGAAGAGTCTAGGAGGTTCCTGGAGTGTGTGGAAGACAACTTCCTGACACAACTGGTAAGTAGTCTTCCAGGGGAGGTGCCTCGCTTGACCTGATGTTTACAAACAAAGAAGGACTGGTGGGAGATGTAGTGGTTGGAGGCCGTCTTGGGTTTACGACTATGAAATTATAGAGTTCTAGATTCTTGGTGAAGTAAGCAGGGAGGTCAACAAAGCCACTACCATAGACTTTTGGAGGGCAGACTTGGGCCTGTTCAGGACATTGGTTGAGAAAGTCCTTTGGGAGGCAGCCCTAAAGGCAAAGTTGCCCACGAAGGCTGGTCGCTCTTCAAGAAGGGAATCCTGGAGGTGCAAGAGCAGGCCATTCCCATGTGCCATAAGACGAACCGTTGGGGAAGACAACTGGCTTGGCTGAACAGGGAGCTTTTACTGGGACTCAGGAAAAAAGGAAGAGTTTACCACTTTTGGAAGAAGGGGCAAGCAACTCAAGAAGAGTACAGGGATCTTGTTAGGTCATGCAGAGAGAAAATTAGAAAGGCAAAAGCCCAGCTAGAACTCAAACTGGCTACTGTTGTAAGAGATAACAAAAAATGTTTTTACAAATACATTAACAGCAAAAAGAGAGCCAAGGAGAATCTCCAGACTTTATTGAATGCGGGGGTGAGAACATTGCCACCAAGGATGAGGAAAAGGCTGAGGTACTTAATGCCTTCTTTGCCTCAGTCTTTAATGATCAGACCAGTCATTCCCAGGGTATATAGCTCCCTGAGCTGGAAGAGAGGAACAGAGAACAGAATAAACCCCCCATAATCCAGGAGGAAGCAGTTAATGACTTGCTGTACCACCTGGACACTGTCTCCCACAGCATTCTCCTAGAAAATCTGGCGGCTCATGGCTTAGACAGGTGTACTCTTTGCTGAGTAAAAAAACTGGCTGGATAGCTGAGCCCAGAGAGTTGTGGTGAATGGAGTTAAACCCAGATGGTGGCCAGTAACAAGCGGTGTTCTCCAGGGCTCAGTTCTGGATGAGTGGATTGAGTGCGCCCACAGTAAGTTTGCACATGACATCAAATCGGGCAGGAGAATCAATTTGCTCAAGGGTAGGAAGGTTCTGCAGAGGGATCCGTGCAGGCTGGACCGATGGGCCAAGGCCAACTGTATGAGGTTTAACAAGGCCAAGTAATGACTCCTGCAGCTGGGTCACAACAATGCCATGCAATGCTACAGGCTTGAGGAAGAGTGGCTGGAAAATTTCTCAGAGGAAAAGGACCTGAGGATTTTGGTCATCAGCCAGCTGAATACAAGCCAGCAGTATGCCCAGGTGGCCAAGAGGGCCAACAGCATCCTGGCTTGTATCAGGAATAGTGTGGCCAGCAGGAGCAGGGCAGTCATCCTTCCCCTGCACTTAGTTTTGGTCCCCTCACTACAAGAAAGGAATTGAGGTGCTGGAGCACATCCCAAAAACAGCAACAAAGCTGGGGAGGGGTCTGGAGCACAAGTCTTATGAGGAGAAGCTGAGGGAACTGGGATTGTTTAGTCTGAAGAAGGGAGACCTTATTGCTCTCTATAACTACCTGAAAAGAAGTTATAGTGAGGTGGTAGTTGGTCTCTTCTCCCAAGTAACAAATGATAGGATGAGAGGAAATGGCCTCAGGTTCTGTAACGGGAGGTTTCGACTGGGTATTAGGAAAAATTTCTGTACTGAAAAAGCTGTCAAGCGTTGGAACAGGCTGCCCAGAGAGGTGGTGGAGTCACCATCCCTGGAGGTGTTCAAAAAACATGTAGACATGGCACTTTGGGACATGGCTTAGTAGTCAGAGGTCTTTTCCAACCTTAATGATTCTATGATTCTACTCACAGTTTGTAATTAAAAATAGTTACATCTGTTGGAATCTTTATGAACCAAGGGGACATAGATGTTATCTTATAGATTATATATGTAGGGATGTGACAAAAACTATCCTGCCATTTTGCTCCCAAGAACTGGATTTCCTGTACAAGTCCTTTGACTTTTTTCTTTCTATGGTGAAACCAGCTTTCAGAAGAAACTGAATTATTCTTTTTTCCCTTCTAAACACTTCTGCTTTGTTTGCCCATATGATGATGTTGATGTATTGCAGATGTTCAGGGGCATCATCCTATTCCAGTACAGACTGGATTATTCCATGGCAAATGGTAGGCTTGTGCTTCCCCCCTGGTGCAGTCAATATCTCCACATGAAAGCAAACAGTGGCCTGGACTCAGCTGCCAAAGGAATTGAGAAAAACACATTGATAGTATCAGTTGCAGTATACCACTTGGCTGCCTGCCATATTGGAGCTTCTGGTACAGAAGGACTCAGCCACGGCAGGACTTTGTTCAGGCCACAGTAGTCAACTGTTAATCTCCACCCTCCATCAGACTTTTGCACTGGCCATATGGGGCTACTAAAGGGTGAGAAAGTCTTGCTGATCGTTTCTTGGCTTTCTAATTTATGAATCAGGAAATGGATGGGAAACAGAGAGTCTTGGTTGGTGTGATGTTGCCACTGGAGCTGTTCTTCATCCCACAGCAAACCCACAATGGAGGGATCTTTCAAGAGGTCAGAAAAGGTAGACAGCTGTTTAATCTTCTCTGTATTCATGGTGGCTACACTAATCTGATACACCTTTGAGTCCCTGAAGTACCCTCTACTGAGGTTATCTATGCCAAGAATACATGGGGCCTCTGGTCTGGTCACAGTAGGTGCTTTTGCCTCTTCTGTTAAGCTCACATCAGCCTCCAACAGAGACAACTGTTGAGATCCCCATGTCACTCCAGAAATCCAGATGGGTACCATGCCCTTATGCCCTGATGGCATTAGGGTATACTGTGCACCGGTGTCCAACAAAGCCTTTTAATTCAGTGGATCTGATATGCCAGGTCATCAAACCCACAGAGTTTATTATACCTGTCCATCCCTTTCCTACTCCTGGTCAAAGGAAAAGACCCCCTATTCCTGTTCAGAGTATTCACTGCCAGACCCTTACACTGCCAGACCAGATATCCCTTCACCAGAATCAAGTGAGGCTATGTCAGTGATTCTTCTTTTGAGTCTGGGGATCACCAATTGCCTTTTTACATCTCAAAAGCAATTAAACCAACAACCTTCTTGGATGACTCCTTCTTAGCTACTGTATTCCCCCTCAGTTTGTGTACATGGGCTTTGAGCTTAAAGGCAGGCTTACCATCCCACTTCCTTATGTTGTCTGCCTGGTCATGCAGGAAAAACTAGAGAGTGCCATGCAGTGTGTGCCTGGGGCTCCCTTTCCCTCTCTCCAGGGTTCCATGGGATGTCCCTGAGAGTCAAGGTGCTGTCCTGGGAGACAAAGAGGGAGAGAGACTTTCTTCAAAATTTCAGAGCCAGGAAGTTGGCTTCTCTACAGCTGGTGTATCTGTATCTGGGCAATACATTTTAGTCAAGCTGTTGGGAAACTATTGCTGGTGCAGTTTGGACCACCTTTCTCCACATGGCCTGTATGTGCAGGCTGTCATCCAGATCTTTGGAGAACTTGACATCTAGGTCACCGTAGATGATTTTCAGGACTAATAATTCTCCCAGATACTGGATTCTTTCTCAGTGCTAGTCCACTTCTCTTGGTAATTCACAAGGTCTCACTTGAATGGATATCTTGCCTTCATGCTTGACGGGAGCTGCCTCCAGAGAGTGTAAATTGTTGCCTCTTTTCTAATTTCTCTGTCAATTGCCTGGTCCCTAGAGAGGGATCCCAGCTGTTGGGCTTCCTTACATTCTAATTTCTGACTGTTGACCCCACTATCCCAGCATTGGAACAGCCAGGCAACAATCTGCTCACCTGAAAGGCAGCTGTAATCTTTCCGCATGTCCTGAAGTTCTTTCAAGTTACCTACTGGGTAGTTTCCTCCTCTTGGGTCATTTCTCTCATTTCTTCCTCCCATTTCTTTGCTGAAAGACTGGCTTCCTGATCAGATTCTTCCTCCTCCTTCTCCCTTATTAGTCAATGATATGGACCCATCAACCTCCATGTCCACTGCTTCTTTTTCACTACTGGGGCGATTAGTGTAGTTGGGGTTTGGGTGCCTGTCTCAACCATAGTGTTCTTAGTTGTAGCTTGGACACCTGTCTTAATCACGGCATCCTCAGAGGTGGTCTGGGTCTCTGTCTTAACCACAGTGCTCTGATAGTACTGAACTGTGGCTCGATAGGCACAGGCCAAGCCTCAAAACAGTGTTAGGAGCTGCTGGTTTTCAGTGGGGTAGGCAAGGCACCCTTCTATCAGGTGGCACATAAATTCACAAGGGTTATGTGCCTGTTCAGGTATAAAATCCCAGGTGATAACTGCCCTAAGTACCTACCCAAATACTTCCACATACTCTGCCACCCAAGGACCAGCTGCCTCAGGACATGTTTCAGTATCACCTTTCCCCAGAGTTGTCTCCTCTTACACCAGGATGACACCAGATTCCACAAACCTGACAGTAAACTGACAGTGTTGATAGTATTAAACAGTTTATGTAAGACTGAACAAGGACCTCAGGAGCCTGTGCCACAAACCCACCCACATCAGTCCTGGATGAGAAAAGGGAGGTGTATTCTCTCATCTTCTCCACAACATAGCTACCCCAGCATGGTAAGAGCATCAATACCAGGGCAAAGTGCATAGACATTGTTTGTATTAATATGTTTCCAAGCTCAACAAAATAAAGGGCTGAGCAATGCAGCAAATACACTCTGTGACCCAGACAGAAGCCTGCCAATTAATAACTACTATAGCTATAGCACAGCTAATGCAAAGCTGCCATTGTCTCAAGCCTCACATTGGGTATCAAAAAAAGGACTGTGGTGGGTTGACCTTGGCAGGCCACCAGGTGCCCACCAAGCCACTCTCTCACTAGATGCCCACCAAGCCACTCTCTCACTCCTCCTCAGCAGGACAGGGAGGAGAAAATAAGATGAGAAACACAGGGTCAACATAAGGACAGTTTAATGAAGAAAAGCAAAGATTACTCACGGAAGCAAAGCAAAGCAACAAGATTTAATCCGGACTTCTCATGATTTCTCTACTGGTGATGTCCAGACACTTCCTGGGAAGCAGGGCCCCAATACATGTAGCGGTTACTTCAGAAGACAATCACCTTAATAACAAATGCTCCCTTCCCCCTTTTTCTCTTAGCTTCTTTTTCTGAGCTCAACACCATGTGATATGGAATATCCCTTTGGTCAGCTTGGGTCAGCTGTCCTGGCTACATCCCCTCCCAGTCTTTTCCTCACCCCCAGCCTACTGGCTTTCACAGGGGTTGGAGAGACAGAACTGATGCTGTGTGAGCACTGCTCAGCAGTTTCCAAAACATTAGTGTGTTATCAACACCGTTCTTGCTACAAATACAAAGCACAGCACTATAAAGGCTTCTATGGTGAAAATCAGCCAGACCCAATATACTTTCAAAACATAGGGCTCCTATGGGTTGACTATTTTTCAGATCAGTCTACAAGCTGATCTGCTTGTAGAGCCTCTCCTCACACGACAAGTGCTCCAGCCCTGACCACATTGATGGCCATCATTTCAGTTATTAATGTTTTTCCTGTATTGGAGACACAAAACTGAACACAATATCTAGAAGCAGTTAATTTCCTTCAGTTAGGTTGTTTTACCAGCTTTTCTAAATCCAGTGTCTTTTTCAACAGCTATTATACCTAATTTCACAAGTCATTACAGTAAATAATTAGAAAAACAATGGCTTTCAGTTCTATTCCTACATACCTAGTCATGGATCAGAACATTTTCAACTTTACTTTTTTTTGTTTACCCAAGTGTGCCTACTGTTTAACATTGCCAAATACATAAATGATTCACCAGCCTTTAGGATAAAAGTTGGCTGGCTGTTATCCCGGCCAACTTGCATGTTCTGAATGGTAATATAGCATTAATTTTCACCTAGACTTCACACATTTCCTCAGTGTTCCAGGATTAGAGAAAGTTAATCATAGACTTTGTCAGCCATCTCTTTCAAAGGACATTTATTCAGATTTTCTGTTTGTAGACAATGCTTAACATCCTTCTTATTTAATAAAATTCTCCAGATTACTTTTTAATCCTCACAGCAGTATGGTTAATTCCAAATATAGGACATAAATACTTACTGAATAATTTTAAAATTTTTCTTTTCAGTTTTGTCATCTTTATCAAAAACATATGTATGCCAGTGGTATGATTAATTTTTTACCACAGTATAACTTCGAATAGCTTTAATAGCAACATAGTAGCAACTACAGTCAACTCTTCTCTGATATCTTCACAATAGCTTATGAAATTTTTCAACAGCATGACTTTTACAACATCATTATATATATTGCTTTTTTTTTCAGTTAGTTACATATACTTTTTCTGACTTCAGGAGAATTATTAGTGAAACAGAATGGGGTTTTAGACATATTTCTTCCCCCTTATTCTTTGTTGAATCATGTCTACCTGTTCATGCAAAAAATTGAAGATTTCCCAGTTGTCATCTCTAATGTTCTGCTTTTCTTTCACTACTTTTTAAAATTTTATTGATTTCTTATTTGAATTAGTTCCTGTGTAATATCAAATATGTGTTTTCCTTTGTCTATATGTACAGTTTCACTCATTCTTTTCCTATTTTGAATATAGAGGAATCAAGATTCCTGATCTCTAAGCAACAAGCAACTCCCAGTTCGGTGAGAAAGTAATCTTCCTGCATTGTTAAAATTGTTACTATATTACTGCATACAGTAAGTTCTTGTCAGATACAATGTAGAAACTTTTAGCATCTTTGGTAATTATTTCCTATTACCTACAGGAAGCACATTTCTCTTTAAGTTGAATGTTTTTTGTAACAATAATGTTCTCTTAAAATGTTAAAGAGCAGGTTTGGAGTGAAATAGTCCATCAATGATCTAACTGGCAGAATGCTTTAAATGAAGCACTTGACATTGCTGGCACTCACTTGAGCACACACATATTCAAGATTATTTGGTGCTAAAATTATCAACACAATTAAAAAATATGAGTTTCAAATATAACTTCATTACTACTGTCTGCAGTCACTTTACACTATCCAAATAGAGATATGAGCAGGTATTTTAATATACAAGTGAGATTCAATCAACTTTTAAAAGTGTCAATTATACTACATTTATTCTCAATGATGAGAACACACAATTCCTCTTGCTCACTTACTGAGACACAAAGCATTGGACAGAAACAAGAAAATAAGTTCTCTTAAACCACATTAGCTTCATTGGCTTGCAATACCATAAGCATGTACAGCATTTAAAGCTTACACTTATGTGTATGTATATAGACTTCTGTATACACAAACATATGCACATCTGCATAAAACGTGTTGTTGATTGAATTCCCTCTTTAATGTTAGTGTTAAGTTCCTTCCTCCCTCCACCTGTGAGCATGTCAATTCTCATATCATAATGAATTCCAAAGTTCTGTAAAACCAAATTCTCAGTGTGACTCGAGCTGTGCCATCAATTCTTCCCCATATTTACTGCTTTCTTACTTTTGCTGACAAAAGTATCTATGATAAAATCATCTAGACTTTTGACTTCCTCTATGCTGTTCTAAATAAATTTTTTTAAATGTCCCATAATGTGTGTATTTAATAGTGTATACTGTGACCAATGAAGATTTCTCAGACAGCTAGAGAGAGTTTTATGTTCTTACTATGAGGACACAAACACACTTTTATTTTTGTGAGTATACATTGGCAAATTCTCTAGACATTTTTTCTGATTATACAGTGACTACTGACATTTAGTTATCTTATTAGCATGGCTGAAGAAAAGAAACAGTCAACAAAATAGTTTGCAATTAATATTATCCATATTTACTTGTTGGCACGAATACCTACACTTAATTAAAAGGAATAAAAGCATTGAAAGTACAGTAATCATTTCCCCAAAGTATATGTTTTGTATATATTTTAATAATGGAGGAAAAGGAAAGGCTTCAGGCAGATCCTGGTCTGTCAATTCAAAGCCTTGTCAATTCAAAATAGTATTTAAGGGAGAGAGATAGGAACTATTATTCACTTCTTAATGACTTTCAATACTAGCATGTCAGTAGTAGCAGTAGTGATAATTGCAGTTATAATAGCAGAACCAAGTCAAAAGCACCTTGTAATACAGATTGGAAGACAGTGTTACTCTTATTCTTACCATAGTCCATTACGACAGGAATACCACTGAGCAAAATCACACAAGTCTGCTTTTTCCTGTCTTTTGAAATTAAGATCATTCCAAAAAGAAAAAAAAAATCCACAAAACCCCCAGAAAAACAAAATGAAAGAACCCAAACAAAAAAAAAACACCAAAAAAATCAACTGTTCCCCCTCCCAAACAAACACCCCCCAAAAAACACCCAAACAAAAACCCCTCGACCTGTATTATTTTAAAGTATGAAGTAATTCAGGAGTATGGATTTTTCTGGATAAATGCTACACATAAGTGTTGAAGCAGTCTGCATCTGAATTTTCACAGGAGGCAGTAAGTAGATCAGCTAAGGATGATTTGGAATAGGTGCTGGTAGTATTATAAGGTTTTTGAGAAAGAGGCTACTGAAAGTCAACAGTGTTGCAGGGCTGAAACTAACACTTCAGCTCTGTCACTTCTTGCTTTATTACTTACTGATTTTAAATCTAAAGCCTGACAAAATCAGCTCTTAATCAAATTATTAAGACAAATGCTACTCCTGATCTAGACTTTACAGATTCTTCATCTTAATATATTGCTTTGAAAATTCAATTCTATATCATTCTTTTAGCAAAGGCCACACACTATAAAATCCTGATTTCCACTATGATTTGTCTTTCACAATCCAATCACTGCCCACGTTAAATAATAATAATAATAATAATAATAATAATAATAATAATAATAATAACAATAATAACAATAATAGCAACAATAACAATAACAGTAATAATAATAATATCATAGAACTAAGACATAAAAAAATGAGTTTTCTTGACAAGATAAATTTGACATAGTTATAGACAACTTCCCCCCATTTCAACCATAAGTTTGAAATACAACCTAATGCTCAGTTAATGTATTCTAGCCAGCACACTTGTTCTGTTAAGGTAAACTGATTCCTCTTAATATAGAGGCTGTAATACAAGCAGAAAATAATAGAAAACCATAAAATACATTTGTGACCTTGTTCTGTCAAAAACTTAATGAAAAAATAGATTAACATAATAAAATATTACATTTGCTTCCAAACATAATTATGGAATAATTGTGAAATTCATGATACTTATGTCAAAACCTGCACCTGTTTATTCTGATAAACACTAATTAGCTATAGAAGAAGTCTCCTCCTTAATAAGCAGAATTACATACTTTTGTGAAAGCATTGTCATCTTTTTCCATTTATTTTTGCTTTTATAAATACATGAGATATGAATAATAGTTAGATTACCCACTGCTGAAGCAGGCAGTATTTCCATGAGGACAGAGAATGTCCTGTGTTTAATACATATTCATTTCTTTCCTGCAATATGCTTTACTGGTAACTTGAATAGCAAATCTCAGTTCAATTTTCAAGCTGTTGAAGGTTTTCTTTTTAGACTTTCTTTTGCTCTTCTCCATAAATGCAAATGCTTAAGGGACAATGTGAAGTATCACTTTATAGCTGGAGCAAAGGATTGATCCTTCTGCTATTATTTCAGTAGAAGAGCTGAAACGAAAAATAGGGGACAGTGGGTTTGAGCCTACTAGTAAGTATTGTTTCACTTGAAATAATGTAGTTGGTTACCAAGCCATATACCTAATGTTTTTATTGCTTGAGACTTAAAAGAGTTAATCCTACTCCTGAAAATTACTTTCTGAAAAAAAAAACCCCACACCACTCTGGATCATTATTTTCAGTTAGGTCGAAGAAACAGAATCATGGAATCATAGAATCATAGGACTGTTTAGGTTGGAAAAGACCTTCAAGCTCATTGAGTCCAACCATTAACCTAACACTGCCAAGTCTACCACTAAGTCATGTCCCTAAGCACCACATCTACATGTCCCATCATCAGAAAGCTAAGAAGAGAGGGTTGGTGAAAAATTACCCTTTTTATTTGTATTGTGGGGTCTGGGCAACGTAGTCTGTCACTTCATATAAACACTTTCCTTTCTGAAAAAAAAAAACCCAAAACCAAACAGAAAACCGATGGAAGCTCTCTGCAAACACCAGGTCAGACCTTGCCACTATTAGCAATAATAAACAGCATAATATGCTGGTGAAGAGCCTGGAGCACAAGTCCTGTGAGGAGCAGCTAAGTGAACTGGGTTTGTTCAGCCTGGAGAAGAGGAGGCTGGGGGAGACCTTATCACCCTCTACAACTACCTGCAAAGAGGTTGTAGTGAGGTGGGTGTCAGTTTCTTCTCCCAAGTTATAAGAGAGAGGATGAGAGGAAATGGCCTCAATATATTGGGTATTAGGAAAAATTTCTTCACCAAAATGGTTCTCAAGCATTGAAATGGGCCACCCAGGGAAGTGGTCAAGTCCCCATCCCTGGAGGTATTTAAAGAACATGTAGGTGTGGTGTTTAAGGACATGGTTTAGTGGTGGAAGAGAAGTGTTAGGTTAACAGCTGGACTTGATGATCTTAAAGGTCTTTTCCATATTAAATGATTCTATGATTCTATGATTGATTTTGTAAGGATTCTCATTTGAACCCATTGTCAGAGGTAAGTTACTACTCAATGTGACGAAGAAACCCCCTAGTGATTTAGCTCACATTTCTCCCTCACCACATTTTGCTCCTTATCAGACAGGATCATTCCTATTTAGTTTGTAAGGGGAAGGTGTGTGTGTGTGTCTTCAGCTTGACTAAATAGGTCTTTATATCTGTGCTTTTTTAAAACTAGTTAATAGATGAAGTGGCCAAAAATAAATCTTATAATAATTTAAATAGTATATGCTAGATCTGGGATTTTAGGATGAATGAAGTTGATTTACGGCATTACATTTTTTTACAGTTACTTCATAATAACAAGTCACAAAATTATATCCCCATTTTTCTGGCCCTTCCCTTCACCATTTTTCACAATGAAGAAATGAAAAGTGTTTTGCAATATTTTACAAGCAGCACACTGCTGTTTGAAGGTGGTGATTTGAGATTGAACTTTATATTGATTGTAGTAACACATTAATAGAAGAAGTTAATCTGACTTATAATAATGAAAACTCCACCTTGTAGTATCCATAGGTAATAGAATTTCAGGATCATAAAAATGCACCTTGGGGCTTTCGGATGTCATCTAGTCCAATATCCCACCTGAAGGAGAGTAACAGCCAAGTAACAGATCAATTAAACCATGGTTTTGTTGAAATGAGTCTTTCTAACTTCCAATAAGGGACAGCCTACAGCTTCTCTGGGTTGCCTGGTCCAGCACTGCACCTTCCCTAATATGATGTTGTCATACATTTTCTGTATGTTCCTCCTGACACATGATCCAAGTCATTATTGAATATATCGAACATGTCGTACTGTGGACCTCTGAGGTGCTCCCAACTTGCAACTGGCTGCCAACCAGTTAAGTGATTACTGAGCCGATAATGACCCTTTGACATTTCAGCCTACCAACAGTCCGTTCCTCCAGCCTCCACTCCTAAGTTTTCAAATGAGAATGCTGCCGAAGATGGTATCAAAAGCCTGACTAAAGTTATGTTACATTTACTGTCCTTCTGCCTGTGTAACCAGTCACAGAAGACAATCAGACTGGTCACATATGGTCTTCTTAAAGCCTTGTTGACTGTTCGTGATTACGCTGTTGTCCTTTGCATGTCTGAAAACGAATTACAAGAGAGTGTACACTGTGATCCTCCTGTGGTCTGAATTACAAGCTCACAGACTCCAGGTGCTTGATTCCTGCTTTGGTTGCCTGTCATTTTCTTAATTGTGTTCAAAGTTATTTTTCTAAATAGAAGTCTGAGGACAATGGCATTTTAAAAGCAGATTACAATGACATTAACAGAAGATGTTGAATCAGTGTATAAGGGAAAGGAAGATGATTTGCAGGGAGCATTTGAGATTCACCTGCAAGAGAGTAAGCAACAGGTACAAAGATCCAAGTCTCTTAGCATAATGGCATGTTACCAAAGACTAATGAGCTTGCCACTGACTGCAGCCTGTATTTATTGACTATTCTAGTAGTTACCATTTCTCGTTATACACTTGAAAATTGTCAAATAGAATTAATAAAATCTGTCTCCTAATTTTAAGAGTCTTCCTCTTATAAGTTCAGGCTGACAACTAGACAGAGTAAGCTTCTGAAGTTACAGGAAGAAGCAAAGACACTAGTGTTGTGGTTGTTTTTCAGAGTACAGAAAGGTAAAGAAAAATAAAAGTGCATTTAATTTCAGGGAAATTGTCATACATTGAACTTCATTATTGACTTTAGTTGTTTATAATAATAAACAACTATAATCTCCTTATTACTTTCTGGGATTTTTTTCTTCTATGGTCCTCCAACTTCACCTGAATGATGGCATCAAATTAACATTGTTGAGTTCTGACCCATGATAACTGCATTGCACCCACAAAAATATTGGAACAAAATCTTGAAGTAAAAGATGGGAAATATGAAAATTCTTTTTCTTAAATGTTCATTTGAGACATTTTGCATTCTTTAAGCAGTGAACTTACTGAAAATCATCCTGAGAGGCTTGTAAAACATTACAGCAATTTTATAGAAGGCAGTTATGACAAGGAAACTATCACAGGTTGGAAAACTAGTAGAATTGGAAAAAAAAAAACCAGAATGCTTTCTCACTAGTAAAACTGCAAATTTTTATACAGTTGTTAAAGTCCCTTCATATTTAAAAATATTTAACAAAAAATTGGCCGCTTAAAAATGACCAAAGGAAAGCATCTTCAAGCATTTCTCATATCAAATTAATGCCTGTCTACAATTTATTCATAATAAAAATAATTTTTAGGCCACAGGGGTTGATTTCTCCTGATCAATCATATTACAAAAAATCTTTAAGGATTTTTGCTATTTAGATTAAAAACATTGAAATTATGTCAACTGAGAAAAAATGCTTATGAGTGTGAATACTGACTCCAACATTCATTTTAATATTTAGACAGCACTCAATGTGTAAAAAGATTTTGACAAGAAATCTTTGACCACCTTACAGCTATTTATTCTGAAGCTCTGTTGTACAAAGTAGCTGAGTCATTGCTTTTTAATATGTCACTCCACAGACTAGAAAAAAAATCAATAATCTTCTTAACACCACTAAAAAAAAAAACAGATTGCTATGTAGAAAGCTGTCATGTAATTAAATCTTGATACACACAAACAGAAGAGAATACTAAAGTACAACTGTTGTGGTTTAACCCCGGCTGGCAACTCAGCAACACACAGCCACTCGTTCACTCCCCTGTGGTGAGATGGGGGAGAGAATTGGAAGAATAAAAGTGAGAAAACTTGTGGGTTGAGATAAAGACACTTTAATAGGGAGGCCAAGAGCTGCCCAAGCAAGAAAAGCAAAACCAGGAATTCATTCGTTCCTTCCCACCAGCAGGCAGGTGCTCAGCCATCTCCAGGACAGCAGGGCTCCATCACACATAATGGTTACTTGGGAAGACAAACGCCATCACTCCAAACGTCCCCCACTTCCTTCTTCTTCCCCCAGCTTTCTATGCCGATCATGATCTCATATGGTGTGGAATATCCCTTTGGTCAGTTGGGGTCAGCTGTCCTGGCTGTGTCCCCTTCCCGGCTTCTTGTGCACCCCCAGCCCACTTGCTGGTGGGGTGGGGTGAGAGGCAGAAAAGGCTCTGTGTAAGCCCTGCCCAGCAGTAACTAAATCATCCCTGTGTTATCAACACTGTTTCCAGCACAAATCCAAGACATAGCCCCATACAAGCTGTTATGAAGAAAATTAACTCTATCCCTGCCAAAACCAGATATTTTTTTATTTCAAAAAACCCCAACATTTTAAATAATTAGCAAACAATGACAAAAGGCAGATGGCAAAGACAATACAAAACTTTTCATATAGTATAATTGGACCTTGAGGATTTTCTATTAGTTCATACGTGAATTTGAATGATGTCATTGTTAGGTTGTTTGTTCATAGTCCATAGTGAGAGCTAACAATAGATGACTTGGGGTGGAATAGAAGTTTTTACATTATAATATAATTCTGTCTCATTGTAATAAGCAAAAAGTGAGAAACAACAGTTTTAAAAATATCCAATCCCTCTATCATCTAAGTCTCTCCTAAATTTTTATTTCCTTATTAGGAAAGAAATAGTTTGGAGAGATCAGCAAAATAGAAAGCCCACTTTTTACTATTTTGTCATATTACGTTTACCTACAATGTTTTAAAAACAAATAAAAGTTTTTTTGAAAAACTATAACAGATTTCCTCCAGAACACCACAACAGCTGAAGATCCTGATAATTAACTGAACTTTGGGGCATTTAAAATAAAAAGTAGAGTCACAGTGTGCTCGAAGTGTTTTCCAGAGGCCTTAAAAACTTCAGCTAAAAATGGTACAAACATAAGATTAAAGTATGGAATTTTGTAGAACATATTGTGCAAGTGTATTATTTGGAGCCAGGAAAAAATGTTACTGTTCATTAAGAGAAGTAAAGAGAGCACCAGGATACGGTCTTCATCTCTGAGAGAACTCTCATAACTAAAGGAGGTCTTGTGGAGACTAAGTTTATCATGGTTATGAGATTAATTACACAAGCTATTCAAATATTTCTAAGAAATGTCTGAAATACCAGATGAAGATTTACAAAGTTAAACTGGAAAAAAAAATCAACCCACACAACATTTCAAGAAACAAATCAAATTATGAAAAGCAAGGAACAAAGGTTTTGGAATTGGCAAGGTGTTTATATAAACTTTCCTTTAGTCCAACTTGTCCACCACTTGTCTTTATTGTGCCAGTTAATGTAAAAGGCAATAATATCTCACACTCGCCCAAAGGCTTTCCCATACCTCTGAATTAAAATTGGGGTACCTGGAGTTCCCCAAAGTTCTTCAGGCTTGCAGCATTAGGAGAAGATGAGTTTATACTCCAGAGGAATTTAATACTTGCCTGAGGACCAAAAGCAGTCAGCTCAACAGATGATGCTTCTGTGAAGAAGTAAAAGAAAAAGAACATTTATGCATGAAGTTATGCCCAAAATGCCATGGGAGGCAATGGAAGAAAGCTTAATGGAATATCATCATTCTTAACGGACAACAGCTGTTTTTCTCTGCATATAGTAGTGAACATGCAGCTTAGAAGAGCTCAATCAACTAAAAGATGTATCTTTTCATCTTAAGATTTTCTCATGAATGATCATAAAGGGAAACAGAATATTAGTATTGTTTTTGCAAAGAAATATAATTGGAAAAAATCAATCTTAAGTACCATTCTCCACCTTCAAAAAATACACAGAACAAGAAAATGTTTAGAGGACAACAAGGATGATTAAATTAGTTAGGCAACTTCTATATGAAAAGATTTAAACAAGCTAAGAAACTTCAGGCCCCCCCACCAAAAGACAACTAAGGGGAATATGTCTGGCACAAAGTTAATATGGAATGATTGTTCTTTGATTCCTCTGATACAAGATAGAAGGACATTAAATAAAACTCACAGATAAAAGGTTCAAAACAGATTTAAAAAGTCACACAATACATAGTTCAGCTGAAAAAGTCTTTGCTACAGGAAACCATGGGACAAAAAAATTTACATTGGTTCTAGTAAAGTAAAAAATTCAAGGACTTCAAAGAGTTCTTGAGTCAAAAATCACTGGAGACTGGGAGAGTCGTAATTGGCACTGGCCTTCATTTCATCCGTCTTTGTGACTCATGAAGTTTGTCTGCAATACTTTCCATTTTTGCACAAAATTCTAGAATCTGACTTTTTTTCAAAAGTTTTTGTTCTGTTTCAAAAAATTTTGTGTATAACTTAAATAACTTCAATGGACCTACAGTATTTGATTCTAGCTTCCATTTTAATAACAAATACCACATGCTATAAGAAATCTTAACTTGCATCCCCTATCACTTTTGACAAATCCTAAGAAACTTTTATTATTAAGTCAAAATTTCAAAGTTTCAAACTGTTCTCCAGTTTTATGCTACTTTGTTAATGACATCAGTATTGTATTTTGGTTTATATTGCTCAGCTATATTCCAGCAGTCACAGGACCAGTCCCCGATCTGTAAAACCTATCCTGCTGTTTCCAAGTTCACTAACTTGTATTTTGTAATGTTTCAAAATGAAGACAGTGTCAGATCTCTGCAAGCTTCTGTAGTCACCTGCTTCTTCCACCTTCCTATGTGCATTTTGAAGAAAAAAACCCCTCAAATCAGCATTATGATCTCACTTTCATTTTGCCCTATATTGGTGAGGCGACACAGTACTGTGTTCAGTTTTAGGGCCCTCACTAAAGAAAGACATTGGGGTGCTGGAGTGTGTCCAGAGAAGAGCAACGAAGCTGGTGAAGGGTCTAGATAACACGTCCTGTGAGGGTCGGCTGAGGGAACTGGGGTTGTTCAGCCTGGAGAAGAGAAGGCTCAGGGGAGTCTTTATCGCCCTCTACAACTGCCTGACAGGAGGTTGTAATGAGGTAGGTGTTGGTCTCTTTTCAAGTAACAAGTGATAGGATGAGAGGAAATGACCTCAAGTTGCATCAGGGGAGGTTTAGAGTGGATATTAGGGAAAATTTCTTCACCGAAAGGGTTGTCAAGCATTGGAACAGGCTGCCCAGAGAAGCATGGATGATTCACCACACCCGGAGGTATTTAAAAGATGTGTAGATGTGGCACTTAGGGACATGGGTTAGTGGTGGATTTGGTAGTGTTAGGTTAACAGTTGGGCTTGCTGACTTTAAAGCTCTTTTCCAACCTAACCAATTCTATGATTCCATAAAAGAAGCCCTTAATAATTGACAGATTCCAACATCAACTGATGTTGTTCATTTTTCATTACAATCAGTGTGGCTGGAGAGCAGCCTTGCTTTAAGGGGTCCTGGTGAACAACAAGCTGTACATGAATAAGCAATGTGCTGCTGCAGGAACAAAGGCAAACAGGATCCTGGGCTGCATCCACAGGAGCATTACTAGCAGAGATAGTGATGTGATCAACCCACTCTACTCAGCATTTGTCAGGCTGCACATGGAGTACTGTGTTCGGTTCCAGACCCCATGGTTCAAAAACGATGTGGGCAGACTGGAGAGGGTCCAAAGAAGGGACACAAAGATGGTCAAAGGGCTGCAGAACCTGCCCTGTGAGGAAAGACTAAAGCAGTTACATCTCTTCTCCCTGAAGAAGAGAAGGCTCAGGGGGGCCCTCATCAGGGTATTCTAGTACTTAAAGGGCAGCTACAAAGAAGACAGAGGATCTCTCTTCACAAGGAGACACATGCAGAGGACAAGGGGCAATGACTACAAGTTGCACTGGGAGAGGTTTCATCTTGATATAAGAAAGATTTTTTTACAGTGAGAACAATAAATCTCTGGAACAACCTCCCCAGAGACATGGTGAAGTCCCCATTGCTGGAGATTTTCAAGATGCAGTTAGACAGGGTGGTAGGTAATCTCATGTAGGATTCCTTTCCCACAAAAGCCTGGACTGGAAGATCTTTTGAGGTCCCTTCCCACCTGGGATGGTCTGTGATTCTATGAACCAATATCAGAAAGTACATTATTAGACTTCCAGATCTGAATTAATTGCCATTATTTTTTTTCTTCTTTTTTGAACTGACAAGGATTTGAAAACATGCATTCCACAGTCAAAAACAATGGGTAATTGTTCTGTACTTCATGACACAGGTTTCTATGTAAACTCTAATAAATTATTTTTAACATCAGACTGAATTTGGCAAATTATAACAGAGTATAAAAATTAATAACAATGCAAAAGTAAAAGCAAATTCAAAGGAACCTAACGTACTTATCAAGCAATTAGTATAATGAGAATTAATCCCGGAATGTGTCAAGCAACCCAAGAAACAAGACTGTTGAAAGAAAACAAATTTTTAACCTGGTAAATATTATTTTCAAAATAAATGGTTATCTATTCTGCAAGTCACATGTTTTGCTTATTACCCAACATATATACTTTACTATCCGATGATGCATGCAAATGAAGGCAAACAATTCTATCAAAACATTCCATGGTTGCAATTTTTGAACAAGTTTATGAGAAGTTAATTGCAACCAGCCTGAGTCAAAATGTCTCTATTGTGTCGAGGAATAAAAAGGTAAGGTTCCAGACTTTGACTGAACTCCAGTTTCCTAATTAGTAGTCGTACTTCATGATTGTGTTTCATTTTAAACATGACAGTGAGCAGCTCAAGCTTGACACAGATATAACAAGTTTCCCTGTTTTCTGTGAAAAAATGATAACATTAGGCATAAGGTAACTGCAAACAGATTAATTCTAAGGTGAGAGCCAAGTTCCAAGTGATACATCACCATCCATATTATTTTTCTTCTTTCCGTGTGCATAATTTGGGTCTTCAAATTTTGATTGGAGGTAGCAAATATTTAATAACAATAGGGCCAATAATAAAATAATTAGCCAAGTCTCTTTGAACTCAAGGATGGTATCTGAAATCTTGGCCAAACTCCACCTTTATCTGTCACCCACTAAAACTAAATTGTTGAGTACTCATGTCTAAAAGAAAAATGTTATTTATCTTCATTATCTCTGTCACCTACTAAGGAAAAATAAGTAAATGCACATAAAAAGATATAAATTGCTCCATAAACCATAGATAATATTCTTATGTAGCATATCTTGATGTATGACCTATTTCATTATCCATGCATTGTCCCTTAAAAACTAGAGCTGTTGCTGGAAAAAAAGAACTCAGGAATTGATTGGAGACATACCAATTGCTTTAATAAACTGTAATAAAATTTAAGGGAGGTTACAGTATTCTTATTAATAACATGGCCAGTGTTTATCTTTCCTAAAGTTTCTTTTGCTTCATTGCTGAATTTGAAACCTAACAGGAATAGGTTATTTTCTTTGAACTTTACATAGTTTTACTTTTTGTTCTGCTATCACTTCATATTTTTTCCTCTCATTTTATCTGTACATTCACAAACTAATCATCTTTCCCTCAACTTTCTACAACTGTTTTTATTCATGCCATTCTAACATGCTTTCTGGGTTTCTGATAGATGATTGCAGGAACCAGGAAATAATTTTGCACCTCCCAGAGAAACTTTCTCCATTTCATGAATGGGTAAAGGTATTTTCCTGTATAGTCAGAATAGCAGAATGAATAATTTTCCTTCCTTGTCATTTGCCAATCACATATAGGAAAATGTTTAATACTGAGAACTCCTTCCTGATGTAAAAAATACTGCGTTTCTCAGAGTAGTAATGATGTGGGTATAAGGGTAACGATTGCCAGGAAGCATACAAAGTTTAAAATAGAATAGAGTAAAATTATTAAATATCTTCTGCATGAAACCACTTCACAGCAATTATAAACACATCCAGTTTCAAAAACGTAGCGAAACAAAAATTTCTAAACTGTGCTACTCTAGTTATGAGTAAAAAATTGGGGGGCTTAATAACAGGTAGTTTCACTAAATAATAATAGTTTTTACTTTCTATGGATTTATTTTTTTTGTAAGAAGAAGCAAGATATGATGGTTTGCCCTGGCCTGGACACCAGGTGCCACCAAGCTGCTCTGTCATTCCCCTCTTCAGCAGGACAGACGGGGAGAAAATGAGATGAAAAAGAAAAAAACTCATGGGTCAAGATAAAGGCAGTTTAATAAAAAGCAAAAGCAAAGGCTGTGCATGGTAGCAAAAGGAAAACAAGATTTTATTCTCTACTGCCCAATAGCAGATGTCCAGCCACTTCCCAGGAAGCAGGGCTTCGGTCTGCATAGCCATTGTTCTGTAAGATAAAATGTCATAAAAGACGAATCATAGAATTATAGAATCATAGAATCATTTGTTTGGAAAAGACCTTTAAGATCATCGAGTCCATCTGTACCTGTCCACTATTAAACCATATCTCTAAGAATCCCGTCTACCCATCTTTTAAATACCTCCGGGGATGGGGACTTGACCATGTCCCTGTGTAGACCATTCCAGATGCCCCTTTCAGTGAAGAAATTTTTCCTAATATCCAATCTAAACCTCCCCTGGTGCAACTTGAGACTATTTCCTCTCATCCTATCACTTGTTACCTGGGAGTAAACATCAATACCTACCTCACTACACCACTTGTGACCGGCTTCCAGCTGGATTTAGTTTCATTCACCACAACTCTTTGGGCCCAGCCATCCAGCCAGTTTTTCATCCAGCAAAGATTATGCTGGTCTAGGCCATGGGCAGGCAATTTCTCAAGCATAATGCTGTGGGAAATGGTGTCAAAGGCTTTACTAAAGTCCAGGTGGACAACATCCACAGCCTTTCCCTTGTCCACTAAGCGGGTCACCTTGTCATAGAAGGAGATCAGGTTAGTCAAGCAGGATCTGCCTTTCATAAACCCATGCTGAGGGGGCCTGATCTTCTGGTTGTCATTGACATGCTGTGTGATGGCACTTAAGATGATCTGCTCCATGACCTTCCCGGGCACCAAGGTCAGACTGACAGGCCTGTAGTTCTGCTCCCCATCCCTGCCTTCTGGATTGGGGGCTGGGTACCTGGAGAACAGATGACCTTACTGTTAAAGACTGAAGCAAAGAAGGCATTAAGTACCTCAGCCTTATCTTCATCTTTTGTCACTACAGTTCCCTCTGTATCCAGTAAAGGATGAAGATTTTCCTTGGCTCTCCTTTTTTTATTAATATATTTATAGAAACATGTTTTATTATCTTTCATAGAATTGGCCGATTTAAGTTCTAGTTGCGGTTTAGCCCTTCTGATTTTCTCTCTGCACGACCTCACAACATCCTTGTAGTCCTCCTGAGATGCCTGCCCCTTCTCCCAAAGCTCATAGACTTTCCTCTTCTTTCTGAGATCCAGTCAAAGCTCTCTATTCAGCCAGGCCAGTTATCTTCCCCGCCAGCTCATCTTTTGACACATGGGGAAGGCCTGCTCTTGCACCTCTAGGATTTCCTTCTTGAAGAGTGACCAGCCTTCTTGGGCTCCTTTGCCCTTTAGGACTTTCTCCCAAAGGACTTTCTATCTCCCCTTTAAATGCTTTCCCTTCCTCCTCCTTCCCCTTAGCTTTTACATGTAAGCCAGCTTCATATGATATGGAATAACCTTTTGGTTGGTTTGCGTCTGGTGTCTTGGCTGTGTCCCCTCCCAAGATCTTGCCCCCTCCCAGCCCACTGATTTCAATTTTATTATTTTATTTACATCACTGATATAAAGTATTATTTTATATATAATATGTCAGTATGTATTTATGATACTTAACCATATTAGTACCACATATAGAATTCTTTTAATTACTTGAATGAATAGCTTTCTCACATTGCTTAGTTTCAGAATTAGTTTCACATCTTTATGAAGATATATATTACATTCTAACTTAGAAAAATACATGAGATTTATTCCAGGCAAATTTCATAGTGCATTCGTTACCACTTACATGGTGTTTGTGGAGATCAAGATAATAATGCCTCCTTTTTTGCTAAACTTAGGCTTTTGCAGGATTCACACTCAGACAAAGGGCATTCAATAACTCTTCTTTAACAGTTTTTTTAATTGATACGCAGAATCCACACAGACAAAGGTTATTTAGAAGTTGTAATGTTTCAGGCAGAGTTCACTGCATTCTATGAGAATGTCTCAATCCATTTCATTTGGTTTTGGATCGAGTTTTATTTTATTTTTACTTGTCATTGTTAAACAGTCACCTGCATCTACCTTATGTCAAGAGAAAACTGATGATTAATTTTGTCCACCACTCACTAGTCTTTGATCAGTGTGGCATAGTACATTAGCAGCTAGAAAGTGATCTAGAGACTTTTTCACATAAAACTAGTGAACTACAAGTTACCCCCGCCAAATTTAAGCAAATAAAAGAGCTTACTTCTACACCTTAATTAAAGCATGATGCTACAGGAAATAAGTAAGTAAATAAATAAATAAAGGCAGAAAATCAAATACAGGCTTTTTTTTTTTGTTTTGATGAGATACAGAATTATGTGTCTAAGAATTTTTTGAGAAAACTAATGAAATAAAAATTGGCAGCCAGTGTTGCCCCTTGCTGCTTTGTATCAGCCATGTCAAAATGCAATGAGACCTTGTCTAATATGGATTTTGTCACCTTTTCTAAAATGCCAGCACCATTTGCTGTGCGTTGTGGTAATTTTCCTGGGAACTGTTGTTCCCTCCATCAGCCATTTCTGTATTTGCCAATGCACATTTATATTTTCACTTTTTTATGGAAAAAGATGCTTGCAATTGATGCAAGCTGACCAAAGATGTCAGATTACATGGGGCAGCTGTGTTTTGACACAACAGCTTTGTGAGCTTTTAAACTGCAAAATTGCTTTTCTTAATTTCTTTTTACATAATACAAACTCAAAGCAGAATAAGCTGAGGGAAAAAATGTCTCCAGGCAGACAAGACATTATGGTGTTTATTAGGGCAAATCTCATGAGAGATCATATTACATTCTAATGGTGGCTCAAATTAAGCTAGTCTCATCATCAGTTTTTACAGAGAAGATAAAATAAGTTAACAGCTACACCCATATTCTAACCGCCCTTCTTACTTCCTTTTCATTCTCCTTGAGTCCCAAATACACATTGATACATGAATATTTGTGTCTCACACTTTTGTTTTGTACATCTTTGACCAAAAAAAAAAATCTGAGTTTCTCTCTACAATCAAATGTTCTGAACAGGAAGATCTATGTCAGCTCAAATTTCCAAGTCAACAGATTTAACACTTCAATGTGGTCTCATGTGTACACAAAGCATAATAAAATCAGATTATTTCACTTCTGTTTTTTAGAAATCTCCTCTCAAAAAACTGCAGGCATGAGGTTTTGAGAGAATAATCAGTACTTAACACCCAGCTGTGAAAGTTGTTTACCTACCACCACCACATGTACACAGCCAGGTCCTTACCAGGCATCTTGAATGACCTATACAGTTTGATAACTGAAGTCCAGCTACCCCAAGTTTGGTATCCACAGATTCTGAAGCATTTTGGTGAATTTGATACCCTACCTTAAACCAATCTTTGCACTCATTTTGCTCTGCGTGAACTCTCTAGGGATGTTAAGAGTCCAGGGACTGTTGATCAGCCTATGGAGCATAGCACTGTACACAAAAGGGAGAAAATGCAAATGCAAAAAAAAATAAGAGATCTATCAAAAAATACCTTGAAATGATGCATTAATTTGTTCTTGATAAATATTCACACTTGCTTTTTTTCTGGGGAGGAGAAGTAGAAAGATGTTGTTACCTTTCAGTCTTTTTGTTTAGTAATGTCAATAAAATATCGGAAGAGCTTGCTAGAGTATTTTCTTCGTATATATTTCATCAATAAAATTTTTAATTAGTTCCACTTGCACATATCTTACAGTGGAAGACGGGAAACGTATCTTAGATAAATGGTCATAGGAAGATATTTTGATTAGTTAGACACTGTTGATACTCAATATACAGTATGCTTTAAAATAATAAATATGAAGCACTCTTACTCTGTGCTATTCTTATGCAATGACTTCAGAGCAGTACTTGCACTTTAATAATAAGGTTTGTGTGCATGAATCCTGAATTTCTTTGAAATGTGCCTCGAAGGAACCATCGTCCTTTTCCATGTAGCTCTACAACTGTAAAAGACTAGAGTCAGCCTCAGGGCCTCTCTGAATAAAGAGCTTTTATTCAGCCTCTGGGATCGTGGAATGGAATAGGTGTTTTACTGAAATGCAAACAGTAGTGGCCCACTTCTCTTTACTTCAGTTTGCAAACACTAATTTATTTGAACCGATTGGCTTTGGGAGTCTTGATTTCCCCTATGCGGTTCACTTAATATGTTTTTCTGTTAAGCTTCTTATGATGGGAGCATTCGACCTGCTTCCTCCAAGGGGATAAACACAGCCTGATTAATCAGAACACAGATATCACCAGGGCTCTTTATTCACTGAGAAGCTGAGATGTCTGCACAGCTCCGTGACTTAATTCTGAGACCCTTTCCTTCTTCCCTTCTCTGCTCAAGCCTTTCCATACCTATATGTACTGGACGTCTTTACAATTGCACCCTTACCCAGCAAGGTACCTCAACCCCAGGGAAATCACATAGTACTAGAAGGAGACTTCATATGTTCTTTCCATTGTACTCATTAAAGTTTTCATATCTACCCTCATTACTATGAACACTGTCATTAAGCAACACAAACTGCATGCTATGAAGCTATTTTCACTTTCTGTATTTTTACTTTTTCTTACCTTAGCATTGGAGTTTTCATGTCTGCTATGAACCTAATGAAACTCAGTGTTCTGTATTTTGCTATCTCTGGTCTGGTGAGTAAACTGTGCTGTGTTAATTTTTGTTTTGCTAGATCAATAGCACTGTGGAGAACTGATCAGTTCACAAGATTTTTCTCATTATTATTGTAATGTACCTTACAGTCTCATGCTGAAACAATGGGGATTTCTTCTGCCTGTTCTGCAGTCTGAGGAAAAGCCCTTTTTTCCTTACCAGAAAGATGAATGTCCAGAAAAGACTGGGCCACGTTTCAGGAGACTAAGCAAAGATTCTTAATTGATGTGTTAATATTGAAAATATTACATTCTCTTCCCTTATACAAAAAGTTAAATCACAATAAATGGATTTTAATACACTAGATTTTCTCTTAGGAAGTTCTACTTTTTAACTGACCCTGAAAATATAAACAGTTCCTTTCCTTCCTATCTCTTTAAAACAGATTGTTTAAAAATACATACAGCTGTTTTATATTTTGAGTCAAGTCTTTGTCAATTTATTTATATGAGTTTCTGGTTTGTATGAAGGGACAACAAGACTACAGGGCAGAATGCAGGCTGTTTGGCTCTTTATGAAACTCAGTTTATATCTTACATTGATGACCAACATATAAAATTTTCCAATATCTTGAGTTATTTTTGGAAAAGAGAATCTCATACACAAAGCAGTTTTGCAAGTTCACAATAAGGGATGGTATACGTGCATTAGAAATTTCTCCATAACTATTGAGGTTTCATCAGAGTTTCCTTTCCTTCTCTCCGAAGCACAATCTTCCAAGTAAACTTCCAGAATTAACTACTCTGGGCTAAAAACTGAGTTTCCTAACTCACTATAAACAGGAAAGGGGATTCAGTTAAAGCTTTCACATAATTCTAGCCACTTCACAAGAACAAATGAACTGGAAAGCTTTACAGAATAACAAAGAAGCCAAGGTTTGAGTTTGCTGCATTTTCACTTCTGCTGATACAACCGAAGCTTTGTTAGTGCCATGAATGGATGTTCTCAACACTCTTGCTTGTGTTATGCAACTTTTTTGACAAGAAAATTCCAGCCTCTGCAGGTTGATGGTATAGTGTAGGTATCAAGTATGGTGAAAAACAATCAAATAACATATATGCAGTGGCAAACTGAGCCTTAGATACTACCTTTATGATTAAACTAGCCTCAGTTTGGCATCCACAAAGATATGCCATGCAGACTTCAGGTACCTTATCTTGAAGAAGACAACACATTATTTTACCAAAATGGTAAGCATCTCTCCTTAAGAGAAAAATAAAAGAAAAAAAAAAAAAAAAAAAAGGAAAGAAAAGAAAAGGAAAGAAAAAAGAAAGGACAAACAACAATGTAATTCTGGAATTAGAAGTGGTTGGATAAAGCAAAACCTATGTCCAATCTGTACAGTATGCAATGGCTCTAATTGTGTTATAAGATCCTAGGCACACATGAGTAGTCAAGATAATCTACTTGAAAACATATTTCTGTATACCAGGCTGTGAAATAGTTCATTTAAAAAAAAAAAAAAAAAGAAAGAAAAAAAAGGATTAAATATTTGAGAATTTTTAGCCCCCATTTCCTAGCCACTGTTGAGTTTGTGTGTAATCTTCACAGTAAGTATGCATTACAGCATAAAAAAATGGAAGATTACAGTGTAATGCTTTTGCAGACGTGTTGTTTAAATCCATATTTCTGAAGTCTTACAGTGCACTTTAAATGAAATATTTCAGTGAAAATTAGGCACAACTGAAGATTTGAGAATCTGGGCCTTAATACCTAAAATACTTTCCCCCCCTTTTTTTCTTCTTTCTTTTGGGGACATAGACCTAAAATTAAATCCCCTTCTGCCATACAAAGTCATGAAAAGGACATCAAATTGTGAACTTAATGCAGTTCAGCTGTTCACAGATAACATAATGCAATAGACAAAGTGAGCATATGTCTTTGCAAGGAGTGCAAACTGAATATGTAGAGAAGTCTTCATATGCCATACCCAAGACCTATGTATGTGTGTGAGAGAGGAAGGAAAATAGGCCACAGAAGTGGACTAGACTAATCTTTCCCTTCATAACATGAATCATTACCACCAGGTAACTCAGTGACTCAGTTCCTGGTCTATGTTCTGTAGAAATATAAGAGCACTTTTTTTTTTTTTTTTTTTTTTTTCTTTTCCAAAATTACTAGTTTTCATTGCCAATTATGTTAGGATAAATGCTTGGGAGATGATTACTGGCAGAGCAAACAGTATGGACAAATATGAAGGTCAGTTTTTCAGCTTAGTTTAATTGCACTCCAGGATTTTAATTTGTCTTTAACTTGCTGATGCTGCTGTAGTAGTTATGGGGGGAAAGAAAATGAGTTCGTTGCACTGTTAGGTGTGTATGACTTCAAATGATATACTACACCAAGATCCATTCGCATCTACCTGTTGTTCAGGCAGAATATGAAGAGACTGCATCTCTTCTTAACAAACTCAGAAAACATTTCCAGTGGTCTGATTTCTTTCAGATTTCTGTTGTTCAAAGCCAAAGAAATATTCTTACAACCAAATTTATTTACAGACATACACACTTTAATCCACTTCTTTCAGAATATTTTAGTCCATCTAAAGAATACGAGATACATCACAAGCAATTAATATACTTGAGATTCACCAGAATAGATCTTCTGTGTAAGGCCCATCATCAGAAATATTATTTTATTTAAGTAAGTGTCATCATTGAAAACCTTTGAATGAAGATCTTGTGACATGTTCACTTACCTTGCACAAAGCGATCTCCTTTCCCATGCCATCAGAGAGTTCAGTATGAGCAAAGATGAAATGACTATGGGCATTACCCTTTTTATTTTCTTGGATAAAACTGTCCCATGTAGTTACATGCACATGAGTATGTGAAAATGAACATGTTTTTCTCAGGTTCAACTTATGAAAATTTTACTCACCTTAGTAATAACGTTATAGAAGTTAGGAGGTAATACCTCTTTAATCGCTATGTCACAGCATGGTAGTCTAGATAAGTTGTTCAAGGGGGTTGGTTGATTTTGGGTGGACCTGTTTAGATAGGTTGGCTGACATCACAATCATTTTGCAGTAGATTTTGTAAAGAACTTCATTAAAAAACATGTTAGACCATCTCCCGGTAGACTGTCATGAATAATGTAGTTCACAGTGCTTGTAGCTCTACAGACATATATGACAGTGCTGAGATTAATGTTATATTTGACTAAATACCATGAGGATTTACAGTGATACTCACCCCAAGACAACCAAAAATAAGAATTTTCAGGGGTTACACTGTTGGCATATGAGGGACTGCACCCTGTGGAAGGGACCCATGCTGGAGCAGTCCATGAAGAACTGTAGCCCATGGGAAGGACTCACACTGGAGCAGTTCATGGAGGACTGTCTGCCGTGGGAGGGACCCCAGGCTGGAGCAGGGGCAGAGTGTGAGGAGTCCTCCCCCTGAGGAGGAAGGAGCGGCAGAGATAGCGTGTGATGGACTGACCCCAATCCCCATTCCCCATCCTCCTGCACTGCTCGGGGGGAGGAGGGAGAGAAAATTGGGAGTAAAGTTAAGCCCAGGAAGAAGTGAGGGTTGGGGGAAAGGTGTTCTAAGATTCAGTTTGGGTTTTTTTTTATCCTCTGCTACTCTGACTTGATTGGTAATAAATTAAACTGATTTCCCCAAGTTGAGTGTGTTTTGCCTGTGACAGTAACTGCCAAAATGATCTCTCCTGTCCTTATCTCAATCCATGAGCCTTTCATTGCATTTTCTCTCCCCTATCCTGTTTAAGAGGGGAGTGATAGAGCAGCTTTGGTGGGTACCTGGCATCCAGCCAGCATCAACCCATCTCAGTCATATAATTTATTCAGCCATGACAGAAACATGCTGTGCTTTCTATTCAATTGTTCTGACTGCACAAAATATTTACTTCCTTGTAACATTTGTGGTGGCCATAAAAAATGATAAACAAGGATAAAGACTAAAGCTGGAATACTGAGTGTCACAGATTTGATTGAAACAGCTTAATCCCCTTGCAGAGCATTAATGGAGATGTTAAATAAATCTGGATGCAGAAAACAGTTTCAGTCAAATCTGTAGATGGCTCTAAACTGAACAGACTTGTTAATATCAAGGATAACAAAACAAAAAAAACTACCCACCCACCCACCCACCCACCCATAAAGAAATTAGCAGAAAGGAGAACCACAAGCAGAAGCTCAGAAAAGTGTTAGGATATAAAAGGGAAGACAGCTTTCTGGGCCACCAAAATCAGACCCCTGATATGGAATTGATACATATAATCTACTTAATAAATGTTATCCATTATCTTGTTATACCAGCACGCTGTCCCAGGCTGTTTCAGCTTTTTATACATCACATTATTTTATTCTGAATTCTTATAGCTGGTAGTCAATAAGATGTCCATGGAAAAGGATTCTCTGAACGTAGTTTGTAGGCAGAAAATTAGAGAGATTTTTGTAGAAACATGAAACCAAAGGAGCTCAATGTAACTTAAACCCTAAATTAATATTCCATACAGTTCTCTTTCAATAAGTCATTGGCACTGTTTAACTTGCTGTATTAATGTGACAATCTGAATGGTTTGGTGCAAGAAGCTATTGCCAAATTGAAAGGAGTGAAGACAAGAGCTATACGTATGAGAAAAGCTATTTTAAAAAATATTTAAGATACTAATCTCTCAGCATGAAAGCAGAGAGTGACAACATGGGTAACCAGTTAGTTTGGGCGTGAACTGAAATTTAGTTCAAGGATGAACAGTCACAGTAATAAGAAGACTGCACACAAAACCCAAACATGACAAATATTACCACTAAGATAACATTCAGGAATTAAAATATGTACAAACTTAAATTGCAAGTTCAATTTCAACTTAGCTTCTTGAGTATATCTATAGAACCTATAACATACACTGCAATAAATTTTGTAATTGAGCTTTTTTTAAAATTCTGACTATCAGTAAATGTTTTGCTTGAAGTCAAACAAATATATTGGTTAAATTTAAGTCAATCAGAAATACATTCTAGAATTATTGTTGGGCTTGTTTGGCTAATGAGCTGAAAATTTACTTATTTAGAAAGCTCCAAGAAACTTCTTCAGTCAATACACCTAACCAAAGAATTGCTTTTAGTTTGACACAATCCAGTTTTCCACAGTCAAGCAGCTCTCCATTTGCCATATGTGATGAGAACTTAGATTTCTTCTACGAGAACTAGAAATACAGCTGCCTTCAGTATTTTTAATCCCAAGAATTTTTTTCTACCTCTGCTTTTTCATCCACAAGCACAACACATCTGTACAACTCTGTTTTAAAAAGTGCTGCATATTTAAGTTCCTAAGGCAGAAATAGATGTGTTCCCCAAAGTGGTAAAACTAGAAGTATTTCTGCAAGAATAACTTCAGCTTGTGGTCCAAGGATTGTTTTTTCAGGTTCAAAGCCCACCAGTTTAGCCATTCCTTGAGATATGAATCTCAAGATATAAAGTGTTTCTTAAAATAAATAGAAACATCTTCCTAAAACTAATATGAGATATTTTCTTTCACATGTGGGATTTTAAGTGAATCAAGCCTGGTAGATTTCACACCTTTGGTTACTCTGAAGTATCACTTACTTATGAATAAGGGTATAGAAATTTACGTAGGTGTGTGGTTTCCTGGTTTTTACCTACACGTTATTTTTTAATCAGTTACTTCCACTCTCACCACAAAAATTAAGAAAGAGGCAGAATTCAGAGAAAGATTATATACCAAAAATCCCAGCAGCTAGGAGTTCTGCCAGTATTATCCCTTGAAGTCAGCTCTCCAAAACGCTGTGGCAGAGTTTTGCTGCTTCCAGCCCATGCAAAGCAAGGTGTGAAGAAAGACAAATTTGGCTGTGCCTGCAACCCAGGCAACACAAGGGAACTCTGAACAGCTGGCTGGAAACCAGCTGTAGATTACAAGGCCCAGAAAATGTGCCTCCTCACTCTCAGTGCCGAGGAAAGCTTTTTTCTCTCAATCTAGATAGGGCCCGGCTGTGTGCCACCCCTGCCTCCAGGGCTGACAGGGCCCCGTGGGGATGGGGGTGGGATGGTGGACTGCATGTTGTGGTGCCCAGGCTGACCCAAGCCTTGGCAAACAGAAAATTGAGGATGTGCTGGGGCCCAGATGGCATTTTCTCATTGCTGCTTGCAGGCCTGCACCATTCACAGCATCACTCACTGTGTTGTTGGCAATCCCTGTTCACCTCTGTCTGGAACAAACAACTTAAGCCTGGATTTCAAAGAGACTCTACTAGTGTATCAAAACCAAAAAAAAATGTTCAGACTTGTAAAAGAAATTATTTGCTGGACAGTATTAGATGAACGTTGGTTAGTTCAATGATGAAGCCAAAGCTGGAGTCTTTGGAAAGCTTAGTAATCCACTACTGCACTATTATTGCTTTTTTTTTTTTAAAAAAAAACCCTGCTTTGTATCATAACAGCCAGTTGTATGGTATTTTGCTCTTTTTTTCTTTTTCAAAAAGCTTTGCAAAATTTCTAACACAAGCTCTTCTGTCAGTTTGGCAGTTGTCTTTTTTGAAAATGAATCAGCCTTTGATTTATTTAATATTAATCTAAACTTGTGTTATAGCCAGAAATTGTGTAAACCTTCAATGCATTTATTCATAATATTGCTCAGACACATTTTACCATCTCTTCAGCTAAATATTAATGTTTTAAATAATACCAAGATATAAAACTGTTGGAAACCAAGCATAAGGAAAGCACTGACAAGGATTTGCTAAGACAGGAGTATGTTAAATAAATAAAGAGCAAAGTGTGTGAGAGAAGAATTATGTGTCACAATACCAGCTGGGAAAAAACAGAAAACTAATTCAATGCTGATACAAGTAAAGGACAAGAACTGATTATATATGCAATGATAAATATAAGGACACAGCTAGTCTTCACCAGAAGAAAGCTGGTGGGGTCTCAAGTGAGTTGCAGGGGACATGGGAGGAGACTGCCTCTGTTACTCTTCTGATCACATAGTGAGCTAAAATAACCAGCCCAACAGAGAATGTTTCATTTTCTTTCTTGCTTGCCAAGTTAGTTTTCTGCTCTTCTGGGCAGCTGAATCAAATTATCATGTGATCAGATAAGTGCTACAGAGAGAAAGGGTAAAGTAAGGTGGGCAGGTAGGAGAGAAGGAAAGAGGTCATGCAACTTTCAGTGGAGAAGAGCAGTTAATTTAACACAAGTCATCTTATGAAAATATACCATCAGGGATTTGCTTGCGAAACCTCTGCACAGAAGAGCCAGTCTACTTCTGACATGCTTAAACTAAAGAAGGGCAGAATTTGCACAAACATGTGAGTGCTTGAATTTTAAAAATTACAGAATTTTATCTTTTGCAGGTTTTTTCTGTTGATAATGGTAAAACAGCCTTCTGAAGACAATCTATGACAGAAAAATACAGAACTATCTACTACAGAGTTTTCTATGAACATTTTTGTTCTTCATTGGAACACAACCATTTGTATATGTTACTAAAGATTGCTACAAATATAAATACACCCCTGTTAATTTTAAAGACCTTTTAAATATCACCTCTTGTTTTACACATTAATATAGTATTTACTAGGAGCTAGGCAAACTGATTCAGAATATTTTAATAACAGGCTCACACCTTGAAACCAGAACCTATGTGGAAGCTGGATGTACACACTGGTCTCTGAAGAGACACCTGCTACTATCAGCCTTTATAAACTCCACAGCTCTTCTTGGGCTAGCTTTACTTAAGGCATTCTCAGACTAGTCTTGGCTAGTAAGTCACACAGCTTATGTTTACTTTGACTAAAACCACAATCAAATCTAACAGTGCCCTTGACTGACTGGAGCACAGCTTTGGGTCAGAGAGGTCAGAGGGGTTCTGCTGACCGCTATGAACAGAGGTCAAACTGCTACAGGGACAATGGCAAAACCCTCATTGCTAGAAGAGCAGAAAGGGTGGGTATAATGTATGTGGAGCAAGGCAAAAGGGAGAGCCAAAAAGGAGATTATTTTAGCCATTTTTTCAGGACTTTAAAAAAATATTTTGTAATTTTCTCGATTTGAGGAATGATTTGAAGCATTGTTTTGTTGTTACAGGTCAACTAGAGATTGTTAATGTATCATAGAATAAGAATCAACAGATATTGTTTATAACCATAAACCATTTTTGTTTGGTGTTATTTTGCAGTAATGGCTGTTGTGAAAATAGTTCTTCCATTTGAAGGAGGCAGTTCTTGTATATCTTCATTTTTATTTATCAGTTTGTGAGTATTGAAATAGAATTTAAAAGAAGCCTATTCCAAATTTGCTTAGTTAAAATTATGAAACCACCTCTACTGAAATGGTAAATAATTTTTACAGGCTTTTGTAGAAGGTAGCCATTTTTAAACAGTTTATAGACTAAATTAAACTTTTTTCCTAAGCTTTCTAAGCAGACAAAGCTTTGGCTTCCTTTGCTAATTTCTGACAAAATTTGTAAGCTTGGTAATTTCTTAACAGCTGCATGGTTGCAACAAGACCTGTAAATACTCCACAAAATGAGGATTCTATTCAGAGTTCAGAAATCAATGTCTTTGTATTAAAAAGAAATTAATCTGAAAATTACAAATGTGGCTATTGAATAATGTAGCTGTATATACTCTTCCTTGGTTCATTTTTTTTCCCAGATACCTTGTTCTGCTTGTAATTGTGTTAGTAAATAAAACTGCCATGACTTAATGAATATCATCTCCTAATAATCCAACAAAACAATCAGATCCTGGGCATCTCTCTTCCTAAAAGGTAGGATGACCCTTCTGAGACTATTCCTTCCAGAATCTGGAGTACAAAACTTTGAAATGACAGATCTGCTTTTCAGTTTCTCCTTGAGAAAGCAATCCACGACCGTCCTCCTGGACTGTCTTCATTGGTGTCTGGATTATTTTCACCCAGTTTTTATCTGTAATACATTGCAGTCCCCAAGGACATGGCATTTACAAAAGTTTTCCCTGAAAATGGAGTGAATGGCAGTTGGAATGCAGAGGCACAGTAACAACTTTTTAAAATAAAAAATGTGAGTATTGGCCAAAAGGTTCACACTCCTCAGAGAAAAAAAATATAAACAAGTGAGTTTTGTATGTAAACTATCTTACCTATGCTTGCTGTTTTATTCCATTCTTTATGCAAACATGCATTAGTATTCTTGCCCTTGACTATTTTGCAAGCCAAGTGATGGACCACTTGCTGCAGATTCAGTGCTTGATCTTGCAGAATCCCAATCTAGCAAATCCACACAGATCCCAGCAATGCCATGTCAGATCAGATCTAGAATAAGGAAATGCACATTAACTCAAGAATTATATCTGAACTAATAATCCCCAAGTCTCAACAGGGCTCCAGAACTGTAGCATCTCTGCACCATGTCTGGACTTAACCTAGATTACGCCTGACAGCTCAGTGCTTCTGCTTTTTATTGCCGTGTACTTTCCAGGCTAGGGTTGGGACAGATGAAGTCCATGCCCCACAAAAACCCTTATTGACATAGTTTGTCAGTAAATCTTTCTCCTATATCCTAGGTTAGAGGACTTGTAATGAACTAGCATAGATCCTAGATTTAAAATCAAAAAAGGAAAAAAAATCCATCTTTACCTGTCTTGTAGCAAAACTGCAATTTACCTGTTACTGCTTGGTTAAGATTAATCTCTTTTTTTCCCATCCCTTGCCTGTGTATCTCCTTTAATGACTATCCGAGTAACAAATAGCTCACCAAAATGAATATGCACACAGAAGCAGGCACCATGTACATTAAAATAAAACTGGTATTCCCCTGGCTGTCGTCACACAAATTTACCGTTGTCATCATGATGCCTTCCTGTTGATCAAGTCAATCCACATGGTAAAGAGCCGTCATTTTTTAAGGTACCAGAGGCATTTTTTCCTTTTTCCCCTTTTTCACCGAGGGAAGCTGATGCAGATGTCAGTCATGACAGAAGGACACAAGCTACTCATGTAACAGAATGTGTCACTCATTTGAAAAACAGCATCATGTTGGCCTCCCAAAACTTCCTTGTGGATGCTGGTACACACAGACTTGCCAGTTGTGGCTGTACAGGCCAAGCAATTCTCAGTAAGCTCTCTCTGAAGCTCAACAGCGTTTTGAGAGTCCAATCTCTCTGTTAACAATGTGAATGAATGCACTTTTGTATTTATATCGTACTACTTGTGCTGCTGGAAGCAACACTTTACAATGTACAGTTTTCTTCTGGCACTTCTATTTCATGCTGTATGATTTTATTTTCTCACAGACCACTGAAAGAAACAAAGTGTTCATTTCAGATGGTGAGTTAGTTCAATAACATTGATCAAAGGATTTTCAGTTAAACTTAGTTTTAGCAGCAAATTAACTCAGGCACAAGTTTCCTCTAGAACAATCTTGGCATCTAATTTGATGCAAACTGGTGACACTCTGACTGCAATGTCTGGGATACATTTCTGATATCTGACACAGTTTCCTAGAGCTGCAAAGACTTTGAGATGGCAAAGGGTTCCTCAATACATTGGTATTACAACATTGTGATTAAATACCTTCAAATACTTAATATAGCATAAACATGTGAGAAGACAGCATTCATCATCCTCCTTTTTCTCTCCCCCTTTGGAGCTAACTGTGCTATCTGTAACCCTGAATCTTGCATCAGTTGCTACTTGAAGTCTAGGAGCTATATGACCCTGTTTGTTTGGTCAGAATGCTTTTTTTATGCCTCATACATTTCTGTCATTTACCATGTGAAAAGCTCTTGCAGAATGTTGTGTATTTTCTTTTCCCGTACCGCTGTAGCTCAGCAGTAATTCAGAGAATATAGCCCATTTTCTGTGGGATTTTGTACCTATCTATCAGATAAATGTAGCCTGCAAGTCCAACACGATTTATGGAAAATTGTGTTTATAATGAATACTCCTGCTACAGAAAAATAGATTAAATTGTGCCCTAAGTTACACAAAAAACTATCAGTTTATCTCTGTGGTCCTCAGTGCTACTCCAAGTATAATTTAGGATAATTTGGGGCGTGATACTTTGTATAATTCAGTATCTCTGAACTGATCTCAAGTCACTGTTTACAAATGCTCATTACATTAAAATATACTTCAGATAAGTATACTTCCAGTCCTCATTCCCCTTCTCGTTTCCTACCCACCTAGCCTTTTTCTTATGATATTTTCATAAAAGAAATCATATGAAACTTAAATACATGTTATTATTATTTTTATGTGAACTGATTTTTTCTTTTAAAAGAATAGAAATAAGTAATGAAATAAGCTGGTAAGGATGTTCTCATTGAAGAGTCAAGTCTGCCTTCATTTCCATCTGAATACTGTGGTGTTTTGATATGGTAGTTTAAAGAGTGTACAGTAGCATCACACAATTTTGGCAATTGTTTTGTTTGCTTATGGGACAAAAGAATTTTGGCTTGTGTGCTAGGATTTTCTCTACCTACTATTAATGTTGAAACTGTAGTGTCTTCAGTGAATAAAAAGAGGCTAGGTACTGTAATTAATTAATTTAATTAATTAACTAATTAAATTAATTTAAAAATGTGGCATAGGTTAATTTGTATTGACAAAACATATTGGTGTTCTGCCATGTTCATTTCCTTTGAGTTGCACCATTTGAACCATAGTCACACTGCAACCTTCAGAATTTGGGATGCTAGGGAGCAGGTTGATTTCCGGGTAGAGAAAGAAGTAATAGGTAGTTTCTAAAGGATGCCTGTCACTTTTCTCCTTTCTCCCACCTCCTTCCTTACCTTCCTGGCAAGGTGGCTGCAGGACACACTGCGTCTCAGCTGCATCCCAGGACTAAGCTGAGCTATACCTTTGGGCAGCAACACAAATGTCACATTTCCCTCTACGGACCTTGGAAACTTCACATTGTTGAGCCCCTTGTCCCTTCGCCCAGCCCAAAGTCAGATTTGGCTGATGGTGGTCAAGCGTTCAAAAAGTGAGACATGGTGGCAGCTAAACACAACTTCACAGGCCTTGTTTCCTCAGGAAACTAGGCAGGAAACCAAATGGAGAGCATGAAGTCAAATTAAAATAAAATAACCTGTGGAATCATAGAATCTGTATGTGAAAGCTGATTCAGTGGAGGCAGAATTTAAACAATGGATGAAGAATATGAACATGTTTTTCTCTCAAGGTTTCAACAAAACCAATAAAAACTATACACACTTAAACCTACACAGATTGTCATGTCATTTAGAGGGCCAGACCTGTATTTTTCTGAATTACTGTTAGTTGCTTTTTAATCTATGGCTTTTTAAGACGAGATTTAACAGATGCTTTGGATTTTATCTAAGCTGTCGTGGCTGGCTGCTACACTGAAAGCAACCCAAAACCTAAAATAAACACATCTGGATTAAAAAGATCAAACATTAAGTAAAATAATCTGAACTAATGCCTGTTCTGCTTAGTTTGCTGAAAAGTGTAAAAAATAATGGGAATGAAGGCCGTTTGATTCCAAAGTCAGGACCAGCTACCTGGTTCACTGTGACAACATCTGGAAGCCAAGCTTCTCTTTCATATGCCCTCAACCTCCCTATGCCACATCTCCTCCCCGCCTGGCATATAGCATATCATCTAGTACATTAAGAGAGATGTTCAGAGCTCTCAGTAGGATGACTAGCCTCTTTTTATTAATTTACAGGCACTGTGCTTGGTCCTAAAGCAAGACAGATACAATGCCATTGTTTTTACTTTATTGCTGCTAAATATTAAATTCCAGAATTATATGGTTTAGGTTGTATTAAGATGCAGAAAAGCAATATTCTTCACTGAAATGTATTTACTAATAAATAAGAAAGGAAAACAAATTCTCTTTCTATCCTTTAACATTATTTTAAACCCCACGGTATCATTATGATCTTCATTGACTATTTTAACAGCAAGAACTGAAACCAGCTCACTTCCAACATTCTGGTTCAGTGTCCTTGTAAGTGGATGAAGTTGCACTTTGCCCTAGCCTGAAAGCACTAGAACATTGGGGAAAATTGAATTTAGGTGCAGTGTTCCAACACCTTGCCATAAGCAATAGCTGCATTCTGTAAATACTCAAACTTTGGGATGAACATTACTCCAGGAGACATAGTGACCACACAGAATCCAAAGGAACAAAACTGTTTGGGCTGAAAATATACTATGACCAGTGCTCAGTGGCCAAAAGGCTGCAGTCATATTATATATTGCCAGCTAAGCTTCTGCATGCTGACTTTCAAAATAAATGACATAACCACTAACAGAGCTAAAATTCGGGTGCAGAAGTTCCTAGCTCCCAAGAATAGTTAACACTGTATCTGGGAAAAACCTCTACTGTAACAACTATAGAATTAGAAGTCAGTAAGAACTTTCCAAGGCTTACTCATAAACTGATAGAAATGGTGTGTATTGGGATGAATCATTCATCCTGTTAACAAGTCTGATGGCTATTGCATAGTGATCCAGGTAATTTATTTCTTAAAGCATTTTGCCAATAACCTCTTCTGAAGCTCCTGTACTCAGGGAGAAAAAAAAGCATTTTAAACACTTTCATTTTGGTGGAATAGACCATTTTATAAAGAAGACATCAAAATGGATGTGGTGAACATTTTTTTTTTAAATAAGAAAGAAAAAGTGTATGTGCTATAAATACGGTAGTTGTGAACTGCAAGGGATCTTTTTGACAGTTCAGATCCCAAAAGGGAGACTATTTGATGCACACTTCTTTTCCTATTTGCAACTTCAAAATGGCTAAGCAATTTTTAACATGAAAAGAAATATTAAGCAAGTATTCTACATTGCTTAAGCTATCTTAAAATGCAGTTCAGCAGCTGAAATCCAGGAAGCATGCCAGCATCTTATAATGAGATAACATTGCACAAACCACCAGAAAATACTCTATGGATCACTTATTTGAGATGATATTTCAAAAACAGTACATTGTCTGAAAACACAGGCTGATTTTTGTGCTCTCACATCATAGCAACTGTCTTTGCCTCTTTTCTTATTGCAATGATAATACAAAGTATCTTGGCTGCAGCCTGAGGTGACAGATTTTATTATAGCTCCATTGTACACTTACTGCAAACTCACCAACACACTACGCTTTCATTTTTTTTCTCTGTAGAGGTATATGATTTTGCAGTTCTATTAATAATCTGTTCGAGAAACTAAGGGCTCAAAGCCAAAGAAAAGATAACCATTGTTATTACACCAAAAGATTTATGTAAGAACATAATGGGTTTTTAACACAAAATATATACTTTTTAACAGAAAGATGACGATGTCCTACATTAGTGGAGTAGTGCATTTAAGAAATACCTTGCAACTGCACACAATATAATTTCAGTATTAATGGCACTGCCAGACTGCTTAAAAACACTTTAAAAAAAAAAAAAAGAGAAAAGAAAAACACCCCTTAAACAATCTGTAAGGTATGCATTTGACTGAGACAAGAGATGCATGAGCCTTTTAGAGCTCTTTGTTAACAGCTGCCTGTGGCTTACAGGTAGTCAGTATGGATTCTTGTCTGAAGTTGTCTTCTTACCTACTTTATTCAGTATAGGTACAAGATGTTTTGGTATCCACTGTCATCAAAATATCACTGACATTCAGATCAATGAAGCCATTGTGATTACGATCGTTTTGCTTCCTATAGCCAGCAACAAAAATACCTATCTGGGATTTATGTTGTTGAGAATTGCTAGAGGCACTTGTAACAATTTGGTAAAATAGAACATGCTTGTCCTCCACCATCAAGATGGTACACTATTTGGGGCTCTAGTGCAGTGACTCCTGCTTCCAAATCTCCCAGTGACTGTGGAGATGTAATAGATCCAAAAACGAAAATGTTCTTTTCTTTCATGTTCAACCTAGACATGGTTTTCTAGCTGTGCATTATTGCCAGGATATGTTAGTTTTAAAAAAGGCAAAATCAGGTGGTGAATCTGAGAGTCTTCCAGAGACAAAAACAGATTCACAAGATAGCCAACATTCATCCAAGTGGGCAAGTAGACAAGAACTCATTTCTACATAGGCTGTAAATTACATTCCCAACTTGATTTATATGCCCAAATGTACAGGAGGTATACTACATGCTGCAGCTAGTATGTAGCTGCTCTCTTGACAGAACTGAGCAAAATGCATTCTTGATTAAAAGCTTTTCACTCGATAAAGTTCAGGGCTCACATTTTATTACTTTGGAGACATTTTTTACCCAACAGGACTTGGAAAAATAAAAGGCATTTCCTTACAAGGAACTGAGTAGATAGAATCAAAGACACTGGAGGAAAATAACTATTTTCTTGGCGGATAATTTGTAAATATGCAAAAATTCCTAATTCTCACAGTAAAGTGAATTTGCAAAATAACTGATAGCAACAATTACTTTACTGACAGCAACAAGTACTTTACAAGTACTTTACACTTGCCAAGACCTACAACAGAGAAGGATCTTGATATTTTAATCCACAATCCAATATGACTTAATAAAATTAATCTTGATTAATGTACCTATGTTCTATGTACCATTAAGTTATTTTGATGGTAGACCAACAACAGCAAGAATTTGTTCTTATTTACATCAAGTGCCTGATACTCAACAAACCAGAGTACGGGGTTCTGCCAAATTTAAACTCTTATCTGTAAACTCAAAAGTATATAGTTGACTGGTTTTGCATGGCAAGATTTTGGTAGCAGTGGGGGCTACAGGGGAAGCTTCTGTGAGAAGCTGCTGGAAGCTTTCCCTATATCCAATAGAGCCAGTGACAGTCGGTTCCAAGATGGACCCACCGCTGGCCAAGGCTGAGCCTGTCAGCGGCAGTGGCAAACCCTCTGTGATAACATATTTAAGAAAAGGGAAAAAAAGAAGAAAAAAACATGTGAATTTGGAGCTGAAGAGAGGAGTGAGAACATGTGAGAGGAGCAGCCCTGCAGACCCCCAGGCCAGTGCAACAGGAGGGCAGGAGGTGCTCCAGGCATTGGAGCAGAGACTCCCCTGCAGCCCCTGGTGAAGCCCATGGTGGGGCAGGCTGTTCCTCTGCAGCCCAGGGAGGTCCACAGTGGAGCAGATATCTACCTGCAGCCATGGAGGACCCCATGCCAGAGCAGGTGTATGCACCCAAAGCAGGCTGAGACCCTCTGGGGGGGGGGCCGGGGCCTTACCTATGGACAGAGGAGTCCAGGCTGAAGGGGGCCCGGTTTTCCCAAGGACTGCACCCTGGGAAGGGACCCATGCTGGAGCAGTCCATGAAGAACTGCAGCCTGTGGGAAAGACCTGTGCTGGAGAAACTTATGGAGGACTGTCTGCCATAGGAGGGCAGGGGCAGAATGTGAGGAGTCCTCCCCCTGAGGAGGAAGCAGCAGCAGAGACTGCATGTGATAAACTGACCCCAACCCCCATTCCCTGTCCCCCTGCCCCACTTGGCAGAAGGAGGTAGAGAAACAAATTGGGACTAAAGTTAAACCTGGGAGGAAGTGAGGGGTAGGGGGAAGGTGGTTTAAGAGTCAGTTTTTCTTTCTCATTATCTTACTCTGATTTGATTGGTAACAAATTCAACTGATTACCCCAAGTTGAGTCTGTTTTGCCTGTGACAGTAATTGGTGAGTGATCTCTCCCTGTCCTTATCTCGACCCACAAGCTTTTTGGTATATTTTCCTCTGCCCTGTCCAGCTGAGGCAGGGAGAGTGATAGAGTGGCTTTGGTGGGCACCTGGCATCCAGCCAAGGTCAACCTGTCATAATAGTTTCTTGACGATGGTACATGTAGAGTGACATGCTACTTAATGGTGCTATATTCCTGGCAGGCTTTTGTGTGCATTTGGAACAGCTGAAGTCAAATCACTTTTACAGCTGTGGTAAAATATTGAGCTCTTTTTAAAGAATAAATTAAAGGAACATTCAATGGTATAAATACAACAGAGCTAAAGCCAGAAGGGTTTTTCTTCAGCCCAGTATTTCCACATTCTCTTTTTATATCTAGGTACCTGAGATTCAGAGTTTACCTTATTTAAACTTCTATAATTAAGAGAGATGGAGTCAGTACTTCCTGAATAACCATCTCCTGTGTTGCAGGACAATTTAAAATGCTGTTGGGGTTTTTTTGCAGGTTAAGAAAGTTGTACTGATCAGCGCAACTGATTGTTATTCCTCTAATACTCCTTTCTCTCATTTGGCATGTAAAAACACAGGTTTAGAGTTATATTACAAGAATAATAAATCAGAAGAATAATAGAACCTGGCATCTAGGTGTCATTGTAGGAAAGCTGAATATGAGAAAGCAATTAGTACTGATTTATTTCCAAAAAATAATGGCACAGACATCTTCATAAATACAATTCAATATATTTTGCCCTCAGTATATACGTAGTCCTACTGAGTTGAAATCAGCAGCCTAGTTCTCACTGGTACATACATTGTGAAATCAGATGCCTATATTTAGGACCAATACCAAACTAAACTGAGCAATAACTATAAAGTTAGGAAAAGAACCCAAGCCTGTAAACAAACACTGGGATCTCAAAAGAAATAAATGTGATGGTGCCATCAGTTTTGGTTTTTTTTCTGGTGAAACGGAGATTCAAGAAAAGTTCTGTTTGTGCAAATAGGCTTGCTTTCCCCTCCTGACTCTTCATTAGCATTCTAAATGAAATTTATTAATTTAATTACTTTTCCCACTTGGCCATACATCAGTGCTGCCTAAGGCAGTCTTCCTATTCTGTTCCTGGATGCTGTTACTGCTCTTCCATTTAGTTTCTTCTATGTGCACACTTGTGTGTATGAAGTCAAAGCCTTTTACATCAACAGTATTTGAAGCCGTGAACATTTTCATGTTCGGTTTCATTTTAGATTTATTTTTTTCTTTTAGATCTGCTCTGTATGAAGGCCGTTAGCAAACTGACCCACTCAACAAAGTTACCCCAAACTAAAATAAAATGCTTTACTTAGTGAATACTTACGGACAGCACTGAGCCTTCATAGTTATTACTTAGAGTACTTATTTCAGTAAGGGAAGTTGGAACAAGGGAAGCAGAGATGTAACAATTATTTGCATGTATTCTTTGAGACTCCCATATTCTGGACAGTCAGCCAGTTCTACGGTCAGGTGCTTATAATACCCAGCTCATTACAGGTATGTATGATACATATGCTTTATGAGTAGACCCATCTTCATCAGGAGAGCTGACTGCTGTGACATAAATAAGGACCGTGTTACAAAAATGCAGCCAAAATTTATTGCACTAGACTGTTTAGTATAAAAGCCTGCCTCCTGAGAGCAGGTGTTGCTGGGCAGGAAATTCTGTGAAATATCTTTTTCTTTCAAAAAAGATTTGTTTTATACAAAGTGAAACCGTCTCAAAGATCTCCCATCTGCTAAGAAATAAACAACCCCCTGCTGCCTGGCCACTTTTCTCAGAAGGCAAGGAAAAAAGTTGAAACCAGGTTTTCTACATCCATAGCCATAGAAGTTGTGCATTTTCTTTGCAAGAAATATTCTCTGTCTAGTTCTTAGAAGAAACTGACTCTATTTTCAGGAAAATGTTCAGCAATTGGCAAGACATTCCTTCCACCAGTATATTGGCACCTGCAGGGCCCACCCTTCGAAAATAATCTGGATAACACCACTTTACCTGTTAAGAGAAGAATGCAAGCATAAAGAGTATGTATGTGGACTGAAAACACAAACAGAACATGTTAAATGGAAGAATAACCATGAGCAGTTAGTAAGGAAGTAAGGAAGGAATTCGAGACTTTAGACATGAAGAAGGAAACTGCCTGAAAAAAAAGTGTAAGGGACGCAAGAAGATACCTAACCACAGGGAGAGAACTTGGAGTGGAAACTGCAACAATCAAAACTCCATATGTACCTGGAGTTCATATACTGTCACCCCTATATAAGGCATGCTCCTGAGTGGAGTATTTCTTTTAGATTGTACCTCACTGTGTATTCTGGCATTTGTGGTCCCATTCTGAAACAGTCACCTTCTATATCCTGAATTCATCCATTAAGATATACATTATTTCTTAGACTCAACCAGGGAGGTTTCTTTCTATGTCTGTGGAAGACCCTAGTTACTACATATGTCATTTTGAATAATGTCCTCATATTTATCATTCTGAAATACTGTTAAATAATTTGCCTTTGCCTACAGCTTTGTTTCTCCCAAATGATTTATGGGTTTCCCTGAGGTTCTTGGATTCCAATATATAAGACTTAGGAAAACATGCTCTGGACAAACTGGATGTGGATTTAGAGGCACAGGAAACTTTTGTATATGGAATATGAGGTATATTTGTGCATTTGAACTTCTGTTCACCTCTGATAATTAAAGTGCTATTTAAAACAAATCCTTTCTGTATGCAACATTACTAGCTAACAGAAAGTTATACTTTCTGGACTGATTCTTTATCTTGAAAGTGCATGAAACTACAATGCTTGGAAATGGCAAAAAAAATAATCATTATATATTCTAAAGAAAATTCATCTTAAATTTTGTACTCTACAACATTACTGGTTCATTAATGTTGCCTGAGGAATACTCCTTGCTACACTATGTATCTCTAATACTTGATTCCAATACTTGTTGTCATTCCATTCTTCAGCAAGATATTAAACAAAATAGATTGCCCTTGGCAGGATGACAACCAAGATAAATGTCAAAACTGCTTCATTCAAAACTAAAAAAAAGTATCTAAACATGCAAGCTCTATGCCTGCAGTCTTTGTGGCTCTAAATAAAAAATTATATAAAATTGAATTTATTTTTGTGCAACTTCTACTCCAGCACAAATTATGGTCATATAAATATACATCTATATAAAAAAGATTAAATACAAAGGTAACAAAAACTGGCATGATGCTTTCTTGGTGGTCAGCTCTTAATGGGAAAGTATATTATTCAAAATAGTTGAGAAAACAAATGTTATTTTGGTTTATAAAGAAAATTAAATAAAAAATGGATACATGCAAAAAAGAACCTGAGATCTCATTAATACCTAAATAAAAGTAATAGGCAAGAATCTTTGTGTATTAAGCTGGCCAGTCACATTAGCTGGTCTAAGTTTTCTTTGTACCTGAGAAATTAAGATTTCAGCAAAATAAAACAATTGCAATATATTTGTACCAGAGAATTAAAGGAGATTTCAGATATCACGGCAAACAGTAGTTTAAAAAATCATAATATTTAAATCCTTAATAGGTAAAATTTCAAAACTGGTAATAATTTAAAAAAACCCGTCCCTCTGGTAAAGTGATTGTTTCTATGAAGGCAAAGTAGTACATGAACACGCAGCAGGAGAACAGCAGGTGATGTCTATAGTCTTTATCCTTCTACATCTATGCAATAAGTATACTTTTATCAAAGACATAAGTCCAGAGGGAACAAGAACAGAATGTATTACCTCTGCAGTTCATGCATTCAAAAATCCCTATGTTCTTTATGTTTCTGCCTGGAGCCAAAATGTTTCTGTCCTTAGAGACATCATTAAATTGCATTTCCTGTTCCAATCAAAATTAAAAGGATTATACCGATGCCCATTTCATACTAATGGAGCTCTGAAAAGATTTTGAAGACATCTTTTCACTTAGAAATGTTCACCCTTAAATTACGTATTCTCAGTAAATATATCTATCCATGTCTCTGCTTTGTCAATATGATCTCCCCAGAAGAAAAATATACCAGTTGCTAGGATAGGTTCTAGAAAGAAGACCTATTAAGTATTAATGCAGGTAAGTAGACATGACAACCTAGTAATATTTGTTGGAATCTAATGAAAATGAGCAGCTATGAAGTTTTTATCTTCTATTAATCTGTGTAAAGTAGACTTCTTCTTCTTAGCATCAGTGTGGTTTCTGATTACGGGAAATATGACTAGACCATGACAATTCATTATTTATTCCACTATGTCTTCCAAAAGTCCTGGTCAAAGACAGATTATCTGTGCCCTTTACTGTTTATGCTCAGTGAATCTGGCTGTAAATTACTAATGTATTTTTAAACGTGACCATGGATCATTGGTCAAAACTTATTTCAGTGATCTTGAATAAGGAAGGATTCATATTACGTAGAATCATAGAATCATAGAATCATTTAGGTTGGAAAAGGCCTTTAAGATCATCAAGTCCAACTGTTAACATAACACTGCCATCCCACCACTAAACCATGTCCCTAATCACCTCCTGTACCCAGCTTTTAAATACCTCCAGTGATGGACTCCACCACTTCCCTGGGCAACCCTTTCCCATGCTTGGCAACCCTTTCATTGAAAACATTTTCCCTAATGTCTAACCTAAACTTGCCCTGGCACAACTTCAGGCCATTTCCCCTTGTCCTATTGCCAGTTACCAGGGAGAAGAGACCGACCCCCACCTCACTACAGCCTCCTGTCAGGTAGATGTAAAGAGCGATAAGGTCTTCTTCCCTCAGCCTCTTCTATTACAAGCTAAACAACCCCAGTTCCCTCAGCTGCTCCTCGTAAGACTTGTGTTCCAGACCCCTCGCCAGCTTGGTTGCTCTCCTCTGGACATGTTCCAGTCATGCAACGTCTTTCTTGTAGTGAGGGGCCCAAAACTGAACACAGGATTCAAAGTGTGGCCTCAACAGCACCGAGTACAGGGGCACGATCACTTCCCTACTCCTGCTAGCCACACTACTCCTGACACAAGCCAGGATGCCATTGGCCTTCTTGGCCACCTGGGCACACTGCTGGCTCATATTCAGCCGGCTGTCAATCAGTACCCCCAGGTCTTTTTCCACCAGGCAGCTTTCCAGCCACTCTTCCCCAAGCCTGTAGTGTTGCATGGGGTTGTTGTGACCCACGTGAAGGACCCAGCACTTGGCCTTGTTGAACCACATTCAGTTGGCCTCAGCCCATCGATCCAGCCTGTCCAGGTCCCTCTGCAGAGCCTCCCTACCCTTGAGCAGACCAACACTCCCACTCAGTTTGGTGTCATCTGCAAACTTACTGAGGGTGTACTCGATACTCTCATCCAGATCATTGATAAAGATATTAAACAAGACCGGTCCTAGAACTGAGCCCTGGGGAACAACGCTTGTGACCAGCCGCCAACTGGATTTAACTGTGTTGACCACAACTCTCTGGGGTTGGCCATCCAGCCAGTTTTTTACCCAGCAAAGGGTACACCTGTCTAAGCCATGAGCCGCCAGCTTCTCTAGAAGAATGCTGTGGGAAACTGTGTCAAAGGTTTTTCTGAAGTCCATGTAAAGAACATCCACAGCCTTTCCTTCATCCACCAGGTGGGTCACCTGGTCATCGAAGGAAATCAGGTTGGTCAGGCAGGACCTGCCTTTCATGAAACCCCTGATTGTCCTCTATGGTGAACACACTCAAGATGAACTACTTCCCCGGTACCAAGGTCTGGCTGACAGGTTTGTAGTTCCCCAGATCCTCCTTCTGGCCCTTCTTATGTAGATAGGCATCACATTTGCCAACCTCCAGTCATCTGGGACCTCCCCTGTTATCCAGGACTGCTGATAAATGATGGAGAGTGGCTTGGCAAGCTCCTCTGCCAGCTCCTTCAGCACTCTTGGATGGATCCCATCCGGCCCCATAGACTTTGGATGTCCAGGTGGCATAGCAGGTCAAAGACTGCTTCCTTCTGGATTATGTGGGGTTTATTCTACTCACCAGGCTGAATACCCTGGGGATAACTCGTTGGGTCACTAAAGAATGAGGCAAAGAAGGTGTTAAGTATCAGCCTTTTCCTCATCCTTAGTGGCAAAGCATCCCCCTTGCATCCAATAGAGGTTCTCCCTGGCTCTCTTTTCGCTGTTAACATATTTGTAAAAGCTTTTTTTTATTATCTCTTACAATAGTGGCCAGGTTGAGTTCTAGTTGGGCTTTTGCCTTTCTAATTTCATCTCTACATGACCTGATGAGATCCCTGTACTCTTCTTGGGTTGCTTCGGTTAACTCAAGGTTAAGTGACTAATCTAAATCAGCTTCCCATCTGCTCATGCTTCATGCCAGTGGAAGGATGTATATCCAGAAGATAATTCTAATTCTCACATAATACATCTCAAATAATGAGAAAGAAAAATTATTTGTTCCCAGCCCTTTTCCCACTTACATCTCACTGAGATTCTCCCAGGAACCAATGATCCTGGTTTGTCTTTAATTCAGGTGCTACCCTACAAGTAGCCAAACAGACATTAATTACTCAATTGACTGTTGGCTAGGATAAAGCAATAGTGGTGAGGAGAGAAGGTCTTATTTTCATTTAAGTAAATCGTTTTGCATTATGCTGTCAACAGAAAGTAGAATTAAAGTAAGAACAATTTGTCTTTATACCTGTGGCAGGACATACATATTTTCACCCTGCTAGGCATCCAGATTAAGTGAAAGTGGTAACTGAGTCCCAAGCACTTTAATTTTTTCTGCCCTTCATGATTATTTTTTCCACACAGATAATCATCTACTTTCATATGCATATGGTCTGAGCACAAATGAATTAAAAGCAAGTTCAGATAATGTGTTCAAAGGGGTTCTCTGCTTGACTGCATGACAGACTATTTTGGCCTCAGATCTTCATTCAGCAGAACAGGCAGTACTCGATGTTTGCACATTCTTTTAAGCTTTGATACAGTGTTTTGACCATAACTTCTATATATTTTTAAAATCTGACAACCAAATGTTGTCTGCTTGAGTCATCCTGCTTGTCAGGTAGCCTCTTTGGTAGTATTCATTTGTGCCATAGTGAGCGTGACACAGCTCTCTGAAACCCTGACAAGTACATCAAAAGTGTAACTTTCATGTTTACTCTTGGGCTCTCACCCACCTTCTTTTACCATGTTACTTGCTCCCAGTTGGTTACTACCTTAGTAATATTCAAATTCCCAGCCTCATATTCCATTTGACAGCTTCTCTCCCACTTATAGAAAGGTCATCTAGGTCACTCTCCTGTCTTTGTGAACAGCCATGCATAAATCTTTCTTGTCAGATTACTATATGCTTCAAGACCTCTAAAGATGAAGACTGAGAGATGTATTCCAATGCTTTTCTGTCCTAAGCTTTCTCCTCATATCTGGCTTGAACAAGTCTTCATGCCATTTTGCAATTAATTCTTGTCCTCTTCAGTTCCACAGAGCTGCTGCTTCTAGTAGCCTGAAATGGTTGTCTTCACAAAGTACATGGTTAAAGACTGCTGAGGGAAGGCAGTCAGAAAAGAAGCAGAGGAGATGTGTACTATGTAAACCCTTGACTGAGCAGGCACCTGCTGGGAAACCAAGGAGGTGTCTGTGGAGATTCTCCAGATCCAGATCAAGGAGTATGCAACACTGACGATGTGTTGGAAGTCTGTTACAGCCCACCTGACTTAGATGATATCTCTGAGGCTGTCTACAGACAATTAGCAGTCTGATCACAGCCATTGGTCCATATAGAGGATTTTGACCATCTGGACATCTGCTGAACAGGCAATACCATTCTTATAGTCACCCTAGAAGTGTCTAGAGGTCACTGATTATGATTTCCTAATGCAAATGCCAAAGGACCCAACCAGGGAAACACTCTATTTGACCTGCTGCTCAATGAGGAATAAATGGTTGTGAATGTGATCACAGACAGTAGTTTGGGTGGCAGTGACCAGGAGAAGACTGAGATCAAGATTTGGAGAAAGGCTGAGAATGTAAGCCATGGACTTGGAGTCTAGACTTCAGGACAGCAAATTTTGGCTTATTTAGAATATTGCTGGGGTAATCCCCTTGGCATCTTCTACAAGGAGCACCCGGAATAGCTAGCTGACTTTTTTTTTGGAGCTCAGGAGCAAACCACCTCTTCATGCAGGAAGACCAGGAGTTTAAACCAAAGGCCAGAGTGGCTATGCAGAGAACTTCTTAAAGAAATGTTAGAAGGAATGATACAGGAAGTGAAAACAAGGTCAATAAACAAAGGAAAACTATAAAAGAATTGCTTATGCTGTTAAAGATAAAAATCACAAAGACCAAAACCTGATTACAACTAAAACTAGTTAGGGACATAAAAGGTAACAAGTATCAGAAGGAAGTTCATAGAAAATAAATGCTGCTGAATCAGAGAGACGATTGACTGACCAATAATATGGAAAAAGCTGAATTATTTAATCCCTTTTCGCTTCAATCTTTTCAGGCAAAGTCTACTTTTTAACTTCTGCATGTACCAGCCTGGTTTTGGAAGGGGCAGACAGGAGATTAACAAGTTAGGGACAACATAAAGAAGTTGGATTTACTCAAGTGCAGGATGCCAGATCAAATTCACCTGAAAATGTTGAAGGAGCTGCCTGAAGTGAGAATAAGGCTACTATCATCTATTAAAATCACAGTAATCAAGAAAGGTCCTCAACAACTGAAAAAAGGCAAACATTATGTTCATCTTTAGAAGGGAGATCTGGTGAACTCTATACCAGGCAGCCTCACCTTAGACACTTGAAAGATCACAGATGGCATTCATTTGGAATTAATTTACAAACACACGGAAAACAAGGCAGTAGCCAGGAACAATATACAAAGATTTACCAATGGCCAATCATACTCCATCAGCCTTAATGACTTCCATGATGAGCCATGGGATCAGTACTCATGTCCCCTCATCAGCAACCTGGATAATGACACAGAATGCAAACTCAACAAATTTCTGGATGATATTTTCTTAAGAGGAGTGATTGACATAATGAATGGCAAAAATTCAAGCCAGCAGGATCTTGGGAAATTTATGGATTGTGCCGAGAGAAGTCTCATGAAGTTTAACAGGCAGAAGGACCATTCTGTGCACCTGGGGTGGAATAGCTGTGGCTGATGGGGACTGACTAGCTGAGCAGCAGCCAGGCTAAAAGGACTTGAGGGTGATGGTTGACCACAATGCCAACAACATGCTCTTGCCCTGAGCTAGATGAACTCCGCAGAACACTCACTAGAGGACTACAGGGGGCCTAAAGCACATGACTGACATGGAGAGGTTGGGTGAGAGAAGTTTTTAGTCTAGCAAAGTTAAAGCTGAGGGCCATATTTGAAGTACAGTTGCAAAAAATAGCAGTGTTAAACTCTTTGCAGCAGTAGCAGACAATATAGAAGGGTCTACACAAGGGATAGTGGCTTTGAAGTGTGAGCTGGGCAGATCAGGTTGTATATATATAAAAATTTCTTCACAGTGCAGCACTACACCAGGATATCCATAGAAAGTGTAGACACACTATTAGAGAAGATTATGAAGACAAAGCATTTGTGGACCACTTCCAAAGGGAAACTGGAACAGATTATATCCATAAATCCCTTCTAATTGGCATTTTTGTCATTCCTTGGATTCTCTGTGGATACAGCTACCCTAACTGCAAAAGTTTGGAAGTTTGAAGGCAGAGTGATATATGCTTTATATTTTACCATTTATTAACTCACATTTTGCAGGCCTCATTTCCAGGAACCTAATATTCATTGTGACCTGTTCTTTTTAGCTATGGGTCTTACAATGTATTTCAGTTCATTTGTGACTGTATCTTTCCAAAACAAATGGAATTTTCCTAATTTTTTATTTTCTTTTTACTTTTATAAAGATCTCCATTTTGCCACTATACATTTTATCATCCTTTGTTTACTCTCTGCATACAATAAAAAAAGATGAAGAAAATTTAAATCTTAATTAGAGCCTTGTTTTAATGTAAGCTAAGATCCTCTACACTGTCAGAAAAGTAAAAATTTTGCAAACTAGAAACAGATTAGTTATACAGTGGTGATTTCATTCAGTTCAACTCATTCCAGTCCAAACATCACATTGTTAGTTCAAATGGAACAAAGCCATAACCAGGTGTATGGAAACACTTCTCATCCATTCCCAAGATATTCTAAGTTAGCTTTTTCTTAGGAACATCTGTTTAAACAGCCTACAGCAAAGATGGTGGCTTTAGTTATGTTTTCCACACAAGTACCGAGTATTTACTTTTCCATGAGATAAAATCAGCCCAAGCCACATTAAACTAAGTCTGTTAACACAAAACCAAACTGCAATTTCTGGTTCTCAGAGAAAAGGACAGGGCATATAATTAGCAGGCAACAAATTCCCAACAGATGAATTGTTAGTTTTATAATGCCACAGACGACAATTGTAGTTTGAAAACAGAGGAATGAACAAAACAAAGGCCTCCGTTAGCTATATGAGTAAGTAATATGTAAGGTAGATAGCCTTACAGAGGAACTAGAAAAAAAGGAAGTGCTTGTTCTAAGAACAGACAGATGAAAAACAGTTTCAAATCCAGACGTATTGTCTTATTTCAGCTATAGCATCTCAGCTGTAACAGTGATACACACAAGAATAGTCAATAATGCATGTACTGAAATGTAATCAATAGAAATTATTTACTGACTTTCCCAGCTACATTTAAAAACTATTTTTATCTATGAAAAAAAATTTATTATACAATTATTTTTGCACACCTTATTCATTGCTATTGCAAAATCTCTTTAAATGGAAAAAAATAAGAGACTAAATCAAATAAATTCTGTTAGATTCCACATTACTTATAGATTTTTGTTCATTTTAGACTCTTATCTGGTCTAGCCCTTCAAAACTAATTTCAAAAGCTTTAAATTCTGTTGAGTGGGTCTTCTGGTAAGATTAATTTTAATTGTGAATAACTCTAATAGAATAAAGTGCCTAAGTAAATTTTTCGCTATAAATAATAGGTTTGTCACATACCCAACTGCTGTCAGTGTAGTGTAAGCGTATAAAAATTCTCTAGTTATTCAAATACAGGTAGTTCAAAGGGAGTTTGTCCAATCACCGTGGTTCTCAGAAGTAAATGATAAGCTCCTCATTCTGATTATTCAGATGGTTTCCATTCACAACTTACAATGCAACTGCATTTATCAGTAGAATATATTTATTCCAGTGATAAAATTAAGGAAATAAATAACACACACATTTACTTTAAACAAATATATAATAAGCACTAATCAATAGATTGTAAATTATGTTAGTAAGGGAACACTTTACTTTCTGAAGCATGCATCTCTGCTTGGCTTTATTCTTAATTACTACACTGCCTATTTAAACCTCAGTAACTAAACATCAATGCAACATGCTAATGTACTAATACATATGTGAATTTTTAATCATGACATAACTTTCAGAACACCATCCCTTACCTGTCTTAAGACTTTTGTTGTGCTTTCCATACAAATGATCTTAGATAGTTTTGTCAATTTGTTCGGAGAAATAAGAGTGCCTCTATAAAGTACACAGTACACATTACAAAACCAGAATTTTCTGGCCAAGGGTTTCAGCTTATGTAAATGGCATAGTTGGGCCACAAAAGCAACTGACAGTGTTCAAAAACATGCATGAGGAATTCAATCTTCATGATACCCTCCCTGACACCCATGGGTCATGTTTGAGCTAAAAATGGGATAATTTTATTTAGTAGCTCTCAGTGACTAGTTTCACGTTGCTTCTCACAGCCTTTGCTGAGTCCCATAAACTCTCAGCATATGCATGGTGTTGAGTGAAAGAGTTCCAGTTTGTCCCCACATTGCTTAAATGACCACTTTTTTGTTGTTTTTAAGCTTGCAAACAGCTAGATTTGTTTGATGTCACCTACCACTGCACACTTCATGCCACTCATGATTTTATCGCTCTCTATTGTACTTCCCTTTGACCCCTCTCTTGAGAAGAATCATTGCCTGCTGCCACTCCTCAGACAGAATCTAATCCTACCATTTGACTACCTTTGTCATTCATTCTCTGAGGCTTTTTCAGTTTGCGTACAACATTTTTTTTCCCCAGATGAGGATCTGACTTACACATAGTATTTTAAAAGTTAAATATTTAAAAAGTTAAAAATCATGGCCCACCACACATCTATTGACTGATACAATGATATTCTCTTCTCTGTTGCTTTCCTAATAATTCTTAACTGCATACTAGCATTTTGTGACCTCTTAAACACAGGACTGACATTTTTGTAGAAATATTTAACCACTAAGTATGAAGCTAAGTGAAATATGTGAAATAAAAATTGAGTTTCATACAGATCATTTTATGTTTGTCTTCACTGAGTTTCATCTGCCATTTTAATAACGAGTCATTCAGCCCACTCATATTTAAAACCTTTAATAACTTATTATGATCAGCAAATTTACCAAATAACTGTTCACTACTTTTCCAACATATTTACATCTTCACATATATTTTGAGAAGCATGGATCCCAGTACATGTCCAATGGAACTTCACCCGTGGCCTCTTTCCACTGTAAACACTGACCATAAAAAAATCACCCTTTTCTCCCATATTTTAACATTCTTTTATGCATACAGGAACTTTCCTCTTAGCCAGCTGCACTGTTTACTCTGTGTTTCCCCTTGCCCAGCTGTGCTGCTTCCTGCAGTGTTTGGTGACAATGACACTGTAAAATACCTTCTAGTTCTTTAAAAAAAAATATTGCTATCGCTTCAAGTGATTTGTCCAGTACTGACTTAATGGTCTATACTCTTTTTTTCAATCTCCCTCATATTTACTTTAAAATTGGCAACACACTTGCAACCTCACCTCTCAAAAGCTATCAAAATAGTTTTAAACACTGAATTTCACACCATAGTTACCATTTTGACTATTTCACTCTTGAGTAAAAAATCTTAGGTGTATGCCATCTGGTCTTGATATTTTCTTCATTTTATTTTATACCACCTCATACTGACAAAGTATGACTTCAGATGAGCTCCCCTTAGAGAAAAACTCATATGTGAGAATCTACCAAAACACTTCTACAGCAAAAGCAGAATTAAAATGTTAAGACAATTTTGTTCCTATAATTTCCTCTAAGTGCTTCTGTTTTCCTTGATTATCATTTGGCACTACAGGCTCTCTGCCAGACTTCCTGCTGCTGCTATCGTAGAAATACAATTTCTTAACTCTTACATTTCTTACTGCTATTTTGGTTAACAAATCTCCTATTATCTTCCAATTGTTTTGATTTGCTTTTCTGTAGATTTTTTTAAAATTTATATTTAATCTTAAGATTTTCACAGTCCTTAAATTTTCTTTAAAAATCTTCAGCTATCTGAAGGATGTCTTCTTACTCTCAGCAGTCTCTGATACCTTGCTGCTTAGCCATGCAGGCTCCCTTTTGCCCTTTTCCAAGCCTTTCTTGCTAAGCAGGATTTATTTGCTCTCTGCTTTCAATATAACATCTTAAATAGTCCCTGTGCCACCTCCATGACTTAACTCTCTCAGTGATGCCTTCCAGATTCTTCCTTTCATGAATCCTTTATAATTGTCCTTTCTGAAGTTCAGCACAATTGTTTAGAGATTTCTTGGCTTCTGCAGTCCTGCAAGGATACTGAATCTAGAGAGAGCTTCAGCTGAAGTATTTTTCACCACATCCACCTGGCTTTTGTTTCTTCTCCCATGGGATCTTCATCTATCCAGTCCATGAAAATCAGTAATACCATCATAGCAGAACTTTAAGGGAATTGACTATATGTATGTGTCAGTCTGTTCAATCTGATTTTCTCTGTAAGACTCAGTCTTGTCTTTCCAACTCATTCCTACAGTTTTCCCCTGGTAAGTGTGTCATCTCAAACCACATGCTTGACTCCACCTATTGCCTTTTGCCCACTCTTTAGCTAGACTTACTTGTGATATCAATTTAAGTGTCAACCCTTCTTTACACTCTCCTGTATTCACAAGGTCTCCTTGGCTCCTCTTATGGATAAACCTTCTCCTTAGACCATTTTTACAGATATACATTAAAATATTCCCTTTCAGTCACTCCTTAACTCAGGGAACGTAACTGCAGATCCTGGTCTGCTGTGCCAATGCTGTTGAACCCCTGCTGTGAACACTTGTCAAACAAATCACTCTTGAACCCATGAAAGGATAACAGTAATGAAAAGCAGTCAACATAAACTGATCTTTCCCTCCCAGGCAGTCCATAATTTATCATAGAATCATATAATAGCTTGGATTGGAAGGGAGCCTTAAAGATAATCTAGTCCACCCCCTATCCTGCAATGAGTCGGAACATCAGGTTGCTCAGAGCCCAGTCCAAACTGACCTTGAATGTTTCCAGGGATGGGACATCTACCACCTCTCTGGGCAACCTGTTCCAGTGCCCTCACCACCCTCCCCTTGGAAAATTTCTTCCTTCCATCTAGTCTAAATCCATCCAAGGGAGGCAGAATCACCTCCCTCGACCTGCTGGCCACCCTTCTTTTGAAGCAGCCCAGGATGCAGTTGGCATTCTGGGCTGACAGCACACATTGCCGGCTCATGTCCAGCTTTTCATCCACCAGTATCCCCAAGTCCCTCTTGGCAGGGTTGCTCTCGATCGTTTCTTCCCCCAGCCTGTATTGATACCGGGGGTTGCCCTGACCCAGGTGCAGGATCTTGCACTTGGCCTTGTTGAACCGCATCAGGTTCACATATGCCCACTTCTCATGTTTGTCCAGGTCCCTGTGGTCAGCATACCATCCTTCCAGTGTGTCAAATGCACCATTCAGCTTGGTGTCATCTACAAACTTACTGTGGGTGCACTCAATCCCACTGTCTATGTCATTACCAAAGATATTGAAGAGTACTCATCCCAATATGGACCACTGAGGGACACCACTGGTCACTGATCTCCATCTAGACATTTAGCTGTTGACCACTACCCTCTGGATGCGACCATCCAAGCAATTCCTCATCCACCAAACAGTCCATCCATCAAATCTCCAATTTAGAGAGAAGGATATTGTAGGGAACCATGTCAAAGGCTTTACAGAAATCCAGATAGATCACATTTGTTGCTCGTCCCTTGTTCACTGATGTAGTTACTCCATCATAGAAGGCCACTAGATTGGTCAGGCAAGACTTGCCCTTGGTGAGGCCATGTCTTGAATCACCTCCCTGTCCTCCATTTGCCTTAGCATATCAATGATCTTCCCAGTCATGGAGGTGATGCTGACAGGTTGGTAGTTCCCAGGGTCTTTCCAGGATTTAGATCATCTTAAGCCTACAGAGTCTTTCCCAACATCCTTTGAATTTTGTCCTAGAAGGTCCTGTCTCCTGCCACAGACAACCATATCCTCTGGCTCCTACTCACTGTTGGCTAACAGATCGCCCTGATACAAGACAATATGTGCTACCTCACAGTCGGCAGGCATGTTCCTGTGCAGCTGTCCCACAATGGGTTCTGGTGCTGCCAGATGCCTGAGTAACAGTCTCCTAACTTCAGCAGGAGACCCAGGGAAGAGTCATAGATGCCCTCCTTTCATCACTCCTCAGGCAATACCCTCCCACACCAAAATTGACATGGTAATCTTGTGAACAGGTTTTATTTACAATGTCATTGTAGAGCCTTGTTATGGACTGAGCACATATCCCATCAGGGAAAAAAATGCATCCCTTGGGGATATTCATGCTATGAGACATATGGGGCAATTGTTTGTATCAGGAGAGGGACACTTTTATAATATCATTGTGATCACCAGATTTTTGCCACCTTTTGCTTCCACTTTACAAAATAGCTATTTTAACATATTTTTCTCATGAATGATGTTGGTCCTTGTCTAAAAAAAAATCAAGTGCTGAAAGTATGCCTCATAAACACATTTAGAACTGTCAGCTTTTTGTTTTGCACACCTCATCATTTCAAGCATATTGGTTGCTTCAGATAGCTTTTCAGATGCCAGATAATGAAACACTGCACTATTCTAGAACCACTTCCTATATACACAACACCTATAAACCTATAAAAGGACCAATCAGTCACCATAATGTCACCTTAGCTGAAAAAGTTCTGCTGGTCTTGTCAAAATGTTTAGCCTAAGATAAATATAAAAATTTTTGTTGTTTAATGAGATAATCTAATTGTTTTCTCTGGTTTTAAACTTTATGAAAGAATATTTCAGTGCTAATTAGTTGCCAAAAATTTCTGAAATTCCAGTAGAGTTTTATTATCCTGTGTTGAAGTTTTATGTCAGGGGAGTATCTGCATAGTATACAGACATCAGATCAATTTATATCACAATATTGAATACTTACCTAAAGATTTAATTATTTAAATCTACAAAAAATCAAGAAATCTGCATTTACCCCAGTGTCACTGGTAGTTGAATAAGACATTATACATGTTAGTGCATGTGTGTGCACATGTTCTGAAATTTACTTAATGCAGAGCTGTAAACAACAGCATGTGATTGATAAGAACCATGATTTGCAGTGTCCTCTTCCAACTACATTCGTCACTTAAATTAGGCCTACATGTTGCTGTATGTTTATTATTTTTCATTACACACATTGTGTAAAACCACTCCTGGGACCACGTAATTATTATTTATATCTACTGTATTTTTTCTGAAGAAAATTGTACATTTTTTCTAGTGGTTTTGTACAATAAATATTTCACACACAAGCTGATTTAGAACTCAGCATAGCAGTAAAGTATTTGCAAGTACTAAGGAATTATTTCACTAGATTTTTATTGGGCTATTTTCAAATATAGATGAATGAATTCTGTTCACAAAAAATAAGAGTTTTTCCAAATATTATTATTAGATAATAAAGGAAGTGCTCAAGTTATCATTCTGGAATTTTCTTATTGTTTCGATAATGTTGTCCCTTCTTTAAACAACTCTGAATATTAGTCTCAAAGAGTAAGCTCTCCAATTTTAAAACACAGGTTATCCAAGAGGGAGCAAAACCAAGACCATGCAAGTTGTGTGCCCAGATATGTTATTCTAATGACACAGAAACAAAATCACAGTTAAAAGACTGTAAGCCAACCATAAGCTAAAATGTGGGGGAAAAAAACTTTCATCATTCTTTAACAAATACAAAGGTTTCATTTACCCATTGTACCAATGGAAATTGACCAGTAACTTTCTTTAAAAAAAGAGTGAAACCATGAGATGACCCCAAGTTTTCCCAAATGAGGGAGGCTAAAATTCACTTAGTTATTTAACTTTGTGATTTCCTGACAGACTGTAAAAGCTATTTATGGCTTCAGATTCACAAGCAAAGACAGAGCTCAGGTCTTTCTCAAAAAAATACAATTACATAAGTATCTTCTGTAGTAACAGAACTTGTGGCACTTACTTTAGTGGAGCTGGCATTTCATTCATCAGCAGGTAAGGGTGCGCATGCGTGCACACACACACAAACACAAACACACACGCATACATTAGTTAGCGCATTAGAGCAGAGCAACACTTTTTTAAGATATCTGCCCTTTACAAAGTTAACCCACAGATTAAAAAAGGCTTGAATTTTCCTTTTTTTGTTATTGAAAGATCATTTTTCTGTCAGTGAGCACTTAATACGTTCCATAAAGCAGTGAAAATAAAGAAAAATCTATTCAGCTTTATAAATCAGATATATATGACAGGTTTGAGATGGATGTTTTAAGTGAACTGGGAATCACATGCTTATATTTCTCTTAAAATTACACACAGGCTAATGGACTAAGAAAAAAGGAAAAAATATATTTTTATTCAAAACAGTTCTAGCATTGAAATGTTCAATAACTCGATAACAAAACACTGCAGATGATGGGTAACAATGACTGTTCTTAATTGTAAACTGTAGATTGTTCTAAGGAACAATCTCTTATTCTGTAGCTTCTCAAACTTTGATTAAATAGTATCATCTTCATGGCCTTGTCAGGATGCTAAAACAAATGAAAACCAAAAAGCCCTAATACACACACACAAAAAAAACCTAAATCCCAAAAAAACCCTAAAGCAGTTTTTGAATAAACGAGACAGCTGACAATAGGTGTCAGTATAATTTTGGAAACCACCATTATTAGACTATATTCCTTTCATTCTTAAACATTCAAATCTCCACTTGCTAAAACTCGCTGATAATAAAAAATCTATCCCATTATATATTCAGGTTTCTTCATGTGGATATTAAAATAAACTATGTTCTGAAATTAAGAGTTAAAATACCTCCTCTTGTTTTCCATACATATTTGCCTGTATAAATATACTTCATCATTTTACAAATTACAGTATTTATATTAAAGCTTTCGGTCAGCAAATCATTACAGCTTAACACAAGCAAACAATTCCCCTGTTTTGGTTCTGTCTTTAAATCATTTTTGGAGATAATGAAAACCAGCCAAAATGAGTGACTGCAAATAATATAAACAACACATTTATTTAGAAAAATAAACTGAAAGTGCTGCTTGTCTGTTAGATTTCTCCATGAAGTATAGACAAATGGCTAGAAAAATTTTATGTCAAGTACATATTACAAATGACTTCTTTAACAGTAACCGGGACTATAATGTCAATGTGCAATAGGAACGTTTTGGATGTATAATTCAATAGACTAAATTTCTTGGCTGCTAATATGATAAAAAATGGATGCTATTAAAAAAGATTATATCCCCTTTTTAAATACACCTTATCATGTTGATGCTTTTTCATATATATACATATATATATATGTATGTATATGTATGTATTTATTTAAACCTAGGAAAGGACCACAGTCCTTTCTGTGAAGAGATCCCCATAGTGAAAGAGAGCACAAACTTTTTTCTTCAGTTCTAACTTTTTAATTCCTTTTGGAGCCCCGGCAAAATATAGCTTGTTGTGGTCAAAAATCTCCTGGGGCCATCTGTGCAAATGGTGGTGCACATCATTACCCTGAATGGAAGTGACAGTGCAAATACTAGAAGTGCATTGAGATGCAATCTCTAACAGCTGAACTTCTTCAAAGTTGGGTGGAGGACAGGAGACAGCATCCTTTTAAGCAATTTAGTATCACTGATGCCCTGTTCCTGTATGGCTTTGAATATGTACAAGGGATGACAGAGGGTTTGTTTCCCCACAGCCGGTAACATTCCTGTGTTATAGTAAATGCATTCATTTTCTGCTATCACCTAAGTGCTTCATTTCTCCTTTTGGCTACATATTGAAATATTTTTGGATGCTGGCTGGACCCATGAAAAACTTGTTGTTTGTTACTCTGGTTGCTCAGCACAGAACTCAAGTGTCAGGCTTGGAGAGAGCAGTTTCTGTAACGGGGCAAGACATTTAGTCCTCTTTATTCTTCATTCCCACTAACAGGAATTTAAGGCTGTGGCTTTTGCCAGGACTCAGCTTGTAGCAGTCAGATCTGAGAAAGATGGTTCAATGCAGTTTACGCTCATGATCAGTTGTGCTCTGACTTGAAGGACTTTTCAATTCTCCACGGAGTGTCAGGTTCCTGGTTACTTCTCAGAACTGGCCTGCAAGAAGTCACAATGACGAATCTGATATGCAAGAAATTAACTGACGTGCCTCCAGATATAGATATTCCTTCAAGCCTGAAGGTGCTGTTAAAAACAGAAGACAAGGACAAAGTTAATTTAAAGAGACAAAGTTAATAGTAGACAAAACAGAACTTTGAATGATTGTTCCATTTTTCATGTAAGCAAGAGTTCAAAGAATTATGGTATTTTGAAACTTGACCCATTATAGTTGTACTTTATTATTGATACAAGCCTTTGTTCTCTGCTGGGGTAAATGGGTTTAACTTCAATGGTGTCTTTGAAATCACATTATATTACACCACCTGAGAAACTGATCATTACTATCTCAGGTCTCAGAGTATATGGGGATCCTGAAATTACAATTTTTTAATCATTTTTATATTTTTCTTCTTAAGATTACCCTTCTTAACCTACTTAACATAACAATTCAGCTTAACAATATGCCTCAGGGCACAAAATGAAAAAAGAACTCCTGATATCTTAAAAATAAAGAGCTACACATTAAGCAATTGAAAAAAACCTCTAAGAACTCAAGTCTAATTTAACCTGGGAATCTGGATTCTAATCCCTGTTCTCAAATTAAATAGAAACTGAATTCAGCAGAATTTTCTCACCTGACAGGTAAGTTTCCTAATCACTAAAATACTATATCAATTTTGAGTCTTTCACATTCCTTTTTGTGAAACTGCTTTAATTTTTATAAAACACTAAAATAGTCCTATAGTGAGTGAAAGAGAATAGTGCTCCAATCTAGTGCTGAGGTTCACTGACTCATAGAATTTATTTATTAGACAAGATAAAGCAGCATCAAAAAGAGAGACCTTGGGATACTTACCTGTTAGTAGCTAGGGCACTAATTTGGGTTAAATGAGTAAATTCATACCTCCTGAGGAAAAGAATGAGAACTTCCTCTTCCATTGGTGGTGATTTACACCCAGAGCTACATACTGCAAGGGGGAGGAAAATTACTTCTTTGCCATTAGTTTTATGAATCTAGCCCTTCATTCACATTTCCTCTTATTTCATATTGACTGGAATGCTTCAATTTGATGAAGATTGTCAGGGGGTAGGACAGAATTTCACTTCATCAGGGAAAAAAGAAGAATCTAAAGTTGGCATGCTGTGAAACATTTTTAACTTTTTCCCCACAACTAAACCAAAGTATCAATTATTCAGGGAAACTGAAGTAACTTTCAGGATTGTAACAGTGGCCTGATGTAACCCAACAGTCTAGTAAACATGGTATAATAAATTTATGATAAAGCTGGCCTGGAAGGAAATTTTTTTCCTAGTCAACTATTTACAGTTTGGCTCATGTTCTTAATGAAAAAGAAGAGTATTCTAAACATCTGTTAGCAGCTTATTATTTAACTGAGGACAGTCTTCATATCACTATAAACACAACCCCTTTTCAGCTGTCACAGTTTTTGCATTTAATTACATTTGGGCTTATTATTTGTGTATGTTAATACATCATAAAAATCATAAAAAAGATGGTATTGCCCTTGAACTCAGCTTAATGCTCATGAAAAAGGATGAGTATGGTACAACAAACATATATGTAAAAATAATAATAACAATAATAAAAAAGAAATGGTACAAAAAGTATTTGGTCTCTGTCAGAAAACAGTTGCTCCTCAAAGTTATTCTGAATGTAGTACAATACAATGCTGAGCAATTGAAGGCATGAAAAACAACGTAATGTTTTTCTTTTCCTCTGGGTTGCAATTCATGAACATAGTCAATACCATGCCCACAAAACCTGTAAGTTGTATATCAGGTATACCTGTATTCCTCTAGCATTCTCTAATTCAGTCATCAAACCACACAATTTGATTCATTCCCAGTCACATAACCACATGACATCCACCTTCCTTTCATCAACATTCTACTAAAGAAGAAAAGCCCACCTTTTGTTTCTTTATGATAATTCTGCTAAAAAGCACAAACTGCACCACTGTGAAAAATGTGATGCACCTCTCCACATTAATAAAGAATTTGCTCAGATTAGAAGATTTTTGGTTAAACTTGCTCAGTGAAAAATTCAGAAGGTGACAAATGCCTGCATTAAAAACAGATGAAGCACTTCCTCTTGCCACCTCCAAAAAAAAATCTGTAATTACAAATCATTATTGTACATATGAAGAACTAGGGCACAGAGAGGCCAGTCATTGAAAAAAACATGTCTTCTAATTACAGATTCCTATCCTGAACTTTCCAGTTCTTAATTCCATAGTTTTTACTGTTTTGACAGTGAGGCTATACATAAAAATCACTAAATTTATTTCTTCATTACAAAATCCCTTCATCACACCATACCTTGTCAACACCCTCATGGTGAAAAAAAGTGACCTTACTAGGAAGCTATAGTTCAGACAATTTACAGGAGACCATTTTGTTCACTCATCATCAGGTCATTCTCTTCCTTATGCAGCATCAGTATTTTGTTCCAAAAACCAGACACTCAGAGAAACCAATGTAATTGTTTTCCCCATTCAAAACCAGATAACAATCCTCCTATAAAAAAATTTTACTTCTCTGCCAGTATTACCTGAAAAACACCTACTCCCTTCTTCTCCCTTCAGTTTGTCACAATTTTCCTAAAAACTGGAAGTGAGTCCAGTCCAATCTAGCATTACATCATCCTCCTCCTCATGGTCATGACCATAGTGTCTCTGCACAGAGTGCTATGCAGAACACTGGATGGAAAATATTAGGGGAAAAGGCTACTAAAGGAACCACCCTTTCACATCAGACCACCTCAGATGGCCATGCATACACTGGTTAGCATAAGCTGAACAGTGATTCACAGGTTTGGTAAAAACAGGAAAGTGATAGGAAGGGACATTTATCCAAGCTTAGCTGAATCAGCAATAAATTTTATTTTAAAGATATTCAGATACAGAGATACTTAGGTTCAACTCACAGTATTTAAAGAATAATAAATGGAGTTTGATTCTATAGTGGCATGATAGGAAGACATCAAGCAAATTATATACAAGACATTTATTGACTTTGAACTGATGACTACAGTGGTGACTGCCAATAATCACAGAAAAGGATGTAACTTTAAATGCAACTTTCTAGGTTGGGTGTAGTGCCTTTTATCAAGAAAAAGGAGAAAACTAGGAAATGCACTTCACATTCAATTGAGAAAGATAGGTTTACTTGATTAATACTAAGCTATATAATTTCCACATCGTTTTAAGAGTCTGATAAAAGCACTTGAAAGACTAGCCTAATTAAAATCTTCATTAGTTGGGTTATTTTAGCACAGACAGCAAAATTTGGACATAGGTTGTTACCTGTCATAAGCACACTAGCAGTCAGAGCACATGCCAAACTATTAGTTCTACTCACACATTTAAGAGTATAACAAATGTTCCTAAGGAAAAAAAAAAATCACATAGTAATAAATCCTCCTAAACATAGTGCACATATTTTCTAGATATTGTTTAAATAGTAATGATATCTATTTCAGTTACTCAGTTATACCCAAAAGATAGAAATATTTAGATTCAGATACAGACTATTTTATCTGTATTATCTTAGGGTTTTTTCTCATTTCAGATAAAATGCACTACTATGCTAATTCCTTCAATAGAAGAAAGAATTAATTGAAAGGAAAGGGAATGCTTTTGTAGAGTTTGTTTTTTTTTTTTTGCTTATTGCTATTGTCCAAGAAAACTTCATCATGACCCCTGGTGTATTTTTTTTAGGTATAAATTTATGTAACAGAGTTCAGAAGACACACAGCTTCAGTCAGAAGTCAGAACATTTGAGATAAAACTGAAAACTGTTTTAAGATTAAAGGAATTCTGCTGAATGCAAACCCAATGTTTTTACCAAGCATTTTATTTCTCCATCAACATTTCAACTGCACAAGCCAATGTTAGCTTTTTTGTGTTCTGTAGTATAGCACTGTTGAGACATCCTTCCCTTTAAAAACTAAACCAACCACATCTAAACAACTCAGAATGTTAACAAATCCACCACCACACTTCTTTGCAATTCTTCCCATTTTTTTCATCAGAAGCTTCAGAATACTTATTTATGTGTGATTGCCTCATCCTACTGTTTGTTTGTAAATAATTTATTTGTGAATGAGGAAACAAGAATTCCCAATTGCTTATTGGAAATTTTTCTTTCAAAGCTTTGAAAGAGATTGTAGATGGCATGAACAAACAAAACATCTAAATTCATACATTTTCAATTTTTTCCTTTACAGCCTATAAGTCATTTATATGTTTACGTTATGAATTAGCTTCTACAATAATATTACTCTTACCATCTTGCTAACTTCTCCTAACAAAACTTCCCTAATGTGATTATCAAGTCCTGTGTTTCCAGCTTTGTTATCTCTAGAGCTTTCTCTACAGCCAGGTCTATATAGATTTCTATGAAGATAATCCTAAATAGAAATCTGTAAATGATGTCAGAGAGTGTATGATGAAAGCATTTCTTAAATACACTTTTCCAGCTGAACACACACTACTTCAATAATGTATTTGTAAAAGTTCACTGTGTGTTTGCCAACAAAATGAAGACCGTCAGAATATTTGCTCTGAGAGCTATCCTAGAATAACTTTTTTACAATGAAAATTTAATGGTAACAGAAACATGCAACGAATGCCAGAGGCATCATGCTTGTCAATGTATGAAAACTCATAACATTTCCTGTTCGTTACTTGTGAACTGCTGGCCAAATTGCTGTGGTGCTTGTCTCAATAATGTCCCAAACAGTTCAGATTTGAGAGAAGCAATTTGTGGGATTGACAACATGAAATTAAGCCTTTTTTATTGATACCACTAGTTCCCAACACAGCTGAAATCTAGGCAACCAAAGTTACCAGGTGGTATCTTGATACCATGGAATTCAATAGCCTACATTTGGGTGCCATGATGAATGCCAAAAATATCAAAACTCTGAGTAAATAATGCAAAAAGGGGGAAGAACGACACTGAAAAAGTCCTGATGACATATCCTGGGAAACTCTGGCAGTCTTGTTCACTGGTCAGAATAACCTTTTCTGCTAAGAGAAGTATACATAAATTGAACTACAAGAGACAGACCTTACTTCCTTGGCATGTACAGAAAGGATATATAAATAAGCATTTTTAAAATTCCTCAGATATATTTTTCGATGAGACAATACATTTCTGTTCACCATTTTCAATCTTTAGAAACATTTTTATCTGGTCATTTTTCTTGACATGACTTACTTTCTTTTCATTTGCCTTTTTGGTCACTCATTCACTTAGATATTGGAAAATGTTTTGTCAATATCTTACAGCATGTCTTAAGATAGAATTGGTTATGCCAAGTGTGAATACATTCCTAGGAAGCCTATTTCTTTTTTCATTAGTTTTTGGATATGTTGTGATACATCTTTCACTAGACAAGTACTTACAAAATAATTCTGGGAGACTCTTTTTTCTTCATTTTGTCTCTGGGATACGTGTTTACTAGCTCCGCGAAAAACTATTCTCTTGAAAATTTGGGCTACATTTTATCTTGTACTTGACTAAGATGCACAATAAAAGCAAGAAGTTATCAAGAAAAGGAAATCAGCTTTTTTGTGCTAGAGTTTGATATAAAATTTGATTTCGTTCATTTCAAAGAAACGAGGCACGTATCTTCCTAATTTTAATCTACAGTTAGGCTTCTGATGTAGACTTGTTTAAAAAGCAAGACCGAGTACACTTAAATGCTTGCTTACCAATGGCTGTATTAGAATATATATATGTAAATATACATATATATATATGCATTATTTATATATCCTATGTCTGTCTATACATATAATGTACATATATATAAATTCTATCTTTCTTCTACTGAGCTGGGTTAGCTACAGGACAGATCTTGGACAATATCCACAAGGCTGCAACCAGTTATACTACAGTTTGCAAGGTGACATCCAAAGCCACAGTTCAAGTGGCCACTGCAGTTCTACCAACAGCAGTAGCTGAGCAAACAAGATGAAAACTAGATTGGGTCTGTCTATACAGAAGTAGTCACACTTCAGGTTAGTTTCATCCCTAGATGAACCGGGACCAGGAGGGCAAAACCCCTCCCACTGTAGGAGAAGATCAGGTTCGTGATCACCTGAGGAACCTGAACGCACAAAAGTCCATGGGACCTGATGAGATGCATCCCAGAGTCCTGAGGGAATTGGCCGATGTAGTCGCCAAGCCACTCTCCATGATATTTGAAAAGTCATAGCAGTCAGGTGAAGTCCCTGGGGACTGGAAGAAGGGAAACATTGTGCCCATTTTCAAAAAGGGTAGAAAGGAAGACCCCGGGAACTACCGACCTGTCAGCCTCACCTCTGTGCCTGGGAAGATCATGGAACAGATCCTCCTAGAAGCTATGCTAAGGCACATGGAGGCCAGGGAGGTGATTCGAGATAGCCAGCATGGCTTCACCAAGGGCAAGTCCTGCCTGACGAACCTAGTGCCTTTGTATGATGGTGTGACAGCATCAGTGGACAAGGGAAAACCAATGGATGTCATCTATCTGGACTTCTGCAAAGCCTTTGACACGGTCCCCCACAACATCCTTCTCTCTAAATTGGAGAGCTATGGATTTGATGGGTGGACTGTTCGGTGGATAAGGAACTGTCTGGATGGTCGCATCCAGAGGGTAGTGGTCAATGGCTTAATGTCCGGATGGAGACCGGTGACGAGTTGTGTCCCTCAGGGGTCCGTACTGGGACCAGTGTTGTTTAATATATTCATCAATGACTTAGACAACGAGATCGAATGCACCCTCAGCAAGTTTGCGGATGACACCAAGCTGAGTGGTGCGGTTGACACACCAGAAGGACGGGATGTCATCCAGAGAGACCTGGACAGGCTGGAGAGGTGGGCCTGTGTGAACCTCATGAGGTTCAACAAGGCCAAGTACAAGGTCCTGCACCTGGGTTGGGGTAACCCCCGGTATCAATACAGGCCTGGGGAAGAAAGGATTGAGAGCAGCCCTGCCGAGAGGGACTTGGGGGTGCTGGGGGATGAAAAGCTGGACATGAGCCGGCAATGTGCGCTGGCAGCCCAGAAGGCCAACTGTACCCTGGGCTGCATCAGGAGAAGCGTGGCCAACAGGTCGAGGGAGGTGATTCTGCCCCTCTACTCTGCTCTGGTGAGACCTCACCTGGAGCCCTGCATCCAGCTCTGGAGCCCTCAGCACAAGAAGGACATGGAACTGTTGGAGTGGGTCCAGAGGAGGGCCACAAAAATGATCCGAGGGCTGGAACACCTCTCTTATGAGAACAGGCTGAGAGAGTTGGGCTTGTTCAGCCTGGAGAAAAGAAGGCTGCATGGAGACCCGATTATGGCCTTTCAATACCTAAAGGGGGCCTATAGGAAAGATGCGGAAAATCTTTTTAGTAGGGCCTGATGTGACAGGACAAGGGGGAATGGTTTTAAACTAAACCAGGGTAGGTTTAGACTAGATATAAGGAAGAAATTCTTTACAGTAAGGGTGGTGAAACACTGGAACAGGTTGCCCAGAGAGGTGGTGGAGGCCCCATCCCTGGAAACTTTCAAGGCCAGGTTGGATGGGGCTCTAAGCAACCTGATCGAGTTAGCAGTGTCCCTGCTCCCTGCAGGGGGGTTGGACTAGATGACCTCTAGGGGTCCCTTCCAACCCAAAACATTCTATGATTCTATGATATATGCTAATAATAATATGGAAATTAATTTGGTGTACTGACAGCCACTCTAATGTCTGGTGATGGTTCTTGAACAGTAGATATCAATTGTTTAGCTATAATGTCTTTCATTACAGAAAGTATTTGAGTATCACTTATGAGGGACTACTGAAATAATTTATACCAAGTGTTCAGTAGACAATAATTAAACAATAAATGTAGCCTTGCATATGATGCACTTAACTATAAGGAAATTTGGGTCCACTTGCTGATTTGTCTGCAGATTCCCTTTGAGGTCCAAGACATACTTTTAATCTACATATTACAAGTTAACAGCATTTTATTTGACTCTGTTCTTTTCACTACAGATTTATGTTTCATCTTTTCAGAATGTAACACTGAACCTACACTAAAACAAGAGAGTTTTGATGCTGGTTGAGGGTTTTCTATACTCTTGCAACAACAGAAACAAATAAACCCTACATTACTAGTGGTAAACAAAAACTTGTTTCTTGCAGCCTCCTTCTGCTGAATATCTGAGGGGTGGGGATGCATGGCTAGGTAAACCTGAGACCTACTGATGGTTTCCCGAATTGAGGCTCTGTGTTTGAGATGTGCAAACAGAATCCTTTCTAGTGATACTGAAAACAATATGGTCCAGGGAACCCATCTATGCATTCTTACTGCAATCTTTTAGTTTGAAAAATAGGCTTTAAAATGTAAGAAATAGATAATATGTGATACTATTTTAATATTTCTGCCCTTATTTTTGCTTTCCTTTTCATGCTGCGTCGAAGCAAATTCAATTGATTAGCCTGAATGCACCTGTGTCAAATGAAGGTAGAACAAAGATTAGGAAAAGAAAGATGCAAAAGAGAGCTAAGTCCCTAGCAGAAGTAACTTTCTATTTCTATGATTAGTGAAAAAATAGCTAGTAACACGCTTGGGGAGTTGGTTACAAATTTTATCTATCCAGTTTAACACAGGAAATGTCATAGCAAACAAATAATGAAACAAAAATATTACGTATGAAGCAGCTGTGGATTTGCAATGAGTTGCCGAAGAATGTTACACCCAGTACCTAGTGCTGGGAAGTTTCCTATCAATGTTGTACTTATTACCTTGTTACTAAATCTAAGGACCTTGCCATCATTGCCTTCTTACATGCTAGTTGTTGGCAAAAACTAAAAGAGATGGATGGTCTGACAGGTTAGAAAATACACTACTACCCCATAAGCTGTATGTGTCGCTGCTTTATCTGTAAAAATTCAGGTTTACTTTTAAATCAGTGAATGCCTGAAGCTGACTATATAACAGAAAACAGGATGATAATACAAATCCCTGTGAACCTACACTCACTGAATAAAAATAATTTCTTTGAATATATGGCATAATCTACATGCCAATAGAAAATAAATTTTATCAGTCAGTGAAAGGGACATTAGTCTCAGGACAAGTGAAAGTTCACGCAGAATACTTAAATGCTTTTAAGGACTTTCTTCTGCTATTATTTAAAGATTTTGAGTTTTATGTTTCAATTTTTAGAGTTTAGAGGTTTTTGTATAATTGCATGTCTTAAAGTGACATGCAAATGGTTTGAAAATCATTCTCCCCAGAGTACATCTTCCAGTTGACAGGTGTAACCTTTTCTCATTCAGCCTGGAGCTAGGAAAGATGAATGATGAGTGAGCTGGCAACGCTCCACTTGCTTATTTAAAAAAAAAAAAAAAAGTATATGAGTGAAAAGAAACATGAAGGAGACAATGTTAACTATCAATAATCCTGCTTTTTTTGACATTTTCTGATCTTCCATCTACTTCAAATTATTCAAGAAATCCAGCAGCCTTGTAGGATTAGGCCTATTTTGCAAGCCAAAAGGACATAGAAGACATCAGAAAATATCTGTAAATACTTTGGTGCAGCCTTTTTTGCAGGTTTGCCCATTGAGGGATGAAATAATTTATGATTCTAGCTGACAATGTGCAGTTTGTTAACAAGTGATTTACAGGATTTACTTTTTTCCTTTATCATTTGGCACAAATATTTTGCCACATAAGAAAAATTTCACTGCCAGTAGAGATATGGAGATTACTGAAACTACATTATCCTGTTCTCCCTAAACACACCAATGTGACTAAAAGCTCACAATGATTCATTACTCTTCTGGTTAGTCAACATACTCAAATTCATTTTTTTCTCTACAAAAGAAAAGGGTTTTCTGTGATGCTTCTGGACACTGGGAGGTTCTGCCTTTGTATCTAGGAATTTTTAGCTGCTAGAAATTATTGAGTATCTCATAGCTGAATCTTGGGCAGAAGCCTATAGATACAAGAGAGGCTCTGAGGCCATGCAGCAATGGGATAGTTTACTACCAGTCTCCACACTTCAGCAGCCTACTGGAAGACTTCCTGACCATGAGCTGCAACCTTTTTCAATCACAAGGTGCAATAGAAAGGGTTGAATCTACTGCTTGAGACTTCATGCATTGTGAAAGAAAAATACAGAACCTTCTACACATTCATTGATCAAGACTTAACCAGCTACTTTACTTGAGCTCCCAAGGAAATCATGGTATCAGGAAGAAATCGAATGGAAACAGCAAAAGATATTCTAAAAATATAACAGAATATATTCTTAGATTGGAATGTAAAAAAAAACCTCACAGCTAAGCATCAGAAAATTACCTAGCATGTTCATATGCTTTGTACTTTCAGCAACAATATGCATGAAAGAGATCAACCTGACACAACATTCACATTGAAGATGTATGAAAGAATCTCCTTCGGAAAGCACTATGTACTCTCTGGGAATGTTCAAATGCAAATAATGTAAATCTTGGTAAAGAGCTTTGATTTGTGAAGTGGTACACACTCTACTAGAATGTCCTGGCTTTCTAGACTATACAAATAGACACAGGAAGCTAAAACTTTTGCGGACATACAACAGTACAATGCAAACAATCATTTTAAGTGCTGTCACTCCTGTTTGAACAGCTTCTTCAGATACCTGTATATAAACCAAGAGATGCTCCTATGCATCCCCTCTTGAAACCTAATTAAATGTCTTATTCCCACTTATCCACTGCTCCAGATATAACAAACCATATGCAACTGATGTTTAAAAGGCAGAAATATCAATTTATCAGAAATATCAGTATTACTCTTCTTATTACTATTCTTAAGCATTTAGAATGACACCGTTTAACTTATTTTGAGCGATCCTAAAAATAAGCTTCCAGAATTCTCTTATGTTGGTGTGACATAACACTATATTTGAAACAAACACATAATTTTGGGATATCTCTGGAAAAGGCAAAGAAAACAAAGATCAACATTTCAGCTTCTTATTTTGCAGATCTGCCATGGGTTACTTTACTTCTATAGCCAGTTTAACCATTTTAAGCTGACTGCCAAGAAGTCTGGATTTGAATGAAACAGTATTTTTTGACAACTTTAGTGATCACTGCTTCTCTCCATCCAGCTCTAATGATGTTAGATACAATTGGATGGGACAAACACAGGCTCAGCAACAAATCTTACCTCCACTTAGCCTTTAAGAAAATTAATTTCAATTATTAACATAGACAGCCCTATCAAAATCTACACATGTGAAAAATTCAGTGAACAACTACTTCAAGTGCATAGATAGCAGCATGTGGTGAGCTCCAGCAGGAAAAGGGGATGATTACACAGTCAACAATCTAACCCAGTTTCAGATCTCTTTCGTTATTACAGGAAAAATTGAAAGCCATAAAGCATCTCTGCCTTAGGCCCTTCATAATACCCACCAAATACTCTTAAAGGCTTGACTCACAATGTTTTTATTTGGTTGGTTGGTGGCTTTGGGCTTTTTTAAATATCAACATTTGCAAACCTCAAGACTTTTGCCAGTGCAGACTGGCTTACAGACTGAAAATTGCTGGTGATCCCTGTATCAACACTTGTATCCACGCTCATCTGGCTTTGGAGCGATTTGCTTAACAAAGAATATATTTGGGCCAACAAAAGCAGCTCAGAATTCAAATACAACCCATTAAACTGTCCTGCTAATGGTCTTCAGGAAAAGGTTATTAGCAAAATGTGCAATCCAGTGCTTTGCACATTAAGCACAGGCCTCAAATACAGCATCTGTCTGGCCAATAAAATACCACAAACTATTAGGCCAGCAGTTTTGTGTACTGTTCATTATAAAGGTTAGTCACGGGCTGCCTTGAAGTTGAAAACAAGAATAAAACTTCTGGATCTATTTATTGAAACCAGTCAGATATATAAAAAGCTTGCTGCAAAATTGTGATTCCAGTCAGAGCAGTGGTACGTACTCTGGGCTATGTGAATTGGAGTTGTGTTTCAAGCACTGAATCTTCTGTGTGCTCCCTGAGTTGGCTAAGGTCATCTCCAATGTCGTTTTCCTACCCACAGTTCAAACTAAGAGAGTTTGCAGCTCTTCAGATAAGTCACAGATGGTCCTCAGCATATTTGAAACATCTCTTCAAGCATGTCCTCCTCTGCATAGGACAGGAGGCCAATATCACTGTTAATTATTTTTCAAGTAGAATGGACTTTCTATCTGTCATGATATACAGTAAAGACACTTGGCTTTGTTTTCCGTAATGGATGTATCCAGAAATGGTTTGCTCTTGCTGAACTAGTCAAAATTATTAGAACATACTTAATCTTGAAAAAAAAAAAATCCCAAATCTTATAAAGTCTGTGTTTACAGTTAAAGTTATATGCCCAGATTTCACATTTTCTGAATTTACTCTATTTTGTACACCATTGTTCTTTAAATCTTACTTTATAATCTCTTAACTTTCAGTTTCTGGTGTTTGAAACCAAGTAAATTCTCACTTACACATCATCTCAACGCCTAAGACAAACTATGTTTGCTGCTGTGACCTTGCATGGGAAGGTGATATCTTCTCTTGAAGTCATGGGAAATCATCACTATTTTGAAACTTGCCCAGATGCTCTGAGAGGTGTCTGCCTGCATGTCCCCAGTGACATCTCAAGCATCCCTCTTTCCTTTCCATGGAACAGAGAGTGCAACAATGAGTAGAAATACAAGAAATAAAACTGAAAAAGACAGAAGATCCATGGGCCATCTCTGTCAGGACCTGGAAGAATCTGGAGGACAATAAACGGCCACCTATCTACCAGAAAGATTAAAAAAAAAATAGCCCCAAGAAGAAGATCATCTTTGATTTCTCATAATTATACTCCTTTCCTGTGTTCCTTCTTTCCTTTTAATACTAAAACATCCATAAAGAGGGTCTAGTGTTAGTTTAGACAGACAATAGTGCTCATTTAAGGCACTGACCACGTATCAGCAGTTCAAAAGACCAACATACTTAAGGTGGGGCAACTTTCAGGAAAAGGAGAATTGCCCAACATATATGACACTGCTGTATCAAATATGACAATGGGACAAATTTGGTGAAAAGCAGCAATTTGTACTCTACAACAAAGCTAGATAAAGGATTTTACACAGTGGATTCTCAGTTGCCCTGGTGGTGCAGAAAGCCAGATATAAGAAAACAAAATACAATACCACAAATTTTAAGTAAATTATCAAAATATAAATTCATTTTTTATGAACTTTCTTTACATTTTTTGTAGATACCAGATATGGTTTTAGACATCAGTGAGCAGAACCTGATAAAGACAGAATGCACCTTGTGTTAAGCATTGTGTGACAAAGCAATGCATCCAGAAGAAAAGGAAGAAGGAAAGCCTGCTGAATCCATAATTTGGATAATTCCCTTGCATATAATTGAAAATCAACTCTTCTCGAGTCATAATGTACCCTGTTTTGTTTTGGTGGGTTTGGGGTTTGTTGTGGGGGTTTTTTTTGGTTTTTTTGGTTTTTGGTTTTTTTTTTTTTGTGTAAAGAATTGTGCTTTGGAGAGCACGATGGAGAGGTGAAGTACTTACTGGGAATTCATAGGTGATTAAAGTAACACTGGAAAATAAAATGGCTTCGTATTTCCCTTGCAAACCCAACAAAAGAAGCTGCAACTTTGGCCTGATGAAACTTTTTTATACTGATAATACTGAAAAATGTATTAATCCTTAATATCATGTCTCCTTTTTAAAGTTATTTAAGAGCCTATTAACTCTCAATGCCTAAAAGAGCCTCTAACCAGGAGCAGTACAAACCATTTTAAGTGAAGAAAACCAGAACAGCTTGCTTTTATTTCCAATACTTATGTTTTATACCCACAGATGTGTCCCAGGATAATAAACTGGGATAATAAACTGAATCATCCATATCAATAATTAGAAGTCCATGGCTACTGCTTACAAAGAAATACTTAACTTTCAAAATACATTCCCTAGATAGGCATCAATGTGTAAGCATCACTAAAATTAAAGATGTTAAATTTATCTTTGTAAACTGTTTTACCTGTGTCATAGTGGTTTTCCAATAAGAAAAGAAGGAAACAGAAAAACAATAAGAAATATAACAAGCTCTTAGCATGTCAGTATGTAAATCACTGCACTAATCACAACTGTAAGTCAGCAATCAGCTGAAGGCTCATTGCTGATGTAACAAAATCTTGACGTACTATGTCAAACCTGCAAAGTATATAATGGACAAATGACAAGCTGACAGCTCACTTCTGAAAAGCCTTTTTCCACAACACCAGCCTCCATTTTGAGTGAAGTCTTACCACTCCTCCCACCAACACAAGAGTATGTGCTGAACGGTAAATTGTTAGCTGCATCCTCCTGCAATCTTCTATTAAAAGTCTCAATGTAACTGTACACTTACTTTTCTTCAAGAACCGAATGCTAGGCTATTTTAGGGAATGTTTAAATGTATTGAAACAGAGAGCAGGTGAAAAGACTCAGCTGCCTTTGTTGCTGCAATGAGCATCAGGTAACTGAGTCATCAAGGAAATATGGCTTTCCTTAAAGGGATGGGGAGAAAAGAGAAGAGAAGTTAAAAAGAGTCAGAAGACTTCACCCCCTCTTTGTGGCTTGGGAAAAGTCAGCTTCTGGTGTGGGACCTGAGAAAGAAGGACAGGAGGACAGAATTTGGTGAGGGCTTTTGCTGGTTTTGGTATTTGTGTCTGTTGAGAAAGGGGGAAAGCTAGCACAAAGCATGACCTGGCTGGTGGTCATGCTTGCAGAAGAAGCAACTCAGAGCCTGGAGGTGCCCTGATGGAGCACTGTGGGCAATGGGGAGGTTCTAGATGTGATGCCTCAAAATAGGGAGTGCCCTTGGCATTGCATCTGTAACTGTCAGAGAAACTGAAGGGGATGTGTGTTTGTGGAGAGTGCAAAAGAGTTCAATCCTTCAGGCACAGGATACATTAAATGAAAAAGTCTGTCCTCTCAGTGTGATGCTTATTGCTTTTCCCAAACACAACAACTGTCCCAGCACTTTCTCTCTTCTCTGTTGCGACATCTTCTATCAAAATCTCAAAGCTAGACATGCAGCAATGAGCAGCTGAAGCCATACTGCTCTGTACAGAAACACAGAGCATGCATCAGACTCAGGGAAGCTGTGAGTTCAGAATGCCTCAGGCAGAGGAAACAACTCAATTTGGATTTCTCTTATCAGTAGCAACAGAGGACAAAAGAAAGGCAGTCTACAAACACCATCTCCTTCTCCAGCAATTTGTAAATCTAGCACATCTGTCCCATGCTTTATTTATGAGTGAATGAAAAAAAATTGGATTTGTGTCAGCTAGAATATCTAAATGCTGAAAGGAATGACAGATTTCAGTTTTTCATTCTGGCCATACAAACACACAGTCCACATTTTATTTTCAGTGTTAGTCAAAATACACCAGCTTTCCTTCCAAAGTTACAATTAAGCAGGACAGATACAAATGAACACTTTGGGACCTGCTGACTTGCATTGCTTGAAATAATGCAGCCTCATGACCACCTCAGATGGTGATGACAGTGGAAAAGTAAAACTGCCACCTTTCCTTTTCTTTTTGATGACTTGAACTCTAAGACCAGTACTCTGTTAGCTATATTTCTCATATCTCTAATGTTAATAGAAATATAGCAGTAGAGCTACAGACAGTGACCAAAAAATGAACTTTCTATCTTGCCTGTGGGCTGAAGTCAAACTATACAGTAGTTAAAAAAGGGAATTATCTTGTATGCAAGGATTTTCTACAGTAGAGATTAGAGGTTAATAGTTCCTTCCATGTATCATCCTCCCTCCTTTACCCCATGAATAGCTCCCATAAATAGGAAAGTTCAAAAAGTACAAACTGATGAAGAGAGCCTAACACTCTAGTAACTGATAAGAATGCATCAGCAGTAACTAAAATATGGTTTCTGCTTTAGAGTTTTTAATTGAAATACAAGTCTTCTGCTCTTCAAATAGTAATTCTTTAATAAATCTATGTGTAGAAGCAATTAGTAACAATTTTGTTTTATTGCAGCTGTCACAGTAGCAGTACAAAAACTAAGTGGGATGACAGTGTCTCGGATCTTTCTTTTTCCTTTAAAAAATAAGCAATGGAAAAAGGAACATAAAAGCTTTTGGAGCAGGATCGATATGCTCTTGATCAAGACAATACCACAAAGTTCTCCCTTTGAAAATTACAAGATTAAACATATAAAATCCCTTTGTTTAATAGGATTTTGAAATAAGGGCCTGTTAACTGAGATGGAATTAGAAGGAAAACCCAAGGAGGTTTTTTATGTTATCTGTATCAAGTAAAACATAATTCCTAATGTTGGATCCTATAAGAAATAGCCAGTACACTAATCATGATTAATAATATTTAAATTTCTTATTTCATTTTTCAGCAGTTAAGAAAACTATGTCTAAAAGTTCTCTAAGGTGACAAATTTTTAGTAAACTTAAAATCTACCTTATATTTAGAAATCACACCTATTCATACAAATATTGGCTACCTTTCAGTACTTACAAAAATACCTGGGTACATAGAAAAACTATTTCCAAACAAAAATAAACTGAAATAATCACAGCTTGATTTAATGCTCTGACAATAGAGACTTTTAATTTAATTTTTTCTGTGATACCTTACTAGTGCTAAATTGATGGGTTCTGATGGAAAATACAGAAGTATGTATATAATTTAATCTTTCTTGCTGCTGAATCAGTTATGCTCCATGTGGTGTATTTCAGGTTAACTTGTGCCTTTCAAACAAGACTGCAATACAGCAACTACATGAAAGGCCACTGAACATATCTTTTGTTTGTCCCACTCTATTACTTATGGTGAAGTCTCACACTAGGTGGACACCTACCCACCTTCACGAGCCCTGCAACTTGGCTGGCAGTATAGCCTCCACCACAAGCAGTATATCTACATCAGCAAGAAAAGAAACTACATGTAAAGTGCAGACAAACCTTATGGTAGAGACAGTGATGACTTATACTGTGTCTACACCCACCAACAGTGGGTACGCACACAACGGCTGGTTGGGGTACAGCATCCTGTATCCCACCTGCCTGGAAAGTCTCAACTCCTGCGAAGGCAGGCAGACACAATATCTAAATGCAAATAACTGCAAAGTATTGAATTAGACGCTCTGACATTTAACCCAGGGTTTAGTTAAGAAATGCTTACGTTACTTAAAATGTCAGTGTTTGAAACTTACTTTCTATAGCTTCAAGTAACTTACTGAGATTAACTGTAACAAGTTTTACAGGATCTTCAAGAGGTATAATTACTTTATCCACTACTTCATTTCAATAAAACCTGGTGAATGCATAACTGTTATATTGATAACATTTTAAAGATAATATGAAGATAATGTAAGACTTTTCAAAACAAATATTAAAATTATTATATTTGCTTAAGACCTCTACCTGGATTGAGTATGAAAAGAGCCACTAGTCACCTTGAAACTTCCCAGTAATTGTATTTCCATTTAGACATTATACTTTTTACTTTACTGATAAAATTTCTTTAAAAGACAAATTTCAACTAGTTGAAGTGCCAACATGTCTGAAGATAAGAATTTGTAAATCACACAAGATTTGTACTGTCAGAAAGAATACATGGGCACACTACCATGTCTGTAGTTGTTCTCTGTAATTGTCTGTAGTCCTCTGTAATTGTTATCATTTGTGACCATCAGTACAGCAACAGAAAAAAATGTTTTCTTATATTTGACCTTCAATCTTTGACATTTTCATAAGCATTTTCTTAAAAGATTTTTTTTTTTAATTATACAATTCTTACCATGGCCATAGGGCTGAAACTGATTTATATTTATCCCAAAATGCCTGCTTTTTATACAGCTGGTGTCACATTACACATTACACACTACACCAGACCTCTGTTTTAAAGATGTTCTGAGCTGTGAAACACGTTTCTCTGTCTCCATTAGCAGCATATGGAGGACAGGTAATCTGTCACATGTAACTAGGTCTCAGCAGAAGAGAAATACTTTATTTTTAACTATTTTCTTAGTAATTAAAATTCTGGCAGTTTTTCCTCTCACAGACTTATCTGTAAGACCTTAGAAACGTGGACTATCTGAAGTTCAGATATAGAATAGAATTGTTATATTGTCTATATAATGTCTATTGCTATAGGATTAATTCACTCTTGTGACCATATTTGCTCTTAAATCCACCCTCATTAACACTACAAACCACTGCTTATACTGTTTTCCGACCTGGCTGGTTGCCAAGGGAAGGAAAGCTTATGTGCTATGTGTATCCCTACTGGTGATCAGCTTCTTGTTCAGCATCTGAGTGTACAGTCTGAGAGGTTTCTGGGGCCCACAGAGGTGAAAGAAGCAGCCATATAAATTTTTCACAGTATTTTCACAGTGGTTTCTAATACAAGTATTTCAAGGCAAAATTCCCTGTTGAACTTGCCAACACTGTGGAGTGAAATCTTGGGTACCTTTTTGACTTTAAGAGCATTCACCTGCAAGGTGAGCTGCAGAACCGGCCCCAGTGGCACCCATTTATCCCATCTGCCTGTGGTGGTGCCACATAAGTAGCACTGGGCAGACACCTTTGCTGGAGGACCCTCCAGGAGCAGATAGGATTTGTAAAGAGAATGAAGCCATCATTTGTCTATGACACCAATTGAAGGTAGTGATGCTCATCTGAGCACTGTCTTTCTGAAACCCCAGCCTTTAGGTCCAGTGAGCCAGGCCAGGAAAGAGATTCAATGACCAGAATACAGTGATTACCATTAACTCATACGCATGATATCAGAATTGTATGTAATATTACTACCAAGGTACAAAAAAAGAAATCTGTCCATGGCAAAGTGGAATCTCTGCACATTCAAAAGCACACAGCAAAGCTCTGTTATGCTGAGGTGGGGGAATTTGTAACTGCTGGGAAACTAAAATATATCAGAAGACAGAAGGAGAAAAAGTCTCCTTGGGCCAAACTGTATTTTGATTTTCATCATAAGTCTTTAGGACAGAATTTATACTGATTGTGTGTATAAAAATACAGGTGTAAGTCAATCAAAACAATGTTTAGGGACTCTAAAGAAAATAACCAGAACAAGAATTCTTATTGCTGAATACTTTTAAAGAAAGCAAATTATTTACACATTCTCAACTAAATTTCCCAAGACATAAGATAGTATATGAAAATAAAATATCACTTCATTACTTCAGTTTTGCTTTTCTAGGCAGGTATAAGGCATCAGCTAACTGAAAGTATAGCCTCTGAAATATATGTTCCATGCAAACTAATTTCAGCTAGACTATGCCAAATACTCAACAAAAACCAATCACTTCCAGTAAAACTGAGTAGTGAGGAACATTGATGTATCAAAGTGAAGAATGGCAAAAAGAAAAAGGCAATTGGAGTTTTGTTCCTAGACATACCTGAAGTTGTCCAAAGATTATTAGGAATTCAGGTAGTGAAGTAGTGTAAAACCAGCAGTTATCTTAGAAGGGTCATTTGAAATTTGTCTAGTCCTATCTAACATGCCAACCAGTTAAACCTCATGGCACAGAAACAACAAAAGTACAAAATTCAAGATTGCCATCTTGAAATGTCTGTGTTTAGTGATTACTGAATACTGGAGATGCCTTTACTTAATAAAAGCTGCAGCTTGCAACCTTACGTATTTTGGGTTTTGTAGATATGCAAAAGCGCTTTGCAGGGCTGAGTCACTTTGCCCAGCTGACATTCACAGTTGACTGGGATTCAGAAACAAGCATTCTTGTACCTAATTTCCCTGTGAATGTAGATTTTCTTAGTAAAAACTGACCAGATCATGTCCACTCAAAATGAAGTGATTGGCCTATTTTCCTCTTGAAATGCATCCAGAGAAGGCACATAGAAGAGAGAGGGAAGGGACAGAAGAGAGGAAGAGATGAAACCAGATTTTAGATGTTAAAATATCCTTCTAGTAGCAAGAAAGCAATGTTCATATCCTTCCTGTGACTGTATTTTAACCCCAGCCTCTTATGTTGAAGACAATCATGATTCCCAATGTCAAACTACTTTGACTATGGGACTTTCCTCCACTGCTTTTGCTGAAGATTTGCAACTTTTGCAGAAAATAATGCATGAGTCATTGAGCAAGGAAAAGCATGACTGCAGCTAACGACAGTACAGGTGATGGGAGGATTCTGATAAAAGAGAACAAATAACACATATAAACAAAGAAACACATTTTATACTAAAACCAGATTTGTTCCCTCCTCATTTCTATACTAATACTGTGCTACCCAGAAAGATTTTGACAGCTACCCTAGGGCACTAAGCAGAGAAATTATAAGCAAAAATGCTCTCTCAGGACCTGAAATAGGATGCAGCTTTCAGGTAGATCTGCCAGCATCTTCCTTAAACTGAATATGCTTCAAACAACAAAACATCTTTCAATTTTTAATGCTAGGTTTCCATAGGGTCCCTGGAATAAAAACATTTGGAAAAGGCAGTTTGGATCTGTTGTGTGAGACTGGATCAAAATGAAAATGATTTTGCAAAAATCTCCCCCTGGCCAGGATGTCCCTCCAGGCTTGTTCTACATTTGGCATTTTTGGTGGCTTCCTACAAGTCAATACTCTTTAAAAAAATAACTTTTTTTGTTTTTTATAAATGTGTCTTCCTTGGAGTCTGCCAGTGCAACAGTGTTAAATGTTCTCTGCCCATTCCAAAATTTCCATCCCACATGCCCAAACATCTTCTGCAGCACCCTTTGCTCTTCTCCCAAGAAGCACAGTCTGCCCTCATTACCTGCTGTACCTGCAGTACCTACACAGTGCCCAAAAACTAAAATAAGAAAAGGGCAGACAGAAAGTTATACCAGCTGTCACACAGACACATAAAATGTCCTAACACAGTCACTGCCATTTGCCCCATGAAACTGAACAGGACAAAACAGGAATCTCATTATGGAGTTAAGCCCAAATCATCCATATCATTGCCACTTCCTTCTTGACTGCTTCGACTGGTAATTTGTTGAGCATTTGCAAGACACAAGGAAGATTAGTAATTCTTGTAAATGCCTGAAAATTTTGTATATAGCAATATAAGACAGCAAGTAATATTTCCCAGTTAGATACTCTTCCAGGATCTACTGACCACTGCTAAATAACTACATAGATAGACAAACAGACAGAAGATAAAAAACCCCATACACCTATAGATGGGAGCAATAGAAGATGCCAGATAATCTTTTCCTTGGGTGTTTCTCTGCATAAATTGTCCAGGTAACTGAACCCCTGAAAAAAGAGTCTAGATTAGGGAAGCAATCATAAACTAGGTTTCATGTCAATCATGTTACTGCAGTAAGAGACTTGGGAAGCAATTGAGTGTTGAGATTTCACATAATTTCCACCTATTTGCATTTATCTGTACATGTAAAGAGCCTGAGCTCCTGTCTATAGCCATTTAATCACCACAATTCACAACCTTTCATCTAGCCTGAACATTTTATGAGCTGGCTTTGGGATTATCTTATGCACTTGTGATTTTCTCTCTCTGCAAGGCAAATGAGAGTGCAAAGTAAATGAATACTTTAATGAATAATTATCCTACAAGATCTGCTGTTGCTTCAGAAACTACAATAACTTAGATCTATAAAAAGAACACACTGCATCACTGGATTGCTTTACTGCCTGTGATACTCAAGACAACAATCCCTGCCACTGCTATTGGAATGCACTGGTAGTGTTTGAATGACAAATTGTTATTGAAACAAATGGACTCAGAGGTGACTAACTGAAATGCAACTTTATGTGTTCCACAAGTTTCCAACATAGGCAGAGGTAAAGCTGGTTTTTTTGGGGGGCGTTGGTTTTGTTTTTAAATGGACACCTAATATTTTGCTAGAACCTTGTGTGTTGATATGACAGTATTATACTCTATGCAACTTTATTAGCAAACTCAAAAAGGAAGTATTTCTTATAGGCAAAAAATAACCCAGAAAAAAGCATCTTTTTTTAATGAAGTTACTTCCTGTGTAGCACCCACCTCTCAAAAACCACATCCAGTCACTAACTCAGTACACTACTAAATGAATTCTATGGGCCAGAGCATCTACACTGAAAATATCAGTGAATACTGGAATGACAGAAGGAACATTCATATGTTTCTGTGTTAAGGAATGAGAAGAAAGGCATGATTATGCTCAAAGACATTATTATGTGATAACTCAATGAAGCAAGTGAATCTTAAATCATAATACCACTGATAGTGTCATTAACTAAAACTATGAAAATTCTGATGGTTATAAACAACAGTGACATATGGTACAAACGATACAGCAACATGGTGTTTTCATTTCGATTCACAAAGCAACAAAATTAAGAATGTATGTGGTGGTGGTAAGAATGAATTAACTGTGGAAAGCATTCTGTAAACAGCCTGAAGGGACAGACTCATACACTTAGAGCAGATATCCTTAGAGCAGGAAAAATAATGGTGCTAAACATGACTTCAGACAACACTCAGTATTAACACAGAAAGACTGAAACACAGTCTGCAAATTTATGAGGGAAATTCAGACTCACAGAAACATATAGTTCATCTTCTTGCCACTTTTCAAATGATTCAAGAAAATCAAGACCAAACCATCCAGAACCACTGCATACAAGAGAGAATTCTAATATAGCTTTCTCCAGATTGCTAAATCTGAAATAGCCCATGGCATACACATGCATCAATACCTACCTTTCATGGTACATTAATCTCTGAGCAAAATTAGGTTTAATACATGGTTTAGAAAATATATATTAACAATCTTAAACATATCTTCTGGAGAGGATTTCATTATTAAACTAGACATTAGTAGTAGTAACTGTCCATTAGTGAAACTCCACATGTTGATAGATGCTGTAATAGGCAGCAACTTTCTAATCCAATTTCTTCAGGTCATTTCAGTTACCTCCAACCAGCTTGCTGAGATAACAAAATCAGAGAAAAACTGAAGATGAAAGGAATAGGTGAAGTTCAGTCCAAAGCAGAGCAGACTTCACAATTAGACCAGGTTGCTCTGTGCCTTGTCCCAAAGTTATTTGAATGTTTCCAGGGGTGGAAACAACATGGCACTCTGAGCATGTGCCTCCAGTGCTCACCTGCTCTCAACATCAGAAATATCCATAAATACCTCTGTTTTCTGATGCTTGAACAAATAACTATTAAAAATTCCCAAATTTTTCAAGTATTCAAAGCCAGGCTGGATGGGACATTAAGCAACCTGATCCAACGTATCCCTGTCCATGGCAGGAAGTTTGGAACTAGATGATCTTTAAGGTCCCTTCCAACCCAAACCATTCTATGATTTTATGATTCTATAATTCTATGATTCTATGATATTTGGATATAACTAAGTCAGTAGTTATAAAAGAATGACTCTAAAAAATAATCTGAAACTAAGACTTTGTATGTCCGCTGTCTTCTGAAAAAGGATTTTGAACATAGTATGATGGGGATTCTATATTTACTGTTTCTTTGAAGGTCTCCACAGTACATATGTCTACAGTCAACTAAGCGGTCACTATTTTTTCCATATGTGAACCTGCTGTTTTCTTGTAAAAAATTCTTTTTTAGAGTAATATGATTTCAGTGTTATTTGCTGTTGAATGATATGCAATAAGAGGAAGCCTTTTCAGAACTGAATATCATTATTATTCACAACAGAATTCTTAATTTATTGTAATGAAAAAATGCTAAAGGCTCTTATGACATGCTCATTTTCTTCTACTCTTAAAAAAGTCTACTCTCTTACTCTTCAAAAAAAGTTGTCTGTGATAGTAAGTAGCCTGCCTATTTGGTTCCTTCACTATCTATGCTAAAATGTTTGCGTGACTCGATTGAATGAATATTGAATATATTATGCTGTACTTGCAAGTACACATAGCTGAAACAGACAAAATTTTAGCATTTCCTTTTAATCATGCCTGTTTTCAACCCACCCTCCCTGGTTTCTCTACCCACAGCACATTATGCTATTTTGCTGTTCCTTCTCCTTTACTTAAATGTTCTTTTTTCTCAAATTATGAATTTCAACATAATGGGGGGGGGGGGAGGGGAGGGGAAGCTTAAGCAGGAGTAATCTTTACAAGCATAAACATCTAACATGGTGCAAATATGTTTCATTTACAAAATTATTTTCTAGCAAATTAAATATAATTTTCAGTAGAAACACAGATCTCTGCAGAATTCATGTAAGAATACAAGAATATTTTTTCCTTTGAAGATGTCAGTAAATTATGAAAAGAAAAATATAATAACTCTGTGAAATGCAAAATTATTGCTGGGTCTTTTAAAAAACAGGTATTTGGCACAGAAAGGATTCTAGATACTGTAGCAAGTCCAGTTTCAGGCTGTCTCTGCAAAATAAAGGTATCAAGTGGAGTTACGTCCCTGAAATGTATACAGCTTTGTAATTCCCAACATATCTTTCATTTTTGGTATGTGCATTTGTGAACAGGTCTGGGTTCTGAGAATAGACACTTCAGGTTTTTTTTTCAAAATATGTCTGTATCCCTGAAAATTTTTTCAGAGGAATTAGGAATTTCATCTCTCAAATGAAAATACATAAGAAATATCTACCACTTTACATCACAATGCAATACCAGTTATATGGCATCTCCTTTACTGTTTCTTTTTACATGGTACATGAATATTAAAAAAACCCGATACAATATACAGAGAAACTATGACTATGAAGAATAAATCCCGCTGTACAAAGTTATTTGTTTCTATGCAAAGTAGTACAAGCCTTGGTAATTTACAAATTTGCATGAGGTTTAAATCAGCAATACATTGCTTACAACCCTGCAGAAGTGCTTGTCTGGCAAAAATCAGTATGGTCCTGAACGGCATATGTGAATCATTACAAATCTGCTTTGGAAGAATTATTTTGATAAAGCAGTATAAGAAAGGTTATGAATTTATCCAAAATGTCTTAATATTTCCAGGTGGGCTGGAACAGATATGAAGCTTTTTTACTTTATCATTGGGATTAATTTTAGAAATTTCTGTGGTGTAAGTCTATCCACTTGATCACTACAAACCTGTGTGTACTCACACCTGAAAAGTCTGGCTTAATTCTGGAGACGAATTTCTTACAGACTTGCCAGAACATATTTTGTCAGGAAAGAACAGTAGAGCACCTTGTGCAACTGCTGTCAGAGGCCAGACCCTAAGAGGAGCTCTCCTCCACTTCTCAACAACTCTGTGGTGGAATACAGAAGTGCAGCACCTTCCTGTGATTCTACAGGATGCTTGCAAACTTCCACATTTCAAACTTAGGAACTGTGCCGTGGGCTTGAAGAGTTTTCTTTAAATAGGAAAGGCTGATTTACTCCAATAGCTCTGTTTAGGCAGTCCTCCCATTTAAACAGACAACATAGTCAAAATTTTATTAAGTAGATTTCAAACAAGTTGTCTCAAATATTTTGCACTATGTGGTATTTGAATGTAGCTAGTTTAAATAAATACTTCATTTATTACTTCAGTAATTTACAACCTTACCACCCCATTCCTCAATTATATAATTTAGCCCCCCTTTCATAATTATTACATAAGCTGTTCCAGACAGAGCCCATAACATGAATGCCTCCATTTTCAAAATATAATTGAATAATAGTTCTTAAGAAGCAATGTTTTTATACCTGAGCTAAGATTTCTGTCACAAAGACAGTAGAATAAACAGTTTATTTATGTTTTCCTGTGAATTAGCTTTTTTAAAGACTCTAACTTTTTTTTTTTTAAAGAAGCAATTTTTTAAATTTTGTGAGTGTACATCTAACTAATGTAATTCATCCTCATCTTAACTTTGGAAATGCGATTTTGCATTATTTTGTCCTACTGAATGTGAATTGCTGTTCCTAGAGATGGCAGAGGAAACAGTTTTGTTAATCCTTTACATTTCAAAAAAAAGCAGGCATAAAACAATATTTAAAAGCAATGTCCTTTTAAACCAGTCCAGGTGAACAACTGATAGGAGGTGCCTGAACTTGAGGAAAACTGCAGTAACTGATCTTCAAGAGCTCAAAGAGACTTTCCCATTGTATTACAAGACAGGTAAAGAGCACTTAAATTATGGGAAAGTTGGGTGTAGGTCTCATGGCTTTAATGCACCAAAGCCACTATTTGTGTAAATGGTTATGCTTACACTGGTGAAATTTGCCTGCTTCTGCCAGTGCTGAGTTTGACTACAGGTTATAATCAAGAGGTTGCCCTTGAGCTATAGCCATGAACTGTTTAACATATAAAGGCACCAGGCTGAAACTTACTACAGACTCTACAGTGGAAAGGATTTTCACAATGAAAGACAGTCATTAACCAGTATGTTCAAAGTGCAGGTCGTGATTGCAAAATAGCAGGCCACAGTTACTTGTGGCTTTAAACCTTGAGTAACATTTACAGCAGCTCAGAATTAATATAAAATATTATTCTGGCACAGACTAGCATGTGGATTTGAACTTGCAATTATTATGAAATTAAATTATATTTTTAGTATGATTCATGGTGGTTCAATTGCAATTCCACTTTGCTGGACATGTAACTGAAGCATTCAATATTTTGGAAAAAACACGTGAAACTATGGATTTGTTTATCAGCTTCCATCTTGGCCCACTGCTTTTACACATTGCTACATTAGAATTCCCAGAAAAAAAGCTTGAAACAAAACAAACAATTCAATCAATTAAATTAATACCAACAGCCACAACAACAACAAAAAAGCAAACCCCAAACCAAATAATAGTATTATCTTTGTAATATTTTCAACTGTTTCAGCATTAGGTTTCAAATACATTTAAAATGCAGAATCTGTCACTCCCCCTGAGTGTTTGCACTTTGCAACCATAAATCCAAAGTGCAAAAGGAAATATTAGCATTTCATATGCCTTTCTTTCAAGAGGTAATTTGAGGAAAACAAATAAAGTAATTGTCGAGGCTTAATCCCAGCCAGCAACTAAGCACCACACAGCCACTTGCTCACTCTCCCCACCTGGTGAGACAGGGGAGAGAATTGGAAGAGAAAACCCATGGGTTGAGGTAAGAACAGTTTAATAACAGAAATAAAATGAAGTAAAACAGAAGTAGTAATAGTATTAGTAATAATAATAACATACAAAGCAAGTGGTACACAATGTAATTCCTCACCACTTGCAGATTGATGCCCAGCCAGTCCCAGAGCAGCGACTGCAGTCCATCCCCCTCTGCAGCCAACTCCCCCTGAGTATGACATCATATGGTATGCAATAGCCTTTTCATAGAATCATAGAATCATTTGGTTGGAAAAGACCTTGAAGATCATAGACTTCAACCATACCTGTCCACTGCTAAACCATGTCACTAAGCACCTTATCTACAGGTCTTTTAAATACCTCCAGGACACGACCACTTCTCTGGGTAGCCCGTTCCAGTGCCTGATAACCCTTTCAGTGAAGAAATTTTTCCTAATATCCAATCTAAACCTCCACTAGCGCAACTTGAGGCGGGGGGGTTGGACTGGATGACCTTTAAGGCTCCCTTCCAACCCAAACTATTATATGATTCTATAATTTGACTCATACACAAAGCAAGTTTTCAAGGAAAAGCATTAAACATGGTTCACTACTGCCAATTTATACCTCAGTGTGGCAGCGAATAAAAAGAACTGTTAGGGACATCAGACTTCACCTGCAGAGATTTTTTTTGTCCAAAGCAGCTGTTAAGAGATGTCAATCTCTCTCCCCTCCCTCCGTCTCTCCCCCTCTTTTTGTTCCCTTGTGTTTTTCATCAACTGCTTTGCCCAGTAGCTACTTCATAAATGCATGATTATAAAAATTCCTTCTGACATCTGTTTCCAGTTCATGTTTTTTCATGCCCTTTTCAAGCTCCATATCCTATCATCAGTGGGCCCAATTCACCCCTGATGTAACTAATCTAGCCACTGGCTCTAAGGATGGTTTCGGTCTTGTCTGTTCAGAGGGTTAATTTCTAAGCTATTTAAAATGACATTTCAATGCAATTCCCTCTTAACTGTCATGTTCTGTAAGATGCATCTGTACTTCTGTAATTTCTGTTTACTCCCAGGACCACCTCTACTGCTTTTAAGAAATGCTACCTATTTTACGCTGCACTTCTTTTCTTTGAAATCCGAGCAATGCTCTTAGGTTTCCTGTGGTTAAGGTAGCCAGAAAAGTTCAAAAGAAAAACTTCCTGTTCAGCGACAAGGACTTCTAGACATTATATGAATAAAAAAAAAAAAAGTAGCAACAAATACACAAAGATGTAGAAATAATGTGAATGTTCCCCACCTGCTCCTTACATGTTTAATAGAAAAAACAATGTTAAATATTTTGTCATCTCATGCCACATGGCCTTCAGGAAAGAAATTTTGTGAAGAAGTCACTTAGACATCACCTGTAAAACCAATCTAAGCTGGGATGTCAGACAGTGGTGATGCAGTCAGAATATTTTCTAGGTGGGCTTGCTGTTCTTGCACCTTTCTTCAACCCCTTCTTCTTCACCTCTACTTCGCTCTCCACTTTCCACTTCAGTAGGGTCCTTCTTTTCATTGCCTCTTAATCTTGCCTATCCATCCTTTCCAAAGCTCTCCCCTTTTCAGCCCTGCAATGTCATGGCGTGACTTTGACAATAGTCATTTGGCCAGTGTAACGTCTGTTTTTTCCACACTGTTTCTGTGCTGTAAATTAAGATTTGGACATTTGGAGGGGACACTAGGAGACAAATTTCTGTTGTTCTGTGCAGTACTTATTGCAATCAACCCCTCAACAACCCTCAGCAGTGTCCCAGGTCCAGATAGCTGATGCTTAATAACCCTTGACTGGTATTAAAGACACTCATATCATAACCATGCAATAAAATATTATGTCTTAATAAGGGCAAGAAATAACAACATAAGCTTGCAGTTATTTGCTACAACACTGTTATGTACAGACATGCACACACAGAAATGTCTATAAATGTTTTTAAATTTTTCATGTTTGAAACAGTAGCAAGCTCTTCCATTCAAGTTGGAGCTTTGGCTTTTATAAATAATTAAAGAAGCATTCTAAAATGTTGTTCCAGGAAAGAAGTCTCATATATTGAAACCTTGACCAAAGAGGCATTTTTCCTACTTCTAATATTTTGTTAGCTACATTTAAATATTTGCTTGCATATAAACACAGACATGCCGTAATAGCTGGTGGAAAGAAAACACATTTAAAATTTCAGTACTATGCCAAAATACTTGCTACTGAACATGTTGAAAAAGCTTCTAATGTAAAATGAATGTGGCACCTGTACAGTCTGGGCAGCCAAAAAAACTCTCTGACAGTAAGCAGAAATGATGAAGAGTAGGCAAAAATTCTTATTTTTTGATAACTCAAGTCACTTTAAGCTCTTGGGTTCAGAAAGGCATGAATGAATAATGAGGAAAGACCAAAAAGTTCTCCAAAGAAAAGAGGCCAAACAAACTTCACTGTTGTACATCACACAAAACAGATGGTAAGTGGTAAACAAATTAACTCAATAAAATGGATCCAAACCAAGAAACTAAGGAGTAAAGTGAACCACTAAATCCCATATGCTTGTGGTACATGAGCTGCTCTGTTCACCCAATAGCTGTGTTTCTCTTCTTTTCAGTTCCTCCTTGAAAAATAGGGCGGGGAAAACATGATTTTCATCATCCCTTCCCTGCATTATTCCTGATCATCCCTTTGCCTCTCACTGTTACTTGCTTTTAGCTGGATCTAAATTGACCCAGGAATGAATTTTCCAGGGCTCATTACTGTAAGTCTTCAAAAAAAAAAAAAAAAGACATGAGGAAGACTATATTCACTATTAAACTCTCCATCCACATTTAAGTTAGGTTAGGGACACCAAAAATATAGTACTGTTTATAAACTTAGTTTGTACTGTAGTATCAGCTCCATCAAATAGCAACTGCACTGGGCTGCAAACAAAAATCATATTTTGTTTGCCTATATTCAGTGCAATTTGTGAGGTTCCTCTGCAGATGTAAAAAAACCCCCAAACTACTTGCTTACCTCATGTATCACCTGATGATGGTCAGTCAGCCCTATGTTGAAAAATTTTAAAGCAAATTTGACTTCACATCCCTTATTTAGAAAAGGTAGAGGCAGCTCCAGTTTTGAAAAGCATCTGCTATTGCAGCACAAATAAGAGATTATACAGTATATAATTTCATAATCAAGCCATACACATACTGAAAGTTTCCTGAAAAACTATTTCCTGTGCTCTCTGTTCCTTCTACTTAGTCCTTTTAATAGAAAACAAATTGAAAAGCATAACAATGTGAAATTAAAACATTAAGAAAAAGCCGCTTTGATTTTTTTCATGTAATATATTTTGAAAACAGATGCAGCAAAAACTGTTTCTCTGATAATCAGAAAATGGCTGTTAGTATGATGATTTTAATAATTTCCCCCTCATTTCTGATGGAAGCAGATACTATTTAAAAAACATCAAAAGTGATCTAGCACAAATATTAAGCGTGGAATCTAGACCACCAGAATACTACATAATTCACATTTTGAGCGTTATGAGTGTATATGAGATTTCACTCGTGTTTCTACTTTGTATCAATTTTTTCTTAACTAACATTCAACTTATATTTATTGGAACAGACTCAGAATTGCTTCTTTACCTTAGATTTAGTGGTATTGAAAAATTAACATGTTACATAGTAGTAGTAGTAGTGAAAGCTAGGCATAGATTCCACTGTGGTGTGATGGGATGACCATGGCTGGCCGCCAGGTGCCCAACAAGCCACTCCATTACTCCCCCTCCTCAAGCGGACAGGGGAAGAAAACATGATCAAAGGCTCATGGGTTGAGATAAGGACAGGGAGATCACTCAGAAATTACAGGCAAAACTGACTCGACTTGGGGAAATTAATTTAATTTATTGCAAATCCAAATCAGGGTATGACAATGGGAAATAAGGACCAAATGTTATCACAGAGGTGTTACCAGCATTGCTGACAGGCTCAGCTTTGGCCAGCAGCAGATCTGTCTTGCTGGCAGCTGGAAATGGCTCTGTCCGACATGGGGGCAGCTTTTGGCATGTTCTCACAGAAGCCACTCCTGCAGCACACACAACCCTTACCCCCACCCCACCACTACTAAAGCCTTGACATGTAAACCAAATACATGTGGTTACTCAGCCTATCTAAATTTGGGACCCTGGCAGCATTCCAGATTTCCTAGTCTAAGTCTGCGTACCAGCTAAGGCAAATCACTACCTGGCAAAAGCAAAGATTGCAACAGTGCCCCTCCTCTGCCTCCTATTCCCATGCACCAGTTTCTACACAATAAAAACATTGGATACATAGGACACAGTTGACCATGTGTGGTCGTATCAACACAACTGGGGGATCACGATAAAGCTCTCTGCTTTGTATTTCAGACATTTAAAGCTTCCACACATAAATCAAATTTTCCGTGGAAACACACCACACAAAACACAGTTGCTGAAAGCTCATGAAGTATTCACTTGAACACAATTTAAAAGATCCATTGCATGTCAGAGAGAGAAATAATTAATCTCCTGCATGTATGGTTAATGAGTGATAGCAAAACAAACTTGTTAAGAGTATATACAAATGCTTTTCTAATAGTTTTCCTGCATCAACCTGTGAATTCAGACCATAAGATCATCACTGATCTTGTTACATTAGCAGTCTTCTTTCTAGAAATCAATAAGACAGTTGTAATTTATTTACAACCTTACTTCTTGTTCCCCTAGCCTTAAATGAAGTGACTGAGCAGCATGTCTCTGTACAGCTGGAACTGAGTATCAGGAAAAAGAAGAGGCAGAAAATGAACAATGCATGCAAAATGCATTAATACTAGAAAATCTACATGTTGAGCCTTAAGTTTATATGAAGCTTTGCTTATTGTATTTACTGTTCTGCTTCAGCTTTTCCCCTGTTTAACGTTTCTTCTGCCTCAGCAATGCAAGGCTGAGGCTTTAAAAGCTGTTTCTCATGTGGAAGAACGTCAAACAGTTTTAGTAGACATTCTCAAGTGTGAATGAAATCAGAATTGACCTTAGATAATACAAAATTATGAACTACTTGGAACAGAGTCTTTAATTTTCTTTACTTTTGCATTGAAAAGTGGCATAATTGGCCTGTATACCACTGTGACAAACTCAAAGCTAAATGACAATAAAACAAAAATATAACTATATGCATTTCAAGAACCCTAACAAGATGAAGTCAATGTTAGCTACTGCCCTTCAGATTAAGACACTGCATTCTTATTTTTCTAACATGAGTTTTTCATCTCTTCCTGCCACTAAGACACAATATCATTTTCATTCACATACATGATTATTTACTCAACATATCATAATAAAAGATTTTTTTTTAATTAGATCAATGCTTTATAGTATCATAAGAAAAGGATTGTTTCAGTATTTATGACTGTTTTCCAAGTTTTGGCAAAACCCAAATTCAAATAATTTTCAAATAGCACAGTTAGTTTCTAAGCAGTGTATAATTACAAGTCTGTAAGTTAGATATACTCTTTAAATACTGCTCTTTAAAAATCAGGTCATCACAGGGAAAAAAAAAATTCAAATCATCAGTCTCTAAAGTATTCAGTTGTTTATACAGATTTTCAAATATATAAATTACAAATTATGAAACACCAAAGCTGTACTTTTATTATAATTCAGGAGGTGCGATTACTGAAAAGTTTTAAAGAAATCTGTCAAAAATTAATATACCTTAATTTCTCGGTATGTTGTGGTTTAACCTCAGATAGCAACTCAGCACCACACAGCCGCTCTCTCTCTCTCCCCCCACCCTGGATGGGGGAGAGAATAATAAAAAAAAAAAAGTAAAAACCACAGGTTGAGATAAAGACAGTTTAAGAGAACAGCAGAGGAAGATGAAGATAATAATAACAACAACAACATCAACAATAATAATAAAAATTATAAAAAATATACAAAGCAAGTGATGCACAATGAAATTGTTCACCACCCACCGACTGATGCACAGCGCATCCCCAAGCAGCAATCGATGCCCCCTGGCCAACTTCCCCCAGCTTTCTATGGTCTGGAATAGTCCTTTGGCCAGTTGGGGTCAGATGTCCTGGCTGTGCCCCCTCCCAGCTTCTTGTGCCCCTGTCAGAGCAGGGGAAGTTGAAAATGTCCTTAGCTAGTGTAAGCACTGCTCAGCAACAACTAAAGCATCAGTGTGTTATCAACATTCTTTTCATACTAGACCAAAGCCACAGCACTAGGAGGAAAACTAACTCTATCCCAGCCAAAACTAGGACACAGTAACATATTACAACTGAGGTTGCAAAAATTATTATTAAGAAATTTATAATGAAAATTGATTTATTATGAAAAATTATTATGAAATATGAAAATAAATGCATCATCAAAATTTGGCCTATTGGCCTACACAGCCTCTCCTGCAAAGACCTTTAACCAATGTTATCAATCAGTTACTATCTGTAACCATCTGTTACCATCTGCTGTTGGAGGAGTGAACTTTTTGTGAACTATGACCTTTTTTGTCAAAAAACATGGGAGCACTGAATCTTTATCAAATAAGTCTCCTGCCCAACCTGTTCAGTAATTATTGATATTATATATGTTTATAAAATTTTCAATGAATTTATTATTTTGTTGATTGCTACTCTCATCTTTTTGGAGGTCAGTTTTTCACTAGTATTTGAACTGTCAGAGTTTTTCAGGAGGAAAAAATGTAAGAATTACTGATGTATTTAGGAATGCCTTAGTATGCTGTGTTATATGTAATAAAGAAAAAAATACAGATTTTTTTTTCGCTCTCTCCTTTCTTTCTCACCCTCCCCCAGCTCGGTTTTAGATGAAAAGAACCCCAAATGAAATAAAAAAAAATAAAATAAAAATACACAACTTCCTCCTTTTACTTGGTAGGACAAAAATAAAAAAATCCCCCAACAAGTCACTAGCAGAAAAAAGCTTGACTACTATCTTATTAATGCAAATATGAGTGGTGCTTTTTCTGTTGCTAAAGATCCATTTGTGTTTTATGTGTATCTGCAGGGATTATGTTTTAGAAAATAAACATCCATGAGAAACTCTTCCTTATGTATTCATTTCTTTACTGGTATTATGACAACTTGGTGTAGAAATCTGGGTTATTGATTTCTTAGAAGTAGCATGCTAGCTTACCGTAGTTCGTATTAAAAGATATTTTACTAGAAGAATGAACAGAAATCACATCAAAACCACAACACAAATTACTATTTTGGTTATATTTTCTCCGCAGCTACACTGGTGAAGCTCAGCCACCTATCTGAAATATGTCATGGAATATATATGCAAAAACATTTCTCCTGCATCCTTACATGCTTTTTAGATACTAGTCAAGCGAGACAAAAACTGACATCCACATGACAAGGTTGATTCTTTTCCTTCACTTAATGGTAAAACCAAATAGAAGCACACAGGCTTAGATACCTATTTTTATTTAAAGGGTTCATTAAGTCTTTGCTTAACTTTACATGGGCATAATCTAAGTGCCAAAAAACAAAGACATGTAAGCATTAGGTGTCATCAAAAAAAAAAAATATCTACTCTCTCATCTTTCATAGATTGTCTCATTGACTGACTCACCAGTTTTGGGGAGAAACATCATTTCAGACAGCTTGGCTCACCCATCTGGTCCACAGCTTCACTGCAAAAATGTCTGCAGTTGGCTTATTGTAGGGATGAGACAAGAATGAGCAGCAAAGGTGGGTTAGAAAACAGTGCAGGGTTAAATGTATACTGAGCCACACCAGCTCCTGGAATTAAAGAGCATTTGCCTATGGCCATATCCACAGATGTGAGATTCTGAGGCTGATGTCTGCACAGCCAACTAGCACCTCGGCTGCCAAAAGGTTTGTCACTATGGTTGATCTTGAGTATGCCACTGTGCTGTAGATTCTAAATACAGATATAGAAAGATGATTTGTTCTGAAATCATAATTCTAAAAGTTAGGGAGGCACTTCCATAAAATTATATCCATTTATATCGATAAAAGGCATCCAACCCCTTAATTTCAAGTCACCATAGAAGTAGAAGCAAATCATTAACACTCTCCATAATTTTTACTAAGTTGTGCCTGTTTATAGAAAACAAAGTTTGACATTTTAATTTTCCATTACTTCTGGCATGCTTAACTGCTTTTTTCATCTTTCTTCTTTGTCAAGTACAAAATTGCACCTGCTGGAAACATCAGAAAGGTATATTTTTCGTCTGTCTTTTAATGAAAGGTGTATCAGTTCTTTTAATGGCTAACAGGGAGCATTAGGGTAAATTACTTTGCCCTCCTGCTTACCACTGTAGATCTTCAAAGTGATTTCCTCAGACCAAGCGTGTCTCTTCTTTAAGAGACATACGATTTTAATTTAAAAACCTCATAGTGTGGATTACTGACTACTTTACCAGGTAAGTTGCTCCAGTAGCTGCACACCTCACTGTGAAGAATTTTTAGCTTATTTCCAGTGTGATTTTATTAACTTAGGCAACAGTACCTTGTGTTTTTACTACATTAATGGGTCCTCTGCTGTCAGAAACCATATTTCCACCAAATTAATGAATAAGCTTCTTTCTAAACATTTTATTTGTTACGTTAAAGCAACTCATATCCAGAAAATTTTAACTTCCAGGAAAGCCTTCAGAGCATGAAGTAACTTTTTTTTTTCCCCTGAATTTTTGATTTGCATTACCTTTTCTGAAGGTCAATTATAAGGAAAGGATGTTGTCCCCAGTAACAGCCTCGCTAGACTACAGCACTCTTTTGCCATTCAACTTGCTCATCAGCACTAGCAAGACTCTAGGAATCACCACTTGAACATACAGCCACTAAAGCAAGCAAGTCTAACTGTACTTTACCACACTAAAATCTAATTCTCTGGAGTGAATCTTCTTTCATACTCAAGCAGAAGAGCTTTGTGCTACTTTCTTTGAAAGGCAGTTACAGAGGATGTTTGCCACCTGCAAGTGTTTCATAACTGCTTGCTGTAGTAGCCACTCAGCATACATTTTTCATAGAATCATGGAATATCTCAAGTTGGAAGGGACCCTTAAGTATCATTGGGTCCAACTCCCTGCTCCACACAAGACAGCCTAAAACTAAACCATATGACTATGAGCATCATACAGATATTCCATGAACTCTGACAGGCTTGGGGCCATGACAACTTCCCCAGGGAGCCTGTTCCAGTGATCCACCACCCTCTCAGTGAAGAACCTTTTCCTAATTTTCCTAATACGACATATATTTGCTCCAAAGCCTACAGAGGTTTTTGTATGATAGCGAAAACATTCCTATCCTTATTTTAATCTATTAACTCTGGTATTGTGATGGCTGTAATTTATTAGTAACTTTTTCATAGAAAGATGTGCATTGAACAAGTAAGGATGGTAAAAGACTGGAGATGTTCACTCACTGGAAGAAGTATATGCTGATCTAACCCAAGAGTTAGACAACCAACTACGATACAGGCTACCCAGAGGGGTTGTGGAGTCTCCTCCTTTGGAGATATTCAAAACCCGCCTGGACAATGTCCTGTGCAACCTGCTCTGGGTGCACCTGCTTTAGCAGGGGGGTTGGACTAAATGATCTCCGGAGGCCCATTCCAACCCCTGCCATTCCATGATTCTGTGATTCCGTGAACCTGTGATTCTGTGATCACTGTGGTTATACCATGGCTCATGGTGGCATGATGGCACCAACATACCCTTGGGTGTACATCTAAAAGACCCTGAAGAGGAACCATTCACACCTGTTCAGGGATGAGCCAGGGCAACACATGCTATGACCCCAGAAGCCCACTTCTGCAGTCCTCTGCACCAAACTGATCTTCCCTGCATGCTACTAGTCTTTCAAAGGTCTTTATCACAATTTAACTTCTGTCATCATGCATCAAGTAAAAGTGCTGATGTGATTAAATACTTTTAGCAGCATCTAATCAAGTCACTGCTTTCTGAAGTGTAAGAATTATACAGTCCATCCTTAGGGACATGCATAGGCCAAGGGCACAGGATCATAGAATCATAGAATAACTCGGGTTGGAAGAGACCCTTAAAGGTCATCCAGTGCAATCCCCCCTGTAACGAGCAGGGACATCTTCAACTAGATCAGGTGCTCAGAGCCCCATCCAACCTGACCTTGAAAGTTGGGAGTTGAAGATGGGACATCTACTACCTGTCTGGGCAACCTGTCCTAGTGTTTCAACACCCTCACCATAAAATATTTCTTCCTTATATCCAATCTAAATCTACCCTCCTTTAGTTTAAAACCATTGCCCCACATCCTATCACTACAGGCCCCACTGTCCCCATCTTTCTTATAAGCCCCCACTAATTATTGAAATGCCACAATAAGGTCTCCACAAAGCCTTCTCTTCTCCAGGCTGAACAACCCCAATTCTCTCAGCCTGGCCTCATAGGAGAGGTGTTCCATCCTGATTATTGTTTTCATGGCCCTTCTCCAGACATGCTCCAACAGGTCCACGTTTTTCCTGAACTGAGAACTCCAGAACTGGACACAGTACTTCAGGTGAGGTCTTACCAGAGCAGAGTAGAGGGGCAGAATCACCTCCCTCGACCTGCTGGCCACCCTTCTTTTGAAGCAGCCCAGGATGCAGTTGGCATTCTGGGCTGACAGCACACATTGCCGGCTCATGTCCAGCTTTTCATCCACCAGTATCCCCAAGTCCCTCTTGGCAGGGTTGCTCTCGATCGTTTCTTCCCCCAGCCTGTATTGATACCGGGGGTTACCCTGACCCAGGTGCAGGATCTTGCACTTGGCCTTGTTGAACCGCATCAGGTTCACATATGCCCACTTCTCATGTTTGTCCAGGTCCCTGTGGTCAGCATACCATCCTTCCAGTGTGTCAAATGCACCATTCAGCTTGGTGTCATCTACAAACTTGCTGCGGGTGCACTCAATCCCACTGTCTATGTCATTACCAAAGATATTGAAGAGTACTCATCCCAATATGGACCACTGAGGGACACCACTGGTCACTGATCTCCATCTAGACATCTAGCTGTTGACCACTACCCTCTGGATGCGACCATCCAAGTAATTCCTCATCCATCAAACAGTCCATTCATCAAATCCATATCTCTCCAATTTAGAGAGAAGGATGTTGTGGGCGACTGTGTCAAAGGCCTTACAGAAATCCAGACAGATGACATTTGTTGCTCGTCCCTTGTTCACTGATGTAGTTACTCCATCATAGAAGGCCACTAGATTGGTCAGGCAAGACCTGCCCTTGATGAAGCCATGCTGACTGTCTTGAATCACCTCCCTGGCCTCCGTGTGCTTTAGCATAGCTTCTAGGAGGATCTGTTCCATGATCTTCCCAGGCACAGAGGTGAGGCTGACAGGTTGGTAGTTCCCAGGGTGCCCCTTTCTACTCTTTTTAAAAATGGGTGCAATGTTTCCCTTTTCCAGCCACCAGGTACTTCAGCTGACTGCCACGACTTTTCAAATATGGAGAGTTGCTTGGCAACTACACCAGCCAATTCCCTCAGGTGTCTGGGATGCATGTTGTCAGGTCCTATAGACTTACATATATTCAGGCTCCTCAGGTGGTCACAAACCTGATCTTCACTTAGAGTGGTAGGGACTTCCCTCCCCCAGTTCCTGTTGTGAGGTCCATCCAGTTGAGAGGTGTGGGAAGAGTGATTGCCAGTAAAGACTGAGGCAGAAAAGATGTTGAATACCTTAGCGTTCTCATGGTCTGTTACCAATTTACCGGTCTTACTCAACAGGGAGGGTACACTTTCTTTGACCTTTCTTTTCTGGCTGACATACATATAGAAGCCCTTCTCATTATTCTTTGCATTCCTTGCCAAGTTCAGCTCCAGCTGCACCTTTGCCTTCCTGACCCTGTCCCTACACATCTGGGCAACCTCCCTATACTCTTCCCAGGATACCAGTCCCTACTTCCACTGCCTGTGCATTTCATTATTACCCTTTAGTTTGATCAGCAATTCTTGACTCAGTCATACCAGTCTCTTGCCTTCCTTTCCTGATTTCTTACACATCGGGATTAAGAACTCTTGCACTTTATAGAAAGAGACCTTAAAGATGTGCCAGCTCTGTTCTGCTCCTTTTTCCCTGAGGGAAGTTTCCCAGGGCGTCTTATTGACTAACTCCTTGACCAGCTGGAAGTTTGTTTTTCTAAAATTCAGAGTCCTGACTTTACTCTTCTCCAGACCCATATTCCTCAGGACTGTGACCTCCACCAGTGCATGATCACTGCAGCCCAGGCTGCCTCCAATCTTGATGTCACAGATTATCTCACTGGAGTTGGTGACCAACAGGTCCAGTATCACATCCACTCTGGTAGGGCCATCTATTACGTGGCTTAAATTATCCTTGATGCACTCCAGGAGTCTCCTGGATTGCCTACAGCTTGCCGTGCTACTTTTCCAGCAGATGTCAGGGTGGTTGAAGTCCCCCAGCAGGATAAGAGCCTGTGAGTGTGATGACTCCTGTAGTTGGAGTAGAATAGGCTTTGTCAATAAGCTCCCCTTGACTGGGTAGCCTCTAGTAAACACCAACCACAAGGTTCCCTTTGCTGCCTCAGTCTCTAATCTGACTCGTAAGCTTTCAACCCAGTCAAGGCTATTCTTCAGAGACAGGTTTTCACAATCTATCCAATTCTTGACATAGAGGGCAACCCCTTCATCCTTCCTTCCTTGCCTGTCCCTTCCGAACAGCTTGTAGCTATCGATAGCTGCACTCCAGTCATGGGATTCATCCCACTAAGTACTTCAGCTTTTTCGAGGAACATACCTTAATTATTTTGAGGTATTTCACCCGTGTTCCCTTTTGGCTCTTATTACCTCAGGAGCCACTGGCTCATCTCTACAAGACTCCAGCATACCCAGCAAGTCTCAGAGCAACAGGCTGAGGGCCCTCACTAGCACCCCATCCCTCTAACCTTGGCATGCCATCCCATGGCTTGTCACAGGCAAGCCTGATATTACCCCCTCCTCTTTCAAGTCTCGTTTAAAGCTCTGTCAATCAGCCCCACTAGCCTGGCAACAAACACCCTCTTCTCCCTGTGAGAAAGACAAATCTCATCCAATGCCAGAAGGCCTGGTGCTGTGTAGACCATGCCGTTATCAAAAAATGCCAAAATTCTAGTGGTGACACCAGCCACAGGGCCAGGTATTAATAGACTGGGTCCATCTGTTTCTGCCAATATTACTGCCCACAAGGAAGGATAGAGACAACACTCTGAAGCAGGCCTACGGCAAGTCCAGAGTTAATAATGGACTCCTAAGAAATCTTGTTCCTTCTATGAGAAGCTTCATTGTCTCCGAGCTGAGACATGAAAACAGCATATAGATCCGATTGTGCCTGAGATGCTCTTCCAAGACCTGCCACTTCACCTGCAGAAGAACAGGCAGTGGGTAGCACCTGGTGCACCCATCAATGGCAACCTGACACAGACAGCCAGAAACACAGACTAAATCAACTGAAATGTCACCAGGCCTGCACACCTGCACCAGACCAAGGCTGTACAGCTGGAAAGCTGCCTGGTAAATGCACATCAACGATGACAAATAACAGAACAACAGCCAAATGAACAACAACTATCCCACTGGAAAAAAAGTCAGTATGTACCATTCACTTTCAGCTCCTCTGTCTAGTTTTGTTGCATAGGGCTGACCCCAATACTGCATACGCACGTCTACCTCTACCATCTATCTTGCAGTAAGACAACAAACTTTGTATTTTTAACACATTACTGTCGCAAAGCTAAAATAAAATATGTATTTTGGCCAGTTGGTACAATATTTTTGTGTTGCTTTTACTTTTTCTTCCTATTTTTTTACCTATTCAGCAGCATTCATTTATCTGTTTGACCTCCAAGCCACTTGATTTTGCCTCAATACCAATGAAAACTGAGTTTTAAAATCACTATATACATAGCTAAATTTGAGAAGTCTGTAATTTATATCTTTGGTATCCTTTTATTCTTTTAGGTCCCTCTAAACTAAAAATTTATTTTATTGAAGGGCTGCACCCTATGCAGCCCATCCAGTTATGATACTTACTTGCTCCTAAGTCAGCTAGTATAAAATTAGCTTGACGGAGTCAGATATTTTCTGAATCTAGACTAGTAAATTCTCTAGAGGCAGAGACTGTCATTACCCATTTCTATCGGGAGTATTATACACTTAGAGGTTAAAACTTGGACAAGTGGAAGTCTTGCTGAATGAAACAAACTCAGTAACTTTTTCCCTTGAATTTTAAAATAGCAGAGTTAGGACATTTTAAATACTTGATTCCTAGTTTCCATTCAAGGGAAGTTCTAAGGATGTTTAAGCTCTAACAGTGAATATATTTTAGGAGATATTTGTTAATCATGTATTTTGACATTTGGAGTATGCAAAGCTGGCTTTCCTACATTTTACTGCTTGGCACAAGCCACACATTGAATATTACAGCTCTTTGGAAAGAGATGAAAAAAATAAGGGTTTGATTCCCAATACAAAAAGAAAATTGCAATTCCAAGTTTGTACACAATGTCCTGCTAAAATCCACTGGGGAAATAAGGGCTGATATAAGAGTAGCAAGCAATCCTATGCTCCACTAAACAAACACACAAGACAGTTCTTACATTTGCAGCAGTCATTCTCTAAGATTTTTTTGTCCATGACATATGCTGCCTGAAAGACTTGACACAAGCTAGGAGTATTTGTATTAGTGGGGAATTACAGCATTTTGATAGAAGTTTTATTTCACTTCAGAACAATAAAGAGTTATTAAAAAAATCATGGAAACAAATACACCATTAAAATTGTTTCAGTAAAGAAGTGCTTCATTTCAGGCTTTTGATAGATTTACTAGTATGATCTACAAAAACAGACCTCCTGAGCAGCTACCGATACTTTGGTGGGAAGTTGAGAGCCCCAGGGAACATCAGCCTTTTAGTCTTCCGGCCAAAATCAAAGTCTAGAAGGCTAGGTCAGTTCTGACAAGAAACTACATAGGTTTCTGATGGAAAGCTTTTGATGTCAGGGCAGGTTTAGGCTAGACATTAGGAAAAACTTCTTCACCGAGAGGGTTGTCAGGCTCTGGAATGGGCTGCCCAGGGAGGTGGTGGAGTCCTCATCCCTGGAGATATTTAAAAGAAGGCTAGATGAGGTGCTTAGGGACATGGTTTAGTGGTGGGATGGCAGTGCTAGGTTAACGGTTGGACTCGATGATCTTAAAGGTCTTTTCCAACCCAGGTGATTCTATGATTCTATGTTGCTCAAAGAGATGATAAAAAATGCCCACTCTCTTCTCTCCTCCAATATTCAAACATGAAGGACGGTGTCAGAATCTTTATTCTGAATATTTAGGAAGAAAAACACTGACCATAATGCTGTGAATATTTGCACCTGTGACAGACACATCAAGGAGCTGTTCAGTCTGTGAAATACAACACCTTTAGTTTGTGACAACCACAGAGACCTTAGTTTCAATCATCTGCTTACAAGTAAGAACAGTGACAGCATGGGGAGTCAAACTGGGTGTCTGGTATCAGTCAATGCGTGCTAAGGCAGGGAAGGTAACTTGTTTTCTCTTCTGTTAAATTCCTAGCACTGACTGTTGGTAATTGGCCTGTTTCCAATTAAAAGTGAACTGAAAGTATCTGAATATCCTCTTTACGCATTTTTGTTGTCACATCTAATAAATTCTAGTAATATTTATCCACATTAAATAAAGCTACACACTTAGAGGCAAACTTTATCTCATTCTTTCACTACTGTGCATTTGTGGAGAAAGAAAGGGAGGAGTAGGGAAGGAGAAGATAATGAAGGGTACAAAAAGCTGAATTTTTAAATTACCCAAATACTATATAATTCTGGTAGAATTAAACCCCAGGCTGAGCAAATTCTGTGGTTTGTGTTTTCCACAGTGCACTGAGGCACTGCCTTCTTACTACACTGATCTGCAGGCATGTCTGGCTATGCAAGGGATACTGAGTTATAATGTCCCTTATATCTGATTTAGCATCAGGTCTAGAAATGCCACAGTGCTAGGAACACAGTCCCTCAAGGAAGAAGTTTGTCATTGCCTCCCAGTGCTCCTCCTGGGCAGTGTAGCTATGCATCATACCTTCTTTCACGCTGTATCCAAAAGACAAGTCCCAGAGATATTAAAGTCTTACTAACTCATTAGAATCTCCTTTTAAATTTATAATTTTCCTCTCCCACAGGAAAGTATTTAAAGCACTTAACTATATTTTTCTTTATTTACTATGTATTATTAAATCTCATGTTTTCTATGCATTCATTAATGGGTTCTACATTCACTTGACAGCTAATAATAACAGCCCCCTTGACTGCTCATTGTAAAAGTCCTATTGAACACCACTTAGCTTTCTGTGTTATTTCTCTATCCTCAATCCTGGCACAGGAATGTACTTTTAATGAGAATATCACCCTTATTTTTCAGTTACATCCTAAACAGAAAAAGTGACTTTTATTCCTTTATTTAGTCAGTGAGCTGAAAAGAGAGAAGCATTTAAAATACTTTCCTGCCTAGGTAATGTAGTACAAGTTAAGGTATCAGCAGATTTATTTAAGAACATTTTTGAAAACCTCTGTACTTTAAAGCTTCTGATTAAAATGGAGGCAGCTTTCAAATACGGGTGAATTTTGCTGTTTCCAGCATGGACAGAATAGCCTGGCTGATTATCTCTGATTCTGCCTGCGCTATACCCACTGCTCCCACTGTGCTAGACTCATTTCGCAAGCATATGCATGTCCCATGCCTTAAATAAATTTTAAAAAGTAAGCCTCTGTTTCTTACAGATACAGAAAGGCTCATACTGCCTTATAACCCAAAATAAAAAAAAAGGAAAGCAAGCAAAACAAAAATCACTTTATCTGTTCATTTTTTTGGTACTGATTCGGCCGGACTGGTTTAACAATGTAGTATGAGGAAGCTAGTCCACAGAGATATGGATAAACTTAGAAGTTGTCTCCAGTCCATTTCCTTCATACATTTCATCAATATAGAGATGTATTGCTGTCCAGTGCTAAAGAAATGCATTTTCATCTGTAACAATTGCTACCTAGTAGCACAAGTGCCTTTCTTCATATGGGTCTTGTTATACACTATTGAGAAATAACTGCTATATAGTTTTCTCATAAGAGTAAATACATGATACTGTGAGAATCAGCGAGGTTTTTCTTTTACTTTGTATTATCTTACATGAATGTGTATTTCCTAATATTAAATATTTGCAAGTCTAACATTTACCAAAGTAGATGTCACTGTGCAATGTTTTTTATAAACAAGGAAGAAATTTGAACATACAGACATACAAATAGTTTTTTATGTAGTACCAGAAAGATTCTGCTACCAATCCTTTTTCAGTGGGTGTGAGGAAAATACACTGGATTTGTTTCAAAAGTCAGTTTCCACTAGTGTTGGCTGTAGTTCATCTTCATGACTGCTAAACACTATGTTTTGTCTCGCATGGGTCTGAAGCCCCAAATTAGCATTATAAAGTTGAACCATGTAATCATATTGAAATTGTGAAACTGAAGGAAAACAGTTATCCATTAAAATTATAGTATGTTAGTTATTCCTTGGTGACAGAAGATAACGTAATTTGTAGCTCCTGTACACAATCATCGCCATATTTGTAAAAAATTAAAAACAAAATATTCTGTAGGCATTAGAGATTTATACAAAATATATTATCATCACACAAAATATATTATCATCATACAAAATATATTATCATCATGTTCTGGTCTTCACAAGGTAATTTATCCAGGAAGGGGATTGACATGCGTTACTGACTTTTACTTAGTAATGTCAACATTGAACTGGAAAGGAAATAAACACTTCTGTGAAAAATTCTGCCACTGACTGACTTTTTTCTTGCTCTCTTATGCTTAAAGTCATTCAAGATTAAGTTTAAAGTAATGATAATAACCCAAGTTAAAGAAAAACAAACTGAGATAGATGTAGTCATCATCATGCAATCACTGCTGAAAAATATATTTAAACATACTTGTTCAAAGTTCCTTTTTTTTCATCATTTACCTATTACTTTTCCCTTTTTATGTAAATTATTTTTTTTTTCCATTATTGCTTGCAAGAATGCAAAAGCAGTCAGTCAAAAGGTCAGGCAAACAACATAAAGGGACAGATCTGAGACCAGAAAACTCCTACAAAAACTTAATTTCTTATTGTGAACATAATTTACAACAGTGAAGCAGACTGTGCTTAGTTCCTTAAAGAGGCTTAGCATATACATCAAATATTTCAGGATAAAAGAAAAAACCCTCTTCTTTTGAGGAGAAGATACAGCAATTTCTGGAGCTCTGCTCTTTATCTTCCCCAAGCAAGGCAGAAGAATGGTCCTGGTCTTCGAAGCACTGCTGTTGGCTGGCTGTCAGGTGCAATTTATATTCTACTTCTTTACTGGATCAGACCTCACTTTTTTCTCATCTACCTATAATAAACATTTTCACACCACAAAAGATACATAGTCCTGCAATAACAAAAACAGTCTTGCAAAATATGAAATGTTCTAGTTTCTCTGGTCAAACCTGCATAGATTCACCTTATTTTTATAACCTGATAGGAACTGGTTATCTCAAAATAAGAAAGCTCTGCCTCAAAATTTCCAAAAATTCAGCATCACGGAAGACTGGGCAACCTAAAAACGGCCATGGTCCGACCTGCTTATACCACTGAAATAATGAAGCCCAGGTGATAGATACAGTGCATGGTGCAATTGCGTAACAAAACTGTCCACCCACATATTAACATGGGGAATTTGCCATACATGAACAAATGTGAAACAATAGAGAACAGTAGCAGACTTGCACAGGTTGACAAGTGCAAAGGCTACTTTCCTGCAGCAGGATTCTTGGTCAAGTCCACTTATCCCAGCAGCTCCAGCCTCAGCTAACAAGGGAGCTCTTTAACCAACATGAGGTGGCCAGATGTCAAATCACTTAAGATCAGTAATGAAAGTTAATGTGCTTTCCAGAGCTATCTGGAGATGGACTACTACAGATATCTTGTCAAAATTAGGGCTGAGGGAGAAACTTGCTCTCTTAGGCTCTTCTCCACCATAAAACAGACCAGTGAGAAAAAATCACTGTTAGTTTTTCCCATTTAACCATGTAACTGGTACCAAAGATGAGGCTGAACTGGAGTCTGTATGCACTGTGCTGCAGCATGCTGAGCCAGTAACACCAGCCCTGCTGCTGCTGCTGCAGTTATGAACTGCATGGTCTGAGCTAATAGATTCAGAAGTGCTTGGCTGCAGCGTGTAACTATTGTGTGCTATGTATCACACATTGCCCTACAAAATACAATGTGGTTATTAAATAGGTGCCGAGTATTTTTCAGATTAAATATTCTAAACGTTGTGCTTACCATGGTTTACCATAGACATTTCTTCTACCACATGCCTTTGCGCATAGCTCACTTACAAAACCTTATTGCAGCTCTAAGCCTAGCCTGATGCTTTCATTATTATTACTAGTTTGAACAGTGGCTAAGTATTTTTCTTCTACACATACGCACCCCTCTGAAAAAGCATGGACCACAGCATATATACAAACTAGGAATGAGAAATGCTGCCTCGGTAAAATTATATGCTCTATACTTATGCCTACTTTAAGAGTAAATCAGATGAGTGATACAGCAACAATAGCATGATTTTATCTCCACATGTAAAATTACTGTTCATGGTATCACTGAAAGGAAAGCCATAATTAGGACATGGAAACAGAGATCTGAGCAGGTCCAGGGGGCATACACAACTCCCTCTGGTAATTAATGAATTCACACTGCACTCTGTCTGCTTCAAAACCAATAATCAAGTTATATGAAGAAAGTTAATAAAAGCTGCATGCTACTTCACTTACCTCATATAACGTTTTAAATGAAATACTCATTTAATAATAAAAAAAGAGGATGAAGATTTGAAATCTTTTCTTGTTCTGATGAAAAATGGATGATGTGATGAAAAGTGTAACAATTCCAGAAGACAAGAGAGAAGGAAAAGTTTTACTGGATGATAAAAAGATTTTTTAAACAAACTTTCTGACGATTCTTACCTTATGTCCTTAAAAAAGGATTGTTATTGGATTTTATTTTCCTAGTGTTCCTTTCTTACAAAGCATCCATATGCTAGCATTAATCAATGCCATTATTACAAATTAAAAAAATTTTCATTGCTTATTTCCATTTTCCTAAGGACATCCCCTTCATTAAATCAATAGAAACCACCTTATCCTTCTATTTTCATTTGAGAAATCTAGATCTGCACAATTCAGACTTTAAAATACCTTTGGGGAATCAAAACTGAGCAGCAGTCTGAAAAGACGGCAGATGTTGAATTAAAGCTCTGAGTATTGTTACTAACCTTTCAGTTTTTCAGCTACTAATATCTTTGCAATACACTAGGTATAATATCAAAGATATTACACTTCCATTTCAAAGGCAGACAATTCCTGTCCAGCTCTGGTTAGTTTCTTGTGTTTTCCCCAGTAAGGTGTGAAACATGCCATGTTATAGGTGTTAAAAAATGCTTTACAGAGATTACATTCCTAGTACAAATGTAAAAACCACTGCTGGCTGAATATAGCATTGCATTATTTCTTATGCCATTTTTATTAGAAGTTTCCAGGCAGTGCTGCAAAGCTTAAAGTTAATTGTTTCACATGCTTTGCAAGTTTATATGTTTTAACCTGAATTTTATTCTGTCATGTTAATAATGTGAAACTGTTATACTGATAAAAATACCTTACAATAGGACACAGGGCAGAGATGTTCTCATTAAAACAGAGGAATTGATTCAACATTCACAGCGTGATTTAACAGAGACCTTGGAACACTTCGGTGCATTAAAGAAAGCCTGGGTTACCAAATTTTGCACACACAAAAAAATGCATTTCCCTCTCATTTGGAAACTGCACTTCTGGCCAAAAGCAACACTGCATTTGAAAAGCTGCATCTTTTGCTTTTATAACACAGCACTTTCCCACACCCAGAAATGCACAAAGAAGAGCAGTAGTCTGTGAAAGGATACTCAGGAGTCATGGGGAAAGAGTCAAGGAAGTGCCTCTGAAGGAGGACAAAGTGCGAGAGGACAAAGTATGAGACAGAAGACATTGGATACCGAAACTGAACATGAAATGCTGAAAGTCAGGGGTCACTTAAATTTTCCAGAGCTGAGAACTATAAACTTAACACTGCATCAAAATGGAAACTTACATGTGTATCCATACACATGCAACATCCATAGAGTAGGGCACCTAATTTGGAGGCACTAACATATTCATGAGACTCTGACAAGCCCAGGGAAAGAATCCAGAGGAGAAATATTGTGCTCTGCTACCAGATATTAGTTTATACTAGAAAAATTGAGCCAAGTGATATAAGACATGTACAGCAGACTCTTCCCCTTAAAATTATTCAGTGAATTTAAGATGAAAGAAATATTTTATATAAAATATGCAATGTTTGATTTGCATTATCCTGTAAATTCTTGTACACAGTAGCTATTTTAAGAAGGACAAGAATACTAAACTAGATTATAACAGTTGGTATATGATCTCCGATAAAGTCAGAAAAAGTTTTCTTTTTAAAAGAAAAACCACGCAAGGTGGATATATTATTCCAGTGACTTTAAATGTAATTTTCAATGTGTGAGCAAGGGAGGTGCTGTGGAGTCCCAGGGCATGAGCAGAATCCACCTGACAGAGACTTTATTTGCACAGCAAAGATCTTGCACACATGCAGAATGAGTTACTGCCTCCTGCTGCAAGCACTAGGACTTCACTTGGCAGCAGCTCTCATGAGATTAAGTATAGTCAAACAATACAAAATGTAAAGTGCAGCATGAAAAGCACATGGGGAGCATTTGGGGAAAGCATGATTAAACATTTAAGATGATTTCCTCGCTTTGCCACTTTTATGCAGAAAATACAACATGAAGCTTCAGACCCTAAATGTGTATTTGCACAAAATACAATCTTTGTCTACTGCAAAGGTTGTCAAAGGGTAATTATCTGTTACAATTTTTGTTATGATTTTTCTTATTACTTCAGTTTAAATACTATAAATGTACTATAATGTGTATACAGGGAAACCACTTGAAGATAAGTTTTCACTTTAATACCTATTACTACATGCAAATGGAAATTTACATTAAAAATCAGTTTTGTATAGTTTTGTCTGTTTTGACAGAGTATGTTTTACATTCCAGCTGAAAAAAAATAAAATACTACTTTTATATAGCATCTGCTGTTGGTCCATTTAAGATTAATTTGGCACAACTTTTGTAAATAACAGATATATTATCACATTTTCTTTACTGATCAGATGTTTTTTAACTCTAGGTCCCAACAATTCTCTTTCTGAGAATAAAAAAATGTTCTTTCATAAAATAATTAAAACCACTGAGGGCTTTTTTTCAACCAGTAAGAATATTAATTGGGTTTACCATCAAAATGTGATAACATGTAAAATATCTTGTTTTGCATGTTAATGCTTCGTAATTGAACAGAGCTTTTCAACTTCAAAGCTCTTTACATGAATTAAGTGAATGTCCCTGAAGGCCTTAGGCAACATTTTCTTTGCCTTCAAAAAGAGATTTGCACCAGACAAAAGCTTTGTGAAAAATGCAGGACTCTGCTTTGTTGTTTTAATCTATTGCCGTCGCACATGAGATAAAATATTACTACTATTTTGCAGATGGAGCAGTGGAAATAGGGGGGAACTGAACAGGATGATCTCTGCTCACCTGGAAGCTGAACTTCAGCTTGGCTGTGGCACACTGAGCAAGTGAGAATTCAGTTTTCCAAAGCCACGTCAACATGCCATTCAATTATTTCTTTACTTCCCCACCAAAGATCAAGCTGCCTGAAAGTCCGATGATTACCTCCTATTGCACTGCTCCACGCACAATGCCTTCACTCAAGCAGTCAGGCAGAGAAAAACGCATTTGCTAGAATTCATTCAAACTCTTGTTATCTGGTACTCCACTTTGCTTCATCAAATGACATTTTAAAAGGTACAAAGCTAGGAACAGGAAGTTTCCCAAAATGCAGGAGCAATGGTTATTCCCTTATGTCAGATAGACTGAAATCTATCATAATCAGCACTCCATATTTTCAAACTGGACTTTCTTTTCACTGTCTTTTAAACCATGCTACAGATATGAAACTGCAATAGATGTTTACAACCTATGAGCTAAAGCATGAATATTTTTTCAGCATCCTTTGCCACAATGATATTTTCTGTGAATACAAGTAAGATCAGCAAGCATTCCTCTTTGTACTTACCATGTGATTTTTATGCCACTTCACTGGACACAGGGAGTAATACATTGGGTCTTTTTATTGCTCAAGTAGAAAGTGCTCATTACCTATTTATGTTTACATATAGGAAAAAAGAAAGAGTTATTTCAAGTGGCATACATCACACTGTTGTAGTGGTTGACTTCCTCAGGATGGTCTTCTGGGGTTTTGGTGTGGTTTGTGGAGGCACAGTCGCAGGTCTCGGAGGAGGAAAGCTATTACTGGGACTTATCCCCAACCCTCCATTTTCCAGAGGAAATGGAGGTAGTGGAGGTGGCGGAGGTGGCAGAGGAGGGCACTGGTGTGGCAGCTTTCCCACAACACGAGCAGGCTCACTGTGCAAGTGCACCTCCCTGTTTTTAATGTTATACCGAACATCACAGTCAGGGCAATAGCCATGGTACTGCACTTTTTCACTAAATCGTACCCGTTCCCTTGCTCCCGGCTGAGGACACTGCTCCTTCTCAGGTCTGTGCATCAGAGGCTGCATTGCAACTTTCTCCAAATTACTGTTCGGTATACAGCATATATCTCCATTTGGGATGCGGTTGGGCCCAACTGGCAAGCCCCCGTTTCGCAGCAGAGTGCCATTAGTCTTGACGGGGTTGGCTGAAGGAGGCAGCCTTGGAGGCTCGTCGCACTTGATGGGAGTCAGTCGCGGTGGAGGCGGGGGCGGATTCGGCTTCCGCAGAACGGTCAGGATAGCAGAGGGATGTGCAGGCGGCTTGATGAGTGGTGCGCTGCCCCGCACCTTGACTTTCTCCAAGCTAGAAGCTGTTGTGCTGCTGGAGCTGCTGTTGAGCGTGTCTGTTTTGGAACTATCTGTCATCTCATCCTCCAGCTGCAAGTCGGATGTCAGTGTGTCAATCTGGTCAACCACCTGCACAACAGCCAGAGTGAAAATGGTGAGAAAAGCTCGCCCCAGTGAAGGCATAGAAAAACAAAAGTGCTCTCCGCTATCAGTTTTGTCCTTCTCAGAACTGAAGCGTCTAATTTTTTTTTTTACCATTATTTCTTTTTTCTTGCAAACTTAATAATAATAATAATAATAAAAAAATAATAATGATAATAGGGATGGCTAGTTTCCCAGCTCATCAACTGAATACAAAAGAAATATAACTTGAAAAACTCTGGAATGACATTCCATTTCTTTCCCTCTAGGGTTTACTTGGCAATATCAATGTAAGTAAGTGAACTATAATCCTTCAGTATTATGCTTTGCCTTCCAGTTCAGGAGGAGACTGAATTATTTAGCTTCTACATGACAGCTTATGAATCCAAATCTTCTGCAGAGTATCTTTTAGCTCTGACCTTTCACACAGTCCAGATTTAAATATGCATCTCTGGATAGGTGATAAAGTACATCTACAATCATAAGTTTGGTACACTTTTCTGACAATTATTTAACATAAATAAGGTACTAAGAAGCAACTTCCCTCTTGCATTAGACTGCATTATCTCCCTTTGTGAATATTTTCCTTAAGATCTGAGATCCTCTGAAGCAATCCTGAAATAGCATTTGCTGCAAGAAAAGAGGAAAAGTAGCTTGGTTTCCAAAGTTACAAGCATTTATTAACTCATGCACTTTATTTCAAGATTTTCCCTACCTTCCACATTTCTGTTTGTAGTTTCTACAATGTTAGATCTCTCCTAGTCTTCCAGACTCCTTTATCTACTCAATTTTTAATAGGACATACAACTGGTGGTGCCTTTACTAGGTAGAGAAAATTTGTCATGCAACAATTAAAAGCCCTTCCTGAAAACTGCATTTCACTCAGCACCTAGTTGAACAACTGTACTTATAATCTACAGGTAACTACAACACACACCACAGGAAGTAAACACACATTTAAAAACTGATCTTTATCCTTCACAGCATATACATGAAGTAATCAGTAGCTGAAATATTACTAACTAACTTTGGTGCATGAATAAAAAGCTTGTGCCATTGCTTGGGGTCCTTATGGGAGATCTGTGACTTTAATTTCTACTTCCCGCTTTCAATAATTTGGTCCTAATACTATTGATTTCAAAGTAAGCCTATTTTTGAGGAGTATAAGCCACATGTTAACTGCAAAAAAGTGAAAGTCATTACCAAAGGTAGCAACTCTTTATTCAGTCAAACCACTAACTCATTTATGTGCCCAGTAGTAAACAGTAAATAACGAAAGCAAAAACATCATAGCATGAAAGAGCACTTTAGCTTCTACTGCTCATACTGTAGCTAAGAGTTTTGTAATTTAAAATTCATAAAAATTCATATGTAACAATTCAGTTCAGCACCTTCCTTCTCCTAAAAGCAGCAAACATGCAGATAACCGTGATTCAGTAAGAGAGCTTTTAAACATCTTTGAAAAAAATGTACAATACTTTTTCTCTGCAAGAAGCATCTTGATTTTTCTCCAACAAAGAAAAATTATACCCTTAAAAGGCAGACATTAATTCCCCCAAATAATCAGGATTTAAAATATTAGTCTAGAAGTTGAAAAGTACAGTTGAACTCTGGTAACTGTCAGATTCCAAGCATCTCCTCCAGGGTACAGCCTATGACTACTTTTGGAAATTTCAGAGTAAAGGCAGGTAATCCACATCTGTACTATGACAATGCAAAATTCATAGCAAGAGTTTACAGGAGAAAGAACTCACATTATCACCTTACTTTACGTATGCAAACCAAGGCAGAGAGAACTTCCCAAAATGAAACAGTGAATATAAAGGGACAAGGAAAAGATAGTCATGTTCTGGGCATTAAGGCTGAAATTCAAGCACCCCTCTGCAAGTTTAGTATGGATTTGTGTACATATCAGGGTCTGCCTAGATATGGCTAAATATACTATTGAATCATTTTCTGGAATCCAACATGCAATATTTTAATAAACTACAACAGCTACAGAATGGATTGATGTACCATAAACCAAAGAAACTCCTTGGCAAGCACAGAAACAAAAAAAAGAGAGCTGTTAAACAGCTGCAGGCAAGAGAGAAAAGAAAGACGCATCTGTAAGGATGCTCAACACAGGAGCACTGGATAGCTTGTACAGGTGGCAGTACATTGGCCTATATTACAGTATTAGATAATAGTAAGTGATAATATTTGGTTGCTTCACATTGCTTAATAAGAGCTATATTAAAATACCAAGAACAAAAATTGGTTTCTTTTGCAATTGGTTTATTCCAACAAAATCTTTTTCCTCCCCCTCTATTTTGTACCATGATAACCCCCTCAAATGGTACCTATAATCATAAAGAACCTTAGAAACCAATATCGCACATGTGAGGAAAAAGACAACCACAGACCGTTGACATGGTTATTGCACAATTAGCTCATGGAGATTATCCAAGTAATACACTTAGCTTAATAAAATTCACTCATGATTTCCAATAGCAAATTCCCAATAAAGGAGAAAATTAAAAAAAAAAAAAAAAAAGCATTTTAATGTTATTTTAAGACATAAACAAAATTCTAATAATTTTATATATATTTTCTCTTTGAAACCAGTCTCAAATGATGGCTTCTTTGCTTTAGGCCTCGTATGCAACAAAGATCATCCCTGTTCCACAGTGTACAAAACAAACAAACTCCATGCAATGTAATTCTAGAGAAACAAAACCTAGTGTTTATTACTTTGAGATGGATACATTAAAGGTGATATTCCACTGGTGCTGTGAGAATACAACTGTAATTATGCAGCACATGTGTGTCATAAAATGGCAGACCCTGGTGATGAGAACATTTGCATCCATTCAAACTGTCCTTCTGACAGCGCAAAAATTTTCCAAAGAGTAACAGGGAAGTCTGTTATGAACTGTCCTTGAACTTAAATGACTACAAGAGTTTATCTCTCGGCCTCTGGGCAAATGTGTAGTACACATTGGAATTTTTTTGTCACCTATCCATTTGTAAAGCATAAAACCATCACGAAATGGCACTGACATAACAACACAGTTTATCTGTCCAGATTCATTCCAACCACAAGTTGTGATTCTGTTTACTGTTATTTGCTTTTGGTTTTTTTTTGTCCTAGAAGGAAAAATTTAAATAAGATGAAAAAGTAACAAAGAACTGGTGACTAACACAGTGAAACTAATGTAGTTAAAAAAAAAAAAAAAAGAAAAAAAAAAAAAGAAAAAAAGTGGGTTGAAAAAAATAGCCTCTATTTCACAACACACTTCCTGTGGAAGTAAGAGAGAATATTTAGAAACAAAAAAGCTGCTCTATTTGTGCAGAATTTGTCCATTTTACAGTTCTGGAATAAAACAGGACTTGATTCACATGTACAAACATGGGGGAGACATCCTTTTATAGCCTGAGGATCTCCTTAGCCATTAACCAGATTTGAGCTCTGCAGAGATCCCACTTCTCCTCCACCAGCAATATTCTGAGGCTTCAAGTTCTGTAGGATCTGGTGTGACACTCCTGAATGAACCAGGACATTGGCTTATTCCTACCCCCTTGCTGGGTCGTTGCTGGACTACAGCATTAGGTACTCAGCAGCAATAGAGCTGGATTTCTCCCACTGACAGCAAGAAATTAACCGGTTTGTTAACATATGTACAGACCTGAAATCTAAATTGCTCAACAAATCAAATCTCTGCATATAGCATCACTTTATCCTTAGAAATATGTGTGGAGCTTTTGGGTGGGTTTTGTTGTTATATTTTTTTATTTTGATGACAACTGGTTATCTTTACCACACAATGGGCAGAAAAAACACTTGTTTGGATAAAGCAAATTTAATGTAGATATTATGTTTATCATTCACCTCCAGTTTACAGATTGAAAATTATTTTATGTAGACATTCAAGACTTTCTTTTCAGTAACACTCAAACTAGACATAAGATCAACAAGAACATCTGTAAAACATGTACATAGGAATTTACAATCACCATTTAGAACCAGCAATCAATTGACACAAATTAAATCTCATCTCTAACTAAACTCAAAACAGCAGGGTTATGTTCAAAACCCAACACTAGCTAACAGCAATTTACCAAATAATAAAAAAAAAATCAACAAAAGTAGAATTAGAGTGATGATTCACAATTATTTTGCTTTTTCTTGTTCTTTTAAATTTTTATGTACACACTAAAGCCTTTCAGTAGATTTGAGAAAAAAATGTTAATTATGAACATTGCAGTTAGGAAACAGTCAAGTGCTCAAAGCACTACTGCTCCTAAATCACTTAACTCAGAGTGGCTGACTAACTACTTTGTAAGCTGCCTCCTTGTTGAGTACCTGACTACAGGAGCAGCTTCAAGGAAAAAAATCAGTGTTGTATGTCTGTAGGAAGATCATAGATATTTTCTGAAGTAAATGAATACTACTGCTGTTGATTTCTTGTTTGTTGATGAAGTAACTTTTAATAATTTTAAATATATTTTTAATTTTTTTTTTAAAATCCCTATTTCAAAAGGTTTTCTCAAGATGTCTACACTAATAACTTGAATATTAAGGGTGTAGATATATGTAATTTAAAAGATGGTAGGAAGTACTTTCAGGGTTTTACAGGGGTACTTTCCTCATACCAGCAAAATCCAAATCTTTAGAGAATGCCATAGATGCTTGAGATGTTTTACAGACAAGCAAAATAACACATTTCTCTCTGCTTCAAAAGCATTTAAGTTTGGATTAGACAGAGAAAACTAAAGAATGAGAATGAAATTAAGCCAAAAGGAAAATGACAGATCTGTGGTTACATCTGAAATTTGTGCTTGATTTTCTTAGGTAATTTCAGTGTTAATTTTCTGCTAAATACATGCTATGAATAGTACACACCAAAGAAGTACAAATGAAAACAAACAAAAAAAAATTGTTAGAAACATCAAAGAGAACATGTGGAAGTCAAAACTCCACACTCCAAAGAGGACACAAATGAATAAAGTACCTGTGTAGGAGCTGACAAACAGCCATCAGGAAGAAGAAAAGCAAACATGAAGTAACCAAGGATTGCTTCATGCTGACAGCTTGCCAGGTAGTAGTTACTAAGAGTAGTTGAAGAGGCAATACCACTGGATTTTTAAGATGGGAGTCCAAAATAAAACAGTGGTTGCACTCTGGATACACTTGAGCAATACAGCACAGAAGTTGAAGAAGCCAAAATGAATCAGTTGATGAATGTTGTAAACTTGATTCCTGAGAGCAAAAGAATAGTGTCAAGAAAGCCAGGAAAGAAAAGGCAGCCATGTAAAAGCACATCTCGCATGCAGCTGACAAAACATTTGAGTAAATGACTAAAGTTCTAGAAGCACTGGTGAGAAAGACTGCATGCATAAGTTTATACATGTAACTTTTAAATTTATACAATATGCAAGATCTATAGTAACATTACACGAGTTTTATTCCCACTTCACTAAGACGAAACATGAATATGATTTGTGTGACATTTGTAAGATAGAACCATAAGTAAGCTGAGACTACAGATTACTATTTGGAGACACCTTTCCTCTCTGTGAGTGCACAGCATATTAAACTGTTAGAGAAAATGTAAAGCCCCTTGTTGTAGACAGAGGTAAGATTAAGTTATGTACTACTAGAAAAAAACCTTATCAATGTGCATTTTAGACTCAGAAATCCTGTGCTGCAACCACCAGTTTATGGAGAATGAATCAGTACTATCAAAGTAAGGAGAGCAAAAGGACAGAAATACTACCCACCTCCAATAAAAAAGAAAAAAAAAAAAGGAAAACGAAAAGAAGACATTGAAGTCACAATTTGCAACACAAAGATATCCTACAATCAACCCCATCCCTCAACGTTATCAAATTTTTATGTTAAATTGCTTAAAAATACAAAGCTAGCATAAAGTATTGCTTTTCCACCGAGCTCAAACTGCAGTCCCTGTTTAAAGTAACTAGAATCTTGTCCAAGAAAAATGTCTTTTAATTATTAAAAGCAGCCTATGCTGGTCTAATATTTCCATTGTTTAAGTTGTACTTCTAAGTTTCATCTGTTTTTTACCTCCTTTGCTAAGGCATTTTGGTGGATGAATATCCAAAATGAATTAGACCAAGACTCAAAACTCACTATTTCCTACTGGATGCCAGAATCTTATTATAAGAATCTAGCGTGGCAATAAGACTAAAACAGAACACAGAAAGTACCAGTTTCTTTTACTTCTTAATTGTATCCCTAGACTTCTCTGAAAATAATATCTGCAATTAATCGCAATTTTTGCAGTGCTTCTCTTTGTGTGATTATGCAATACACATCCACAAATGTGTGTGTAATCTACTGTGAGTTTTATTATCTCCTTACAATAAAAGTTTCACCAGGTTTGTTTTTCCTCTTGTCTAAAGGCAGTGGGAAACAAGGCAGTAAAGTACTGAAGTTCAATGAATATATACACGACTAGCTGCACTCAATCCACCACAGACAATTATTGTGCTTTTCTTCAGCTCTTGAATAAAGAAGCAAATTGCTTTTCAGAAAGAAAAGTAATATACTCTTAAAGATTCATAAACTTCTAAGTTCACAGAACTTCAAAATTACAATTTTTCCTAAGATGTCCAGCCATTGTCACTGTTTCATATGTTCTTCAAAGTTTCATGTGGATTTATGAGTAAGATTTCTTTTTAAAAATTACTTCCTTCTTTACCGGCTAGTACCTCTCAAAAAAAAAGCTGCATAAGCAAAATGGAAATGATACTTAGCTGTGATATTACTTCTGAGATGGAATAGTTACAATCCATATATTACTGTTTAGTACTACACCACAGCAGTGTGCAGCTATGAGATTTGATTTACCAGTTTCCTGGAAGTTTTCTAGAAAACTAATAGTTACAGACAGATACTAATCTTGATTTTAAATTGACCAGAGTTAAGTCAGGTTATGAGATTAGGACAAGTTTTTGCTTTCTTTCTAGAACTAAAAAAATTCCTGGGGAAAGGAACAAAATTAGGTGTTATTCTTTAATTATAAATAAGTGCAATCAAAATGTCTTAATTTCATTGTTTTTGAAGCAATTCCAAAAACTTGTAGTTTGACATGGATAAATTTTGCACTGTACATGCAAAAAATAACTACTTGACAAGCCAGAAGAAGAAACATGTAATTAACAATAAAATAGCAATCAGGTCTATCACAAAGAGGCTACTTTTGCCTTTAAGTAAGGAACTGGCAAACTCACTATTTCAGTAGCTCTAATATGTTATGATTGCATCTCCAATCCTACAAGAAATTGTTTGCTTGCTATAATTACTACAGAAATCTTGAAGACAAGCTGTCAAACTATTTACCTTCCCATCATCTTAGCTCATTACTTCCTGTAGAGTTACTAGTCCTTTGTTGACAAAAATGAGTGTTCAATATAACTAAGGACACACGTGAAGCTTTTTCCTTACCAAGTCTTTGCCTGTAAATCGTGAACCACCACAGAGCAAACAACAAATGAAAGGGAGGTCCCTATTAACAATGAGAGGGCCAGTATTTCCCTCTACAGTTTAAGCTGCATAACATCAGAATAAGACCCTGTTCTCAGGTGCTTATATTCCAGCCTCAGTCATCCATGGTCGTATCTTTTACATTTGCGACAGCTAACTTCTTTACACTGCCCTCCCCCATCCCCAGTGAATATGGCTTCCAGGTCAAGGAGAAATGGAACCAAATTTAGACCAGAAACATGTTTACGAAGTTGCATAAACCAAAAAATTGCAAAAAGTAACAAAAAGAAGATCTGTACTAGGAGAGACAAGTGGTCTGCTTAGTACAATATTGTGAAAATACAAAAAGCAGGTGCCCAGACAAGAACACAAGAATAGAAAAGTCACACAGAAATATTTCTGTAGAATCTTATCCCAGTCTCAAACAATTTCTAACTCAAGGACTTCTTAACAGATTTGACATTAAGTAGATCTTGACATATATATCTACCATGGACATGCCTATTTCTGCTTGAGCCCCTATAAGCATCTGCAGTTTCGTGCAGTTTCCCACCTTCATTATACCTTCAGTCTACCTGGACTTCAGCAAAGCCTTTGACACAGTCTCCCATAGCATTCTCGTGGAGAAGCTGGCAGTTCATGGCCTAGATGGATGTACTCTTCGCTGGGTTAAAAACTGGCTGGGTGGCCGAGCCCAGAGAGTCGTGGTGAATGGAGCTAAATCCAGTTGGCGGCCGGTCACAAGCGGTGTCCCCCAGGGCTCAGTTTTAGGGCCGGTCTTGTTTAATATCTTTATCAATGACCTGGATGAGGGGATTGAGTGTGCCCTCAGTAAATTTGCAGATGACACCAAACTGGGTGGTAGTGTTGATCTGCTGGAGGGGAGGAGGGCTCTGCAAAGGGACCTGGACAGGCTGGATCGATGGGCCGAGGCCAATTGTATGAGGTTCAACAAGGCCAAGTGCCGGGTCCTGCACTTTGGTCACAACAACCCCATGCAGCGCTACAGGCTTGGCGAAGAATGGCTGGAAAGCTGCCTGGTGGAAAAAGACCTGGGGGTACTGATTGACAGCTGGCTGAATATGAGCCAGCAGTGTGCCCAGGTGGCCAAGAAGGCCAATGGCATCCTGGCCTGGATCAGGAATAGTGTGGCCAGCAGGAGTAGGGAAGTGACCGTGCCCCTGTACTCGGTGCTTGTGAGGCCGCACCTCGAATACTGTGTTCAGTTTTGGGCCCCTCACTACAAGAAAGACGTTGCCTTGCTGGAACAGGTCCAGAGGAGAGCAACCAAGCTGGTGAGGGGTCTGGAACACCAATCATATGAGAAGCGGCTGAGGGAACTGGGGTTGTTTAGTCTGGAGAAGAGGAGGCTGAGGGGAGACCTGATCGCCCTCTACAACTGCCTGACAGGAGGCTGTAGCGAGGTGGGTGTCGGTCTCTTCTCCCTGGTAACAGATGATAGGACGAGGGGGAATGGCTTGAAGCTGCGCCAGGGCAGGTTTAGGCTAGACATTAGGAAAAACTTCTTCACCGAGAGGGTTGTCAGGCTCTGGAATGGGCTGCCCAGGGAGGTGGTGGAGTCCTCATCCCTGGAGATATTTAAAAGAAGGCTAGATGAGGTGCTTAGGGACATGGTTTAGTGGTGGGATGGCAGTGCTAGGTTAACGGTTGGACTCGATGATCTTAAAGGTCTTTTCCAACCCAGGTGATTCTATGATTCTATATACCACCTACAGCTCTTTCTGCCTGAGAAAAAAACACAGAAGCTTTTATAGTCAAAGTGCTTCATGGCCTTGCATAATACTTAAGGTGCAGCTGTTTTGTAAAACCACAGCTGTGCAAGCCCTCTCAGTCTGGGATTTGTTTTTTTTTTTTTTAAAATCAAACACCTGATAAATGTCTGTAGAACAGAGTTATAACCTTACTCAAGGAAACAAAGACTCAAATAGATGGCTACACCCAGCTGTCCTTTAGCCACCACTAACATGTTATAATAGAAGTTTTACAGTGTATCCAGCAGCACCTTTGCATCTGAAGCTGTATTAATAAATAATCATGTCTGTTTATGCTAAAATATTCTAGCATAGCATGGGGATGAATCCGATATTTGAGTTAATACACACTTCCAAGCAGACTCAAAGTTCAGCTTTCAGGAGATGACTCTTACAGTAGCATCTCAGACAGCTCAGTCACCCACCCTGCAGCACCAGCAAAAGGCAAGGTTAGTGTGAGACCTGTCAGTGTTAAGATCAACACCATCTTAAGCAAACTTACACACATCCCAACTCAATAAATAACACACAAATAACCACATGCAGTTCTTGTTGCCACCAGAAAGTTTTTGCTAAAGAATACATTAGTAACTTCAGCAAACTAGTATTACCCTTTGGAGTACATCATACAGTCATTGATTCAACCTTACCCTCTGTACATAAAGTAAATCAGAAATACATCACTTTACTAAACTGTACTCTGACATTTGGAAGTAGACTGAACACCAAGTTAGGCTGGACATAAACATATAAATGGAAATTTAAGAATATGCTGGACCCTTTGGAATCTAACAAGGCCATGAAAGACTGGTATCATCATCCTGACTTAGCATTCCAGGGAAAGCAAACTGGGAAGCCCATATTCAAAACTTAAAAAGAAAAAGGCTTATTTTCTATGAATGAATAAAAAAAGAAACAGAAAAAGCAGTAAGCTGCTATTGGTGTTCCCCTTTAAGAACTTAACAGAGCCATGGTAATTCCTCTGTGTACCCTTCTGGATGAAGTCTTGTAGGGACGATGCTTGGAAGATCAGAGAGAGAGACAAAGGCAGGTATGTGGCAGGTATGCATAGCATGAAGAATGGTACAATTATAGTTCCTGTCACACACAAAAGAACTCTGATAAAATTATTATAAACAAACAGGAAACCCGAGAAAATAAAGTAAAAAGCAAACAAACAGAAAAAATTTCCGTTCTAGAAAAGCAAGTTCAAAATATATTTGTAATAAAAACATAGCTGTTCTAAAGTATTAACTGAAATAAGTCAGCATTCCTTATGAATGGTAACACAATTTCATACTTCCAGTGAAATACATCATCTTGTATTTGGCAATATAGAAAAGTAATTAATTTCACAAATTTGGAGGGAGTAAATACGGTTTTATGTCACATCTAGAGACACAGAGAGATGACACTTAGCTTAAGGGAGTGCAATGATTTCACACATACCTCATTACTCAGGCTGAAAGACAAACCGCAACTCTGACTCAACACTAAAAAAGAAGTCTCACCCTGAGTTATCAGTTATGCCCCTCCTTTGCTCCCCTCTCCTGCCCATAACGATGCAGTCACCAAAACTGTGTAGGCATAGCCATTCAATCCAGATATTTAAAATAACAAGTACAATGAATATCTCTAAGAGCAGCAGTGTTAACTGAGAGTTGTTCAATAACAGATTCCAAGAGCAGCAAGTGAATCTGGCACACCTTGTTCTGAGCATCGACAAAAGACTCACAAGTAGAAAAAAGGGCACTTAAGTACTGGAGAAACAAATGATGACTACATAATAAAATATGAAGAGAGTTTAATTTCATATGACTCACAAAGAAAATGGCAATTTAATTTATTGTTACACTGATGTCAATTATACTTCTTTTTATTTTTGGACGCTTCCAGTTTAGGTTTGACAGGGTAGGTAAAGCCTGTGTGACTATTCAGGCTCAGGAAAGAATGGAACAATGCTCATTTCCTTTTTGGGGACACTGAAATCTACTCTTCTTTCTATCTCTGAAAATGCCTAAAGTAAGACTATAATAAGGAGAGTGTACGACTAATTTATTATTTGGGTTTGGCACATTTTCTCCCAAATTTGTAGAATTATAAATTACATTTTTAGAAACACAAAGACTGCAGACCTCTATTTTTTTGCAATTAGATAAGAAAAAAACATTGAAAAAGATGAAACTGGACACGGTATATATGCATCTGATTAACTATTTCTGCATAGATAATTTTTTAATTCATTGGCACAAATCAGAAAATTTGAAGACAAATTGCTAATCAGCATTCAATGCTTAAATGCACGTATAAATAAAAGTAAAAAGGCTTCCCTGCAAAACACTTGAGAATTAATGTGGAACCCTTGTGTACATGTTTCAGTAATACCCCCTTACAGTGGACCACTTTTGTTTAATATATACCAGAGCTGTGAGACTTCGGTGTGTCTTCTGAATCAAATGTATATTTCTAAATCAACATTTTAGAAGCTGTGGCTTACTACTGCTTTTGTCTCTCAAAACAGGTAACAAAACTGAAAATGGCTGCATGTTGACAAAAACTAAGGAATGCTTAGTTTGTGCATCCTTATTATTTCTAGTGTTTTCTCAATAAAAGTGTTGTAAAAAAGCTGAAAACGCAGTACCATCAAATGTTAGAGATTTTAGTCCCTACATAACAACCTTTGCTATAAACATTGCTTCTTAATGACTACAAATACAGTGATTTGCTTAATCAGACATTATATTCATTTAAATGAATGCTAAATATTTGTCCAAGCTCTTAACTATTAATGTGTACATCATGTAGAAGTTCCATAAAGTATGTGCATCCCCAAACTATTAATGTTCACCATGGAGACTGAAAGTTCTGCTGTAGTATTAGAAAAAGATGTCCCACTAATCACATAAATAGTTTCCTGGGTACACTCTTCAGGTATATTAATGGCAGCTATTGTGAGAAAAAGCCCTCGTAACATTATAGCTCTAAAAAAGATTTTAAAATACTCAGCATACCCAAAAGAATTTTTTGATAAGTTGGTAAACAAATCCTATTGCAATTCTTTTGTGTTAAATCCAGTCCTAAGTACTGGGTATACAGCTCTGATTGCTCTGATGGCTCTGATAAGCCATCTCACTAGGCAGAGTATTAAACAGTATCCTTCCTTTTCCTCTGACAGTCTAAAAGAGGCTTCAGAAATAAACTTTTAACATCCTTTTGCTCTAAAACCAAAAAGATGTTCCCCAAGAACAGCCAATATATCTTTCTGGAGATCACACGTTGAGCTGGTGGACTTTTTGACTGAAAGGGTTTTATTAGTGAAATACTACTCTGAGTCTAGATGGCCTCTGTATTTTAATACTTCAGCACCATTTCTTTTACAGCTCTAAAGCCACATTTAAGCCCAAATGAAATGTGCAATACATTTACATTAATCTGGAAGTACTAATTCCAAGCTTGTTGGACACTTACTAAAATACAGTTTCAACAGAGCTGAACAGAACTGGAGGATTTAGCTTAGTAGACACATTTCTGACCATCCCTTTTGGCTTCAAAACATGACCTAAAACTGCACAATCCATTAAGTTTCACTCTAATTAAAAGTTTGAACAAATCCAAACTTCAAAGCAAATTTTAGATGAAATGACAGTATCATCTGCTTTTTACAGTGAAAAAATACTAAAGGAGTAGGCTTTTTTTCTTCAGATACATCTGCAATATTCTTTCTGTTGATATGGTTTCATTGAAAGAAAGAGCTTCTGGTTATGCAATAAACTATCTGCTTGGATAAAAATAATGTTATTGATAATGATGAATATTGTGAAAAAGTCCTATAGCTCTTTCACCTGAGAGGTCTTAAAATGGGTAATGTGCCTTGTCCTTGCTTTCCTGGTGAGCTGCTGGTGACATCTGGAAGTAAGCGTGCTGTAGACATTGTTCCAAGAAAGAGACCAAAAAAGATGTTGTAATATTGACCCTACTGAAGGCTTCTTGGGACTCAGTTTGGCTTTTTACATCTGTATGTACTGGGCAGAATACATAACAGGAAACAGCCCATGGTGAGCCTACACCATGAATAAACAATAGTAATGAATCAGCCAAACCCTGCTATTACAGAAAATAGTTGCTATGAACCATGTAGGTTTCAAAATTAATACTTGGTTGCCTTTTAATTATTAGTTGCTCCAAGTTAAATGACTTCTGCTCATACTGCATCACAGCATATTTAAGGAATTTAATTAAAAGTCACAGAATATTTTAAATTTATAGATAATTTTTTTATTTATACATGTCAAAATGCTACATAAATTTATTTTCTCAGCTCTCCATGGCTTTGGCCTGAACCACAATTTTGATTCAATATGCTAATTATCTGAAGAAAGCTAATAACAATATAATCTAGTCAAAACTTTTGTTCCCTTAGGCAGATATCTAAATCTGATCCCTTCAAGCCATTAGTACAGCTTTATACATATTTCAAACAGTGAGTAAGAGCAAACTGTAGCTAAGGATTTGTTTTTACAAATAATATAATTAAATGATTTAGCAATAATTATGGTATTCATATTAGCATAATATGAATATTGCCAAGACAGCTGTTTAAAAAAATTCAAAGTAATGTAATCTGATGTTACACATTTACATAGACGGTTGCTTATTTTATAGTTAATGCTGAATTTAATAAAAATCATTTATTTCAGAGCCAAAAAAAATTAACAAATACTGTAAATTAAGGATGCATGGGTAGCAAAGGTAAAGGAGCAGAGTTTACCGCTAATGTTTGCAATGAGATATACACTCTATTTGCTGGGCCTTAAAAATGCTTATCTAACATCTCTAAGATATCTTTAAGATTTAGAAAGTCTTATTTCTGTTTTCAAATCTAGTCTTTGTACTATTAATCGCCCCAACAGAAAAAAATTGGGAAATCTGTAGCTCAGATATTTCCGCAATTTTGAAGGAGGTAATTCATAGAATCATAGAATCATTTTGGTTGGAAAAGACCTTTAAGATCATCAAGTCCAACTGTTAACCTAACACTGCCATCCCACCACTGAACCGTGTTCCTAAGCACCTCGTCTGCCCGTGTTTTAAATACCTCCAGGGATGGGGACTCCATCACTTCTCTGGGCAGCCCGTTCCAATGCTTGACAACCCTTTAATTGAAAAAAATTTTCCTAATTTCTAACCTAAACCTGCCCTGGCGCAACTTCAGACCATTTTGCCTCATCCTATCGACCATTATCAGGGAGAAGAGGCCAATCCCCACCTCGCTACAGCCTCCTGTCAGGCAGTTGTAGAGGGTGATAAGGTCTCCCTCAGCCTCCTCTTCTCCAGGCTGAACAACCCCAGCTCCCTCATCCGCTCCTCGTAAGACTGTTTCATAGTGTGCCAAACATAGTACTGTGGATGTTTTTTCAAGCAATGACTAATAAATTTTTGTCATTATAAGACCATTAGCTCATGTTTTGGACACTATTACCTGCTGTTCCAATTCTATTTCTGGTTACACATCAGGTAGGTTATAACACAAGGAAACAGAAATCTGTTTTTCTTTGCTTTTTGCACAATGTGCAAAGAAGCTGGGTCTGTTATGCCTGTAATGCACTTACACTCCCAGCACTACTGAACTATTAAGAGAATTTGGCCACCTCACATGGTACATGATGTTGTACTCAGTACCACGACACTGTATTTTTACTGCTTTTAGTCCAGTCCCTCTCCTGTGTTATTCAGTTCAGATGCCTCTGCATCTGTGGCGTAGGTTTCCCTTGGGTGTAGTTACTTTTGCTATTTTTAATGCAAGAGAGAGGCATGACTTACAAGAATTATTAATTAAAGGATGAAGGTTAAACTCAAGAGGTCTGTTTCCCTCAGTAAATGAATAGTTGCATTACAGCAGGAAACTGCAGTAGTAGACTACATTGATGCAGAGAGCAGAAAACCATTTCCAAACAGATTTGCAAAATACAGAGGTTTGTGGGGTGGGAGAGCAAGCCCCTGCCTTGGTCATGCATGATAGTGAACTGCAGTCAAGATTCAGCACAGCTACCATAGATTTCCAACCAAAGATAAAGTCAAAATGATTCACTCCTTGAAATGAATTGTTGATGTTTAGCCTTTGAAGCTTTGTTCTGGTTTTTGGCTTCCCTACAAAGCATTTTCAGTTCAGTTAGCATGTTGATAAAAAAGATATGGAATATTTATTTTAAAGTCATGTATATTAATAATTATTTCTACAGTGACTATGACAAGGAAAATCTGATCCAAACCTCATGGAGAGAAGAGAAAAAAAAGCAGTTTTCTCTCTTTGCTGGACCTTCCTTTCATGTTATCCTCCGGAATTTACAAGACATGAACACTTTTTCCTCTCTCTCTCTTTTTATTAAAAAAATATATAATATGCAAACAGCACAATTTCTGCTCAGGTTAATTATGCAATAACTCAAGTGCTAAATCATTTCTTTGATTGCCACCCACATTACTAATCCATTTTGAAGAGTCCTCACATCCAGTCCTTATAATTCCCAATCCTTTTCTGATAATTGCAGTACTTGTGGCAGCAGGAATGAAATGTTTTGTACCTATTATGTTGAAGTGGTCCTTAGATGTAAAGAGTGGAATTTTTCCAGTGCTGCTGGCAGGATGCATAGAGAAGAACTAAGAAGACAGATCATGTGTCTGCTTCTGCTGCTATCTTAGGGAGGTCATCTTGGTTCGCTTTATTTCAAATAAAAATGCAGTCCTACTGTTAAACAGAACATGGCTGGCAAGAAAAAAAAAAGGTTATGTACAACAGACCTTTGGTATATGCATTGATATTTACCATAAATCTCATCTGCTATTGCTGTATACAACATAATCAAATAGCACTGAACAAATAATAATTTTGTTTTATAGGCTACTAGTGAAAAGAAAATTATATAGGTAAGCTTTATAGCTATAATTTGTATTTTAATACCAAGACCTAGAATTTTAGAGCCATGATTTGCCCTTTTAGCATAGTAAATATAAGCTACAAATGTAGATATTTGGGGTTCAGACCCATAAAACAGGCCTGTATACTAAGGTAAAGAGTATATGTATCTAATACAAGAAAGTGCTGCAAACTCTGTGAAAAATATCATCTATACTTGAAAAATTAAGCAGTCCTGAAATGCCTAAAGAAAAAGTAAGTACTGTGAATTATTTTAAAGTTTTAAATGAAAATTATTGAAAACCCTATGGATTTTCATTTGGTCTTTTAAAAGGTATAAGAGAGTTTCTTAGTTTCAGTCAAAACAATTGCATTTATTTAAGTTAAAAGTGTAAGATCTGACACATTAGGCAGCTCAAAAAGAGAGAACTCTCTATTCACAGCCGAGTAGGTTGTATCTTCCTGGTAGGAGTTAAGATGTTTCTTCTGGGCTAGATATAGCATATTAAAGATGAGAATTCAGAGATAAGAAAAAAATTAACATTAAATATAATTTAAATTTAATCTAAATTATCTTTTAGAGGCTATAATTTTGTATATTTAAATTACTACTAGTTAATGCTTTATTGGTATGACATTAGTACTATGTACTAAATACTGCTATTTAATATCTGTGCCTAATTTCATCATTTATTTCTGTGCATCATGATTCTGACACACCCCAACTACTTTCTTGACAGAAACTACTAGAGAAAATAGGAGATAAAAAAACCACAACTTGAACATACAAATAAGGATCACAGTTATTTCTACTATTCTTAACATCAGAACAGTTAAGTCAAAAACAGCTCTGCAAAACATCACATTGTTAAGTGTTTAAATTTTCCCCAACTATTCTCCCTTCTTTTATATGCATTATTGTACAAGTATTGTTAAATGTATATATGCAATATTATATGCATATTTTACACCTGCTATCATATATTTATAATATAGCTGGTTAACGTGGTGATCACTGGGGTTTTTTTTGTTCTTTTCACTAGGTTAGTAAGAAACAAGGGCTGAGTTACATTTTTAGTCTAACTAATGACAGTGCTTTTTTGCATTGATAAACCTATTACAAAAAAAAAGGTGTTGACTGATGATTCCTCTCCCCATGATTACAGCAGGCAGTTTTGTTGCTCTTGATTTTACCTCCTTAAGAATCTGTAAGGTAAAATATTTCCCCCTCCTCCAGATCAAGAGTTGTAAAACCAACATAATGATACTCCAAAAAAACAACGCACATGTCACTGAACGCACTCCTATCCAATACCAGGTATTGCAGCAGCAGAAATAATTCATAACATTTTTAATCTCTTTTTTTTTGTTTGTGGCAGAAAAACAAAATCACATTTGCTTTGGATGTAGTTGTCACCTATTAATATAATACATATTCTACAGGTCATCGTAAAAGAGATCACAGGAAATGTGTGCCTCGTGGTTTCTACTTCCTAGCTCTGCTATTGACATAACTGTTGTGTTAACTCAAGAAAGGAGCTCCATCTTATGTGACACCATTTTTCTCCTTACTCCTTATCTCTCATTCATTTATACTGTACAGTCTGGAACAAGAGTTAGATTTCTCTGGTGCACAACCCTCCCCGTAAAATATGAGCTACTTATTACTGTTTTTCTTCAACACTATTTCAGAGCAGAACACTGATGGCTAATAGTGTTGGCTAATTTTGTTGGCTAATAGGTCCTCTTTACAGCAGGATAAATAAAACACTTGTAGTCAAGTTTCAAGTGTAGATGTTTCAAAATTCAAACATGCCTTTCATTAACATTTCCTTGCAGCATATGCACTAGAATATTTATTGGAAAACCACATAAAATTCACTTCATCTAACTATATATTGTGGAAATTATGTTTTAGATTTCAGCTATTATAAGTAGTTGTGGAAATGACACATTTTCAAGAGCAAGGTGTAAGTATATGACATATTAGGCTACATAACACTAAAAGTCCCCATGGCAATTCTGAACACATCAAACAGTCCCTGACCAGTAAGCAATGTTCTCACAGACACCAACTGGTATACTCATAGCACTACTTGGGGTCATAGATCTTGCTCCCATTCAAATACTACTCATATCAGCCTAATTTCTCAAGAAGTAATTTAAAATACTTGTCCCAGCACCCACATTTCAAAGAGAAAGTAATACCACTTTTTTTTTTTTTTTTTTTTTAAGAAATCCAAAGTAAATATACTCATTAAATGAAAGGTTAAATACTCCTACGCATGAGTTAAGAGTTGAAGTTCACACAGGAACAAAGCCTATAAAACCTGTTACAAAAGATGTATATAGGGTGAGAAGAAACTACATGAAATAACAGCAAAGCAGCAGAGTGACCCGTCTTAGCAGCTGAACCATGCTATCTTTGGTATTGAAAGATAAAAACTTCTGATCAAGTTTCAGAAGAATTTCAGGCTTCACCTTTCATAGGATTACCCATCTCAAAATCACCATGCTTTGAGGGAAGAGGGCAGCAGAATGCAGAAATCCACATCACCACACTTTTCATATTTTCTACCGATCTCCCAGGTTATTTCTGCTTCGTTACCACCTTGCTTGGTGCTCCAAGTTTCCATGCAGTACAAGCAAGTTATACAGCAAGCTAATAAAGAACTATGCAGTTTGTGTCAAAATCACTCAGGCTTTCTGAATCTATCATGTCTCTACACCTACTTCATTGTCCATTTGCAAGGTTACCTAAATTATACAAGATGAACTCTCTGGCCTTGCTTGTTCCTAGATCTCAGAAAACTGTTAATGCTCTCTGGTATCCATAACCGTTAACAAACTAGGCATAATAAAAACATAAATATCTCTTGAGATAAAATTGTTCACAAATTCTCCATCAAGTAAGCTTTTCTTTGCACATTAACCAACATAATCTCACCCATCTGAGCATGCACAGCTCTTGTCAGGCATTATTCAGCTTCTGGCACTGAGCTCCAAGATGCACTGAGACTCACACACTCATTGGTTACACAGCACACAGATGTTGCAGCTCTATCTTAATTAGCTGGGTTTAAATCATTATAGGAAACACTACTTTTCCCCACAAAGGACTATCAGAAATTCTAGTGAGTATTTTTTCCAGTGCAAAAAAATAAACACCAGTATGGTGTCTCAGTGACTAGTAGAAACAATGATATGCTGCACAAACATGCATTCATTTCAAAGTGCATATTACATCAAATTTTATAAAAAGTACACACCTGTTGCATCCATATACACAAACAGTCACAGCAGAAAGGTAATGAAGCAAATGAAGCATAAAAATTGCTCAGCTTATTCATAAGTTTGCATTGTGTGGGCTGCCTTATGCACAGGTATATAAAGAACTAAAAATTTCTAGCACCTCTGACATACAAAAATATAAATCCCAGAACCAGGATAGTTTAATGTACCATAAAAGAAAAATGCTACAGTGCTACTTCCAAAATGAGAAAAACATTTTATGTTTGTATTAAAAATAGATACAGAAAAGCATTTCAAAACTGGGTGCCAAGAAGCATTAGCTGTGGGATTTTTCACTTAGACCTTTAAGTAGACCAAGTTCACCTCAAAAACTAGAAAAAATTAACTTTGTATCTCTGAGATGGAAGTGATTGAAAAAAAAGGCAAGTGTCCTAGTGATGGACTCACTACTTGATGACATTTAATAACATGACACTAACGTATGCACCAGTATGAGACTGAAGAAGAACAGCCTGAAGATCTAGGTAGGCATGGTAGCATGAAATAAGCAGTGAGTATAAGACTGAGTTTTTAGGGTTTTTCTTTTTCTTTTTTTTTTTTTTTTTTTTTAAATAATAAAAGTGATTGCAGCAAGCACTATGGATGTTCCTTCTCCATTATGGAGGCAGCCAGTATTCAGGTCTTTCAGAAACTTAGCAAGGACAAAGCACAGTTATGTTCAGCATACCTAGTTGCAGTTTACAGGCTTCCTAGAATTATTAGGGTAAATGGAGTTAATAGGCAGAATAGAGTCCTGACAGCTAAAAGATTGAATCTCTTAAGCATTGTGATTGTTGTATGATTTTTGTAAAAATGTACACCCACATTACAGATAATGGAATAAGGATTTCGTTTCCTTCCTAATTAAATCAATGTGTTTCTATTCACTGACATCAGATTCTAATTCCATACATAAAACTAGGCTTCTCACAACCAATAAGTATAATCTGAGATGGTAGCACTGCTACCTAAAAAAAAGAGAAAGAGAATAAAGAAAACATCCTGATGATATAAAGGAGGCAATAACAAGGGGAATCCATGAGCTAAGATGTTGTGGAGATACAGAACATGTTCATTCATGCTGACAGTTTTTACTGATGGAGTGGAAGAGAGAACTGCAGAACCTAAGAATATTTTTTTCTCTCACTAGACTGTAGTAAAGGCTGAATCCTAATTGGGGAAAAAAAAAAACAAACCCACAAACAATAATGCAGTTCTCTCTATTGCTACTAACAAACAGCAGCATAGCTACCTTTAATCCTTCTCTCTAAATGCAGAGTTTAGATAAGAGAATTTATGAACATATAAATATATAAATCCAGGCTGTGGGAATTAATCTTCTGAAGAACACATATTTAAGGGAGGGTGCAATTACTTGTATTCATAATAGACCAGGAGAGTTTACTGAAAACTATAAATTAGACTTAAAAAAACCCCTCAGCTTAGCTAGACACCCAAGTGCATCTCACTCTCAGAATAATGTGCTTACTTACAAAAAGAAGCAAGCAGTAATATCTTTACAAGACCAGCTGATGGCTGGAACAAAGCACTCTGGCTTTCAAACAGACAGGATCTTTACTAAGTAAGAAAGAAAAAAAGAAAAAGGATTTTAGATTTTACTTCTTTCCAGCCTTCTGACAAGTTCAACTCCTTTATATATCTACTTCCTTCTCTTGATAAAATGAAAACTTTTAAAAAGAAAGAGGAAAAAGGAGATCAGCTCATCCAAATTCTTTACCAAAACCAGACACTATGCTCCAACTTTTCATTTTGTGCATTCTATCAAAAAAAGGTGAAAATTAATTCTTGTGATCTCAGAAGTCAGGGGAGAAATAAGTTCTTTTTGTTATGAAAAATGAAGACACAGCTGTGTTCAATCCATGAGCTATGGAATATTTTGATCAAAGAAGCAACATTCAATGAAAATCAAATTCTATTTTCTGTTGACTCACACTGCCTCTTTAAATCTTTTGAAATCTATTATTTGCAGATATTGCAACTGTCCATTACACAGTCCACTCCTGCCACACCATTTTTAATTCTCCACCTAGTTTTGATTAAACATGTGAACAAAATCAAACACAGTTTTCATGATCTCAGTATCTGACATTTCAGACACCTATTTGCTCTTCAGATCTTTCACTGTTATCTTTTGCCAAACAACTTTCCTGCACTCATGGGTGCAGTACAAAATATTTAACATTTGAGCCAAAGCAAAAGTAAAACCATGTTAGTTCAAAGCATAACTGACATTTACATTGGTCAACTTTTAAATCACCCATACCTAAACTGAATAAAAATCACTTCATTAATGTGCAGTAATAAAAGAAAATTAATTCTTTTTCCATTGAGCTCATGTTCTGGTTGCTGACACAAGCTCCTATGTTCATGTTCATAAAATCTAAACATGGACATTTGCTAATTGCTTCAGTAGCCAAGACCTCAGCATTCCAGATTGCAGCACTCTGAGGTACCAAAGCAACTGCACTGATAATATTAAAATAGCTATTAAATTTTTCATATTCAATAGTACCATGCATGTGCAACATCCATATATCACGTAAAAGTGTAAGAACAATTCAGATTCCTCAAAGCTCAGTAATCATTAGTAGTACCCAACTCTAAGAAGAAATATGTTGACTGTCCTAATACTGCTCCATGCTTCAAAGCTACACAAGTCATGGCCTTCAAAGTAGTGAGTGTATCACTCAATGACCGATAATATTCTTGCTTTCTAATAGTAAGAAGAATATACAAGAATGCATCTTTGCACAAAAAAGTGTAACACACCTGCTTCTCTTGGATGTTGGATACCTCGAAACACTAAAATATGCAGAATGATTGCATGGAGAAAACTGTCAGAGTTATTACAACCATTTGAAAGTAATGATACTACACAAATCAGCCAGTTAATATATCCATATGGTCTCTTTCACACTTTTGCCAGTACATTACCAATAAGATAACAGAAGGAAGACTTTGAAAAGCAAGAGTTCTACAAGACATATTAATCTTTAAATATAACTTAACAAAACCCCTCCTGTTTAGGAATCCATTACTGTTAGAAATTGAAGAAAACTATTCACCATCTGAATGTAAAGTGGCTGTGAATCATACTGTGCAGCCCTCAAAGACCAAAACCTCCACCTTACCATATTCACTACTCCTGTACTAGCACTACCTACACCTGCCAGGTAGCACCATTACCTGTGCAACACCCATGCCCCAGGCACTTTCCCCGTGCTGCCCACCCTACAGCCAGTGGTGTATTGTTAGGCAACATGATTCAGACCAGCTACACACTGTGAAGTTTTGCTGGCCTAACCATATTAGCTAGACCTTGAGAACAAGCCTCCCTCTGTCTGACCTCTTCTGCCAGAAAAGCCATGGATCAAGCAGCACCATGCCAGCAAAAAGAAGCTCTGATTGCCTTGTAGTCTCTGTTGTGCAGGGTGCACAGCCAGGCCTGTGGGAAAGCCTCCTCTGTTGGCTTGTGCTGTGCCTGCACTAGAAAAGTCCCTGCTGCCATCAAGACACCAGGCATAAGGAAGGCAGGAGACTTGACTGTAGCTTTGGTGCAACTTTGGGTATCAAAAAGTCACTCACATGAACTGAAATGTAAGTAGGGAAAACCTCCAGTCTCCAGGGTTCATGCTGGAACAGCAGGAGTAACGTAACACTTGCAGACTTTTGCCTTCGGCCCTGGAAGCCCCAGCTCTGGCCACCATCCTGCACTTTCCATTAGTTCTCCTCAGATACATGGGAGGTGGAACCGATATCCCTTATCAACTGGTACCCTGCTGAAGAACAACACCGCAGCTTCTCTTGCATCATTGGTCTATGAGGTTTGGGGACAGAACAGTGAATAAGTTACTTTGTCCCCTACAACCCCATCGGTCAAACCCAGGATTTATTCTTAGGGAGGATTCTGTGAACATGGTTCTTACTAACTTCTGAATCTTAACCTGTAGAAAATAACCAGCTGCCCTGAAAGACAGAACTGCCTATTTAAGGATAAGAAAAACCCTAAAAATATGGTCAGTACTGAAAAATAAACGGTCTTCTAATTTGATCTTTTTGAATTCCCTAAAAATCACACTGTATGAAAATATACATAAAAAGGTTTGAAGAATAGTCATCAAAGAATTTGAACAATTTTAATTTATTGCATTTAACATACAAAATAACTTTTCTTACTTTCCTGAAGAGAAGAGTAGAGGCATTCCTGTTATCTTGGTTTACTGGGTTCAAATTCAGCATTGTTTCTGATTTGTCTTCATCAGATTTTTTGCACTAAATACTATTTCTGATAAGATTATTTTTTTGACTGACTACATGAACTTCACAAAAAAACCCACAAAATGTCTTTTCTTGCTTGTAGTTGCTTGTTGTTCTTTCTACTGCTGCATAACTTTGTTTTTTAAGTTTATAGCAAGTTTGATAGGAATGTGGTGTGTTGGGAATGATACTATGTAACAGAAAGCAAGCCAGTAAATACATTTTAGGGAGATTGTAGATAGAAAAGATGGCTCTAGAAAGTTGGCTGGGCTGTGTAAAAGGTTTTATATAACACATTACTTGGATTATTCTTATTCACCTTCAAGGAGTGAGTAACTGCCTATGAATAAGTCACAGAATTATGCAAGTTCACACACCAGTGAAAATATTTATACTGTCGATATAAGTGTTTGGCTCTGTACTTTTCTTAGAGAATGAGAGAAAAACGATCAACAGAATATTGTATTTCTACTCCTAGAAATGATGGCCTAGTACTAGGCTGGAAAATACTATGATCTGGGTTTATTTCTCTGCAAAGCTTCTTATGTGTCAGAGAAGATTTACGTGAACAAGACTAAAGAGTACTCAGAACAGTGATTACTGTTTCCTTTGAGACTGAGATATAGCCAAACATAAGTTTTTAATACATTTCATTGGTCAAATGGCATTTCTGAGGTGACTGAAAATGGAAGTGATTATACAGGAAATTCACGGGAGCATCAGGGTGCTGGCACAGGCTCAAAGCTTGTTTCACCAAAAAGGTCCTATGGCTGAGGAAGTTGTTGATTGGCTGTGCATGTCCAAGGATATGGTCAAATCCCAGGAATTTTAACTGCTTTCAAATTCAGCAAAACTGGGAATAAGCCATTTAGAGTATTTCATCCTTAATGAACGCACTGCCTCATCTCAGAAATATTAACCATATTTCTCCTGTGCATGAAAAATGCACTTAGTCTAAACACAGGCTTATTTTTCAATATGTATGCATATTTTTATATATATATAGTTTATTATGAATATTCACACAGCCATACATAAACACATCAAGTATTCTGTTAATTCTATGCAAGTACTTGCAAAATAATAGTCTATAGAAGCATAAAATGCATATAACTATGCCAATTAGCAAAGAATGAAACCTAGAAAAAATTTAGTTGCTGGTAGTGGTGGGAAACAGAAATTATTCTACTTAGTTAATGAAAAATAAAATAAAAAAAACTCTGTTGAAGATGTACCTCTTTTTGGAGTGTAGAACACATTTAGTATGCTCAATGAAGCAGCATATTAAATCATTTGAGATTGCCTAAATTGTTTTTCGAAATTAAGAGCTTCTGAAAAGTCTTTAAATTATTAAAGCACCAAATAGATCTAAGAATCCCCTTAGATAAGGCACCCCAGGTCTGATTCCCCAATCTCATCTGTAAAGACCCCAGCAGCTGGACAAGCCCAAGGAAAGAATCAGCAGATCTGTAGACAACAAGGTGGTAACGGGAATATCGAAGTGCTTGGAGCAGCAGCTGCTCTGGGGAGGACGCCCATGGCTTTCACACACACTACCTGTACCAACCGCAGAGGTTCCCCAAGCATGTGCCCCAAGGCAGGCACCACCATAAACATAAATAATCACCAGAAAACAAAAAATCCCGTTGTGCTTTTCAAATTTGAACAGAAAGGGAAGGAGTGAGGTGGAGGAATCAGATACTGTGAAGAGAAGATAGGAACGTGGACAGCCCAGGAAACAGGAAAGCGGAAAAGGAAGTCCCCTGCTCTGGAGAAGAGTTAACAAAATTAGAAAGCTTTCTTTATGTCTCTATGTGCATCTCATCATACAGAAAACATTAGAAGTGCATGCAGTGAGGTCAGCTGAGGAGAATGCTTGTAAAAAGCACAGCAGATTGGGGCATTTAAAAAATAAGCTTGACAAAGCATTAATGAGATCTTATGCAGTAAAATTTTATGCAGGAGCGTCACAAAAGACTTAATAAGCCTGATTTCCATAGGCTTAGGTCACAGTTCAGCGTTGATTATTATATGACTACTTTTAAGGTAACAGCATAAATTACTGCAATTCCATGTTTAGATCAGTACACTGAATCCACAAACAGGCATTTATTCATTCATAAATACTTGTGATTATAAATGACCTATTTACTTGTGAAAGTTTATGAAAATAAAATCCAATTAGTTCATCTCTAGAAATACTAAGATACCAGTAAACAAATTTTCCTACAAACACTCATCTTCGTTGCTCAGAATCAATGATAGATTATTGCCCACCATAAAAAAGACAACTCAGACTAATCTTTTATTTACTCTTGGTGTTTCTTATTGCCACCTTCCAGCTAGAATGACAGGCTGCAACACCAATTTGTTAGAAAATAGCTAAGGCTTATACTAAGACAGACCTCCACACAAAACCACTTAGCGTGGTGTGGCAGGTTTTCCTTGCAGAAACCTGCCAAGGGTGGAATCTTCCCTTACAACTTTTTTTTTCTTTCCCCCCCCAACAACATTCAACAATGCCTGGAATCTTCCCAGAACAGTGAAAGAAAAAGATAACTACAGTTTGAACAGTTGTTATGTGATAAAAAGCACCACACTGTTTCTATTTTTTCCTTCAGTAAGACTTACAAATCAGAATCAGAGGAATATCCACCACCACTTTTTGTTTTGAGATTAATAAGCTTACAATCGCAGTAGCTATTTTCCAAATAAACTCCAACCATACGTGTTACAGAGAACATTAAACTTCCTGAATGTTTCAGTAAGATTGCAGCAAGCTGAAATTAACAAGTTTACCCTTTTCTCCTTTCCCTTCTCCTCCCTCCTCTGTCACTGAAGAGGAGATGTTAGAAATCCAGCAAGGAGACTCCCAGCACAGGATGAGCAAATCCCCAAATCTAACAAGGTAAAGAAGTTTAGCTGAAACAAGAATTTAGTTACTGGCAGCAGGAGGCCAGTGAATAAATCCAAAATGTACGGCATTTGAGCTGATGTGCTCAGTTCTGTCCCCTCATCCCAAAGATGACACAGTGGAACTAGAAAAGGTAGCTAGAAGGGCAACAAAGGCAATGGAATGGCTTTTGCATGGGAAAAAAGAAAAACCCTAAATAGACTAAGATTCTTCAGCTGGAAAAGCGACAGCTGAAGGAAAATATAATTAAATCATAAACTGCTATTCACTAAGACCTTACTATAAGTGATTAATCTTTCTCCTATTCACCACTACCAAGGTAAAGATTATTCAACTCACTCTCATAATGCGGAATGTAAGGATCATTAAATGAAACTATCAAGGTGCAATTTCAAGACACAGCATAACTGGAATTCTTGTCTTAGCTAAAATCAGTCATTCTTTTACATTTCCTACACTCTTCTTCAGTTCAGAAAATCCTTTTAAGAAAAGTTGAAGTAGAACTTGAATTATTTCAATAGATTATACGTTCTCCTCCAGTAAATGGTTTTTAGGGAAAAAAAAGACACATACAGTATTATGATTTAAGGAAACTGTTAGGTTTCCCTGTTCACTTCAAACCATGCACCATCCCCTGCTCCCATCCCCCAAAAAGGAAGAACCATGAGTTACTGAATAAAGCTGAGTATTTGGGGTAATTAGGGGCATATAATTAAGGACATATAAGCCAAAGCTTGATTTAAGAGTGGGAGAGTCACACTGTCCTCTTCTGTGAATAAATGTAAAAATATGCAACAGGAGGGATTAATGAAACATGAGTGGGAACATAGCTGCAGATAACTAGAATGAATTGCAGATGAGTATCTTTTCCAGATTACATCCTTTTGGCATTTTCCATAGAAAGAAAAAATAAACTGCATTGTCAAGAGATAAGTCAATGTTAGGACACTTACTGATTTAACTGATGTGTCCAGCAGCCCCTATCAGCAACGCTCCTTGAGCACAGCCTAGAGACAGATGTCCATCATGATAAATGGAAAAGCATGTTTTGCTATACATTTCAAATGTTAAAATTGAAGAATCAAATATGTTTGCATGAAATTAAAGACTACCAACCGATAGTCTACTTTTGTTCAGACATGAGATACAAGCATGTGATAAAGTTATGTGCCATTTTAGTTCATCTGCAATACCAGCACTTTCAGAAAAAAAATCTTATTATATAAATATTCAAAAAATGCCATTCAGATGCAAGAAGAGCACTACTTATAGTACATTTGCTTTATATACTGTAACATTCACTCGTAAATTAAGTCACGTCTTAAGGGAATACAATTATTCTGGGTTAACACAGACAGGCTAACATACGTTTTTATTTTTCACACACTTTTGATTGGCTGCCTTCAGCATAAGTGATTTCCTAGCACAAAACATACTAATTTTCTCGCTCTTTTTTTTTTTTTCTTTTATGGAAAGGAGGAAATGGAAAGTATAAAATAAGGAAAGAAGTGCTTTACCTAAAAATCAAGCAAGTTGTTAAGTACTGAATGCCAAAATTTAAGACATACATGCTTCTGTGCATGCTGCTTTCAGAAGGTATTTGCTAATTTACTTAAACCCTTATGCACTTTCCTTTCAGGTTTCTAATTTTTCACATCTCTCAGGGAAGACTTCAAATATGAAAACGGGCCTCAGAACAATTGAACACTGGAAATTTAAATCCAAGGCACTGTGCTCATCGCATTCAGATAGCTCTTAATGAAGGGAAATATTTAAAAATAAAATGTCCTGGTTGAATGAAGACAAATCAGTCCAATCTGAGACCCTTTAATTCTGGATAGTAGGCCCTTTGCCTGAAATTCAAACAGACTTCAGACAACAATAATCCAGAGATTATTTTATGCAATGTTGTCCTCTACTCCAAGGCAACGTAAATACAGAACCCCGTACTGTTGAAAACTCTGATCTCTGTGGATATCTTGTGATTAGGCAAACCCACCTCATCATTTTAATCTTAAAGCATCAGTTGTTTACCTGTTTCTTTCAAAGCAATACAAAATTACTTTTTCTTCTTCCATAAAGAACCTAAACCAATACCTTCAAGTGAATTAACAACCCCTGCCTTTATGAGAGTGGGCAAAAGCAGTGTGCAGGGTCCCTTGCGGATTTAATTCCAAGAAACAATCAACTGTCACTATTCCCTTAGTAATAACAGTATTTTTGGAGCTCATGTATGTAAAGCAATAAGGAAGAGGCCTTACAAATTTTAACTTTGCTTGAAACAAATGTTAGGCTGTTAACAGTTGAAATGAGGAGAAAAATATTTACTTAGAAATATTGAAAGGCAATATTGTACTAGGGATGATTTTAAAAAGGAAACACAGGAAGGCTTCATATACGAAATCACTTTTTCAAATGTTCACCCTTTGTGATTATGTATTTCCTATATCTAAAAATATACACTGAAATACAGTATATATAACCCTGAGTAAGTATCTTGGGATTTTAATTCACATGCAAAAGCCATACACATCAAGCTCCAGAAGTGTTACTGAAAATACATTGTTGCATATATATTGCATAAGATATTTGTAGAAATCTATGTGGTTTCCCATTTAACCAATAGTAACTACAAACAAGAGCCAGTTTCAGCTGTGCAAGGGAAGGCTGACAAGTCAGCAACAACTTCTGCCATCTCAAACTTACAAACCACACTGGGTTTTACTGGATTTTACACTGCACCTGCCACACTGGGAATTACAGAACAGTTTCAGAGAAGAGTAACATTTTATCATAACTCTTTCCTCGTTAGATTTTGTGACAGAAAGGATGTCAGAGCTCTAATTGCCTGTTTCCTAACTTATCTAAATGAAAAGTAAAAATAGCAAAGCGGAATACTAATGATTAGGTGCCTAGGGAAGATCAAGGGAGCAACCACCCAAATTTAGTCCTCTATATTTTTCATTGTGGACATTTACAAATGTTGGAGATCTACAGGTTGAGGATACAAGGACTAAGGAACAATTTACAGAGATCATAATGTGGCCTGTGATCATGCGGTGAAATGTTTGAAACACTCCTAGAAACTGCTATTTTATCAAACCTGATGAAACATAAGTTGATGACATTAAGTGATAAAGACACTGTAAGCATCAAGCACATTTAATATTCTCTCCCAGGTGTCTTCTATGCTTTTGGTGAAAAGGAAATAATTTCCTAGACTTCATCTTACAGCTGGTGAGTTTCAAGCTACCTTTCCACAGAACAGCAGTTCTATAAACGCAATTTCTGTACTTCTTCCACTTCCCCTCTATGCAGCAGAGGGGGAAAATATGTTCCTCCTAAAATTTTATCTATGTACCTTTGGCAAGAGGAAAAAAAGAAGATTAGTGATCTGAACTGCCATTTCCTTTTACCCCGAATTCTCATCTGCTAAGCCTAAAGGTTCTTTTTACAATTGTGTACTATGCCTTTTCTTGCCTAACTTGTTCTGAATTAGTATACACTTTTCAAACTAGCTTTTAAGAAAAAAAAAAAAAAAAAAATTTCCATTTTAAATGCCATAATTGAGTAATACTATCTTCCAGGAAACTTCTCCCATGAAAGACAGAACAGGATGCCTTGGCCTCAATAGACAGGAATTATCACTAAAGATGATTAAGATGATTACAAGGCAATAAAATAAAATAAAAAAAAAATCATATTTTAACTCTGAAGTCCCTCTGCCTCTCATGTGGATGAAGAACCTTTAAAATACTGCATTTTGATGTTTCTTTAACATGTATTCTCCTTCACATTTGGGAAACATATAGTATCACTGATACCCAAACTATGCCTGAAAGCTAATGCCACAATAGCTTAATGAAAAGAAACATACCGTTTAATACACTTGGAGGCTGATATTTTGACCATTGTGGTCTGTAGTAGGAAAAATGTGGCATGTTCAACAATAAGAAGAGAACTTAAGTATTCAAACAAATAGAACAATAACTTCAAATAGTACAATCTTTCCTTGGACTGACTGAATTTATGAGCATCTTAGTCCTTATTCACATCATGTTGATTGTAAGATAACAAATGTGATGGCTGCATCCTAGGAAAGAGCTGGTCTTTCCTTATTGTCCTAGTTTGCCTGAAGCACTGCTTTCCTTGTATTGTTGTGTAAGAAGGCAAGATTATTTTTTTTTTTTAAGTCTTTTAAAAAGAATGTACTTGAATTCAGGTTTCCAAAATAATACTGATTGGAAAGTAGGCTAAAGAGCCTCTCAGGAGTGTGGGCTCTTCTCAGAAGCTGGCTGTGCATTCAGAGATGTGGACATCCATGTAAAGGACTATCAGACTAAACAGAAGTGCAAAACGGATAGTTGGAATTCCGAGTATATTAAACACTACAACTGAACTACAAAAGCAAGGAATTCTTAGCTTACATTAGAATCAACAATCTTTATACGCCATTGTAAAATTACCCAATTAATTTCTCATGCATGGAAATAAAATGCCCCATGAATCTCTTCACTGAAAAGGCATTTCTAATTTAAAAATTTCTAGTGATATTAGCGAACACGTACATTTATAAATGGGAGCTGATAGCAATTATCATCCTTGATATGATTTATTATTTGGCTTTATGTACTATTTGACCTCTACAGAGAGGTCAGCTCTTCCAGTTTCTGGAATTAAAGGCATGAACTTCTCATCAAATAACATTAAAGAACTTCAATTTCTCCTCATAGCTGCAGGGTACCCTAACAAATGGATTTAGAAGAGTAGAACCTGATTTCAGCCAGATGCCACAGGAAAGCAGACAGTAATATAAATTCAGATTATTCACTATTTGCTGATGTTTGATTTTACATGAATGGGGAAGCTTATTTTCAAGCCATAGTAGGTCTCTCCTCATCTCATTGCCATGGGCTTCTGTACTGTGGTGGAATAACTAACATTTCCTCTCCTACGGGAATCTGTTACTTAGTTACCCTTCTGAGAGAGGAGCCTTAAATTCAAAAACCTCTTTGGCCTGCACAGTAGCCAACATTGTGACCAACAGCACTTCTAGTTGCGCAGAAAATGAATAAAATTTAGCAGCTTTTTGTGAAATCTGTGAAATTTCAGTCAAAGACAGAAAACCAAGAACCAATGCATCTAACCAAGTTCAGAGATTGACAAATGGAGAAAGTCCCAAATCACAAAGTCAACAAATTTTGTAAAGAGGCATGCACAATTGTTGCTCATGACAAAACACAAAGTTAAACGTGCAGTTCAAAAAGCAAGTGTAAGAGGATGGGAGTACACTTGAAATTTCGGGTGCAGGGTCTTAAACACGTTCCTTCACCTTTCTTCAGACTAGTATGAAACAACAGTATCAGCCTCTGCCTCCTAGGAGGCAAAGACAACAGGGAAGTTTTATCTTCAGAGCGCCTGCAGGAGGTATGCACTGGTGGGCCACCTGTGCCACAGAGCAAGTCAGCAGCCTGGACAGCATCAAAGGTGACAAGAAAGAGACGGAAAGTATTTCTTCCAAGCCCCTGTGGCTTCACAGGCTTGAACCTCCAGAGGTACCAAAGAAGAAGCAGGAAAATCTGAGATTATCCAGGTGGGAGTCCCATGAGGAAGGGAGCTGGAAGCTCAGGACTTCTGGTGTCAGGTGGCTAAGTGACTGGAAAGCAACTTTGCAGAAAAGGACTTGGGGGTCTTGGTGAACACCAGACTGGCCATAACCATGACCAAGCAGTGTGCCCTTACAGCAAAGGAAGCAGGTGATCCTTCCCCTCTCCTCAGCACGGGTGAGATACATCTGCAGTTTAGGGCCCAGTGCTGGGCTCCCAGTATAAGACAGTGGGTCTTGCTGTGGGTTTTTGTTTTGTTTTGCTTAATTGTTATTGCAAAGGATTCACATCAACATGGCAGGAGATGCTGCTTCATTGAACAGTAACTTGGCAAATGATGAAATTCTAAGTGTTTCAGCTGTAAAAATGGAAAATTGTTAAAAAATAATTGTTAAATGCTTTATTCTTCTAAATCAAGTTTTAATATTAGTAACAGTAAATGTTTGAAAAGCAATGCTAGTAAATGTAAGGGTTCCCATGTAGGTTTAGATTGATGGTACTGTGCTGCAATACTGCTAGAAGCAACATGTCCCATGGCATTATATGTACATCCTTACTTTACATACATTGCAGTAGGGTGAAAGTGACCTAGATCCAGTATGCCATTTCACACATGATCCTAACCAGCTCTGATACTCAGAAGAGAACTCAGTAAAGATAGCAGGGGACGAGCCTAGGTTTCATTCATACTATAGTGAGAAGAGACGGAGTTACCAGAAGAAAGGCTGGTGAGTTTAAGGCATGGCTGGCTGAGTCTTGCTACAGAAACAAATCAGACAAATATAATATTATGGCAGTGGCTTCCTCTCTGAACAACTGAGAGGAAGCCACTGACAGCATTTTGTACAAGTAGATGATATATGAAAGATCTGTAATCTCATAACAAAAATGGACGAATCTCACCTAATTTTATTCAAATGTCACTTTTCTAGACATTCACTGTTGGCTGCCATTGAAGGCATGTCCTTGAGCTGCATATAGTCTTACCCAGCACAGCTGTTATATATCAATTTTGATCGCATTGAATTTGTATAAAACTTGGGTTACAATTTTGGATAAAAATGCACTCACTGCCCAATCACCATAACAAGAACCCACGTCTTTCCACTACTTATCACACTCTCTATATTCAAAATGTGTTTCAAGTTACTCTGAAAGGCATCTTTGGAGTGCTGAAGAACTCAGCATCTAAAGTTCATCATAAACTCAATCATTCTTTAGCCAACCAAAAGTGACAAAACTAATTCTGATGGACTGGAAGGAGCTTTTTTTTTGCAGGCTTACATTGCCTAGAAAGGTTTTGGTATCGCTCTATACACTTCTTGGACCTAACTCAATTTCTGACTTTGTTTCTTCATTTTTTAAATGATTGCTAGATTCACCTTCATTATAAACCCACCCCACCCCACCTCATTTTCATTTAAGACCACTGTGCAGAATCCAAAAGACAATCAACCCGTAGTGGGATTCAGACATGCTAGAAGCAGTCTAAATTCTGTTATGGACACAAATCTGACTCCAATATTCCTTCAATATTCCTTTCCACCTGATGAATGCAGTAAAAAAAAAAAAAAAAAAAAAAAAAAAAAAAAAAAATCCCTTTTTTTCCTAACATCAATACTATTTAATTTAGCTTAATGACAAGACACTGTACACAGCAATTGGAGATGAGAATTGATGTCTCTTCTTTTTAATTTTACTTATTCATCTTCTGTGGTCTGGCACAGAAACGCAATGTAGCCTCTAAGTATAATTAAGCATTAATATGAAGGCCATAAATTATCTCTCAGCCCTGTGGATTGAAAGTCCATGTATGTGTTCACAATTAAAGAGAAAAAATCTCTACGAGTCTGGGACTCTGATTGCAAGCTCACATTTAAATATGATTAAAGCATCTTCTTCAACTGTCTGCTTGTACTGCTATTCCTCAAAATTATCACATTCTCTCAATATTGAAATTTAATTCTTTACCATTTTATTTCAACAGCATATGAACTCCCGCATGGCTGGAACATATCCACAAGTTCTCAAAACATGACCAATATCCTCATTAGCAGATAACATAAAAACAGCTTTCAGACATACTTTCTTCCTAATTTTGTCCTTATCAGAAAGCATTCAACTGGATTCTTATGATACAGGTTTCCTGAAAGACTACCCTAATAACTCTAACTGAAAACCACAGACACAGAAAAAAATCCATTCTGTTTCAGTTACTAGCCCAATTTAATTAAAAAATTGTTAACTTTTTAAATTTTTAGTAAGAGAGGAGAATGAACATGGATTCTACAGGCTGAATTAAAAAGCCTCACCGAGGCTACTTCCTCATGAAAAAATGAAAAGGGCCTATCAATCACAGAACCTACAAGCAGTTGTAGTCCCTAAATATACTACTACAGGTACTGCAAAATCTTATTAGAAGTTGTCCAACTACCTTTGTTGGTAGTTCCTCATCAAGGATCAATTAAAAATAAATTCTAAGTAAACTAAATTTTAATTTAAAGTTACTACTTGATTGAGGTTGATTACCACATTCCTTAGGTGTTTTTTATTCTAATAAATGAGTTTTTAAAAATACGTAAGCATCCACTGCCTTCTGGGCCCTGGCTTCAGTGATTCACCATCTTTGCTGAAAAATTTATTTTCCTAACACTTGATCAGAATTTCTTTTCTTGCAATTTGCTTGTTTTCCCTGATCCTTTTGCTATACATATCTGAGAAGAGTCTGGCTACACTGTCTTCCAAACCGCCCATTAGGTAGCGAAAGACACTCACTAGGCAGCCCCTGCCCACCCTTAGCTTTCTCCTCTGCAGGACAAAGCATCATGGGTCACCCTGTCCCTCCTCACACCCCAGACAATCACCCAGAATGCCTTCTGGGATCTGTCCTGCTTGTCAATGATTGGAACCCAGCATCAAGTCTGAAAAAACCAGTTACAACAGATGTATATTACCAGGTGTAAATTGATGGAGTGAGAAAGGAGTCGGGGGATGATGTAAGTGGTTGATTTTGAGAAAAATAAATCATGTATAGAAAGGAATGATAAATACAAAGACCCCTCCTGCTGTAGGTGAAGATCAGGTTCGTGACCACCTCAGGAACCTGAATGCACATAAGTCCATGGGACCTGATGAGATGCATCCCAGAGTCCTGAGGGAATTGGCCGATGTAGTCGCCAAGCCACTCTCCATGATATTTGAAAAGTCATGGCAGTCAGGTGAAGTCCCTGGGGACTGGAAGAAGGGAAACATTGTGCCCATTTTCAAAAAGGGTAGAAAGGAAGACCCTGGGAACTACCGACCTGTCAGCCTCACCTCTGTGCCTGGGAAGATCATGGAACAGATCCTCCTAGAAGCTATGCTAAAGCACATGGAGGCCAGGGAGGTGATTCGAGATAGCCAGCATGGCTTCACCAAGGGCAAGTCCTGCCTGACGAACCTAGTGCCTTTGTATGATGGTGTGACGGCATCAGTGGACAAGGGAAAACCAATGGACGTCATCTATCTGGACTTCTGCAAAGCTTTTGACACGGTCCCTCACAACACACTTCCCTCTAAATTGGAGAGCTATGGATATGACGGGTGGACTGTTCGGTGGCCAGCTGTGACAGGACAAGGGGGAATGGTTTTAAACTAAACCAGGGTAGGTTTAGACTAGATATAAGGAAGAAATTCTTTACAGTAAGGGTGGTGAAACACTGGAACAGGTTTCCCAGAGAGGTAGTGGAGGCCCCATCCCTGGAAGCATTCAAGACCAGGTTGGATGGGGCTCTGAGCAACCTGATCTAGTTAGCGGTGTCCGTGCTCCCTGCAGGGCGGTTGGACTAGATGACCTCTAGGGGTCCCTTCCAACCCAAAACATTCTATGATTCTATGATTCCTCAAGCACACCTGCCCAACTGAATTTATCAAACTAGCATTTGTCAAGGAAAGTTCAGGAGAACCAACATGATTTACAGAGGCGTCAGCTTTAGCCTTCCTCAGGTACAAGAGATGTGACTCCAAGAGCAGTATTCATAGAACCATAGAATCATAGAATTGATTTTTGGTATGACTTCGAACTGTTTTTGGGAGCAGAGACCTGAGAGAGCACTGCTGACCGAACAGAAGACCGTTAGATGTATTATGAAGCCAAAAAGCATTTCAAATTCTCAGCAGTTTTCATGGTTTTACTAGATATTGTTTGTAATGTGTTTTGCCAGAATTTGGAATACATGATTGAAAAGCTGCATAACTAAGCAGCAGTCCTTTAATTGCCATGTGCTCAGTACCTTTGAGCACAGCACAATACCGTAACAGGTGGAGTTTAGGTGATGTTTTAAGAAATACTGCAGCATTCAAAGACGTAGGTGACGTTCACCTACACAACAAATAATCTCGAAGGCAAAAAAGGAACTTTCTCTGCATAGATACTACAACCCAAAGCGGTAATTTAAGGGCAGCAGAGCCACAAAAGGACTTCACAAAGAGAAATTCCTGGATAGCAATGACACATCAGGACACTGTTCATGATTTTTTAGTAATATTATTTGATAATGATTCATTTTCCAATGGTGTTTCTTGGTTATTGTTTGTTTTCACAATAGTACGATTTTCTGAGTTCAGTACATTCTGGAGTTTTTCAGAAACTAAACTATTAACAATTCACATCAATAATTTATTGAGGACTTAAAAAATACCTTGCTCTCACACTGGTTCATGTTCTATAATTTACAGTAAAATTTCTTTGAGATGTTGATACTTACTGGAATTGCAAAGTACAATTTCGTATTGTCATAGACAAAGCACTTCTAACAGCATGGCAATACCCATCTGTTCTTGTCTTTGCACTTAAAAAAGTTCTTGAGGACAGAAATAAATCTTTTATTTCAAGAAACCAAAGCTTGCTAGGTGCACCAAGTGTTGACAATTTTTAAAAAAATTAGTGTTGATCAGTTGCAATCTTAAACTATTATCACCGATGACATACAAAATAAAAAGAAGAAAAAAGAAAAATGTCAGTGGAAAAGTGTTTTCCTTACATTTCAAACACAGGTGCATGCAAGTCACTGACAGCTCCTCCATTTGTGAGCTTTCTGATTTTTCCCCAAAAATAAAGGGGATACTTCTGCTTTTCATTTCACTGCCTGCATGTCTTTCACTTTAATACATTTAATATTTATAGCAAAACAAAAGTATTAGTGTTCATGTGTCAAATAACACATAGTTTTGAATAGATCAGCTTCAATATGCCCCATGAGACTTAGTCCAAATTTCATTTTCCTGATTGTTAGACACATTTTCTAATGTCTTTAGCCATTTATATTCCCAGAAAAAAAAAAAAAAAAGATAGTTTGAAACAGAACATATGTTTTTCAGACAGATTCTATTAATACAGCTTCACAGGCTGCTGGTATGCAGCACAAAATTGGGTAATTTCACTAAGAAGCAGAATGCAGCAGGTCAGCAAGAAAAATATCTGTGTTCAAAATTCCTAATTTACTGATATGGAGACACTCAAGAAAAAAGACTTATGTCATGAACACACATATAAACCTGTGGGATAGACTCTTACAGTTTATTTCAGCAATATTGAAGGATCTGGTATTTCCACTGAATACTCTTAGAGCTCTAACACAGCAATTCCTAATTTGGAGAACTCTCACAGTTAACCCTAGCACTCATAGCACTTTGTAGACAATGGTACTTAAGTTAAAATTATGTTTAAAGATCTCTAGGAAAATTGTTACACATATTCTCAGACCTCACAGCATTTAAGTAGCTAATTTTTATTTCATATCTGGTCTCCAAAGCTTTATAACCAAGTTCTGTCAGATTTGTCTTAAAATTTGGATAATTAACAATGACAAAAAAATGATGAAAGAATACACAGGAATTCCTGAGGAAAGGTAAGAACTACCGGTCTTTAACTTCAGAAGCAGTATAAGGCTTTTTATTACCTGAACTTAGACAGAGAACCATTAAATGCTATTACTGTCTGCTTTCCTTGAAATAAATTGCCTATTTATAGCCAGCATCTCAGAAACCTAAAAAATATTTATCTAATCATGCAGAAAATATTAGCTTCAGTATAATTTTTTTAAATGTTCTCCAGAATTGTCCCCATATCAATATTTTAAGAAAGAGTTTATAAATAAAATAAACCTTTTTAAAATAAGTATGTTTTGTTCTGATTCTGTTTCATTTTTTATGGAAGAAAACCATGAGTTAAAACAGCAAAACCCTTAACACTGGTGTCTGAAAAGCACCTAGCAGTCAGAACAAAGGACTTCAGTCTGTAGAACCTGCAAGACTTTCACAATTCATCCCATTGGTACAGGAAGGAGTCAAGAGCCTTTAGTCTTCCCTCCACCAGAACACCTATGGAGAACATTATTACTGCATTTCACCAACATAATTTATGTTCTGTATTAGATGCTTCAAACCCATACTCAAGATCCTGTGCCCCATAAAAGAATCCATGTATTTGGACAAAGGAAGACAATGTCATAATTTTTGTCTTGTATAATTGTCTAACTTGTCTGGGGAGACAAACACAGAGTCAATTCATAGGACATCACCTAACCTAAAGTATACAGGCACATCAAAAGTCAGGGTTCTGGGTTAGACTTTTTCAGTTTTATTTTTAAGTGGTACCAACTGTCTTCTGTACGTACACCTGTCCCATTTACACTTGGGCTAAAATGTGACTCCTTTAGAGCAGTCTGGTTAGCTGATTCTCATCTGTGAGTAAAGAAGAAACACATGGCTTGCTCTCCCTTCATCCCTTAGCCCATGGTGATAAGCTCTTTCCCATAATATCTGTTAGTTGATCTACTGTTACACTGTAAATACAGATTTAATGTACTATTGAACACAAAGTTGTCCTATAATAACAGAGCTCCTCCCATTTCAGACATGCCCTGTTTTCCTAAAAGCATGGTTTCACTGGAAGGCTTTCAGAGAACGATAATTTTGACAATATGCCTTATCTTCTCTAGGACACTATCTTTAAAAGGCTTTATTTATGTGAGAAATAAAATTCTGGGCTTCTCAATGTAAAAAAGGAGGGCACCAAACACAGGGCTAGAGATAAAGTAGGCGGAAAACAATTTGGAATTTCTGCATGTTGCAGACGGTGAAATAAAATCCAAGTTTCATGATGTGTAGAAATCCTGGTTGTGAAGGATAGGTAGAAAAAAAAGCCAAAAACATCATCCTGAGAGTTTGTAATCAGCAACAAGAAAACAAACAAAATCTATTGCTTGAGGAAGTTACAATTTCAAGAGTACACATGCATATGAAAAATGGGAAGTAGTATTCTATGAAGCACTGCTTCCTGTGATACCATTATCTACTTTGATGTTCAGACATCCTTACAATAAAGGTGTTTTTGCTATTTTATACCAAATTAACTTAGTGTAAGAAACACACAACATTTCCCAGCTACTTAATAGGAATTTCCTGCTCCTTCCTATGCCACCTCTAACCTCTTCTTTCCAAGGCCTCTGGTTCTCCTTCCACACAGAGTCATAACAGCATCTGTATATTTCAGTACATAAAGAGAAATTAAACCTACAATTACACAAGACACACATAAGATTACTTCCACTAGAGACCTAGTAATTTAATATTGGTTTAACAAACTGAGGCTGAAAATAAGTTACAAAAAAACCCATAAGGAAGATTAAGATGCTGAAAGTCACCATGAATGGAGACATTTACATAAACCCATCATCAATACTTTTAATCCCTCCAGGGTATTAAAAAGATAGGGCTACTTAGGATTAGAAAATGTAGGGCTAATATGAGTATGACATTTGAGGGTTTGCTTATGACTACAAGGCTTTCTCTGTGCCATCTGCACACAGTAGAAAAGACCCTTATTGCAGGACACAACTCCTCTCAAAATCCCAGAAACACTGATCACATATTAAACTTCTCAACACAGCAAGAAATGCTTCTGCTCTGGATCCATTTTTCTAAAGAAGAGTACCCATAATGATCCCACTTGAACTCATTTGCAGTTTCAGACAAACTGAAGAGCAAAAGCAAAGAAATTCCATGAAGTTCTAAGGTTAAGCTTTAGTGATAAGAATGGAAGCAGTGTGACAACACAGTACATAAATGCAATCTTCACCTATGTTTTTTTAGCATTAAGACTCCCAGCTTTCTCGTATCTAAGGTCCAGCAGACATGGACCAGTCACCAGATCTATGGTTTTCTCTGCGTAACTACCAGTTTTTTCTAAATCTTGTCCTAAAGCTAGCTTGAAAGCTAGTGACCTACTCCCCATGCTCTCCTGTCCTGCCTTCAAGCATTTCAAGGGCAAGTCCTGCCTGATGAACCTAGTGCCTTTCTATGATGGTGTGACATCTTCAGTGGACAAGGGAAAACCAATGGACGTCATCTATCTGGACTTCTGCAAAGCCTTTGACACGGTCCCCCACAACACACTTCCCTCTAAATTGGAGAGCTATGGATATGACGGGTGGACTGTTCGGTGGATAAGGAATTGGTTGGATGGTCGCATCCAGAGGGTATGGGTCAACGGCTCGATGTCCAGATGGAGACTGGTGACGAGTGCTGTCCCTCAGGGGTCCGTACTGGGACTGGTGCTGTTTAATGTTTTCATCAATGACTTAGACAGCGAGATCGAATGCACCCTCAGCAAGTTTGCAGATGACACCATGCTGAGTGGTGCGGTTGACACACCAGAAGGACAGGACGTGGTCCAGAGAGACCTGGACAAGCTGGAGAGGTGGGCCTGTGTGAACCTCACGAGGTTCAACAAGGCCAAGTGCAAGGTTCTGCACCTGGGTCGGAGTAACCCCCAGTATCATTACAGGCTGGGGGAAGAAAGTATCGAGAGCAGCCCTGCTGAGAGGAACTTGGGGGCACTAATGGATGAAAAGCTGGACATGAGCCGGCAAAGTGCCCTGGCAGCCCAGAAGGCCAACCGTACTCTGGGCTGCATCAGGAGAAGCGTGGCCAGCAGGTCGAGGGAGGTGATTCTGCCCCTCTACTCCGCTTTGGTGAGACCTCACCTGGAGCCCTGCATCCAGCTCTGGAGCCCTCAGCACAAGAAGGGCATGGAACTGTTGGAGCGGGTCCAGAGGAGGGCCACAAAAATGATCCGAGGGCTGGAGCACCTCTCTTATGAGGACAGGCTGAGAGAGTTGGGCTTGTTCAGCCTGGAGAAAAGAAGGCTGCATGGAGACCTGATTGCGGCTTTTCAGTGCTTAAAGGGGGCCTATAGGAAAGATGGGGAAAATCTTTTTAGTAGGGTCAGCTGTGACAGGACAAGGGGGAATGGTTTTAAACTGAAGCAGGGTAGGGTTAGACGGGATATAAGGAAGAAATTCTTTACGATGAGGGTGGTGAAACACTAACTCTGGTGTGTAGTGAGAGGTAGTGGAGGCCCCATCCCTGGAAACTTTCAAGGCCAGGTTGGATGAGGCTCTGAGCAACCTGATCTAGTTAGCAGTGTCCCTTCTCACTGCAGGGGGGTTGGACTAGATGACCTCTAGGGGTCCCTTCCAACCCAAAACATTCTATGACTCTATGATTCTATGATTTCTAGTCTCTGTGTTTAGTTTTCTATTCTTTACTCTGCTTTTGTCTTGGTGCCCTGCTTCTGAGCCAATATTAGTAAGGTTTTTTAGATCTGCTTCTTTTTGTATCAAATAGGGGGGTTGCTATCTGTTTAATAAACTTAATAACTTTGATGATGCATATCCCCTCTGTCTACTGCCTTTGAAGTTGAGTTCCAACACGGAATATGGCAAAGTTTTTGAGCCCTCCTCTTAATACCCTACCTCTATCTTTTTTTTCAATTGCTTCACAGTTGGCTTCCATACTAATTTAAAAGATCTTCTGACTGCTAAGAATTCTTTAAAACTGTTATACAACAAATTACTCATCATATGAAATATGCATTTCATATGCTTTGTATTGTCACCCTGTAGCCTTGTGACTACAGTATCACCATTGCTAGTAATAGATTTCATACTGACTCTGAAAGGCCTCAGGACTTGTCAGGCTTCGTCTGAGTATGTCTTGGCTTGCGTAGAGATTTGTTAATTTGTTAATCGTTTTAATTATCTTTGCATAATCACATGGTATAACCATACTTTTTATATTGCTCATAGTAACAAGCAATTAGACTGTATAGAATTAAATACTTATAATGATGTCATGTGCAAAAAAAAAAAAGCAAGCATGGTTTGACAACAGCAGCCTCAAAAGCGGGGACGCAGATGAAGATGAAGTGCAGAGGAGTATGGGCACTATATGATAAGGGGTGGTAGAGGATGACAGTGGAGTTCCTATGGCTATAAGCAACTCCTTAACAACCAAAGGCATTGAAAACCTGGGAACTGGGAAAAGCATTTTTCTGAGGGACAACAAAGAACTACCCAACATATAGAAAACCTACCACATACATCAAATTCCAGTGTAAAGTGAAGTTTCAGACCAATGAAAATGAGCCTGGTGTAAAGTGCGGTGGAAGCCCCCCTCAGACTCCAGAGGGAGGAAGAAGATTCCACCATCATGCTTCCCTTAGCAAAGAAGAAGAAGAAACCCGCACTATCAACATACCACTCCTGGAGCATGACAAGCATGCTGACATCTTGCTTACACCACGACCACCCACCCAAAACTGAAGCCAACCACCTTAGGCACCACCCACCTTGTGGTTATAGAAGTTGACCATAACACCAAGGAAAGGGGCAGACAGGAGGGTGTCTATAAGAATTTTAACAGTACTGTTGAGAAGAATATATGTTGATTGTGCTGGTCTGCTACATACCTCAAAGTTTATTTCTCCTACTGCACTTCAGACTCAGTTTTGTTCATTTTGAATGGGCTAACTGCAAAGACAACTATTTTTGAAGAGTTTGTGTGAGGTCATTCTCTTGGTAGCTGGTTCCAAAACCTTTAAAGTGGGGAAGAACTTCATACTGTTTCTGAAAGATGTAAATTTGTTAGTCTTTAAATAAAACTGGCAGCTGGACTAGTAAGTTACTACATAGAACATAACCACGATTCAGGTTCTCAGTTGGAAAGGCTAGAGCAGACACGCTATTGCTCTTAGCCAATCTTGCTAAAACTCTCCCCAAATGGTTGCATTGTATGGGGAACAAAAGAGGGCCTGGTGAAAATTAATTTGGAGGCTGTCAATCGCAATACTAAATGCTAACTTGTCAATGCCAAGTTTAAGGCCATATTTTGTAAAAGATTTTCACTAATCATCTGACAGCTGCACAACTAACGAAGAGGCCCTTTGCCAGCTAAGAAGTACCCTGCAGTTACAATCTAAACACAAGTGTGATCCTTCAGAAAGGAAAAGATTATGCAAAAAAGCACAATCTGGCACACTGGGACTGGGATATTTTCCTACTCAAAGTACATTTAAAAGATGGTGGAGCAAATCTTTGCTGGAAAAAGTAGCAAGATGTACCCTTTTATTACTGTATAAGACACGGTAAGCTTCACTAACAAACAAGGGATTCACCCAGAATGGCTACCACCCAGCCAAAGTTTATACAGCCATACAAAATGAGTACACCCATGAACAACAAGCAATTCATACCTATTGATAGACTAGATAATAGAAATAATAATACCAAGGCACTTTCTGAGGACACATACCCCATCAACTGATGGATCCAAAGCTGTTTGGAAACATAGAAAAACAGTAACAGTTGAAGTAGGGTCTCCCTCCCGCACCAAACAAACCTGGCAGTGATTGCACCTTTTGAAGACTGGTTTTCATCTGTGCATTTCAAGTGTCTCTAAAAGGTGGTCAAGAGTTTGCAGATAATACCTACCTACGTACAAAGCAAGCAAATCTACCTTCATTATACTATTACAAGCAGTCTAAGCCAACTTCCTCTTTAAGAAGCAAAGAATAGGCCTTATGAAAAGGCTGGGAGTATCCTCTGGAGAGTCAAAATAGGTCACTTTCTTTCCTATATACATTTTAGGCTGTAATTCAGAGAGGTTCTTGGGCATACTCCTGCAGCTAGGAATAAAGTCTGTGAACATGAGCCAGTATGACCGCTGCCAGCCTTGAACTCAGGCATATGAAACTGGGCAGGGGCTAAAATATGGTGCAATGAGCATTATTCTTCACCAGCACAGCTGCAGGAGTCCAGGTATGCGCAAGAGAGCACATTACAATACTCAGACACAGAGGTGAGGCAGCAGCTTGTCAGTGAGAGCAGAACAACCTGTTCACGCAAAATTCCAGAATTTATAAGGACACAAACACTGTTTCAAAATACGCTACCCCCAGCACCAGGGAGAACTGAAGCTAAACATTTTTATCACTATTCATTAAGGAGCTGGACAAAACTGCACTGAAGATTAAGGAAAATGAAAAATCCCATCATCTCTCCCTCAGGGTATTCTTCCCTGCAGTTACTGCTGCAACTGCAGCTCACATGGATGTACCCAATCCAGCTTAAAGTAAACTTGCTAACAAGGTCTCCATGGTAACATTCAGCTCAGCCTTTGCAAACCATCTCCATGGTTAATAAATTGGTTACATAAAACTTGGGTGGGTTTTGTACCTGCACTACTCTCTGTGCTGGTATGGCAACGCTGCTTGCAGAGCCCAAACTAAAGCTAGTGAAAGCCAAGAAGTTTTTTAGCCACTTACTAGAATAAAACCAGGAGAATTTAAATGATGTAACATTTTAAACCATAAGGAAACAATTTGTTGACATATTTTTATATTACTTTTTTCTTTTTTTTGGTGATGCCATGCAGCTCTGCTGTCCTGTTAAACTAGTGAGGCTGCAGACACATGTCACGCGAAAGAATGAAGTCTTGCCCCACTGTGTGTTTTCCCACTGCTTGCAGATTCTATCAGAAATCAACCCAAGATTGTATGCCTTCAAGTTATTCAGATTGCTATTTCCAGCTAAAACTACCTTCCTCTGTATCACAAAAACAGTAACCAGATGCAGCACATTTAGTAGCCTCACACATGTTGTTGTTTAACCTGGCAGGCAGCTAAACACCACACATCCTCAGTGGGATGGGCGGAGAACTGGAGAAAAAAAAAAAGTAAAATTAGTGGGTTGAGATAAAGACAGTTTAATAGGACAGAAAAGAAGGGAAAATAATAATAATAATAACAATAATAATAATAGAATATACAAAACAAGTAATGCACAGTGCAATTGCTCACCACCTGCTGACTGATGCCCAGCCCATTCCCAAGCAGCAATCACTGCTCCCCAGCCACCTTCCCCCAGTATATATACTGAACATGTCGTATGGTCTGGAATAGCCATTTGGCCAGTTTGGGTCAGCTGTCCTGGCCGTGCCCCCTCCCAGCTTCTTGTGCCCCTGCCAGAGCAGGGGAAGCTGAAAAGTCCTTGACTGGTGTAAGCACCACATAGCAACAATTAAAACATCAGTTTGTTATCAGCATTCTTCTCATACTAAATCCAAAACACAGCACTGTGCCAGCTACTAGGAAGAAAATTAACTCTATGCCAGCCGAAACCAGGAGAATATCCTACCAGACCATCCAGTTCCCTGCTGCACCTCCCACATCTTGGGCATTTGCAAGCTCTCCTAACCTTCCTTTTACACTCTGAGACCTCACACAACAGAAACCATTGCCTGGCACCAGCAGTGAGATTCAGCTTCATCCAGAGAATAAGATCACAGAAAAAAGCAAGAAACTGTAATGCTTCACTGTCCTGGAAGCTCTGCCGCACTCAGAGGACAAAAGATGTATTTTTCCAGATACAGACACACTGTAACTGCAGTTCCTCTCCCATTGTGTCATTTGCTTAACACACATGCTTCTCACATGAGCCAACACATCAGTCTCCTGTATCAGCTGGAAAAAGTGCATGTGCTGTACCTTGAATAAGCATCTAAAAGTATTACTAAGAAAAAATAATGCTTTATGGTATTTTGTACAGGCACAGACGTTCTTGTAAAAAAGAGCTATTTAATTTGTATGCAACGAGCAGCTTAGCTGTAAAATCCAAAATCACTTCAGAACATAGTATTTTCCAAATAAGGATTTTAACAGTTATACTGGAAATATCACTTGAAAAAGACTGGTTTAGCTCCCCTGAGAAGAGTGTGCGTGCTTCAGATGCACAGAGACATCCCCCATTTCAAAGATGGTACTAGAAGATCACAGAAAGCATATTTAACTTTCTAAGGAGAAGTTACTTGTGGGTTTTTTTTTTTTACACTGAAGAGCTACGTTTCTTGCCTTCTGGTCTAGCAAAAGCAGTACAATTTGCTTCAAATGCTCATGAGACTAATTCAGTCTTCCACGATTTCTTAAGGAAATTTACATTTAGCATTATTTCCCCTCATGCCTTCTTTCACTTATGGCTACTTTTTTTTAAGGTAATATGATGAAACATACAGTGCAAGAACTGAGATTTGAAAGCAATCAGTACAGCCACAGCTTGTCAGTTAGCTGACCTTCAGAAAATCATTAATCTGAAATTATTTTAACTTTCACACTTCACCTTTACATGGAAGACTATAATTTAGGAGAAAAAAACCCCAAAATGTTAGTTATTTAATACATGAAAAGTTGACTGCAATGTGGGTAAGTACAACTTAAGAATCTGATGATTCTCTTTAAAGGAAGTTTGAAAAATATAAAAAAGAGGATGAAAACAATGCTCAGAATTGAGCTGTCTACCTAGATAAATCAACTCATCTCTTTTGTGCAGGAAGCCAGGCATGCTTATTGTTTTATATAATAAATAGTACTCATTAATTAATCTGCAAGATCTGTTGTCAATAATAGTGCTTGGCTTAAGAGCTGAATGAAATTTGGAATTCTCCCTTTATTCTGAAATTAAAATTTTGAAAAAGTTTTCAGTCCATCTCAGAAAAGCTACAGTTTCTTCTGAGTTCTTGGAAATTAATTTATGTATTTTTGTAAGACTATCAAGCAATTTTAGTTCAATGGTTCAAACATGAGACATAAGAGTAAAGGCATGAAGCTGAAAAACTGGAGCCAGACCTCTTAACTACCTGGCTGAGAGCCTAGAAACTCTTCAGCTTATCTGTAGGCTTTTTGGTCTGATCCTGACAGTCTACGGCTAAGAATGCAAACTGCTACAGCAGAAGTTATCAGACAGCTCTTACTCTGGTACCACCATTGACATCAAGTTGCTAAATGTGCTGGTGCCAGCTTTCACTTTATGTTAAAATAACTTCTGAAGCATTACGTATCAATTTGGGTTCAATGATACTGGTTGTACAGAAAACTATTTTCCATCTGGAAAACCTGTGGTCTAGTTCTACAATTATATTTTCATCTCAAGGGTGAAACAGTTGCATATAAACACAGTATTTTAACAACCAACTGGATTCTTATTTAAAAGATAAATTAGCCATGAAACATCAGACTTGTGCATCTGAATATACATGTAATCATGCAGCTGTATTCATGACTTCTCTATGGGAGTAAGGATTCTGAGGTGTTTGATGCCTGGCTTGTAATTTCTTATTCTGGTTTGGTTTGGGTTTTTTTTGGTTTTTTTTTTTTTCATTCTTAATATAAAATATCAACACTTTCACCTTCAAAAAACTCTCAACATGAATGGAAGTGACAAAATAAAGAATGTAACAGCTGGCTTGGTAACTGCCAAAAATGGTGGACAACCATACATAATGCAGAATTTATTTCTGCTGAGAAAAGTCTGACCTCGGTGTCTTGCCTCTCCTGAATTATAACTTAATCTTTCTTGACTAGAAATAAATAATATAGCAACATACAGCTGTCTACTGCACTTTGCTGTATTTTCTTTTGTTCCCCTTCTGCAAACATACTGTCAGTAGCAAACAAGTGGCAGTAAGTAGGAAGCTGAGGAACACGGAAGAATGAAGAACTGTATTTCCTAGCAGGAGTATGTGAATCCCAGATCACTTTAAATAAGTATGTTTGATCTGCTGAATTGGTTGAAGCTTACAGTATGGCCAGGGCAGTGTTTTATAGCACACTAGAAACTTGCTACCTGCGTAATTTAGGTAGCGTGACAGTTAACAGATGAGATTATTAGCATGTCTTGAAATTGATACAGAAGGATAAAGCATGTTCAGGAAGGACAAACAGGAAAGAAGAAGGAAAAACAACAAGGCATCATATTATACTACCCAAATCTCTGGACAGAAGAGAGGAAAAAGAGCGCCGTCCAGCAGCGACTTGCAGTCAGCCCAGCAAGCAGGGAGCCATCACGGAAGAGGCTTTTTTTCCTGAGCCACAGATAGAACTGTCTGGATTGTGGGACTTGGTTTTAGTCATTTAATGACATCTTTTCCAAAAGAATAAGGCAGTGCGTCAAGCATCTTCCCGGAAATTTTTGATACAAAAGACTGAAAATAAAAGCCAGAATTGTTTTGCTAGATTTAACTCCCAAAAAAAAAAAAAAAAAAGGAGAAACTGGTCAAAACATAAATGGCAGGCCATACAACATGTTGTTCTTAGGAAAAGAAATAACCTCATCTGAGAAACCTGACTGAACTTTGAAACTAGACCTGTGTAGAGCAGGAAGGTAGACTGAATGGCCTGCACAGGCCATTCAGATCTTTTGGGGTCTTTTGGTTTTGGGGTTCCCCCCGCCCCCCGCCAGGGGCTTTTTGGAGTGTTTGGGTTTCTTGGTTTTGTTTGGGGTTTTTTTGGGGTGGAGGGAGGGGGATGATAAGCATAAAGACAATCATCTTCAGCAAACAAACTTCTATAAACTCAAAGAATTCATAAGCAAGATAAGGAAAAAATTTTTTTTAAACAATATAAAAGGTATAAGTACAATCTATCCCAATGCAAGGAAACAAATTATAAAGGGAAATCAAATGGACTAGAGCATGTTTCCTTTATTCAGCTGAAACTCAAAAAAAAACCCTGTTAAGATGTGAACTATAGATCAAATTATTATGAACAAGTATGAAAGCTATAGCAATAAAATTTAAAAAAAAAAAAAATTAAAACCCCGTAGGATACAAAATTCTGGAAACATAAAATATAGAAAAAAGCAAATAGTTTATGTATTAGTCAATTGCAAAAAAAATTAGAAACATGTGACCCTGAGAAGGCCAATATACTTCATTCTTAATAAACGTAATTAAACAAGGAGTAAGAATCCAATTTAGACTAGCTAGAGCCTCTGGAGCCTACTTAGCTGAACTGCAGGTTTTTGAGTTACCTGGGCCTGATGAAAAAAATCACTCTAGAACATTTAAGGAATTGCCTGCACTAATGACATAGTCCTTTAATAACTGTTTTGAAAACTTGTTATCCAAGATGACTAGAAGGGGACAAAAAGAATGCTTGCCTTTAAAAATGTACAGAACAGCAATCCAAGGAATTACTGAAAACGCTCAATTCCCAAAAAACTACTGGAAGAAACACTCAAACCAACTACTCATAAACAGAGACAAAACAACAGGGGGATAAATTATAGCCAACGCTGGCTTGTCAAGAACAAATCATGTCAAAACAAATCTAATTTGTTTCTGTGACAGGGTACCAGGTATAACAGATGGGAAAGACACAAGGATGCAATAACTCTTGGCTTTTTCCTCATGTGTCATCCTCCTAAGCTAGTTAGGAAAACACAGTCTGCAACAGATATAACTAAGTTTTATTACTTTTTTTTTTCCTCCATGTGCCAATTTGGGACTAGACTAATAAAGGAACTCAGAAATAAACTTTCCATTAACCAAGGAATAGGATACTAGAATACCTCAAAAAAAGAAAAATCCAGATGATGTCTATTGCATAACACTGCCACATGTATTGCAAATACACGCAGTGGTACAGAATTTGCACATGATCTTTTCCTGAACAACGCATCAAGGTCATGAATATATGATACCGATCCTGTAAGCCCCTGAGTTACACCTATGCTTTTCTCCACTTATTTCTAGGAGATCTTCAACGCAGGCCTCCCATTTCAGAGGCTGCAGCCTGAAGTAAGACGTGTAAGACATGAAGGCTCCTCCATGTCAGAAATACAGCCACAATCCTAGCGCCTTACAAAACCCTTCCACCCCTGCTGCCCCAAAAGCTGAAGTGTAGGATAAGCCCGAATACCTGACAGACCTGGGAAAATGATCCTTGCACCCTGCCACCACTCCCAAAGCATGCTGCCAAAGGGAAGCTTGCCAGCAGGTTATTTGCAGACTCCAAACCACCTCATACAGTGACCCCACTACACCACCAGCAAAACTCACCAGAACACAGTACCAAAATAGCACCCGTCAATGGGTCACTGTCAAACTGGAAAAATTGACCAAATGAGACTGTTCAGGCACATGGCTTAGGTCTGCTGCCATTCAGCATTTTACTAACAGCTTTGGGAAAGGAAGAGTATTCTTTTTAAATCTGCAGACATTGGCAACTTGGTTATTTTGTAGGAGAGGTTTAGAATTTAAATCACAAGCTTGAGACAGGATCTGAAATAGATAGTATGCAAGCCAACTATGTGCTGCCTCTAGATAACGATATAATCAGCTGGACAAATACAAGATGGGGAAGAACCATCTAAATCTGAAGAGAGGATCTTGGATCCACAGTAAATCATGTATCAGTCATGAAAGCAGTTTTTTACAAAACAACCAACCAACCAATCCACAAACGAAAAAACCCCAAATCTCTCCAAAATCCTCAACATAGCTGAAAGAGGTTACAACAAAAGTGTCTCCACTAACAATGCAAAAGACGTCATCAAAGCTACAGCATCTCAATATATTCAACTTTAAAAAAATTCTTTCCCAGTTCCTAAAGCTAGCCAGGTTACAAATGACTATACAAAGCTACTTGTCACCAGTTCCTGAAGTAATGAAGCTCGACCTTCATAGGACAATGCCTACAAGCACCCACACCCGCCAAAAAAAAAAAATAAAAATACCTTCAGCAATTATCATACATTGAAGTGGACAGGAGATTTAGCAAAGGATAAATATTTTTATTTCACGGAAGGTGTTGTTGACCAAAACCAGGACTGAGTGTAGTGCAGAGCTACTAGAAAATTTATGCAGGAATATAATGTCTCTTTATCTATTAAAAGTATGTATATTTTTTTTTAATTTCTAGTTCCACAATAAGATACAGAAGATGCACCTGGCAATCTCCAGATATTTACAGAAACAGTAACCTCGGTTACCTCACCGCCTAACCAACTATTAGCTGCAACAAGCTTTCATCAATGCTTGTTGTACAAATGTAGTACAGCATTAAATAACACAAGAAGTTTTTATATACAGCCATGCTGTATCAGAGAAAGATTTTTCTCCTTTGTGTTTTCACTATTTCTGATACATAGTAAGTCATACTAACTAAAATAGTTCCCTAGGATACTGTGATATTCTGTCTTTTGCTGAGATTACCCTACTCTGGCAGACAGATTAAAGAGACAAAACAATTTCTGTATTAATCATCGGAAATTCTTGGTTTTTCTAATCACCTCACAGACACTTGAATCCTGTTGCAACTTTCAAGCCAAGAGAACTATCAGCATTTTATTTTATCTGACCTGGTTAAGTGCAGATTTACATTGTCTATATGCAGAGGGCTTTAGAAGATTTGCTAAAAAAAAAAAGAAAAAAAAAATTTCAAAACAATCCAGGAGACTCTTGGCTAAATTCAGAGACTGTAAGAGATAGATCACCAGATGTGAAGCAGGGCAGATGGGTAGAAAGAGCTTACTTAGCGGGTCACAGGATGTACAGGATCAAGCAGGACAGCTGAAAGGGTTCGCAGTGAAAAGACGGAAGTGTGCTGCACCAACTGAAACAGTAAAATAAAACCTATTTTTCATGTGGCTGACTTCATTTTAATTTGAAACAGATGAGTACAGGAGCCTCCCTTCGAGCATGGGAGTGCCATGAGGTGCTGTGTAGATGGCATACTCCCACAGTTTCACAAACCACTGCCTGAGTCACATTATCCTCAGTTCAGACAACAGTTCAGCAGCCATAGCGAAGAATTTTTGCCACGAAGTAGCCTCACACAGAGGACAATCACCATGCTTTGTCCAACGCTCCTGAGAGGAGCAAGGGGTCTGATGCCAGGATTGATTAATATATACCACCATCAGGTCTGTGTTGTGGATTCCTCCTTCCAGAAATCAAAGTGGGCTTCAAAGGCCACACCTGAAACTCAACTTTCTGTTCTTGATGCTGAGTTTGTGCTTACTAATTCTGCAGGAAGCAGGGTATAACGCTTTAGGTGCTGTTACTTCCCTCCATCAATGCGCCATATCCAGCACAGGAAAGGAGATAACCCAAAATTTTGTAGATAAGAAACTGATTTTGCTTAGGCATTTGCATCATATAATTTTTTTTGAATAAAAGAAGTTAATGGATGGAAAATCACATTCTCACATCAGCATCTCACAAACAGAACACTGTTTCCTTGATTGTCTGTATATACAACCTCCAGAATGACATTAGCAGAATATTAAATTTTCAAAGCCAGGAAGACTGACATCCTTAAAAAAAACAAATCCATGTAACTTCTGACGATGTTAGAGAAAACAAGAACTATTCCCACAACAGAGGCACAGCTATCAAACTTAAAAACTAAAATCATGCTTATTTAAACAGTTTTAAAAATTTCTATATTATTATTTTTTCCAATTCCTGTGCAATCAATAACTATATGCTGTCTCAAAAAAACTACATTTAGTGTGGAGCACTATTCTTCGTTTGTGTCTTTTGTTGATTTGTGACCTTTTTAATTAACAAGGTGGGAAAAACATGGAAACAATAATAAAGAGAGACTTGACCCTTTCATGGACTGCAGTCAGTCATTTTGCTATATAAATCTATTAAAGAAAATGTTTTTTAAAATCAGTGAAATATAACACAAGCACAGGTTGGGAGGGGTCAAAATGAAATATCTACCGCAGATACATCCTTCTGGTGTGGCTGTCTGAATACTGCATATTATCTTAAAAGATTTTAAAACATCTGCAGCTAACAGTAGTCTAACATAACAAAAAGGAAGGAAGAATTTCCTATTCCATCTTAGAAAAGAAATATGGCACTTCTGTCACAGCAGTAAAATTTCAAAAGTGGGATAAGTGTCAGAATAGGACCTAATTCAGAAGAACGACTCTTGCATTTCATTACCTCTGAAAGGTGCATGACTGACAGATCCAGAAACAATATTGTATTTCTGCCCAATACAAGTCTGACACAGACAGAAGATGTGCCCCAGAAATTTCACTGCCAATGTACTTCAATCCTTACTTATGGAGAGGCCAATTCAGTCTTAATCTGCAGTTCTTTATTATCTTCATTAAAATTGCCAAAAGGGGAACAAATTTGTACCAAAAAAAGGACCACATTCTCAGATATGGCCACCTGGCCACAATAAATAGATCAAAAATCATTAGGCTGTTTCACTAAAGCACCAGATAACAATTTCCAATCAGTATTAATCTAGACGTCATCCAAACTACCAATCATTTATGCTGAATGATCAGTCATTAAACCCAGTAAAATAGTAATCTCTATCTCATCATCTTTATGTTTTTCTCTGCATACTTTTCTTTTTTCTTTTCTACAACTCTTTGCCACCAGTCTTGCATACTCCCAGTGAGGTGCACTGAAAAACAGAAAAAGGGATCAGAACATTTGAGAACAGTTTCCAAAGTTGCTGCAAGATGTCCCTGCAAAGAAAACTGGAGTAAGTGCTCTATACATCAAAGAATCAGAGAAAAAGTTATCAGCTTAAAATGCAGCAAAGAGGACTCCATTAAGAAAACCTTTGTAACAGTAAGGACAATGGAACACTGGACAAGATCAACTGGGAATTTTATGTAATCTACATCATTTGAGATATTCATAGAAGACATGATTTTGATCCAGCCTCAGAGCATAGAAAGGAAAAAGGATCATCTCTTAATTTCCCTTTTGATTTCAGGATTGGAAAGCTAAATTATTTAATTATTTGGTCAGAATGAATCTGAGAAAATCAGTTTAGAGTAGCAAAAAGTTCATTTAAAAAAAATAAAAGAATAAGCCTACGATTTTGCATCTTACCACCTGTGCTATGCATTTTAACATTTTGTAGGAATGTGTGTGTATTGCAAATGCTGTAACAAGCGTATCTCACAAATTTGAGCACATCTAGTTTTGGTAAATACAGCTTGATAAAAAAGCAGGTTTGCAACATCTTAAAGGTACTAAGAATAAAGACTAAGAAAAAGCACACTTAACAGATACTTATCTTTAACAATACAAAAAGAAATGCTTTGCTGATCCTTGAACATCAACAGACATGCAACTCACTGGAGCCTTTTATGTTACTATCCCCACCACTCGACCCAAACTTCTCAAGCTTTCTCTAGTTTTATTCTTTCAGGCACTAACATATAAAAGATGCAATAGGCTAGGCAGATGGACAGGTAGATAGCTGTAATCTTGTCTATTCCTAGCACTGGAGCAGTGCAGATTCGTCTCAACCATTTGTCCTGTAATCCTGCAGACTAAAATGGGACTCTCATCTCCTCACCTACCAGTTTTCCACCTTTTCCAATAAACCTCCCCTGATTCCCCAGTACCATTTGGGGGTTTTTGCACAGAACCTGCTCAGCACCTGACAGCAAGCTGCTTCCCTGCAAACCAGCACTACCTGGCCTCTAGCTCAATAGCCAAGGGACAGTGGTGATTTAAACACAGAATGGCACAAACATCTCATCAGAAGCTGTTCTGCTACCTGTGCTAAGAAATTTTACATCAAGTATGAATGTAAGCAGTCAGCATGGAAAATATCTGCAGTAACTGAGAAGTAACACTAAATGGAGGCTAAAGCCTGCTGCAGTTTCCCTTGGCTGCAGCCTTTCCATTCTTTCCTCCTTTCACTATCTTCCAAAATAAAACCTCCTACCAGCAGAAAGCAATTATCACTCTTATTTTTAGATACCACCTCCCATACACTTCCTGACATTTTCTATAACAAAGTGATGCCTCTGCTGTTTATGAAAGGAAGCACTCACACTAGGAAGGAGTTGGACATCCAACCTATGATCAGAGGCAAGATTAAAACACATGCAGCGTCAAAAGCATTTTCTCCTGACCTGTTCAGCTGCCCTGTCCTGTCTTTTGATTGCTGCAATCCCTGGATAAATGTACCTAAATCTCCTGAATTATTACACAAGGAGCTTAAGTACTCAGGTCTGTGTTTTCTTCTGTGTTGCAGCAGCTTCCTATCTACAGCACAGAGCACAGAGATCCTAAGGCGCCTTCCACAGGTACAAGCTCCTACTTCTTCATACAACATGACAAAAAGCTTAGATCCAAACTTAAACTTCAGCAACAGTCAGATGAACACAAATAAATTGTTTCCAGACCTCATACAGCACCCATCGTGCATGCAGGTCTCTACATTGTGACATCTTTAGCGGCTATATCTTTACTCATTGAAGTTGCATCTATACCACACCTGCAAAGATGAATGCTCACATGCATAGGCAGAACATCTTGAGAAGCAATAAAATGTAAAAAAACCCACCTTTAAATTTTTATTTAAAATCACAGTGGAATGTATTTAGATGGGCATACCACCAAATAGAAAAGAGATCAGTCAATTTTCTAAAGAAAAATTTAGAAGTCTATGGCCAGTATCAAATTCATTGTCAAAATTAACTGAGCTGCCTTTTTAAACCATAGTCTGTGAAGCCATGTTTTCCCTTCCACCATCAGTCAAATGACAGATACTATCAATGCTCTTTGAACAGAATCAGGTTAATTTAAAGCACCAAAGAACAATAAAAGTGAATCATGACATCATGCATACAGAGAGAAATATAGACCAGTGCACATAAATCTCTTCCCCCCTTCTCTTATGTCAAATTGAAAATCTCAAATTTTTTTCTTTTTAAAGGTAGAAATCAAATAGCATCTTCCATTTTCCAAATATTAACTATCTTCTATCTATAAAAACAGAAGCATAAATTCTAAACAATGTTTTCCCTGTGAGCTCTACTGTAATAGAATTTGACTCGTCTTGCTTATCAGTGTTAATTTGAGCAAGATACGAAACATTTCTAATTGTTCATCTTTAAATCTTATTCAATACAGACCACTAGGATGCCCATAGCTATTTATGGATTTACTGATCTGGGACAATTTGCTCAATCAGGTTGAAGTGAGGCAGTGACAGACAGCAGTTTTCCCTCCTGTGCTAAAAATAAAGGGCCAGACCCCTCCTCTCCCAGCTTGAGCAAACAGCTTTCCTCTTCAGCTTTCTTCCCTTCTCAGCCAAGCTTCCTTCAGCTGTTTCACCCTCCTTTAGTAAGTCTAGCAGGAAGAGTAAATATATATGCTGGTATAGATAACTAACCTGGGCATCTATATTGTTCCAGCTAAAGCCATACCTCAGATGCAGTCATGGACTAGATGCATTTTTTCCTAGATTCCTTCCGTGTTTGGAACTAGGAAGGGCTTTAATGAAGCACCAGAAAATGCCTTGACACTGATATTCTCATTTCCCTTTAATATTTTTTCTTCATCATTTATATTCTGAAACACTCTGGACCCAATCACACAGACTGGAAGCTGGCAAGAAGGGATACAAAAACCCCACAGTTTTTGAAAATGACTGTGAAATGTGGATAAGATCACTTATTCCACAAGTTGTGCCTGTTACCACACTCCAGAAGTTATAAAGATTAGAAATTTCCTTCTCTTCATTAACTTTGTGAAAGTTGTTAGCTTGGTTTCTGGAATTGGGGGAGGAGGGGAAGGATTAAATATGGGTTTTGTATTAAATTTAGATTTTTCAGCAAATGCAAAAAGAAATAACCATTTCCATGACCTTGTGTTATACAGAAAATTAAGGTTTCCAAGGGAAAGGGAGTGTCTCAGAGCAAACAGACTCACAGAATCACAGAATGGCAAGGGTTGGAAGGGACCTCAGGAGATCATCTAGTCCAACCCTCCTGCTAAAGCAGGTTCTCCTAGAGCATGTTACGTAGGACTTCATCCAGAAGGGCTTTGAATATCTCCAAAGAAGGAGACTCCACAACCCCCCTGGGCAGCCTGTTCCAGTGCTCTGTCACCCTCAGAGTAAAGAAGTTTTTCCTCATAGTCAACTGAAACCTCTTATGTTTCAGTTTGTATCCATTGCCCCTTGTCCTGTCGCTGGGCACCACTGCAAAGAGACTGGTTCCGTCCTCATGATTTCTGCCCTTAAGATATTTGTATGTGTTAATGAGGTCCCCTCTCAGTCTTCTCTTCTTCAGGCTGAACAAGCCCAACTCTCTCAGCCTTTCCTCATAGGGGAGATGTTCCAGTCCCTTTATATCCTAGTTGCTCTCTTCTGTACTCTTTCTAGGAGTTCCTCATCTTTCTTGAACTGTGGAGCCCAGAACTGGACACAGGACTCCAGGTGGAGTCTCACCAGGGCAGAGTAGAGGGGGAGGAGAACCTCCCTCGACCTGCTGGCCACACTCCTCTTAATGCACCCCAGGATACCATTGGCCTTCTTGGCAACAAGGGCACACTTCTGGCTCATGGTCAGCTTGTCGTCCACCAGGACTCCCAGGTCCCTCTCAGCAGAGCTGCTTTCCAGCAGGTCAGCCTCCAGCCTGTACTGGTGCATGGGGTTCAAACTCCCCAGGTGCAGCACTCGACACTTGCCCTTGTTGAACTTCATGAGGTTCCTCTCCGCCCAACTCTCCAGCCTGCCCAGGTCCCGCTGAATGGCAGCGCAGCCTTCTGGCATATCAGCCACTCCTCCCAGTTTTGTGCCATCAGCGAACTTGCTGATGGTACACTCTGTCCCTTCGTCCAGGTCATTGATGAACAAGTTGAACAAGACTGGGCCGAGTACTGAGCCCTGGGGAACTCCACTAGCTACCGACCTCCAACTGGACTCTGCCCTGCCGATCAGAACCCTCTGAGCCCTGTTGTTCAGCCAGTTCCCAATCCACCTCACTGTCCACTCATCCAACCCATACTTCTTGAGCTTCCCTATGAGGATGTTATGGGAGACAGTGTCAAAAGCTTGTTGAAGTCAAGGTAGACAACATCTACCGCTTTCCCCTCATCTACCCAGCCGGTCATGCCATCATAGAAGGCTATCAGATTGGTCAGGCATGATTTCCCCTTGGTGAATAAAAAATAAAAAAATTTGGTGCCGAAACCCAGGAAACAGGTAGGAAAACATGAGACACCTTTGTGAATAGTGTTAAATAAATGATGGAAGCACTTTTGTTTCACTTATCCTAAAGTTAAAATTGCATATATGAAGCAGATGGCCTGAATTTCCAGCACGGACTTGATTTACCTATAGATACTGGCCATTAGCTGGCAAAAGTGACATCTCTAAGAATAAAATTAAAACTAAATCATAGAATCATAGAATCATAGAATCACCTGGGTTGGAAAAGACCTTTAAGATCATCGAGTCCAACCGTTAACCTAACACTGCCATCCCACCACTAAACCATGTCCCTAAGCACCTCATCTAGCCTTCTTTTAAATATCTCCAGGGATGAGGACTCCACCACCTCCCTGGGCAGCCCATTCCAGAGCCTGACAACCCTCTCGGTGAAGAAGTTTTTCCTAATGTCTAGCCTAAACCTGCCCTGGCGCAGCTTCAAGCCATTCCCCCTCGTCCTATCATCTGTTACCAGGGAGAAGAGACCGACCCCCACCTCACTACAGCCTCCTTTCAGGCAGTTGTAGAGGGCGATCAGGTCTCCCCTCAGCCTCCTCTTCTCCAGACTAAACAACCCCAGTTCCCTCAGCCGCTCCTCGTATGACTGGTGTTCCAGACCCCTCACCAGCTTGGTTGCTCTCCTCTGGACCTGTTCCAGCAAGGCAACGTCTTTCTTGTAGTGAGGGGCCCAAAACTGAACACAGTATTCGAGGTGCGGCCTCACAAGCACCGAGTACAGGGGCACGATCACTTCCCTACTCCTGCTGGCCACACTATTCCTGATCCAGGCCAGGATGCCATTGGCCTTCTTGGCCACCTGGGCACACTGCTGGCTCATATTCAGCCAGCTGTCAATCAGTACCCCCAGGTCTTTTTCCACCAGGCAGCTTTCCAGCCATTCTTCGCCAAGCCTGTAGCGCTGCATGGGGTTGTTGTGACCAAAGTGCAGGACCCGGCACTTGGCCTTGTTGAACCTCATACAATTGGCCTCGGCCCATCGATCCAGCCTGTCCAGGTCCCTTTGCAGAGCCCTCCTCCCCTCCAGCAGATCAACACTACCACCCAGTTTGGTGTCATCTGCAAATTTACTGAGGGCACACTCAATCCCCTCATCCAGGTCATTGATAAAGGTATTAAACAAGACCGGCCCTAAAACTGAGCCCTGGGGGACACCGCTTGTGACCGGCCACCAACTGGATTTAGCTCCATTCACCACGACTCTCTGGGCTCGGCCACCCAGCCAGTTTTTAACCCAGCGAAGAGTACATCCATCTAGGCCATGAACTGCCAGCTTCTCCACGAGAATGCTATGGGAGACTGTGTCGAAGGCTTTGCTGAAGTCCAGGTAGACAACATCCACAGCCTTTCCCTCATCTACCAGGCGGGTCACCTGGTCATAGAAGGAAATCAGGTTGGTTAGGCAAGACTTGCCTTTCGTGAACCCATGCTGACTGGGCCTGATCCCCTGATTGTCCTCCATGTGCCTGGTGAGCACACTCAAGATAAACCACTCCATAATTTTCCCCGGTACCGAGGTCAGGCTGACTGGTCTGTAAATACGATACCCTAGCAAAAATGTAAAAAACAGCCCAAGAAAATGTATTTCTAACTTGCTGATCCAATTTGTGATTTACACTAGTATCATAGAATCATAGAATCATTTAGGTTGGAAAAGACCTTTAAGATCATCAAGTCCAATCGTTAACCTAACACTGCCATCCCACCACTAAACCATGTCCCCAAGCACTTAATCTATCCTTCTTTTAAATTCCTCCAGGGATGGGGACTCGACCACTTCCCTGGGCAGCCCATTCCAGTGCCTGACAACCCTTTCTGTGAAGTAATTTTTCCTAATGTGAAGAAATTTTTCCTAATTTTTCCTAATCATCCCCTCCACATCATGATTATTGCTAACTGCCCTTTGTTGGTGTCCTGTTTTGGTGTCTGTTCACAGAAGAACTGTATTTTGCCCCAGTTCTCAAACTCATGCCTGCTGCCTGTGAGCCCCTGATGGCAGTTCAGCTGATTCTCTGCTAGGGATGCAGGATCAGTTTGGGTTTGGCAAGCAACTCACACAGTGGTTTTATTTGTATTTCACTCCTGCATGGGGAAGAGGCCCTGAATGAGTGAGAGCTCCCATAATTTTGTAAGATCTTTTCAATGCTGTTATACAGAACACCTTGTTCTGCTGTATAGAAAGGGCACTTCCAAATTTTAACAGAAAATTGTATTTTATAGCTGCAGGAAGAATAAGAACTTACCCACATTGTCAGATTTATCCCACATATGCTTCTCCAATTTCATACTAAAGTTTTTACATGATACCAAATCCTCACTCAATTTCTCATTAGGTTGCTTAGAAAAATCTGATCACCATCCTACAAATGTCTTGTAATTTACTATCATTTCAACATGAATTTTTATAGTAATGATCTGAAACAAATCTGAAATGATCTGAAACAGACCAAATTACTACATCTTTTCAATTAAGATTAGAAGATGTATCTATTTATGAGTCTCTAACTAGCTGAAGAATCAGACTAGACATTCTGATTGCTCACTTCAGCTCCACATTTATAATTCATTAGTAAAATATAATGCACTGGGTTTTTTTTCTGAAAAACATTATACATCTACATAGATCTATCTGTACCTGTAAAAGAATAACATGAAGAAATGACCTCAGTTGTTAGCAATGAATGCCTTGTTACTGCAGCTGAACTCCTATCAGTTTTCTCCCAAATGAATTACAGTTCTTAAAATATACCAAGCACATCACCTGGTTGTGATATCAGTGTATCATTTTTTAAATTCCCAATTATTTTCAACCAGAAAATGTGTAGAGTTACTCTCCTATTCCACAATAATTCTTTAAAAAAAAAAAAATCCTTTGTTTGAGGCTTTTAAAGGAATGGGTAAAATTAAATAAATTACTGTTCTACTTTAATGCCCTCTGTACTTGTACCAAAAAAACAGAATTGCCTTGGGAAAGCAGCAATTAAAAAAATCTATATTAAACTCATGGAAAGCAGTTAAAGGTGCAAAGATACAACGTGGTGACATTTCTTTAAACGTTCATTGCATTTGTTCACTGACAAGCGCAATGTACTCATTCATTTATTCTAACAAAAAAGGTTCTCCACTCTCACTTATTACCTAAAACAGCAGTTCATGCTTTAACCATTTTAAAATAACAATTTTACATGTTTTATGAGGAATTCAAGTTTGCAAAAAAAAAAGGAAGGGGCTTTGTTTGCTTTAGAACATCTACATCATTAGTCCTAAACTCTGTCAACAAAATTAGCCATGTCTCAAAGAAAATTGCCCTTTCTTCGATAAATCAGAGTGATAGTTTCACTCCACTGGTGTATTTGTCCTCAATAAATGCAACATAAAATTCACCATCTCTGTTCCTTTTAGGTGCCTCTTAATAGGAATTTTTTCCTTCAAGTATCAAGTGGTCTTACATACCACTTATATTGACTTTCAGTGAGCCCTCCCTGAAGTTGGAAAGATCTGTCTGTCCTTTGTCCACATCTGCTAGAGCAGATGAACTGATTGCCATTATCAGCAAGTTCACGGAGTGAAACAACAGCCCGAGACCCTACCCCACCACAGCAAACTCCCTGTAAACTGTCCATTACAAAAGCCCATTACAGTGTTAGGTCTCATGTGCTGACAGTCCATTTTCCATCTTCTTGTCCACCAGCTGAGAGGATGGAAAATAACAGCCTTCCCCACTGGTTAAAATAGAGCAGGACTGCCTGGTACCCCCATGGTCTGTGCTGTGTGGGATCTCCAAGTGAGTCACCAGGACAGATGCAGTTATCAAATAACATGGGTTCCTTAAGACTTGCAATCCATTTAATTTATGAAGCAGAACCATCTACTTTCTCATTTTAGGAAAAAATATGCTTATTTTAGACTGATCATGCTTGAGATAGGTTTCAATTTGGTCAAAAGGATTCAGACCCTAACTTCAGTGGCAATCCTACTTCATGAATTTCAATATCTTCTGGAGTTTTATTAGGGTGGAGAGTTACTTGTTGGCATTCAATCCAGTTCTGCAGACTCAAGTGCAGGAAAATCAGTTACTTAAAACCTGCCTCCCACAAACTATGTTTCCTCCTTCCCAGTCTTTGTGTCCCTAAGGACATGTCCTGTTGTTACACAAGGAAGAACAGGTCGTCTTTCCCATTGCCTCTGCATCACAAATAGTACTAAGAGGAGTCTAAGACAAGAAGGGCATTCACCACTACTGAGATTCACATCTGCAGTCTACGATTAGGATCCAGGACTACTGAGGTTGCACACTGAGAATGTCAAGCTTTTGGAAGAAGTGCAGTATCTCTATGCCTGGCTGCAGCTATGAATTTCAGAGCCCATACCCTGGGCCTAATTTTGTTCTTGATTTGGAGATGGTTTATATCCTACATACATTAAGACTCTTGAAATTAGGAAACGACTGAGTCTGTGTTTGGTGTTCATGCATTTCCTTTCTGCTAACCTCCTTTTAATTATGCCCATTACCTATTTGCTGGCAATGACCAATCTAAAAGTGCAATCTAGACAGGTATAAACAGCAATCAGCTAACACTGTATTGTATTACATGCTCTACATCTTCTGTCAGTGATATTTGCCAGTCAAGAAACCCTTAAATCATCAACTTTCTTGTTTCTGAGAAGTATGACATCTGTTAGAGCATCTGTTCATACTAGGGCTTTGTCAGCTAAGCATGTGGAAGCTGAAAAGGTTCTCAAAGCAATTTATGTTGCTTTACATCTCCTGGGCAATGGGTCAGTTCTCCTATCCAAAACCAAATTCTCTATGATGAAATTATAAAGTTCTTGATCAGGGAAGAAAGGGGTGAGTTAAATTACTGTAGGCTCTTAGATCTGCTTTCCCAGTCCCTTGTATATTATGTAGACACAGCAACTTTGTTATGACTTTGCCAGACTCCGAGTTGAACACGATGTTTGAATTCCTGGCTTCTAGGGATGTATTTCTCAGCTCTTGCAGTCAAATACCTGGTGCTGTTATTCACCTCCAGGAGCCCCATAGAGGCGAAAAATCAATGAGCCCATCTGCCATTCAGAGCAGAATTTTCACCATTCAGAGAAGTTTATTTCATGGGAAGGAGACAGCTAAGAGCAGAACAGAGACAAGTGAAATCTAGCTAAATTCTGTCTTTGCAACAGAGTCATCTTGCCTAGGTCACCAAAACCCCAAGAACAACAGCCTAATGACTTCACTGAGCTTCAGATCAGTCACCTTACCTTTATTTCTCCAACACAAAATATGGGTACATAGTTCATACAAGGGAAGTTGCTGTAGAAATAAGTAAACTGGTAAGTACTTTCTTACCAATAGAGTGGTGAGGTAAGTAGCAATTTATGTTATTAATTTACTACTGTGTTCAGCAACACAAATCATCTTAACACCACTCAGGAATTTTCATGAGAAATATTTGGAAGTGTAAGAATATTCTGTCAGTTCAGGTACTCATAAAGGAATTGGAAGATGTGGATTCTTTTTCTTTCCACACCACATATGCTCAACGGCCAGAGCAGGCTGTCCCATGCATGTAGGTGAGGTGTCCTTCCTAGGAGTAAACAGCTCTGGGAGCAGCACGCACCCTGTTCCCACTCCACTGGGGAACTGAAACACAGACAACATGCTCACCATGACCTTGAAAAACAGAAGCATTCCTGAATCACTCTATTTAAACATATATGTACATGTTGTTCCAGATGCTGCTCTCGATGCTGATTCACAGCAAAACTCATGCTCAACCAGCTACAGACAACAATGTCTACATCAAATCTGAAAAATCACAGATTTTTTTTCAGACACTGAAGCTGTGGAGATGCCTGGGTAATACAAAGTTATGTAAAACCCCAGAAACAGCAGATGCCCATAAAACACACAAACCTGTTCTGCCTTTTACGGCTTCAGATGGTGGCATATAAAACACTGAAATGCCTACCTCCAACTCATCATTTATATCAAACAGCTTCCTACTTTCCCATAACTAGTGAATATATATTACAGAGGTTTAGTCAAAACCTCCCACTACATCTTCTCTAAATCTTTGTGTCTACTATACCAAAATATTTCTCTGGCTTTGCTGTCTGTGACAGATGCTCTTCAGATTTCAGACATGAAGTTTCTTATTTTATAAGGATCACAAAACTTTGCTCAAAGTATGTGGTAAAGATAAGCCCATAAACACAGATTTAATCAATCCATCTGATTTGTTTTCAAGGTTTTTTTTTTTTTTAATTTAAACTGACCAAGGAACTCAAGTCTTAAGACTGCAATTGTCACAACATTGCCTTAAAAAAAGCCATGTATGCTGACAGCCTGACATTTTCAAAAAACTCAGCAACTATCTCCTACTGTATCACTTAGTGCCATCAGTATTTTAAATATCTTTTGAATTTTGTATCTGCAAGAGATGATGAGCACAAATGGCAACACTTAAGATTTATTTTTTTTCAAATAGTACCTATAATCAGTTACATAAATGCCAATACATTATCTAACTTAAAAATGCAATCTACAAATTACAGGAGTAAATGTTACAGTTTACATTTAAACCATGTGCCTTCGACATCTAGCTTCTCTAAAGTTACAGGGATTACAACTACTAACATAAATTAAGTTAAACTTTCACACAACCTTCCCCTCATTTTGTTGTGCTTAGATACTCCCAACAGTTTACAATAGCCTTAATAGGTGTTTGCCAATTATTTTTGTTAGTCTATTAATCAATACAAAAACTTTATTTCATACAAAACAAAATACATTTCTTAATTAGATCATATACATTTATTTAATAGTTGCAAAATACCTAACAATATTTATCTGGGCTTTTTTCAGTTACTTACAGAGGCTTTGTTTGTAGACAAAAAATTTTCAATCATCCTGTAAAACTTTTTCCCCCATGGGCAAAACCCATATGCTTAGCAGAAACTGACAAAATAAAATCTGTCTGTAAACCACTAACTTGATGGTTCATCTGCTAAGTTCCTTCATACCAATGTGCACAAGATCTAAGGGACCCTTAAACCATGGATTACTGGCATAACGGACTACACCAGCTTGTGTCAATTCCTACTTATGTTGCTTTAATCAGGATTACCAACACAGGAAAAGCACCACAGCTTCAAAATACCAATAATGTTCTATTTTGTAAATGAAAAAATTTCATAAATGGTAATACTTCAATGTGATATAAACACACTTAATGCATTACTGCCCCCCTCCAAACTGAATATAAATGATCCATAGGAACAACTGTTGCTATAAATATGTATATTAAATAATTTTAAGATACAATATGCTTGGTTTTACTTAAAGCAGTCACAAACATGGAAATTACCTGAAAATTACTCAAGAGCAGCCTTCTCCAATTTACATAAAACAATTTAGGTATCTTTTAAAACATAACAAAACCTAAGCATAGGTTATATATAAAACACTTAACTTCCTGGTTTAAACATCGTAAGTAAGCTAAAAACTATGGAAATACTGAAACAGAATTGAATGTGAAAATGGAACATGGAAATACTGAAACTAGTTTATAAACTTCTCACTCAGTTGTGCATTGCCTTTCAATGAATGATAAACAGACCAGACACACCCATCTGTATTTAAATGATGTTACATTTTCTACAATATCTGGGAATGCTAGCACAAGATGAGATAGGTGACTGTGTTACATATAAAATTATATTAAAATACACATTTGTGTGCCTTTAATGTGAATTACAGTAAAATTCAGAATAGTGCACCACTTTGATCTTAATATCAATTAAAAGAAATAACAAATGGTAGTTTGGGATGGTAGTTCTGGCAGCCTAAATTTAGAAATATCCTCTGCATGCTAAATTATTCAAAATTTCAATTTTACCTCTGGAAACTAAATCAAAACTAGTGAATCTGTCATGGCTGTAGAGCCTCTATTCATCAGAAGAAAAATGAAACCATTAGAATTTGCCAATACTCTAATACTACATTCCATTTTTTATTTTTAAGTCTTGCATTTAATTCACACTTTGAATCCACCTCCACCAAGAGTTCTGTTATCTGTTTATTTAATGATTCTACAAAACTTTGAACACAGAAGGACCTAATGGAAGTAATGAGCATTATTATCTTCCTAGAACTACAAAAAAGGTAGTCAGCTTCCATCAGAATAAGCCCAGCAATTTAAATATATTAGTATTTAATATCCAGAGGAATGATCTTAATATTCAGAAGAAACACCACAACAAACAAAACATCTTAAAGATTCAGATGAATGACAAAGACAGCAAAGGCCATCTTACCATTTTTATTGCTAGCTTTTGAAGCACAGAAATAGTAACTTCCTATGAGTTTCTACCGAGATATTTTATTCAGTGATTCTTGTCACTAAACAGAGAGTTTAAAAAAAAAATAAAAATGTGGATTTGGCCCATCATCAGGTCTGGCTCCCTAACAGAGCTCCACTACAGCAACTCTGCTGTACTGGCACTGGTACTGCACCTTAACCAGCTGTAAATCAAGAGCACCCAAAGCAGAAATCACATGTTTCTGCTTTAAAAACAAATAAACAAAAAACCCAGGTACAGAAAGCAGAGAGGCTTGAATAATCATGAAAGGGAAAAATTGAAGAGAAGTTGCACAAATGACTGATTTCCACACTATTTATGTGACATTTTCTAGAATACCAACTAAAGCTGAGATTTTTGACATCAGCCCAAAAATGCTCCCAATCCATAGATTTCTCAGATGTGTGGGGGTTTTTTTTGTTCTTTTGTTTGTTTGTTTTTTAAGGCTAGCTGTTTGACTAGATAACAAATTGTGTAAAAAGCCAAATTCAGTAACTACTCCAATTCATTCACATTTTCATAGCATGAGGGAAAAGGCATTTTCTTTTATATAAAGGCACATAAGTGATAAATCTTCTCATGATAAAAAAGGCTATATGCACTTCTCAACATCTGAAATCTCAACAAAAGGCATCCCTTTGACTACTAGTGAACAGCTACTATCCTTTCACTACTAGTGAATAATAGTTTACTCCAGATGAGAGGTTAGCTCCTAGTGGAGGAGAGGTGGTTTGTCAGGACTCAGAACAGGTACACAAAAAGATTACTCCAGATGCTGTGGATGCTGTCCAGGTAATCGTCTGGAAAGCTGCAAGACTGCCAAATCTGAGTTCTTTATTTTCTGTTGATACTTTCAATAACTCAAGCTGAGGGGAAACTTTCTAGTAACACCCTCTCAAAACTCAAACAGACTTCAGAGACTCTTATGGAAACAATGATCTTGAATAAGGGGGTTGTATTTAGGGTACATGATATACACTATAATTTTTCTTATCAGCTGGAGATAATGATGTGCTGGTAAATTATGTACTTTATTGCTTAAATCCAGTGCTTTGAGCAGCTGAAATGTAAACCTTCAGTGCACCTCTAGGAAAGAGTATTCTCTGCAATCTCTTGGATATGGAGCCTGAACCAGTGGACAGTGAAGGCCAGCCACATCTTGGGATATATGAACCGGATGGCCAGTAAATCAAAGGATAGGATTTCCCCACCTCTACTCAGGACTCATTAGACCATGTCTAGATACTGTGTCCAGTCTGGGGCCTCTCACAATGAGGAAAATGTCAATAAACCACAGTAAGCTCAGCAGAGGGCCACCAACATGGTCACAGCTAGAGCACTCACCCTGTGTGGAGAGGCTGGAGAACCAGGGCTGGTTCAGCCTCGAAAAGGGGCTGCTCCAGTGGCACCTAACATCAACCCTCAGTCCGTACGAGGGGATGCCAGGGAGCTGAGCTCTTCTCAGCAGTGCATGGCAGGAGGGTGAAGGACACGAGAGGCTGGGACCAGCTGTAAGCAAACCTGTCCCTGGGAGGGCAGGCAAGCGGTGGCACAGGCTGCCTGGGGGCCGTGCAGGCTCCCTCCCTCCCTGAGCAGCCTGGTCTGACCCCATGGCTGACCCTGCAAAAGGCAGCCAGATGGGTCTGCAGGTGAGAGGCAGAGGCACTTGAGCACAGCCAGAAGCTGCAGCAGGGAGAAGAAGCACCCAGAGTTGCTTCACGGACTTCACAGGTTTTAAAAACATGCAAGAGCCCAGAAGTGGATTCCCTGGCAAGTCTAGCAAGTGGCCAACATGAGAGCCTTAGCTCAACATTGGCAGAATGGTTAAAACCCACATTTGTGCTTTCACTGTTGTTAAAATATACAAAAAAGATTCAATGTTTATAACACTGCCCTTCTACAGTACATTGCGCTTGCCACACTATTTTACCTGATGCTCAGCTCTCAGGCACAGGTTTTGAACAACTTCAGACAAAAAAGAAGAGGAAAATCCTGTCTTTAGAGCACCTCAACTGTTCAGAGTAAGCCAGTCTTCAGTTTATGACAGAAATCATAGAAACTGATAAACCTAGCTGTTTTAAACTTCAGCAACTAGTTGCACAGGTTAATACTGAAAATAAAATACCTATCTGTAAACCACTTCCCAATGACCCACTGTGGCAGAGGCTGTTACAGACCATGAGTGCAGACAAATAATTCTATTCCATAATAATTTCCTTTCTTTATACAACAGAAGAAAAAGGAGCCATTCATTTTCATAGGTATTTACGATTTGAATGCTTTACCCAAATCCTGATTTTTTTTTTTTCATTTTTTTGTAATCTCCACTTTTTCATATGCAGTAAATCTCACTATGCACTAGCCGTTCTAATCTATCTTACCTGATCCTATTAAGTCTGCTATTTTTTCCCTTTGAAAAGCAGCCTAAAATTGGACATGATGTTCCAAGTGGATAATTTCTAACATATCACTTTCACATTTTTAATTTCAAACCTCTTCTTAACACATCTAAGAAACCTACTTGCATTGTCAACTCCTGTTGCTAGATGTAGTTAAAGCTCAGATCCAGCTGTGATGTTTTCACTGCAGGAAACAGTGACCCTGTAAGTATTGCAATTATATCATCAGTATCATCACAGAAAATGAAGCATGCACAGAAGTGGATGTCAATGCAGAAAGAAACACCTTTGTTGAATATGTTTAATGCATTAGGTCCATTTAGTTAATACTAGCCTGGTTTTGGTAATACAAATACTGGATTTTCATTATTGTTGCCAGACTATGTTTTTCATTTACAATATAGTCCACATATACATCGGCTGTAAGAAAACCTTTCCCCAGGAGGACAGGCAAGTGGTGGCACAGGCTGCCCGGGACCTGTGCATCCTCATGGGGTCTCAGGCACCAACAGAATGAAACCCTGAGCAGCCTGGTCTGACCCTATGGCTGGCCCTGCTGTGAGCAGCTTCTGGCACCAGGCACCTCCCAAGCCTCTTCCCCACTGGAGTTGTCCTATATTGTGATGCCAATTTCAGTGCTGGCAAGAGGGAGAAGCTTCCTTGACATCTTTTCATGCCTTCAGTAGTAGAGGGGACAACCATGCCAATGACTTCCCTTACAAATAATGGATTTCCAGTGTATACCATGATACCCAGGTTGTTTTTATTTTAGCCATTGAACAAAAACTTATCACTGTGGCACTGAAGTATCATTCCGGTTTACAGAATAGTATGTCACCTCTGAAAGTATGACCCCATCATTGTAAATTTAAAAAAAAAATAATTAAATTCAGATGCATTTTATGATTACATGAAGAGATCTGTCTAGGCTGAAGATTTCTCCTGTGGTACTCAACTGAGGTTTAGAACTAATTTCCACTGCCTCAGAAATTTCTACACTGCACTCCATTTGGCAATAGAACAATGCCAAGAAAGACCTGACTGCATGGCATTGCTCTCATCAAAACAGCTCCATTACATCTAGTATGTACATGCTACAACATGCTACAAAAATAGAAGAAAAAGAAGCCTTGCAATGCTATTGATTTGGTCTTGAGATAATTCATAGAAAGCATTTATAAAGGTGTGCAAAAGAAAAAAAATACACAAATCTAAAGGGGATTCTACAGAAAAGACTGACCTATTTTCATCAAGTATTGTACCAAAAATATCTTTAGAAAGGCTGTTGGCTAGATGAAAGTCATCAAATATTAAAAAGAACAGAATACAGCAGTTAGAAAGGAAATATACAAGTAATTTGAATTATGATTACCCTTGGCATGATGTTAATTAATTATCATACAAACATCAGCGTAACGTTTTGGGGTTTTAATAGAATCATAGAATTGTTTAGGTTGGAAAAGACCTTCGAACTCATTGAGTCCAACTGTTAACCTAACACTACCAAGTCCACCATTAAACCACGTCCCTAAGCACCACATCTACACATCTTTTAAATACCTGCACTTCTCTGGGCAGCCTGTTTCAATGCTTAATAACCCTTTCAGTGAAAAAATTTTTCCTAATCTCCAATCTAAACCTCCCCTGGTGCAACTTGAGGACATTTCTTCTTGTCCTACCGCTTGTTACTTGGGAGAAGAGACCAACACCCACCTCATTACAACCTCCTCTCAGGCAGTTGTAGAGGGCGATAAGGTCTCCCCTCAGTCACCTCTTCTCAAGTCTAAACAACCTCAGTTCACTCAGCCGCTCCTCATAAGACATGTGCTCTAGACCCTTCACCAGTTTGGTTGCACTTCTCTGGATGCGCTCCAGCAACTCGGTGTCCTTCTTCCAGTGACAGGCCCAAAACTGAAAACAGAATTCGAGGTGTGGTGTCACTAGTGCCAAGTACCAAAGGACAATCACTTCCCTAGTCCTGATGGCGACACTATTTCTGATACCTGCCAGGATGCCATTGGCCTTCTTGACCACCTGGGCACACTGCCGGCTCATGTTCAGCCAGCTGTTCACCATCACCCCCAGGTCCTGCCACTGGGCAGCTTTCCAGCCACTCGTCCCCAAGCCTGTAGTGTTGCATGTGGTTGTTGTGACCCAAGTGCAGGACCCAGCACTGAGCCTTATTGAACCTTATACAACTGGCCTCGGCCCACCAATCCAGCCTGTCCAGGTCCCTCTGCAGAGCCTTCCTACCCTCAAGAAGATCAACACTCCTGCCCAACTTGGTCTCATCTGCAAACTTGCTGAGGGCGCACTCAATCCCCTTGTCCAGGTCATTGATAAAGATATTAAACAGAACTGGCCCCAACACTGAGCCCTGGGGAACACCACTTGTGACCGGCTGCCAACTGGATTTAACTCCATTCACCACAACTCTCTGGACCCAGCCATCCAGCCAGTTTTTTACCCAGGAAAGAGTATGCTTGTCCAGGCCATGGGCAGCCAGTTTCTCCTGCAGAATGCTGTGGGAAACAGTACCAAAGGGTTTTCTGAAGTCCAAGTAAATAACATCCACAGCCTTTCCCTCATCCATTAAGTGGGTCACCTTGTAATAGAAGGAGATCAGGTTGGTCAAGCAGCACTTGCCTCTCATAAACCCATGCTGACTGGGCCTGATCCCCTGGTTGTCCTGGGTGTGCTGTGTGATGGCACTCAAGATGATCTTCTCCATAACAGCATTCTAATACAGTTATGCATTAGCACCTTTTTGCTATAATAATTATTTTGTGTTCATATTTTGAACCTCACACCTTGTATATACAACCCACAAGATGCAAAAATACACCCTCCTTTTCCTGGGGGGTTTTAGGTGCTTAGGTAGTTCACAGTCAGCTTAGTTTTATGCCTGAATATAATAACAAACAAATTATTAGCGCAAGTTTCTTTCTGACAAAACCAAGAAAACTAACAAGTTAGGGAAATACAATTACTTCAGGTAGAACTTAGTGCTTTATGCATATGTGTGCACATATAATTATGTGACATGATATAAAGATTTTACCTGAATAAATTTTATGTAGATTATTTTATACTAACACAAAATTTATCAATAACTAACATAGGCCAAGCATTTATCTGGTTGGGGTTTTTTTATAACATCTCTGAGACAAAGCCTTGTAAATTTGTCCTAATTGATTTATAAGTCAATAGCATGTCTACATATATGGAGTAATTATACAAACTATATATTTCATACACATTACGTACACAATTCTGTTCACCAAAGCTTGGTTTATGATTATTTTTAGGTAGTTAAGTGCAATCCATACTTTTATGTCTTTAGGGTAAATATGGAAAAGTAATTAATGATAGAATTTAGGAACTATTACTGGTAAATGAGGAATGTCTACTCTGAAAGCTACAGCTGTAAGTCTATCATACTGTACTAGGTTGTGTAACTGCTGTGCTACCGTGTGTGCCACCACTGCTGTCCCAGATACAAATAGATATACTTGCAAGTGGACAAGGACTTTTTTTCTGCTGAAAGTCCATCTTTTAATATACATATTGAATGCAAGCCATTAAAGTAAGAAAATCACTCTACGATGTCAAGAGATACCTGATTCACTTCCTTTACAAATTGGGTGGGGGAGAATATATATTAATATTCATATAAATTTATACTTGTCTTGGCAAAGGTATCATTTAGAGAAAAGGTGAAATTGAGTAGTATCTATTTTAAGAATTATTTTAGTAAATCACAATCAAAACAAAACACTGCGTAAAGCAGGTCATCTAAATCCTTACTATATTTTTCAGGCTAGCCTGTCATGACCCACTTTCTGTCCCTAAATCAATCTCATGCTCAAGCTGTGGCATGGGTAATCCATTCAGAGATCTGCTTCAGCATACCAAAAAGGTATAAAGGAAACCATCTGGGTAAAGAGAAGTTGTCAAATGCAGATTTAAACTAAGTGATGTAAAGGTTAACAGAAATCAGATTATAAACAAAAAGGTCACTGGCAAAATCAGTATCTGCTGAAGACAAAGAATAAGTGAGGAAGTTGCAAAATACTATACCTGTTCATTTTTAATTTCTTTGTCTTCTACCACTGCTAAGTGGAATAATGATCACAATGTGCATCTTTATGAAACAGAAAACTAACTCTCAGGAAGATGAATTAACAGGAAGGAAATATATTGTGGACGAGATCTAAAAAGATGGTACAGGTAAATATGAAATCACCCACATGGCACGTTTGCATTTTATTTTCTTTTGCCATGAAGAGTGAGCCTAGAGCAAGCATCATACAGCCATGCCTGAATTAGGGTGCACTCCCACCAGATGCAGCATTTTCTCAACTCCTACCTAACAGTGGGTTGAGTGCTTTCAGCCTCAGTAAACTATGCTTTAGTGCAGTACAGAGAATGCAAGGTATGTTATCGTGTACCAAAGACTGCAACATTTTGCTTAAATCAGCAGTGTCAAGGAGATCCATCCCACAGAGCTGCTACCTCTTGTTTGGAAAATTCCCAGAAGGCTCAGAAGCAAGCCAACAAGACACACTAAGTGGTGCAGCATCACGTAACTATACCTGCTTCAGCCTGGACTTGGTTTGACCTTGTTCCTGTGGCACCTGCATCACAGTTAACATGTCCTAAAAGACTCAAGCTTTTCCGAGTCTCTAGTGTCACATGAGCCAATATGAAATAAAGGAGAGGTAAAAATAAAATGCAAGTATCAGTAAAAATTTTCCAGGTGGTTTGACATGGAGCAGACTCATTGCAGAAAAGCCTGGTTTATGCAGGAAGCTCTACTCTCTCTCTGCCATTTCTTTCATCCGTTGCTGGGTTTGAATATCCTCATGGGTTAAGGCTGTGGAAGCTGTGTCAACAATACAGCAATTTGCCCATATTGGAATGTGCATCAAGTTTTCCAGTCACTTCCGCACTTCCCTTCCCTTTTATTTTATTTTAAGATAGAAAGATACATAAATCCATCAGAGAATAGGACTCTGAGGTCTGAGGTATTCAACTCCAGATTAAACTTAAACAAAAAAGCCCACATAAAAAGGATTTAAAAATAAGTTTCATATCAACAAAATGACACTCATCATGGAGCAATTTTATTTTGTCAGCTTTGAATATATTATATGTAACCTAATTTTAGATTTGCAACAGAGTGGGTCTTTTCACTTCAAGAGGCATTCACATCTTGGAAAGCAAATTAAGTTATGCTTGTTTGCCAAGCTTCCCACTGTCTTGCCTTATAAAAAACAAATGGGACTGAATACTTCACAAAAAAGGCTTGATACTTTTATCTTTTCACTCAAATACTCCAACAAAATGTTTTTGTTTACAGATTTTTCTAAAGAATGTAATATGCCAAACAAGACATAAAAAGTAAGAAACAGTAATGAAATTAATCCACAAATGTATCTGCAGAATAAGAGGTGTGATAACTACTGGAATCTATCTGCAAAGTTGCATCAGTATTATGGGTGTCAAACAAACCCTGAACAGAAACAATTTAAAATATTTTGCAAATGGCAGTTTGGTTTGCTCATTTATATTACCAAACCACTAAACTGAAAACACACTATCTTTTCAGAAGAAAGAAATAGTACTTTACTTATTTACAGATCTCATCTCCTATTAAAAACATAAACAAAAAAGCACAATTACAAAGTCTATATCCATTTTAGAGCTATGAGAGTAATGCGCTGTCTGAAGCAGAAAATCAGAGCATGAGGTAAGCAAGTTTCAACAGTGAATGCTACTTACGGTTACCTTCTAACAAGGATATGCAAGTTATGAAAAAACCCAAAGGAAGTCCTGTCACTTACTAAAAATATCTTTAATAACCTGAAGTTTGAATACTAATCTCCTCTCTTCTGACTTCCCAACTTGAAATAGAGAAAAATGGAAGAGGAAATAATTTCATTGCTTACGACGAGTGGTGCAGAATGAATGATGCTGCCACCACAGACCACTCCCAGGCTTTGCCACAAAAAGATTTCCATGAAAGACCTTGTTGGATCCTCTATAATGTGCAGTGCTATAAAAAAGCAAAATAGTTTCCTCTTCTCTCCCAGGGCACTTTACTCTCTCCCCTCTTAAAAATTCACTATAACCTTTTCCACCTATACTTGTACTAACTTCTCATTATTTAACACAGCTGTAGGTTTTTTATGTGTCAAGGTGGCTTGTTGCACCTAGATCCAATTGAAATCTGAAAATGGTTGGAAACTATCCATATTAGCATTTTTCTATGACAAGAGAAAAAAGGGTCACTCACAAAAAGTCTCATTAGTTCTGTGAAACGACGGCTGCTTTACCTATGGGAGCGCACAGACCATTCCTGTGCGTACTCAATGACATACTAGTGTACAGCAGATCCACTCCACAAACAAGTTGTGGAAGGAAGATCTACCAACCTCTGCCACAGCCTCTTCTGTACTAGAATTCACATGGACTGTCATGGCTTTAAACTTGCATTAACATATATGCTGACAGTTTACTAGTCTGCAGAAGAGTTTTTCTCCACTAAAATGTTAATTACCCAGTGTTGAAACTGTTACAAATAATGATTTAATAAGACCCCAGGTTTCACAGCCGTAGAGCCCTCCTTGCCAAATTATTAAAACCTACCAAATTTTACCTAATTTATTTCATTTGCAAGACAGAAAATTGAAATTGTTGGGGTTTTGAATGCAACAGTCTTTTAGAATAAACTTTTAAAATAAGACACAAAGAATGACAAAGGAAAATTTTAGTATCTAATTGGCATGTATAATAGTATTTTCCAAAGTAGAATTTTGCTCTCATACCATGAACCAAAATGTCTATCTCACTACTAAGTCATAGTATAAAAGGATGCTCTAAACAACTGACTTCCTCCCAAAAAGGAAGCTTCATTACTTTTGTGACGTACTTTGTCAGTGTATCGGGTTTACAAGGCAAGGTTTTGGTAACAGGGGGGCTGCAGAGCTGGCGGCTTCTGTGAGAAGACACCAGAAGCCATCCCCATGTTGGACACAGACAGTTCCAGCTGGCTCTGAGACAGACCCACCGTTGGTCAAATCAGTGACATTGGTAGCACCTCTGTGATAACATTTTTAAGAACGGGTAAAAAAATTAGCACAACTGCAGCTGTGAGGGAAGAGTAAAACATGTAAAATAAACAGCCATGTAGAGACCAATATTGGTGAAGAAGGAAGGGGAGGAGGCATTCCAGGTGCTGGAGCAGACATTCTACTGCAGTTCAAGAAGACCATGGTGAAGCAGGTTGTCCCTCTGCAGCCCATGGAGGACTACACTAAAGCAGATATACACCCTGCAACCCATGGAGGAGACCACGCCAGAGCAGGTGGATGTGCCCTGAAGGAAGCTGTGAACCCACAGAAACCCCATGCAGGAGCAGGTTTTCTGGAAGGACCTGTGGGGGGACCCGCACTGGAGCAGTCCATTCTTGAAGGACTGCACCCATGGAAAGGACCCATGATGGAGCAGTTCTTGAAGAACTGCATCTCATGGGAAGGACCCAATATTGGAAAAGTGTGTGAAGGACTGTATACTATATGGAAGGGATACCACATTAGAGCAGGGAAAAAGCGTGGGTAGGAAGAAGCAGCAGAGATAAAGTGCCGCTTGCAGGCAGGAGGTAGAAGACTCAGGGGTGAAGTTGAGCCTGGGAAGAAGGGGCAGGTGGAAGGTGATTTTAGTTTTGTTCCTATCACTCACTATCATACTCTGTTATTAACTGGAAAAAAAAAATTCCCCAAGTCAAGCCTGTTTTGCCCATGATGGTAATTGGTGAGTGATCTGTCCTTATCTGTCATTGTATTTTCTCCCCCTGTCCTGTTGAGAAGTGCTTGCTGGGCACCTAACGGCCAGCTAAGGACAATCCACCATATTCAGGGATTAAAAATGCCTTTTCCATTCAGGAAGCCCCTCTGTTGAGATGCTTCTTGTTTGACCTTAAACATGCAGCCAACAGGCAAGTGGGAAATTAGTCCCTACATTAAACCATTCCCACCACCCAGGCCCACAGCCTTTTGAACCATTGCAGCCCCTCAGTTCTTCCCTCTAGCCTGAACTCTACAAAAAGCAGGATCTTCTCACAGAATATAGAAACTTCAGAACAATTCTGAACTCCAGATACCTGTGAATTTTAGATTGCATTGACCTGAACAGGTTAGGTATTCAGTGCAAACGTGAAGCCCTGCAAATTAAAAGTTTAAGGTAAATTAGTATTTTTATTTTTCATGGTCAAAGAAAAGAACAAGAAAGGGAGGGAGTTAAAGGTTACTTTATGTAGGTTCCCTAGTTTTATACCTTTTGAAGAATAATTAAGGTAAAGGTCATTCTCTGCAGTGACTTGAGCAAGTTCTTTTTGTTTAATTTTGGGGTTTTTTTAAAGAACAAACAGATTTTTCAAAAATATGAGGATGAGGATGATGTAAAGGCAACTCACTGAAAGCCATCTCAAATTTCCCATACATTACAAAAATATACCCCACAACAAAACCAGTCTCCAGACATTCAGTCATTAAAAAACCTTTTATTTCTCAACACTGTTGATCAAATAGGCCAGGACAGTAGCCCTAAAATGCTTATTAACCTAAGAACAAATAATTTCTTTTCCAAAATAACTATTAACATTTCTATCTCAGGAACTACCACCGTCACATATGATAAAAAAAATGAACACAAATCACACATGGCTAGCTTTGGAAACACTGAGCATCTGGAAGATGCCTCCCTTTTACTTAGTAAGAAACTGAAGGTATTCTGCATCCCTGACATAAAGTCAAGGGAAGGAAATGAAGAAATAAAAGCAATGTTCAGAAAATAAATCCTTTTTCATTATTGCTGCTATCCTTTTAGTCCTTAACCTTCCAAAAGAAGCAGTGAACATCTGCAATACTCTGCGAAGAGATTAAATAGTAAGGCACACAAAGATAGCACAGACAGATGTCCGTCAGTTTGTATGTGCTAACTTGCCTCTAGTCATATCTAAAAAGATGAGGAACTCCTAGAAAGAGTTCAGAGGAGAGCAACAAGGATGATAAGAGAGTTGGACTTGTTCAGCCTGGAGAAGAGAAGACTGAGAGGGGACCTCATCAGCACATACAAATATCTTAAGGGTGGATGTCACGACGACGGAGCCAGACTCTTTGCAGTGGTGCCCAGCGACAGGACAAGGGGCAATGGGTACAAACTGAAACATAAGAGGTTTCAGTTGACTATGAGGAAAAACTTCTTTACTTTGAGGGTGACAGAGCACTGGAACAGGCTGCCCCAGGGGGGTTGTGGAGTCTCCTTCTCTGTAGATATTCAAAGCCCACCTGGACGATGTCCTGTGTAACATGCTCTAGGAGAACCTGCTTTAGCAGGGGGATTGGACTAGATGATCTCCTGAGGTCCCTTCCAACCCTTGCCATTCTGTGATTCTGTGATATTTCTGAAAGAGAAATATAAGTGCAAGCACATTTTCATTCACCACAATCGTGCTCACACATACTCTATAACATACGAATTAAAGAATCAGTGATATCATCTGGAATCTTTGTCACCTTCATTCTACTTAATTTGCTAAAAAAATCAAAAAAACCCCCCAAAACAGCACTCCGTGAATGATAATACAGCACACTATCCCTTGGTTTATAATTCTTCATTAGAGCTGAGCAGGAAGTGGTTGCTGGGACTTCCAAGCAAGCCAGCTCTAGGAAGACCAGCAGTTTTGGGTAAACTCTCTCAAAGAAAGTGCTCTGGCTGTTCCAGGGAGCAAACTGGACCAGCTAAGCAGAACCTACTTATGTGTACAGTTTGTAACGTTTGGAGTATTTCTGCCAAAATCACTTACACCATGACAACTACAAATGCAAATGCAAAACTACAATGCTTATGGTTGTGTTGAGAAAAGTGCAGGCAACCCAGGAGACCTGGGAACCCACCAGGACATATATTCTGCCAGGTCTGTCCTTTCCTTTGATTTGCAAGGCGGAAATTCCACATAGGGAGCCCCCTACGCAACTCCCTACAGATTTGGTATGTCATCGCACACTTTCCAAATTAATAAACTCCACTTGGGCTGTTGAAGGGTACTGCAAAGCCAGGCAGGTAAAGAGGCAGAAGACACCCTTATGAACACCAGCCTGACCCAACATCATCTTCTCCAACAGTGGACAGGCAGTTCCCTATGGTTGGGACAACTTTATTCCTGGAAAAATTCAATACTGTTTTTCTGAACATCAGGTCATGTTGTTAATCAGTTATGCTTAGACAACACACATGGGATGCAAAATAAATATGTTGTACAGCTGCCTACCTCAGCAAGTCCCACAAGGACGGCAGGAAAACATAGCCAGGACTCATATTCAGTGCTCTCTGGAAGACAGACGCTTTGTCTTTGGGGATTACACAAAGTACTCCAAATTGATTCCTTTTTCTCCTCTCCTCAAATAACAATCTATTTATTTAGGCCTAATTACTCACTTTGTAGTTGCAAGTTTGGAAATCTTGCTCCTGGAGAGCTAAGAACATTTGCATAAGGATCTCTGCCTCAAGATAAATGCTTTTAACTACCGCAATAATTTAGCTTTTTGGGGTAATGGATAAGTAGGCAGGTTTTCAGACTTCCGTTTTTTAATGTATTTAAATTAAATTTAGCACAGAAAAAAAATTATGACATTTTAACAGAAAAAAAGGGAACTCAATGATCACAAATAGTTTCCCATAATCTTGTTACAGGAACTTGCAACTGAACAGACTCAGACATCTCAACATACCAGAGGTGGATTCACCAATCCCACAAAGAAAAAAATAATGTTACTCAGAACTGTCAGTCATGTTAAAAAAAAAAAAAAAATTACATTCAAGAAATTGGTTAAGCGCTTCCAGGAGATCTTGCATTTCCCAAATTGCCCAACTGATACACAGGCATGAAAGAAAACAAGGATGGAAATAAGGAAGTGATAAGCCTAAGATGGTACTTTAAATGAGTAAAATAGGTAGCTGCTATGAGTATTTATCTACATTCTCTGAAAATAAATTTTATACTTGCAGATGGTGCCTAAACTGAGCATTCAAACACTATTTATTACAATATTAAAATTGTCAAACCACTCCAGCAAGATGAAAAGTATTTTGTGAACAAATGTTTCTTCTCCACTTGCAACGAAGATTGGAGGAAGGGTAATTGAAGACACAAGAGATATCAGCCATATGATAACACGTATTAACTCTGGACAAGCAAAGGAAGGCTTACCTCTGCAAAAACACTTGGACCAGTAAAACCACTAAAGTTGTTTTCAAAGCTGTGTTTGCATTTTAGTCATGTCCTTCCATTTCCCTTTCTTTTTCGATCCCTGCCTCGAGCTAGATGAAATCTTAGTGAGAAAAAAGCCATTTTCCACACATATATTCTGCGCAGACCCAAAATACAATCTGAAAAAGAACAATTACACTTCAAAATACTTGAAAAATAAATATTTCTAGGTGACACATTTTTATAGGTTTATGTTTTTTAATAGGGTTCTTAAAGGTATTTTTCTTCAGGAGTCACTGGCTTGACATGTTGCTGATGCTTATTTCACAGAACCAAATTAAGCTGGCTACAACCATGCTGAGAAGTCATAGAAAGCTCAGAAAAGAACATGTTCATAAGGGTGAAGAGTAACTGCCTGAACTTTCTGAGCTGCCAACTACCAAACAAGCAGCAATACAGCCAAAATAAAACATCTTCCAGATACAAAAAAACCCCAAACCCCAAACCACTATAATACTGGAAATACAAACAGAACAATGGGAATTTTTTTAGCATGCTTCGATACATTCACATGGGGAGACTCCTCTCCAGGCTTTTAATAGGCAATGAAAAAATTCACCCGCATGGTATCGGTATTCAATGTTTCATCTTCCCAATTCAAAAGTTATTGACAATAACACCTTATACCTGAGTTATGTACATTCTCCATGTTTTATTTATACAGTTCAGTAAGATTTCTAGACCTGACATTTTGCACTTGCAGTATGTAAGTCAAAGGACCCATCTGTAATCAGTCTGAGATTTATCCTTAATAACTCTGAATCTATTTAAAGCTTCAAGGCAATTATTAGCCAATAATACACTAGAACTCCTTAAAGAATGGTAGGCAGCTGGCAGCTTTCACTAACAAAAGATATGCTTACAGAGCAAGAATCACATCCATTGAAAAAGGTGACTTAATTTTTCCCAGTGAGTCACATGCCTTTTAGGATATTAACTCACTTTGAATTATTTAAGAAAGGATTATAAAATAATATTAAGCAAATTTCTTTTAATTCCCCTAACTTGTAAATAACACATTTAAATTACAGCACAGAAAGGAAACTGAACTGAAAAATATTTCTAATATAGGAATTCTTTTGTTAAGCTATGTCTTAAGTTTCCTGCTGTCCTTCCTCTGTAATTGAATGGCAACAAGGAAATATTATATAATTATACATTTTACAGTTAAAATATATAATTAGAAAATGCCGGTGAGTGATATGTAATAAAAATAGTTTTTCTTTTTAAATTCATGGAAGTGAAGTTCAAGCACATGAATTTTTAGAAATACAAAAAAGCAAGTAAGATTTCATTTCAAATATTCACTTCTCTCAGGATCCAATGACAAATGTTAATGTAATCACAGAATGACAGAATGGTTGAGGGCTGGAAGGGACCTCTAGAAGTCATCTGGACCAAAACTGCTGGTCATTTGTCCCCTGCACCCATTGCCTCTTGGAAGGAAGAGAAATTGTATATATTCACACTGTATAATCCACAAAATAAGATCATATGCTAGATATATAGAAGTGTTGGTTAGTGAATTCACGCCACATCTCTTTAGGTCTCCTTTCCAGCAGTTTGCTTTTTTCATGCAGGTAGACTTGGGGACTCATGGTGTCTCTCCTCCTACTCTCTCTTCTATCCTGAACTGAAAGTAGCTTGCTAAAATAACACAGCACTCACTTTGAAGTCATGCTATTACATGTTAAACGGAAGAGGTGAATCAGTTCACCAATGATGCTGAAAAGACAGAGGTCCTCAACACATTCTTTGCCTCTGTCTTTACCAACACTGTTGGGTCCCTGGCTTTGGGAATGAAATCAGGTTGATCCAGACACAAACCCACCATCAGTGAAGGAAGAGTTAGTGTGTGAATTCTTAAAGGAGCTTGACACCTACAAATCAATGGGCCCTGATGCCATCCACTCAAGGGTGTTGAGAGAGCTGGCTGATGTCATTGCAAGGCCACTCTCCATAATTTTTGAGAAGTCATGAAGATCAGGGGATGTCCCAGAGGACTGGAGGAAGGCAAATGTTACAAGAAGGGCTCAAGGGAAGATCCAGGTAATTACAGGCCCATCAGTCTTACTTCAGTTCCTGGGAAGGTTATGGAACAAATCCTCCTGGGTGCCGTCACAAGTCAAATGAAGCACGTGACTGGGAAAAGCCAACACAGCTTCACTAAGGGCAGATCATGCCTGACAAACCTGGTGGCCTTCTACAACAAAGTGACCTGCTTGGTTGACATGGGGTGAGCGGTGAACATTGTCTACCTGGACTTCTCCAAGGCTTTTGATATGATTCCCTACAGCCTCCTCCTGGAGAAATTGATGCATTATGGCCTGGACAAGTAGTCTGTGCAGTGGGTGGGAAATTGGCTGGCAGGCCACACCCAAAGGGTGGTGGTAAATAGTTCTTTTTCTAACTGGCAACCTGCAAGTGGGGTCCCCCAGGGATTGATATGGGACCCAACGTTATCCAATATCTTCATAAATGATCTGGATAACGGGATTAAGTATAGCCTGATGAAGTTTGCAGATGACACCAAATTGAGTGGGGAAGTAGACACTGTGGAAGGGAGAGCCACCCTGCAGGAAGATCTGGATAGGCTGGAAGAGTGGGCTAACAAGAACCTTACGAAGTTCAACACTGACAAGTGCAAGGTCTTACACCTGGGAAAACATAATCCAGGAGTACAGCACAGACTGGGATCCACCTGGCTGGAGAGCAGTGCTGTGGAAAGGGACCTGGCGGTCCTGGTGGACAGGAAGCCAAATATGAGTGAGCAGTGTGCTGCTGCAGCCAAGAAGGCCAACAGGATGCTGGGTTGCATCAAAAAGGGCATCACCAGCAGAGATAAAGAAGTCATTATCCCACTCTGCTCAGCGTTTATCAGGCGGCACCCGGAATACTGTGCACAGTTCTGGTCCCCGCTATACAAAAAAGATCTGGACAGGCTGGAGGGGGTCCAGAGAAGGGTCACCAAGATGATCAGAGGACCAGGAAGCCAGCCATATGAGGACAGGCTGGGTTTGTTCAGCTCCGAGAAAAGGAGGCTTAGAGGGGATCTCATCACCATGTACCAGTACCCAAGGGGTAGCTACAACGAAGATGGAGACTCCCTTTTTACAATGAGTTACATGGAGAGGACAAGGAGGAATGGACACAAGTTGCTCCTGGGAAGATATGATTGGACATGAGAGGAAAATTTTTCACAGTGAGAACAGTCAATCATTGGAATAATCTCCCCAGGGGAGGGGTTGACTCCACCACATTGGACACTTTTAAGACTCAGCTGGACAGGGTGCTGGGCCATCTCATCTAGACTGTGCTCTTACCTAGAAAGGTTGGACTAGATGGTCCCTTCCAACCTAGGATTCTATGATTCTACAGTATCAGCCTATTGTTAGTGGTCCCTTTTACTATAATCCTACCTTAGTTCCCGCTTTTGATTGTGACGTTAAAAGCAGAAAGCCAACAAAAAATGATATTGAATACTAAGGACTAGGGCACAGGCTATGTTTTGAAACATGAAAACAGGTGTTATACATTGTGACTGCATTAAAGTTTCTCTCCTTAAACACTCTGAGGCCTTGAAATAACTTCAAAAATGCTCCAAATTTGTTTCCAGTATAATTAGCATTCAGATAAACTCACTCTGTCCAAGTTAAATACAGAATTCAACTCATTATAGACACCAGTTAGCAATTCTTTTATCACTGTCTTCTCATCTTGCCATACCAGAGCTTAGCAGTACAACCTCAGTAAACTAGTTATGCTCCTCAGTGTATTTACATGCTTAAATATATATACAATGTTCAAATACTTCTATTTGATTATAGAGTACATGCTCTGATTTGTGCTTTATTTTTGACTTCCACAAAGTTTATGAACAGAAACTAAATAATTAATTATAAAATAAATAAAAATTGAATGCTAAAAACACAATCTTGAAAGGCTAGGCTTCTGCAGATGAATGCTTCCAACCTTCAAATTACTGTAAGTGACCGCTAAGACTATAGCAACATTTAAAATCGACAAGTCAGTTATCTTGTAAATTATTAGCCTTCCTCTCCTATTAAAAGATTAAAGCCCCCCCTCCAAAAAAAAGCCAAAGCAATATAATCTTATTTTTTTTTCTTTGCCTGATGACTAGAAAACAACCTCCGAAACCAGGATCTTATTTAAAAGTTTACTACTTGCCAAGTTTCTATTAGCCAAGCAAAAAAGCTTTTTAAAGAAAAAAAGTCTTAAAGTGGAAAGGGATTAAGAGGAGAAGAGAGAAGGCATTCTTAAAAGCATGCATTTTTCTTGCTCTGCCCTTAACACCGGTTTTCTTGGCATTAGCTTCCAGGAACTCACTCTTGTTTTCTCAGCTTTTTTCTGATGACAAGTCATGTTGTGATAAGTCGTATCAGGCTGCATCAGTCATGCAGCAAATACACTGAAATGCTGAAAAACACTTTTCCCCTCAAAGCCATACTTACAGTAGTGAAGAATTTAAAAGAAGTTTCATAGGAAAAAATCATGCCTGCATGTTCTAGAAAAAAACAAGGAACAGCATTAATGGCCAACTGAATTCCTACGTTAATTCTGGTTATTCACTGGAGCTGAGCATAATTCATTTCTGATGCTTGTCCAATAAGGAAATTTCAGTCTGGTTTTTGTGGTTTGGTTTGGTTTTTTAAGGTCTTTGGATAAAAAGGAGATGCCTCAGAACCAATCTGCAAAAGGCAAAAGCAATATATTTGAGTAACAGATCTGTGCATACACAGAAGTGAACCAAGATGTACAGTTCTGTACATCACATACTTCAAAATATCTCTCCCTCTAGCTGACTAAAAGTAATACTCTACTGCAGCCACAAAGTAGAACTTTCAGAACTTAGTTAGTAAAAGTCTCCTGAAAAAATAACCAAAACCAGGAGTGCAATTAACATACAAGATTATTTTAAACTTGGAGAAGTATGATCAACCAATAATAGCCTTCATATAGGCAAGACGGCAATGATATGTTAGAGCTTTATAAAATTAGGATCAGTAAAATATAGTCTTCCTGAAATCAATACTGCATACAACCTGATACCCCCCTGGAAAGGAAGAAAGGAGAATTAAAGGGGCTTCCACCTCCAGAAACCTTAGATGGTGCGATATTCATTCCCATGTGTGGTGGACTGACCCTGGCTGGACTCCAGGTGCCCACCAAAGCCACCTACCACTCCCCTCCTCAGCTGGACAGGGGAGAGAAAATACAATGAAAGGCTCATGGTTCGAGATGATGACAGGGAGAGATCACTCAGCAGTTACTGTCACACGCAAAACAGACTCGACTTGGGGAAATCAGTTTAATTTATTGCCAATCAAATCAGAGTAGGGTAATGAGAAATAAAACCAAATCTTAAAAACACCTTCCCCCCACTCCTCTCTTCTTCCTGGGCTTAACTTCACTCTCAGTTTCTCTCTCTCCATCTCCCCCAGCGGTGCAGGGGGATGGGGAATGGGGGTTGAAGTCAGTTCATCACATGCTGCTCCTTCCTCCTCAGGGTGATGACTCCTCACACTCTTCCCCTGCTCCAGCCTGAGGTCCCTCCCATGGCAGACAGTCCTCCATGAACTTCTCCAATGTGAGTCCTTCCCACAGGCTGCAGTTCTTCACAAACTGCTCCAGCGCGGGTCCATCCCTCCCACGGGGTGCAGTCCCTCAGGAGCAGACTGCACCAGCGTGGGTCCTCCCCAGGGCACCCTTACCTCCTTAATCTCTGCTCTGGAGCCTGGAGCACCCCCTCCTCTCCTTCTGCACTGACCTTGGAGTCTGCAGGGCTGCTCCTCTCACATATTCTCACTACTCTTCTCAGCTGCACTTGCTGTTGTGTCAGTTTCCTCCCCCTGCCCCCTCTTAAATACATTATCCCATCGCTGATGGCCTTGGCCTTGGCCAGCAGTGGGTCCGTCTTGGAGCCGGCTGGCACTGGCTCTGTCAGACTCAGGGGAAGCTCCTGGCAGCTTCTCACAGAAGCCACCCCTGTAGCCCCCCCAGCTACCAAAACCTGGCCATGCAAACCCAATACACCATGACAAATGACACAATTGCAGCTGCATGTTCTCCTCTTGCCCCATCTGATTGGGTCCACTCTGACAACTTCATCCAAATAGCACTGCTTTGAAACTCTTAAAACAATCCTGACAGAAGCTGTTCAGTTCCTCTTCCTCCAAGAAAACTCTTCACAGCCTCTTGGAATTGTTTATTGGCAAGGCTTCTGAGATCAGTGGTCATCAGTGGAGTGTGGCACTACACTAGAAGAGGAACTGGTAAGATCGGTGAAAAAATATGCTAGTTGCCCTAACATATCTTTATCTCTGAATAAGAAGCTGAAAAAATCCTACCGAACAAACCAAGAAATCAGGCCCCCAAAATTCACAACAATAGCTTACAAAATAGATTTTTCCAACAGTGTATTTGAATATATTTACTCCCAGGTCTTTACACCCTTTAGGTCTTTGCATCAAATGCACTACTGAAATGACAAGAACTAGAAATCTTTAAATCCTCAGCATTCACCCACCACGAAAAGGGTGCCGGGAATGCCAGCATTTGACACTGGGTTTGCGGTTTGGAAGCTTTAAAAAACCAGACAGACAGGAATCACAAAATGCAGTGAGAGCTTACAAACTGGGGGAATCTGACAGTGCAGCATGTTTGGGGATTGCATTGCTTTGCAAAACCAGAGCAGGGCTGGCTTTGAGAGAGGAGAAACTACTTATAACAAGTTTCTGTATTTTATAGTCTTGTGGCAGGTAAATAGTGGGTAAAAAAGAAAGTGAGGGGAAAAAGAAAGATACAGTGATGTCATCTGTCCACTAGGATTTCTGGCTTCACCAGAGAAGGCTGTAATTAACTGGAGCAGGTAAGCCATCAATACCACTTCTAGCATCCAGTTCTTGCTGTGTTGCAATCACTTGTTCTCAAGAGACAGGTTCTGCTGCCACTGACAAATATAGGCTTCCATTCCTCAAGACAGAGTGATTACTTGTGGAGAAAGGGCAGCTGTACAAAAAGGTAGTTATTCCGTGACCTATAACATCTGTGCACTGTGCTGGGCACTCTTACTCACACACCCTGCTGAATAGTTTTTGTAATCATTACAGGCCAAAAAATATTGTTATGCTCTGACAGTAGAAATCTTATGAAAAACACCAGTGACTGCTGAGGGAAACGGTAGTCACCAGCATACATATTATTGCAACATCCTTTTCCCGGGCCTTGAGAAAGATAAACTTGCCTCATCCAGAACTATCCAGAAAGTTGTTGCGATGATGACTAACCTAACAAGTCTTTTTTAAAAAGGTTTCTCTCTACAGGAACATCTTTTCAAGACTTACCCGTTTTATTTTCCCTGCCCCATCATCCACTGTATGCTCTCACTCAGCCTTGCAGAAGGAACAGTGATAGCAGCATATCCATGATTAACCCACAGTATTAAATTTTCAAGTGAAAATTTATGAGCTTTCTCCAATGATATCCCACAGAGATAGGATGGGTATTTCTACAGAAAACCATTTTCTCCCTTCTATCTCCTCCCACAAAATATGTGAAAAATCATAGCTGAACTAATCATATTGATTAATACTGTTTTCCTGTGCTTCCAGTTAATACTCACCCATTGATTTTTGTCTTATCCTCACACCGCAAACCACTGGGGATATTCTTCTACAGTATCTGGTACAATATGGTCCTGATAAACAACCGAATAATATAAATGACTTTGAATCACAAAGTACTTGTGGAAGCAACCTGTTGATTTCTTTCCCTTCACCACCCAATTACTGACTGAGTCTATTCCACTTTCCAGCCTGAGGTATTTTGTTCTAAGCAGCAATGTAAATACTAGCACAAAACCCAGGAAGCCTGGTGCCAAGCTATGGTTGTCCCTGAAGCAAAATTAGACAGCTGTGTACAGACCCTCTCAGCTGCTGTTTTCAGCTTTGCTTTTTCCTCCTGAACTAAAATATTTCCCATATAGAACTTAAAAAGGCCAATTCCATCTCACTTTATTCTCCTCATCCCACCCAGTCCCTGCAATACTTCAGTACTTTAGATCTGTGCTTCCCCCCAGGACATGCTGTAGCATCCACCTGCTCACAACACATTCAATGAACAGAAAAACAGCATATCTGTTCAACATAAAATACTTTGTGCATATTTCTCTAGTGAAGGGACTCAAGGAGTCACACATAAAGGTTTATAATTGCCATTTCTTGTCTATTTATGAAATTTCTGCATTGTACTTTTTTGACTTTGCCTCAGCTGCAGGTTCTCCCCACCTCTGCTGCCCCAGACAGTTGTCCCTTACAATGCTGATATTAGGGGACTTTAAAATCAGTCAATTATCAATCAAATTCACTTTGGGTGACAAAAATAATTTTAAAATCACCTTCTTTGAAACAAGGGTGACATGACTGATTTAACATTGCTTCTCGTGCTTTTATTGTAAGCTGTCAGCTCTTTTCCTATAAAGACTTTGAAGACGATATTGTTCAGGATGTTCACTTTAACAGCTTATTACTATCAGACCTGTTAAAATAGTAGTTTTGTACTAATAACTACAATCTTCCCTCTCTGGAGACTGGATTGCATTTCAGGAAAGTCAGAATAAGCTTCATGCCCTAATGAATTCTCTTAGCTCCCAGGGTAAATGCCATCACAATGCATTGACAATTCAGTGCTCTCACTGTCAGAACTGTGACTTGCTCCTGCAAGGAAACTTGAAATGTCCCTCTGAAGCTGCAACAAAGCATTCACCCAAACCTACCCCTTATCTATGGAAACCTAAACCCAAATGCCCTCTTGAACCTGAAACTGGCATAACACTTAAGATGCCTAATGCACTGTGAATTTAAAAAGGCAAAATGTTAAAGCACTATTAACATTTTAATCAACAAACCATTTATCATTTTATCAAATTTCAAGAAAGAAACTAAGGAAAAATGATCAAATTCACTATAACACTTATACAGTTGAAAGGGGCAGGGAAGAAAACTTGAATCACACCAAAAGGGAACCTACCAGGTATCAGTCTAGCAGGCTGATCATACACCAAACTTGCAACATTCAGCTACTCACCTAGCAGGCTTTCAAAAGCAAAGAAAAGATCCAATGATCTCCATACTGTTTTGAATTAGGTCCAAAATACATTATAATAATGCCAGCAAATAAGCATCTCATTGATATTATTCCTTTTTTTTTTTTTTGCACATAAAGAGGGAAGGAGAAAGAGGGGGATAAAGAGGGGAGAAAGGAGTATGACAGAAACAGCCCTACAGACACCAAGGTCTGTGCAGAAGGAGGGGAAGGAGGTGCTCCAGGTACTGGAGCAGAGATTCCTCTGCAGCTCCTGGTGAAGACCATGGCAAGGCAGGCTGTCCCCCTGCAGCCCAGGGAGGCCCACAGGAGAGCAGGTGGGTGTGACCTGAAGGAACCTGCAGCCCATGGACAGCCCACACCAGAGCAGGCTCCTGGCAGGAGCTGCAGCCTGTGGAGAGGAGCCCACACAGCAGCAAGTTTTCTTGCTGCACCTGTGACCCATGGGGGACCCATGCTGAACCAGTCTGTTTCCGAAGGACTGCCTCCCATGGTGAGGACACAAGCTGGAGCAGTTGTTGAAGAACTGCAGCCTGCGGGAGGGACTCTATGCTGAAGCAGGGGAAGAATGTGAGGAGGAAGGAGCAGCAGAAATGAAGCATTAGGAACTTGACTGCAACCCCTACTGCTCATCTCCCTGCACCGCTCGGGGGGATGAGGTAGAACAGTCAGGAGTGAAGTTGAGGTTTGGAAGAAAGGAGAGCTGCGGGGAAGGTGGTTTAGGTTTTGCCTGTTTCTCACCATCCTATTCTGTTTTTAACTCGAAATGACTTGAGGGAATTAATGGAATTTAAGTCTCTCTTGCCCATGTCGGTACTTGCCTGAGTGATCTTCTTGTCCTCATCTCGACCCACAAGCTTTTTCATCTTATTTTCTCCCATGTCCTGATGAGGAGGGAGAGTGAAAGAGCACCTAGCTGGGTGGGGGTCTGGAAGCAACTCAGGGTCAATCAACCAAAGCTTGTTTTCTTTTGCTGCCAAGTAGGTTTCCTGTCATCATAACAATTATACCTGAAAGAAACCTCACAGAAAAACATTTTAATAGCATTCTTAGCATTTTAAGGTTTATAGAATAAATTATTGTGTTTTCAAAGGGAAAATATTTTATAGAGCATGGACTCAAGTAATTTTAGTATTTCTTTAAAACTGAACTGGTATTAAAAAAATCAGAAACCTTTAAAGCCATTGCAATTCTTTTATCTCAGGCAAGAGCCAAAAAATGAGTAAGAATACAACCTAAATCACCCAGGCAGTTAAAGAGTCACTAGAGACAAACTTATTCAGCACCTAATGAGATAAAATTAGGAAGATTAATTCTAATTAAGGATCTTTTAAAGAACAGTCCACAAGTAAACTTCTTTATAAAACTTCTGGTTATCATCAAAACCAAACTGAGAAACACAGGTTTTGAACCATCAAAGATGATTTCTGACTGCAAAACTATTTTACATTTTTAAGTATTTTCTCCCCAAATTACTTGAAATTATAATTTAAAAAATACAAAGCAGATTTATAGCTAATACATTTACACTAATAAAGAAAAGGAGAATGTAGTCTCTCTATTAGCAGAAACCCAGCTAATTCTAGCACTGCCATTAGACTTAGACTTAGCACCATCTGTTTAGCCTTTCCTATGCTGGTGGAGTCTAGCCAGCTTTTACAGACTTAGATTTAAGAAACTGAGTAAATTGCTGAAACGTACCCACTGTCCTCTACTTTGGTTTTACATATGAGCTTAAAATTCCATGTGTGACAAACTGCAGCATTTTACCAGTGTAAGAAGTCATTCCTGCTAAGAACCATAAGCCATTCCATATCTTCATCTGAATTAAGAATGAATTGCCTTTGAACACCATTTCAAATAAATGACAAACTCATTTCTGAAACAGTGAGGGCTATGGGACAGAATTAAGACCCTTCTTCAGGTCCAGTGTTTCTTACTGTAGAAGAGAATCCTACTTTCCAAACACCCATCACAAAATCCTTTGTGTACTAATGGCAAATCAACAGCTGAAGTCTCAAATGTGGAAGTGTATATAGCAAATTTCCTGGTGTACTTCTGCTCCACACACACACTGCAGGAGAAGTGGCACAACAGTGGCATCAGCAGATCTGATAACGTACAGGAAGATGGCTCTAACATTTAATGAGATCCTCACTCCTTCCAGTGGTGGGCAGAGACACTGGGCAATACAGGCAGACTCAATCTATTAACACGTGGCTTCGCAACTGGCGTCGCCGACACAACTTTGGGTTCTTTGACCATGGGATGGTGTACACGGCACCGGGCTCGCTGGTGTCAAATGGGAGCCAGCTTTCTCAAAAGGGGAAGAGGGTCTTTGCCCAGGAGCTTGTGGGGCTCATTGACAGGGCTTTAAACTAGATGTGAAGGGGGAAGGGGAACCTATCGGGCTTGCCAGCGACAGGCTAGGGGATGATACGCAAGGGTTAGAGGGACTGGGGGCTAGTATGAGCTCTCAACCCGTTGCTCAGCAGTGTGCCAGGGGCACTGCAGAAAAGTTGAAGTCTGGCGGAGGTGAGCCGGAGGCTCCTGAGGTAGTAGGAGCCAACAAGGAAAAGCCCATGAAACACCTCAAAGGAAAGGAGGGGTGTTCTGCTATGAAGGTGGCGAGGCTGACAGCTCAGATGAAATGCCTCTATACAAACGCACGCAGCACGGGAAACAAACAAGAGGAGTCGGAAGCTATCGTGCTGCTAGAAAGCTATGACCTGATTGCCATTACGGAAACTTGGTGGGATGAATCCCACGACTGGAATGTAGCTATTGATGGCTACAGGCTGTTCAGAAGGGACAGGCGAGGAAGGAGAGGCGGAGGCGTTGCCCTTTACATCAAGAAATCATTACAGTGTGAAGAGCTGTCCCTGAAGAATAGCCACGAGCAGGTAGAAAGCTTATGGGTAAGAATCAGAGAGAGAGGCAACAAAGGGAACTTGGTGGTTGGTGTCTACTACAGGCCGCCAGACCAAGAGGAGCCGACTGACGAAGCATTCTTCCTCCAACTCTGGGAGGCTTCGCACTCGCAGGCTCTCATCCTCCTGGGGGACTTCAACCACCTCAACATCCACTGGAAAACCAACACGGCAAGCTGTAGGCAATCCAGCAGGTTTCTCGAATGCATTGAGGACAACTTCTTAAGCCAGGTAATAGACACCCCTACCCGAGGGGACAAGATACTGGACCTGGTGGTCACCAATGTAAGCGAGCTCATCAGAAATGTCAAGATCGGAGGCAGCCTGGGCTGCAGTGATCATGCGCTGGTAGAGCTCATGATCCAGAGGGAAATGGGAAGAACAAAGAGTATAGTCAGGACCCTGAATTTTAGAAAAGCAAACTTCCAGCTCCTCAAGGAGGTAGTCGGAAGGACTCCCTCGGAAACGGTCCTCAGGGACAGGGAAACAGAATAGAGCTGGCAGATCTTTAAGGAAGTGATCCACAGAGCGCAAGAGCTCTCGATCCCTAGGTGTAAGAAATCGGGCAAAGAAGGGAAGAGACCGGCGTGGTTAAGACAGGAGATGCTTGTCAAACTAAGGAGGAAGAGGGAACTTCACAGGCAGTGGAAGCAGGGACAGGCATCCTGGGAAGAGTATAGGGACGCGGTCCGGTTGTGTAGGAATGGGGTCAGGAAGGCCAAGGTGCAGCTGGAGCTAAATTTGGCTAGGGATGCTAAGAATAATAAGAAGGGTTTCTACAGGTATATCAGCCGGAAAAGGATGGTTAAAGAAAGCGTACCCCCGCTGATGAGCGAGACTGGCAAGCTGGAAACAGCAGATGAGGAGAAGGCTGAGGTACTCAACACCTTTTTTGTCCCAGTCTTCACTGGCAACCTCTCCCCTCATCCCTCCCGAGTTGACGGATGGCATGAGGGGGACTGGGAGGGCAAAACCCCTCCTGCTGTAGGAGAAGATCAGGTTGGTGACCACCTGAGGAACCTGAATGCACGAAAGTCCATGGGACCTGATGAGATGCATCCCAGAGTCCTGAGGGAATTGGCCGATGTAGTCGCCAAGCCACTCTCCATGATATTTGAAAAGTCATGGCAGTCAGGTGAAGTCCCTGGGGACTGGAAGAAAGGAAACATTGTGCCCATTTTCAAAAAGGGTAGAAAGGAAGACCCTGAGAACTACCGACCTGCCAGCCTCACCTCTGTGCCTGGGAAGATCATGGAACAGATCCTCCTAGAAGCTATGCTAAGGCACATGGAGGCCAGGGAGGTGATTCGAGATAGCCAGCATGGCTTCACCAAGGGCAAGTCCTGCCTGACGAACCTAGTGCCTTTCTATGATGGTGTGACAGCATCAGTGGACAAGGGAAAACCAATGGACGTCATCTATCTGGACTTCTGCCAAAGCTTTTGACACGGTCCCCCACAACACACTTCCCTCTAAATTGGAGAGCTATGGATATGATGGGTGGACTGTTCGGTGGATAAGGAATTGGTTGGATGGTCGCATCCAGAGGGTATGGGTCAATGGCTCGATGTCCAGATGGAGACTGGTGACGAGTGCTGTCCCTCAGGGGTCCGTACTGGGACTGGTGCTGTTTAATGTTTTCATCAATGACTTAGACAGTGAGATCGAATGCACCCTCAGCAAGTTTGCAGATGACACCACGCTGAGTGGTGCGGTTGACACACCAGAAGGACGGGATGTGGTCCAGAGAGACCTGGACAAGCTGGAGAGGTGGGCCTGTGTGAACCTCACAAGGTTCAACAAGGCCAAGTGCAAGGTTCTGCACCTGGGTCGGGGTAACCCCCAGTATCATTACAGGCTGGGGGAAGAAAGTATCGAGAGCAGCCCTGCCAAGAGGAACTTGGGGGCACTAATGGATGAAAAGCTGGACATGAGCCGGCAATGTGCGCTGGCAGCCCAGAAGGCCAACCGTACTCTGGGCTGCATCAGGAGAAGCGTGGCCAGCAGGTCAAGGGAGGTGATTCTGCCCCTCTACTCCGCTTTGGTGAGTCCTCACCTGGAGCCCTGCATCCAGCTCTGGAGCCCTCAGCACAAGAAGGACATGGAACTGTTGGAGTGGGTCCAGAGGAGGGCCACAAAAATGATCCAAGGGCTGGAGCACCTCTCCTATGAGGACAGGCTGAGAGGCTTGTTCAGCCTGGAGAAGAGAAGGCTGCGGGGAGACCTGATTGCGGCTTTTCAGTGCTTAAAGGGGGCCTATAGGAAAGATGGGGAAAATCTTTTTAGTAGGGCCAGCTGTGACAGGACAAGGGGTAATGGTTTTAAACTGAAGCAGGGTAGGTTTAGATGAGATAAAAGGAAGAAATTCTTTACAATGAGGGTAGTGAAACACTGGAATGGGTTGCCCAGAGAGGTAGTGGAGGCCCCATCCCTGGAAACTTTCAAGGCCAGGTTGGATGGGGCTCTGAGCAACCTGATCTAGTTAGCGGTGTCCGTGCTCACTGCAGGGGGGTTGGACTAGATGACCTCTAGGGGTCCCTTCCAACCCAAACCAGTCTATGATTCTATGATTCTATGATTTGAGAGCCTGGAACTGAAGGGAGTGCCTTGGACTATATCCAACTGCGGACAATGATCACACAGGATTTTGTTCTCATGAATGAACTTCTACATGTATCAGCATTCTGCAATATTCTGCTAATGAATTACGAATTATGAGAAAAGACAGCTGCTGAGGACAATCCCATTATCACTCCCTGTGCTAGCCATTTAGCCCAACAGCCAGATGTTAATGGTAGTCTTGGATTAAGTTGTTATAAAATGTAGAGTAACTTATAAGGAGTATCATTCCTTGTCCTCAATGTTACTCGGATTTCTTGCATTTACCTGTTTTGACAGGTGTTGGTTGTTTCCTGCTCCTTGTTTCATGTTTACTCAGTCTCAGAAAAGGACACTTTTTAGCTTTAATTGTCTTCCCAACAGTCTTGCACAGGTTATTCACATCATGTGTTTGAAACACCCACAGCAGTTTCTATCACTAGCAGATGAGGGAACCAGTCAACTTAGTTACACCCAATGCTGAGGGTAACTTCACACAGATGATGTTTCTACCATCCTCTGTCTATTCCAACTGTTAAGAGTGTTCTCCTTTCGCTGAAAGCCTCTTCTCCCAGTGCTTCTTCTGCCCCTTCTCATCTATTCATTTGTCTGTGCCTGGATAAATAACTAACTTACAAAACAAATAAAATACTTCAATACAAGCGGATTAAAATATTGTCATTCTGGAAATGAGTTCAGAAAGTGCAACAAACCTTGCAACTTGCAGGGCTTTTTTTATTTATTTAGGTTTCAGAAGAACAATATGATTAAAACCATAAGGGGCTACAGTTTTAAACCCCTTGGAATATGTGAATGAATGCCATACGAAGTACTGTAAGCAAGGTTTGTGATACTGACTATTCCATCACCAAGTGAAAAGGACAGTGGAAAGAGATGGCTTGGAAGGGAAAGGTGATTTGGGGAGGAGGAGGAGTGATTTTTTTAAATTTTTTTTTTTAAATGATGAGCATAAAGAAAGGGATAAAGAAGCAGTGGGGAGCAATTAATGCAAATCAACTGAATGGCTCCAGAGAAAAAAATGAGCATACAGTACACTGTAAACACATTATCCTTATACACACACAAACACTAAAAAGATCTTTGTAAAGGTTCTCTAAGCAAACACTGCTTCAACCAGATTTAGCAATTGCTAATGTTTAAATTATTTTTTTAAATTAAAACACAGGTTTCTTACCCTGTAATCATAATGTCATACCATGATGTCATTTATAACTTTAGGTGTACAGGTTGAAATTATTACATATAACACAACCTGAAGAACAAAATCCTTCAAGTAATACTTCAAATATAAGCATTTGCTCACCCTTTTTTTTTGCTAGTGGTTAGACAATTATTCCAGTAAACACTTAAAGAAAAGAAAAAACCTATGAAAAGGTTTTGTCCAAATTCTGGAAATCTTTCAAACAGTACCAGGATTATCAGAGCGGTACTTTAGAGCCAAATGCAGGAGAAGAGTGAATGTAGGAACCACACACACCTGAGCGAACCCTGCATCAATCCCCATAGGGGGGATGATTTGTGGCACACTGTCCTTACTTGCCCATAGCCCAGCAAAACACTCTTCTTTTATGTATACCTATTATCTTAAGGACCTTCTGATAAACTACCGAAATTTGACCAACACAAACTCTCATTCCCTTTTAAATCTGTAGGTCTTGTCCTTCAAATAATCTCCTGCAGCTGAAGACCTGATATTCTACCCTGTAGCCAATGGGGAATACTGAAGCCATAGGGGAGTTTGCAGCCAAAAACATTAGTGTTCAGCCTAACTCATTATCACAGAGAAGGCATGGCATATTGGTTTATGAAGTATTATGAAAGATGAGTGTTACATTAAAATCCCAGTGAACTGTAACAAACCCTTGACAGAAGGGTGATGCAAGATGATGCCAATACCCTTTCAGTCCAACTGCAATGACACACTCATCTTTTAACACGATTTAAAGTTTATCATCTTACATGGATCTTGTCTTTCTGAGACCGTTTCTACAGCAATTTCTTCCTTTTATTTTGAGCACATGAATACATAATGAAAGAATGAGCCACACAAAGAGTAAATCCTGGAAACCTTTAGAAACGGAGACTGGCAAATGTAGTATATTAAATCCTAGCACTCCTGTATATTTATTCAGCATGGTCATGAGGCTGCATTTCAAAAGCTCTGAGTACAGTGGACAGTCCCTACAGATGTGTCTGTTGTGTAAGGCATTGTGTAGAAACATGATGCATTTGAACAAGAGAAAGCAATGTGTTAATGTGTTATTTGTATAAACTCCCTGTTCAGTGAGGGAGTAGGTTCTAAATGGTATCATTTAAAAAGCAGACAGGGAAGATATAAAGCTACAGCATAGAATCTTGCACATGCTGTAATGCTACCATTATCTGGAAGACAGATCTGATGGATGCTGTAAGAGCAAACTTTCAAGCACCTGGAAGGAAAAAAAATTGCAATAATTATCCATAAAAGCTTAGTGGAAAATTTTCTTCCATTGGTTCTATTAAAAAGTAATTAGCCCTGTGCAACTGCCAAAAATTGGCAATTAACATTGCTACATAGGAGAACACTGGCACTTAATCTGGTTAGTGTTCTCAAGGAACCCTCTAATGCACTAATGCTATATGTCTATCCGTCTATCTTAGGTACTTACATGGCCCCTACTACCATAATATATAGGCATTTTACAGTCTTCAGTGCAGTTATTTTTACAACACCCTGGTGAGGTCAGGGAAATATAGTCAAACCAAGTGCACAGATGTGGAGCTGAGTTTAGGCTATAATGTTACACAGCATTTCATTTTAAAAATCCATTGTCAGGAGGTATTTCCGGGTGTACTATACGTGTAATAAAACCTACAACTAGGTCAACCAAGGAAAAATAATTAACTTCAGGTTTTCATTTCAAATATAAAATCAATTTCAGATGTTAAAATGGCTTTCAGTAAGAATTTACTGCAGCCCAAGTTTGAAGCCTGACCCAGGGCTTGTTTTGGATGTTTGCTGTAATAACAATCCCCAACTCCCACCAAATTTAAAACTAATTCTCATTCAGCTATTCCAAACGCAAAGATGGTCTTTCTAGCATCTGAACAGATGCACATTCAATGGAAGGGCAGCAACAGTTGAGCAAGAAGGTTGACAAATGGGCCGTGAACATGCCAGACCTTAGACACTGCTGCAACGATCATCTACAGAGGTGACTAGAAGATCTGAAAGAAACCACATTAAAGAAAAAAAAAAAAAAATGGGTAAGACAAAGACTGTGCTTGTGCATGGCCGTGTGTAAAGAACAGACAGCCGTACACTCAAATTGACATTGTGCTAAACTCAGTTTTGCTTAAGAAACCTAACCTAAAAATACACTAGCTGTATAAAAATCAACAGAAGACCAGTATCAACTTTTTTCAGTTTCAACTGCTGACTTAGGCATAATTTTAGCTACATGTAACCTAGCGATTTGTCACCTCTAAATATAACAAAAACACCAAAAACCCCCCAAAATTCCCTTTCCTGTCTCTCCAAGTTATGATGAGCCTTTTAACATATGTGAAACAGAGTACACCACCAACTTCAGGTTTATGCTGCAACACAATTCAGGAATGAAAAACATTTTGGAGCGGTAGCTAAACAGTGTCGTCCCTAATGGTATTATGCCAGAAGCTGTATTGCCTTGATAAGAAGAAATAAAATGCTGACGAAATCCAGTGAAAGAAATAAGGGAACACCAGAGACAGAAAGAGTGAGTATTGTAAAAGATTCATATCTTCATTCTCAGTGTCCTTTTACTACATAAAAAGTACACTACAAGAAAATTAAATGTGCCGTGGAAACAATGTAGAGTGTATTGCATAGTTCACCTATGGGAAGAATTTCCTTTTTGCAATATGCTTAGTTTTTTATGGATTTCAATTTCCAATTTTAAAAAGCATCTACCCTAGTTCCTTGATGGCTTTGCTTAATTAAAATTCCAGTGAAAAAATGTAACCAGTCTGTTTTCACAGTACATATTATAATGAAGAGCAAGGAAATTCCACTTTCTTTTTTTCTTTCTTTTCTTTTTTTTTGAAAAAAACCACCCTTTCTTCTGAAAGTGACCAAGATCATCCATAATTAGGGAATAAAAGATTCTCTTTGAGTGTCATAGTATCTTTAAAGGTGATTATTGATCAAGCTTGGTAAAAAGAGTGCACATTTCTTCCAGACCATGATTAATTTTTAAATGCAAATAATTTAGATCATCTCTGAGCAATGAGATAAAACAGGACTGAAATTTAGACTGTAGGAGGGAAAACAGTATCTCATATCAGTAGTACAAATGTTGATTTAATAACACTCTGCAATTCAGATCATTTAAAATTAATGTTTATAGTTACTTTAATCAATCATAAGTAAAAATATTTCCACAGACTGATTAGACTTCACAGATCCTGAAACACCTTTTAAACAGCTAGCTGCTTATACCTGACACCTTTGGGACCAGTGAGCATTACATGAGCACTAGAAGATCCTTCTGCAAAAGGTTCTGCAAAAGAGATTCCATGAACACAGAATAATGAAAATACAAGGCTGAAATCTCTTCCCAAAAACACTGTCAGCTTTTTGGTGGTATTTTCTCCTTTAATGCATACAGATTTTGATAGCACTTCAGCTGAAAACAGTTAATAGATAGATACACCATTACACTTCTTCACAATTCAGTTAGTTAATTTCAGCTAGCTGTTGATTTCATTTTGCTCATCTCAGAACTTATCATTTTTAGTGGCTTCATTTCAGTCACGGTTTTGTTTTTAGATGTTGGTTTTAATATATATGAATCAGTTTTCTTAGACCACTTAAATTAATGCAACTTTTGCATCCCTTTAGTGTCCTTTATACCAAAGTCCAAAGCTTAAAAATTAGGGTAAAAATCAGGGTCACTGGGTCAAAATTGCTTGTACAATTTTAGTTGGAGCCCCTAGAACATACAGTTATGGTCCGGACTTGGATTGCAGAGTACTTTCAACGTAAGTCCCATCTGACTGAATAGAAAAGGTCAAGCTGGCCTGAGACTAGACCAATTTCATTCGGTTAAAGAGCCCTGGACTATTGTGTTGGAAGGTACAACAGCAACAGAGACTTTAAAAAAAAAAAAAAAAAAGGGGGGGGGGGGAGGGACGACGACGGGGGACAGGGGATGGGACCAGGGAGAAATGATCCAGTAGGTAATTCAATAAATGACTTTCAAAAAATCCTGCTTCTGTCACACAGCTTGGTGATACTATAGGAAATTGCTGCCCTCAAAATTGTACCTACCTTGCAGATGTGTATTCCTTATTTTCTGACCTGAAATACTCATATCTATTTGCCAACGATAAACCTACTACAGCTGAAGTTAGTGGAGCTATAAAGTGCTTAATACACTGCAAAATGAGGTTTCTACTGTTTTGCATTTGGCACCCTCCAGTCCTGTATCTGTGAACTGGAGATAATACCCCCTTACCTCATAAATGTATTATGAACATAAATTCATTAAACATTTATGAGACTTTCTAGGACTATAATGATGTTTATCACAGAAAAGCCCAAGAGAAAATTAATTCTCCATTCAGGAAAGCTCTGAACATTTTACTATGTACAAGGCATGGGCTACCACACCAAATAATTATCGTGACATAGTATCACACAGCTAATTACATAGCAAGCATGAACCGTCATAAAATACCCTCAGTAAGGCAGAGTCTCACATAAAACAGTTATGAGAATGCAACTGAAAACTGCTTCAAAACCAATGAAGAAACCATTTTAAGAAAACACACCCTAAGTTTGCATTGCACCTCCTACTTCAAAAGCAAATCAAAATAGGGGAAAAAAATCAACCTCATCATTTGGCACCATACTGATAATTGAGTCATGTAGGTCATTATAAGAACCCTGGTACGCAAAGAAACAAGATAATTGACAGCAATGATATGAAGCATCTGAGAGAGCAATGGACTTTTTGCTAGAGGGTTTCACACATTTAGAGATGAAGGTGGGAGAAAGTCTGAGATCCTGGGAGTCTTTTCACTCAACACTCTGAAGAAAAGAAACCTCAATACACAATTCTGCTCAAAATTCTCAAGCTTGACATCTTCTTCCCAGAGCCTTCAAACATGCACATTTCTGGTCACAAACCTTATAATCATATCAGTTTTTCATTTATGGTCATTTTCTCATCCCACTCTGCCAACCTTTCCTTATGCAAAGGTAAATTGTACATGCAGTTAATGTGCACCACAGCATCCTCCCCCCAGTTTACCCTCAACCTGCTGTTCAGCCTTCTCCTTCATTTCAGGTATGCATCTCTCCACCAGGTTAGCTCAGTAGAGTGTCATGGTTTACTCAGGGGAGGAGGAAAAAAATAAATCCTCCTCACAAGTTGGAGTCCTGGTCTCAGACTCAGTATAGCAGTTCAGAGGGGGCATTTACATCCCTTGGTCATATCGTACAGGCTTCCACGATAAAAAAATTTATGCTCTAGCAAAGGCTAGACTCCTTTGCTAGAGAAGAGAAAGGAATAGGGCAAAAAAGCTTTCAAGCGTGAAGATGGCAATCATAAACAAAACAATGAAGTTTTCCCATGCTTATTGCTCTGAAGTATATCAACAACTTAGTCTAAAATAAAGTTTAAAAAAAACAAAAAAAAAACCAGCATGATCCAGAACTCTGCATTGAAAATTTCTGTCTGAACTTTTTGGCCTTAACAAAAAAGTTACAAACAAATGAAGATGGTATTTTATAATGGGAAGCACCTAGCAATCTAGTGATGTGTTACACTATCTGTAACATGATGCTTGTCTGTAAAGCAAACAAAACAAAATTAAAAGAACAAAACCAAGTAAATTCTTCAGAATGGCATTTTATGCCCTTGAAAACGTACGCAGCCATTTTGGCCAGTGCTCATTTGACATTAATATACAGCATGCTACAGCAAATTAGTCCTTCAGACATTATTTTACTTCACTGATAGAGTACGTTTGTAACAACATACAAAGACAAATGGTTAATGTCACTCCCTCATAAAAGAATACCACTTAAATCACTATCTTCAGCTGATATTACATTTGCTTTTAATTGGGTATTTTGATATAACATCTCCCAGAGCCTGAAAAGCCTTACCCTAAGCCTACTGACTGGAGAGAGGGGAGAGGAAAAAGTCTGGTAGAGAGTACACTCCAGTTCCAACAGGGTGTTACTCCTTGGCCATGGTTTCACAACAGATGAAACCTAACCCTCAAGGAACACAGGAAACATTGAGAAAGTCCGCTCCCCCACTGAGAGAATGAAGGGCATGCCACAAGACAAACCAGGCCAGGACACCTGACAGTAGTTAATTAAAGTATCATTGTGTCTTAGAACCAGGACAAAATGTAAGTGGTGTAAATAGCCTTTGTTTCCCGTTAAGAGATAATAACAGAGGAGAAGAGGAAAAGATATTTTGAAATACACTATCAGAAAACAAGCATCATCTAAGAAAACAGGCAGAGAAAAAGCAGAACCACAACATATGCTTTGTTAATCAAGCACAACACAAAAATACTATGACATACTAATGTCCAAAGAACAAAACATTAACAACAAAAATCCCAAAAGAAAAGAAACATCCGTAAGCCTATGAATAACAATAGGAGATTGCCACTGTGGCAAAGTCACAGTGAACATATTCCTTCTGCAGAATCTATTTCACTGTCCAGTAAACTACTAATTCACTGGCATTTGCACTACTCATCTTCTCCTCACTCAAGTATGTTCAGTAGTACAAGCAACGCTGCTATCATTAACAGTAATACATAAGTATTACTGAGAGTGAAACCAGGCACATCGTTCTCAACTAGTCACTGCTTCAGTAAGAGATTATACCTTTTCCCAAAAAAAAAACCTCACATATACCGTAATTAATTTAAAATTAAAAAAGAAAAAAAAAAACAACCAACAGAAATAGGTTTTTAAAAAGATGTTGACAGAATAAAAGGGACTGATTAACAAGGTTAACTGAGAAGCTCATGAATCTGGATACAGAAGGACTGCAATTTATTCAAGTAAAAGTACAAAACCAATCAGAAGCATCATAGCCCAATCACTTCCAGAACTAATTTGGTGAGAAACTACCTCAAAGAGCATGGAGAAATAAACAGTCCACCAAGACTTCATGAAAATAAATACTGTAAAGAATAATATATTGTTAAAGAAATAATTAACAACCCGAATTAGACTTTGCAACTGATAAGTAGTGAAAGATTCTCCAGAACTGCGGAAGAAAATGAATATGGTTGCCAGTACAGTTTAAAAACAGGTGGCCCTCAAATTTTAATTTGTGTTAGCTTTGAAGAGTGTCAGTTAAATTACTTGGCTTTTATTCCTACATTGAATATCAGTTATGCCTAACCAGCAGCAAGATGGACAACGGAAATTAAACTCTAAGTACCAGAAACGAAATGAAAGCCCAGAAACTCAACACACCAAGGTGAGCCACATGGGACAAGCTCAGCTGTGCTGTTCTAGAAATACTGACGCAGTTATCTCCAGGACCACTAGCAAGACTTTTCAGTCTTGACAGTCAAATGAGATACCAGGTGATGGAGAAAAAGTATTATATTACATTTATATCTGAATGGAAGGATGGAAGCTACATGCTGATAAACCTAAAATGAGACACCGTAACTTTGGGAATGCCTGTGAGGAGGAAATCAAGAGAGTAAATAAAATTGGCTAAACTATGATCATCAGACCACATAAAAATGGCCATACTGGATCAGATCAAACCTCTATTTAGCTTATCACATTGTCTCCAACAGTGATCAAAGCCAGATGCTGAAGAGCATAGTGAGTAGTCTCCTTAAGCACTCTCCCAGGCTACAACCACCTGAGGCCCAGGTTTTTCATGAGACATGTGCTTCATGCTATACATTTAGTTGGCTTCTAGGCTTTTCTATGCATTTAGAGATCTCCCTCTCATTAATTTTGTCCACTGTCATCTTCAACACATGATAACTCTTATTGTCCTGTGATGGTTTGACCTTGGCTGGATGCCAGGTGCCACCAAGCTGCTCTATCATTCCCCTCTTCAGCAGGACAGGCTGAGAGAAAATGAGATGGAAAAGAAAAAACCTCATAGGTCAAGATAAAGGTAGTTTAATAAAAAGCAAAGGCAAAGGCCACACATGGTAGCGAAAGGAAGACAAAGATTTTATTCTCTATTTTCCATTAGCAGGTGATGTCCAGCCACTTCCCAGGAAGCGAGGCCTCAGTAGGAAGAAAAGAACAACAAAAGTAATCATAGAATCATAGAATCATTTAGGTTGGAAAAGACCTTTAGGATCACCAAGTTCAACCGTTAACCTAACACTGCCATCCCACCACATCCCATGTCCCCAAGCAAATGGATGTATTTAAAATGGAATTAGATAAACTCACAAAGAAACATGTGACCTGCCTCCAGCAGAAGGGTCCTGGATTCAGAGACATAGTTTGCTCTTTTCAGTCGCATATTTTTAAATAAAACACAGACCACCACACAGAAAAGTCACACCAGATAATCGCAGATAATATCATAAGCTGAGTTTATGGCTGGAATGTCTTTTACTCCAATTTCATCTTCCTTTTGTAACTGGAAAAACTGTCGAAGCTCTTTTTTCCACCATTCCTTTGCCATCAGCACCCCTCCTTTTTGTATCTTTCTTTCTTTCTTCCTGAATTTTCTCCAGGTTCTTCATTCTATGTCAACAGTTCCAGCACCTGAGGTTTTACCAAGAATTAAAAAAAAAAAACAAAACCCACAAATAATTCTTATTCCTACTTTTTATAGTTATGATTTTCTTCACACCTGCAATGAAAATTACTGGTCGTGTTACACAAGGCAAGGATTAGCAGCAAAGACCCAAGTCTGCAAATCAAGATGACTTGTGTCAAGATGACATTGTCTCAACAATCATCCAGAATGTATTCTTTGAAGAATAACAACACAGAACCTTTCCAAAAAGGAAACTGTTAAATTCTTGCGGAATTTAATGCACCACATCTGCCTTCTCATTTAGGAAAGTAGACTATTCACTTTCAAGATTTCTTTCCTGATAACATACACACTGCAATGATACAGAGGACCACACTATCTCATCCTGCAAATACTTCTACTTAGCCTGCAAGTCTCTGTACAGAGCTTCTACATTATTCCTTAGATCTGGTTCAGAAAACACTCAGGTAATTTGCTCCCCTTTGATGTCCTTAAAGAAAATCATTCCTTCAGAAAAATCTCTTTCTACAGAGCCAGAAACAGGATGCGCTTCCTAAAAAAAAAGGAATATGCCTTGTGTATTACCTGCAATCACTTCCACTAGAAGACATACATGCATGAACAGAGAAAATTATGTAAAGCACATGTCTACGTCATGGGAGACAAGTTCTGCAAGTAGTCTAGTCACAACACAACAGTGCTCTGTGTATGTTAATCTATCATACCTTATACTTTGCATCTCATATAAATGCCATACAAAAATCAAAAGCAGAAGGAAATCAAAGATAAGGGTACTGCTAAGGGGAAAAGACTTTGCAATAAACCTCCTCCTAATCTGTACTACTGCTAAAATTTTAACAAAATTTTATTGTCACTGTTTATTTGTTTGCCTGTTGGGGCTTTTTGCCTAGATTAAACTGTTTACATTCACAAAAACACTGTACTACACTTGCTATGTCTGTATTACATAGCAGCCTGCAGCAGGAAGCACATGAAGACTCCAAGAACATCTCCTTCATCAGAAGAAAACCTTAAAGCACATACGCTTGCTACTGCTCTGTGTCAGAAGAATGCAAAATGTTGGTGTCTTGTTCTCTAGCCATACAGGGTCCCAAAGTCTAACACAAAGTTCTTCAATGAAAAAATGTACTGAAGTGTTGCAAGACTACAGTTACTGTACAAAAAGCAAGGAAACAACTTAATTTGTTCAAAATGAGCATTTAATTATCATAAAATCCACTTGATCAAGATATAATTGCAGTATATTAGCATTTGTGTAAGACAACTTTGTTTCATTATGTACAAGAAATGATGCACAAAAGAAAGACATATCTGTAATACACAGTGACAACAATGCCTCATTCTTGATTAATAAATTAAGCTGAGAAATAATAGACGAACATGGGAGAAGTACTCTGCCTGTACAAAACAAGCAGTTATTAAAACAAGAACTTGATTTTTAGAAAATTAAGGCTCAATAATGTTCCAAATTCCCTCTGAGCCTTGCCACTCTTTCAAAAGATAGCTATAAAAGAAATAAAAATCATTTGAAAAGCTGTCACATAATACCAGGACATTAATGCTATATCATGAGATGTCACTGTCAGAAGTGGTGAAAACTAAACAGAAGCATGCTTCACATTTAGCAAATGATCCACAAGATCTACAGAAATATAGATCCTTCCTTCTTTTCGTAATAGATCATTATTAACTACACCTGACTCCACAATACAAAGCATCAAGTCAAGGTTGTTTACATTTTTCCCAAAGAAAGAATTCATCCAGAGGGTTATTTGTTAACTTTTCCTTTCAGTATATTATTTTATGCCCTTTCTTGACTAATATCTGTTAAACATTCAATCTCAGAAATAATTTATATTCTAAGCCAGATATAAGTTTGCAGCAGACTACCAAATTACAGAGAAAATAACTGACTAGGTACATTTAATATTCTGTTGAAAGTATTATAAAAGTGGCCTCTATTCCTAAGGTGGTGTACACTGAATAAACTTTGACTTTGATAGAGCTGATTTTTTTTTAATTTGTAGAAAACTTGAAGATGCTAACCAAGTATTCATTTCCTAGAAACAGTATACGGCAGTCATTCATTAAGATACAGTCAGGTTTTCTACTAGGATGCTACCTGTAATACTTATAATACTGCAACAAACACTCAGAAAAAAATCACTAGTGAACATAAGATTTTAAAAGTTCTTTTAGGGACTTTTAAGATTTTAAAGACATTTTTAGAGATTTTTAAAAGACATTTCCATCAGTTACCTAACATTAAATGTGAAATTCCTACATATAACTAGCTTTAATCAATCTTAGGCTATAATTCCTTGATTTGCAATGAACTTAAGCCTTAGATAAAAGAATTGGAACTTCATTATTGCAATTTATTCACATTACTGTCTATACAAGTAACGGGGTTCTAATTTCTCCTAAAATGAAGAACATGAATCACGTGAATCAGACACCAACTTCACACACACACATACATCAAAACTCCAGAATGACTTGCACCACTTAAGGACAACAGGCCAGTTAATACAAGATAGCACAGCTCTATCAGAGTCAAATTAAGATTATTCAGTGTACACCATCTTAGAAATAGGGGGAAAAAAGTCATTCAAGCCACTGGTCTAATTACACTGTAGCGTCTTCATTTTAACTATATCCTTCAAACCTTCCTCAAAGACAAGCCTTATTTTTTTCAAATGTTATCATTTTTGTCTTGTTCTCGCTGTTTTAATTTGAAGAAAGGAACAGACTGTGTAAAGTCTGTCATAAAAAAAAAAAATTCACTCCTGTGCCATAGATTTTTTTTCTAGTTCAGCCCCTGAAGTACTATGACTTTTTGCTGTGCAACTCTTCCACCCATCCCTACTTTAAAGATTACTATGTGTAGCAACATATTGTCTTGGGGGGTGGGGTTTTTTTGTGCAGCTATATTGTCTCATATATCCCTGTAGTGTGTGTTTTCCATGATACTCATCAAGAAAATTTAAAGTCTCAGTCAAATACCTTGATGGTTACACTGTATCACATCAGCAAAGGCTCCGCTTGTGAAGGTTTAAGACAGCCAATGAAAATAATTAACTGAACTGTTCGCACATGAGTTAAAGTGCTTACAATCCAACCATTCAAACTCTACGAAATTTTTTTAATAGAAAGAATCAAATAACCATCATCTGAAAAACAAGCACATGTAAATCAACTGTCAACAGGTAGCAACAAAAACTAACAACCACAACCTCCTCATTCTCTTGCCTCAACATAAACCTCCCAGTTTGGTCAAACACTGGTTTTCTGTAAGCCTTCCAGGTTCACCTTACCATCTGTACTTTGATTTCAATAATGAGTTACTACTTCAGCAGAGGTACGCAAGCTTATATAGTTTCCTAATCTTAATAAATTATGCAAACTACCAGACACTGTTTCCATACACAGGATTTTTCTTTATCCAAATGCCACAGCTTTACTGAACATTAGAACTGTCCCATAAATTACCTATAAGCAATGAAAGTAATAAGCCTAGACTGCACCACTCTAGTTACCACAGATAATATGCAGTAGCACTAGCAGACACCACCTGCTGTCGTAAACTTATTCCATTCAAATGGTCTCTGCAATTATCAGCAAAGACACCTAGAGAATAAAGTTACCAACTCTAGTTGGTAACTGGAAACCATTTATTTAAGAAAGTAGCACTGTAGTATTTTGAGAAAAGATGGAGTGAATTTTAAATATTCTGGATGCTGAACTGGAAAGCTGGAAAACAATGTTAACCTACCATGGACTTCAAAAGAAAAGCTTTTGCTTGTAATAATAACCCAGATAACTTTGGAATCCCAACAACACAGCTTTCATTTGCTATACCAGACTGGAAATTGAGCTAGAAAAAAATACTAACAATGCTTCCAGATCTTACAAAGGAGAACGTCCTATTGGCATGTGAAAGATGCATGAGGAGAACAATAGTGTTACTAAGATGAATGCCAGAGTCACCTGAAATTCTTAAACTTTGATGTTGACTGTCCTGAGTCAACATTCAAGAATGGAGAAACAAGCACCCTCACGTTTAACAAGCCAGATGTTGTTTTGATAGCCACTAACAGGGAGGTAGGTAAAGTGGCAGAAGCACCAGAAACTGTTACGAGGGAAAAGAGGAAAAGCGCTAGGAAAAGAAAACAAAAAGCCTCATAGAAATGGAGGGATTAGCAACAGAAGGTGAGAAATCAAAGTGAAAATTGACATCTGCAGAGGTTAGAGCAGAGGGGCAAAATTAATCTGAATGGTTCATAAAGTCAATTTGAATAATTACATTGGGTTTGCCTAGACAATTTCATTAGGAGGTGGGGAGAGGGCTATCTCAGCTTCACGGAGAGATGTTATGGAAAAGTGGTATTCCTGTAAAAGCAGAAGGAACTGCAGCCCTCCCTTCCCGCCACCACTGCCTAATGTCACACACATGCTCCAGCAACTGCACTCACAAACACCAGCTCCAAACCCTTGGTGTATGCATCCATTATATTCATACAGAGAGTTGTTTGCCCTGGAGAAGAGAAGGCTCAGGGGTATCTAACCCTGATGTACAAATACTTTATTAGAAGGAGTAAGAAGATGAAGCCAGGCTCTTCTCAGTGGTGCTAAATGACAGAACAGGCAACAGGCACAAACTGAAATATGGGAAATTCTACTTAAAGACAAGACAAAACATTTTTACTGTAAAAGTGATTCAACACTGGGATAGGTAGCCCAAAAAGGTTGTGGAATCACCATCCCTGATGATATTGAAGAACAAGATCCTAAGCAACCTGTTCTCATTGACTCTTGAATGGACTGGACAATTTCCAGGGGCTCCTTTCAACCTCAACCAGCCTGTGATTCTATATTTAAAAATTAGTATTATTTGTTCCAATTATGTGCCCAACAACTACTGAAATTTCAGCCGTAAATTCAGCTGGACAACTACTCTCTAATTAGTCTGTGCACTTGCAAGAATTCAAAACTAACACTGAAAAAGTGTTCTTTTTGCCCAGTTTTAAGAAAATGGCAAGAAAAAGCAGAAAGCATATAAAAAAAAAAAAACCCTCAATGACAAAACATGCAAAGAATTGTGCTTGGTTTTTTTTATGCTGCAGTAAAGAAAAAACATACTGACCTTGATTTTCACATTCTCACATTAATTTTATACAGAAAGGACACAGTTACATGGGCATAAACCAATAAATCATAATGGAGAAGCAAGCCCAAACTGTTAATTTGTTAATGTTTTCAGTTTGTTTGTGTTTGCTTTTAAAATCTGCATCTTTCAGGCCACATAAGCTGCCTGTTTTAACACAGTGCCATTTCCAGTAAAGTACACAATGTTACTAGATACCAAAATTTTGAATACTTCAAGCACTTATCTCACTTTCTGCAGTTGAACAGAAAGCCCAAATCTAGTTTTTTGGTTCCCCATCAAAGTCCTAGAGCCCCATGCAGATGGTCTCACTTTAAACAAGTAATAAACTTCCACACTATTTTCAGAAGTATTAAATTGTCTTCTTCTCTTACTTACAACACAAATGAATACAGCGCAAGTAAGGATGCCTTACTCTGTTTCTACCTTGAACCTGTTCACTTAAAGAACAGTAAACTGACCACAATAAAGAGAAGACCATCATGGGTGAAAGACTAAAATAATTACTGCAGATTATTGAAAAGGATTTAAGGAGAAAAAAACGAAAGGTGTTTTAAAATGGCATGATTTTTCAGTTTACTGAGAAATAATCTACAATGAAATCTGGAAATGAGTCAACATCAGTGCTCTCAGTCTTCATGATGCAATGTGGCACATGCTGTATGAAACAACGGATGAGTTTGTTAACCTTTAAAGACACATGAACATACTGTAATTTTTGCAAAAGCAACAACTGACAGTACTACTCCTGTTTGGAGGCAGTGGCCCCTCATCGCTTCCATCTGCTGTAGTACATTAATTTTAAACAAAACCAGAATGCCAGCGGCTCAGCCACCAAGCCCTCCCACCCCAGTCATTTAACACACACACACACATGACCCGACACTGGGAAGCTGTAGCGGGAGATCTGCTAGAGGATTTTCTCAGCTCTTGCACAGTGAAAGCAGGCTCCGCTTTTCTTCTTCCCCTGAGAACAATAAGAAAGGGCATTTTGAAGCACTGCAGGTAGCTGCAGCAAGAATGACCAGAGTCCATGATAAACAGAGCTGGACATGAGCTGTGAGAGAAAGAGGCATGTCTAGGCTGCAGCCCTTATCACACATTCCTGGCTAACATATTAAAGATTAAAAATAAAAAAAAATAAATAAATTAAATTTAAAAATTAAATAAAAATATTAAAAATTAAATTATTAAACAGATAATATGCAACCTACATTGAAATTTGAGTGAAATGCTACCTCAAAACATCTACCTTAAGAAAACAATGTACATTAGCTGCTCGTTACTGCATCTATTAAAAAAAACCCAAACCACAAACAAAAAAAAACTCAACCAAAACACTAAACCAAAACAAAAAGCCCAACTACTAGCAGAATAAAACAAAGCCTATGTGTAAGTAACTAGCCTTAACCTGCATGGCTGAATGTCAGCCACAGGTTATGTGGCAAGGACAGCGGTGCATATGCAAAATAGACCCCTTCACTCTGTCTGCATCACAGCAATAACCTCTACTGAAGAAAAAAAAAATGGGGACAGCTGAGCAGGATATACATGACCTACCTGAGGTCACCTGCCTTTCAAAGAGCAAGCATAATATACAGTGAAGACTATGTCACCAATATTTTGCAGCTCTAAAAAGAAATGAACACTAGAATATAGTGATGCTCTTCATAAAGTTATTGTGAAATATGCACTATGGAAAAGTACTCTTTAAACTCAGGGACAACATTTGCACTTCTCTGTAACTCCCCCAAGAGGAGTATTAATTAGTTGTGTACAAATTGACTGTGAGTAGCAATCTGGCTGGAAGTTTTTGGCTGGAAGTGAGAAGATTATTCCAGAACCTTGTCTAATGTGAACAATGGGAACAGAAGCAGAGGAGACTGGCAGAAATTTGCAAATGATGGTGTTACAGAATCACAGAATGGCAAGGGTTGGAAGGGACCTCAGGAGATCATCTAGCCCAATCCCCCTGCTAAAGCATGTTACACAGGACTTCATCCAGGCGGGCTTTGAGTATCTCCAGAGAAGGAGACTCCACAACCCCCCTGGGCAGCCTGTTCCAGTGCTCTGTCACCGTCAGAGTAAAGAAGTTTTTCCTCATAGTCAACTGAAACCTCTTATGTTTCAGTTTGTACCCATTGCCCCTTGTCCTGTCGCTGGGCACCACTGCAAAGAGTCTGGCTCCATCCTTGTGACATCCACCCTTAAGATATTTGTATGTGTTGATGAGGTCCCCTCTCAGTCTTCTCTTCTCCAGGCTGAACAAGCCCAACTCCCTCAGCCTTTCCTCATAGGGGAGATGTTCCAGTCCCCTAATCATCCTTGTTGCTCTGCTCTGGACTCTTTCTAGGAATTCCTCATCTTTCTTGAACTGTGGAGCCCAGAACTGGACACAGTACTCCAGGTGGGGTCTCACCAGGGCAGAGTAGAGGGGGAGGAGAACCTCCCTCAACCTGCTGGCCACACTCCTCTTAATGCACCCCAGGATACCATTGGCCTTCTTGGCAACAAGGGCACACTGCTGGCTCATGGTCAGCTTGTCATCTCTCAGCAGAGCTGCTTTCCAGCAGGTCAGCCCCAAGCCTGTCGTGGTGCATGGGGTTCAACCTCCCCAGGTGCAGCACTCGACACTTGCCCTTGTTGAACTTCACCCGGGGATCACCTCCCCCTCTTGCATAGCGAACTTGCTGATGGCACACTCTGTCCGCTCATCCAGGTCACTGATGAATAAATTGAACAGGACTGGGCTGAGTACTGAGCCCTGGGGAACTCCACTAGCTACCAGCCTCCAACTGGACTCTGCCCTGCTGATCAGAACCCTCTGTCCAACCAAGTCATTTTTTTTTTGCATGATGCATTCATACATACACATGGCAGCAACTGAGACCTCTGAATTCTGAAGTTTTAATAAAAATGAAGCAGCCCAAAACTAACTTCTGTCACCCTTAAACTTACTTTTGTTCCTACTGAAGTCAATGGCAAAATCTGACTGCAACAGACTGAAATTCGTGCCTTGCTACTTTTTTTTTCTGTACCACAGTCAGTAGTGCACAGACTGTATCAAGTTCAAATTTTAGCACAAAGATACATATTTCCACTGTGGTACTGTTTTTATTTGAAAACTGAGTTTATATATGCTCTATTTAGCTCATGGTTGCACAATAAACATTACTATCAGGAGCTTAGTATTGCATAAAAGGAAGAAGTGGCTGACACGAGTATTTATAAAAACAAAACCTCTAGCATTAATTGACAGTGTGCTTCCCTCTGTCAAGCCTCTTGATATTAACAAGAAATGCTCTATATGTACACTAGTTATTATTTTCATTGTGTTACACAATACAATTAGTAACTCTTGGTAGCTTTGGTTACAAACCAGATGTAGACCAACCTTACCTTGTCATATATCAGCATTTAAAATGTTCCTGACAACCTTAAAACATAGGGTTTTTCTGAGGTTCGCAGCTACCTTTTAGCTCTATTAGCTTTATTGACACTACTGGCATAAGAATTTTATGTTAATACATTTGCACTTTTTTGTTGTGTGTAACTGTATAAAGGCTTCATAGACCACAAGAAATAAAAGGAAAGGAAAATAATGATTCAGTTACCTGCAATGACTACTTATGGCCCTGTTTAGACCCCTGGGCAGATCACAGTAAAGTTGCTGTGCACTGCTTCTGTTACATAATGACTCATACGCTGCACTTGCAATAAACATCCAGGTACAGTTGATGATTGCATTTGTCACTAAGGACTGCAATAAGAAATCAGAAAAAAGTTTGCTGCTGGAGAGATTAGCAACCTTTGGAATGGGCAGTGCCATTAGTCAGACACCACCTTGGTCCTGGTGCCTGAACTGGACCACAACCCCAGCTACAGAAATAAAAATCACAAGAAAGCTTCAGTCCCTCTCACATCTCACTGACCAGATCTGCATACACAGAGAGCATATCCACTGAAGTAAGACTCTGAGAGGAACACTGTTAAGAGGGCCAGCATCCAGAATCCATATGTAAGAAAGGCATCTGCACATAATGGATTTCAAATGCTAGGAGCAAGTATGCTCAAAATCCTCTTCCTTCAATTCCCACTACCTAGCAAAAGGAGTGGAAGGTCCTTGACATCTAGAGAGAACCCAAAAAGGAGACGAGGCAGGAATCAGCAAGAGAAGGAAGGAAGGAAGGGATTAAAATGTTTTAATATTTTTCTACCTACTCCTAGGTTTCTATATAGCATATTCTATACCTATGCTGTAATACTTCCCCCCCTTTCCTTCATGCAGGAATATGAACCCAAAACATTTTTTGTGTTGGCGTTTGCATTGCTGTCTGCACACCAGAGATACTGATACATGATTGATTGTTGCTCCTCTAATCCTCTTGGTGGATACAAACTGCAGCTTCCTGGTTTCTGGATTAATAGGCAAGAACCTGAAGTGCCTTCCTGCCATCTGGATCGTTAGCTGAACACAAAAACAAAAGCAGAATGGAAAACATTAGTGTTGAAATTTGTAATATGCTCCTGCAGGCCTGATCCAGAAATGAAGATCATGGAATACATGACCACCCTCCACTTAAAAGAATGATGACTGGCCTGGCTGTGGCATCAAGTCATCTACCCTGTAACAAACTTTGTCATGGTGTTTGAGGGGAGGGCGGGTTGGCATCTGCTAGTTCCATCATCACTTAGAAAACATTATTTAAGTCATGCCCAAATTTTATACATCACATCTTCATGGAAAATAAATGTGTCAGTTAGAGGAGGGAGGATTATTCACTTGTTCTGTCAGCAAGACATTTTTGGAGGATTTAAAGCAGAGGAGGAAACCTTGGAAAGACTGGAAATTTACTGGTGCATATGCAATGCCTATGAGGGCTTTCGTTTCTCCTGCACCTCCATTTTGGATTATTCTAAACATTCGCAATAGCTACACAGCTGCTTCCTTTCGATAAAAGGTTGAAGCATATTTAGCCCATTAAAAGCTATGCAAATGTTTCACACATAACTTCCAGGAATTTGTTCTGCATGATGAATTCTTATTACTACAAAATAAAGTATTTATCAAATGATTTAGTTAAGTATTTCCTTAACGTAAACAAGTGCAAGGCTACAGAAATGTACATTATCATAACATGTGAAAGCAGGGAAGTCTTAAAAATTATAGTATCAGTATTAAGATGATACAGATCTCAGTGCCTTGCTGTCCACAAGTGTGCATACACACCCTCTACAATCCCTTCTGAAGTCATCAGAGAATTAGGGGTACATCATGCATTTTATATTCAAAATACTTCAATTAGCACACATCTTCGGGTTTCCAGTAGTGTTCATCACCTCATTATTTAGGTACCAGACAGATAAATATTATCTGCAAAGCAAGACTTAATAGTAACGATCTTTCTAGACAGACTCCAGAGAAAAAGGTCTTTTATCCAATCCTCTGGAGAAGAATCAAAGTTTAAGGCTTCACTGACTTAATTTTGAAATAGCCTGGACTAAAGGAATAGCCAGTGTTACTCAATCCTCTGGCAGCCCTTTGATTTTTCTTTTCTTCTTCTATTCATCAAATAACAGCCACTCAATCCATTTTAAATCCATTAATTTCTTGCAGCACAAAAACACATCCCACTGTTGATACACACCCACTCTGTGTTTCTTTTTAGCAAGGAGACAAAAGGGGCCAAGCACCTCCTTAGTTAACTGCACCCTAGAGTGGGACTAGCCATACATGAGCTCAGACTCTGGACTTAACACCACCCCATCCTAACACATCTCACAGTCACCTCCCCTCTCCATCCTTAGTCTTTTGTAGTTACCTTAGCCTAAGCAAACCAGACCAATAAATAAGGGGGAAAAAAAGAGATGTTCCACTTCTGAGACACAGTAACTCCCAACATGTTCTTATTTTAATCCATGATTTAGTCATGTGTTTTTACAGAAAATTTATAAGCTTCATGGTTTGTGCATCTGGATTTAACACCCCAACCTCTCCTCACTCCTCCCTTCCCCCTTTAAATACAAAAAATCTTAAAGCATCAGTTAGAAAAAGCTTTGGAAGAAAGGGCAGATGCAAATACATTAATGTAAGTAAATTATAACAAGCTAAATGTAACAAGACGTACAAGTCTTCTACAGCCATACTCCTTCCTGTTACAGAAAAGTTCACTTCAAAGCAATGAAACTATCTTTCAATTTGACGATACTTTGAATATAAAATCCTACAAAAGAAGACTGAAAGATTCTAGAAGAGGACATCCAGTCTATCCCAATACCTAACGTGCTATATTAAGTACAAACTTATAAATAAATAGTTTCTATTTACAGGTAACAAATAGGTAGACATAAAGAAAAAAAGTGTTCTACAAATGCCATATGTTCAATACCACAACTAAGTATTACTGTGACTGCATAAAAAAAGCCCTCATGCCCTATCACTATAGCAGAATTGAAGACTTTTTTAACACAACAGTAATAAAAAGAATGAAAGGCTATTTTCAGAATATTGTATTCCTAATTAGAAAAAAAAGGGAACAACAGAAAGGTTGTAGCACAACAGTTGGACTGCAGCAAACACCCAATGAAAAAAAAAAAAAAGGGTAGCCAAAACATTTCCAGAAGAACACAATTTGTAGTGAAAATTGAAAGTGCAAATTTACACCCTCTAGTTTATCACTTTGCCTGGTCCTATAGTAAGGAACCACAAATGAAGCACAGGTATACCACTGTGTATAATACTCCAAAACTGACTATAGACCAAACTTCCTGTATTCTTAAATGAAAGATCTGTCAATGCCTTCTAACACCTACAAACAACCTATGAAAGAGACTGATTATCAGCTTGTAGTATCATCAATTGACTGACATAAAAAGGTACACCTTGCAGATGCATCAAGAGATCTTGTACAGATCTAGTCCAAACTAAAAAGGCAGATAATTGCAGATGGCAAACTTCTACAGACTTTTAAAATAAATGTCATACAAAGCGTGTTTAACACATAACGATAGTATCTCAAAAAATTCCCCAGAATGTCAGAGTATCACAGCTATCATCTTTCTAAGACACATTTAGAGAAAAGCATTGCTCAACTCATGTGTGGTTATGAAAAAGATTTAACTACCCTTTCTATAAAAATACTTTTATTTTCTCAAAACAGATGTTCTTAGCAATCCTTCCACCCTTCAACAGGTACATAGTACCTAATAGACTTACAGCACCATTTCTCTACAACTTCCCTTCTACATTTCACTCCGCTTGGGAAAAGGAGCTCCACACAAGCCTCTTCCCCACCAAGGAGAGGTAAATCCAGTTCTCTTTCACAGATGGAGTCAACCAGAACAGACAAGTTTGCTTAAATAAAACATGCCACAGTAAATGATGACATACGACCTCCACCTACAGTGATCTTGTTTGCTCACTAGAGGAAAGTTAGGACTAATTATGTGCAGAGAATGATGCACATTCATGGGACAGATCACAGTACATCCTCTCCAGGTTCTGAAAATGTGCTTCTGCAGCAACAGAAGCCAGTTTGCTCTACCAGTCTTTAAAACGTTGAAATAACTGGCCTACAAACAATGTTTATTTCCACTTCAAAATACCTCAAAAAATTACAAAGCACAGACAGCAGCACGTTAAGAAAAAGAGGAACTACAGATACATTTTTTAAAAAGGGGAAATCTGGAATTGTGGATGAGAAAGAAGTCTAACAGCTGTGATTAGTGAGCCATGTTTATACATCTTTAAACGTTATACAAAGCACTGGTGAATTGCAGACTGCCTCAGATGGCAAAAGTCTGTTGAATGAAACTTGTTGACAATGTTGTTAAAATAGAAAACTAATATTTGATAGCAAAATACAACAGCCTGTTATAAATGTCAAATACAGGATTATAAAGCAATGCACAGAGATTCTGGACTTGAATTTTGGTGCATAAATCCAACCATCTGACAACCAGTTGTGTAGCAAAATCAAGATAACGTGGAAATCTCCAAAAGGACAGCCAATTTGTCTTCTTTCAGCTACAGCATCTCCCTGCTTATGAACATGCCCGCGGTAATCGCACTCCGCCTGCAGATTAACCTAGGGGAGACGGCACTCGGCACCGGCGAAAGGAGGATTGCAAAGGCAATCTTGCCAGACAGGCAGATAAGCAGGGCGCTCGGCTCCCGGTGAAGCAGCCTACAGAGGCAGAGGCAGATTTTGCCGCGCCGGTACTGCCGAGCCGGGCAGGGACACCTCGCCCAGGGCAGCGGCTGCGGGGGGTCCGGGACCCCCAGCCCTCACCGGCTGAAAGATCCGAGCCGGGCTGCTGCCCGGGGGTGAACGTGGGGCCGCGCCGTGGGCCGAAAAGTTAAACCCGCTGGAGCGGGAGTGGAGCTGCTCCTGCCGGCTCTCCCGCCGTCGGGATGCCGGCCCGGCGCGGCCCGGGATCGGGCAGGGTTGCGGGTCCCGCAGGTCCCCAAACAGCCTCCTCGCCCAGCGGGGACACCGCAGGAGAGGCATCCCTGGCCTCCCGGGGGAAAAAAAAAAAACAAAAACAAAAAAACAAAAAACCAAAAACCAACAAAACTCCGAGGGGTGTGCCGAGGCTGGAAGTCCCTGGGAAGAGTCTCCTCGCAGCCGGGGGGAGCACGGCCGGCCCCGGGGGCCCAGCGCACGCGGGACACGAGGCTCCAGCCGCGCCGCCCCGTCCCGTTCCGGATCGCCGGGCGCCGCAGGAAGGGTCACACGGCCGCGGGCCCCGGAGCACGGCCGAGGGCCGCCCCGTGCCCAGCCCGGACACCAGTTGCTCGACCTGCGGTGAAGAAGTGGTGAAAGGAGCCTGGGGGCGGCAGCGGGAGCCCCGGGGGGAGCAGGGACCCCGGCCCACGGGCGAGGGGTGCTCGCCCCCCACGGGGCAGACCGGGGGTGCACGCGCGCAGCCCTCCGCTTCTCACCTCCTTAAGTTCCTTGGCCACGTCTTTCAGGTCCCCCAGCACTAATTCCAAATCCTCCACGATGATCTTGATCTGCTCCTTCACCTTGGCTTTGGAGGCTGCCGGCGGCCCCTCGGACGGCGACGAGGAGGAGGATGCGGTCCCCTTGGACTGGGCGGACATCCTTCGGGGCAGCCCGGCGCGGCCAGGGGGGCACGCAGGTCAGGCGAGCGCGGCGGCCGCCGGCCGCCCGGCCCCGTCCCTCCGGCTCCCGGAGCTGCCGCAGCCGCTGCCGCCGCCGCCGCCGCCGCCGCCGCCGCCCGCCCGCCCGCGCATCCCGCGCCGGGGGCGCCGAGCCGCGCCGCGCTCCGCCGGGCGGCCGCGCTGTGCAGCTGCCATCGGCTCACGGGAGCGGCGCGGGGGCCCGGCTGCAGCCCCCGTGCGCCGCGCCTGCGCCTCGCCCCGCCCGCGCCACAGCCCGCCCCGGCTCCGGCGCCGGCGACCGCTCCCGCGCCGGCCCCGGCCCCGGCTGGGGAGCGGGGCCGGGGGAGGAGCGCCCGCCGCCCGCGGCATCGCCCCCGCCCGCGCTCCCCAGGGCGGGGGAGGCAGGGCGACTCCCCCGGAAGAGGCGCTCGCCCCCCTCGCCCTCCCACCCCCCCCACCCACCCCCGGCAGCCGGTGGGTCGGGAGCGCGGCGGGGCATCACCGCGGAGCCCCTCCGGCCGACCCCGGGCGCGGGGGCCGGTGGCGCGAGCTCTACCGGAGAAAAATGTTCACCCGCCGAAACAGCACCCCCCTCCCCCCCAAAAAAAAAAAAAAAAAAAAAAAAAAAAGGCGGCACGTTTGGTGGCTGTCTCACTGCAAAATTCCCGTCGAAGGAGACGGCAACAGTGCTTGTTTCTGGTGCAAAAAGTCGTAGCTGGGAGGTGACGCGCGCACACCTCTCGCTGTAAAGTAACCACTCTGGCTCCTCGGGGGTGCAGCGCGTTCGTTTTGACTTTGCTGCTGTAAGGAGACGATAGGAAGAACGGTGTTTTGTAAATGCCACCAAGTTGGTAAAAGGCACTTAGATGTCTCAGCCAACCCCTATATACTGCCCTGCAAACACACAGCGATCAGTATAACCCTGTTCTGGCCAGGAAGTAAAGGTTGTGCATCTCATCAGGTGGAAATAAAGAGGTGTGTGAGCCAGGATAGCTTTTACGAATAAGCTAACTGGCATTTTCTCTGAAGTAGAGGCCAGTGCTGCTTTCGAATGCACACTTTCAATAGCGTTATTCAGAGGCTGATCTGTGAGGCAAAAGGAAGAGATTGCTAGGTATCACTCACCTCTGGTGGTTTTTCGTCTTACTGCAAAAGGTGGCATGTTCAGGTAAAATGAATTGGTTTAGTTATTTCTACCTCCCACTAGCTATGAACAGCAAGAAGAGGGCATGCAGCCAAGCCCTGCTTCGAGGACTGCCCTGCATGGTTGCAACTGACTTCGATGCTGTGAACCCTTCTGAGAGTTTTGGCAGCCCAAGATGTTTTAACCTAGCTAAAGCAGGAGGGGAAAAGCGGAAACCTTGCCCAGAGTGGTGTGTCTGCACATGGTAAAGATCTCACTTGGTGATGAACGGTTTGTCTCTGGGAAGGGTGTGGGACGGGGATATGAGTAGACAGGGGCTGACAGCACCTCTTGCTGTCTTGGGTCAGGTGTAATTATCTTTCCACTTTTTACCACTATAAAACCTGTGGTGTTTGGCTGAAATAATTTGTTAGTGGGCATATATTGGAATTCTGCCCCCTTCCCTCCTCCCTCCCCCGAGTGTCTCACAGACCTTTTAAACAATTTCAGGGAGGCGATGTTCAAGAAGAGCCCATGTTTTTCCTCTTGACTTTCCTCAAGTCTTATGGTAGATTTTTTTTTTCATCTCACCAAGGCAAAAGCTCTTCCAACACTGACTTTTAAAAGCATTCCTGCTGGTTATTTTTACTTAACTGTTTCTGTATGAGCAATAACATCATATGATTTTTGAAGCTAGCTAAGTAATACAGTCTGAATTCCAAACTGCAGTCACCACTAAATTAGGAAAAAAAGCAACCCACAAGTTATTGAGCAAGTTTTAATTAATATGTTTGAACACTATTCCTCAAAGGCGTTGTATGAACAGAAAAAAAAAAGAAAACATTTATGAAAAGCTATCAGTGAAATTACCCATGCAGAAGCCAGCACATATCCAGTTTATAATTAGAGAAAAAAAGTCTATCTTCTGACAGAAGTTAAAGATACTGTATAAAAGTATACTGTACATATCTATACTTAACATGGCTTAAATAAGTAAGGGATGGTTTCTACTACATTTCTGTAGAAATGGCCAACATTGTCAAAATTACTACCAGATTTGCTACAGACCCTCTGAATTTTGTCTAGCCTAATTGAGCATTCATGATTAGGCATATTTTTCCTACACATTTACTTACCTTTTTATTGTCTCTGTATAAAGCCTTGGCACCTCTCACTGTTAAATATTTTTAGTTAAGAAGGGAAAATTTATTGCTGTTCTATCTCATCAGTTAGTTTTAAGTCATGACAAGGCTTTACCCATAATCCTGTGGTTATCAAATTTCCTTAATCCTGTGACCATGTTTGGAGACTTCCCAAACTTTTGAAGATATAAATCATGTCCACTTCAGCAATCCCTCCACTTTTGTAGTGACATTCTTCTAAGAGCTGTGCGGGATTATATAGTGACTGATATTTTGTATTCATCCAAGTATCGACTGCTTATCCCTGAAAAAAACTGACAGCTTTTCTAAGTCCTGAGTAAAGTTCATTGTCCTATTGGTCTTAAAAGCAGTTTTATGCCTTTAAAAAATAGCTTGCTAAACCATTTCTCAGTTAACTAATAGGCAGTGTCCCACAGCAAAGTTATCTTTGGAACTAGATGTTCCATTTCTTTTGATTCTGTCTCTGCAAGTAAGTGTTATTTATCAGTGTTTTATCAGTTAAATCCTTCTGAAGTCTTTCTGGCTGTACCTTCACCAAACCTGAAGTGGCTAATCAGGGAAAAGAGGAGTAACTCCTTACTGGAAGCCTGGCCTCTGTAGGCCATTAAGGAGATACAGAGGATGCACAAGAAGTCTCCCCAGAAATCTTGGGGGAGAAAGTTATTTTGGAAGTAAAAGCTTAAGACCTTCAAAGTGCAGTTCACTGGTCTTCCACTAACACTTTTTAATCCAGGAAAAAGCACCCAAACAAAAACAAAACGCACATTAAATGAATACTTAGTGAAGTAATGTGGCACTCGGCCATACCATCGCCAGCTGTGATCTCAGTAAAGCTCAAGAGTCAAGTAAGGCTTGGCCTGATCAGCAATTGGAAACAATGACTCTCAGGAAAATCTCTCAAAATGCTGCAAAATTTTGTTTTGGTGATTCAGTAGATGGCACTTTTCCTTTTGGAAAAAATATCCTATGTCTCAGCCCAGTGTTACAAACACAATGAACTGAACACACACACAAAGCAGTGATTTTATCATGCTGTTTTATTTATGCTATTTATTTTTTGTGTGGAGTCACAAAGAGAGTTGGAAACTGTGCAGGAAATCATGAGTAATCATAAAATGTACATGAATCACAGGAATAATTTTTCAAGAGAATCAGCCACACCAGTCATATCAGAAATACAAAAATGTAATTACTTTTAAATGTAGTCACTTCTTTCTTATTAAAAAACTAAAATAACACAAAAAAAAAAAAAGCAAAAAAAAAAGCCCTAAATGCTTACTGTCTTGGGAGGGGTTGATACAGTACAATAAAACTTTCATACATATTCCTGTATGAGAATAAAAATCAAATGAACATTTTACAAATTATATGTGTAGAACTACATCCCACTTTCCCCATATCATTAGTATTTGCATTGGGTTTGTGTGGCAAGGTTTTGGTAGCAGAGGGGCTACGGAGGTGGCTTCTGTGAGAAACTGCTAGAAGCTTTCCCTGTGTCCGCCTCTGGCCAAGGCCGAGCCCATCAGCAATGATGGTAGCTCCTCTGTGATAACATATTTAAGAAGGAAAAAACCCTGCTGCGGAACAGTAGCTGGGGAGAGAGAAGTGAGAGGATGTGAGAGAAAACAGCCCTTCAGACACCAAGGTCAGTGCAGAAGGAGGGGGCAGAGGTGCTCCAGGCTCCAGAGCAGAGATTACCCTGCAGCCCATGGGAAAGACTGTGGTGATGTGGATTGTCCCCCTGCAGCCTGTGAAGAACCACAATGGATCAGATATCTACCTGCTCCTGGCAGGACCTGTGGACCCACCCTGGAGAAGTTCGTGGAGGACTGTCTGCTGGGGGAGGGACCCCAGGCTGGAGCAGGGGCAGAGTGTGAGGAGTCCTCCCCCTGAGGAGGAAGAGTGGCAGAGACAGCGTGTGATGGACTGACCCCAGCCCCCATTCCCCATCCTCCTGCACTGCTCGGGGGGAGGAGGGAGAGAAAATTGGGAGTAAAGTTAAGCCCAGGAAGAAGTGAGGGTTGGGGGAAAGGTGTTCTAAGATTCAGTTTGGTTTTTTTTTATCCTCTCCTACTCTGATTCCATTGGTAATAAATTAAACTGATTTCCCCAAGTTGAGTGTGTTTTGCCTGTGACAGTAACTGTCAAAATGATCTCTCCCTGTCCTTATCTCAATCCACGAGCCTTTCATTGCATTTTCTCTCCCCTGTCCTGTTTAAGAGGGGAGTGATAGAGCAGCTTTGGTGGTTACCTGGCGTCCAGCCAGGGCCAACCCATCACAGTATTCCAGATAGATTAATTAAAAATTAATTTGTTGTTTCTTGTTGAAGGTATTTTGTTTGGAATTTCTGTTTTTTATCCAAGGTTAAAATTGAATAAAAGGTCAAAAAAAACATTTTTAATCTGAATGTTCTGATTTATTTTAAACATTTTCGAACTCTCCAAACAAAATTAAAAAATCTACAAAGCAAAAAATACCTAGTTGAACTAACTAATTTGGGGAATGATAAAATAAAACCTTAATTTATTTTCTATCCCTCTTTTGAACTTGTTCCTGAAGGAAATATTCCACATACAAGATAGGAAGCACTGAAACAGTAAACCTGTCTTTTTCATCCCAAGGAAATTGTGGAAGAAAGCTCAATTCAATTGCTGCAGGCTTGCATATTAGACACGTGCTAATTAAAACATGCATTGAACTCTTCAAAATTAATCATAATTTATATTAAAGCAATGAATTAAGCTATAGTGCAATGCCACTGACTTACATTCCAGGTATTTTTAAACACAGGTTTTCATCTTTTATCTTTTCTATCCTAAAAGAATAGTGAAATAATCTCTTTCCAAAATGCTCCCGTATTTAACGAATATGGTGTTCTTTTCTTAATTCTCAAACAATTCTTTTAACAGTTATGCTGAGGAAGTCACACTGGCTGCTTACACTCCAAACTATAGAGTTGTAGTTCATTTGGATGGAGGCTGAAGGACTCTTCAGTTAAAGGAAAAAATTAAAAGCACTTTCTGAAGTGTGTTATAATTATATGCCATTATGTTTTTTCACTTGTTTGAATCAACAAGTTATTCCCTTATAAAGAAACTCAGGATATCACAAAATAAACTACATACTTCTGAATTAAGTTGGCTTGTTTCCAAACAGTAACGAGCAAACATAATGGAAGTCAGGATTCAGTCAAGGTCACCCTTTGTACCAAGTTCTTGTCTTACTTCTCCAACCTTTTTCTCCTTGATAATGATTTAAATATCAGGCATATCATCTGAATAGTATGAAACTAGTCATATCGTGCTTTCAGTCAAGTGCACAATCCACACATATTTCTAATAAGGATTTACACATTGGTAAAGATGGTACAGGGCTGATTATTTGTAGAGCGGAACTCTAAAAGCATGGAGCTAAGCTTTTAAGAAACTGAACAGACAATTTAGAGTATGTTATTTTCTGTTAGTGGTAAAAGTAGAGCAAAGTTTTATGGAATCCAAATCTATTTTCATTGCAAGTTGTTTGTTATGTGTACAATCTGGATGGCAGTAAAAGTTACTTTTCTTATCTGGCAAATCCTTTGTTGAGTGATGTTGTGGAAGGAAATTACTTAGTTATTTTGGCCTAACTTAAAAAATATATGCAAGAATTTCTCTATTAACTATGAATGAAATGTCTCCCATGCATAACTCATGTTCAATTCCATCAATCTGCTCAGGATGGAGTGTCACATTAGTTAACACAGTTCAAAGAAAAATTTGTATAATGTCTCTGTATTCGGATGCCAACTCCCAAGATTTATTACCGCTTCACAGGGAAATAAGAAATACTACCTAGCTGGAAGAAAAACTTGCTGAAACTAAGTACTCTTTGAACCACTTATGTTCTAACAGGCTTCCTTGGTGATCTGTAAAACAACCATAGCAAATGAACCATTCTCCATTTGGGATATTCCCCAAGAACTAAATTGCAGTAGGCTTTTTTCTGTCAAATTTTAACTAGTGATATTTCTCAAAAAATGCCAAAAGCTCTGAAAAGTACACAAGTGAAAGACTTTAAATTATTTATTTTCTGCAAACTAGTCCCTCAGTACCTAGATTTAAAAAAAAAGGAGCATCTTACTGAAAAAATTAGTATCAGTTATGTCTGTGACTTGTTTTAATTCAACAGAGACTCAGTTCTCAGTGTAAAATTCAACACAGTACACCTATGAAATTAGTATGACAGGATAATAAAACCTAATTCAGACAGAATACAAGTATCTAGAGGTGATGTGATATTATGAACTTTGTCCAAGTTATGTGAACTTTGTCCATTTTTATTACATGATGGCTTCTAACATTGTGTAAATAATTCTCCATGTGATGCTTTGACTCAACAATGTCCCACTGGATAGGGAAGCAAAAAAAAAAAAAATCTATTAATTTAATGTGGGAGAATAATAAAATTGAACTATATGCATACACATCCTTGAAATATGCAGAAATGTATTTGCTCTCACAGCAAACACATAGTTCAATGTCCACTCTTTTGGTGGAGAGAATTAACAAAAATGGCTGTCTTGATGCAAATTGACAGAATATTATATAAGACAAAAAAATAAAAAGGAAATGGGTCAGGGAAGGAGAAACACAATTATAGCATGCTTATTGCATGTATCTTGCAAGTATCCACCAGAATGTTTTTAAAGTATAGGAATAATGGGACAGAAAATACATTTTTTTTCTCTGTTGAATACATTCTGCATAATTGCTTGGAAAGAGTAGAAGTTTCTTTTTTTCTCTTCAAAATTGAAAGCAAACAGGTGGTAAGACTGAAAGGACAATGGTGGCTGAATATTTTTCTGCAGTACTCCTAAATCAGTAGTTTACATTAGTCATTTCTTATACTTGTTTTTCAAACTCAGTTACTGGAAGTTATATACTTAATCTAATTTTACCAAGCCTACTTTTTGTTTACTGGGGAACTGTCAGCTAACAAATTGGTGCCTTTTTTTTCCCCAAGGAGCTGTTGGTTGGTGTCAGATACAAAGTATTTCCTGTGGAGGAATATCCCTTTATTGCTGGCATTCGCTTCAGTAGTATGTTATTGCAAACATCTGGAGCACATAAGAAAACCACCGTCTGGATTCTTTCCCAAAACACCTCAATCAGAATAGTCCGAGCAAGAGAAATGCCAGATTAAATGAGTAACCCAAACACAGAAAAGGACTAGACTACAGTAGAAAGAACACAAAGGTGAAAAATACAATTCTTTAACTTGCAGGCCTACAATGGATTTATATGACCTCTATCTCAAAGCCCACTCCAGCTACTGCAATTAAAAAACTGTTTTTTTCTATGTTGTACACCGTAAAGCAAAGGTGAACATTCACACATTCAAGGCTTTCATTTTAGATTGATGAATTATCTATCGACAGACAATGGGTCTCTGCCACTTCCTCCCCTACTCCCCAGATTCAAATTATGCTAAAAGCCATGGTACAAACCAAGAGACAGAAGCCAGAAACATAAATGGGAAGGATCCATTACTCACTGACGAACGTACGACTGGATTGTGTGAGTGCCAAGTAGTCCCTGACTGTTCTCCAAGTGATGGTGTGAGAACATGCTGGTTCTGTCCATGCCTTGCTGAACTGGGCCCATAACATTACAGATTCAAGCACCCAGGGGCACTAGGCAAAATCTTCCAAACTACATAAGAATATTCCCATATTCCACTCCTAAATTCCAATAATTATAATTGAAAATGTGTGATCTTTCCATTATTCAGTGTTCAGTAATTATTATATAATGTTAATGCCTTCTGTTATTAATTTGGACATTAATGCTTTTCCACTATGCTTTTTTTTCTTTTTTTAGACAATATTTTCTATGAAGCAATTTCCTTGCAAAGTCCCACAATCAATTTACCTGGAATTAGTCACATCATTTCTAGCAGTCTCTCAGGACCTATGACCTGTCTTCAAAATGTCCGTTGCACAGTGACACATACCAGTATGTATATTTTATCTAATGCTTCTTTGAGAAGTGATGCCAGGTATTTTCAAGGAAGTAACATTTTCAGTGGATATCCGAATGTTTCATCCACCAGTCATTCAAACAAAGTGGCTGTTCTTGCTTACTTCAGCTTTGAATTTGTTCCGGAGAATTTGCATTTCTCTGCAGCTGTGCTCGGAGGAACTCACAACTCCCCTTCTCCTTAGGTAAGAACTATTACTAATAGAAATCTTCAGAATCAAGTGCATGCCATTTGCTTCCTTGGTAATTACCCCCGGTCCATTTTTAGCTACTGGTTCAGAAAAAGGAGCTCTAGAGCTTGTGCACTCTGGATTGTAATCCCAGCTGATAGGTACAAAACCAACATGCTGATGGAGCTTTAACATTTTCATGACCTTGAATATCTGTTTTCTTTCAAAACAGTGGAATGGTTTTTTTTGGAAAAATTTACCACCAGGTGACAGCAAAAGGCATTTCCTTACCTCTTTTTTTTTTTTTTTAACAGGATATTCTATTGCAAAAGCTTAGGGAGAGAATCCAGATCAGATTGAGTTTTTCCATTCAAATACAGGCTGGTTGTTTGACAACCCAAGTCATTAAATACTTGATTAGCAAGTAACATGTAGGGAGAAAAACATGCCAGTTTGACTTTCAGAAAAGCCCCCATAATTAAACTCATAACTAATATGCCTGACTTACATCACCTGATGGCCTGACCCACAGTCTACAAGTCTCCTTTAAAAAGTGAGATAGTTTGATCTAAACATATGTAAAATTTTCTGACACCTCTTCAGTGTGTCCAGTCTTTTAGCAGAAAGCTATAACTTCTGTCTAAAGAAAGTCAGATCACAAGAAGACTATTTCTCAGTTTCCCTGGGATGTGCTCTGTTTCTACACTGCAGTAATTCAATACCAGACACAGGTTACTGGGCTAAAAAGACCTTATGTTTTACCCAATATCATATGCTTCTGTTCCTGTGGTCTCCATCCATACAGTCACTCTAAAATTACATTGCTGAATACTTCTATCTAGCCAATAACTATACGTAAATTACTTTTGGTACAGGTGTCAAGTACCATATTTAGTAAATTGCCATATAAATCTCCTATATTGATTTTTTTTTTTTCATTGAAAAATGCTAAATTTAATTAGCATTGAATATTCTTGCTTTAGAAGATCTTACCTAGAAATACTCTGAAAAGAACTTTAAAAAGTGTTAGCACAGTGAATGAAAAGAAGTTTCTACATATAATTTACAGTCTGAAAGTTGGGGAAAATTCTATTTTTTTGTCCCTTGCTTTAAAATATGCATTATTTTGTGTAGGAACAGCAAACCTAGGCTGCTCTGGTATCTAGAGATTAGTAAAGGAAGAACAATCTGAATTTTCTTTGGCTCTTGCTATTGCTTAGGCAATTCACGTTTGAAGATACCTTATACCTTATTTGTGTCATTAGCACTATTTTGCAGTTTCTTACACCAACTCAGATTTCATCTAGAGATAAAATGGTAAAGATCAGAAAGCTTAACATAAACATGTTCATTTGTGCCTCTCTGATAATTTCCATTCTTTTTTCTGCACTTGAAAAATAATGCATCGGCAGTGTGCCTGACAAACCAGTAAGCCCCGTTTAGTATAACTTATCTTTGTAAATTTATGTCTTCAACAACCTTGTCAGTATTTGAATTAAAAAACAATCAATCAAACAAACAAACAACAAAGGAAGAGCTACAAAGGATTCTAGAAACTTCTTAAAACTCTGCTCAATTTTGCAAATTGTTTGGAATGAAGTGTTGATTAAAGTTTCCATAAATATTTTACAGCACTGACCTTCTACTTTGGAAGTTTCCTAAACTAGATGCACTGAAAGAAAATACAATCCTAAACCTGTGTAATCTCATAAAATGGATGATCAAGCAAACAGTTTATCCAATTTACAGCTAGCTTTGCCTGCCTTAGCCTACTACAAGAAGAGAGCATCTTTTCTTTCTCTGTGAAGTTCAAGGGAGTTTTTTCTTGCTTTGACAGACACTGGACTCTATAATCCCATTCCTAAATTTCCAGGCAATTATGCCTTCTCTTAAATTCACATGTAAAGTCAAGTTTTACAGAAATCGCTGGACAGATTACTTGCTATTTTGGGATATTACTTGCTACTTACTTGTTATTTTGGGATCCAAACATTTAGTGGTTTCTCAGTAAGTAAGTAATCTAAGTACAAAGGAGAGATTCCCTTAAAAAGATTGGGTTCATATGCTCAATCCTGTTTGTATAGGAGGCAAAGGGTGACCCGAGTTCTCAAGGTCCATCAGATGAAGCATTCTTTCTCCAAATTTATAGAAGGAGCATCCTTACATACTGCTGCGTTCTCAGAAAGCATCCCCAACTCAAGACAGAAGTCCTTTTACTGTTGTGCAGGTTGTGCAAGACAGTTGATTCATCTATGTAATTTCAATCAGTAGAGTGAGAAACAGAAATTTGTATTTTTTGCCTTGTTTAAGGTTTTTCACATTCACTTCTGTTTTCTGCAACAGGAAGGATGTAATTACTGTGAATGTTTATTGAAGAAGTGGGGAAAAATACATTCCCATTTTCAGGATCCTCTCCAATGATCATTCGTGCTAAAATGTTGAAATTTTTATCAAATCTCAGCTTTTATGTGATGCCTTTTGAAGCTGGTAGACTTTCTGATTGCTTAAAGTCTGTTGTTGCAGTGCAGCAGTTTATTATAGCTGAAATGTTTTCTGCATGCCACAGATTCTAAGTCTTTGCACTCACCAAGCTAAGGAGTAAAAGATGAGTATAAGCTGTACAATAATCAGAGGTAAATATAAAAAAACCATCTCTTTGATTTGGCATTGCCTTTGACATGACTGCATACACATACAAAGGCAACAGTCTCAAATCATGGTACAAAAAGGGTCTTTGCAGAATTAACTGCCATGGGTCTCTTATGTATCATTTGGAGTAAGGTGACTCAGCTTTGTTTTTCTGCAGCACTGCCAAATCAGGGATTAGAAGGCTTGGTAATTCATGTTCTGTTTACTTTTTATCTTACAAAAGATACACATGATAAGCCACAAGATTGATGATTTTAAGTTCTTATATTTACTCTTGCTTTTACTTAGTACTTGTTAAAATATTTACTATCATAACCGTATTTTAACCATTGGACTACTCCCTGTTCCTGTGGCAATTAGACACTAGAGGTGGGGTTAGAGCCCAGATTTTGAACTCTTGGCAAGAAATTCTCATTTATAGAATCAAAGTCACACAAGCTATGGATGACTATCTAACTGATATTTACAAACTGGAACTGATATTGCTAAAGTTTCAAGACAGCTCAAAACCCTCTCAGTCCCCCAGTATATTGAAAACTGCCCTCTGGACTTGTGAATAGGTGTTGTCACACAGAAGCCATGTACTGAATCCACTGAGACAAAGAGGATCAACTCATTGAGGCATAAGGCTGTCTTAGGCCACCAGAGAAAAGAAGGGACATAGTACTCTGTCGCTACATATGTGCTGGCCCCAAGAAGTGTGCTGTACTTGAAGGCAGGGCTTGAGCAGAAAGTAGGCAGCTAATGATATCGAACCCACCTTCCGGAGTGAGGCTTCTGAGCATCCTTAAGAACAGATATTTAGATTCCTAGTTTTTGCAAGCACAAATCTTTAAAAGTCAACAGACTCACATTTGGGTGACACCTGACAAAAGGTCTGAGTGTGGAAACGAGTGGAAGTGAGTATTTACATTCTTGTTAAGCTCTTTTCCCATAGCTTCAGTGGCTGAAATTTCTGAAATGTTGGATTTAAAATGTGGAAGCTATGCTTGGAAGCTTTGGAAGCTATGCTTTGGAAGCTCAAAATTTGTTTTGCAACAATACATCATCAGTAGGGTAAAACTAACCTGTCTCATTATAGTCTAACCCAATTCACATTCCCTATTAGTGGGTGAACAATCCAGCACTTGGTGAATTTGTCTTTTAAAGACCTGGCTATTTGTAAATTCATACGAGGAGGAAACATTTTTTAAAAATTATTTTATTCTGAAAGCTATATTATAAGAAATGGAGCTGTATGAAACTAAACAGATAGTCTGTATTTTTGTCATTTGTCAAACATTTCTAGGTACTATTGCCACACTCTGATAGGTTTGAAAGTTGAGCAGAATAATCTCTAAAGTGCAAAGAAAGTCTGTCAATCCAATCAGTATTCTTAAATATTTGGTTGACACTCTTAATACTAAGTGATAGGAACCATATGAGGACCTAAACAAATAGACAGCACTCATTCACTTTTGGCTAAGACTTGCTTCCATTCTTACACTTCTGTTTCTCTTAGATAGAAAATGGTGACTTGAGAGGAAAAAGTGTTGGCTTCGTTGTGTGGCAAGATGGGATACTTGGAACTTTCAATATCCTGGCATGTAATTCTTTGGAAGATGTCCAAAGTACTTGTGTTTTATTCCAGCTGGCATGTAGCATACTCCTGCCACAGTCAAGACCTGAAAAGGTTTACTCAGTAAGTGTATAAAGTTTTCTTGCATCAGACACAGAGTCAATTTTTTGTTTTCAGCTCTTACCACAGTACTATTGTCTCCTAAAATTATTTTATTTATCTGTTTTTGTTCCTTTTGGCATGATTCTCATTCAGATAGAATTTTCAATCCTTAAGGAAAATAATAAACCTTGAGATTGTGTGTGACCATGCTGTAATCATTTTTTGCAACTTTTTGTAGATTATCTTCAGTTGAGATGAGATGAGGTAACACATCAAGAAAAATAAATTAAGATTGATCACGGGTATAAATTTTATCTACACTAAAAATTGAATTCCAAGGTTTTTAATGATTTTTTATTGAACATGATTTATACAGCCACAATGACTAGGCTGTAATCTTTAACAGCTTCATTGAATGAAAGTATGTACTTTAAATCAAAATTATTGGCAATCTATGAATGTATTATATCAAATATTGAATAATATACAGAGCAGTCCTTAGAAAATGAGGAGCAGGTCAATGCCCTAACTCTTCAGCCTATAATATCATCTTACTATCTCCACCTTATGACCTTATGAATCTTGAACTTTTTTCTGCTCAATGTTACACCTTCCTTCTCTGATTCCTCAGGACATTTCCACATGAGGCAAAAGGTGTATATCTGAATTTAATCAGGAAGATATTACAGTCTTCAACATCTTGAGTAAATTCCCTGGTCACTGATAGCCAAAATGTGCAACAGCTCACCATGTCTAGCAATGTTTTAAATCTCAATAGTCCTGCATTGCTCTTGGAAAGACAGATGCAATGGCATACCTTCTCAAGTGGTTCTCCAGCAGTTGAGCTCCTGTTGTTTGTTCTCATGGGATACAGCCGTGTCCTTAGTATCTCCTTTCATTTAGCCATAAGCTGTTCTTCTGAGAGCATGGTTATGTGTTTTTTCTCTGTGAAACACAGAAAAGCCAGCCTGCAACTCACAGTGACTTCTGATCTCCCTTCCACAGGTCATATACCTTGGAGTTGCTCAAACTTTTGTTTCTTCATGTTTTTCTTGGAAGTTACATATGTTCAGCAGCATCATTAGATAGGTCTGTTCTGCCACGAGGGAGAAAGATAGAAGCTGAGGATAAACAACCATCACCAGAATAGTTTTCTCACCTGTGCTCTGCTCACTACCTGTGTCAAAGGGTACTCAGATGAGAGGAGATCAGGAATGTCTTTGGAATCTGTCTTGATGGAGCAAAGTTACCTTAAATTCCATAGACGTGAAACCCCATTGAGATATTAAAATATATCATATAAGCTGTTGGCTGTCATGCACAGATCAAGTTTCAGGTCTGCTGTTAGATTATCAAAAGATCTTCAGAGAACTGCTGTTGTTGCACATTTGTCTGGCTTCCTAATGTTAAAGATAATTAGACACTCCGCTCTCGGACATACTCAAAATTTCTAATGTGATATTAATATTTGAGCAGACTTGAATCTGCATCTTTGTGGAGAATTCTTTAATCAAGGATGTCACTGGCAGTGGTCCTCTATCTTTCTTCCATTTCAAGCCACAAAATCTCTCATGGATGAATTTGTGGTCCAAACAGACAGTAAACATTATGCCCTGAGGATACCGGTCAAGTGTACTGCACAGGAGGAATCAGTGATGCACTGCTCACACAATATATTCAACACTTCTCAGTCAACCTGATACAAGCATTTAATTCCTTTTTGTACATCCATGCACATGGCAAAGATCCTCAGTAACAGGCTGGTATAAATAGAAAAACTAGGGCTGCCCATTCTTGGTCTCCTTCTTTCATAGATATCAGCTGTAGACAGGCTGCAAATCAGAGAAAATATTCTGCTCCTGGTAGCTCGCTTCTATCAGGTTGCGTGAATCCTTTCCCACAATAATTATTTTTGTGTGCTATTAATGATTGTAATACTGTCAGTTAGATTGTACCTGCAGTCTGGTATGGATGTTCACATACTACTGCTCTCTCACAAGCAAGCATTAATAGCAAGTATTAAATAAATGTATCTTCCTTGCTCTCTTTTTGTCAGGACAGCAGAGCTTGTACCATCCTCTTAACTTTGTTGGCCTATTCTTCTGTAAGAGATCTATCAATCACAATGTTATGGTACCTAATTTTCTTGATGTTTTGGGCAAGATCAGCAATGCTCTGGCAAGGCACAACAGTCATGAGGTGTGAGTTGCAGCACTGGGTGGAGGGATAGACCCATACTCTCCAGGAGAGGAAGCAACTGGAGATGAGGTGTTGCTGCCAAAGGAGTTCCTCCAACTGCAATTTGTGCCTGTCCACACAGGGATGGCACAACAAATTGTATGTACTGTTGTGCAAGTGGACCCTGCGTACCACTGATCTTTGAAACTTGCCAAATCATACTGTGCTTCTGCTCTTTTCTGTTAAAGCTGTTTGAACTCAGAATAATTACATTTGTTATCTAGAGAGAAAATCCAGGACTGAGAATCAGACACATGCATGATGACAAAAGCATTTATTTGCAGAGAATCCTGCACCACTCATTTCTAATCTTAGAAATACTATTCTTCACCAGCCAAGACTTGAACACAGGTCTCTCCTTTTATACGGTCAATTGCCCTAGCAATTTTAAGTTACGCACAAATGATTTAACCAAATATATTTAATCCACACCCAGACACAAAACCTAACAAAATTCCATTAACAGGTAAATTAAAGGTTGTTTTGTGAATGTGTTACATATTGGGTATGTGCATTGAGTAGAGTGATGTGTATTACAAAAAGACAGAAGTGAAGACACACTTCAATTACTAACGGTTCTCAACTTTTCTAAAGACATTCTTACTTTCAACAAGTGCAAGAACACATAGTTCTTCTTAAGATGATGTATTTATCTTTTTAGACATGTCTTTGTTGTCTGCCCTCTGACAATTTTTTAAAAGGTAAGGCTGGTGTTTGAGGGTTTTTTAAATTCTTGCTAGGAAAAGGACACAGAATTTGGTTACTGTGGGGACAGCCAGTAAGGATGTGATGTTTCAGGTTTAAAAAGCTGGTTTAGTTGACCTCAGTGGCCAAGGATAAAGTGGCAGCAGCCACGCAGTGTGCTTGCAACTCAGATGAGAGGATCTGAAGGCCTGTACTGGGTTCTCATTCTGTGTTTCTGCAAACAGCAGCTGGAAGGTTGCAGGTAAGCCCTGGGGGCCTCCAATGGAGATCTGTCAGGGTACTTTGGCACTTCAGGGCTTGAAGCAGGAGACGATGCTGCAGGCTCTGATGTGAGTGCTGAGGAGGGGAGGGAAAAATACCATTATGAGCTCTGATAGAGTAGCTTTGGGAAAGCAAGTACTGCCATTTCTGGAGCTGCAAGTGGTAAGGTTGTGGATCGCTTTAAAGTAAGAATGCATAGCAAGTAAGATTGCTCCCTCTTCCCTGTCACTAATGTCCTACATTCATTACCACACTGATTTTAGAGAATGAACTCTGCCTGTTCTATTTATACCATACAAAATTAGACTCATTTCAGCTAGGGATTTGAGAACATAACTGCCAAAAACTTTTTTACCCAGCACAAAGATCATTCAATCAAGAAATTGAAAGACCTGGCTTCCAACACCTGCCCCAGAAGGCTGGATTGGTTGTAAGTATCCTCAGGCAGAGAGACAGTTTTAATGAAAGAGGCTTCTCATATCTCTGGGTGAATGACAGTGGGATAAGCATCTTGCATGTATATGTTTCTTTCAAAAAAGTTCAGATTTTGAATTCCTATTTGAGAGAAGTGTAGCCTGGAGCAAATAACTGAATTTATAGAGAAAGCAGAGATGAAGACTAAATACCTCCCAATTTAGCAAATGGTCTGTTGAGGACCAGACTCACAAATGCTTACCTGTCCCTAAATATTGCATAGGGAGTTTGAACACTGAACCCAAACCAGCAGTTTCTACAGCAGAGTTAGGAGCCTTCCATTAATTTCTGCCATACTGAGATTAAAACATTTTTGCAGACCTGCTCCTGAGATTCCACTTCATACTTTAACAAGCTTTTGTTTAGATAAAACCTTGCTTTTTATGTCTAGAATCTTGATTTCAGACAGCTATATCACCGAACACTGTACTTACGGAAATGAAATATTTACTAAGCAGATTTAAACAGACTATCTTGAATATAAACAGTTAAATAAAATTAAAAAATAATACTGAAAACATTAGTAGGTCTTTACAGTAATACTTAAATAGCTGTGTCATGCCATAAATGCCAATTGAATAAATCTTTTTAATTCTTGAATTAACAAGGCAAGGTATTTTACATTTGAAAGTCACAGGTTATCCACTTTAAAATATTTATGTTACTTGAATTAAAGTTCAACAAACTGAATATATTCCTTGTAAACACATATTACCAGCATTATATTTCAATAAACAATGAATGCATCCTCTTGTCACAAAACAGTGGGTTCCAACAACTCCAGCTTTCCTAAATCATACTTACAATGGTTGAAGCCATCTAATTTGCACAAAAGAGCAGTGGAAAATTAATTTAAGAACACATTTGGTTTCACATATGTTTGCAATAAAACTGTTGTTTTAAATGACTTAATTAGAACAGTTTGTCATACTTACTGGAAACTAGCATAATGGCATTGTTGTGACCGCAAAAGTCAGGGAGGGAGTGAAAGGACTGGGATTGGAAGGAAGAGAGCAAGTGTTTTAAAATTCCTGAATAGTTTAACAGTTCCAGAAAAAAACCCCCTCAACTCCAGTCACATGTCCCTGTATGTGAACACACACGTATGTTTTCTTAAGGGAAGAATTAAAAATTTGTTTTCTGCAATGCATTTCATCCTCAGTAAGCTGTAATTACTAAATCTGATTTAAGCTATGCTACATATCTCATGGTGGCACCACACAGAACAAAGGGAAAACATACGGCCACTGCATTGGCTTTTCCTCCACAGGATTTTCCTCTTGGAGCTTTAGTTACCAACAGTGTTCCTCAGAAGTCCTTCCAACACATTATGGAAGGAAGGGTGGTAGAAAGATCACAGCATAACAACCATCAGTAATGACACTCAGCAAAAGTTTCTGGAATTCAAATGAAATTTACTGTGACTTCTGCTGATGTCCCCAGAGCAGGTTTCTCCTTTCAACCCCATTTAGAACCCAGCTTTGACCTGCAGGCTCTCAGCACTCAGGTCCCTCACTAGCCAGCCGGTCACCTAGCAGAGAAGTTTAAAAGCTTGCTAGACATTATTTTCTTTCCCCACAACCTTACTAACCTTTATTCTAATGCTTCATCTCATACGTTCCTGTTTTGGGTATCCCTCCATACTATTAACATTGAGCTGGCCACACCACAGAGCCCAGCTTCTTCAGACAGACCCATTTAGATTTACAACTTCCATTATAGCTCTTCCGCTTTTAAAGTAACTCTAAAATGTGAATGTTTTTTGACTTAACTTATGATCAAGAAAAATATGTTCATATTTTCCTTGCTTTTATGCAGACTGAAGGAATACATTTCACTAGCTAATTTTTCAGCACTTGCAGCTCCCACTTTCCCAGACCATTATTACCGGCTTCTGTCAAGACTGATCCCTTCAAACACACTGTCACATCAGCAGTATCACATAGAAAATTTTTCTGTTTGTTTTCACAGTGCTTTGTGTTCCTCAGAAATCTAATACTATAAGCACAATATGGAAGTTTAATCACACTGATGAACAGTCGTCCAACTAATGGATGTACCTCAAAGCATTTTAAACATCAAGGAATAGTACACAGTAACATGTATTACAGGGCCAGTTTTAAAAGTTATTTAGATATTTAAAAAAAAAATTGATATCTCAAGTGATACTCATATGTATTAAGGAAACTAATTAACATTGCAGGAAGTGAAAGCTAGAGATGTATCTTTTAGAATCTCAGTAAGTACTTGAATGCTAAAGATGAATAAAAAGTGGAAATTTCTTCCCATTGGAAATTTTATTTTAAAGAAATACTCTGCAACTCAAGAGAATTCAAAGCTGTGAATTTCTTTGTTGTTTTCTTCAACTCTTCCTTTAGTAACAGAAATTAAAAGCAGATTCTGTCTCCTTTTCCCTTTCCAATTGTAGTATCTCTGAATTAGTTTTACAATCTGTTTGTTTTAAGACCTCTTCAGTGTCACACCAATTAGCCAGGTAGGCAGATTAAGAGCTGGAAGAAAGCAAAGACTTGCTTATAACTAAGAATAAAATTCTCCATGCTTTCCTTCCAGACCCATTTTCCCTTCTTCCCCTATAAATGGAAAAAAAAAAGAAAGAGTGAAAGCTTTCTTGGCATAGGCTAGAAACCGACAGAAAATTCCCATTCAAATAGAAGTTGCTTCCCGTACACCTTGGTGGGGAATTTAATGTTTTGGGACTTTATGTAGCTTAAAATTACCCCCTAACTTTAGGTTTTTCAGGTTTTCTGTATAATACAAAAGCTTATTGTAATCCATATTTTGATTTGATTTTTCCCTGAGTGAAAGAATGCAAAATGATATACAAAAGTCAATAATCTGGAGCCACATGTATAATTTCATTAGTAAAATCCACACATTTGAAATGAAATAGAAAAAAATAAATTAGGAAAAGAACAGCCAATATCAACATTAGTCTCCCTCCTCTCCATTTCTATCACAAACTGAGGCTTTTTATGATCTTGTCTGCCATAGATACTGACTAAAAAATGTGAAGGTTTTTGCATAGTCCTCAGAATCAGCAGTGAATTTGAATCACAGATGGAGTGAAATAGAGAGCTCTTGTCTCTGTCTTAGTTACATATGTCTTTGCTCAAACAGAAATTACAGTTATCAAGTCTGTAGTATGGCTTTTTTCCCATCAGCACAGTCTTTAGAATTAAACCCTTCTGTGCCGAGGAGAGACTGTCGTACTGTTCCTTCTATTCTTCTCCCATTTAGTCTAAATTCCATTAAAAAAATATTTCTGAAGTTAGAATTTTACTTTGATTTTTATAGCCCCTGGAGAGAGTAGGAATTATATTAGAATGTAAGTGATGGAGAGCACTGGCAAGATTAAATCTAATCTAAAGGGAAGAGACTCAGGAGAAAAATACTTAAAATGTAAAAAAACCCCAAAACCCAAACCCACCCACCACCAACAATTTTCAGGATAAAGTTTGAATTCCCGTGTTCTCAAAAGCAGCTGTGCTTTCAAGAGAATGCCTGCTTTTTGTCTTTAAGGAATCTATGTGACTCCAAATGAAGCATTAGTTTCTTTATTTCTGCTCTGGAGTAGAAACACACAACTCCTATTCAATTGCTGGCTATGAAAAAGGCAAACAGCAGCAGTCTGTTAGGGCAGAGATGATGTCAAATGGAAATCAGTGGTCATTTATTCTTGAGCCTGAGTAGTAGGGAATTTATAGAATGAAGAAGAAAAATAAGGTTGTTTATGTGTCAGCATGTTGTATAATCTGTCTGCCATCATTATTTTTCTTAACACATCTACTCATGCTGCTGCAAGTGTTCCAAGCTGTGGCGTTGTTTAAAAAGATTAACTTTTCTGAGGAAGTATTTATATTCGGCTCAATGTGCATTTCAAGCTTGTGAATCTTTGGCAGGACACTAATGATTACTCAGCAAGTAGTCTGGTAGAATTAGTGAATAATTGCAGTAATAAGAATTGTTTGTACAGTTAGAGAATATACTGGCTATTCTATCACCCCAGAATCATTTGCACATACTGACTTGGCTGGGACAATTTTCATACTTTTTACTTAATGCTGACCTAAGAGACAGTGTACTACCTTGCGGTCTTTGGACATAAGCTAGGTAAGCAGTGCAATAAATGCTAGGCGCATGACATAGAGAGGAGGCTTTGCTGATCTGAAGGATCAGAAGTCCTTTCTCTTTGTGTAATATGCTGTCTTTGAGATTCAGAGTTGTTAAAAAGAGGTCGAAACACGATGTGGTACTAACACTCCAGACATCTGCCTAGATGAATAATAAACTAACACCAATAGACAGAAACTTTTCTGATTTTGACAGACGTCATGTGGAGATGCTTAAATCTGTGGATAAATTCTATCCTCCTTGAATACAAAAGAATATTTTAAAGTTATTATGCAATAACATGTTGACCCAGTAATCAGACACCTTGTTCTTTTATTATTACATGCTATTAGACTTGTTGAAATATACATTGAAATATACCAGGAAATGTATCTTAATGCAGAATAACAGTCATTTAAAATGGAAAAGCTCAATGGTGGACTTTTCTTCATAGTGTTCGGAATGGGGATTTTGGGGAAAAAAAAAAAAGTATTGAAATGTTGAAATTGCAGAATAGGCCATGGGACTGGCTTTTTATATATTTTCAAAATCAGCTCTGAATTTTCTTTTTTTTTTTTCTTTTTTTAACTTGTTGTAGAATACTTGAATATACTATTGGCTTTTAGCCAGGAAGCTCTGCTCCTGTAAGAGAGTGCTTAGGCACCGTTTGCTGAAATGGGTGATAAGCTGCAAGTCTGACTGAGCATGGGAACAGAACAAGCTCAATTCATTATGATCATCTGTGGTGAGCTAAAAAACAACTTATCATCTTAGTAAAATAATAGACAAGGCACCAGATTAATCTTAGGTCAAATAAACATTCTGCAGAGAAATGAAGACCTTATAGTAGGCATGTGCTAGTAGACTACTTCTTGCTCATGTGTAGTTTTTATTAACAATTTTGTTTCCATAGAGAACAAGAAAAAATTGAGAGGGTAGATCTAGAAGAAAAATATTTTGGATAGACAGCTACAGCTACCCAGAATAAAATCTTCTGGAGATGCTGGAGAGAGAGAAATCTCTTTGGAGCAGAGTAAAATTCAAAACATATTTTCTAAGCTTCCAGAGATGATTAACTTCTTTCCACATATTAACAGAAAGCAGAAAAAAGCTGTAAAAGTAAAGCATACTTTGTTCTCTTATGTAAGAATAAAAAACCCCCTGCTTTCTAGACACTTTTCAAATCAAGCAATAATTTACAGGAAATTGTACCTTTCCATGCATAATGATCTGGGCTCCACTGCCACCAAGACTAGTGAAACTTTACATTTAAGAGTGATAAAAATGGTAATTAGGCTATCATCCAGTGATTTTTTTTTTTATACATATGCAGAGAAGTAACCAATCTTCTCAAAAATAAAAGGAAACTACTTTAAAGAAAACTTCACCTCTGATCCTTCATTTAACTTGTGTTTTCTGCCTTGCTGGATGAGAAATTTTAGCCTTCACAGCCCACAGCATGGGAAGTGCTATGGAAATATGAAGTTTTACAGCTCTGCAATGTTTAAAACAAGATTTATCAGGGTTATGAATCAGATCCAGCACCTGTTTTCATCACTTTGATGATATATTTCAGTTATATGATTGAGTTACGGCAAGCAGCACCATGTAGCATACAAATGTTTCTTTGATGGATTGGATAAAACTAGTGAACAGTTACAGAGTAAAGATGTTATCCCAACCAATGGGCTGATGAAGGTTTTATGTAAACTGCAATAGTCTATTAGAGAAAGCGTCTGGCACTGGCTTCCAGAAAACATCAGAAGATCTCCTGTGAATGATTTTTTTCCGGTGGAAAATGCTGGATTAGTTGAAAATAATATTTTTGACAGGAACAACACTGGATCACATTTTGGAGAAAAAACATGTTATGACTATTTTCCTCATCTTATATGAAGCCACTGCCAAATGGTTAGTAATTGACCATCTAGGGCAGTCCCCTGACTTGCCCTAAAATATGTGATTTTAGGGACAGTCACATTGTCCATGAGAGAAGGCTGGTAAAGAGAAAGAGATGATGAAAGGCATTGTGAGAGTTTCCCTCAGGTCAGACAGGCAGTTTGTCTTCACATGGCACTGAAGGCATTCAAAGAAAAGCAAAGACAAAACATCTCAGCTTAGTGACAAATAGTTCCAGTTCAGCCACACAGATATGAGTCAGGACTGGGAACACACTGTGCTATGTCCTGTGGGTGAAAACATGTAGTGACATTATCAAAGTTCTCACACTCCAAGACACAAGACAGCACAAAGACAGATTACTCAGGATCCCTATTTTGAAAGTATTCTGAATATATTCTGCCTTAATTTAAGTATTTCTGTGCAAATGTTGTGTTTACAACAGCACAGTGTGTGTTTGTCCCAGACCCAACATATCTGAACACAAGAAACCCAGGAATCAGAGACATAGAAAGCCAGCTGTAGTTTTATCAGTTAGCAGTAGTGGTGTACTTACTTTAGCATGTAATATTCGACGGAACTAATTTGTTTCATTTGATCCCTGGCAGAAGTCACAGGAATCCATGTCATAGGATATCCACTTTATTATCAACTGCTATATCAAGGAGGCATCTAAACAGTTGTAATCTAACACGTTTAGCTCCATCCTTTCACACAAAATTTAACCTTGCAGAAGCCAGTATGCTGCATGTGGACACTCCCAGCACCTGCTTTGCTCTCACTTATAGTACAGGCCACTCCACTGGAGCCATACTACAGGCCAGAAAGCTAATTTTTCCTTTTAAACAATTCAAGTCAGATTTTCAGTAAGCCTCCAGCTCTGTGAGCCTACACAAAAACAGAGTCAGAGATTTACGGCATCTGCACATTAGACCACATGAGTGCTCATAACCTACTACACTCAGCTCATGTTATTAAGGTTCCCTTCCAGGCTCCAAGGGAGAAAGGAGTGCACAATGCAGAATTCTGGTCCAGAGCACAGACCTGCACTGCTGGTCCCTGCCCTGTGAGCTTCAGCTGCATCCTGGGAGCCAGTGTTTCTAGGACATTCACTGAACATGAAGCCCCTTTCTCATGGCAGGACACAACCTCATGGCTATGCTATTCAAAATGTATGTAAATCAACCTTGGGTAAGCCTTGGGATCAAGCACAGGAATACAGCAGAGAAAAAAAGTTCTTGAAGTATTTTGAGAATTATCTGTGCCTTCTACACCTAGTACAAAAGTCTTAGTCTTTTAAATCACTCTGTGAGAAGCAAAAAAAAAATATTTTTCTGGCAGTTAAACATAATTCTTCTGCTCAGCCTATAAAATGATCACCACTTAAAGTGATGTGTTTGAGGGATTTAAGAAGATACAGATCGTTTATCAATCAGATTACTTTATTGACTAGATTTATTTTTAACTTTATCACAAGATACAGGTTGTGAAAACATAAAAATTGTACTTCTTTAATAGTTGCTCCAAAAAGGATCTTTTTTTAATAAAATATTACTTGGTCCATGAAACTATACGGCATTGTCTTTTTTATCAGGAGATGACAGAGTGAACGCCTCTTCTGGGGATCATGTAATGTATATCAGAGTTTAGTAGACTTAAACAAGATACGGCTCTAAGGTTATCTGTTTGGAAAAAGTCCTAGTACATTTGAAGGGACTGCAATTCTTGCATATCAAAGCTTTTATTTGCCTTCCTGGAGGATGTTTACAGCGAAATAAAGGAGAAATTATTTCCCTTGTAAGTCAAACAGAAAGGAATGTGAAGATATGAAGGAACAGTTTGTCTTTAGTCATAGACAAAGTTGAAATTGAAAAGCTTGGTGCTCTGCATAGAATTACACATGACATGATAACCAACTTCATCCTTTCATAATCCAAACCTCAATCAGATTCAATGACATTTGGTAGGTAAACATACACCTGTTTGGTTTCCATAAAAAATGTCTAGAATCTAGAATCCAAAGCACGTGTTAGGATCCAATTTTTTTGGATGAGAGGAAAGCCCCCTTGCTTTCTAGCTGACCACAGATGAGTTTGGGAGGCTAGGGGCAGCTAGAGCAACCTTTTGTTTCATGTTCGATCCCTTCAAGCAAGATTAAGACACAAAAGATGTCAGATGTTGTAAGTCCACTTGTTTATTAAGTCTTCGGGAGGAAAGAGAGAAAGCAGTGATAGGAAAGGAAGGAAGGAAAGATGGGCAATTAAGCAAGAGTTTTGAACAGAAGAGCACTGACAGTCACCACCATGGATTTGCAGCATTGCGAGCGTCCGTTCTTCTTTGGTGGTGGGTGATCACACTCATGGGGTCGCTGGTCACTCAGGGTCTTCAGTGGTCTCACGGGGCCATCAATAATTGCACAGAGTTTTCAGGTGTCTCCTACAAGGTCAGTGATCACCCAGGATCTTCAGTGGGCTCCCGCAGGATTGGTGATCGCACACAGGGTCTGAGATGACAGCCTTTTATAGGCTGCATGCCAAAGGCACATACTTGTGCAGGCTGCCCTCGGCACCAACTTCATGCTTGCCCCGGCATCAACTTCATGCCTGCACCATGCTTGCCCAGGACAATGGTGCATGTCTCCTGTCTGAGCCCCCCTCCCGTGCCTGGGGTCTCACGCGCCAACCACGTGCGCATGCCCACAGCTGGTTCCTAGCACCTGATGGGGCATCACCAGGGCCTCGCTGCTGTCCTTGTGGCTGTGGAGGTGGGGGGAGCAGCTTGCACAACTTCCCTGTAAGGTCCTGTTAGCTTCATGTAGGCAAGCTTTTAGACAAAGGTTCAGGCAGTCTATCCAACACAGCACATTATAATACCTCTCAGATGCATGTGGTCTGAAAGGTGCATGTGAAAGGTACATACATCAATATCATTGGTCATGGGAGTGATAGAAACATAGAATCATTTAGTTGGAAAAGACCTTTAAGATCATCAAGTCCAACTGTTAACCTAACACTGCCATCCCACCACTAAACGTGTCCCTAAGCACCTCATCTACACATTCTTTTAAATACTTCCAGGGATAGGGACTCAACCATTTCCCTGGGTAGCCCATTCCAGTGCCTGACAACCCTTTCACTGAAAAAATTTTTCCTCATCTCCAACCTAAACCTGCCCTGGCACAACTTGAGGCCATTTCCTCTTGCCCTATTGCCCGTTACCTGGGAGAAGAGACCAACACCCACCTCACTACAACCTCCCATCAGGCAGTTGTAGAGGGCAATAAGGTCTCCCCTCAGCCTCCTCTTCTCCAGGCGAAACAACCCCAGATCCCTCAGCTGCTCCTCATCAGACTTGTGCTCCAGACCCCTCAACAGCTTTGTTGCCCTGAACACAGTATTCAAGGTGTGATCTCACCAGTGCCAATTCCCTTCTCCCATTGGTCACACTGTTCCTGATACAAGCCAGGATGCTGTTGGCCACCTTGGCCACCTGGGCACACTGCTGGCTCATGTTCAGCCAGCTGTTGACCAGTACCTCCAGGTCCCTCTCTACCAAGCACCTTTCCAGCCACTCTTCCCCAAGCCTGCAGCATTGCATGGGGTTGTTGTGACCCAAGTGCAGGACCCATCACTTGGCCTTGTTAAACCTCACACAATTGGCCTAGGCCCACCTATCCAGCCTGTCCAGTACCCTCTGCAGAGCCTTTCTACCCTCAAGCAGATCAACACTGTCACCTAATTTGGTCTCATCTGCAATGTTGCTCAGAGTGCACTCAACCCCCTTGCCCAGGTCATTGATGAAGATATTAAACAGAACTGGCCCCAACACTGAGCCCTGGGGAACACCACTTGTGACTGGCTTCCAACTGGATTTAACTCCATTCACCACAACTCTCTGGGCCTGGCCATCCAGACAGTTTTTTACCCAGCAAAGAGTATGCCTGTCCACGCCATGGGCAACCAGTTTCTCAAGTAGAATGCCATGGGAAATGGTGTCAAAGGCTTTGCTGAAGTCCAGGTAGACTACATCCACAGCCTTTCCCTCATCCGCTAGGTGTGTCACCTTGTCAGAGAAGGAGATCAGGCTGGTCAAGGAGGATCTACCTTTCATAAACCCATGCTGGCTGGGCCTGATCCCCTGGTTGTCCTACACATACTCGGTGAGCACATTCAATCTGAACTGTTCCATAATATTCCCCGGCACCAAGGTCAGGCTGAAACACCTGTAGTTCCCCGGATCCTCCTTCCGGCCCTTCTTGTAAGTGGGTTTCATATTGGCAAGCCTCCAGTCATCTGGGACCTCCCCTGTTAACCAGGACTGCTGATAAATGACAAGCTTCCCTGCCAGCTCCTTCAGTACTCTCAGGTGGATCCCATCCGGCCCCATAGACTTGTGGATGTCCAGGTGGCATAGCAGGTCATAAACTGCTTCCTCCTGGACTATGTGCAGTTTATTCTACTCTCCATTCCTGTCTTCCAGCTCAGGGGGCTGTGTACAGTAGGGATAACTGGTCAGAGTATTAAAGACTGAGGCAAAGAATGCCTTAAGTATCTCAACCTTTTCCTCATCCTTGGTGGCAGTGTTCCTCCTCGCATCCACTAGAGGACAGAGGTTCTCCCTGGCTCTCTTTTTGCTGTTAATGTATTTGTAAAAACATTTTTTATTATCTCTTACAACAGTGGCCAGGCTGAGTTCAAGCTGGGCTTTTGCCTTTCTAATTTTCTCTCTGCATGACCTAATGAGATCCCTGTACTCTTCTTCGGTTGCTTGCCCCTTCTTCCAAAAGTGGTAAACTCTCCTTTTTTTCCTGAGTCCCAGAAAAAGCTCCCTGTTCAGCCATGCCAGTTGTCTTCCCCAACAGTTTGTCTTACGGCACATGGGGACAGCCTGCTCCTGAGCCTTTTAAGACTTCCTTCTTGTAGAATGCCCAGCCTTCCTGGACCCCTTTGCCCTTTGGAATCATTAAACAAAAAACCAAAAAGAATAGACTTCCAGCTTCTGGCATTTCACTGTGAACCATTCAGGAGTAAATAATAATTTCAATCATATTAGGAGAGTGTTCAGAACATACTGGGATAGTCATAATGGAAAAATTTGAAAACTGAAAACATGGGAAGATTGAATCTGGATAACACAAACTTGTAAAGGGCATAGTTTCTGAATCAGAGGGTACTCAGAATTGTAGTCTCCCTAAAAAAGCTTCATTAACTGCTTGAGGGTATAACATTTCTGCAGTACACTCTGTAGGCACAAAATTCAATTACGCAAATTGTTTTAACTGATTACTTAATCCAAAGGGGAAGAGGAGGTCACACAGCACAATCTGCCTGCAACTTTATCTTTGCCAGAAGTCCTCACGCATGTCACAGAACATATAGTAAAGTCCAGTAATGCCAGACCACATGATGAAAAGGAGATTTTTGTTATATTCTGCCTTAGGCAGGCTCTATGTATATGTGCAAGTATATAACAAAAAATTGACCAATAAATGGGAACAGAAATATATACTTTCATTCCCTGATTTTGCAGGATCAGCAAAATATCTTGCTCTGTACTAAGAATGGTTCTGACTCGTCATCAGGTGTGAGAGGGTTTGCCAAGAATTTTCTAAATTTCGCTCTGGTACAATCTTCAGAGGCAGGTAGTGTTTCAGATACCACAAACAGAGTCCAAAAAGAAGTCCACTAATATATAATTCAGAGGTTTGAGAAGATTTTTTTGCAATAATAAAAATTCTATTGCTTAGGTTTTAATGTTTTTAAATGTTTTTCTTGACATCACCACTAGCCAATTCACTGCCTGTACTGATCAAACAATCCTAATTTTAAATACATCTAATTGTTTTATCCTCTGATTTGTGAAACAAAATGACACTAAGAAATCTGCCATTTCTTTGTCTCTTCTGCTGCATTTCTCATAGCTATTTTACTAGTCAATTTTTTACTTTCCTGCCTATTTTACTTTCCTTCTGCTCACTGCAAATATGCTTTATTTAAAGAAATCTTTACAGGTGGTTGAAATAACCCCTGTAATTCTACACTCTCTGCTTCCTTTTGGTCTTCTGTCTTTTAACTTTTTATGGCTGCCCAATGTGTTCCCTTTCCAGATTGTTTGTGTTACTTAAAAGCCTTCTGCTTATTTTCTAACTTTTTGTATCTGCTAACCACATTGGCCTCTGTTTCCCCATTTCCTGTTTAAGTTCAAAAAGAACAAATTTCTACTATAACCTCTACAAAAGTATTTCTGTATTTTCCAGTGTTCTGGTGATGACTTCACAGACATTAAAGGATTCAGCAGTTAGTGTTCTTGGCATGAAAAACATATTTTTTTTTTTTCCAATTTCCCTGAGTATGTCTTCAGTGCTATAAATCTATATTATCTTATGTGTATCTGCCATGATCATTCTGATCACGACATCTAGTAGATGCTCTTAGAACTCAAATCCAATAAATTATTTTAGTTTATTTATTGGGATTGGAAGAATCCAAAACTGGCATAATTTAAGAAACTGGACAATGTATCTAAGTAAACAACCCCAAATAACATACTTATTTCCTTTGGTAACAGTGAAATTATTACACACTTTTCAATTGTCCTCAACTGTAAGAATTTCAATAGATTCACTATCATTATTCCAACTTTAAAAATGTGGGGGTTTGTTTGCAGTATTTTTCTTACCCTGCAATCTGTCCACATGTATCTACAGTTAAATATTACTTAAAGAAATGAAAAGAGGAAAATATTCAAGGGGCCTCTTTATGGTGGCAACCTGCCAAGCCCATGAGGGTTATATATGCTTGCTGCAAGTCTCCACTGTGGAGTTAGTGGTGGTGTCTGGCCCTTTAGAGCAGCTAATTATCAGTGTCTGCTCACTAGGTCCGCATATCTGGGGTCAGAATATTGTCTTAGCTTTTAGCTTAGCAAAACTTTTTTGACATTTATTTTATCTGTATCAGGTTCTGAGGCTTAAACCCTCAAATGTAGAAGATGCTACATTTTAAGGATCAAAAGAAACATGGGTTTAGTTTCCTGATTAAATTGGTAAACTTGTCACACATTCTGTATCTTACTATTTAAAAATAAAGTCTATAACAGAAATCTCATCACTGTTATGTTATTCTTACCTCTCTGTACTTTGTATGGATGTGTGTTGTGAAAATTGTTAGACTGACCTTAATTTGTTGGGTGATCCAGGGGTTTTTTGGGTGCTTTAATTCACATGTTACTTGGTTTTGACATTAAATTAACATAAATAATAGGTTTCATTTTTAATTAAAATTTGAGTCATCTTTGTTGGGATATTTTAAAAATCCAGTAAATTATTTAGACAGAAGATATGATCATTGCAGAGCATCCTGAGTGTTTCCTACTTTGTTTCAGTGAATTTCACTTCAGTTCAGGGGCCAAAGAAACGTCACTGCCCCCAGCTTGCTATACCATTATTGTCTTACACAGAGGGTCTGGGAAATGTAAATCTTCCAGTTCATTTTACTGACAGACAACTTCAGCAAATACTTTTAGTAGTCCTATGGAGTAGGCACCATCACCATAACACATCAGTGTTTCTTGTACCACTCCTACAAAAAGCTGGAATTCCTGTTTCAGAAAGGTGACTACAGGCAGAATTATTCCATAGAATTTATTAAGAAAGAGGGAAAGAGGAGCAAATATATATAGATGTGTTTCCACAGACACTTTCCAAAACTCAAAACCAGAAAACACGAGACATAAATGTGAGTCTTGACAAAAACACTCTGAGAACACCCTTGATGCATAAACATATCAACTAATACTAGGAAATCAAAATTAGCATCTGTGAGATGACAACTCTGAGACCTTCGGAGATGACATCCTGAAAGAAGCAGCTTTGATGGAAAAATAAATTTATGTATATGATAAATATACTAGAGTTCTGCGCCACATCGATGAAGTTGCATGACAAAGCCTTAACTATTGTATTAATAAAGATGCATCTTTAATTTGTAGATGCTCCTGTTCTGATTGCACAGTGGCAGAAATTTTACTGCATATGTTTGGGTTCCTTTGTTTGAAACAACAGATGCAATAATGTCAATGGTTTATTTAGGTTTGGAGCAATAGTGTCACAAAACCCAAGTAATTCTGTATTAAATTTTCCATGATAAGCAAGAAGCACTTGTTCTGCATATTTGGACAATAACTTAAACACGTAACTATGCATGAAGTTTATTGTGAATGTTGTGAACTGCTATTTACATAAATCCAGTTCCAGAAGAAAAACTTTATCCTTGTTTCTGAATGAAGAGATTCAGATTAAAAATGAGGACAAATTGGAAATCTAGCAATATTTTGGTGCTTCTCCAGCCCTTCAGAGCCTTCAGTCTCTCTTTCCATTCCAATAAATAGTAAAACAAAGATGGTAGCTGTGAAAATTAAATTGATTATATTCTAGGGTAAGGCACAGATTTAAAAACAAACAAAAAAATTCCACCTCTCTAGTATCAAAAAAAAATGAGAAAGGCAAACAGCGGCTGTTGGAGAAAGCAGGTCAATGAATATCCTAACATGGAAAGAGACAAGCCAAGGAGGCAGAATTGGAGAGTGAGAATCATCGCATAACAATCAGGTCCTAAATCTTCAGAGAGAAAATAATCTTGGAAGAAATACATATAAGTCTGTACTCTCTCTTCAAATTATAGTATTTTGAGAACAGTACAGATGCCACAGATTCATCACCTCATAGCATCAGACTAATGTCATTATCAGTGAAGCTACAATACTGTGACATGTGGACCCTACTCCTGGCATAGAGGTTAACATGCTATTGTAGAATAACAACAAAGGTCAGTGAAAAACTTTTTTATACCTAGTTGTCAACACCAAGTTGACTGAAACATCCTCTTTCTGATAGCTCTGGCACGTATTCAGAGGAAAAAAGTCATCTGCTTCAAAAAGAAATGTCTCAGTCATTGACTAAAAGGCTTGTAAAACAGTATTCTTCAGAGGATGACTCTCCAACATGGAAAAAAAAAGCTGAAGAAAATTTTTTACTTAGGGGCAGCTTCCTCTTGATCAACACTCACCTCCCCGTCTCATTAAACTTGTCAGGATTGAGGAGCTCAGCTACCCCCTTGCTTCTAAACGACCTCTAATTTTTCATTAAGGGAGCTGTCAGAAATTACCATAATCCTTAATTTGCAAAAACGTGCCTTAGTTCTCTCCAACTCATCCACATAGTCAGCCAGATTTCTACCCTCCAAAATTACAGCAATAAACCATGTCATTATGAACAGATACAAAATGCTCCAGGTCTGATGCATGAACATCTGCTGTTTGCAGCCTAGCTAAAAGTCCTCTGCTCTCTGCTCAATGACAGGGAGGTTGTGCTACCTAGGCCTCCTGTTGTTGGAAGCCAAAACTAAAATGTTCATGCTAGGTGTGTGTGTTATCAGCAGCAATGTTTAGACAAGATTAACTAAGACAAACAAATATCAAAACCTCCAAAATCCCACAACCCTCCCGTTTTCCTCAAATATTACTTCCATTTTTTGTTATCAAGAAAGTTTATAAGATTTCACCCTGGGGTAAATTACCATGCTGTCATGAATATAATCTCAATACCTAGATGAGAACAAAAAGAAAGAAAATAACAATTTCTTGTTTATAAAAAGCTGCATATATCTTCTTCCTTCATGAAAACAAGATATCACGAGCCAAAGACAAAGAATCAGCTATCATATTTTTTTCAGAAATGTTATGTAAATGTGACAGTTAACAGAGAAGAATTGGATAAAAATACTAACAAGGCATCCAGATTAGTAAAGAGATGTTTCTGTGTGCATGAAGAATTATTTATTAATTGTATTTTCTCAAAAGAACATAAGATTGCCTTCATATGGAATCAAATCAGCGAACTGGAAATGTTTTCCTTAAAAGATTTAACCTTTAATGAAGCTTGCTATTCTCTGTTCTCTACTCAATGTGCTGGATCACCCTGCTCTTTAAATAGTCAGAGCACTCACTTGGCAGTTCAGAAGGAAAGCCACACAATCTTTAGTATAACTCACCACAGCCATGGTGTCAGTCTTATCCCATGATAGGAATCTGGGAAAGGAAGAAGATAAAAAATAAACCCCATGAGTATCAGTATTATGCACATCAAAGACAGGGCTTGAGTAGCTGTAAGGGAACTATGCAATACTTTTAGAGCAATCACCCAAAAAACTATTTGCTCTAGTAATTAATTTGTACTTTCAAAGCTCTTGAGAAGTAGATGATTTGGAGCTTAGAAAACTGTAGAAACACTTCAAGAGCTCAAAGAAACCTCTTCTGTCTTAGAAAAGGATAGATAAGAATGCTTATATGATCTCCAGCCTGTGACTCTAAACTTTGTACACGTTATATCAGACCTAAGTAAATAAATCCCCAATTAAGATAAGTCTTAAGGATGTAAATATCAATCAGGTACTAAAGTTAGAGTTGGTCCACCTAAGGACTCACCCAGTAGGTTTTATTCCAAGATGAAGTAAAAACAACCAGTGGTTAAATCTGAAGTGATGGATATTGGATGGACATGAATTACCATAGCCGGATATGATCACATGCCAGTGATTGTTAAAGTTAAGGCTAGATACAGCATCTCACAACTTCCATTTCAGAATGGATTTCCATTAGGGCAAAACTCATCAATTGATAGGGTAATTGCATAAGACAGAGTAGGTTGTTTCTTTTCCTGTTAGCTTAAAGACTCTTATATCAAATCTTAGTTCAAAGTTATTTTGCAGATTCTTATCTAATGCAGACTTCTTCTAGGCTCCTTGCTGTTACAGTATCTACCAGAAAGGAAATATAGGAGCTGGAATACTTTTCCAATATTTGGGAATATTCTCAAAGCTTACATTTTTAAGATGCTTTGTGAGATTTCATTCTTAATCTAATTGGTTAACAAGTCTGAAATCACAAGCCTGAAATATAAAACTTTGTAATTGCTTGTGTGCCAGACAAAAGGCTCATAGCTAAACAAAAGCAGAAACCTAACTTCAAATCCCCATAAACTGGATCAAGTTTGCAGTGCTGTAATGCAAAGGATAATGAGTCCCTTTAAAAAAAAAATCTTGAATAAATTGCTCACTTTCAAGACACTACGTAAAAACTGAAGTGCTGCGGTGATGGATGATAACAAAGTAATAACCTGTACAGGATCCTGAAAGTGAATTTTCAGGGGAAAGAGGTTTCTGACGAGCTTGCTGGTACTCTGCAAGGATTCCGTGTTCTCTACAAGCAAAAATCTCAGACATGATTGTTTAACAGATTAGAAATGCATGGCTAGATAGGAATGTTGCTATCCCATTTTCCAGAGAAGACATGCACCTTTAGTGGCAAGCAGGCACCCAGCCTGCAGGGTCAAAATTGGACATAAACCCAACATTCTTTGTTACCTAGATAAATGAGAGATAAACCATACCATCAGCAGTAGAAGCAGGAGATATAAGCAAGGGTTTCACTTGGCAGTTTCACATATACCCGGAAGAAGTAATTAGGCCCTTCCTTAACCATTCTTAGCTGAAGTTGAGAATGTAAGCCCCCCACCCCCACACTGCAAACATTTATACAGGACAGAGTATAAATCTTAGTGTTCAACAATATAAGAATCATCTTATATTTCTAAATAATGAGACACAAACATTTCCTGAAACACTGGAAGAATGTATGTAACTTTTCCCAGGTCTTGCTTTAGGCTGAGGTACAAATGGCTGGAAACTAGCACACAGAGCAAGGCTGTTTTATTTTGTATCATCATGTTTTCAGACACGTGCTTCCAGGCTGCACAGATTTCTTTTTGGAGCTGTTGTTTTTGACTTGCTGCACACATATTTTTAACTGCACTGCTCTACAAATTCAGTTAGATTCTTTGTGCTACAGTATAGTGCCAGAGCTGTCATTAAGTACATTCTTCCACTTGAAAATGCTTCAAAGTCAAGACAAAAGTATCAGTAATGTAACATTCTTGGAACTCAGTAATGGGGGAAAAGCCAAACAAGACACCATATTATAAGGGTTGTGATTTTGAATTCATAAATATTCAGGTATTCTTGAACTCTTTGGTTTTTTCCTCAGTTATATCAGTGTAACCTGTTAATTTGAAGTGGGACTTAACACTGATAGTGAAACAGGAGTGGTTAATTTACACAAATAACAGTTAACTGAAGAGAAAGAATACTTTTTTTTTCTCAAAACAGGCAATTATTAGGAAAAAAAAAATTATTTACTTCTAGAAGAAGAAAATGCTCAATGTTACAAAACCAATCTTCAGAATATTCTTTTAAAGGTTCCAAACTCTGGCAATTTTATGACTATCACAGCAAAGCACAGTGTTAAGAAGGGTTAATTGAACAGTTTTTTGCACTAAGCCTGTTTCCAAAGGATGCCTCTGAGCATGGGAGAAAGCAGAGGTATGTTAGAAAGAGGTATTATAGGAACAGATATTATGAGCCAAGTAGAAGTGAGAGTCCCTGACAGTGATAGTCAATGAAAATGGAAAGAAAAATGGGAATTACAGATTTTGGGGCCCAAAAGTTAAAAGCAGCAGATAACACTGGTGAAGTAGGCATAGATTACAGGGTGAAAATAAAAAGTTAAGAAATTACTTCTTGTAGGAGAATTCTGACTCATATAAGCAAAGCCACAGAAAAGGGTGCTGCAGAAATTGAAACATAATATGATAAAAGTCTGGAGGAGAGTTTTAGCCATATGGCTACTTGGGAAAGAAATATCCATGACACCCACATATTAAGTTATTATACTCACAAAAGCATCAGGATTTTAAGAACATTCCAGATTTGAAAATTTAGAAATCGAAGAGAAATGTCTCAAGCGCATTACAGATTTGAGTGATAGGCTGGATGGTAGTACTGTCAATGTCAATCAAGAAATCAAAAAAGTGAGAAAGACAAATAGAGGTTTTAGATTAGATAAGAAGAGAGAGGAGAAGAGAAGCTGATCTGCAAGTAGTTGTCATAGAGACATTCATTAACTTCAGGCTTATAGATTAGATCAAATTTAGAGAGAAAAATTATAGGAATTGCCTGAAGAACCATTGAATTGCCTTCTGATTCTGCACAGGTGCAAGAACAGTTATAAAGACTGGAGGCGAATCAGTAGATGACAAGGTACTGTAAGCCAATAAAGGACAAGTTGTTACAAGGAAAAGCACAGATGATATTGGATGAAGATTAATGGCAGTTTTGAAACCATCAAAGAGGAAGAGTCTTAATGAAAATCAAGTCAAGAGAACTCAAAAAACCACAAAGAGCTAAACTGAAGAAATTCTACAGTGGAGATGGGAAATTTGACAAAGATATCAGCGAGAGTTTTAGATTAGCTAGCAGCTGAAAATGAGAAAGAAGTAAGGGAATTAGACTATTGTTTGATATTATTTGTACAACATTTTGTACAAAACTGCTAATACTAGCAATCAGGTTCCCTTTCAGAAGAGTTAAAACATGTAAGTATCATATAGCATATCAAGTAACAACTACCACTAAAAATATGCTACCATGGTTGACCACTCAGTTGTAAAAACATTTGGTATGACATTGTCCCACATGAAATGAATTCATTAAGTGAAAAAAGTAAGTACATAGTATCTAGATTAAATATACAAGTTTACTATATAACTTTTTTGTAGACTATTATAATCTCAGAACATTTTTAGAGCAGTGTACTCATTAAGGAAAAATTCCATTAGGTTCAAGGTCAGTGACATGAAAAACTAGTACAATGTAAGAGAAGAAGTCAAGAGATAATTATAATGTAATCTTTTCCAATAGTCTAGTTTAAAGTCACTGACAGTGACTCCAAATCTAGAAACCTGTCAGTTCCAAAACATGTGCAGTATTGCCTTGACAATGGATTCTTAATAACCTACCTGAATTAAATGTACAAAGGACATTAATTATCATGTCCCTATATGTTGACACATCTGAAATACTTGGTTTCATGTTCAGCAGGAAACAAAAAAAAACCTCCAGAAAACATTGGGCATGACTGGGAAGGGTAAGGAAAACAAGACAGAGCACATCATTTTGCCTGATAGAAGATCTTGCTGCACCAAAATTTTAAGTACGCTGCACAGTTCTGATTTCTGCATCTCAAGAAGGACATAGGGCAATTCAAAATGTACAGAGAAAAAATTAAAATTATCAGAGGATGTAAGAATTGCCTTGTGAGTTGAGACTGAAAATGTTGGGATTCTTCATTGAGGGCGAAGTGTAACAGGGAATATGATCAAGGTTTACAAGATCATAAAAGCAGATAAGGTGAGTGACATTCACTGAATTCTACAATAACTAAAGTTCAATCATTGGAACTAGAAGCAAATTGGTTTAAAATAGGTAAAGGAAAGTACTCTTTTAAATAGCATCTAACTAGTTTCTGGAGTTTATTCCTAAATAAAGTTGTAGAGGAAGTATCTATCACCAGATTCAAGCAGACATTAGACGAGCTTATTGACAGTAAGTCAAAGAATCATAGAATTGTTTAGGTTGGAAAAGACCTTTAAGATCATCAAGTCCAACCATTAACCTAACACTGCCATCCCACCACTAAACCATGTCCCTAAGCACCTCATCTACACATCTTTTAAATATCTTCAGGGATGGGACCTCAAGAACTTCCCTGGGTAGCCCATTCCAATGATTAACAGCCCTTTCACTGAAAAATTTTTTCCTAATGTCTAACCTAAACCTGCCCTGGCACAACTTGAGGCCATTTCCTCCCTTCCTATCACTTGTTACTTGGCAGAAGAGACCAACACCCACCTCACTACAGCCTCATTTCAGGTAGTTGTAGAGAGCGATAAGGTCTCCCCTCAGACTCCTCTTCTCCAGGCGAAACAACCCCAGATCCGTCAGCTGCTCCTCATCAGACTTGTGCTCCAGACCCTTCAACAGCTCTGTTGCCCTTCTCTGGACACGCTCCGGTGCTTTAGTATCCTTCTTGTAGTGAAGGGCCCAAAACTTAAATCAGTATTCGAGGTGCGGCCTCACCAGTGCCGAGTACAGGGGGATGATCACTTCCCTGCTCCTGTTGGCCACACTATTCCTGATACAAGCCAGGATGTTGTTAGCCACCTTGGCCACCTGGGCACACTGCTGGCTCATATTCAGTTGACTGTCAACCAGTAGCCCCAAGTTCATAAGAGATAGCAAAGGTATACCTTCCAACAGCCATAATGCAACAGCTGTAGACATTGGCAGAGGCAAGTACTATGAAGAGAAGAAAATGGCCTGGGTTGAGTGGTCTTTCTAAAGAGCACCTCCCTCTGCAACCGACAAGCTGAATCACTGTATTTACCCAGAGGGGCATCTCTGTAATGTTTTTATTTTTAAACAGTTTCCTTAGAATGAAAACTCTTAGCAAACTAAACACACACACAGAGATGGTATCACTGAAATCTACAGATTGACAGATTTTTGTAGTGCTAGCTGGGCTTTCTATACCACTCTAGTGCTTTTCTTTCTGACATGTTGAGTATCAAAAATACCCATACCTAATCCTTTAACATCTCTGATTAACACCAGCATTAGCATAACCTGACTCATCTTTTCTGAACTCTCTCTTCCTCCTCTTGGCTTGATTTCTAGTGGGTTTGTTTATTGTGGGAGTAGGCAAAATGACATTAGCAGACTGGGCCTTTGTTAAGCTCACCTTCTGTTACAAACTGATTCCACAGCTCTTACCGCACAAAAATGTGATCATCAGCACTACTTAGAAATAGACGGCCATATAATTTTCAATTACTTTATTACACAATTCCCTTAGTAAACAAAAATGGAAGCAATCATTCCCTGAAGATTTTGAATCTTAACCAGTGAGGATACTCAAATGGGGGTTGTTTTCTGCTGGGTTTTTGTCCTTATTCTTTCACCATGTATTTCTATGTGGTTTAATTTGGCTTCTTTGTTTTTCCACCTGGACAGCAAAACACAACGTGAACATTTCTTTAAAGGATTTCCTTCTAGCACCTATTCATTCCTCTTTACCTTATTGCTGATCATTTTTGTCAAGGATTAAACAGATCAGTTTTCACAATCTTTCTTTCCAGTGATTTGGAAACTATGATGGTAAAGGCCATAAATCAGGCCATAAACTTTACTGATATTCTACGTTTTCACATGCTTATCTACATAAAAACACCTATACTTTTATTTCAAAATTATGTAGAAAAGAAAATATTCACTCTTGATATCCCTAAATTTATGCTGAAAATTCTTATGCAGATGTTAGTGATTGCCCTCAACCTAAACTGATAAAGGCAGTCATACTCTACTTGAATAAGTTCTCTTTAAAAATATCATAGATGTAAATAGAAGAAGTGAAAGGAACTAATACGGTGTGGTATGAAACACTATAGTTTAAAATGCCTAAAAACATAACAACTTTGTAGGTTTAAATAATTTAAATTACACAAAACATTAAATCACATACAGCACCCTGTCCCTTCTCCTGATGGTGTGCATGTGAGGGGCTGGCAATTCTCTACAGAGAACTGTAGAGTCTGTGTAGAAATGCATGAGTAAAAACAGAAAAGATTTGCAGCTTTCTGAATTTTGGAACAAATGCCATCTCGACTAATTTGTGAATCCAGAAGCACAGCTTCAGTTCAGCTCAATACTCAGGGAAAATTCCAAGTGGGAGTATGGTTATGGAATTAGCCTATCAGAGTGCTTTAGGAGTCCTCTAGTATTTTTTAGGAGATTCTTTTCAACAGGTCACAGTATATTTGAATAAGGTGGTGCAAAACATTTGTCTCACTGGAATTCAACTCCCAGCTTTAAACTAATAACATGTATCCATTTGTCTTTTGGTTTTGGGCATAGAGAAGAGTTCAATGTGCATGGTGCTGTGTGGATTACATCAGCTGTTTAGCATTTTTTTGTGACTCTGTTTTCATTCTGCTTGGATATTGCTACCATTTAAAATTTCACTGTTATACAGACTGTCCTTACTACTTGTCACACCATAGCCTGACTTTCCCAAACAAAGTATGAAGCCAGACCTTTCTGGGCCCTAAATAACTGTCCTCTTCTTATCACTTACCAGCTGCTCATTTTGGACACAATGCAATATGTTAAACTTCCAGCAGTTCACATGTGCTTCCACTGTTGATCCTAGCCATACTACATCTTTCCTATAGTTCTAGAAATTACCTAATGAAACATCCAATGATAATAGACAACATACATTAACCGGCTTTATTTCATATAAATAACTGGCAATTTTAAGATAAACTTTTTAATGAAAGTCATCTGGGAATATTTAGTTTTGATTGTTCCTGATTTGTAACATGCAGTGGTGGCCTAGAGGAAGAAGAAAAGAAGGAAGAAGAAAAATAATACTCTTTTTAAAGGAAAACAACTGAATGATGCACATTAAAATGTAGATTCTTGCAGATTATTTCTTATATCAAGAACGAATCTCAGCTATTTACGAACATGAATCAAGCAAAATGTACCTCACGCTTCTGATTTTGGTTCTTTGCCAATTGGAAAAGAACATACTTCACAGGAGTTACTAAAACTGGATTTCCATTAAAAATCTAAATTCCAGCAATAACCAGAGAATGGGTAATAAACTTAAATTTATTGATCTCACTATGATCTTATCGTTCTTTGTGCCATATAACAAATTATGTTGTTAATTACAGCAAACAAGCTATTGCAATCATATGTCACACATTGCAGCTGGGATTTCACTCTCATTGAACTATGTATAATGACAGCAGTAACTGATCCAAAAAGAAGTATTTATGGTAAGACAAAGACAATGCTTTTGAAGGTATCATTGGTAAAAATCAGGGGAAAGATTAGCGAGGCAGGGCAGGTATCATGGTGGCAGTGTATTACAGACCACCCAGCCAGGAAGAAGAGATAGATGAAATGTTCTACAAGCAACTGAGAGAAGTCTCATGATTGCTAGCCCTTATTCTTGTGCAGGGACTTGAACTTACCAGATGTCTGCTGGAAGTAAAATAGATCAGAAAGGAAACAATCTAGGATGTTCCTGGAGTGTGCAGAAGACAACTTTCTGACACAACTGGTAAGTGAGCCAACTAGGAAAGGCACCCTGCTGGACCTTTTGCTTGTGAATAGACAAGGCCTTATGGGTGTTGTGATGGTTGGAGGATGCCTGGGACAGCAATCATGAAATGATAGAATTCTCTATTCTTGGAGAAGTAAGGAAAGGGGGTCAGCAGAACTGCCACCTTGGACTGCTGCAAGGCAAACTTTGAACTGTTCAGAAGGCTGGTTGACAAAGTCCCTTGGGAGGCAGTCCTAAAGGGCAAAGGAACCCAAGATGTCTGGTCACTCTTCAAGATGGAAATCCTAGAGGCGCAAGAGCAGGCCATCCGCCTGTACCAAAAGTTGAGATGGTGGATAAGAAAACTGGCCTCGCTGAACAGAGAGCTTTGGCTGGGTCTCAGAAAAAGGAGAAAAGACTATGAGCTTTGGATGAAGGGGCAGGCATCTCAGGAGGTCTACAAGGATGTTGTGAAGTCATGCAGAGTGAAAATTAGAAGGGATAAATCCCAACTAGAACTTAAATTGGCCAATTCTGTGAAAGATAATAAAAAATGTTTCTATAAATATATTAACAACAAAAGGAGAGCCAAGGACAATCTCCATCCTTTACTGGATACAGGGGGAACCACAGGTACAAAGGATGAGGATAAGGCTGAGGTACTTAATGCTTTCTTTGCTTCAGTCTTTTATAGTAAGGTCAGCTGTTCTCCAGGTACCCATGCCCCTGAGCCAGAAGGCAGGAACAGGGAGAAGAACAAAGCTCCCATGATCCAAGAGGAAATGATTAGTGACCTGCTTGGCCAATTAGACATACACAAGTCCATGGGGCCAGACAGGGTCCCCAAAAGAGCACTGAGGGAGCTGGCAGAGGTGCTCACCAAGCCCCTTTCCATCATCTGTCAACAGTCCAGGATGACTGTGGAAGTTCCACTTGACTGATGGTTGACAAATGTGACACCCATTTACAAGAAGGGATGAAAGGAGGATCCAGGGAACTGTAGGCCTGTTAGTCTGATTTCAGTGCTGGGAAGGTCATCAAGCAAATCATCTGAGTGCCATCACACAGCACAACCAGGACAACCAGAAGGTCAGGCCCAGCCAGCATGGGTTTATGAAAGGTAGATCCTCCTTGACCAGCCTGATCTCCTTCTCTGACAAGGTGACACACCTAGCGGATGAGGGAAAGGCTGTGGATGTAGTCTACCTGGACTTCAGCAAAGCCTTTGACACCATTTCCCATGGCAATCTACTTGAGAAACTGGTTGCCCATGGCGTGGACAGGCATACTCTTTGCTGGGTAAAAAACTGTCTGGATGGCCAGGCCCAGAGAGTTGTGGTGAATGGAGTTAAATCCAGTTGGAAGCCAGTCACAAGTGGTGTTCCCCAGGGCTCAGTGTTGGGGCCAGTTCTGTTTAATATCTTCATCAATGACCTGGGCAAGGGGGTTGAGTGCACTCTGAGCAACATTGCAGATGAGACCAAATTAGGTGACAGTGTTGATCTGCTTGAGGGTAGAAAGGCTCTGCAGAGGGTACTGGACAGGCTGGATAGGTGGGCCTAGGCCAATTGTGTGAGGTTTAACAAGGCCAAGTGATGGGTCCTGCACTTGGGTCACAACAACCCCATGCAATGCTGCAGGCTTGGGGAAGAGTGGCTGGAAAGGTGCTTGGTAGAGAGGGACCTGGAGGTACTGGTCAACAGCTGGCTGAACATGAGCCAGCAGTGTGCCCAGGTGGCCAAGGTGGCCAACAGCATCCTGGCTTGTATCAGGAACAGTGTGACCAATGGGAGCAGGGAATTGGCACTGGTGAGATCACACCTTGAATACTGTGTTCAGGGCAACAAAGCTGTTGAGGGGTCTGGAGCACAAGTCTGATGAGGAGCAGCTGAGGGATCTGGGGTTGTTTCGCCTGGAGAAGAGGAGGCTGAGGGGAGACCTTATTGCCCTCTACAACTGCCTGATGGGAGGTTGTAGTGAGGTGGGTGTTGGTCTCTTCTCCCAGGTAACAGGCAATAGGGCAAGAGGAAATGGCCTCAAGTTGTGCCAGGGCAGGTTTAGGTTGGAGATGAGGAAAAATTTTTTCAGTGAAAGGGTTGTCAGGCACTGGAATGGGCTACCCAGGGAAATGGTTGAGTCCCTATCCCTGGAAGTATTTAAAAGAATGTGTAGATGAGGTGCTTAGGGACACGTTTAGTGGTGGGATGGCAGTGTTAGGTTAACAGTTGGACTTGATGATCTTAAAGGTCTTTTCCAACTAAATGATTCTATGATTCTATTTGTAAGCTTATTATGTCTCTGGGCACCTAAACATTTTTAAAAAATTGTATTCCATAATAATTTGTGCTGTGAAACTCACTGAATTGACTCCCTGATTCTAATAAGTAATAGAACTTGACAAGGCACCTAGGCAGGCTTTGACTAATATGTTTCATTACCCACTTTCTGGGGGAAAGTAGACTTTTTTTGTCTGAAAATTAAAATTTTTTGGTACAGGAGCAATGTTTAGAGCTTGCCTGGGGTCTCAGAAGTGCACTTTAGGACTTTACCCAAAATGTAGCCATCTACTGAAGTTTCACTTAGCAAGTACCTTGCAGTTGATGTACCTAAGCTCAGTAAAAACTATTTCTGATTCTCGCAGCTATTCCTCCCTGGGGACAGGGCTTTGTTGAACTTCTTCAGAGTCCTGTCTGATGCCTTCTCTAGCCTACCAAGGTTCCTCTCAACAGCAGAATGACTGTCAGATCTGTCATCCCCTTTCTTATAGTCTGCAAACTTGTTTAGGGTGCACTTTGCCCCATCATCCAGGTTATTAATGAAGATGCTGGCTGATATTACTTATCACAAGTTTTGCAGAAATCCAAAAAAGGGAAAAAAGTTTTCTGGACCCCTAGAGTACCAACAAGCTTTACCAGCCCTGCCAGCCTCCCCAAGGCATCTTCTGTCCTTGCCTATGGCCCAGCACCCCCTCTCTGCACCCTCTCACAGTTCTGTCAGTGCATGCCCTAGTGCTGCCACAGCAGGGCTCATCTCCATCTCCCCACAGTCCTGCCCTGCCCAGCCATGGGCCCTGCTGAGCCAGTACTGAGCCACAGGCTGATGTCCTGGAGTGGCCTTGGCCTGTCCCTGTCCCCATGACCCTGCTTGACCATCCAGGCTGTGTCTGACCCTGGTTACCCTCACCAGGCCTGATCCTGACACCCACCTGCATGCTGACATCCCATCCATCCTGTCACCATGGCATGGCCCTGCCCAGCCCCTGTCCTCCATTATACCCCCCTGTTCTTGCTGCTTCCTGACAAAAACACGAACTAGTTTTGCAGGCATTTTACTTCCTGATACTGCTAAATCAGGCAAATTTAGTCCATATATAATTCATACATGGGTGCGTGCATGCTGCAGCACTTTCTGCTGGTGCACTCAACCTATGGAGAGAGATTGGTAATTCAATACATGATTTAAATGGTCACAACTCATTCAAACCAAACCCAATTACTTCCACCATAAGATTTTTTTAAAAAGTGCCGTTCTTGTGTCAGATTTCCACTTGCAAGACTCAGCTCCTTTCAGAGGAGTGTTCAAAAATAGGACAGTTTTTTATGTTGCAAAGACCTTATTGTTTTCCCCCACTTACTCTCAGAAGTACTCTAGATGTACTTCCTTAGACCTTTAAGAATCAGTGAGAGGCAAAGATCAAATAATGTAAGATATTTAGGAAAGGATTTAGAGTGGAAATCCATAGGCAACTTCATTTAAAATAGTAATTATTACTCTGCTGTAGTAAAGGGGGAAAAATCTCCATTTGATTCCAACAAGTTAATTTGATGATTATTTTAACTGATACTCTTCTTCCCTCCTATGTATTTTTTCACCCAAAAACCTTTTCAGAGGTGTTATTATTAAAAAGATTAGCTGATCAGTTAAGGCACAATAATAATTTTACATCCTCTTGGTGACAAAGGACATGGAAGAGGTCCTTGATACCTCCTTGGCCTTCATCTCTCCTGGTAAGATCAACCTTTGGGTACCCAGCATTCCTAAGACAAGTAGGTAAGTCTGGAAAACTCACCCTCAGTGGAGGAGGAACAAGTTCGAGAACATTTAAAGGAATTTGGTATACTTAGGTCTATGGGACTTGATGGGGTTTACCCACAAGTGCTGGGTGAGCTGGTCAGTGTTTTTCATAGGCCATTCCTGAAATACACAAAGGACGAGGAGGCTACTGGGAATAGTCAGTACGTATTTGTGAAGGGGAAATCCTCCTTAATCAACCTGATAGACTTCTGTGTTGAGATGACCACCTCAGTGGATGAGGGAGGACAGTGGATATTTGTCTCGACTTTAGCAAGTCTTTCAACAAAGTCTTGTCTAGCACTCTCATGAATCTTACCAGTGTGTATAAGTAGGTGGTGCAGGGAGGTAAAGATGAAGAGACTCTTCTCAGTGGTGCCCAGTAACAGAACAAAGCGACTATTAGGTGTGAACTGAAATGCAATAAATTCTTTTCAAATGTAAGAAAAAACTTTTTTACTGTGAGGGTAGTCAGACGCTGAATAGGTTAAACACAGAGTTACAGAGTCTCTATCCTTGGAGGTATTAAAAATCTGACTGGACATGACCCTGAGCAGGGGGGGTGGACAAGGCAATCTCAAGAGGTCTCTTCCAGCCTCAGAAATTCTGCAGTCCTGTGTGAATTTCTGACATATACATGGGCTTCTTCCTGTGTTCCAGAAAAAATAAACAATGACATCAAAAGTATGTTTAAATTGATTAATTGGCAAGAAAATATGAAGGATATAGAACATAAACTATCTTTGGACAGGATGCCATGATAAGTTTCCTTCTATCATTCATGATAAACACAAAAATCCTACCAGTGGATTTAAGAAAATCTGAAACATAATTGACTTTTTCATATTTTTTTCCTGGATAAATGTGCAGTCTGTTATTGTAAATAACTAGCTGGGTGCTTAAACAACATTTTGTTTGGTTATTAATTGTAGAATTGCTACATGTTTTTTCCCAAAGAGATACATGGCAATATCAAGGGGGGTTTCAAGAACTTTCTTTGACCTTCAAGAACCCAGGGAAGACTTCCTGAAACAGCTTTTCAAATGGGGAATAACATTCATATCATTAGGTGTATATCTCTCTGAAAATTTCTTGAAAAATTGGGAGTTCCAGTTTATTTAAATCCCACACTGAGCATATAAAAAAAATAAATAACAAACTATGACTAAAACACTCTGACTCACCTACATCAAAATAATTGTGAAAATATTTTTTAGGCTATAAAGTCAAATAATTAAAATAAATCAAAGCAAGTATATTGTTTCCCAATACAAAAATGCTGGTGCAAATTTCATTCTGCCCTTACGCACCAAGGCTGTACTCTGAATGTTGTAGAAGTCCCTTAGGAAAAGATTATGTGATGATGTAACTAATGACAGTTTCACAGTGTATATGTGAAAAGATAAGAAAAAATTGGAGTGGGAGAAAAAAATGAGGCTACATAGCAAACCTAGCTTTGACTTGTTTGACATTTTTATATTTAATATCATGAACTGTTACGTTTATAAGAAGTTATATTTACTATACACATATACAATGAAGAATGGGTTGTGTTAGTGACAATCCTTTCCTACATCCATTGTCACAGTTTGACTCCAAACCTTTAGCAACAAAGCACACAATCCTACCACTTTTAGTATTCAATAAATCTATATAATTATGAACTTACAGGTACACTCATATGAAGTATACTTATTTTCTCCTCCTCTCTCAGTAGAATATAACTGTAAAAATACATATCTGTTCAACTGGTAGTAATTTTTCAAAGTAAGCCATTAAAATTTCATGCAGTGTTAATTGCTCCAAATAAGAGGTAGAAAATCATGTGGTAGTTTGCTGTCACTCAGTACTTATTAAATGTAGCTATGATTGGTAAGATTTATATTGATCTCCACATATGAGCAAAGCAGATTCTAATTTATTCTAACTATAATTCAGAGTTTATGCTGGACAATAATTTCCAATCTAAACTGTAAAAATTAATTTTAATTGTGTTTAAAGTTTAATAAAAGAATTAGTGATGAGATAGAATTGTAAATGATACTGGCATCTGTTAATTTCATAAAATTGGATTTGCTTAATTAAAGTAGTCTCAGTGATGATTGCTGGCCAACAACAGAAGCAACATGCATTGAGAGAAATATTGTCTGTGCCTTTTTAAAGGGAGGAGAAACTGCTTAATTCTGAAAGAACCTAATTCTTTGATTCAGAACCTTGTGTAAGTAGGTAACTGGAAGACATACAATCAGGATGTAAGTAGAAGACAGGATGAAACCTGCTTTGTTATAAAAATAGATTTACCTGTGATTTATGTTGATTCCTAGCAAATACAAAATTACTCTTTGGGCTCTCAGGAACAAGGCAGTTTCACATCTGCTACTTCAGTATCTTTAGGGTAAGAATTGCAACATCTGTTGAAATTTTCAAGAAAACAAGAACACCACAAAGCATCTTTTTTGGTCGAAGATCCACAGAGAAATACAAACACAAAGAGTAGGTGAAGAGAGAACGAGTGTGCAGTGGCCATTGGTAATGCATTACCTTGAGTTACAAAGCCATATAGCATACTTAAATTGCTTTTTCAAACTTATGTCCAACTTTGGCCATGTTGATCTCCAGTGTACTGTGGTAAGCTCAGCAATGCTCATCTCTTTCATGTCTAACTATAGTAATGTTAAGTCCACTGCCTTGCCAAGAACACTGATTTACAGGAAGCAGCAGAGGGAAATGCTGCTGCCATATTCCAGAAAGAAAGGGAGCTACATGTCCTCCAATGAGTCATTTGACAAGGGATTCTCATGATCCTTTTCATAGAATCATAGAATCATGGAATGTTTTGGGTTGGAAGGGACCCCTAGAGGTCCTAGTCCAACTCCCCTGCAGCATTCATCAACTGGGTCTACACTGAGATTTAATGTTATCTCTGAATGATTGCACCACTACTTTAAGCAACAACAACAGGAACTTGGCAGCTGACCAACAGCAGCACAGATTCATCCCCCACAAATACAATAGCATCAGATGTGGTATAAAACCAGAGTGTTTTACTCAGACAGTCTGGCTGGTAATTAGGGCCAGTGCCCTCATTAAAAGCTGAAAACACTTTCCTAAGTTGTGTGGTAACAACTGCAGTAAAGGGAGGCAATATGAAGATTTGAGTCATGAATAACTAGCTAAGACTCTACATTTCACAAGGACCCTAGTCTTTTGATTTCTATTGCATGAGGAGGTCAGCATGTTTGTATTGTTCATTCTCACAAGGCTCTGCTACAGGGTTTCTCCTTGCATGAGCCAGAGAATTTTGTATTCCCAAAAAGATCTAATTCATATCCTATGTCTTTGCTTCATTTTACTGCATCATTTGAGACTGTTTAAAACAAAAAAGACAAAATAAAGAAAATGGTAATTACATTGTTGTAGAATCCCTAATAGGAACTGTCTTAAAGTCCTGACATTCAGAAACCAGAATAACTTTCAGCCCTGAAATCTTGATATACAGTGGTGGGAAGTGTTCCTTCTAAATAGCTGAAAATAGGTTTTCTTCATGAATTTACTAGGATACTCAGCAGCATTAAATGACTGAAAGTTTCTCTACCTTGCTAAATTTATTGTTTCTACACATGTAATATTCCTGTTCCAGTTCTGGCCTTAATTACAGAAGGCATTTGTCTTCAGTGGGACATTGCACTTTAAAACCGGTATGTTAACTGCTCTGGATAAAGCTTGGAGTGATAAACAATTCCTATAGAGTGACCAAAATAATGAACAACAATTTAGCTAACACTTATTTTTATATTCTACTTCTGCTTTTACTTCTACTTACTTTTATCTTCTTCTTCTATTTCCTAACTGAATTCTGACTGAATCTGCTTGGCTGACATTATCTACATTTTCACCAGAGGGAGTTTAGGTTAAAAAAGTACATACATACTATTCCTCTGTTGTATAACTTTCCATGTACATCTAGGATCTGGTAATGCAATTGAAGAGAATAGGTTTCAGAGTATGCAGATTTACTGTCTGAACAAGTAGATTATTGCACTGGTCAAAGAGAAACCGGGATAATCACTGCATAGACTTGTACATGAAGGAGCCAGAGAAAACAACCTAAATCTAAATAAATACCATAATCACTAAATGTTAACTTACAGAAATTGGTTTGAGTTATAATTAATTTTCCATTTTAGTGCAAAGTTCTTAAAGATTAACATATTTATCGTGATAATACTGCCATGCTCATGACCAAGGAGGATCAAGAATATCATATTGCAATAGTTTTCCATAAAACATATCAAACAGTCTTCCCATCAAAAGTAATCACATTCTTAAAGAGAAGAAGCACAGTGAAATAGGAGAGTGTAATATAGTCTGCAACAATAGCAGGTTTGCAGGACAAATGAACTGATTGAACAAAAGAGTCAAGAATCAAGGATGCCAATCATTTCCCAAGATTTTGTGGATCCAGTATCTTCACAGAAATTGCAATGGAGTTTTTTCTAGCATATATAAAGTGTCACTTTCACTACCTCCCTCCACTATATGGAATGAGATGACAATAGAATAAATTTTATTTTCCAAATCAAGCCTATTCTCTTGAGGGAATACCTTGCAATATATTCATAAGGATGAAGATTGAATTTTTAAACTACACACCAAAACCCAACTAACAAAGAGAAACAAAGAAAATAAATGCTACAAATCAAAATTTATTGGGTACCTAATGTGGCCATACCTACATATAAAGCGGTACAATAAATGTTGTGGTCTCATGTTCAATTAAATGTGTGGAAGATCTTCAATTACTTTACTTGCAACCAAATGAGGTCTGAAGCACCATGTGGTTGTGTTAACAGGTGCAATAATAATTTACACATTTGCTTGCGTTCTTTTTTTTTGTGTATTGGTTTAGGAAAACCACACTTGAACAGTTCTAAATTTTTTGTGTTCCATGAAAAAAAAAAGGAATATTTTACACAGGTACATTAAATTTACCAGCAATGAAAACATTAGTGTGAAACAGTATCACAGAAGAGATTCTGGTCCAATGTTAAGAGCCCCAGCACTCCCTTATACCAGGGACGGTCGCATTACTTTACTTAATCTATTCACAACATCAGTTGTGTGATAGGGTCTCATCCCAAGTGAGTAAGAATGGTCAATTTGTCATTTGTAAATTTGACTTTGTTGCTTTAATAAAAAGACGGCTAATATCATACACACCACTCTACTGTTTTAAACACACCTTTTGATGACTTGACATAGTTAGTTTAGTGAGAAGATAATGTAATTTATGTGACCTTTGGTTTTTAGTCATCTACATTCCTTTCTCTAGATTCTGATGTGCAAATCAGGAATGTTAAAATATTTGGCAGAAATAATCTTGAACACCACTGGAAATAAATGGTTTGAAAAGACTGCAAAAACAGAGAAAAAAAAAAAGGAGTAAAGGAAAGAATGAAATAGATTCTTTGGCAGTTCTTTGTTTTCAAAGGGCTGTGAAGACTTACAATGTAAGGTGCATAGAAGTTAAGGTCTTTAAGAGTGTGCTCCACTGCTCAAATCATAACTGGACTATATTGATACTGTACTGAGCAACAGCTAGTGAACACGAAGAATTCATTAGTCATGTCAGTGTTTTACATAAGCCTGCAGAGTACGATTTCACTGTGTGAAGAACAGGACAGCCAGTGTCAAGGATATCTTCTTTTCCACACAGCAGAAAAATTTCATTTTCTTGAACTGCAGGTACACGTACACAAGGACATCTGGACAAGATTCTCTTGATTCCAGCTACACAGATTCAGAGTAAATCAGCTTCCCACTGTGGTCTTTGACCATTGCAAAGAATCACTTATAAGCCATCACATTTTTCTGGGAATACGTTGGTTTGGGGTTTGGGGTTTTTTTTATCTTTTTCCCTTTCACATACCTTGGACTGATTTGCTCTTTCTAAGAGTTAGAATTTTCTATCTCAAAAAGAGTCACTGAATTAATTATTTGTCAACTATAAAGTAAATTAAGTTTGGAGGAGCCTTCAGGATGACCTTGCTTTTCTTTGACCCAACCACCCACTTACTGCAAAATTTATTTGGAAAAACTATGATGTCTGGTTTCCCAACATGGAAATGAAGTGCAAAACACTAAGGCTTTTGGAATTGATGGGTAGCTGTAACATTATCGGGTCATTAGTTAAACCTGATACCTAAGAAACACAGACCTTTTAGATCCTTGTTTGGACCTAAATAAGTTGTTTGAGCAAGCAAAAACTACAAATTCATGTTGCATCTTACATCATGGGCCATGATTTGCTTTCACAATATAGAAGAAACCAGATCTTATCTGCTATCCACAGTGATCACCTCCAAGAACTCATCTTCCTGGCTGCATGCTACTATTCACTCTAACTTAAAAATAAACATAGACAAGGTTATGTCTCCAGAAGCAGTGCTGCCAGTAGCTGCATAACCACAGTCATCAAAGGGCCAATCAGATGGATAAATTCTACTAAAAAATGAGAGAGCAGCAGTGAAATGCAGCAGTTTGACTTGTAACAAAGTAGGTAGCAGAAAAATATAGATTTCCAGGGAGGAATTTCTGAAGGGTCTCAGCATGATGAAATGAATGTCTCAGGAAGTCCCAAGATTGCTGGTTACTAAAAGTGTACAATGGGAGAAATATCAGAGTATATACTCCTAGTTTTTATATTCTGTCCTAAGGCATGAGTGACTGTCAGAGACAGAATGCTTGGCTATGCAGATTTTTGGTACAATTCAAAATGGAAGATCTTATATTACTGTCTTCTTTTTGCTCACAGATCAGGCTATTGTATCTTGGTACCAGAATAGATATGAGGCACTGTTATAATTCACTTTACATTGCTCAGTTTGAATGAAGCAGTATGTCCAGCTAGTGGTCAATGATATTGAATCAAATTCTAAGCTGAATGAAGTTGTAAGACTGAATGCTTTTCTGTGTGCACCCTTTACAAACCACAGTCAGACATATTTTTGGCTTAATTCTAATGCAGCTGCTATGAACTGTTTGCAAGCAATCAGGGTTCTGGTGAAAAAGACCCCTTGGGTCCAACTCAAGAGAAAAAAATCCAGCTTTATCCTGTATTTGCATAAATGTTTACGGAATATGCTTGCTGTGAAAATGTTTGTTCAATGTATGTAGCTCTCTTTTCTAAAGGCCTCTTTCGGGTGTAAAACACAGCAATAAAATAATAGCTACTCAAAACCAAAAGTAAACGGTCCACACATAAATGCTATTCTGAACTTTGCTTTTGCTGCTGTGGGCCAAATTCTGCTGTCAGCTACACCAATACAAGCTTGAATAAATAGAATATTGCATATACATATCACACGGAATTCAATTCCTTATTTATTATCATGCAGTAAAATCTATTTTTTTTTTCTTAACCATGAATTCAGGTTAAGACTTTTTCTTGCAGAATCCAGAGATAAAATATTATTCACAAAGATAAGAAAAAGAGGAAAAAAATTATCAGCATCATCTAAGAGGAGGAAAATCAGTTTTATAGGACGTCATTTCGTTCCTTGAAAATTCAAAACTGAAGTGGCCTTCTGTTACTACAAATTGAAGTAGGAAGAATAGAAAGGTCACGTGACACTTTTATATGGAAAAGGTCAAAAAGTTTATCTGCCCAGGCCTTTTTGCAATCTGTAACATCTGACAGTCCTCAAAGATTACAAAAAGGCAGAGAGAGCAGGGTTGGTAATATTAGAAGTATGCCATTCAAAATATGGCAGAATAGAAAAACTGTATATACACAGTTTTAAATGCATATGCTGCGATTTTTTATGTGTCTGTAGCTTATGCCTGTCTCCTGTTCATGTCATTTGTACATTCTTCTCAATAGTAACATCATGAGACTGTGTAAGAGAAACACATTGAACTGTGGGGAAAAAATATTCCTCTATTTGTATCATATTTGTCTAAGAGACCACCGGCCCTTGTAAAATCATGATATTCATACTAGATAGCAAAAAGATTTGAATGTTCTTATTTTCTTTTTTTTTTTTTTTCCAGAAAGCAAAGACAAGTTTGGGCTCATACTGATTCTCTGCACTGTTATGTAGAGTGACTGGAAGTTACGTAAGTTGGTTTAGTCTGAGGAATAAGCCATATATAAACACAGTGCGGAGAATGGCAGATATGCCATCAACTGAATGGAAAACAAGTCCTAAACATAAAGAGTTATAGAAATGTCATCACTATATCTCTAAGAAGACTGGAAGTGCTCCTTTCCTAAGTTAGATCACAGTATTTTATACAAAATTAATCTCTTCTTAAACTCCAAGGTTCTGATTATATTGTTTTATTTGCATTCCTGTAAACAGAATAAAACCATTTCTAGCTCTCTTTAAGCAGCAGGCCAAATTTATTCTAAAAGCCAGTGGCACTGACCAGACATTCATCAGAGATGTACTTGGGCTTGTCTAACATGTCAGTGAAGAAAACAAAAGGCTTTGGAGGTGATGAAGAACATTTCTGAGGCTCTTATGTTATAAAAATTTTTATATTTCTTTAGAAAGAAAGTTTCCCAATGCACACTAAAATATCCAAACATTGAACACATGTAAAGGCAGCAGATCAAAAAAACAATATGCAGACATACAGACGTATTTAATTATAATTTTCTGACTGTCTTATCTTAAAGTCATGATGATGTTGGGGGAACAATGATGTACCTTTGAATAAATTCATTACTTTTTTACATTACCACAAACACTTTTTCAATGGAATCAATAGGAGATTATTATAGCTACTAAGCTCTCCTCTGTGCCTTACTACAAAAACAAAAGGAGGGGTGAGTATATTGTGTGTGCAGGTTTATAACTAAATGAAAAATTTAAATATACATAATTAATAAAATATGTGTGGGTATGTATGGATTAACCTGAGAAAACCTTCAGTGGCAGAATTTACAATACTAAAGAAAAGTATTTTCTCAGCCTGCTTCTCCTTACTGCTTTAAAATTAAGCAGTCAGAATTTTCCCATAACATTCAGCATGAGCTCTTAGACTTCAGGCTGGAAGAAATTGGTGGTACTTCAATTTCTTTGAAGATTATTTTCTAACAAACAACCTAACATAGAAGGAGGCGGAGATGCAAATGCATTATATCTGACAAAATTCAGATGGTCCATTGGTATATCAGAAGAGGCATATGCAAGGATGTGTGTGGAAAGGTATCCTCGTTCATAAATGTTTCATTCCACACTGGGACTGATTGGCCCGTTATACCACTGAAAGCAGAAGTGGAAAATGTTGTTAAATTTATGTGAAAGCAGATTGAGGAACAGGATTTTATATCTTTTTCTTGATTGTGACAAAGATTCTAAGTTTTGACAGGCCCCATCAATAATGCTTGGAACTAGTCCTGTTTCCAAAAGTTTAGCAGATGAAAATAAGTTATCTTTGAAAATAAAAAATAGTTAAAAGACATATAAACCGTATTCAGCCTGATTTTTTTATCTGTTTCATTAAAGAGGTTCTCAGTTTTGTAATAAAAACTGAATACTGAACCTAGTACAATATTGTACTAGCACTAGTACAAGAAATTATGAGATATTGGCATATGCCAAAATCCACAATCTTCAGTTGCTAACAGTGGTGCACTCAGTAATCCACGTTTTTAAGTATGTAATTTGATTATTTACTCCCAGATAACTTAAAAATGGGGAAGGAGTAGGGGATGGCATTTTTTTTTTCTGTTGCAGCCTGGTTTATGATTATTTATGTGACATGAAATGAAAGATAATTCTTAGACACCAAGAATGAGACATTTTAGCATGCTAAAGCATCTCACTCACTATTTCGTAAGAGAAGCTCCCACAATGAGTTCCGTCTGTCTTGTGCATTAACAAGTAGGCATCTCATCATGCAGTCTTTTGCAATTTTCAACCAAGAGAAAATTTGCCACAGGGATACCAAGTTTGAGCGTTAATATTGCTGTTGTGGTTCTGTGATAGTATATTTTGTGAAGTATCAAAACACAGAAAAAACAAGAACAAACAATATCCCTCAATTCTGCTTTCTTGACAGAAACAGACTTACAACAACATTGTACCTACAGAGCAGTTACAAACTCACCAACTAATTCTGATCCTTCCTATAGTTTTGTGGGCTACATCACTGTGGGTTTCTTTTGACTAATGTGTAGGGAAAAAAAAAAAGATGCAAAATAGTATTATCTTTATTAGCATTTTTGGTCAGGCTATGCATGCAAAGCAGCATTTCTTATTCATTCAGTGTTGCCAAAGTTTAATCCTAACTGGTTTGTGCTTTTATAATGTACGTATTAATTGACAATGCAGAGTCAGGGATCAGCAGAAAGAATTGTAAATTAATTAAAAAAGACTCCATGGGAATATTCACTTAATAGTGGTAAAATTCATTTTCTGCTATATTCAATGTTATCTCAATAATTACAAAGTAATAATTTTGGAGAGGAAGTTGTTCTTATATTATGGTCTGTTAAACTGATAATACATTGAGAATCTGTCTTGTAAGTGGTTTATTTTATGGTGCAGTGAACTGATGATTCTAGAATTATGTGACCCAGAATTAATCATAGTGGAACAACTGCAGGGTTACAAATCCAACATTGCTAATTAAAATGAAGTATTTTCTTTACTTGCACATTTGCTACCATTTGCAAGAGGTCCTACTGCCTTTTCATTCCTGAATAGCTAAACAATGTTTTGTTAGGTCTCCTGTAGTCTGCCTTAAAAGATAATTCTGTACTTCAGTTGAAAAGAAAGGGAAAAAAAAGTAAAGCCAAAATTTCAGTATAACCTAAACAATCCTGTAAAGAAAGGAATATTTCTTTGCCCCCTTATGCAGGATGTGTAAGTGTTGACTCTTACTCCTGCCTGAAGTTACATTTAGCTCATGTATCTGCAAAGGATGGACCAGAACTTGGCACTTGTTTATGACTTTGCCAAATTGTGGTGGAATTTGTACTGTAGTGGAAATTTATTCCTAACCTGTGGAAATTGAGCAATTGTTTCTGATGTGAAGTTTGTGAAAAATAAATCCGCATAATGAAAATATGTTTTGAAAGTTTATAAGGATTTTTTGCAAAAGTGTTTGTTTTTCAAACTTTGCACAAGGAACCTTGCTGAAGATGAAGGAGTTAATCGAAGTCTTATCTCCCTACCCACCTCTCCAAGCTTTTCTTCCAGTGCTTGCTTGTCTGAAATGCTTGCAACACTTGAAAGAGTTTAGGAGCTGAGAAGGCTTTCTCCTTATCCAGCAATCCTACATTTGCTTAGTTTGTTTCCTTGGCTATTTCTGTAACTGTTGCTCCACAATATAAGAATGAGTGAAGTTATCCTATCCCTCTCACCTCTAACTGAACTACCACAATTTCGCTCCCTCATCTGTCCATCATTAAAAAAAAAAAAAGAGGTATTTATATTTAAAATTTAACTAATATTTTTCATTGCTCTCTATAAATTCTGCCAGTCCACCTATGTATCTTGGTCTTATTGAAAACTGTGTAGGTAAGGATGTTACTATGAATTTGCAACAAATTCTTGGCTGCGTGTGCAACCTGATAATGCAGGCCCTCTAAGATAAAAAAAATGTCAAATCCTTTACTCACAGTAGCATGAGCATTGACATTAAGACATTTCAGGGCAAATCAACACCGATATGTGACACTTGAAAAGAAAACTATATGCTACTGAGGTGAGAGATTTTTGACAAATGACTCTCCAGTTTTGTAGTCTATGTTATCATGACAGGTTCAGTGACACTTGTTTAGCTTTATGGATTCAAGAATAGAATTAAACACTCAAAGTAAAAGAAACAAACCAGAAAAGATTAATGAGGGGAATATTTAGGTACTGAGTTCTGTCCAAAGGTTTTATTATGCAATTCATTACGTACAAATAAAAGTACAGAAAAGACAGGGCAATTGGGCAACGTATATGGACATTTGTATTGTTGTAATGGGAACTGACACTGCCATCCATCCTTCAGAGAAGATCTAAGCCCTGTACTATTTGCGCTGACAGAAAACAGTGAAGTGCTACTACTCAGTGCTCCGGATTTTTTCTAGATTTTGTGGCACCAACAGTAATTTTTACAAATATGCGTGTAATATTCATAAGCCACAATTTTCAAAAGCATGTGAGGATATGTTAAACTAGCCTGTGCTTTTATTTTTCAAAGGTGTTTTAACTTAAGAATCTAACTTAGAGACAAATGGAAAATTCATACCATTGGAAAAGGTTAGATCATTTGACACTTAACTATGTCTTCTCTGGGAATATGTTTTACCACTAAACCATTAATATTTGGTCTTAATGTACATGGGATTGAATTTGGCATTGTCTATACTTTTCTACTATTTTTCATCAAATCAAACTGTGCACACTTTAAAAATTAAGTTTAATGTTTCTTTCTGTCATCTCCAGATTGAATCCACAGATTCATTTCAGACATTAATTGCATTTTTCCTTTAGTATGTTTTTGATTTAGATATGTCTAGAATAGTCAGTTCAGCTTCTCTAAAGTTTTATTCTGACTGGTGGAATCCTGAGGTAATGATTAAACATTAAACTCATCAGTTCCTACCATAATTATCTTGTGCACCCTGTTTAGCATTCAAAGAAAATGACACTGTGATCATGAGAGCCATGAAATCAAGCAGCAGGATATTTTGATACATGACCTGGTAACACTGAATCCTGAACTGGCCTCATAGATTAGAAATACTGTAAGGTAGACATATACATATAGGTGTAAATATACTCATAAATGAACATGTAAATATAAATATAAGGTACATATTGGATTTTGTGTTTGCAGTGCAAAATTAAACATTGTTTTGCAATGAAGAAAATGGTAGAAAACACAAACATCTAGGTGGAATGAGCAATTTACATGTACAAGTCTATGCAGCTCTGCCATCTTTCCACCTTTCCCACCCAAGAGCTTAGAGTCTGCTAGATGAGTACTACAAGCAGCACCAGACAAGCACAGAGGCTGTAATCCTTGCTCTGACTGCAGTACAAGAAAGGAAGGAAGGAGGGTATACCAGATATCCTGAGGTGCAGGGGAGGATAAAGCAAAGCTTTTCTGCTTTGTCCTGGATTCATGGCATTCCCAGCGGGGCTATTTTTCATACTCTCTGTAAAAGAAACATCCTCAAATAAGGAGTGGCTGTTGGGTCTACATTTGGACAGTCTGCTTTTTCAAGTTGTACTGAATCTACCCAGACACAGCTGTGTAAGCCCTCCTCCCATGCTGCTTCTGTAGTGGGCCATATTTTCTGTTGGCAGAAAATCCATTGGCTTCAATAGTGAAAGGTGGTGTACACAAATCTATCTTTTATTGATAGTTTTAAAAAAAAAAAGAAAGAAAAAGAGTTGTGGTGACAAACTAAAAGGTTATTAGCTTCAGATGAGGAGGATTCAATACAAATCCAGAGAAAGCCAGAGATTCTGTTTTAAGACAAGCGTTCTAGAAATATCAATCAAAAGGGAAAAAAGAATCAACCAAGTTGCTTCTAAATAGTTATCCCTCACTTGACATGATGAGTGAGAGACCGCTTAAGCTGAAACCTGAGAATAAATAAACCTTAATAAATCACTTATTCTATACACCCTATAATGACCTTCTTACTCAGTTTACAAAGCTAATGTTAATATAGAAAATGACACTGCAAACATATGCATGTATGCAGATACAATTCACAGCTCAAAGATGAAAAAATAGACATGATTTATTTCACTTTGATAAATTCACAGGAACTATTAGTGCTTTAGTTTCAGTCTGCTGTTAATCCTTGAAATGAAAAGAACTCTTAAAATTCTAAAAGGACTTGGACAGACAGCCTGCATAGTGGTCCGTAAGGTATGGATTAAATCACAAATAGTCAATAAACCTGTTCTCTACATTTCAGAGACATTGGCTTCTCAGTCAATGCAGACAAAATGCAAAGATCAGATTGATCAGGTAGTTTCTCTGAAGAATCCTCTTGACTATGCTCCACTGTTTTCCTGTGCTTTACCATTTGAGCTGTACACACTCATGCTAGGTGAATGTTTTTGATGCACTCTCTTTTTCCACCACAATGCTTTTATCAACAAAGCTGAAAGGCAGCTCAAAAAATGTAAGGTAAAATCTTAACTGCCTCACTATCATCTGTGCATATTTCACAGGAACAGAGGAAGGAAGGAGCCATGGACAAGGAGTCCTGTTTATAGACCTACTGAAGCATTTGATTTTGCCTACAGAAAATATGAAATCAGAAGATGTCTGCATGGTGCAGTGGGTTTTGTGGACAGTTAACTCTATAACTGGAAGCAGACTAAACCAGGTCAGCAGAATGATTGGTTCTGCTGAGGAGCTGGAAGTATTAGTCTAGGCAGATTTCTGCATTGGTGTTACAACATTGCTTCTGAGATCTGAGCTAGTATTTGGATGTAGGAAAAATAAGAGCTGTTTCTCATCAAAGCACTATATAATACTGTGTAAATATACTTATTTTTCCTTTCTGCAGAAAACAGTGTTACACCTCTTTTCTAAGGTATTCCTAGATCATTGCATGAAAAGCTATATTACCTATGACAGCAGATGTTGCTATCACATTATAATAATAATTATAATAGCTGTATAACTACATAGTAGCTATAATTGATCCACAAGTGTTCCAACCCTAGAGATTTTGTACAAACATCTGCACATTTCTGAATGGGTGAGGGAATTGGGAGTGTGCCACCAGTTACCAACTTAGTTGTGCTTAATCTGATACTAACCAAAAGTTGTTGTTGTTAATGGTAAAATTGGTTCATGTGAAACAAATTACTACTCTCAACTGGTCTCCATAACAAGGGGAAAAAAAATTAATACATATTTATCTTTCTATAAATATGGGAGTATTTATCCCCCACTGGCTAGTGACTCATGTCTCTGGCCCCTGAACTCAGTCCTGGAACTGTCTCTCTAGTTTGTTTCTGGACAGTCAGTTTGATCATTTATCTTATTGACTATATAAACCAGCATAGCACTGGCCAAACTACAGCCTGTGGGGTATGGTGTCCACAATTTAAAGATCTAGCTGCCCAAAAATAAGCATACCAATTTATAGCATGATGCTCCTCATACAGTTTCTCCACAAATGTGTCAAGTAGTCCTGATGTACAGAGATATTCAAAAAGTTCTAGAAAATCAATGTTCCATTGTAAGAGTTAAGTTACAAAACTCTGGCTTTTCCAAATTTTTTTCTCCTATTACTCCAGCAGAAAAATAGAAGGCAACACTTTCATTTTAAACAGAATGGTAGCCCAGCAATGACACTCTCAAACAGTTTCATGGGCATAGTTTTGATATGTGATAATTGAAATTAAGTGGAAAATGGAAGAATAAGGACTTAGCTGAAAGTTTTGATTGATATGTATAGAACAGTCACTGAATGTTAAATCAATGGCATCTACAGCAAAGGCAGAAGGAGTTTGTGAGGGTCAGAATCCCATAAATGTGATTTTTTTTTACCCATGTTCCAATCTGGCTACAAAAAGAAAAAGGCTTAAAGTCTAAAGATCAAACCTCAGGAAAATTTTAAAATTCCTCTTGTCACCTTTACACAATCTTCCTCTTACAATTAGAAACAATAAATATGGCAAAACCAAGGGCTATAAAAGCTGGGCTGCCAGGACAACTGTCTAGTAACTTCAAGCAGTTTTCATAAACTACCAGGTTTTTAACAAAGAATTTGCAAATTATAAAGAAGAGAATTCCATTGGACCAGTTTAATTTCTAAATCCACTCTTTCTAGTCTTTCATTCTGCAATTGCATGCTCAGAGCACATGGAATTTCTGGAATATCACTGTCAGGGTTATTGTGTGAAAATATTAGAAAGAACATTAGAAGAAAGAAGGGTAAGGAAGAAACTCCTCATAAAATCTCTCTAGAATGATTGGAGCTTTTTTGGGTTGGTTGTTGGTTTGTTTGGGTTTTTTTAAGCTGGAGACATAGCATTCTCAGGTGCATGCTTGTGACAAAATCTGTTGAGACAGATTCTCAGCCTAATCATTCTGATAAGGAAAAGCTTTGTCGACCATGACACACTTACAATCTAAAGAACTTGCCAAATGATCTTGAATAACAAATTTGGAGTTCTATTTGCCTAACTGGCTAAAAATAACGGGATTTTCATATGGAATCAGTAAGTTTGCCATGCATGTTCTCTGTTTTTGGCATATGTCTTTTATGGGGGAGCAAGACATCCAGAAGCATCCAGTAAAACATGTTACAAAAGCAGTAAGATATCTTGTTATTGTTGTTGGTATGAAAAGTAAAGTAAGAAGAGAGGCATTTCTATGCAGGATATGAGATATTACAGACAATTATCATATTTTAAAATCTCCTTTAGTAGATATTTCAGAGATATATATTTGACAAATCACTTTTAATCTTTTTAGACAATTTAATGGGGACTTGAAGACTAACCTAATCTTCCCTTACAATGGTTGTCTGGGTAACAAACAACAGTTTTATGCTTCTTGGCAGCAAATCCTTTCACACTAGTGTGAAAGGCTCTACAAGAATGAGCTAGTTAATATCATATGATATTGATTATTTTCTAGATGAAGTTTTCTCACAAAACAAGTCTTTTTTTTTTTTTTTCTATAAAGGAGCACAAAACAGCAGGTTTTGAAAATTCTGTAGGCAAACCCACAATATTGCTACTTCCCTTTCCTTTCAGAGACCTAAAGATCCTAAATATCTAAGTTCTGCTAGTAGTCACCTAAGCACCTGCATGTCAGCTTGGTGGCTTTCTCAGAGACATGTACTTGTTGATATCACAGTTAGGTACCCCAGACCAAACAATCTTGATAAAGTATTCAGTGTTCTGTATATTTTTCTTCAGTTCATTAATGCAGTATACTCTTTAGATCATATCACCCATCTATAAACCTAGAGTGTTGTCCCCTCATTTTTCCAATAGCATCACAGTTAAGATAGCTAGCTAAGATCGAAAAGAAAGACCAAAGTTCAAAGCAAACCTTCTGTCTGCTGAAGAACATTGAATCCACTTCTCCCACCTTTTAAGAGACCATGTCTCTCAACTGTTCCTTTCAGAAATTATTCTATTTCAATAAAATACCTATGCACTAAGGGGCTGCTACAGGGATATAATGGCATTTTTTTAGATGGTGGTCTATCTGTAAGCCTTATGGTTATTCTCAAGCCATTTCTTTCTTTGGCCTAGATAATATTTCACTATTCATGTCAATTGTCTGTATAAGTCCTGAAAACTCATAAAACTAGAAAATCCTAGGAACCTTAATTAATTGAGGACAAAGCTACAACTGAAAATTTAAGTTTGTCTCCTAAAATACTATATGGTAATCAGAGTTTAGGAAAGTCACCTGGAGCCTCAGATCCTCATGCATGGGAAGGTGTTAAAAAAATTTAGGTGATACATCATAGAATAAGAGTACTGTCTAAGTTTAGCATATCACATTGAAATGATTTTCCACTCATTCTGGACACAAATCTCAAGGAGCATGATGACCCAGTATCAATTAAGCAGTAAATGAAATCAGAGATGTATGTGAATTGGAAGGGTTTTTTCAAATGGTTATATATTTGATATATGATGAAAATACAAATGTATCCTGCATTACACCCTGTCTCAACATAGCTTATACTGACATTCAAAACAACAGTGTAGGCAAAAAACCCTCAAACCCCCCACACCAAAAAAAAAACCAACCTCAAACCCAAAAACCCCCCCCCCCAAAAAAAAAAAAAAAAAAAACCCCACCAAAAAAACAACCCCAAAAAACCCAAAATACCAACAAAGGTGATTAAAAAAATTTAGGAAAGCATGATGGAAAACTCAGACTATATTAAAAATAATGGCAAATATACAAAGATCTCTGTGGAAAAAACTCAAACTTTTATTTTTTCAAAACCTATGAAGGTATTTGAAAACAGTAAGCAAAAATATTAAAAGTGACAGAAAATGGCAGTGTGGCCAGTTTAACTGAATAGTTGAGTGACTTCTTTGTAAGGCATCTTCTTCTAGTCTTCTTCTATGACTTCTTTGGATCATCAGGGCTCTGGCAAACGCCAATGGAGGTAGGTAGCACCACTCTCCCAGTTACGCAGCTCAACCAAGACAGAACTGCTGCCTCCAGTCACCATCACCTAGAAACAAGGTTCCTTTATTTCTCTTTATTAATAATTACAGGAGTTTGAATGTGCCTAGTATAAATTATTTCTATCCCTAATGATTTCTTCTTTACATTGGGTGAGTTAGTTTAATTCATATACTGTAACTATACAGTGCAGGGTAATCCAGAGCCCCTTGACACTATGCTGAACCCTGTGCACAGAGACAAGGAGTCCAGTCTCACCATTTCCTTTCACCTGGAAGTCCCAGCTAGTTGTGACACCATGGTGTAGAATTAGATTGTCATTCCCATGCTTGACCACAAGGGCACTAATTGTAAATGAGATGACTCATCTTGATCAGCTTCCCTGGAACAAGGCTAAAAATAGGGCCATGGGTATATAGTGATAAGAAGCTGATGCAACAACAGCTCGCTGAAATTATTGCATCTGCTAAAATAGCTAACAACATTTTGTAAAAGGAATTGAAAATGTCATCTGAAAAAGAGGTATAAACTGAAAAAGAGGGCTCTCTCGACTCATGCATTGCAAGAGTTTTCCCAATGGAAATATGAGGAAAATGCATCTGAATTCAAAGACAGATCATTCAGCTATGTAGCCTAAAAGTGGAATTTCCACAATAAGTGAATGCTCATACACAAGGGTTCTGCATGTCAAGTTATGTTTCGTACACCTTAAATTATATGCGGGTATTACTACTAAGTACCTATTTTAGAAAGAGTTAGTAATAAGGGAGAACCTACTCCTTTTGCTGTGCACTTTTAAAGTGAACTACTTGGTGTTTGGACACAAAAATTTGTTTCCCCTAAAATTATGGAGGAGAAGAAAAAATGGAATTTTCTTTTGATCTTTAAATGTTTTTGTAACAGCAGATATGAGCTGCTTAAACCTAGGGATGTGGAAACAGGCAGAGGTTTGACCTCATTACCTAACAGGAGAGAATCAGATATATTTTAAAAATGTGTCTGCAGGGTGAATAGTTGCTTGCCAGAAGCATACAATATATTTCAAATGCTGCATGGTCAGCCAAACTCACGTGACCAATTTAGGGTCTCCATTTCTATTTTTTATCATGAGGAACTCCCACAATAGCCAGGCCATTGTGCCTATAGCCCAGAAACGCTTATAAGACCAGAGACAGTTATTTTCAGATTAAAGGATTCTCATTCTGAGCTGCTGGGGCTTGAAGAAAAATTCTTCCTTCTGACTGCTAATGCTGTGAAAATGGGAACTAAATGGATTGTGGATGCTTATATTTCCTGGATGAAATGTGTTTCTAACTAGAAACTAGATCTTCTGGAAAAAATATGTTCTGTACTCTGATTAAAAAAGAGTAAGCAGGGGGAAAGCCTGTAAAGAAGTGAAACAAAGTTCACATTTAACATTTTCACAAATCAAAGTAATGATTTGTGAAAATCAGTTCAGTCAGTCCCCTTCTATTTTTAATAATGCTCATTTCTATCACTTAGAAAATGTAGCTGAGTCATTTCACATATAACTCTTGATTTTATTCTCAAAAAGTATGCTTTCTTGTTTTGTTATTGAGGAAGTGCTGTTCCACCAGACACCAGAAATATGGAAGACACATCTGAACACTTCAAGTAGACTGTTTCTGTAGACAGTGTAAAAATAAAGACACCTTCACAAGGAAATTCACACTACCCACTCTGTTTCTGTTAGGATAGGATGGTTTCTCTCTCTCCCTCCCCCTTTTCCTCTCCTCCTATTGCTCTCTCCATCCCTACCTTGGCCCTGTTAACTTTACAGTGATACAGGTAACTCGCTTGGAAGATTTTAATCTTTCCACAGCAGAAGTAAAATGCAAAAATTCCCACATTTTATGTTTAGCTAAAGCTGTCTGCTTGCTGGTTAATTGTACTAGCTGCTATTTGTGCATGGACAGCATTGTAGCTGTCCAACTGTACATGGTCAACTGTAACTGTTGATTTCAAGTATAAAAATATATAGAATTTAGAAATAGCCACTTGTAAGACTGTCTAAATGTTTAAGTGAAAAGACATTGATGCTTGAAAGTCACAAGTCACTTAGGTATTTTTGCAAAATTATCCTCTGTTTCAGGAAAGAAAAAGTACTAAAGATTTATCCTAAAGATAAGCTTTTAAATGGATAGCAACATAATCCAAATAGTACTATATTTTGTGAAAAACACATTGTGTTCCTGAGATGACATTTATGTGGCAAAATGTAGCTTGAAACAACATTTTATGACCATGCTGTAAATCCTTGGAAGAGGAGAGGTCTCTAAAGAGAAAAAGAGCTCTCACACAACAATGGCACAAACAATTGGCAGTCATTTTCTGTAGTTTTAGTGAACATCTGGAACTCATATGTTTATTGCTGAAAATTGCCAAGATCTAAGACCAAAAAGTAGGAGTGGTTTGAGTTCTATTAGAGAAGAACAGAACAAATATTAAAGAAAAATAATCAAGTAACACAACAATGAGGAGTTCTACATAATTTACAAACTTTATTTGTTTTTGTTTGAATGGCTGTTTGTTGTGCTAACTCAGCCTAACTACCAACAATGAACTCTTGATTATATGACAAGAAATGTTAGTTACAATCAAGTATCACCCATCCCCAGAAATACCATTAGAAGATATGATAAAAAAAATTTTCATTTATGTGGCAAAATATTAAGAATTTTAAATGCAGAAAAAAAAGCGTAAGATTGTCTTGTATAATACCGAAAAAAAAAAAGGCATAAGATTAAGTAATATATCAGTATAAAGATTATCTCCTTAGAAAGAAAGCTCCGCCAAGGAATACATTATATGACCAAGATTTATCCTCTTCATTAAGACTGCTCTACATTACTCTGCCACATTGTTGGTACGGCAATTTAGAAGTTGTGAGCAGCTGTAAACTAAAAAACAACCTCTCCAAATAATCTGACTTTAGGTAGAGATGGTCCTAAAACAGTTCTCAACTTAGAAGTAGAAAAAAACATCTCTAAAGACTGCCTTCGTATGTTCTCAGCTGCTTTCTTGCCAAAGTTCTGTTATGAGACTGAAATGCTTAATTATAGCAGACATGAGATAAAGATACAATGTCTGGGTTATAATCTGTTGTGAAGTTTGAACCTAGTGTTTTGATTTGGCCTCATTTCTGTATTATACTCTTAGAATCAGAAGGAGGACAGAGTTTGCTGGAAGAAATTAATTAACCGAGGAAGTTATCTAAAAAATAGCACTGTGTTCTATGCTGCTGATACATTCTGAGACAATTTCTGAAAACTTCATGTTTGCTCATATCAGAAACTGTCTAAGAAATATAGGAAATAGACTGGATTACAGGCTGTGAAAAAAGCAATACATAGTTGTGTTTCTGCTGTGAGATAAGCAGGTGTCTTGGATTATAGAATCATAGAATCATAGAATCACCTGGGTTGGAAAAGACCTTTAAGATCATCGAGTCCAACCGTTAACCTAGCACTGCCATCCCACCACTAAACCATGTCCCTAAGCACCTCATCTAGCCTTCTTTTAAATATCTCCAGGGTTGAGGACTCCACCACCTCCCTGGGCAGCCCATTCCAGAGCCTGACAACCCTCTCGGTGAAGAAGTTTTTCCTAATGTCTAGCCTAAACCTGCCCTGACGCAGCTTCAAGCCATTCCCCCTCATCCTATCGTCCCTTACCAGGGAGAAGAGACCGACCCCCACCTCACTGCAGCCTCCTTTCAGGTAGTTGTAGAGGGCGATCAGGTCTCCCCTCAGCCTCCTCTTCTCCAGACTAAACAACCCCAGTTCCCTCAGCCGCTCCTCGTATGACTTGTGCTCCAGACCCCTCACCAGCTTGGTTGCTCTCCTCTGGACCTGTTCCAGCAAGGCAACGTCTTTCTTGTAGTGAGGGGCCCAAAACTGAACACAGTGTTCGAGGTGCCGCCTCACCAGCACCGAGTACAGGGGCACGATCACTTCCCTACTCCAGCTGGCCACACTATTCCTGATCCAGGCCAGGATGCCATTGGCCTTCTTGGCCACCTGGGCACACTGCTGGCTCATATTCAGCCAGCTGTCAATCAGTACCCCCAGGTCTTTTTCCACCAGGCAGCTTTCCAGCCACTCTTCCCCAAGCCTGTAGCGCTGCATGGGGTTGTTGTGACCAAAGTGCAGGACCCGGCACTTGGCCTTGTTGAACCTCATACAATTGGCCTCAGCCCATTGATCCAGCCTGTCCAGGTCCCTCTGCAGAGCCCTCCTCCCCTCCAGCAGATCAACACTACCACCCAGTTTGGTGTCATCTGCAAATCTACTGAGGGCACACTCAATCCCCTCATCCAGGTCATTGATAAAGATATTAAACAAGACCGGCCCTAAAACTGAGCCCTGGGGGACACCGCTTGTAACCGGCCTGTGGCCTTGTAATAGCACTCTGCACAGAAAAAAGACACATCAATGTTGAAATTTTACATAGGTTTTCTGGGTGACCGCAGGTGTTATACCAACAAGAAAAAAGAAGCAAGAAAAAGATACAGACAAATAAAGCCAGACAAATAATTCCTTATGACTTACTTAGCAATGTATGCTTGGGGAGGGTCCTCATGAGCTAATTGAAACAGAGGCACATACACATGTTTTCTGGGAGACCTTTTTTCCTCATGCTTGCATGAAGTTTTGCCAGCAAGTAATTTCATTGATTTCCACAAATGTTGTTTATAGTTTCAAAAATTGTAAGTGAGCTGGATTCAGGCAGCTGAGGAACAAAATGGAAGTAGTGGTGTCATATAACCTCACCTACATATTTCAGGGTAAAAAAATTAAAGAAACATTTCGGCTGTGAAAAGCTTTGTTCCTGAATGTCTATGTATTGCTTTTCCTAATTTGGGGGGAAAAATAAAAAGAGCTAACTTATTCCTGACCTAAAACATATATGCCAATATTAAGTTTGAAGCAAAGCATTTATTATAATTTTTTGATCCTCAAAATAGGAGGGTTCTCTAAGGACAAAAAAAACAATGTTACCACAACAATGGTACAAAACAGAATCATCAGCATTTTACAACACTGAACATCTGGAAGTCATGTGTTTACTCCTGGGCCAGTAGGGGAACACACATATTATTGTATGCAGCCTTTTTTTTTTTTCTCACAAAATGAATTACTCCTCACTTACACAAAACAAAACCAAACCCTATTAAGTCCAAATGACGTGGTTAAAATGGACTATCTCCTTTGGAAAAGGCAAATTTTGACTTAAAGCTTTCAAGTACTGCTGAATTTACTCCTTGCTTTTGTGTTCTTTTCTGTCTTTTTCATTTCTCCATGTCCGACTGAGGCAGCAAAAGAGACCCCGGAATTTATATCCGCAAGCAGATACACATTCTATCCCAGGGGAGGACTGTAAAACTATAATCATATATCAAGATACTACTCATACCGTTAGGTGTAAGCTGTACTCCTGCACTCTCTCTTTCCATTGCTGAGGCTTCCAGGGGTAAGGAAGAACCACAGCTGTTTCAACCATTAGCTGAGATCTATGTTCTCGTTACTCTTAAAAATAATTACTGTAATTTGTTCATTGTGCTCAGATGCCTTGTCCAAAAATCAGAGCTCCACAGAAACAGGAGGATGAAAATTGTTAAAGTAAGCAGAATATACAACTAAAGGAGCACATTAATGATATGCAGAAGAAGGAACAGACATTCACATAATTTCTAGAAACTGAAAATGTTAATCAGTTTTAGTAATAGCCTCAAGCAAAGCAGCTTTTAAGGGGAAGAAAAAAACAATACTATTAGATGTTTTATAATTAAATGCTATTTCTAATGATATCTGTGGTAGTTGGAGGCACACATCTACCAAGGTAAGTATTATTTGAAAATAGTAAGGAATATGTGAAACACCAAGTATGTGTTTTGCAAAATTATTATACAAAATAAAGTTGTTTCTTTTATTTGCTTAGGGTCTTCTGGAGAATAATTTGGATAGAAAAGCATGCTGTTAGACTTCATTCACTTTCTCTGCTGTGATTCAAAGTGTATAATATAATTATCTCTGATTAATAAGAATCATAGAATCATTTGGTTGGAAAAGACCTTTGGGATCATCGAGTCCAACCATACCTATCTACTGCTAAACCATGACTCTAAGCACCTCATCTATCCATATTTTAAATACCTCCAGGGATGGTGACTTGATCACTTCCCTGGGCAGCCTGCTCCAGTGCCTGATAACCCTAGGAGCTAGTTGTTATGTGGTATGTAATTCCCAGTGCTGTAAATGCAAGTGACTAAAGTTGAAACCAAGCCTGGGTGAAGGAAGCACTGCAACTGATGCCTGTGCAGGGCCCTTCCTTTCCCTCCTACAGCCAGAAATAACCTCTTCAAAAGGTGACACAGAGCTCAAGGAATTCAACTTCTCAGTTAAGTTCCCCTTGGAGAGTCAGAGGAGAAGGAATTAGCAGCAAAAGGCATGGAGCCTGAAGGCAAGATACATGAAGTGATGGTGCAGTCCACAGAGCTAAGTCATAGTTACATGTATTTCATTTTTCCAGTGTTTGACTACATGAGCTAGAGGGGAAGGCTGCAGTGGGAAGAAGGGTGGTGGGCTTAGGGGTTGCAGGTAGTCAAAACCTACCATGTTGGTTTGGACCATCGCAGCCATGGTGCTTTCTATAGTCAGATGATGATGGCATACTCAGAAGGTTGGTCAAAGGTGGATGCCAAGGGAGGAACCAGCACTCTTAGCACTATTTATACTGTACTTTTTGCTCCAGAGAGCTAGTAGAACTGTGTCCTAAACTCTGCATACTTCAATGGAAATGAGCTGAGACTATTGGGACTGGGACAGATTTCTGTGGTAAGACATTATTTTTCAGCAATAAAACTACAATGTGATCTCATAACTCGCATGCCAAGAGATTAGCATTGGTTGAATACAGGGTAGACACTGATGCAGTTAATGAAACTAGGATTAATGAAGAAGGAAACTTGTTTTTTCCTGTGTGGTTATCCAGATCACAGCGATGTCAATGACCTGCTGAGTCCATAATTAGAAACTTGGTGTCAAGAATTTCAAAAGCCTATCTTGCAGTGTATGTGATCTTTCTCTAGCATGTACTGAAAATAGGGTCTATGCTACCGGTATCTATTGTCTTGCACCAAGTGAGACAACACAGGACAGGAAGGACTCTTTTTCAGAGGCTTGGCTAAACTCATTAGATCAACACAAATATCAAACAGTTAAACTTCATGGAAAAACTCAATATTTGAGCAAAAGGAAGCTCAGCAACTGGTCATGTATCCTTCAACTGGAGAGAGAATCAAAATCGTCTTCTATTTAATAAACATTGAAAACATCAACCTGTTAAATTAATAATTCCTCCTAACAGAGACAAAAAACATCAGACATACGTAAGATCCACTTAATGGCATCTTGCTGTGTATGTGATACTTCAGCAGCATAAGCTAAAGGACTTGGGAACATGGATGGAACAGATACTGGCAGAACTGTCTTTGATCTATTATAAACTATTGGTACAGAGAAAAAATAAGCTTTTTTGATCAACAACCAAATCTAGTCAAATAATAAACTAAGGTGTTCAGCAGAAGAAGCTATAGGAGTTCAGCTTCTCAAACAATGCCATGACTAACATTATAAAAACTGATTTGGCATCTTGTCATTTGTAATGATAAAGAATGAATCATTGTTGTGCTTATTAAAAAAAAATTAGCTCAGTAATAATATTTTTAAAGAAAAATCACCTCTGAACTCTCACACTATTCTCCTAATAGAACAACCTATGGATCTCCATTCCTTGATACAATCAACAATGTAATCAAAGTCTGAAATGACTTGAATTTGATAATATACTGGCAGAACTGTTGGGATATACACTAAAAAGCTTTCTGTATCTCTGTAAGTCTCAGAATCTGAAGATGTCATTATTCTCATCTATTAAAAAAAAGGCAGAAGGTGTTGCTACAGTATATTGCCAATCATCAGCTGTAACTCTGGACTCAAAGGAAGTACAGATGAAATTATACTGAGCACTCTTTAACTGTGGGATAAGTAGGGTAGATGGTTTGTTATGTTCTCTGTCTTTGGTAATCTGAGAGACACATTTACAGCTGGCAGTAGTTTTCAATTTTGTTAGCTACCTTCAAATGTTGGGTCTGACAAAAATGTACTGATAACATGATATCTGATAACAAGACTGTTCCGTGATGGCACTTTTGATAGAGTCAGTTAGACCAATTCTTATCCCATTGCATTTAGCAAAGAAATAACCAAACAAAACCCCCTAGAACACAAACTCATTTTGTCCTTCAGCCATGCAACTCTGAGATAAAGCAACGAGCTTGATCTAGATACATTTTTTTATAACATGGAAATTGCTTAAACTTAATGGCTGTTGAAACCCTCAAAAGTCTTTTTAGACAATTGTGAGGTGTTGTATGGTAAAAGTTTTGCCCTTGAGGCTCAGTCACTGGCTTTACAAACCTTGTTTGTGAAGCAATAGGGAGTCATTATGAACAGTGGAAAAACACTGAAGTGATAGAAATGTCTTCACCAGGTAAAGTAACATATGGTCAGAAGCTATCAAATAATTTTGTCATCTTAGAGATACATCAGATGACAAGCTTTTGTACAAGGGCTGGACAAAATGCACTGCCAGACACAGCACATCTTTGGGCTGATTAACAGGCAGAATTTGGAAAGAGCAAAGCAGAAAAATTCAAACTAAATAAAGTATCTACATAGTGGCAGCAATTTATAGTTTGCTATATGGGTGTGAAATATTGCCTTGCTATTGATGATATATACAGCTTTTAAATGGGTTTCATCTGCACCATCTGTGTGCCATATTGTGCATGATATAGCAGAATAACATTTATAACAATAAAGTTTTGGAACACAGTGATCTTTCAAGGGGCGACAATCATCACAGAACAGCTGTGCTGGGCCAACCATGTATCTGGAGTGGAAGACACCAAAACGCCACTGCAGTTGCTGAATTGTGAGCCATAGGAATGAGTGAGGTAGATATACAGGGATACACAGAAGCACAACCTTGGGCAATATGAATTTCATGTCAGCAGCTAACATTAACTGTAAACACAAAAATCACACCAATACACAGTAGTGTGAACATGAGAGCCTTTGTTTGAGAAGGTCCACTCACCCAATGCATGAAAAAGACAGTTTCTAAAACAGCAATGTGATTAGCAGGAAGATTCTCCAGTCTAGGTAGGAGTGGCTTCCTCTCTCAGGTTCCTTCATCAAGGTTTATCTCAAAACAGAGATGCCTATACAGAAGGCACTTTTCTTCTTCTTCTATGGCAAAGCACTACTCCTAAAACCTAACTAAAATTTAGTTAACAGATTTTTAGTATCTTATTCTGTGTGGTGCCAAGGTTCCATCTGAAATGTAACTACTCTTAGTCTTACCATTTTCTATGGGAATTAAAATCTCCAAGCACATGGTTGGTTTCAGATCCTTAGAGAGCAAAGGTCTTATTTTCTATACGTTGCAAGTACACCAAAGTTAACCATAAGCCTTTTAAAAATAAAGACTGAACAAGCCCTGCAGACTATTGGAGAGCAAGAGTAATTATCAAACACAAATCACTTTTCATTTTGCTCTTAAAAGATATATGATGTTTTAATAAAATCTTTCCAAATTATGGGAAGCATACTGCCTCAAAAAGAAGGTATCATGAAACACAGCCTTTTTTTAACCTTATCACATTTTTGTCTGGACTCATTAGAAAACAGGTTGGCACAGAAGCTGCAGTCTTTGGCTGATCATGTTTTCCTTTTAATAAATTGTGATCTCCATAGGACACTTTGCTTGTTATACTACCGTACTAAGAGACAGGTCACTAATTCTTTGCAAACCAGTTACATTTAAGTTTGTACAGAGCACTCCTGATGTTGGGTAAAGTCTCATTTGCTGTCATTTGAAAAAAGAGAGACTGAAACTGTTAATATAAGCTCCTTTTGTGAAGAAAAATTTCCTGGTATGATGGAAGAGAAAGAGAGTTCATGTGAAACTCTGACCTGAAAATAGACTAGTATCATAAAATATCAAGCAATATTGTATGTTCTTTGAAGAGAAGGTCACAGCACATCATCATCTTAGAAGATGCTACATTGCTGACTGATCCAGTCCGTTGTGATAAGAACCATCTGGGCAAAGAAAATCTCTTCTGCTAGGGCTTGCAAAATAGATACACATAGGCCTAAAATCTAGAAACCTTTACTAAGTGGGGACAATTTTTATATCTAGAAGTGAACCTCAAATCAAGCCCACAAATCTGAACATTTACAAATGTTTGGAGAGAAGGGTCATGCTCCTAATTAAGACTCAGATTCTAATTTCACGCTAGGTTTTTTTACTTAAGAAATCTCAAAGAATAATATTTTTGTTTATATATGAAATTTTCTAAACCCCAAGCTTTGTGACTTGAGGCCCTTTTAATAGAGGCAGGTATTCATATTCCACAAACCCACACCAAGAAGAGAAAATTATTCACTCTCATGTGACTGTATTGAAAAAAAGGAAAGATTTGCTCTTTCATAACACAATAATACTAATAAAGCTGGAACCTTAAGTGTATTAAAGGCTCAAGTCCTTCACAAGAGTTCATGTTTGTCAAATTGCAACTCACCATTTTAGAAAGAAAACCAAGCAAAGGAAAATGCTATTATGAATTCTCCAAACAAGCTAAATTAGTTTCCACGGCAAAAATGAATCTAGTGATGATTGGTACAGCACTGATGAGGTTACTACAGTGTAAAGGAGAACATGCTGGTTTCAAAAGGCTTTTATAATCCCCTTGATAATGCAATATAACATCCAGATAACCACTACTGAAGCATGAGTTAATGATTAAAATGCAAAAGGTTCAGCGTAAAACTTCCAGAAATTACTATAGAGGCCTTAAATTCAGTTCTTTATCCAAACTTTCCTGAAGCAGCCAGACACCTTCTCTTACAAAAATTTTGATCCCTTCCCTCTTTTAGGAATATTACAAGTAACAACCAGTCTGGATAAATAATTTGTCTGATGTATTTTTGTTTTAGAAGTGATGTCTTCAAAGAGAACTGTATTGAACCAAAACTGAAAATACAATTCACCTATATCGAGGCACTAAGGAAACCCAGGCTTTTCTTATTTGTGTGGGCTGGGGAGATTCATTCCTTTGTTTCTTTGCTACACTTTTGTTTACTATCACATGAGATTTTACTTTGAGACAGCATGTTTAAACTTCTCAACATTTCCATACACATTGTCTCAGAGAAAGATATAAAGGGAAGGCCATCTGTTGGTCCATATTCCTGTTCCTTTTTAGTTATTAGTACTTTTATTGAATGCGATGCTAGTTTGTGGGACAGCAAACACACAGAGTATGTTGCTTTATACCACTGCAGCTTCTTTTACAAGATGCACACATCACAAAAGCAGGCCTGTACTTTCTGAGATTTTGTCTTCCTCTCAAGTGATCTGAGTTTTGCTTACACCTGTGGGTAAGGTAGTGTTATCAATTTAATCCCAAACAAGTCCAATTTCCAGGAATCAAAACTGCAGGTATAGGAATTTGGGGCATAAGTAATGAAATTTAGAAACTCAGTACTCTGAGTACTCAGTAATGTTCTACACAAAATACTACTGGCAATACTATTGTTTTTTGTCTTCCAGTGTTACTCATACTTGTCACATGCATAAAGCATGCACACAACCAGCAAGACCTTTCAGTAGGTGTTCTCTGAACAGCAGAGTTAGTGGAGACTGATTTCCTGCAAGAATCCTGGATCCTGCAATCCTTCAACTACTCTGAACCTCTGCTCTGTCAGACCAGACTTCACAGGGTTTAAAGCCCTTTCCAATGTCCTTCATCATTAGCTAGGGGAGTGGCAGCATGCTGTGGCTGGCTCCAAGCTAAGCATGTGATGGGCTAGCAAGTTTGCTAATGTGCTAGACAGCAGGCCAAATGGAAGAAATAGCTGCTGAGCTCAGACTGCATCTTGTCTCTCTTCAGTGGCAGTCATTTTGTCATCTTTTCTAGTTATTCACAAATTTTTACAAATATGTCCCTCTATCCCTCTGCTGTAAATTAAGCAATGAGTTTGCAAGTTAGTTGCAGGATCTAAGGAATAAACAAATGGGCAAGCAGTGTTATATTTCTAAGTTTTACTTCCTTAAGAAATCAGATTAAGTTTTGGGAACTGCTGCAGATTGACACTCAGTAGTGCTTCTTTTACCTTGGCTACCTTTTTCCCACCATTAATAGCCAACATGAAGTATTTCAGGAAGTACTTTCTCAGCTGTGCAGTATTACCACATCGCTGCATTTTGGAGCCCATTAGGGAGAATTATCTTGAGCACAGGAGACTGAACAGTTTAAGACCTTTATGACAATGTTAATACAAAAGGCCCATTCAACTACTACAAAATCAGGTCATATAATTCAGTCCATCTATGTCTGATTCTTCTATTTGTCTGAAATCATTATATTATTTAGGCAAAAGTACTGTCTTCTTAAGTAATTATTTCCAGTGTGACACTGTCATTTTAGAGGATGGCAAAGGCAAAACTTTCCTCCATCAGACTAGTATAAAATACTTCCATGACAAGAAAAAGCAAAAAAGTATGCAGAATGCTGTGCATTAAGAATCAATATCTGGCATGCCTGTGAATAGTGCTGAGGACCATATTACTCCTCCACAGTGGATCTGTTGACATTTGTAACTTTGCATGCATCCAAATCCCATTGCTTTTTAAAGCATTACTAGAGATGTGAGAACAGATATAGCCCGTAGCTACCCCCAGATCCCCACTGTTCCAGGTCCCATTCATTATATGACTGTCAGCCAAGCATCAAATCTTTTCTTCAGATCTAAAATTTATTAGAATATTATTTGTATTAAAAGATTAGTTGCAAACATCAGTTTAGGTAATGATTTTCATAAAAGAGAAATTCTGCTTCACACAGCTCTCTTCTGTATTTTCACCTGCCTTCTAAACTGAGAATGCCGGCAGCCCACTTAACCTCTCTGTCTGCTCCTAAGCTTTTTCATGTCATGCCCACCAACCTTGGCTGCAACAGTGGAAAATGTGCAGCTGAGGTTAGGCGGAACATCAGACTGTATCTGCTAATTAAATTGGTATTTGTATCTCTCTCTTTTGGCATTAATATGTTAGTTCTAAAAAATTACAAACAAAATTTAACAAATTTAATGTGGATATAATGTACACCAGCAAAAAGAGAAATGACTGGAAACCTACCTGCTTTTTTCCCAATGGCATGAAAACTCTCATTATTATATAGGGGACTGTTTGCACCCAGCTAATGTAGAAGTAAGAAAATGGAGAAACTAATCTTTATTTTTTATTATTGTGCTAGCTTTATGCATTGCTGTGCAGAACTTAGTAGGGCTATTGCAGCAACATCTTGAACCTCACATTTTACAGTGATGATTGTACTCAGACTAACGAGAAAAAAACCTTGACTTTACTTGCTGGCAGCATATGTGAAAGTTTCATTCTCTACTTGCATTGTTTTGCTTAGAGACAGATGGACAGAAAAGAGAGAACATGTATAGCATGTGCATGTGCATTAGGTAGACCCTATTTGGAACAGAACGCCAGACAGGAGAGCTTGAAATAATGTCAATCACAGCAACAGCTAGAATTTACATTATATTATTATTTTTCACATAACATACAAAAGTACAAAATTTAAGACTTTTTCTACTAATGCTCTTGGTCAAAAAGGTAAATAGAGCTGAAAAGCAGAATTTGGACATAACATTGAGTTGTTCTTTTCCATACTATATCAACATATTTAGTGATTATTTCTCATGATCTTCTCAAGATGTTCTAAAACTCTTCAATTATACCCAGTTTATTAATACTCCATGAATGGCACTTAATGAGCTAATCTGTGGCTTCCTGATAACTGGGGAATTAATTATCTCCATTCAAATCCTAGAGAAGCATTTCTCAGGCAACTGGGGATTCCCTCAGATGTACCAAGACAAAGAGCTTATTTTATGCAGTATAGCTATATCAGAGCGAGCACCATCTAGCCCTATATATATAGCAGTCCTTGTAAGCTAAAAGTCAAACCTTATAAAACAAATGTAGTGGAAGTTGTGTGTTAAAAGACATTAATTGACATCTTATCCAGAAATCTAAAATTTATGAGAATATTTGAGCTCCATAAAACCCTTAGAGCTTCTCAGAAATCTCTTGTCCGGAGCATGATCTAACTTTGAAGTTAGCTCTGCTTTTAGCGATAGATTGCACTAGAGATCTGAAGGGGTTTCTTCCAACCTAAATTATTGTGTAATTGTGTGACTAAATGGTACAAAGCTGCTAGGTGTGAATTGTGCTGGGATGTGAACTTTTGAAGAAGCTAGTGTAGAAAAGGAGATTTACATTTTGCTAGTTGTTTACATTTTATTTTTTTTTTAGTGCCTGCCTGGATACTCAATATATTAGGTAGAAAAATAAAAAAACACACCCTGAAAGATTCTGTGAACTTAAGTGAATGTAACATATTAAATGCATAAACTAACATGATCTCCAATTTAAAATCTCTTGGCTGGAAAAGACCAAAAGGATTCTGTGATGACATTAGGCAATGCCATTGCATAAAGCAATGGCATAATGAATAAGGACCACAAAATCAAGGGTGTATGGCATCAAAGAACTTATGCTTTGGAAAAGGGACAAAGACAAAGCCATGAGGATGGTCCAAGCCCTTATTATGTCTTCAAACCATTCTTTAGCTTTAGGAAAGACTTTCAAATTATCAAGATTTTAAACACCAGAGACTGCAAAAATCAAAGACCCTAAAATTCTATATCAGTCTACATGTTACTTGATAAAGTAAACATTAGGAAGTAGTGAAAAGAGCAGAATCAAAACAAGGTACTAACGTGATTTGCTTTCATCCTTTTCCTTCTCTTTTCTCTCCAGGTTCACTTTCTTTGCTCAGAATTTCCCTGCATAATGTGCTTCCCATATGTCTCTAAAATATATGGCATGCAGTATAGACAGACTTCTAGTATATGAAGACAAGTCTTAGGGGGTAAGCAGCATTAAAGGAAACTGAAATTAAAACAAGATGCAATGACTTCTCCATTTTCAGATTTCTAAGTGGTAGTTTGGGAAAAACTGGGATCCCTGTTCTGTCAATGAACACCACATTTTATCTTTGATCTTTAGACGGATTGTAGCATAATAGATTTAAATCAACATATGGCCTGCAAGGAAATAGAATTTAAATGAAATGTAGCTCTTTTCTTTGGCATAAACTTAATTCTGAACATGATTTTTAAAATACTTTCAAGGCAACACAACAGAAATATTAAAGTCTTACTAGATGTGAGGATAGCCAGTTAAGAAGGAAAAAGACAAACCCTAAAATGCTAAATTATGGATATATGTTGAAATATATTAAAATATATCAGAACTACATACAGAAATGTAACTATTACTGTATCTTATGGTCACAGCTCAAAAATATTTGCATGGCAAACATGGAACCTGTGTCATGGATTAACCTTGGCTGGACAACAGCTGACACCAAGCCCCTCTATCATTCTCCTCCTCAGGTGGACGGGGGAGAGAAAAATATATCAAAAGGCTCATGGGTTGAGATAAGGACAGGGAGAGGTCATTTTGGCAGTTACTGTCACAGGCAAAACACACTCAACTTAGTGAAATTAGTTTAATTTATCACCAGTCAAATCAGAGTAGGAGAGAATAAAAACCCCTGAATCTTAAAACACCTTCCCCCCACTCCTCCATTCTTCCTGGGCTTAACTTCACTCCAGATTTTCTCTCCCTCCTCTTCCTGAGCAGCAGAGGGGGACAGGGAATGGGTGTTGGGGTCAGTCCATCACATGCTGTCTCTGCTGCTCCTTCCTCCTCAGGGGGAGGACTCCTCACACTCTGCCTCTGCTCCAGCCTGGGGTCTCTCCCAAGGCAGACAGTCCTCCATGAAGTGCTCCAGTGTCCCCCCGGGCCCGGAGCAGACTGCTCCACTGTGGGGGGCTCTACCAGCAAACCTACTCCAGCCTGGGCTCCTCTTTCCACAGGTCCACAAGTGCTGCCAGAGCCCTAGTCCAGCTTGGGCTTCGCACAGGGTCACAGCCTCCTTTAGGCATCCACCCACTCCAGCATGGGGTCCTCCCTGGGCTGCAGGTGGAGACCTGCTCCCCCATGGGCCTCCCTGGGCTGCAGGGGCACAGCCTGCCCCACCAGGGGCTGCACCAGGGGCTGCAGGGGAATCTCTGCTCTGGCACCTGGAGCACCTCCTCGCCTTCTTCTGCACTGACCTGGGTGTCTGCAGGGCTGTTTTCTCTCACATCTTCTCACTTCTCTCTCTCCAGCTACTGGTCCACAGAAGGGATTTTTTTTTTCTTAAATATGTTATCACAGAGGCACTACCACCATTGCTGATGGGCTTGGCCTTGGCCAGCGGCAAGTCCATCTTGGAGCTGGCTGACATTGGCTCTATTGGACACAGGGAAAGCTTCTAACAGCTTCTAACAGCTTTTCACAGAAGCCACACCTGTACAGCCCTCCACCCCCCCATCCCAAACTTTGCCACACAAACCCAATACAACCTGATAACTATGTCATCTTTTTCATTAAACAATGTTTCCACACAAGATAGCAGTTTATGGTGGCATACCTCCTTTTCAGGCTTATTTTTTCATTCTTAATCTACTGTGCAATAGGCTTCTGATCCAAATTTTTTTTTTTTTTTTATTTACTATGATTTTAGGTCATTTTTCTCTATTGTTTATTCTTTTTTACTAAGTGAAAGTCAGAGTGTGCTTTGTGAGAGTCATAAGACGTACAAGCTCACTAAGCTATTTCACATTACTGTTCTTTGAAAAGGACTTCAGGAACCACACCGGAATTTCTCAACCTTTCCTTTTTCTGTGTTTTGGTTGAGAGCTAAATTAAAGCCTGTATGCTTTTGCCAAAATATTTGCCTAGTTCATTGACCCATTTCATTAAACTGCATGAATTAATTTAGTAAACTGTGGTAGACATGTAAAACTTTAAGTCTGAAAAGCAGACAAATAATAATGACTACTGCACTAATAAAAGTACCATTACAAGATATTTTCCCCACCAAAAATGTGTTTCATAAATGACATTCAGACTTAATCATTCACTCATAGATTTGGAGCAGCTAATTGTGAAGTGAAGGTTAATAAAATACTTGTACATACCAAATAACTACTAACAGCCTTCATTTTTCTGCATCATTTGCCATTCTAGCACCTTATATTTGCCATCTGTCATTCTTCTGCCATTGTCAGTGCTTTCAAAGCTGGTAAGTTTTCCATTCTAGATCAACACTACCAGAGAAAACTACTCCACAACAGCACAACATCATATTTTTATGATCAACCTTATTCTATATATGAGTGAAATACGGAAATTAAAGGAAGTTCTTAATATAGTGTACTGGTTTTGGCTGGGAAAGAGTTAAATATTTTTACAGTAGCTTGTATGGTTCCATGTTTTGGGTTTGTGACCAAAACAGTATTGATAATACAGAGATGCTTTCATTATTGCTGAGTAGAGCTAACATAGATTCAAGGCTCTTTCTGCTTCTCACACCACCCCACCAGCGAGTGGGCTGGGGATGCACAAGAAGTTGAGAGGGTACACAGCCAGGACAGCTGACCCCAACTGGCCAGAGGGATACCCCATACCGTGCTCAGCCATAAAAGCTGTAGGGAAGAAGGAGGATGGGGAGGATGTTCAGAGTGATGTTGTTAGTCTTCCCACGTAACTGTTACCCATGACATAGCCCTGCTTTCCTTTAGATGGCTGAACACCTGCTTGCTGATGGGAAGTAGTGAACGAGTTCATTATTTGGCCTTCCTTGCAGGTGCAGGTTTTGCTTTGCCTATTAAACTGTCTTTATCTCATCCCATGAGTTTTCTCACATTTGCCATTCTGATTCTCCTCCCGCATCCTGCTGGGAGGAGTGAGCGCCTGTGTGGGGCTCAGCTGTCAGCTGGGGTTAAACCACGACATATGTTTCCAATATCTGGAAATATTACAAATACTAAAAATATAACTGCTAAAAAGCATTAATGCTGGACAGAATGAATGAATATATATTTAGGGAAGTGCACTACATAATTATTACTAATTATTACTGTATAATTAGTGTTCTTGACTGATTTATAAGCATAAGAATATTTGATATTAAGTTACCAGGAGTCAGTTAGCAGCCATTAAAGTCACGGTTTGCAACCAATTTTTCCAGTTTCCTCTCATTATACTAGCTAGTACTTTTATCGTCATACTACACAGGTGCTTTAAGCAAGTCATTGGACCTTCATTTACTTCTGAATGTTGGTCATAATTTTCAATATTCTAATGTACTTGGCTAATTTCAGGGTACAGGAGAGCTATCTTTTTCCAAGAGGACTTTTCATAATGAAAAAATTAAAAAACATCTATGCTTTTCAATCAGAAAACATAGGAGCAATTATATCACTTTATAATTTTATTCACTTTATAGTACTTTTATTGTAATATGTGCATTATGTGTGTATATAATAGTGATGACTGAATTTGAGAAATATAAAGAAACTTTGCAGTATTATATTTGGTGTTTTGACCACCTAATAACTACTTAAAATATAGAAATTGTAGTTTTCTGTTTACTTCAAGACATTTAGAAATCACCTTCCATTTAATTTTAAATATCCTGCTGAATCTTTAAGCTACTCCTTGCTTAAATAAAAATCTTATTATGTATTTAAAGTGGATATTGCAATAAGCAAAAAGGCTTTTGTTGCAATAATGATTGATTTCAGACTGTTGAATTGGATCATAGCAAATTAACATATTATGAACATGAAACTTGAGAAACTATGCCATAATAAAGTGTTCTCAGAATAGAATGAAAATTGGTTAGGGATCTAAAAATAGATATAGGTTCTATCTAAACCTCATTTGTCATGATTTTTTTCTGGTTAGAAAAATACTCTTTGGCAAGTTGAAATAAGGTAAACCATTTTAAAGTATTTGTTTGAGCTTGTGACACTAATTAGAGTTTCAGAACAGCAGGATGAACTCACTGGAAATGCCTCACTATTGCTTCTTGCATTAAAGAACATACTACACATATATGTAGTTGATATCAATTGGATTCTTGAGGACTTCTTATGGGGTATCAAACATGCAATGTACAGGATAGTGTATATATGCAGAATTGCTGTAGTGTTGAAGGTACAGAGAGGGAATGCAGCTTGTTGCTGTCTGTACTGTTGTGTGTAGTTCCTTCCTAGCTTTGATTTAAGTATCACTTGAGGTCTTTGTATCAATGTGGCTTTTGCTGTGGAGAAAAATTGTCATTTTGAACAATACCTGCACAGATGTATGTGGCTGGTAGGGACTTTGATAGACTTCATGTAGTTGGTGACAGGTAAATTCTGCAGCTCACACGGAGTGCCATTATATACCATGTATTTTAGGTCCAGATTATTTTATGCCCGTAAAGTCAAGCCTTTCTGAGACAATTTAAGTACAGGAGAGCATGGAAGAATTATATTATTGAGTTGTATACCTTACTTCAGCCAGCTTTTGTAGCCAGACAAATTGCTCTAGGACTTGCTATAAGAAAACCAAATCTTGATCTGCAAAGAAAGATCTGCACAGTTTATTTGCTTTACTTCATAGAGACCTAAACTCCCTTTGGTTAGGGTTACACTGTAATGTTGAAGTTGTAGTCAGTAGGAAATATAACTGAAAGTATTTTGTACTTAAAACAGTCTGGCACAATATCCAAAGCTGGAAAAATATTACGTGAATCAATCAAATTCACAATAAGTGTAAGAAAAGGAGGAGACTATACCAAAGCAGTCTCAAAATACTGTCTCAAGATACTGCCTTTCTTGTCAAACTTGTAACGTTACAATGCCCTGTGAGAGTTTTCATCTAGTTGGTCTGGTTAATTTTGCAGAAAATGAGTATGTTTAGAGACAGCCTTAGGATCTGTCTTTCAAGTATACAGTACAGATTGGTCTTAATATGCATATTTTCTGTTGCACACTACAGAAAACCTAACTTTATTTCTTACAGTTAAACTACATGAATAAACATAGAACTTTGTAGGTTTCTTTTGAAAAGAATTCTTATTATGTGGTTGTCTTTGTGTTTCATAAGTAAGGAAAAGTGAAGGAAATCTACTCTCTTGTGCAGATAAAGAGGCTCTTACTTTTGACACTAAGGCAGAAATGTATTGTTTCATCAGATATAAAGTCAGTACCCAGCTGTACTATCTTCCTTCTTTCTCGTAAAAGTCTTGGAAGCATTAAAAATCAGATATTAAAGTAAAAAGTTCTTGACAATGTCAGTTTACTCTTCTTGATAAAAACAAAAACCAGGATTTTTTTAGCAAGTCTGTACGTCAGTTCTTATGCTTCCTTTCAAAGAGAAGAATTATAGGCAGACCTAGTCCATATACATGTATATGGAATTTTTAAGAGATCATATGGTGCAATTTCAAATAAAGTCACATTAAAGTGGTACCAATTATAATAATGGTCTGATTATAGATATATTTGCATCTCAATCTTATCTGTCAGAAGCCTTTTGTGTTTGCATTCACAGTTTATATTTACCTCAAGCTTAACTTGCATAAGGCATATCACAATCAGTTTGAGTACCCTCTCTGCTGTCCCCTCTATCCATAACTTTACCTCAAGTAAATCCATACAAAATCAGGAATTTAACTAAACATTTGCAACTCTGTTGAAACACTGACATTATTTTAAAATTACGTCAGTGTAAGGAAAAAGAATTTTTGTATCAGCTTTCTTAATCAGCTCACCTGCTACAAATTCCACCTTCATCATTTGGGAGTTTTGAACTATTACCGGATGGACTGTTAAGTACGTTCCATTCTGTCCTCAGCCACTTACTGTTGTAGTGTTTATTGCAAAAGCTAAATTGTCTTTCACTACACAAAGACCGTAACATTCTCCAGCTACAATTAAGAAGACAATAATCTGGGCAAACACACACAGTAGTACATTTACATTAAATCCAAGAGCTTCATCACTGAACACTGCTGTCAAAGTTAATTTGGGGATAAATTTTGTAAGTGTGATGTGTTTCTAAAAAGTAAAATAAAAAAAAATATTCTAAAAGTCAAAATAATCTTGCTAGCTTTATGACTGAACTCTTATTTACAAGGCTAAATCCAGCCTGCTTAATTCTTAGTTTGTAACAGTCACATCCAATATACCTGCTGCCCATTCCACGATGCTTTGAAATCTTTCACATAGTGAACCCAGAACATAAACTATGCTGAGCTCCTCCAGTGAGTGCTGTGAAGGTAGACTGCCAGGAACGCTATTCAGTCCCTTGCATAGTGTGATAAATATGTACCTTCCACAACTACAAAAATTAAGTCATTTTAGGAAGTGGCTAAATTGGCATATTTTGGAACCTTTCTTCTTCTTCCCTTCCCTTCCTAGCACTTCGTAATAAACTTACCAGTGAGATTTTTGCACCAGATTATTCTTCACTGTTCTTGCACTTTATTTAGTACCATGAGATAAAAATACTTCTTTTCATTTTCTTCTTTCACATACTTTTGGATCTTGTTCCATGTGTCTTTCACCTTTTCAACAGCGTGAGTGTTGTTATATCCCATTTCTGATTTATATTTGCACATAAAGGACTAGAAAGGCTTACAGAAATACTGCCCATGGTACTGCATTATAGTCTTGGGAAAAACTTTAGCAGATCACTTCCAGGACTATTTCAAGGGCACATCCACAGTTAAGTCTCTCAGAGCTCATATTGGAGAATTTATTTTTCTGTATCATAATCTATGCTAACCAAAAATAATTTTCCACTAAAATTATTTGCTTTCAATTCATGAAAGTTAAAAAGATCAGACGTTAATACATGTTAGGCATTAACTACAGTATGCAAATTAAATCTGTTTGGGAATTTTCCAGCTAGGCACATTTCTGTATCTAAAAGGCAGTGTTCCTGCAAAGGAAAATTGCATTTTATTAATGTATTAGATCTTCATAAATGGGTTCAAAAGGAATAAATGAAAGAGATTCATATAATTTATTTACACTTATGTGGTGGGTGGACCTTGGCTAGAAGCCAGGTGCCGGCCCAAGCAACTATATCATTCACATCAACAGGACAAGGGAAGAAAATAAGATGAAAAGTTTGTGGGCTGAGATAACAACAGGGAGAACACTCAGCAATTACCATCACAGGCAAACCAGATTAATCTGGGGGAAAATTAACTTAATTTATTGCCAATTAATAACAGAGTAGGATAGTGAGTAATAAAAACATAATGAAAAACACCTTCCCCCCAACCCTTTCTTCCCAGGCTTAACTTCACTTCTGACTCTTCCATCTCCCATCACTAAGCGGTGCAAACGAATGGGTAATGGGGATTGTGGGCAGGTCATAATACTTTATCACTGCTGCTCCTATTCCCTTATGCTCTTCCCCTGCTCCACCATCAGGTTCCTCCTATGAGATACAGTCCTTCACAAACTTGTCTGGTACGGGTCCTTCCCCTCGGCTGTAGCTCTTCAAGATCTGCTCCATATTGGGTCCTTTCCATGGGTGCAGTCCTTCAGGAATGTCCTGTTCCAGCATGGGTCCCTGATGGGGCAACAAGTCCTGCCAGAAAGCCCACTCCTGCATGGGGTCGTCTCCATGGGCTCTGCCAGGAGTGAGCTTCTGCATAAACTCTCCATGGGCTGCAGAAGCCTTCAGGGCATGTCCACCTGCTGTGGTGTGAAGTCCTCCACTGGCTGTAGTGTGGATATTTGTTCCTTGCATAGTCTGCATAGTTGTTTCTCTAAAATATTCTCACTCCTTTCTCCCAGATGTTGTTGCATAATATTTTTAACCCTTTCTTAAATACATTAGGCCAGAGGTGCTACCAGCATCACTGATAGTGTCAGCTTTGGACAGCAGCAAGACCATCTTGGAGTCAGCCAGAACTGGTTCTGTCTGACATGGGGGCAGCTTCTGGTATCATCTCATAGAAGCCACCCCTGTGGCCCCTGTGCTGTGAAAACCTTGCCATATAAACCCAATACAACTTTCAAAAGACCTTTGACAAAGTCCTTGACAGAGGCTACTAAAAGAAACGTCAGCATCAGATGAGACGTAAAGAATTGATATGGACCAGAAACTGGCTTGGAGACAGGAAACGAATATTAAATTACCTATTTTCATCAAAAAAATTATTTGATGAAAAAGACAAAAGGTTGATAGCAGGGTGGCTGGGGATTCTGTGCTAGATCCAGTGTTATTTGTTATATATATTAATGATCTGGAAAAGGAATGAGAAATGAGGTAACAAATTACAGCTGACACAAATTTATTTGATTGGTCAAGTTCAGAGAGGAATGCAAGAATCTTTGGTGAATCATATTCAGAGTTAGATACATTTGTAACATGATGTCAAATAAAAGTCCTAAGTTGATAAAAGAAAACCAGTGATTACTGATGAGGAAAACATGTCCTGTGTGGTTCTAAATTACCTGTACTATCACAGAAAAAGGGGTTTGATCGTCACAGCTCAGTGAAGACCTCAATTTCATACCCAGTTACAGTCAAAACCAAATCACAATATTAAAGGCAGCATATGGAATTGCATAGAATGTATAGAAAATATTCATATTTAGCAATAATATATAAAATATTATGTATGGAGTCTCCAGCTCAAGAAGACTAATAGTTTTAAGTGTCTCAGAGAAGGAAAAGAATAATGAGGGTATTGAAAGATCTTAAAAGAAAACCTTGAAAAGATTAATGCTCACAATATCTCTGAATAGAAAACTATTTTCAGAAGATAGATTCTATTCTAACAAAAAATTGAACTCAATTCAAAGTTTATTTTCAAAAGACCTTAACATTATGCACAATAACCCATGAAAGTAATTGTCCAAGCATAACATGGAGATCAAGAATGTAGCAATCTTCAAAAAGGGGGATCTTTATACAGACAACAAATATAACCAAAAGTATAACACTTGAAAATATTAAATTTTATGGACACTATCAGATTTTACAGAAATGGAACCTCTTAGTTCAAGGTGCAAATCACAACCTAATTACAAGCAATTAGAAGAATATTTAATCGCAGGGCAATGTTATTTTTCCATTTATTTTCAGTGAGGCTATTACACTCCCTTTGGTGCTGAGGCTGCTGCTTTTTGATGGAAGAAAAGTATGTCGCTAAACAAACTTTATAACTTCAGAATGGCAATCACCTTGTTGCCAGCAATCTAGTCTTAATTATGACTGAAGAAATTTTACCAGTCTAAAGTTCATTAACTACTGTCTTAAGAAATCAATCTCTTCCACAGTAGACTGGGAGCTGAACTCAGGCTTCTAAGCTAAGTCTTATAAGATAAACACACAAATAGGGGAAAAAAAGATTAATTTTAAAATATACCCATGGCTAGATTTTTTGAACAACTCAGTTGTTCTCATTTTTTCTGAAATTTTTCTAATTGCCTTTTTATGTATTGGTAAATGGCACTAGATCACTGTTAGGGAACTTACTGACAGGACTTCTGTGAGCCTTCACTCTTAGACCTTCCATTAAGCACATACCTGTAGCAGAGGGATTTTGTTGTAATTTTCCTTAGAATAGATACACAATGTGTAGTTTACTGACCTTTACTTTTTTAATTGCTCTTACTTTAGGACCATTTCCTTTTGAAATTTAATGATAATCAAACAACAAATACATATCCTGCTGAAATTTTCTCACCTTGAATACAGTTTGTCAAAGCTGCTGGTGTGTTTTCAGGTGGAAATATTTGTATATTTTTTCAGACTTCACAGCAAATCCAGCAGTCTTAACAGTCCCCATTTTTCATGTTATTGGCACATTACACTCTCCACACTATCAGTAAGTCAATCCCACTTAATGATAGAATAGATAGCCTTTGCAAGTTGAAAATTAAGTAACCATGTCATAACACCTGGTTGAAATGGATTGGCAGGGTTCAGATCACTTTTTCCCTGAACAATTAAAATTGTGAAATTGTTCTTGAGCAGAATAATGATATAACAACTCAAGACAGACCTTAAGCACTTAACATAGGGGCAGATTAGGGAGACTTTAGGAGAGAGGAATCTCTTTAGTCCACTCTGACTGAAGAAGACAGTGGAGAACAAAGTGTACGTCATTTTTACATTAACTGATTCATTCTTTTTCAAAGGAAAGGAGAAACATACTAATGAAAAAAGGAGAACAGGTGAACTACTTTGGACAATGAAAATAGTGCTACAGAAAAGAAAGTGGCCCTTTCCTGAATCTTGTTCTCTCCCTGGTGTGGTACATGCCAGATTAAAATCCTGCTTATTTCCTGAACAACATTTTAAGCATAAACTACTATGCCAGCCTCTGCAGCTGAAGTGCTTTTGACTGCAGTTGCAATCATTCTCGTAATTAAACATCAGTATGCATAGGTAAATGAAATACTTCTTAGAAGGTGTTAGGGTGAGAAAATATATTTGTCTTATCTTCTACAAAACAAGGTCTGAATGCATGCACAATCTTCTTTGTAAAATTGCTTCCAGAAAAAGAAATTTTAATATCATGTAGCATTCAAAATGCCAGATTAAGAGCACAAAAAGTAATGTGTCACAAATAATGTGAAATGTGGTCTCATGGAATTCACTTATCAGCCCAGAAGCTGACAGTGAAGAACAGCAGAAGATTAGGAACACAGATGTACTGAATCTGATCGAAGATCTCTTGTTTCTTCTGATGTCAAGAGAAGATGCTTATAAAAGAATGCAGGGTAAAAATATGGAGTTCTACGTCTTTCAGAATATCTTCCCATCTTCTTCAAGAACTTCCATAAGAGCTTACAAAATTCTTTGACTGGATAATAAATTGGCAGTTGGAAATTTGGTGTTCGAAGTAAAAGTAATAGAGTGAAAGAACATCCATAACTACATGTGGGAATAATGGATATCAGATAATCCATTTGTGCTCCAGAAAGAGATCTTTGGAACTGTGGAGAGGCATCTGAGTGCCAGGACAACACTCCTGTCAAAAGGTAAAAGCAGTCAACATATAAAGTAAATGTTACAAGCTATCAGGAATAGAAGAGAACAACAAATATCACTGTGCCACTGTATAAAACTTTATATATGCTATGAAAATGAATGCATAATTGCACCAGGATCTTCATGTATTCAGATACAGGGCAAGTGGGCAACATGAGGAATATGCCCGTATTTAGGGAACTATCACTGGCACCAGATGGCCTGCCGATGTTGGACAAGCAAGCTAAGCAGATCTTAAAATGCAAAGAACATAAACAAAGATCTCGTTAAGAGCTGCTCAACCTGTTCACTTCTACCTGGACAAAGGTGGTCTTTTGTGAAACTCATGGGCATGAGGACCCTGGGATACTCTGAATGTCAGTGACAGCCAACGTACCTAAGTGGTTAGGTTAGAACAGCACTCGGTCTGATTCTTACCATCCATTGTCACATTATATACACATAGAAAAACATTCTCTCTCTATTTGTTCAGCTCTAGAATCAGAACAATAAATCTTACTCTATCCTTAATAAATTTTATTAGCAAAGAGCTCTGTTTATGGTAAAGATTCATAGAATCATTAAGGTTTGAAAAGACCTCCATTAGGTCCAACCATCAACTCAAAAACACCATGCCTACTAAACCATGTCCTGAAGTTCCAAGTCTACATGTTTTTTAATACCTCCAGGGATGGTGACTCAACCACCTTTCTGTGCAGCCTATTCCAATGCTTGACCACGCTTTCATTAAATAAATTTTTCCTAATATCCAATTGAAACTTCCTCTGGCACAACTTGAAGCCATTTCCTCTCATCCTATCACTTGTCACTTTGGAGAAGTGACTGACAACCACCTCACTACAGCCTCCTGTCAGGCGGTTGTAGAGAGTGGTAAGGTCACCCCTCAACCTCCTTTTCTCCAGACTAAACAACCCCAGTTCCCTCAGCCGCTCCTCGTATGACTGGTGTTCCAGACCCCTCACCAGCTTGGTTGCTCTCCTCTGGACCTGTTCCAGCAAGGCAACGTCTTTCTTGTAGTGAGGGGCCCAAAACTGAACACAGTGTTCGAGGTGCCGCCTCACGAGCACCGAGTACAGGGGCACGATCACTTCCCTACTCCTGCTGGCCACACTATTCCTGATTCAAGCCAGGATGCCATTGGCCTTCTTGGCCACCTGGGCACACTGCTGGTTCATGTTTAGACAGCTGTCAAACAGCACCCCCAGGTCCTTTTTTGCTGGGCAGCTTTCCAGCCACTCTTCCCTAAGCCTTTACACTGCATGGGGTTGTTGTGCAGGACCTGGCACTTGGCCTTGTTAAACCTCATACAGTTGACCTTGTCCTATTCATCCAGCCTGTCCAGATCCCTCTGCAGAGCCTTCCTACCCTCAAGCAGATCGACATTCCCACCCAGTTTGTTGTCATCTTCAAACTTGCTGAGGGCACACTCAACCCCTTCATCCAAATAATTGATAAAGATATTAAACAAGAGTGGCCCCAGAACTGAGCCCTGGGGAACACTGCTTGTGACTGGCCATCAGCTGGATTTAACTCTGTTCACCACAACATGGGCCCAGCCATCCAGCCAGTTTTTTACCCAGCAAAGTATATGTCTCCTTAAGCCGTAAGAAGCTTAGAGGAGTGGTGACATTTAAGATGTAGTTTACAGACAATAAAATTTGGGGTACAAACTTGGAGTTGGTATATTCTTGGCAGTCTATGAATGTAAAAACAATAATCAAAACCCAACTCAGCACCACAAAAGGGTTGTCTCAAAGTTTATGGTGGAGCATGGTGCAAGCACGTAGCATCATGAAGGCCCATAAGCCTTATAAGACTACATGGAGAAAGAACAGATACTAACTTCAGGTCCAGGAAGCACCATTTTACAGAGCTAACATGACCTGCCACTCAGAAAGGCCCAATGCCATTCTGATTACATTCCTTGCTTTCGCAGAGCAATCAGGGATTCTCCCAGCTGAGGCAACACTGCAGCTAACTCTTTGTGGGCGTCATAAGCAAACTTAAGAGATACTCAACCATCAACTTTGTATCCCCTTAGACCCAGTCCACTGCAACCAGACATATTCTTCATGGATTTCAAAAAAGATTAAGTTAAACCCTTGCATGTCTACATGCCGTTCTCCTGAAGCAGAAAGGGTAAAACTTAATGGGTTTCTGAGATCCATAAAGCAGATGGAGTTAGAGAAAGAACATGCTGAATCACTTAAAAAACAAATGTCTAAAAATAGGGCAGAATGTGCTGCTTAGAGTACTGCACACTTTCTTTGGCAAAGTCTTGGTTGTCTCTAATGTTGTCACCCCCCTTCCAATGTCTTTTATATATTCATTTCTTCATTGCCTTGATACTCTTATTAAAAATTGTAATACTGAAGGCTGTACATTTAAGTCCTTATTGCCATCAGTGGTGCTTTCTTGCTAAAACTGCTCCCATAAGACTTTGGCTTTACACAGAAGCAAAGATAAAAGTAAAGATAACAGAAACATTATCTAATGTTAATATGGATAAACTAGAAAAAGATAAACTGATTAAAAGATAGGTTTTTGTGTAAGTACTGAGTGAAATCAGGTTTTGTATCTGCAGTAATGCATGTGTCAAGAAAAAAAAAATCTTTTCAAAGCATGTTTCTTCCTATATGACTGTGACAGCATTTTAAATCATCATCCTGCTGAGCGTATATATATTCTGCTCCTTATTAGCAACACTGCATATTTGGGTTATCAGACATCTCCTTGAATAAATCAGATGAGGCTTTCATACATAACTAGGAAGAGATACAATCTAGGAGAGTCTGACATTTCAAACCTTATTTAAATTGCAGAAAATATCTCCCCTCCTACCCATGTGCTTGTGAGAAACCTTACGCCTGTCAGCAGCTGGCCTCATTGAAGATATGGTGATTTCTTTGCTTGATAAAATATACACACAAGGTGGATAATTTATTTCTTAGGTGATCTTGTGTTAACTGATGAAAAAAGGAAATATCCAGTTGGTTTCTTAGATGCCACTGCATTTAATGTATTGGTTTAGGTATATGACAGGTATTCTTACTACCTGCATTCTACTGAAGTACAGGTAACTTCTAGGTCATCCTTAGTACTTGATTCTTCTAGAAAGAATCAAATTGTTTCTGAATTCATTGGCCTGAAGGGTGGTGGACATTAGCATGATGAACAGCTACATGACAACAACATTTTTTTTTAAATACAGAAGGAAAACTACTATTGATTCATTATTGTAATTCTGTTCTTTTCTACTTGTCCTGTATTTATTATGTCATTCTTCCTTCTCTCTGCTCCAGTTTATTTTCTGTAGCATGACTGCAGAAAAAAAACCTGCAAATCAACCATTTTCCAATGGAGTATTTGGACAGCTTGTTCAAATGTTTAAGAGGATAAGGAACTTAGGCTACAAAATCATTATAGCTGCTTTAGAGAGAACAAAATGAGTAACTTACTTGCATCCTGAAATACTCCACAGAAGCAACATCAGCTAGGCACCATCTGGTTTAGAATTTGGAGAAACATTCAGTACGGGAATTGAAAAACTATGCATTTGAGAAACTTTTCATAAGGAAGAAGTAAAATTCTTATGAGATAACTTGCTATTCTGTGTATGTTTTGTGTGAGCAAGAGATTTACATAGGCACTGAAGTGTGGTTTGAGCAACTTGTTCTGTGACAGCTAAATCTAGAATTATAGGTGATAAAGGTCACAGGTGCCACAGACAAGTGTAGATTACTTTTTCCGTAAATTACTGATCTTTAAGCCACTGGCTGGGTATCAAGATTTACACTTACAGACTTTGATAGATTCTCCATTGTGTGGGAGCATGAGCTAATTTGTAAGGACAGATCTCCAGCCAAAATGAAATGTCACAGTTCTTCTGCCTTCTGGTTCTCTGAGCTGACTTTAAATGTCAGGATCCAGAGACTCAACAACTGTGTACGCAAAAAGATCATTCAGAACTTTTTTTGAATAACTGTAGTAATGTTAGAAAGACATTTATCCACACATATTGAAATTATTTGATGAAGGCATAAACTTTTAACTCCACTTATAATGTAACTTAATAAGCTTATTAGCAAATACATGCATATGAAGTAATTGTTTTAAAGACTCTTACCATCTGGTTGCAAATGTTTTTAAATAAAGATAATGAGTTTCAGGAAACTGTAATACATGGAAATGAATAATAAAAATTTCTTAGTGATATTTCTGTGCATTTAGTCTATGACAGAATGTTCTTATATATCAACCTTCCCACTCTATTATTAAAGAGATTAGTTCATTGGCATATGCGAGTTTTCTATAGGATCCACTACTCCAGAATACCTGTATCCTATCTATGACAAGTGTATTCTTAATTATTGCTAGTGGGATCTAATAATCTGGGCAGAAAATGGTGGTTTGGATGCAGCTGATGTCTGACCTAGGGCTTCTGAAACTTGTTGCTCTTAGCCAAAGGAAATTATCTTCAGTCTTTTTTTTTTTTTTTTTTTTTTTTTTTTTTTTTTTTTGCGGTTTGCACAACTTGTCCAAGGAAGGAAAAATAATGCTTTCAGTTCTTATGGCTTAAGTTTGTGTTAAATATCTTTGTTAAGTTGGGGGGTGGGGGGTGGGACGGTGGTGTCAAAAAGCAAATTATTGTCTTGTCCAAGTTCTTGGTGTAATAATCACACTGGGAATTAAGTTCTGGAAGGCTTACAGGTTAGTAGCCCAAACCAATAACTTTAAAATTAAATGAAGTCATAGTTTGTGTCTTCTCAAAAGGTGACAGGAAGATCAGCAAAGAAAAAAGGCTTTTGTACTCTAAGATAAGGAGTTCAAACATTTGCTTTTCATTAAATGCCTCTAGTTTATTATATGCTTCATGCAGACAATACTTTTCCAACTTGCCTGCAAAACAATTTAGCCATTATGTTTTTGACAAAGCCTGAATCTATACTCTTACTCTTGAAACAGTTTTGCTGTGCAGAACAGACACCAAGAAACACTTGGTTATAAAGAGATAGCATAGCTCTGTCACGTTGATAAAATATTAGCCAGAAAACCTTCAGTATTCGGTCCCTACTACATGGATAATTGATGTACTTTACATAAAAGAGAAAGACTTAATAGTTAGTCCTTGACCTAGGGATAAGAACTTCAAAAACAAAGATGCAGGCTATCAAGGCATGCTCTTCACTTACAGAGGCTGCAGCAATACAGCTCTACCCTTTGCAGCAGGCTATTTTCAAAACACTCACTATAGGCAAACTCATGTTTTGTGATTGTGTGTAACACACTTGTCGATTTTTGGGTGCCACCTAACCTTTCCAGGTTTTTTACAAGCAATTGATGGAGCTACCACTGTAGTCTGGAAGTAGAGTGTGTTGCAAAACCTAAGTCTCTCTTTAGATGTAATCTTTGATGTACCATTTATGTACCATGTGAGGGTACTCATTCAGCTACACTGGTGATGGGAAGTACACGACTGCACAATGACTCCGCAGATGTAAGTGCAAATAGAGAAAGAGTAATGGGCAAGGGAAAAGCTACATCATGGAGGAATGGTAAGAAAAGTAATAGGTAAACAACGTCTGCTCCTGTTGCCACTTCAGTCCTTAAATTAATCAGTATGTATTATAAAGTTTATACATGCATTATAATAACCATTATTTTAGTCCCTAAACTAACCCATTATATAAGACAAATGAAAACTCATCAATAATCACAAATAGACAATGTACCAATCTTTTTTTTGTCTATTTTTCCTTGCTATGTATTTTCCCAAAAGGGTCTTTTCATTGTAAGTTATATTCTGAAAATGTTGCCTCTGTGTGTAGCATATTTTGCACATATTAAACATTGAGCATATTAAATAATAAGGATTAGTTTTAAAGTCACTAAAAGAGTCCTTATTAATGTAAAGTGCTTCCATGTTCAAAAAAACAATGTTGTAATTCTTTCCTTGTCTGCAGTCAATCCTTCGTATTTCTGTATTAAGTAGGCTTTGTTAAACCATTCATCAATACTCTCATATTCTTTATGTTCAACTTAAGTTTTAGCAGCCTGGCATCTTTCTGGAGAGGAAGAAGCTTATTTGTTGTAATCAAAAAACCCCCCAAAAGTGCTTTGAATGCATATGACTCTTAAACTGTAACAGCACACTCTCCTGCAAAGATAAAAATATCTTTTCCTAACTTTAGAATAGAAGTAAATTAAGAACTTCAATGAAATGTAAGAATTCAGTGAGGATTTATTAAAGAACTTGTGTTAATTAGGAATTTGTCTAGAGCGTTTTACGAAAGCTAAGCAAGAAATTGAAGACTAATATAAAAATACAAGATGCCAAAATGTACATGTAGATTTGTAATTTTGGAGAAACACTGTATTTTAATTTAATGTTTTAGGGAGGCAATAATTTTTGAGTTAACTACATGACATCACTGTCTCTAAACGCAAGTACCAGTTACTTAGTGACAGTTCCAGCATGTCTGGCACAGCAATAGTATGCCCAGTCCTTCAGCAGCAATTACTCACTTGCATGCTAAAATCATCAGTATTTTGATTGCTAGAATGGAAATTAATTCTTTAGGAGATTAATTCTTCAGGAGTTTTTTTTTTTACAGTTTTTTTTTTTTTTTTTAACGAGAAGAGCGTTTGGGGGTTTGGGTTTTTTCTTCTCCAAGAAGGAACTTCTGTGAAATTATTTCATGTAACTTCAACTCACCTTTTTTACGATGGGAGAATTTGGTAGTGCATGGTGCTTTCTACGACCAAGAGAGAGTACAGTGGTTCAAACATGTGATACAATAGTAATCAGACACCTCATCTGGCTTGTAAGATAAAGCAAGCAGTCATCACAGTATCAGTGCAGCTCCAGTGATGCAAAAGTAGTCTTTAGAACCTATATAGCAATTTAAACCTTCAGAATCTTAACCACTTAGGGATGTCACTCTACTAGCTCAAAGTTCATATTTTTCAGAGCTATCTATTGTTCTTTTTCAGTTTGTCAGATCATGTTCTTCTTGATACAAAACAACACTGCAGTATCTTAGAGCTCAAAGGAGTGTTATATTCAAATTCCAAACAAAATTACAAAGATCTCAAGTAAACTGAATCCCTGAAAGCTCTGGAAATAATGCATCAAAATTATGAAGTCATCTGTCTGTGGCAGCACTTAAGGTAAGACTGTGCTGTGCTTAGCACTTAGCAAGACGGGTAAGATTTCCTGTCTGCACTTCAGTGCTGGAATTTCAACCTGGTAGAAGGACTCTTCAGAACATTGCTGTCTTCTGTGTGTTTCTTTTACCAAATTGAATTCTTGATTTCCATAAATTCATTTTCTAACAGGATGATGTTTAAAGAAAAGAGGAATAAAAACAACACAACGGGAGGAAAGATACATCCAGGACATTTATTTCTTCTAAAATTGTCGTTGTATAAAACAATGAGTAGGTTCTGTAAATTCCATTTCCATCTAAATGGCAGATGTTCAGTGGTCACTGACCAACCTCTCAAGTTCATTCACTCATAGCAGTGTGAACCTTACACAGATCAGAAAGAGTGGAAACTAACTTTCCAAATGTGATACTGAGAGATCTAAATTCATAAGAGATTTGTCTCAAGAAACAAATAAAGGGCTAAGCATACTTAATAGAGGGCCCTGAATGTTACTACGAAGAGTTAAACAAAACTTCAGAATCATAGGTTAAATCTCTTGTCCAATGACTAGACATGGTTTTATCAATTGTCATCCCATGTGATGATAAAATATTAATCCTTCTGTGTATCTGAGTATCTAGACTGTAGTGTCTTAGAAACCCCCTACCTGTCACTGCCGGTAGGGGCAAAATCCTATTTCTGGGGGCAAGGGGGAAAGGTTGCTAATTTTTTTTTTTTTCCCCCCTTAAAAAGTAAAGGAATCTGACAGTGAACTTGTATGCTGCAGAGTATATCAGACAATCATGGGAGTAAAAGAAAAGAACCAGAAGAGAAATAATGCTCTAAAATCCATTTCCACCCAGATTGCTGTACATCTTGAGCCAGTGTTATTGTCAGTCTTATCAGCTCCAAAGGATGATTTTGGGGAACTTACTCTTAAAGCCCATGTGAGAGTAATACATAGGTTTTGCAACAGTACTTGCCGTACCTAACACAGACAACAACGCATCAACAAGAAAAAGAGTAGAGACAGCTCTACCTTAGTTAAAGGTCATACAAAAGAAAGCCAGTTATTTTTAATTAAAAAAATGTGTTCTGTAATAAGTGTAGCATACCTACATCTCATTGCTGCCACTAATTTCATACGGAGTGTTATGAATCCTCCTTTGTAAAATGGCCAATCAGAGTGGGAAGGCATAGGAAATGGACACAACATGTTACATTTGCTCCTATCCCCAGTTTATTATTTTTGGATATATAATTCTGTATATTTTTAACATGTTGTTGCTCAACTTTCTGTATAGGGCAATGTAATATGGGTAAAACCCAGTGGTTACATTTTCTGCAAGGTCACCACACAACTGAATTCTGTAGAGATGTGCCATCAGAAGGACTACAGAACAAGATGATTTCCCCAAATTAGTTATCATCTACAAAGCTTAGAGGAGATCCAAACTGTACTGCTGAATACATGCAGAAAATTTTTCAGGGACCAAAAATATGAATGTAGATAATTTTGTATGTCCCATCTACACTGGACAACAGGTGAAGGAACTTTGTGCGCGGCAAAACCCCATGCTTCCAGACTGGAACCCCGTGCTTCCCCCAGCCAAAGTTATATGTTTTTTACCTGGGGTTCATCTCTTACTTTTAAATGACCAAAAACTTAAATGACCAGGGGAAAAAAAAAGAAACAAAAAAACCCTCCAAAAAAACCCTGCCAAAAAACCCCAAGAAAAAACCCCAACTATTTCATATTTGATCATGTTGTTAATATTGCAACAAAATTAATTTCAAGACTATTATAATGTCATGAAGGTAATTATTTTAAACACACAACAATCTCATGTGCAAGTGAAGACAGGCTCATATATTACCCTTCATGCTTGGAAGAAGGATCCACAGAGTTAGCAAGGAAAGATATGAAAGGACTGAGGACGTGTTACTTGGTTATGATTTCCAAATTACTCAGTGTTCAGCTCAGTTAAAGGTTTTAGGCAGTGAGCATAATTTAGATTTGAAGAAAGATCTGGACCAAAATCCTAAGCTGTCCCTCACTGCTGTATTATCTGTGGTTTATAACCCAATCCATACTATCTTGAAATAAGGCAATTCCTGTCAGGGCAAAATATTTTCATCAGCAACTGTCCATCACAAAATCATAAGAAAGTTCTTTCTTTTATAGGGAATAATCCCACATTATTTAAGCTTTTTACAGTATTACAAGTTATTTTATTGCATATGTTGCTGTCTTAGCAATGGAGTGGCCTTGGTGGGCCCCTGGCGTACAGCCAGGGTCCACCCATCACACTTACTAAGATGGGAGAAAAATGTTTGGTTCAACAAGTTAAATCTAAGAGCTGGTCATTTCAGCTGAACGCCTGTTTTGAGTGTGTATTAAGGACAGGAAAGCTCAAAAAAGACATCAGCTAACCTTGCATAGGCATATTATATTTATTATATATAGCTTTAAAAACAAGGAAAAACACACTTTTTGTTGTGTTAGCTACAATGTTACATATAAGTGAGTCCCTGTCTGCCTCAGAAACACTTGCTGATTTGTTTCAGTACAGATGGAGAGAACTAGAGTGAGATGTCGATTTCCTTCTTTAAAGGTCTTCTGCTTTTCTGAATTTCCTTTACCTTAGCTCCATCCTTTTATTAAAGTAGAAAATGAAGTTTTAAACTTTTTGTGTTAGTACATAGAGGTTTTTCACTACCTGGGGAGAAGACTCTGATTTTGTGATGAGCACAGGCAGCTCTGTAACAATTAGAAAGATGTCTCCCTCAGCACACTTACTAAAGAACATGCAAACCAGTATATTAAATGGCACTGATTTAGCTTCAGTTCTTGTTCAAATGTCCTTCTGAGATTGACTGAAAATGAAATTGGCATAACTTTTAAGCAATGCATATGTAATAACATATATATTATCTATCATGTCAGAACTGCATAGATCTGACACAAAAGTGGAGTGACATTATAAAAAAGAGCCTTGTGCATGAGAAGCCTAACTCCTACAAATTATTTTGAATTTCTGAGGTGATCCTTGGCTGTTCTCCTTCCCATGCACTTCCCTGACACAGCATTGACTATGTCAGTCACAGACAATATTTGAAGGAAGCCTGAAATAAAAATTGCATTGAGATAAAACGTTTTTATCATTGGCAAAGTTAAAACAAGCCATATATATCAACTGGACTTTTTTTAAGGGATATAAATATAATTATTTAATGTGTGGGGAACTATTAACAAATTAAAAACCCAAGCAAGGTTGAAATAGTTAAGATTAATAACTTTACACAATGCTGGCAAATAGAACATTTCAAGTTTGTTATATTGCACAGAAACAATGCAGTATTACTGAGACCTCAAGTGAGAAAGGAATTTCCATATGACTTTTGTACTATGCTAAATGAATGATCATTCTGATCATATTGCAGATAAATGATAAAGTGAATTAACTTATTTGGCCACATAAAGAAACAGTAGAAATGCGTAAAGTCATAGCTTTTCACTCCTTCCATAGCCTTACATTCATTTTCCTAGCAGGCACATTCAGAGTGATAAAGAATATTACATTTCCCAACTAAGAAGACGATAAATGACTACTTGCAAAGTATAGATAGAATAGCACTACAGACAGCAAAGTTTAATAGATAACCAACATATTCCATGATTAAATTTCATATTACAGGGGTGGTCAAGCTTTCCCAGGCTAAGAAAAGACAGCATACAATACAAGAATCACAGATAAAATACGTAGCTATAATATCTCTCACGCCATTCTTCATATCTTCTCCTCCCTCTCACCTCTCAGTAATAGCCTCTGAGCTGAAAGAATATACCAAAAGCACACCATATACTCACCACACACACTAGCTTTTGGCTTCAGCTTAATTCAGAAGACATAGCTAAAAAAGAAGTAAGAAAAAGGGAGAAAGTCAATAAAGTTAGAGCTGCACATCACTCTTGGTCATTGCTGTTACAGAATGAATTCGTGGAATAAGAAATCAGATGTTATTTACAGAGGAAAAAGAAAAATGTCCATATGTGAAAGACAGTCTAAAAATCTCCCGTACAAGCACCTGAAGAACTGTGACTTATCTATGTAACAGGGAAGCTGGAAACACTTGTTCTGTCTGCTGACTCAAAAATACATTAAGACATCAGTGTTTCATTAGGTCTCTACCATTTGAGCAGATTCTAGTTAGCATCAGTCCTCCTCATAGTTTTTGCCTTGCTTTTCTGCCCTTTGAGGTTTAAACTGTCCTCTATGCATTCCTGTATCAGCAGGAAGTGGTGTACCATGTTTAATCCCTCTTGTATATTTCCAGTTGTTGTTGTATTACCCAAACCTCATTCATATGTACATTTAATGCAAAAGAGTAAGATATACATATAATGGACACAGAAGTAGGAATTGAGCATGTAAACCTAGGTTACCACCTTAACTTAAAATACATTCCACCAAAAAAGAAAACTTTCTACTATAAAGTGGAAGGCAGATTTAGAAGTGAAAGAGTCTGACCAAACTTTTAGGCATTTGCAAAAAGGAAAAGGGGAAAGGGGAAAGGGGAAAGGGGAAAGGGGAAAGGGGAAAGGGGAAAAAAAGAAACAGGTTGCATAGCACTGACAAAATTCTGTAATGTAATGAAGCAGGAAAAATATATAGGTATATTTTTGGTCCCCCCTCTCAGTATTTCTCTTAATGTTCATTTTGTGAACTTAGGGTAAATTTAAATCCAGTATTCACATGGTATCTTTAATTTCACCAGGAATATTAACACAGTAGATTTGTAAAAAACAATCAGTCCTACACCTGGAAATGTTTAAGAAGAAGACAGGATAGAAAAAGCTCAATTCTGTATTGTTGTATGAGTACTGCTCAGATAGAGCAGAAGAGTACACACATGTAAAGCTAAAGTAATGAGTGGATAATGAGACTAGAACATTTATGTTTTTAAAGACAGAAAAAACAGATTAAATGCTTTGTTTCTAAGTGTAACAAAATCCTTTTTTCTGGTGCATAAATTTAAATTATTCACTACCAACCCCTGCATATTGTCAGACAAGTACATGTGTCAATCTTGCAGCAACAACTATACATAATACTTTGCAAAGGAGTGGGAGTTGGCACCAACTAACTGTTGCCTTAAATCCCTTGAAGTCAACCCAATTGCTGCTAAAGAATCTGCAAAACAATTATATAATTATATTTTAGTAAACAACATAATTTTAATTCTTCTTAAGAAACAAGAAAGGAAATGTTTGGGTCTGATGAAATATTACATTATAGACTTTGTAGACAGTGCAGCACTTACAGCTATAGGAAGCTAATACTTTTTACAGCTACCTGTGAAATTCTGTGGGGAGATCCTCCACATGTTCAGGATGTATAAGACCTTTAAAAAATTAGCAATTAACTCTTTAAAATCTCAAGGAATAGCATCCTAGGCTGTTGCCTTTTGAAAAGAGTCAAAGTCCTTCTTTTCTGCAGTTGCATCCAGACCACAAATCACTAAAACTGATATAAGGGCAAAAAGACATAATATAACTGGTATGAAAAAAGTGGCTTTCCCAAGCACTATGCAATGCTTACCCAGTGAGAAGTTATCAGTACTACCATTGCACCATGTTTTTGTTCAATTGCACTGGAATAAGCACACTTGCAATAGGATTCACAGCCTAAGTAGGACTGTAATGCACAGTGACATGGAAAATAGCAGACGTTCTCTTCTTCTGCAAGCTTACCCCATGCTCTGCCTTTTCTTTTTCTCACTGGAGTCAATACTTAAGCAATGAAAAAGCAGCATGTTGTCTCCACTCTGGGTTTTTTTGGTTTTCTCATTAGTGAAAATACTTTTTGATGCTCACATACTGTTAGGATCACTTATTATTAAAAGGAACATGCAAAGTAAATGTTACCCACAATAAATGTGATAGGAGAAGATGCTAAACAGGTGGGCAAGAGGGAAAGAATTTCTGATATTAACAAAGCAGATGAACACAACTATATAAATCTATTCTTTTTTTTATTAAGAAAAATTCTAGTTTCCAGATTATAGTCCTAATTCCTCTACTTTAATCTAATTTTATGATGCTCTTTGCCTTGTTTATTTTAAAGACTAAGGCTAAAATATTGAAGTATTTAATAAAACATTAAGCTAGGCTGTGGTGTGATCTAAGCTCTCCATTGGTTTGCATTGCTCTGGTGGTTCACATTCATAACTTCAGCATAAAATATTGCCTTTTAATGCAAGGAAACCTTTGTAACCTACATTTGTCAGAGGGATAATGCTGCCAGAATGAAAGTTTTACCCAGCCATCCATAAAAATTAGTCACCTGTTCATTAAAAGTCAAGAAGCTGAAAGAGCCATGCTCATTTCATACCAACCGTTTTTCTGCAACTCGTATTTCTCTTAAATTTTTGTGGACTTAAAAATATATTTCTTCTTAAAAAGGTAACTAAAACTATAACTAAAATCAGATTCTATTTCTGGTCATTCTGGAAGCAGAAATCACTAATTTCAGAGAGTGTTGACTTTTTACAAGATTCTTGTAAGACTTGCTAGTGAAAAGGGCTTTCTACGTCTTTTGTCTTAGCATGACTCATGATTGCCAGTTAATCTGGATAATCTTTTACTGGACATCTTTAGAGATACATACCAAATCTATTGGTTCTATTGGAGAATGAATATACTGTTGTGTTTATACCTATCACCTTATAAACATCTCAAGCTGGGTCTGTTTCTGCTTTGAGTGATTTTGAGCACAGCCAATAGGTGACAATTTTTGCTTCCTAAACAATGTTACACACCCACTCCCTCAAGAATCTGACTACATCTTGCAGAGGAGAGTTTAGTGAGAATTGCAGTATTTCAAATTGCAGCAGCACCGTTTGTTCCTGTGTTCACCCACCAGCCAGAGCAGAAGGAAGTTTTATGGAGATCAGCCAAAAGCATCCGTAGCATTTGGGCCTTCTCTAGTCTCTATTTTAAAGGAGCCGGGCAACTCTGAAATCTACAAGGTGCATTTCTAATTTTCAGTGTAGAGCCATGTCCTAAAATGTTAGCTCTAGTGTCTAAGATCAAAAGCTTTTATTATTTTCTGTCAGTAATAGACCTAGCCAATATAATTAATGTGTTTGACACTTTCAGACTCTCCAAAATGTAAAATAATGATGCTTTACCAAAAATAATTTATCTTTGAAGTCAATTGCATCATGCCAATAATTCTTCCTCACCTTTTACTGCAAGTCTACTGGAGAATTCATTTCATGTAAACATTCATTTAAAAATTCCCAAATGGCTAGTATCCCAGAAGATTAAAAATGAAGACACTGCCAATAGTTTTTTCAGGATTCAGATAACAGCCTGAGCTGTAAACAAATCACAAAAACTGCATATCCTGTTAATGTGGTGCGCCTAAAAATGGTAGAATGAGGCCTACAGTAAGCTGGAGAATTCAAATAATTTGGGGAACCAACATGGTTCAGGAGATTGTTAGAAGTGTGGTATGAGCTCTTAAAATTACTTTTGTTTAAGAAATATTAAAAAGGGAAATGCAGTTGGATTTGAACCCATCTACTGGCTCTTTTTTTCTCTTCTGTGAGTGTCCAACACAACACTCACAAAAATCAGAGAGAGCAAGCAGCACACCTTCTAAGGCAAACACCCAGTAGGTGTTTGAGGAGCATAAGTCACTGACCCCACTCCTTCTCTTCCCAGAAGAAGAGCAGATATTTTAGAGAGAAATTTGGTGCTCCAGAGGAGGATGGAGGATGAGCTCTGCTCCAGCCTTTTAAAACAATACTGTAAATTCATTAAGATTAAGCTAGGGCAAATATTATACCAAAATATGCTATGGCCAAATGTTTTGCCATGCAGGACTGATCTAAGGACAAGGTAGAAAGTTACAGCCTACATCACCAGATAGGGGAACATGCTCACCTGGTGTCACGGATGGAGTGAGAGGGAGGCAAAAACCAGTGAGTTAACAAAGTTCACTGGTAAATGCATCAGTAGTTTATAAGATTCAATGTCAAGGTACACTTGGGTTATTTACTGCATAAAGGACAGGGTCAGACAAAACTGACAGGGACGCCACTCATGTTGAGTCATGAGGTTCAGAAAGGACCCCCTTCCTTCCTAAACTCCTTCCTCAGAGAGCAGCCTAGGTACAGCTGGATCCAATCCTAGTCCCAGCCTTGGTCAATGGTTTATGTCTAAAGGATTATATATGCATACTCAATCTTTTATATCACTTAACTAAGGTTTCAAAGTTAGCATGCTTTTAGCCACTTACCAAGAATCTGTTGTGGTAAGGAATCTCTCAACCTCAAGGAGTAACCTTGGGAAGCATCCCTGCTCAAGGGGAGATTCTGGCCTGCTGCCATCCAGGAGAGCTCCAAGGGCTCTTGGGCTGCTCACTATTTATGGGGGTCAGATGATTGGCTCATAGTCATATTTGTATACTAGGCACAGATTTTAGTTTCTTCTCTGTGCTTAGGTGGGCACATTGCACAACAGCCCTTGGCTATTGTATTGTTATCTGTGTCACCCAAATCCACTTTGAGCTGGATGCCTCCATAACAACCAGATGCATCTATCATGTCCGCCACAGGTGGTTTCTGCTTGAGCAGAGTTATAGGAAGAGACCAGGTGGGGGGGACCACACCGTCACACCTGGGAATGAAAATATGTTTATCTTCCCTACACTCCTGTGACAAATCTATGTGTGATGTATGTCAATTCAACAATGCATTGGGGGAGGAAATAGTTTCTGATCATGCTTTTTCCCTACTGATGAAAATTAAACTCTTTTAGTTTCAGAACAGACTTTATGAAAAATCAAACTGATGTAAGAAATGCCAGAACATTTGTGCAGGTAATATCCTTTTCTTTTATGCATTTTCCCAGCAGAATATTGCAACTGATATGGTATGCTAGTATGCTACCATACTTAGCAACATATCATACCTTTAAGAAATTGATGTTTCAGACTGATTCTCCCTTGCATTCTAACAATATCCGTTCCTAGCACCAGAAAGTAGAAAATAGTCACTGAAAAAAAGCCAATACAGTCTATCTGGAAAGACTGAGAGCATCACTTTAAGAGGAAAATGATTGTCTAGAGTTAATGTAGTATTCAATATAAAAAGAATTAGAAAAGCTACGGTAAAAAAAAGAGAGAGGTGGAAAATGAGAAAAAATACTTCAACAAAATCCATAACTATGGGGAATGAGAGGGCAAGATTTGTACAATCATTATTCCCTACTCCTTTTTCTTATGAACATATATATGCTGTACTTGTCAGGTATTCTCCCAAGACAGTTCTGGCTTCCATTAATTTCCATTCTTTATGACTTCTCCCACATGAATAACTCCAACATTTGTCACTATTACTAATCAGAGTGTTCTTGAGGAAGGGACAGCTATAGACCTCAGCTTCATTTTGCATATTCAACAAAACAAGCAGCACCAGAGGCAGCACCCTGACTGCATACTCAGATATTGTCACGGCCCAGAGCAAATGCCTCTGCCAGGAGTTTGGCTACAGGGGTCGTTACTGCTCCTCATCTCAATTTGCCAGCTCAGCTTTCTGTCTTAACCTTGGCCCAGTCCCATTACCACTGCCTTGCCTGGTGATGGGGACTGGGAGCTGCCCCCTCCACCTGCCCTGCACCCTGGCTTGGAGCAGTGGAATGGGCCCTGGCTGGCAAGACCCTGCCCTGTCAATCTGGCGATCCCAGAATGTGCCCCACACCCTTTCTGGCCCTCGTTGCACCATGACAACAAGACCAAGAGTCTTTACACATTTGCATCCCAGTGTCTGAAAAAAAATGTTTAAGTTTGCATGTGCTCATTCTTTTCAAGTTGTACTTTTCACTGGCATTTGCAGCACTTCCAAAGACTACAGTAGAAATTTAAAAAAAATTTTTTCCAATTTAACAGACTTTAATTTTAAATAGATTTGTAGTAAATACTTTTCTAAACCCATCATCATTAAAAAAAAAACAAAAACAAAACAAACCACAAAACAATTAAACTTGAACTCATCTCAATTTACAGCTACTATTTGTTTTAAAAAATTATTATTTAGGTTATTAATGTGTTGCCACTACTAGAATTCAGAAGTTGAAACTATAGCATTTCCAGGCAGGGAAGTGAGTGCCAAAATGTTCACAAAGAAGCAGTCTGTCATTCGGTTCATACCTGTTGTATACAATGAATTTCACTAAGTCATTTTCCTAGTTTATTACGAGGACAGGGAAGGAAGTGGGTTTTGCTGTTGGGCACATCTTTTCTACTTTTCTTTCCCCTCATTCTACACTGGGACAAAAAATGGGACCCTATCTGTTAGGTGGGAGATTCTGAGCAACTTTCATTGTCTAAATCAGAGCAAAGCAGAGAGAGAAAAATGTGATTCCTTGTGTTAAGCTGAGCAGCTGACTGAAGAGCAGAGTCATATTTTAAAAGACACCTTTCTTTGCTTCAGACTGCAACATTTTATTGAAGTTAGTAAGCTGAAATGTGCACAAATATCTTTAGCAACAAAAAGAGGTAGCTATGTTTATTTAATGCAAGTTCTATGTTACAACAACAGAGTTTATTAACCAAATGCACTCTGCAGCTGATTTTTTTTCTGTCCCATGAACTATTCCTTTCAAGGCAGCTCCTGGTACATCCCTGAGGCTGTGAGTGGCCAGGAGGCAGTGGCTGAACATGCCATGCACTCCAGCTGCTGAGACACTTTGACCCAGGCTCAGCTTGGGCAACCAACCAGGATCATTGAGCCTGATGTTGCACCAACCCATGATGGGACCGTACATGCAGCACAGCTGCAGGACAAGACTCCTGGGCTGAGACCAGCACACACATGACAGGAACAACAGATTAAGGAGAAAAGTGTACTTTTATTAAATGCCGGGACAGCTGTAAAAGTGGCAGATCCTGAGAGATCCAGGGCACCAGCCATGTCTTTGTACTGCAAAAACATTGGGCAGTCACTTACCCAAAATGGCCCAGGGGAGCCCTGGCAACGGGCCATGCTCAATGTTGCAGAGGAAGGCAAAAAAACCCTAGGGACCAGGGCCAATCTGCCCTGGGGGGAAAAATTCCTTCCTGACCCCAGAGCTGGTGATCGGCTGTTCCCTGAGCAAGTGAGCAAGCAAGCTGCTGATCTCATCTCTCTGTTGATCAGTGATAGGACACAGGGAAATGGAATGAAGCTGTGTCAGGGGAAGTTCAGACTGGACATTAGGAAAAGGTTCTCCACTGAGAGGGTGGTTGGTCACTGGAACAAGCACTCCAGAGAAGTGGTCATAGCGCCAAGACTGTCAGAGTTCAAGGAACGTCTGGATGATGCTCCAGTTATATGATTTACTTTTAGGTAGTCCTGCGAGGAGCAGGGAGTTGGGCTCAGTGATCCTTGTGGTTCCCTTCCAATTTGAGATATTCTATGATTCTACCCAAAGGGACGGTACGAAGAGCACGGAGCCAGGCTCTTTTTCAGTGGTGCCCATGACAGGACCAGAGGCACAAACTGAAATACAGGAGGTTCCCTCTGAACATCAGAAAACAACTTTTCAGTGTGAGAGAGAAAAAGCTGAGCACTGGTACAGGTTGCCCAGAGAGATGGTGGAGTCTTCATCCTTGGAGATATTCAAAAGCCATCTGGACATGGTCATTGGCAACTGGCTCTAGCTGATGCAGCCTGAGCACCATTCTGCAATTCTCTGATTAACACAAGCTTTAAACACTATACTGAACAGTTCACCTTATTTAATGTCCAATGTAGCGTGTGTTTTTCAGTCATATGGACAGAAGATCAGGATATGGTTTTGTACTTGTTTTGACTGGAGTTAATTGTCTTGACAGTAGCTTGTATGGTTCCATGTTTTGGATCTATGACCAAAACAGTCTTGGTAACACAGAGATGATTTAGCTATTGCTGAGCAGTGCTTACCCAGCTTCAGGGCCTTTTCTCTTTCTCATGCTACCCCACCAGAGAGTAGGCTGGGGGTACACAAGAAGCTGGGAGGGACACAGCCAGAACAACCGACCCCAACTGGCCAGAGAGATATCCCATATCATGTAAGGCTGTGCTCAGCAACAAAAGCTGAAGGAAAGAAGGAAGAAGGGTGGGATGTTCGGAGTGGTGGAATTTGTCTTCCCAAGTAACTGTTATACATGATGAAGACCTGTTTTCCTTGAATTGGCTAAAAACCTACATGCTGATGGGAAGTAGTGAAGGAATTCCTCCTTTTGCTTTGTGTGTGTGTGCAGTTTTTACTTTACTTATTAAAATGCCTTTACCTCAACTTTCAACCCATGAGTTTTCTCACTTTTACCCTTCTGATTCTCTCCCTTATCTTGTTCGGGGACATGAGCAAGTAGCTGTGTGGGGTTTAACGGGCAGCTGGGGTTAAACCTCAACAGGATTGAAGGTTAAGCACAAGTTTTAATCTGTGGGTAAATATGAATCAAAACTAGATTTAAACCAATAAAATGCAACTACATACGTACTCACTATGGAAGGGAGCCCGCTCTAATGACTTCTGTCCAAAATGATAAGAGTTTAAGTTGTTTATGCTGACTTTGGTAAGATCTGGTTCAATGCAGTACACATGTAGTATAGAAACAAGCTTCTGCATATAACAGATCTGATCAAATATGGTATAAAATAAGAAGGAAAAACTATATATAAAAGACAGAACTTCTGCTCCTTTTATGATCTGCAACTTTGATGTGAAATGGTGGCACTTTTTATTTAGGAATAATAGTACAGCTGACAAACATTTCTTTTAATGCCACATCCAAAGAAAAATATTTCATGTGCTTGTCAAGGAGAAAGTAATCTAAAATGACATATTCCAGGAAAGGTATTTCAACCAAAAGCAGTTGCTACATCATAGATCAGACCCATGGCACTGCATTTAAAAGTAAACACAGGCATGGATGCATTCTTGGAAGACAGCAAAACATTATTTCTTCTTCTGTCAGATTTAACTGCTGCTACCATATTAAATTGTGGTTTTTTCCTTAAAAATTATAGAGACAAAATGAAGCAGGAGAGAGTTTTCCTGTTTCATTTTCAAAGGCATGTTCTTTCCCTGTTGGAAGCATATCACTCTCATTAATGTAAGTGGTTGTTAATCATAGAAGAGTGAAGGAAAAGCTTCTCAAAGTACACAGACACAAATACACATAAGGTGGACATCTTCTGACAAAACCCTGTTCTAGTTCATTCTTGAATTTGAGCCACACCTCTTAATGTTCCCAGAAATGAACTAATTTTAAATTCAGAGTATGTTGTTGTTAAAGCGCTGTCAGCATGTGCAGTGTTACACGTGACAAAGGAAAAACACATTGCTCAAGAAATGTGTAATACAAGAAACGATTCTCTACAACAAAGAGGGCCGAAAGTGTAGCCCTTACTTGTTGAGTAACCCCAATGATTTCAGTTCATCAGAAGGGCACCAATCCAAGTGTGCTGGAATCAAGACTTCTATAAAAAGACTGGTGTGTTTCCACAATGAGAAAGGGAGGAGAAATTACACTGACTCTAGTTGCAGATTTTCTCTTTTTCCTTATTTACAACTTTTTGCATTCTGACCATTCCATGGTGTGCAAGCTTAGGAAGCCTAATTAAGAAGTAAAGAGAGGATTGATGATATAACAGAAGAAATAAAGATATGAAAAGGTGGTGGATAGGAAAGGCTAAAATTTTCTATAAGGTAAATGAGTTTTGCTGCTCTTACTGACAAAAGACGTGAGCTGAAATTCAAGCCACTTGTGCACCGAAAAAATATGTCACCTGTCCTTTTAGATTTATCTCTGTATTATTTCTATGCTTTGTCAAAATGTCTTTCAATCCCAGATTAGTTGCCTAGATGAAAGAAACCTAAGTTTGTTGCCTTTTACAGTGACTCAACTGTCTAAGACCAACCGGGCAGTCAGATATTTCCTTGTCTCAAACAACTCAACCAGGCAGAGGGGGAACAGAGAGGTGTGGGACAAGCACTAAAAAGGCAGGGCAACAGGCTGCCCCCATGGCTTCTTCTGGCGGGCAACAGCTGAGCACACGCTGTCAACAGGTGTTCATGGAGGGAGCATGTGATCACCAAGGACCCTCACTGTCCCACTGACACCCCTGAAGCCAATTCAAGAGCTTTCTAGAATACTTGACCATGAAGAAGAGAGACGGTTGCCGCCTCAGGGGCTGGCCTGGACTAATGAGACTATATAAGGGGGAGTGCATACATTTTGTTTAGTTGACCCATCACCTATGGATCCAGACTCTGCCCCAAGATGACCACATGGGATCCAAGGGCTGTGATATCTCTCTACTAAATGGCCTTATTGTCTCTCACTCCTTTCATTTCTCTCTCTCTCTCTCGTTTAGCTGTTTACCCTTGACAGTTGTGCCTAAATTTGCTTGTAGGAAAAATTTTCCTGCACCAAAGCCTTTTATTCACGAAGTTTGTTAATTGTTGCCAATAGATTGTTTTGTACTGTTCCTCTGAGTCATTCCTGTGACTTGACCAGCTTTGTAGCCCTGCTGCACAGGAATCATCTCTCTTGTCAGTGTTCCTCTCAGGGGATTACAAAGATTGACCTCCCTCATCACCCACTGAGTGGGACAAGACACCGACACTGACATATTACTGATATATGTTTCACTTAGAGAGAAAATATTTCCACTTGAATTCTTTATTTTAAGTATGCTGGCACCCTTCAGTTTTGGAAGCAATTATTTTTGTAGTGCACCTTTTCAGATATAAATTATCAAAATTTGTTTATTATTAATGTTAAGGTTAGCTCTCCCAAATTATTTAAATGGCTACATCATTCATATTTCATCATTCCTACAGCTTCATCTCTAGGAAACATTACATTACATCTGAAATGAATTTCACATTTTAGATTGAGGTTATTAGATAGATTCATAAGAAATGGTGTAAATACCCCAGATTTCTTCAGTACCTGACACTAGACGCTTTCTCAAAAAGGATATTGAAAGAACAGGGGGCAACATAAAAAAAAAAAAAAAAAAAAAGCAGGATTTGGAAAAGATGCCACAAAAATAAATTGAAGACTGAGCCTTTTTGCTTAGAAGGGAGAGAAGTAAAAAGAGATCTTATCTGAATTTAACAAATGACAGATTGAAGTACATTTCAAGATTTAAGCATGTAGAATTAATTTGACAGATAGTGGTGTCTTGTGGCTAATGCCTGGCATTGTTCTGGCATGTAGAAAATATTGTTAATGTTTCCCCAGGCATTTTTGGGTCCCATCCTTGTTTCTTAGAGGTAACTGTGATGCAAATGAGGTTGGCATTTTACTTTACTGAGTTAAAGTAAAGGAAAAGTTTCACATCCTTTCTAGAGGAAGATCTCTAACTGCCTGGTCAGTATATACGATAGGATAGAAAACACAGCTATACTCTTTTCCCAAGTAAAAGCTCTAAGAAACCCCTTATGCCTTTTTCCCAAGAAGGGCTGTAAACCTTTAATTTATTATTTATAAATTGAATGAGGCCCAAACCAGACCACATGTGCTGTTTTTAGTGAGACAGAAAAAAGTTACAAAATCCAGCAATAAAAACAGTCATTCAAGGACTTCAAACAAAGGAGAGAGATATGACAAATTTGAAATAAAACATAACACAGGGAAAGAAGCAAGATCCATAACACCAAGATATACATGGCTTGTCAGTCTACGCTATCTATAGCTATCAACAACCACATAAACACTTTGATTATGTAGAAGTTTTAGCATTCAGGGAGTTAGAAAAATCATTAAAGAATTAAATTACTAAATATAACAAGGTTCTAGAAAACGTACATAAGCTAGAATAATCATCTTGGTATCACTGCTGATGCACATAGTGAGCTGTCTCAAATTTGCATATGATAACAGAATAGCAAAGAAAATTTAAGGTAAACATAAGAAATTGATTTTAGAAAATATATAAACACTCCAGGTAGACAATAAAAGTCTAGTGAAGCTTTGCTACTTCACAGGTGCTGCCTAAATAGTAACTGATGTCATGAACTTCCTGACATCATTCTTCATAAAGAAGTCGTTTCTATTGTAAATGTAGCAATAACTTTTCCTGCATAGAAAAAGGGATATTATAGTTAAACTTATATAATTTTTAATCTAATAAAGACTCCTTAGCTGATGTTAAAAGCTGTATTATAAAAACATCACAAGTTATGTAAGAAGAGGGGCTCCCATGCACTTTAGGAGCTTTGTGGTATATAACCGAATGATACTGTCAGTGGCCCACAGACACCTAAGAAGCATATCCAATGTTCATACTAAATGCCTGTGTGAAATAAATGTATTTAGAGACTTAGAGCTCCTTTTGCAGTCAGGGCAGGCAAAATTAATTTAGGCCTTGGAAGTAGAAAATATGTCCCGATACATGTAAGTATTAATATCAGCAGGAATAAAACACGATTTGCAACAACTCAATGCTTTCAACACTTACAAGAAACCCAAGTATTTTTCATCCAAATTTGTTGTCTTCAGACAGATATATAGAAGGAGAGAGGGAAGAAGCCATCCATTCAGGAGGAAGACCTGCTATTGGTTTGAATCTGGCTCCCCAGGGAGCAAAAAGAATGAAACTACTGTCACCATCACATAGACATCACACTCCATAAACAAGCTATACCTCACAGTAAGTAGGTCTTACTCTTGCTGCCATACATGGACCTGTCAATAATAAGTGATCAAAAGGAGACATCACTTGCCCTCCACCTCACCCCAGAACTTCAGCAACTACTATTTTACAGTGATAGCTGGCTTAGGCTAACCTAGGCAATGTGTGATAATGTTGTGGGATATGTTTCCAAAGACTGTTTTTAGAAAACTTACTTTTTCAATGTCAGTTGAAAGGAAGCAAAGTTATTACGACTCAAAGCATAAGTTCTCATTAATGGACACTGCAAAAATTACTAACCCAAAATTCTGGAAAAAACTTTAAATACTTCACAAACTTGCATATACTTCAAGTCACATGTTTTTCAGTTGTTACACCATTTAAAAAAACCCCAAACTTATGTGCAGCAAATTTAACATCAAATTCCAAACTCTACACTAATCTACAAGAGAAATTAGAACAAGGAACTTCTCAAATAGATGTTTCATCATCTTAGATCACATTATGGGATCATCAAACCCCGAAAATTATTTTATCACTGGATCACTGAGTAGTTTGTTAAACCATTCCTTGAAGTTCCCTTTCATTTCCCTAACAGTCAAGTATTAAATGGTTATGACAGATATGAAATTGCTCTGAATATTTTATGCTGACTGGACAGCTGTAATGCTTGCTGTATCAATACATACTTTTTAATTTAAATTTGACAAGAAGGGGAAAAATAAGCAAGAACATAAGAAAATAAGACCAAATAATATTACTTAGTCCACATTAACACTTCAGAAATCCATCACTATACCATGAAGATTCATGGGGTGGGGGGAGAAGAGGGAGGAGCTAGTAAAGTGCTAAGGGAATTCAAGAAAATGCAAGATTATCTCTTCCAAGAGAGGAGGTATTTCCTAAGGCACTGTTAATGACAACCCATCTGACACAAATACACTTGTAGGTGTTTAAGGAAGCTATTTACACTGCCCTACATAAGAGGGCTTTAATACAGCACAAGAAGAGCATGCTGTTTTCAAATTTTTTACTTGCACTTGTTTTGGTCTTAGTGTTGAGAACAAAAAAGGCATTTCATTTCATAAAGTTGCTATTAGCTACCAGTAAGAACATTTCTAAAGAAAGGTTCTCATATGTTGAGCCCTGTTGGGCGTGCTTGATACCATAGTTCAAGAAGTAAATGAGTGATGTGCTGGTAGCAGTGAAAGTCCTTCTTCTGAAGAACTTCAAGGAGCACTCAGCAGGATTCGGAAAATTCATCACAAGTATCCTGAGATCTGTAAACATAAGAGACAAGCATGTAAGTCTATTTGATTAAGTATTTAAATCTTAACAGATGTCTACCACTTCAGACTGGAATCTTAATCCACTGGTCCATGGGATATTTGAAAGTAGCATCATTCTGATTTATATAAAATATTTAATTATCGGGACATGGAGAATGACTTTGTAGGTAGCAGCTGGGTCTGCCTTCTGTCTGATCCTTATGAACTGGATGCATATTGGTACAAAATAGAAAAACATCAACAGAACAGAGTCCACAGAAGTATATATGCTGTCATTGCTTAATTTACTGTTCCACTTCAAGGCCCAGTCTTATAATAGTTAACACTGTATATATATTACTTGGTTCCTGGGTTTCAGAATGGATCAAGTAATTTATTCCCCCTCTTTTATGTGGTTGTGGAACATGGGATAATTCATTCTGTTTTCATTCTCTACAAGCAGTATACACACATGCAGAGTGGTCTGCACAATTTACTCAAGAGACCACAACTCTGCACTTAGAATCATAGGATCACCTCGGTTGGAAAAGACCTTTAAGATCATCGAGTCCAACCGTTAACCTAGCACTGCCATCCCACCACTAAACCATGTCCCTAAGCACCTCATCTAGCCTTCTTTTAAATACCTCCAGGGATGAGGACTCCACCACCTCCCTGGGCAGCCCATTCCAGAGCCTGACAACCCTCTCGGTGAAGAAGTTTTTCCTAATGTCTAGCCTAAACCTGCCCTGACGCAGCTTCAAGCCATTCCCCCTCATCCTATCGTCCCTTACCAGGGAGAAGAGACCGACCCCCACCTCACTGCAGCCTCCTTTCAGGTAGTTGTAGAGGGCGATCAGGTCTCCCCTCAGCCTCCTCTTCTCCAGACTAAACAACCCCAGTTCCCTCAGCCGCTCCTCGTATGACTGGTGTTCCAGACCCCTCACCAGCTTGGTTGCTCTCCTCTGGACCTGTTCCAGCAAGGCAACGTCTTTCTTGTAGTGAGGGGCCCAAAACTGAACACAGTGTTCGAGGTGCGGCCTCACAAGCACCGAGTACAGGGGCACGATCACTTCCCTACTCCTGCTGGCCACACTATTCCTGATCCAGGCCAGGATGCCATTGGCCTTCTTGGCCACCTGGGCACACTGCTGGCTCATATTCAGCCGGCTGTCAATCAGTACCCCCAGGTCTTTTTCCACCAGGCAGCTTTCCAGCCACTCTTCCCTAAGCCTTTACACTGCATGGGGTTGTTGTGACCAAAGTGCAGGACCCGGCACTTGGCCTTGTTGAACCTCATACAATTGGCCTCAGCCCATTGATCCAGCCTGTCCAGGTCCCTCTGCAGAGCCCTCCTCCCCTCCAGCAGATCAACACTCCCACCCAGTTTGGTGTCGTCTGCAAATTTACTGAGGGCACACTCAATCCCCTCATCCAGGTCATTGATAAAGATATTAAACAGGACCATCCCTAGAAGCCTACAGCACCTGGTATTCCCAGGTGGTCTCCCATCCAAGTACTAACCGGGCCCAACCCTGCTTAGCTTCCGAGATCAGATGAGATCGGGCATTCTCAGGGTGGTATGGCTGTAGGCCTTCATAATGAAGACAATATAAACACAAATATTTTGAAAAATATTCTAGACCTCTTGTAGCCTAGTGTTCAGACCTTTATGTCAGAGGGAGATGGAATTGGCTTCAGATCTCCCCTGAAAGAGAAAATAGTTGAATCTGCATTCCTTACACCTTGCTTGGCCTGTTCCAAGACAATACCAGTATTTTATGTTATGTGGACATTCAGATATTACCCATTCAAATGCTTTTTTTCTGCATAGATTTGACAAGCTTGATAAACACAAGAATAAATTTGAAACTATCAAAACTACTTCTTGGCTGTAAAATTTGGGGTTTGGGGGTGGTTTTTTTTTTAACCAATAGGTACACAACAGTACTAACAGTTTCTCTTTTTGCTATCTGTTATTTTCATTAAGTGATATGTTATTTTTAATTGTTTGTTAAATAAAGGATAAGAAAAAATGTAAACTCAAAGTTCAGAGTTCCATTATCCAGTATTTTTAATTTTCTGTGAACTTTCTCTTTCTTACCTTGTCATTGTTAGTTCTAAATGAACTATTCCTCTAGTACCTTTTTCCAGTTAACCCAGATACTAAAAAAAATTAAACTTCCACTGCTGCACTTATTAATATTTTGTTGTATGTAAAGGCTTTCGCTATCACAAAATCACAGAATTGTTTCTGTTGGAAGGCAACTCTGGATACCATCTAGTCCAGCCACCCTGATCAAGAAAGGTCAGCCAGAACAGGTTCCCCAGGACCACGTGAAGTCAGGTTTTGAGTATTTCCAAGGATGGAGACTCCACAACCTCTCTGAGTGTGCTGGTTTTAGCTGGAATAATTTTCTTCATAGTAGCTTGTATGATTCCATGTTTTGGATCTATGACCAAAACAGTCTTGGTAACACAGAGATGATTTAGCTGTTGCTGAGCAGTGCTTACCCAGCTTCAGGGCCTTTTCTCTTTCTCATGCTACCCCACCAGAGAGTAGGCTGGGGGTACACAAGAAGCTGGGAGGGACACAGCCAGAACAACCGACACCCAACTGGCCAGAGAGATATCCCATATCATGTAAGGCTGTGCTCAGCAACAAAAGCTGAAGGAAAGAAGGAAGAAGGGTGGGATGTTCGGAGTGGTGGCGTTTGTCTTCCCAAGTAACTGTTGCCCATGATGGAGCCCTGCTTTCCTGTAGATTGCTGAACAGCTGCCTGCCGATGGGAAGTAGTGAATGAATCATTGTTGGGCTTTGCTAACATGTACAGCTTTTACTTTACTTATTAAGCTATCTATCTCAACCTGCAAGTTTTCTCACTTTTACCCTTTCGATTCTCTCTCCTGCCCTGCTGGGGGGAAATAAGCAAGCAGTTGTGTGGGGCTTAGCTGCCAGCTGGGATTAAAGCACAACACTGAGGAACCTGTTCCCATTCTTGACAATCTCACAGTAAAAGTGTTTTCTTGTGTTCAAATGGAATCTCATGTGTTTTAATTTCTGTCCATTGCCTCTTGGCCTTTCAGTAGGCACTGCTGAGAAGAGTCTGGCTCCACCCTCTTCATTCCGTCCCATCGGGTATTTATCCACACTGATAGGATCCCCATGAGTCTTATCTTCTCCAGGTTGAACAGTCCCAGCAGTCTCAGCTTTTTGTCATCCCAAGATGCTCCAGTCCCTTAGTGATCCTTTGCTGGACTCGCTCCAGCATGTCCATGTCTCTCTTGTACTGAGGGGCCCAGAACTAGGCACATTTCTTCAGATGTGGCCTTACCAGTGCTTAGCAAAGTGGAGGGATAATGTCCCTTGACCTGCTTGCAATATGACACCCACAAATTTACTTACTCTTTTTTATTTCGGCCTTTAAAAGTGTATTTCAACACATGTAACTAAAAATTGAAAAAAAGTGATACAAAAAGTATTTCATATTTGATAATTTACTCATGTGACATGAAGGAACAGTAATAAGATTAGACCAGTAATTTTGTATATTTAAGAGAAAGAACTAAGAAATTCTCCTATTGAAACACTCACTTTGGGTCTTGTATAAATGTCTAAAAGAATCAGATATAAACTCTAGCTGTGTAATTGAGCAGATGTAATGTTTAGTTCATTATATCAGGTTTACCTCAGGAAATACTTTGTTCATCAGTATCTCACACCAAGATACTGTATAACAAGTAAGTCCTGGATATTTACCCTGAAGCAGAGACATTATCAATTTCTGATACTGCTCTATAGCACAAATTCAGCTTGCTCCTGCTAAAGGTGACTTTATCTTACCAATTAGGTATGCTACTTTTGTAGAACCTAATTCTTAAATAATTTAAAACTAACCTTATGTGTCCTTAGTCTCCAGCTGCTTGCAATGCTCAGACAGCTACTGGAGGTATCTGGAAGATGACAGTTCAACATTTCAGGAATATTCAAGAATTCAAAGTTTGTTTTCATTCCTGACAAGAGCAACTGCAGCAGATAATCATTCGAACACACATAATACCAGGACATTAAAACAACTCTTTACAACCCAAGCCATCACTTTTTATCTGTGGTCTTAGGAGAGCCAGAGCACCCAATCATTTACAGAGCATAAAAACAGTTCTCAGTAGACATCACCTTGTTCCCAGTTGACAGGTACCCTCAATGATCTTTCTTGGCTTAAGATCTCAGTTCAACATGAATCTTCTCTATCTCAGAAGCCAGACAGTCTAGTCCAAACTCAGCACTACTTTTACCATGGATATACAGCTCCTGTGTCAGAGTTATCACACAGTTGGCGTTTAGTAAGGACAAACCAAGCCTGTATTTACCTACAAAAGAGTATGTAGTCATATCTAATGACAGATGGATTCACTTTCCCTCTCTAGAGCCCAGTGAATAAGGCACTGACCTGAAAGAGACTTCAATTTATCTCCTAGTTTTACCTGACTTAAATTTATCCCTGCTGCAAAATTCTGACCTGGCTCCAGACTTAAATCCTGTGGTTTTGTGTGTGAGCCTATCTTGTAGACTCTGGCAGTATATCTCATACTGAGATCTAGGTGTAGCTTTGGCTGGTCCATTGCAGCGAGCACTGGTTTCTTCTCAGGCGTCCTGGTTTCCAAAGGAAGGAAGCCAGGTGCACAAGCAAGAAAGGCACCACAGTGGCACCTACTGGTTCTCTCATCAGAATGGTGGGAGACACCATGATATACACCCACATGGCAGTACAGACAGTATGACGGTATCAAGTTCATGCTCTAGAGGCAACCACCTCCATCCTTCTTTTTCCACTGATGAGAGAGAAAATTTAGTGGATCATTTTTGTCACTTAAGTAATGCGTATTCAGTTGTTATCCCAAATCTGCGTTCTTTACTCAGCGTGCAACAACAAATTCACACACTGAGTCAAGGTATTTGTCGAGGTATATTTCATTTCTGTGCGGAGATGGATGCTAGATGATAACTCCACAAAGCTAGCCCACCATTCAAAAAAACCTACCACATATTTATCTTGTTACAGGATTAAAAAAACCCTACCTAAGTTCATATGTATTGGCTGATGATCACTGTAACATTTCTTAATGGTTAATGATATTAAAATTACCCTTGCTTGCTGTGTAAATTAACATGAATGCTCCTTGTTAGTAGTGGGGGGCAAGGCAAGTCTCTTCGGGTTAGATTTGAATCGGTGGTCCCGATCTCCCCTCACCCCCTTTGCCTTTCCCCCAGTTACCGCAGATCTTGAATGAACTCATGCCTCTTTAGCAATTATCTAGCCTTTGGCTGGGCCTTCTGAGTCAGGATGTTCCCTTTTTATCAGTCTTAATTATCCAGCCTTTTGAGCCAGGATGTTCTCCTTTTGTCAGTCTTTTAGCTCTTCTTCAGGGGTATAGTAACCCGGTCTTTTCACGTGTTGATAAGGCAAATACGTCTTTATCTCTTAGCTCCTAACTGCCAGATCCCATTACACACCATTCCTTATTCCCACCCAGTGAGAAACTCCATTTTCTGTGGTATATCACAGTGGTGCTACTGTCTTCCTCTCTTCCTCGTCTGTAACAGCAACACTGCAGAGCAGGTGCAAACAGGTTCAGGCTCTCTGCTCATTCTCCAGGCTAAATGCTCAGCTCAGGTCTGTCAGCATTATAGCTGAACTAGCAGAGCACCTGGCTTGAACGTATATGCCCTGATTATTAACCTACACATGGAGTTATACAGCATCTGGACCGGCACTGGCTCACATCCAGGAGGCTTGAGGACAGTGTAAACAGCTTGTAGCTGTACATGTGGATATTTATAGAAATATGCAGAAGTTGGCAGTTACAGATCTGCCTAATTATTCATGATATTAGCAGATTATAATTCTAATCCAATCTTTCATGCAGGCCTAATATCCACCAGCAATACTACTGGGTGTATTCCAGGCAGGGACCCTAAGCCTTTGAGCAGAAAGAAGCTTGAGCTAAGACACAAAGGACTTCAGTGGACAGCATGAGACTGGTGTGGGTACTCTGACTGACCACGGATAAGCAGATTGGCCTAGTGTCCCTTAAACAGACCAAACTTTATTTTACTTCACACTTGCCTGGTTCAGTTGACTGTCCTTCATGGAAAAAAAGCCAATTCGTACTATTTCTGGCCAACGTTAAGCAGCAGCTGGAGTAGCCTTTTCAAGCTCCCTGAGTGAGCATCACCCATCTCCAGCATTGTTAGAACAGCAGCTCTTGGAATTTAACATGTTCCTTAGATGCTGCTGGCTCACCCCATAATTCTACCGGCTACCCCCACCCTAAGCCACCCTAGGCTTCCTATTACACAGGCAGTGAGGAGATTATTCAGCTTGGGATGCTGTGTCATCTTTATCTACTTTATAGAATGTACAAATTCACCTATTCAAGGTCAATTGTCAACTGGGAATCTTTAATTTATATAAGGTAACTTAGTGCTCCATTAGCCCTACAGAGAGGCAATAATTGGATCAGAGATTCCAGCGGAGAGTCAACAAAACCTGCAAAGCAAGAATGAAAGTTCTTAGTGGAGAACATCTGCTACTATGGTAAAATTATGTTTCTTGCTTTCACCCAGGAATCCTGCCAGGTGTTATTGGAGAATTAAAGCAACAAAATGAAAGATAAATGGATCCTCTTCAGTGGAATAATTCTGGTGAATTCTTTTCTAAATAAATGTTATTGTGCATTGTTCAAGAAAATAAATACACAAATATAAACCCACACACTAAGTTCTATTGCAGCTTCTGACATGTGCTATTTAAAAAAAAATAAAAAGAGGAAACCTGTTGGGTAATTAGATCCTGAAATACAACTCAACAACAGACATATAGGCACCATAGTAATAACTGCAGCTGAACTTAAGAATTAAGATCTAAGCTTTTAGCCATAAATGTGATGTCCGTATTTGGTTTACTGGCCCTTATGGAATCCAATATATAGGAAAAAGTCTAGATTGACTGCAAGGCAGCTTGTAATTTAACTACCTACAGGATTTTAAAAGCTTCTCAGAATATGTTTGTGCCACAGACAGCAAACACCGCAGCTTATGTAGACATTTGTGAGCTAGCTTTACACTGCTACCTATTAGAGCACTAATATACACTACAAAGCCAGCCCAAGGAGGTGGGTGAGTATTGTGTCGGTAACGCCAGCTTCATTTATCAAACTCTGTGTATTTTTATTGTTCATGTCTTGACATTTACTTTCAACAAACAGATGTCCCCAAAATGAAACCTTATTTTCTTACTGATTTTAGTTTAAAAAAAAAAAGAAGTTTGTAATCAACTTTCTGTAGCTATAAAGCAAGATGAACCAAAATGAAACTCTTACTTTCTGACTAACTCAGATCTTTTTAAAAATGTGTGTAGGTAATCTTCTGTAGATATAAAGCCATTTTAGAGTGATCTCATACATATTAGGAGAGCCTTTGCCCTGATGAACCTGAGTGGGACAAGGCAAGGGTGAATTAGAAAATTCACATCATACTACAGTGAACAGGGTGACTCCTATAAGAACTTAATAGCAGCTCAGAACTTCATTTGCCAAGAAATAATGAAATTTGCTTTCTAGCAATTATTAGCCTGAAGTAGCAAGAGAGTGAAAAAAAAAAAAAAAAATAATTTGGGCTGTACACTAATTGTCCTGCCAAATACCAGAAATGACCATTTGAAGTACATTTGTCAAGAAAATTTAGTTAATAATCCTAGGAACATGTGGTGACTACCCTTAGCTTGTTTTCTATGTGTTCTCTTTTCTACTTGCTGTCAGAGTAAGATAAAATACATGGGAAATTGACAATGTTGACATTTCAGGCTCTTTAGGCTGAAGGAGAAATGACATCTGGAGCAACTAGGACACACTTCTATTGGTTGTTCATCCTACATCAAGAGTGACAGATAAACAAAATATTTCCAGCTGCAGGTTGGAAATAAGTCCAACATATACGTGATTTAGTGTTATTTGGTCAAGAGACTTAGTCAGGTCTTATTTTGTCTGCAGACACCAAATCTTGTCAGTAACAACAAACCAAACTTTCCAGTTAGTTGTAGGGAATATTTTACACACAACAGTTATCCATAGCCTTATTACGCTTTGGCTGGCAATACAGATATGCAGGAAAGAGTACACAGGATGCCAAATAGCTGCAAGCAAACAGCAGGACCCAAAAGCAATTTTCAGAGGTAGTACAAAGTGGGAACCATAATAACACAAACCAGAATATTTTGCTCCTAAGCTGTGAATTAGAGAGTTATCATTTCCTATATTGTATATACTACTCTTGTAATTTACAATATCTATAGACCGTTGCTAGATTTACAAAACAGAAAGATATAGGAAACACTTTGAAACTAGACTCCTAGATCCAGAAAACCTATAGTCCACATTGCCTAACTGCACCCAGCCTGAAATGAAATACAGAATGAATAGTAATTGTTACAAGCTAAATTCAGAAGCCATGAAAGGAGACATGCTTGTTTCTAGCTAATGGTCCCTGATAAAGTATGCCAGCTGGTGGCTGTGGCTTCCCAGCTTTGGAGTTTTGCAGGGCAATGAACCATATACTTGGATGAGTCACTGCCCACAGGCAGGGCCAAACTGTTTGATGCTGGAAAAGAGCTAGCAAGAGCAGTGGGGCTCTGACAAGGCAGTGGGAGCTGGCAGAGTGGGAGTGCCCTGTGGATACAGCCAGAACATAGTGCTGAAGTTCTTGTGTGCAGGCACAGTGACAGAATCAGCATAGGATGCACCCTCTGTTCCTTTTGCTGCTTTTGTGTTTTTATTTACTGTGTGTTCTGGTACATGGCAATTGTTTGCTACCTGGTATGTTCTTAGCACTGCTTTCTTTGCTTGTGCTTTTGAGTCTTGCCCTGTCTTTAGTTACCACTCTCCCATACCCATGTCTTTTTCGTTTGGCACAGCCTTCACCAAAATACAGAATTTCCTGAACTTTCCTTTTTGATGGATCACACTCATGTTTATTCATTCATTTACTTGAGAGAGTTACAAAGCAGAAATAACCCATAAACCAGAGTTCCCTACACTCTACCCTACTGCAAATGCAACAGCTGCAAGAATGCACTGTAATCCTCTGATTTTGAATCTTTCTGGTCTGACTTCATGGCTGGTGCTGCTTTGAGGGGGAAGTTGGACTAGACACCTCCTGAGGACCCTTCAGATCTGAGTTGTCCTATTATCCTGTGAACACAGAAGAATTTTCCCTATTCAGTAAGAGTTGTCCTGTCACTGACTTCTTTACCTGAGTTTTATCTTTTCCCTCCCTTTTATTGAATCAAGTCCAGTTTACAGATTTTTTTTTTTTTTGTTCAGTAATGGCTCAGTGTTTCTGCATATAAATAAGGATAGGATCGACAGACTACAAGATTTCCAGGGCACAGCCAAAACCAGTTTATGCCTGCACTTCACCTAAAACAGTGTGGGTCCTCCTCCAGAAGTAAATATATAGTACAGTTAATGACACATATAAAGTTGTTTTCTAACACATCCTATCTAGATGTTATCCATTAGGTAAAGTAATTATTCATAGAATTTATTTGACAAGCCCAGAAAAGCTAACTTTGTGATTTTCTTATTTCAGAATATCACAACCTCTCCATTTATCTTAGTAGCTGTCTTTTTAAAGACATCCCTTGTAAAGAAAAATCTCCATTTATATTATCTACTTTAGTTGTGCTTTTAGCTTGAATATGGCAGCACTAATGGTGTACATAGTTAACATGAAAAGACTAGTTCTCCATTTATACAATTTTATATTCCGAAGAAATAAGGGCATACTTCCATGTTGTTGGTGTTCCTCACACAACTGGGGAAATCTGGGTATAGCAGTTGAAAATTATATAACTCTTTTTGGAAGAGATAATTGACATTGTTAGTATTGTTATTGGCATTTTTTAGCTGTGTTCCCATTCTTTGGTGATTCACCAGGGCTTCAGAGAGGACCGAAGAACTTTGCTACCAGGCTTTTAAAAACCAATGAAAAACCCTAGGAATTGTCACCTTCTCTCTGACTTGCTTTAGAAGGAAGGTGTCTCCAATACCTCTACATAAAGCTGTATTGTGCATCATAGATTGCTAATTGAGTCAAAACAAGGATTTTTTTTTTCCGTGAAAACGTATGTTCTAATATACTAAGGACCACATGTAGAAAATTCATAACCTTTGTTTTGCAGGAAATCATGCTTTCTGATCACAGTAGTGCCTTTTTGTCATCTTCATATCATTTTTGTGAATCTACCTTATATTCCCAATATACTTTGGGAGTACAGCGGAATAATGACACATTTATTATCTCTCAGTCAACTCCAGAGGTTAGAAAAACAGCAAAAACTGTCATCAGTCATTGTCTTTAGGATAGCCTGTACTCTGGTATGCAGTCCTTCCTGCATGGTTGCGGGCATATCTGTTATGAAAAGAAGAGCTTATGTTCCTTCCTTTTATGTATAGCACATGTCTGATTATAACTAATCACACACAGTGCAAATAATTTAAGGATAATTGTGTACAAGGGCAAACTTTTCAGTAGTTCTACTCACCAAAATGTTTATAGCTTTCTGAATTTGTCATACTATGTGTAACAATAGGCTTTAAGACTGAATAAAAAAAGAGAACAAAAATCCTCCTCTTAGCATCCCTGAGCAAGCTTTGCATGTAACTTCATTAAGAAGCATAGTCACTAATCCCTTCAGCATAAGCCAACTAAATAAGAGGCAAAGAACAAGGCCAGCTACATGATTCTGTCCCCACAGCACAAACCAGCAAAGATAATGCGTTCCTCTCATCCCCTGTCTCAAGTGACAGTTAAGAATTTCTGCTTCCTGCTCATACTAAAAAGGTAAAAACCACAATATATCTTCCAGGTTTTTCAGAGGGGCAAACTGCAACCTCACTTTTACAGTTTCTTCAGAGCATACACCTTACCTGAAAACACCCATGACAAACTAAGTTATGCTGTTAAACAGTAAAGGCTTCACTATCTGACTTGGAAAAACAGGAATAATCAAGTGGCAAATGCTTCCATTGCTTAGATAATTGCAGTAGTGTTTCTAAAATTATAAGTAAAAAAAAAATCTCTGAGTTGGTGGTTATACCTAGGTCTTTACTATGTTATAAGTCCTTGACACAGAGGGTGGCATTTTAGTGTGTGGGTCTCACACTAACATACAGTAGCTGCTCTGAAAAACTTGGAAGATGTATTATGAAAACTGAAAAGAGACAATGAGAAACAAAAAGAGTCTTCAATATTTGAACAAGGCTTGCGATGCTTTGTATTTATTCCCTAGGTTTAAGTAGCATTATCTTGCTGGAACAGATTCAGCGGTTGTTTCACTGCTTGTGAGGAACTGTATTTGTAAGAAGATGTCACAGTAGCCAATTGTTTTGTGTAAAATAACAGAATACAAGCAATGAGACAGGCTTGGTCAGACTCCTGGTTTCAAAACAATAACTCAGTGTGAAAATCAGTTCATCCTACTTGCTCATAATCCAGAGAATAAATAGGATGAAAATAGGAAGCAATAAAAGCTGAAGACTGTACATGACATGGAGTAAACTCACCTTCAGAGAAACAGTTGTGAAACGCATGCTGTCACACTGGTCTGTTTAATAACTATCAATTGCCTTGTCATATGCTCTGTGCACATGAAATAAGTGGGATCATCATGCTTGGGTGCTTCACATACACTCTGCAGAAAACATGAATTAACCTGAGAAAAGCTATATGCCATTTAGTAATGCAATTAGACACTCCCACAATAAGTCCGGTTTCAGTACATTCCTTTCTAAAGGAAAGACCATTGCTGCATCACTGATGTATTATGAGATTTATTTGTTCCAGTAAACATATCTGAAGGTCATTCTTCCAGGCTGCAAAAGAAAGGTATTCAACAGTGCAGATTCATACATATTTTCACTACCTTTGTTCATTTATGTTTTTAAAGACATTCTGGGAGGCAGTTGTCTAAACATAGGTATCTAGAGCAATTTGGATGCTCTAGCATGCCTGTGTTGCTTCCTGATATTGCTCCACACAGACCTAGGGTGTCTCTCATGGGCCTAGTTGTACCTGCAAGACTCTGACATTTCTATTCCCCCAAACTGTTTCAAATACAATGTTACCTATATTTAGGTGGCTAAGCTCAAAGCCTGGTAAACTTACAAACTGAACCTATGTCCAAATCAGGAAATTGTTAATTATGTATCTTACTCATACATTTTGTTAATTTAACTTGCCTCAGTTGGGAGGCTACAGACAACAGACTTGCTAAGAGGTTACAACTGCTCAGTTGGCAAAATACCCAGCCTCCATGCTTGCTCTTTTACATGGAGAAGGTGCTGTAACCTGAGGTGACAGTTGTGTTTTAATTCTTCTTTTCTTAAGTCTTGGTGTCTAAAGTGCCCAGGCTTAGTGAACATACAGAATTTGGTACTGGATTTTTCCAAACAACTGCTTGGTGTACTTTTCTTGTGCCTGAAAATTTTGACTATTGAAAGGTAGAGACCAGGAGTATGCTCACACAGTAATTCCTTTGCAATAGTGACCATAACACATCACCCAATGTGTCCAGCAGCCACTAAACATGATCCAGCACACATAAGATGCGTAAGACATTTTCATAGTCATTATTACTGACATGTCCCCTGGAATGGCTGGATGTGCTAAAGCCATGTCCCTTTCTCTCACACTCTGTAACAGCACTCTGACTCAGGTTTTTTTTACTCCTGGAGGAGAAAATTACAGCCTTTGTTGTACGCAGGCCAAAACATTAGCCAAACGCTATCTTCTGACTTCGGACATCAAGCCTTCATATGAAAACTTCAAAACACATAGATCCCATATACTAACTAAAGCAACTTTTACCCTGCCAACTGACAGTCACCCTTTCCCAACTTCCAGTTTTATTTCTCAGCTCTCTCACATTAAACATAAGAAGAACTGCTCTTCCTACAGTATATCCCATGAGTTCTCTAACTTCTTACAGACTAGCCTACAGAAGACAGCTTACCTATTTTTACCCCAGAGTTCAAGGGTCTTCCCTTTAGTCCTCCCTTCAGCACCAGTTACTGAAAGTGAAGTTTTGTGCCAGCAGGCTTCACTTCACTTTCATGTTTCTCCTTCCTTGCTGCCGCAGAGTCAGCCTGACAAACTCATTAGAGGAGCAACCAGTACTAATCCTCAGATGGTGTCCAGGCAAGCATGGTGCACTACCCTACCACTGTCAGTTGTTCTTAGCCCTTGTGATTCCATGAACCTATTTTTCAGGTATGTGAGAACACACATATGCATTGGCCACCTGTATTTTCTGTAAAGCGTAGGAAACATGAAAGTCTGCAAACAGGAGGGGTGTCAACTGAATCATTCAGAAATAAATCTCCAGTAGTCAATGTTTCTGACAGAGACACAACCAATTATTTTCAAGATAAGGTGAACAGACTACATCAAAGCCAGGGTTGTGAAATACAGAATTAACCTACAGTTTATGGAAAGTGACAATTCTCTAGTTCTCTTTTATTTTCTGGCAAATTTATCTGTATTCCTATATCCCAACTCACAGGTGGGAACTTTGTGGGCCTTTATATTAACTTAGAAGTTGATGCTGTCCTTGCATTAACCACTTTGTACGAGGTCCTGCATTGCAAGCATAACAGCTCGTCTGAGCAGATTTTTTCTGAAAAAAAAGTTATAGCATCCTTTGCTGCATGCAGTTGATACCTGGAACAATACCAAAGCACTTAACTTAAAAGTGATTCATTCAGGTGCCCTTCCAAATTGTATTAAGACTAAGGTAATTGACTTCCATAAATTTAGAACAAAGGAAGTGTGTTTCTTAATTCATATTGCATTTCTTTTAAAATCAATTTGGTTTCCACTTTAGCAAAAAGAGTAGCACCAAGGTTATACGTATAAATATGGTCTATTTCTTAAAACTGGATTACAGGTTCCCAATTTTACTTATGATAATATCTTAATGGCATATTGTAATACAGGTATGTTCAAAAGTCAGTATTTTTCATACTGATGTTTAAGTCACACTTGTAAATAATGACAGAATGTGTTTGCAACAATGAGGCAATTAGAGAAAGTAATAAAACCACCAAGAAGTGGTGGTGTGATCAGAGGAGAATTCTGGGATCCAGGCTATTTATACATCCCTCTATTAGCTCTTGTTGGAATGGCATTTAGTCTAACTATGGCATGTTTAAGTTTCCCCACTCCTAAAATTACCTGAAGTGCTCAAAGTATTACATATGAAAATGTAATGGGTACAATATCTTAGAATCGTAGCATAGAATCATAGAATCATAGAATTATTTAGGCTAGTAAAGACCTTTAAGGTCATCAAGTCCAACCGTTAACCTAACACTGCCATTCCACCACTAAACCATGTCCCTAAGCACCTCGTCTGCCCATTTTTTAAATACTTCCAGGGATGGGGACTCAAACACTTATCTGAGCAGCCCCTTCCAATGCCTGACAACTCTGTCGGTGAAGAATTCTTCCTGATGTCTCATCTAAACCTTCCCAGGTGCAACTGGAGGCCATTTCCTCTCATCCTATCACTTGTTACTTGGCAGAAGAGACCAACACCCACCTCACTACAACCTCATTTCAGGCAGTTGTAGAGGGCGATAAGGTCTCTTTTCTCCTCAGCCTCCTTTTCTCCAGGATGAACAGCCCCAGTTCCCTCAGCCGCTCCTCATCATACTTGCGCTCCAGACCCCTCACCAGCTTCCTTGCCCTTCTCTGGACCTGTTCCAGCAATGCAACATCTTCCCTGTTGTGAGGGGCCCAAAACTGAACACAGGATTCAAGGTGCAGCCTATTCTACTCTGTATTACCACAGTAAGAAAACTTTAGGGTGGACTGATATATTTACTGGAAATTTATCTAGTCCACTGTTTTCAACCAAACACTATATATAGATAATTCTAAAATTCCTTTAATCTCAAAATTCATGCACCTTTATTAACCTCATCTTAGAAATAAGCTTTGAAGTACAATTGGTTGAATTCTGAATCACACCAATGATGAGCAAAGGATAAATATGACAGCTTGGGGACAAGCTATATATTTCATATATGTCTTTTTTTTTTTTTGATACTTTTGATGTTGCAAAACCTTTGTGAACAGTAGGCTGTCACCTATGAATTTTAGCGGCTTTCTTACAGCACAGCATTTTTTGAAGATCTTTGAGTTTTATAGATCTTGTTTGTGAGTTTTGTGAAAGACAGAGTAAAAAGAAAAAAAAAAACACCTCCCTAAATAAGAGACTTCTTAACACTATTATCTCTTGAGAGATTGTCCTAATTTGCTCAGATAATGCTTTCACTTCTCCTGTTTAACAGAGTAATTCAGTGTGATTAGTACAAATCTCCAGTTAAAACCTGAAATCCCTACTTGTCAAATATCAAATGCTTGTCTCTTGAGGCAAAAGCCTTTATCACATATTCTCCCTTCTTGTTGATAATTCAGAAATACCTTGCTTTTATTAAATTCAGTAGATTGGCTTAGCTTTATAACAATGTGATCAAACCCCAATATTTACTTAAAAGCATTGACTTGCTTACCATTGGAGTTTTTAGGGCCTTTTAAATATGAAATTACGTTCAGTTTGTGTTAGAAAAAAATGCATCAGGGAAAAGGAATCTAGTGAATTACAATTTTTTATTATTTCCAGGCTTTAAATGTTCACCTGAAAAAAGACACATGGCTGGTTTTTTTCACATCTTCTAATTCATATTTTAATAAAAATACACTTGTTCTTCCAGAAGTGAATTTTGCTTTGATAATTCTGATTATAATGGTGCTACTACATTAAAGTTAAAGCTTCTCCAATATAATAGCAATCAAAAAAAAAAAAAACCAAAGCCAAACATTCTGGATTTCTCAAAGGCAACTTTACTTACTGTAAAATAAGAAGGTTTCATTGCCTGTGTGGAGATAGTTGGTTCTAAAACATTTTTGTGAAACAACAGTAAACAAAAGAGGACTCATTTATAAGATAGAAAAGCAGTGACATAAAGAGAAATTGTTGATCACTCACTGTGCAATACTTGTACAGCTTGAAAAATCTTTTTTGCTTTGTCAGTATAAATAAAGCTGAAGGTAGTGACTTCCTAACAGGAAAGGAAATCTGCTTTGTGCTTACTCTCCAGATTTACCAAAAAACATTACTGAGAACATTCTGCTTGTTTTTTAACCAGAAATCCAGACTTCTTTCAATGCTATGGCCTGCCATTATGTCTACTGGAACTCGGGGTGACAAGGAATCCACCACCTGTGCTAAAGTGTTATTTCTTTGAGGATAGAAAGTGAAAACCTCAGCAGTACTCCTTAGAAATGGGCCTACATATAGTGTGTTGATGCAATTCCTGTGATATGTCCTTATTAACCAAGTTAATTACACTACACATTATTTGAAACTGTTGTCAGAATCAACTTATCTGTTGCTTACTTTTTTAGATGAAAAAACCTAAACCTGGAATAAGGCATGATGTATGTGTACTTGATGGCAAGTTTGATGTGCTATTTTACATGCATTCTTACTGAGACCACATTTTCTTTGGTGTCTATCGTACACCGGGTACTCTATTTTTGGATATGCAGTATTTCAAACTTACTACAAACCTATTATTATCCCTCAGCCTTACACATCTCAAGGGAGAACATAATGTAGGAGAAAATATGGTAAGATGAGAGAGATTGTTTAAAGCAATAAGAATTCATTGCTGTAGGTTAACTGCTACTTTTCATACATGTGTCAAAAATATTGCAAAAACTTTAAAATAAAAAAAAAAATTAGCAAGCTTTTTATTTATGAAATAAAAATATTGACATCTTGTAGGAGACAGGCAATCAAGATTATAAATGCAATCTAATTAATAAATCACAAGAATACAGAGCTGGGAGATGAAGAATTGCATAAGATTATCTGTTCCATCTCACTACACTGAGGCAAAATCAAGGGTTCCCAGATAATCCTTAACAGATGTTAGTCTAGCATATTTTTTAGAAAGAGAATATTTCCTCAGTCGCTGTAGACAGCTCATTCTAACCTTTCATTAACTAAAAGTCTAGAAAAATAGTCTTAGTATACCATCTTTTGCAGGACTAGCCCTCTTTTCTGACTGCTATTGCTTGATAATAATTGCATTTCACACTGTATAAAGAATTCAAAATTGTTTAGGTTTTTTTTTAGGTTTGCTTTGGTTTTTAAATCCTTAGAGATTCCTTTCCCATTAACTAATCTTTCTCTTTATTATTCTTCCTTTTTAAAATGTCAGATCTGCTAGGAACAGTCTTTATGCAAAATCTATGTTATTTTCTTCTTCATTTCTAGTTTGATGGCTGGGTAGTTTAAGAATATCTGGAGATAACAGAGCCAAAAAAAAAAAAAATCCAGAAGATTTCACCAAAAGCAGATATTTTTCAGGAATCTGATCATGAACAGAATATCTGCTTGGCCCTGCACAAGACCTGATTACAACACACCATTAACAATGCCTTGGATGGGTATATTTTCATTAGATTGAATTGTCTGGGCTAATAAAAACTCAATGGTCTATTTTATTTGAGTTTAAAAAAAGGTTATCATTAGACAGTTCTGCATAAGGATTCAGAATATTGACTCCAGTATCTCCAAAGTCTTTACTGGCTTTGCTGAGTTCCAGCCTCTTTACCCAGTCTGGCCCAGCTTTGTGTTTTGGGCTCCTCAGTAGGGAAAAGGTCAAGAAGACATTTGCCTGGACCTAACCTGCCCCATTACATCTCATGACAAACCTAGACTGATACAAATGTTGCTTTTATAGGACAGGCATTTTCATAGGATTAAATATTATTGAATGAAATTCTGAAGTTCTATTCAGTAACGTCGCAATCTCATTGCATAATTATTAAAAAAAAAAGGTGCTGATTCCTCAGTTCTATATATTGGGAGTGACTTGAATTTGAGGTTAGTAAGAGATTCAAAAACTTTTTAATTGCATGCAGATGGCAAAGATGAATAGAGTCAGCATTTCAACTGAAGAAGAGTTCTGTCCCCCACCTTAGATGGTATTTTCCAGCTGATGAAGACATCTATAGATTCGGAAGTGAATAAATGAACAGTTTAGATCATGCTGATGTGATTTGCTTCAGGACTTTTTCTTGAACACTTATTAAATGAAATTGAAGAAATGTAAGCAACGCATTTTATAAATGGAGATAGTTCTGTGGAGTAGTATATTTGTTACAGTAAAAGCCTACGATAATGGAATATTAAGATAACATCTGAAGTTCACAAAAAGGCATGGGTTTTTTGCCTGCAGAACTACCAACCCTATTCACAGATAAAGCATGATACCTTGCAGAAAGTAAGTTAGGAGGTAAGTGGTAGATTTAGGGACAGAGTTTCTCCTTTACTTGATTTGGTCTACATCTAAAATGAAAATAGATCCTTTCTTCTTTTTCCAACTCAGTCTTTCTTATTACTATGCCTTGGTGGAGCAGAAGTCCCATATGACAAAACGGGCATTTGGTTTATGCTGACATAATCTAGATGAACAAGGAAGAAAATATAAAATATCTGCATAATAGATATACTATTATCATTAATTCTAATCTACCTGTGGGGGGAAAAAAAGGATCATTTTCTTGCTTTTGTTTTTAATTTGAAAATTTTTTTGTGGATATACTTTCTGATGTGCTCATTGAAATTAAGATGTTACTTGTAGCCATACTGAGTATTAAGTTACATGCCATAAGGGCACATTCATTGTAAAAAATAAATAATGACTTTCAGGGAATGTTGCCACTGTTACAAACCAGTTTCTAGAACATATCCTATTTCTCAAGTGCAGACAGAGCAGTGTTAATTGTCAAATGACAGAAATTTGGAGGAAAAAAATCAACTCCTTTCCCTGAAATGAACTTAGTGATTTCTAAGCATTACTGTTGGGCTGTTAAGACTAACAATAAGACTCTTAACTCTTACTGATGAAGAAACACAGTTTTGCTATCTCTTTACTAGAAAAAATACATGCTGTTAGAAGTGCCATTTTTTGTTTTTCGTAACCCACTCCTACTCCAAAGGACTGCAATGTATTTTTCTTGTCCTTCAAAAAGCAAGCAGAAGACTGCCTCTTCTGTTGAACAGAATATCCTGCTCTCATCATGCGGATGCTTCCCCCTGCGACCATGCGCTCTAGACTACCGGAAGGTATCACTAGAGATGTGTCACCCCAAAGCTCTTTGACTGGCATCTGACCCACATCAAAGTCTTTGTTGATACCTCTTGCTCTATTCTGTTGTCACATGTATTACTAGACTGTGTTGTGCAATGAACAGATGTTCCTCCTACTGTGCTGTATGATTGTTTTGGGTGACTTTTTTAGAACAGATGTTCTCATACATGCACGTCATTTTCTCTAATTTTTATGGGCTAACAGCTGACAACTAATTCTTGCTTAAAATTAAGGACAAATGCTCATCGGAGAATCCCACTCAGGCCATGGGCCATCCTTTCTAGTAATTAGAGCTAGGTCAGGGTAATACAGTATGCCAGAATACATTATTGTATCAATAAAGAGAAGAAGAAGAAAAACTAGTCTAAGGAGATAGGTTAACCATCAGGCTCAAGCCACAGCAAGTCCACATTCAAAATCAATTGCCTGCAACAGACGAAATCACATTGGGAGTCAAACACTACAGCAGAGTTCAGAAACAAGAGTCAGGGCCAGGACAGAGATTGAAGCAGGGCAACAAACACAGAGATGCAGAGGAAATAGAAGAGATGCATAGGTTAGATCAAAAAACTCAGGTATATCTGCAACCTGCACTAGGTAGAAATTCTTTAAAGCTAGCTGGGCATAACAGGCCACCATATTTCTTAGCACAGCTGGCTCATCCACCACAAAGTAGTTGTCAGTGAGAAAAAGGATCTGAAGGAGTTCGATAGTTAACTGTTTGGTGGACACTACCAGGGGCTTACAAATCTCCAGTAAAGCTGTCTTTCTGTAGGGAAGTACTTACAACTGGTTCACTTAAGAAACTGCTTGCCAGCGAGGGTAAGAAAATAATACCATTTTGAGTTCTGACATAAAAATAAGTGAAGTTTCTAAGGAATAAAACAGGAACTAGCAAAATGAGTGTTTGAATGTCAGAAAAGGTGTTCAGCTGCTGATCTGTTATCATTTTATCTGCTCCAATTTATCCACACCTACTACACAGTCAGAATAAGATTTAAAAATATTGCTGGACTTCATGTGCACAGTTCCATGATGAATGTTTCTTACTGATTTGTTCAGAAAAGAAAAAAAAAAAAAGAAGTAGGAGAGGTGAACTGTATTTCAGTATGTGTCAGAGATCTAAACATTGAAAAATCAAAAAATTATTAACAAATAGGGGTTTACAAGCAGTTTTTGACAGATTCCTTCAGCATAGAAAGTCCTCAAAAAGTATTAAGCATTTTGGGGGGTAAGAGTGGGGGGAGAAAGACATGTTTAAATTCAAATCTTGAAGAACCCCAGTTATTTGAGTGATGCATTTGTGCCAGTTGTTAAGAGAGAAATACAGCTTTCTATGGAAAAGTCAGGATAACTCAACAGTTTTGCAGCTCTTCATCATTCATGGGTAGATTTCCATCAATACTAAATATGAGCTGCAGATTCAACCTATCTGCATCAAACCTATCTGCATTAAAACTGAAGCTAAATTAGAGCATGTTATTGAGCATGGAATAAGATTCCTCAGAGTATGAAATTCATTTTGGTTTCTACTTTATATTTTGTTGAATAGAGTAGGTGAGGAACCCTATGCAATTTTGTGAATATTTAACTCTTTCTGTTTTCATAATTTACATTTTTATTGCATTTTTATTTAGCTATGATTGCTAATGTAAAACAGACTGAGTTCTTGTGTCAACCACCACTAACATGTATTAGCTTAGCTGCAATAGAAACAATGTCATTTAACTTCTGCTGCTTTCCTGATTGACAAATCAAGGATATTCAAATGTCACTGACTTTTGCTTTCTTTACTGTAATGCCTGTTTTTATGGGGTTTCTGCAGCTTTTTACTGTAAGAAGCCTTGTGGCCTGATATGACAGAGACACTAATTATAGTCTTTAATAACTAGTGTAATTCTTATGAAAACATACAGTCTTACCACAATTTACTGTACATTTAGCTAGACATATTGTCATATGAAAATGAGAGGAGGGATTTTATCAGTTTAATGATTAAGCAAATTATGTAAAAGTTGGTTCTGATATGAAAAGGAACAAGATTTACCAATCTGTTAGTATTTCCTGGAAGTAGCAGCGAATGTCGTCTCCCCGTTAATATGAGACACTTGTCATTTTTAAATAGCTGTATTTTCAGAACACGTTTCTGAAAACAAGGCCATCCCTACCATACATTCTTCAGATGTTTAAAACAGAAAGGCAGTCACAATCCATCAGCAGCGACAGCGTGATAGAAAGATGGAAAAAGTAAGTAACAATGGTCAACGTGATGTGTATTCCCTATGAAATTTGTCATAAAATTTTCATGGGTATTCCATCAAAGAGACTTCAAAGGAAGATATTAACAGGATATTTACAGGAAGCTCCCAAGGGAAGCTATAGGCCAAATGTTGTAGAAAAGTAAAAAGTATTTCAAAATGTAACCATTGAGACGTAGAAGTTGGAAATAGGTGTTGGGCTGATCAAAAACAGAGGAAAATCCAAACCTGTCCCCAGTACTGAGTCCTTGCTCTTTCAGAAGGCTCTCTTGAAACATCCACCTTCAAGTGCCACTCACAGCTACTATTAAGAATGGAACCAGTACAGACTAGAAACATTGTGTCATGCTCTTCATTCTGATGCAAAGTGAATAGGAGGCTGTGCCTCATCATACACTGAGACCCACAAGGACATATCACATGATAGCTTGCATAGGCAAAAGCACTTTTCAGACCACAGACAGTTTGACCATCTGAGAGATATCTTTGGTACTCTTGTGCAGAGTACACCCACAACGAAATTTAAGGGTGACTCAAAAATATTGTTCTATAACAAAAAGACCTGGCACCCTCTCAGATAAAAACTATTGGGGAAGTAGAACACACATGGCCATGGTACTATGTTCTGAATGGATGGCTATTTTGCTTTACTTCTCCTTTACCTCACTTATGTCTTCTGGATTCCAGTTTGAGCACTTGGTATTTTCTACCTCACTTTTTTTTGCTAGTCTTAATATTTAGCTTTGCATCTTATTTCAGAATATCAAATCCTACAATCAGAAGGCTTTCACGTGTTCTTTCTGGACTGGAAATCAGACTTAATGCTTGAGAAATAATTGTTTTCTCATGAAAAATTATAATGTTAGCTTTTATGTTATTGGACACTGTAATAATGAATATAGAAAGTGTAGAAGTATATATACATAAAAAAGTGTAAAAAGGTATAAATTGCATCTATATAAAGAGCAAAAAGAAGAAAAATAGATTAAATAAAAAGACAATACTATGAAAACCCCCACATTTAGAGCTCATTGACTTTAAAAAGGCAGCAGAAAGGAAGATGGGAAAGGCCTTTCATTCCTTTCAGAGGCTTTGTACTCAGAAATTCTGTAAATAAATAAAATATAAAGAACTTTGTTAAAGCAGTAGAGATGAGAAATATCATCAATTAAAAGGAAAAAAAAAGGTTTTCAACACAGAGGTCAGAGCCAGAAGAAATAATGCACACACAGACAAAACCTTTAAAAAAAAAAAATCTTTTAGTATAAAATTTGTTTCCCAGGGGAATAATAGAAGAAGAGTGTGGGAACCAGACAGTTCCTGAGAAATAAAAAGAAAAAATCTTTTGAAAAAACCAATAAAATAGGACATCTACATCTGTCACTCTCAGTTGTAAGATAAGAGAATGTGCATGGTTATAAAGCCTGCCAACGAGTGCCTCAACGAGCAGCTGCTGTGAGATGATAGAATTAGTTAATAAGGTCTCACAATGCCAAACGAGCAGAAGGTTCTTACTGTGCTACCAGTTAAGTTGTATCACAACTCACTGCTACACTGCTATCAGACAGCTGCTTTAAAAAAGTCTGCATATGATGCTAGAGTGGAAGTTACCTAACTGTCTGTGGCTCTCTGACTCTGAAATGGGTTGTTCAGTCTGTAGGAGCCAATGTATTAACCACATGGCTTGGCATACATTTCCTGCCGGTTGCTGCTCTATTTTGATGTAAGAGGCTAAAGGCTACTATGTGACACCACAATTGCCTCTCGTTCCCCAGATGACTATCTATTACAAGTTTCTTACACAGAGCTGTGCAAGAAAAAATATTTCCTTAAACAATGGAGGCAATCTCATTGTTCTTAAGTTGGTTTTAGGTCAAGAAAGTGTTAATTCTTATCCATAATAATTATATTAACCATAATATCTAGAAAACAGTCACAGAGTGGTAGGTATTCTTAAATAAAAGAAAGAAAATGTCACGTCTTTTCCTACTGAGATAACAATTCAAGTGTGAAACAAGAGATAATAGTAGATGTAGTCTGATCTGAAAGCAGTAACGGCAAGAAAATCGTATTTGTCAGCATAACAGGTAGTAGAATGAGTACATCACAGCTCAGAATGCCTTTCATAACCAGTGCAGCTGACGTGGACCTGAAGAAAGATAAAGAAGTAGCATTACAGATGTTTGCAGGGACTGTCTCCCAGGAATGATGTTATTGGGAAAAAAAAAAGGAGATAACTCACTGAGAGTAACACACAGGGAAAGAAGACTGATAAGAAAAAGTTTACATATAGGATGAGTATTGGCTGTAAAATGTCTGAAAGTGATCAAAAGCATCTTATATTTGATGTGGTACAGTGCAGCACAAGAACTTTGCATTTGTCTTCCCCACAGTAAAGGATGTTAACTTTGGCAAGTGTTCTGTCTGGGCAAGGGAAAGAAAAGGTGTTGTTTCAGACATGCTCAATAGAACCAGGATGATTTAGCTATATCAGGATACAGGACCTGCAAAGAGTTTTGAGCCTAAATGACATGCAAGAGGCAGAGCTGACTGATAGGTGGTGTGTGATGAGTTGACCTTGGCTGGACACCAGGTGCCACCAAGCCACTCTTCACCAGGACAGACAGGGAGAAAATGAGGTGGAAAAGCTGCACAAGGAAGCAGAAGGAAAACAAAGACATTTTTCTCTACTTCCCATTAGCAGGCTATGTCCAGCCACTTTCCAGGAAGCAGTGTTTCAGTATTTGTAGGAGTTGCTCTGGAAGACAAACGTCATAAATAACAAATGCCTCCCCTTCCTCCTTCTTTCCCTTAGTTTTTATTGCTGAGCTGACATCATATGGTATGGAATATCCCTTTGGTCAGTTTGGGTCAGGTGTCCAGGCTGTGTCCCCTCCCAAGATCTTCTCCATCCCCTGCCTACTGGTGGGGGGTGGAAATGTTGGAGAGACAGCCTTGGTGCTGTGTGAGCACTGCTCAGCAGTAGCCCAGATGCTGGTTGTGTTACCAACACCTTTCTAGCTACCAATACAAAGCACAGCTCTATGTGGGCTGCTATGGGGAAGATCAACTCCATCTCAGCCTGACCCAATGCAAGGTGGGAGCGTAATGTTATCATCTGCCATCATGAAAAAAATTACAGGGTTAGGCCTTGAGAAAGCTTAAAAGATTTGCTTAAACTTAAGGTAACAGGTGGATAATTTCCACTGGGAAACAGATAAAAGAAAGCAAATGATCATCATGTTGCACTTTATCATTATCAGAAACATATCGGCCATTAAATTTATGCACAAATGAGTGTCAGTGGAGAACAGTGGAATCATAGAGTTTTCAAGGAAATTCTGTGAACATCCCGCAGAAGCTGAAAAGAGAAAAAAGAGCTTTCTCTGAGGGCACAACCTATTCCTTCTTCTCTTGACATTGGAACATTTGTCTGTGAGTAACTTTTTGGTACAGCTCTTAAATAGTGCAGCACAGAGACCAGAAGAGTATAATGTTTGAGGGGTGTTTTTTATTTGGTTGTTTTGTTTCGTTGGGGTTTTTTTACCAGAAACTTCCATGTAAATAAGAGTGTATTTTAACTGAAGTGCCATAACACTTCGGTGTTCAGTTCAATGCTGGCAAGTCACAAATTTGAACCAGACATCTTGAAGAAAGGATGATTTGAATGACTAAAATTACAGCTGGGAGGAGGGGAGGGTGGAACAACAACAACAAAAAAAAACCAGAAGAGGGAATCTCAGCTGCAAAGAGACATACAGGCTAAATCTGTGGTTAATATATGCCAAATAACTTTAATCTTCTGATTGTGGGCAATCATAGGTAATCAGTTATTTCTTGTCAATTTTTAAAAATTTAAGTAGCATCCAGAAAAGAAAAATATCTCTTTATTTCAAGAATGTAAATCCCATATATGACATCTGTATTAAATGATATTTTCCCAAACAAAACATCCTGCACTAAATGCTGCCAAATCTAGTTATTCTTATTATATCACTCATTAATAGCTCCAACATAGGAAGCACTTTGTAATATGTATCTCTATCTTTTTAAAGAGGATTCCTTTTTTAGTACCTCTTGAACTACTTAATTCAGATGTAAATTGCTATATTGAGTAGAAGTATGTCTAAAGAAAATAAATTTCCTAAGTAACTTGTTTTGTCTGACGATTTTTATTTAAAAAAAAAGAATAAAATTGTTAAACATAATAATTTTAACTGCACAAAGTCAAAACAGGTGGCATTTGAGAAAAAAAATCATGTTTATGGGGTATCAAAACTTATCTTTTCTACCAGAAATGTGTGTGGTTTAGTGGTACAAGAATAAAGACAAGCAAACAAAAACCCAACACAACTATTTCACTTTACAGATACAGAATTATTTCTCTCCGTCATTGTAGTGACTATTTGGCAGCAGCTGCTACTCTGTGACCCCTTGGTTTTACCCTCTCTATTAGCTTCAATCGCAGTGGGACTCACTTCTCTACTTCTGTTGACTTCATCTGCCTGCTCCTCTTTAACCTCTTCCTTTGGTCTTCTAAGTCACTTCCTTTCTTTAAAATTCAGTTAAATCCCTGTTTGCACCTTGTAATTTGTTATCTCTACAAGGAATTCTGTGCTTTTTTGCAAGTACAGATGCACTAGTAACATTATTTTCAGTGATTTGTTAACTGTGCTCAATCAGAGACGGAACAAAACAGAATCTCTCTTTCCAGGGTTTAATTCCTAGCTAAAACCCAAACATTATTTTTTGTATCAGGTAGCAGATAAAAGCAAGAATATTTTGAATAGTTAATAAAGTAGCATTCCCCAGTTATCTCAAATATTGCATATCTATCATTCAAATAACAAGCCATGATTTTAAATTACAAGTCTACATCCAAGCTTATGACCATATAACAGTAAATTAATAGTAAATTTTCTGATGATGATCCACTTTTGAATCTTTTGGCAAACCCTGAGACTCAATGACTTAGAAATCACTGCATGAACATACAGTTATATTTATAATATTTATTAAATTTTTAAATTAATAGTAAATTCTGTCTGATGATTACTTTAGACCCCAAACTGAGTATTGGGACCTGTACATCAGGTGAACATATTGTCAGCCCAATTGGATGAGCATTGAATGATGTCAATTATAGCAGTCTTTATTTGTAGTGAACATCTTAAAATTAAAGGCCAATGCAGAAGCAGAAAGCCTTTTGCAGTTTCTCACTGGAATTAATATATTTTCATACTTAAATTCATGTATGTATTTTTGCTTGAAATATTTTTTGTTGTTTTGGAAACATATCTACACTATGGAAAGTTTGAAAAAATACTGCCTGGATGCTAAAGGTATTTTCCTGCTTTGGAAATGGCAGTTTGAAATCACAAGGCAGGCAGTCCAAACACCAGGAGAATATCCTTCTAAAAACTGCAGTGATTAAAATATCAACAGGTCTATTCTTCACCTGCTAACAATGATAACTGAAATGGTAGTGCTACGTCCTATATAGCCGAAGCCTCAAAATTGGTTGGGAAATGCACATACTTTTTAAAATGTCCCATCCATTTTCCAACATCAAAGTAAATCTCAAATAAGTCTTTAATTTGCATTTTAAAAAGCATCTTGATTGCTGGTTAATTAAATATTGATTGCTCAAAGAACACTTATTGAAATTTAGTAGGAATGCAAGAGATAAGCAAAAATGCTAACACATTTATACAAAATTACCTCTGAAATACACTTATAATTACATTCTTATTGTTTGAATGAATTCTTATTGTTGCTTGAAAGAATATTTAGCTTTTTAATTGGTAATAAAGAAGCCTACAGGAGCTTCTTAGTTCTTAGTTAATGTGAACATTTCTGCTAATGGATTCAAATTGCTGTTCATCGTTTAGGCCAAGGGGAAATGTAGAACAAGAAAAAATATAACTTTGGATATGTTTCTCCTGCGGTGTACTATTTCTCTTACACTGAGGTCCTGCAACACCTTGATGCCTATTCCAGTAACTCAATATGCATATCCCTCTAGCAATTTCAATAAAGCTTTATGTCAAAATTATAGAAATTTTGCTGCTTAGAAGAGGCAAGCTATTATGTTTATGAAGTGCACTATTTTCATAGAATCATAGAATCATTTAAGTTGGAAAAGACCTTTAAGATCATCAAGTCCAAAAGTTAACCTAACCCTGCCATCCCACCACTAAACCATGCCCCTGTTGCACATCCATTTTGGTTTTCTCACTAGCAAGATCAAGTTCATATTAAGATGAGAAATGCAGAGTCAGGAATTACTCATCCATAACAAGAGGGTGAAAGAAGAAATCTGAATTCAAATCAAATAAACTTAAGGGAATGTTGTTGCTGTTACGGATATCAAATCGGTGGCTTAGGTTAGATACAGACACTACAAACAGTCAGCAGGAACCTAATTTCTTAGGGGAATCTGCCTTTGAAATTAATTCCTGGAGAATATCTTTACTCCACCCAGGCAGAAAAGGAGGTATTATTCACTAAAAAACATAAAGTTTTGTTTGCACAGATTCCTTTTGAAAAAATAGTTTCTAGTAGGACATTACTTAAAACTTTCTTTCTTTTTTCCTCTCCCTCTTGGATGAGGAAAAATACAGGAAGCAAGCTGATAAACATAGGGGAGTCTATATATTCCTTTATATTTTCTTTATTTACAGTGAGTAAGTACACAGTGGGTTTTAAATATCATTTCTATAAACTGTTACTACAGATACATAGAAAAATAATTTTAAAAAGGCTCCTTTAACCAAACTGAAGATGAAATTGTGGAAACAAACTTCCTCAGAGGTGCTGTATTACTACCGTGGTTACGTGGCCTAAGATGATGGTTGCTGGTACTTTTCATATCAGCACAGGAAAGTCCAGTCAGAAATCAGTAATTTTTGTTCTGTAGAAAAGAGAAATAGGATATTTTTTTTTTTACCGAGACAGCTGTAGGTTAGACCTTTCTGCATGCAATCCCAACCATTTTCTTCAGCTGCAATGGCTAGCTCCTCATGCCTTCTGTTCTTTCTCATACCTTTAGAGCCTTGGGGCTAGGGAGATGCTAGAAAAGATAATTTATCAGGAATATAATGGAGAGAAAAATTATATCTGGGTGTCTGTTCTGTTGGCTTTAGCTGCTGGACAGTAGACTTAGATGGTTCTTCAACTAAAGGGCTATTAGATTGGGAAGTTTCTAAAGAGCCAGCAGATGAAACAAGAAAAGTCAGAGCAATTTGTGACAGCTCAACAGTTCAGATGCTTATTGTTTCAAATGTATACATCCAATCTGGAGATGGTGTCTAGCCTCCAGTCTCAGTTTGTAGGAGTTGAATGAACCATCCAGTATCTATACTTAATTCAGTATTATTTCACATCTTCATTTAAAAAATATAGATTTGAAATAAAGAATTATTGTTTTAAGCTCAACAGAACCTGTATAATGTTCACAATTTCAGGTTATAAACCAAGGCAGCTGATGAACCACAGACAGACAAAATGACTGTCTGTATTGGTTTGCAGGGGCTGAGGGGCAGACCATGCTGACAAATCCTAGCACGGTAACGGGCCCTGCATGGAGGAGGGAGTCCACAGCACAGCTTTCTGCAGACTTCATATTGTGCTGCCATCTGAGACCACAAATCATTTGGCAAAAAGGACTAACTGAATTCATGGACATATCTTATTCAATCACTGGGCCACAGACACCCAGAACCAGGCACTGTTGTACTCCAGGTAAAGGAGTTGGGCGGACAGGCACGGGCATGACCATAGTTTATTAATCCCCTTGTACTTCAGCCCAGCTGAAGAAATAGAGCAGTGTAAGCTTTCCCACTGGTATTTCCAGACCATAGGTTTGAATTGGAAGAGTTGAGAAATTCAAAGACTTTGAGCAAGAACCTTCACTTAAAACATTTAAGGCAATATTGAAGCTTGTGTTGTTTCTTTTCTGAGGAAAATGACTATTCCATTCATAGGACAAAACCAAAGAGGGACAAAAAGATTTATCAGGAGAGTTAAAAATAACAAAATATATAACTTAATTAAATCACAGCTGTGCAAAACATGATTAACTAATTGAAGGGATAGACTCAAGGACAGAAGAGATTATTTTAGGCAGTCAGAAGTGTATAATTATGAATAATGGGCTAAATCTGAGCAAAAGAAAATTTTAAGGATAAAGCCCAGAAACATGTTCTCATTAGTAAACTGAACTCATGTACAAAATAGTTTTTGCTGGTGTAACCACGAATCTGGCTTGGGTAAATCTAAACTGGGGCACTCAGATGTCGTAGAGTGTTATATGCTAACTCAAAAGGAAAACCACCTGAGAATACACAAGCCACGAAGCACAAAAGAACAATCTTTGCCAAAAAGTTCTGCAGGGATACAGAGGGAACCCAAAGATTTAAAAATTTAAAATTTTAAAATCCAAAAATATAAGTAATTGAAGAATTGCTTTTTTCATTTCTACATCTTATGGTTTTTTTTCTGCACTATTGTGCTGTTCCCATTCCAATATCTTGCCAATCTATATGTTTAATTGCACCTGGGGGTGATGAATTGAAACTCATCAATGGCTGTGTCAAGGCTTGCAGGGATGGATGGGCAGGGATGGGCCAGGATATCAGCTCACGGCTGGGGTGAGTATCAGGCCACATGAGGGGAACTGGGTCAGGCTTAGCCCCAGGGTGTCCTCCTGAAAATGAGGGGTCATCCCTGGGCTTTGAGCCAGCCCGAAGCTGAACCACAAAATCTGCAAGTGTGGCCCAGTCACAGCCTCCCTGCTCAGCAAGGCACATTCCCACACCTTGCACCCTGGTGGCATGGGGCTCAGTATACACAAGAGTGTGCACAGGGCTTGCCTGGGAGGTCATGCCACAGGCTTCCTGGTGCTCAGCCTAGAAGGATGTTCACTTAATTTCTGTCATATCTGAGGGAGTCACTCTTCAGTTTTATCATTTTTTGACATTACTTAATGTGATTACTTAACATCTGTTACATAGGTGCTATGGATTTGAGTTTGTGCTGATGATGAACCAAAGCATGGCCAGAGAAGAGCAGAGTGCAAGGGTAGGAGGGATCACTTGCCTCTTGCTCCCAATCGTCTACGCTGCCTAGGGAGCATTCAACTACCAAAGCTCGATAAATCCAGGGATCAGCCAAATCTAGTAATGCTCTGGCCACACTTGCTTCAACATATCTTCTTCAAAGTGTAGTTATTTAAAATTGTGCAAGCATTGCAGTGATAGAGAGATACGATGCACCTTCATATGGGTGCTTCACTCAAAGACTAAGTATCTGTGAAAAACTGTCCCTGTTAAGGGAAGAATACAAGAGTTTTCTCACCATATTCTCTAAAAGACTGGAGGGAAGACAAACTCATACAGTTCATGAATTTGTAACATGAGTACTTCCTCAATCCTCTCATCAGGGAAAGAAACTGCACTCTGAAGGGCTGCCCACCAAATCTTCATAAATACCTGACTTATTCGGTTAGTCATGAGGCAGAACAGCTTTACAGAGGACAGAAAGGATATGAATGCACAATGAAAAAGATACTGTAGTGTATTTTGGATGCTTTCTGCAGTAGACTCTGTGATGCATGCACCTGAATTTTTGACATTCCAAGTAGTGTTAGCACAAGAAGCCCTTTGAGCCCACATATGCGCAACAGCAGCAAAACAAAATGGTGAAGGTCTGCTCTAAAAGTCCCACATCCTCCAGTTCCTCATGTGATTTTTATCTCAGCTCACCTCTGGAAACCTCAGGCCTTAACCTGGGGTAAGGTTTGCCAGAAATTCTTCAGGAGATCTCCCCAGAGTCTTTGTATCCCTCTCTTTCTATGTATCCTTCTCTTCTTCTTTAAGTAGAAAGCAGCAAAACAGTACTCTGTTTGCAAGGCTACTTCTCCCCCAAACTTTTTCCATCACGTTCAAAATGCAGTATCTGTTTCAACTGCTAAGAATTAAAAAATATAGTTTGAATATATTAAAAAATACTATATATACTCTGATGACTAGCCAATAGCTCTTATGAGAGATTTATATTGACAAGATCATATAGCCACCAACCAAGCACACAGTAATTCACATTTTCAGCCCTGATTATCAGATAAAGTAATTCAAACCAGCTACTCAACAGCTTTCACTGACAATATTTCAATGGCAAAATGGCATCCAACATCAAGTTGGGGCAGGTGACACTAAGTTGGGTAGGAATTTTAATTGTAGAAATACTGTACAGAGAGATCTGTACAGGCTGGATCAACTGGGTGAGGTAAATTGTACAAGGTTCAACAAGGCCACGTGCTGGTCCTGCACTTGGGTCACAACAACCCCATGCAACAATACAGGCTTGGGGAAGAGTGGCTGGAAAGCTGCATGGCAGAAAAGGATGTTCGGGGTGCTGGTCAACAGCTGGCTGGATATGAGCCAGCAGTGTGCCCAGGGAGTCAAGAATCCAATAGCATCCTGGCTTGTATCAGAAATAGTGTGGCCAGAAGGAGTAGGGAAGTGGTTGACCCTTTGTACTTGGCACTGGTGAGGCCCCACCTTGAAGACTGTGTTCAGTTTTGGACCCCTCACTAAAAGATGTTGAGGTGGTGGAACATGTCCAGAGAAAGGCAAGGAAGCTGGTGAGAGGTCTGGAGCACAAGTCCTGTGAGGAGCAGCTGAGGGAACTGGCGTTTAGGCTGGAGAAAAGGAGGCTCAGTCTGAAAGGAGGTTGTAGTGAGGTGGGCATTGATGTCTTACCTCATGTAACAAGCAATAGGACAAGATGAAATGGTCTCGGGTTGTGCCAGGGGAGGTTTTAGTTTTGATACTAGGAAAAAATTCTTCACTGAAAGGGTTGTTAAGCATTGGAATGGGGTGTCCAGGAACATGGTTGAGTCACCATCCCTGGAAGTATTTAAAAGATATGTAAATGTGGCACTTAGGGACATGGTTCAGTGGTGGACTTGACAGTGCCAGGTTAACAGTTGGACTTGATGATCTGAAAGGTCTTTTCCAAGCTAAATAATTCTATGACTCTATGATTATACCAAGAGGCCTGCTTAAATTTGCGTTTACAGTACATCATGTACATTTAGGTAATCACATTTCTGTTTAAGCCCCGGCATGACCCTGGATTCAAGTGAATGTAATAGTCTGTCCATGTGATAATCCTGCTGGATTATGTAAGGAAATGATTAAGGGTTTCACTATGTCCTGTCAGATCTGAGCGCTAATTCCAAAAGCACATTCTGCTTTCTTTGACAGATTTTTGAGAGAGTGCATGTCCTAAATGACTGTCGATCTGCATAGTAATTTGAACTATTATGTTTGAAAGCTTTATAAAATGCTGCTAATAGTGGTTATTTTAAAAACGCTAATTTAAATTTTGTATATTACAGTTTGCAGCTTCATTCTCAGCTTTAGATTTCAGAATTTCCTGCCCCCCCCCCCCATATGGGCAAACACTCACAATGCTACATCTTCAACTTTCAATATCAAGAAACTAAATTAGATTCTAAATTCAGATCCTCTCCTTTGTAATATCCCAAGTCTTTCACAGGTATAAACCTAGAGGTATAACGTCTAGGTATTAATTTACATGGTAAACATATGACTCCAGATCTAATCTCTGAATCTCTGTAAGGACCGATTCTTAATCTCCTGGAAATAGGACACAATAGTGAACATATTGTTTTAGTATACAGCTTTCTTAGAGTTTTTGTTTTTCCAATTACTATCACAGTCTGCAAATGTGCAGAATTTTCTGAATTTAGTCTTCAGTGTTCGCGTATATTTTAAATATCTGTATGCAGGAATGAGGATTCCTGCCTCCTGAATTTGGTTGCTCTCCAAACCCTCATTTTCCTTTTTTTAACTTTTATTTGAGTTTTGGGGTTTTTTTCAGTCAAATTATACTGAGAATATTGATTTCTATTAAGTTTGCAAATACAGACAAATACCCAAAATGTCATCCATAGTGTTTAAAATGTGGCAGTACAGTGCTTAAGATCCAAGAACTGAGCTTTTGACTTTGTCCTTTTTAGTCCAGAAGGACAAGGAAATACTAAATTTCTAAAGATCAGGAATCCTTTGGTTTAGGTCTGGCATATCTGAGTCCTATACCCTACCTATGGATTCTCACAAGTGAAGTAGCTTTATCCACCAATATATTTTTAAAGCACACCTAACTCAGTGGTAATCTAAATAAAGTAGGGCTGGAACCAGCATGAAGTGCAAGCCTGAAACAAGGAATCACAATCAGCACTTTGGGATTCCTTCTTTTTCCTCTCTATGGTGACAGATGATAATCCATGCCATGTACACTTCTATTAAAGGTGATCCTGAGAGCAACTCAAACCAAAACTTTGGATGAGTTCTATCTAGCAGTTTGAACCATTCTGTAATTATACACTTTGCAGTCTGAAATGGAACATGGAACTCTTTGACACAGACTGTCATGGAAGCCAAAGCTAAAACACAGATCAGAATGAGACTAAATTAAACCACACAGCATAGATTTCTTGTTCATCATCAACCATAATGGTTTGGAAGCAACCATTGACTCACTGATTTTGCTGAGAATGTATCAAGAGAAGAAGCTAGTGATGAGCATCTTGCACATTACATTAAGGTTAAAAGGAAGTATCTTTCTTCTTAACTTTCCATTTTTATTAAGATATCACTGTCTAGCAAAAAAATCATATTTTTATATAAAAGCAATTTCTAAAAAAAGTGGCATCATATTTTCACTATTTTTAATCCTTTTCCTGAACTTTGGATACTGGACACTGTTGTAAAGAGAGGCAGCACATCCTTTCATATGAAATAACTAAAATAAAAATGAGTAAGACCAATGTATCTCTGTCACTCATATATCTAAAATACATATAAAACATATGATCTAACATCAACAACTCCTGTACAGGGATAGAGAATATTTTGCTTTGGTCTGGAGATAAAAGATGAATGCTATGCATGTGAAAATGCATAGCTTTTTTCTGTATTTCCACTAGAACAGCTTCATTGCTTAAGAAATCAACGTGATCTATAGTGAAACTTGATCTTGCTAGTAGCTTGAGTTTTGAATCAGAAAGGCATTTTTCTCAGTATTCAAATAATAACAGGGAAGAAATCTTCTTAATACTGAAGAGCAAGTCTTTGAATTGGTTTTACATTATGTTTTTTTGGTAAAACATGAAAAATGCCTGTGTTTTCCCATGTCTCTGTTTCATATACCTCTCAATTTTGGAAAGAGATCTTAAGGGTCTGCAGGGAAATTTGATTTAAAATAAATTTCTCTCTCTTCTTCTCTTCATTTTTGTTTCCACATCTCTCTCTCATCCCTCTCCAAAAATCTATTATTGAGCAACACTTTGTTGAGTTTTTCCTCTTTTCCACAATTTAATACCTCTTCTAAATTTCTGATACTTGAAAAGTGTTGAAGACCTCAGAAGAAGGGGATCTTTTTGTAATGTCATACTGTAAACATTTTCATTACTTATTTTTACTGTTATCACTGAAGATTAGGTCAAACAAACTATTACTTATATATCTTTAAAATTTTTAGTTTGGTTTTGGGGGTTTTTTTTTGGGGGGGGGGGGGGTTTGAAAAAAGATTGAATTTTACTCCTACAGTCTTTTTCTCAAAGATTTACCTGAATATATTTTTGGAGCATGGTGACATGTCTGAACTATTTGAAGTACAATTTGGCTTATTGTTGTATTTATATGCTACAGTTGGCATTACTATTCCTACCTTAAATATAAATATAGCTATGATTTTACAGCAACTCAGATGAGATACAGATGTATCTGTTAGTACCATCTAATTCTGCAAATGACTGAGCTTTAATAGAAGGTTTACAGGACGTTGATAGTAACACTATAAACAATTTTATTAAAGTCAGGATGAGAAGGTTTTTTCTAAATACTTAGTAGACTAAACTGTTTCTGCAATGTTCCATTCCCAAAACAACAAAAAAGACAGTACGAGCACCAAATATAGTTTTGTGTGTTAGTCTTTCCTCAGATATATCCACTGATAAACACTTTACTCTTATGCATATATGGTTATAATTTTCTTATTCCACAAGAGACAAATAGTATTCAAGATAATCACCACCATGTTCAATCTAGATCCATTCTGACAGTATTAATGCAATTTAAAGATATAGCCTTTACCTATTCACTGACAAGATCCTCAGCACAAGATGGAAGCAGTAAGACATGTAAAATACTGTCTTCTACTAATAAAAAAAGAGTTGATTCTAGAAGATGCTGTTGATAAATAAAAACTAAAGGCAAAGTACAGATAAATTTATTTTTGAGACTAAGCTCAGGGTAAAGATATCACTCAATATCATGCAAGAAGACAAAATAGAGCTCTAAATATAGACTATTAGTAGCTAGTGTATGTGCTGGACTGTGAATGGCAATTAAGAATATCAATGAAAAGCATGGCCATTAGAGCACATATTCAGCAGTTTTGTAGTTGTCTTTGAAAGAATGAGAAGATAAGGACAGCAGAGCTTTTTTGTTTCTTCCATTTGCAAGCAACAGAATGATGTAATACTTTGGGATCACCAGAACCCTATGCAATGCTACAGGCTTGGGGAAGAGTGGCTGGAAAGCTGCTTGTCAGAGAGGGACCTGGGGGTCCTGGTTGACAGTTGACAGAGTATGAGCCAGCAGTGTGCCGAGGTGGCCAAGAATGCCAATGACATCCTGGCTTGTATCAGGAATGGTGTGGCCAGCAGGAGTAGGGAAATGATCATCCATCCCCCTGTACTCGCATTGATGAGGCCACACCTCGAATACTGTGTTCAGTTTTCGGCCCCTCACTACAAGAAGGACATTGAGGCACTGGAGCATGTCCAAAGAAGGGCAACAAAGCTGGTGAGGGGTCTGGAGCACAAGTCTTATGAGGAATGGCTGAGGGAACAGGATTGTTTAGCCTGGAGAAGAGGAGGCTGAGGCGAGACCTTATCATCCTCTACAACTGCCTGAAACGAGGCTGTAGTGAGGTGGGTGTCAGTCTCTTCTCCCAGGTAATGGGCAATAGGACAAGAGGAAATGGCCTCAAGTTGTGTCAGGGGAGGTTTAGGTTGGATGTGAGGAAAAATTTCTTCACTGAAAGTGTTATCTGGCACTGGAATGAGCTACCCAGGGAAGTGGTTGAGTCACCATCCCTGGAGGTATTTAAAAGACGGTAGATGAGGTGCTTAGAGACATGGTTTAGTACTGGACAGATACTGTTGGACTCAGTGATCTTAAAGATCTTTTCCAACCAAATGATTCTATGATCCCATATGCCTTTTCTATTACTTGGAAAGAGTTGATTATTTGTGGCTTGATTTCTGTGTCTATAAAGAAGAGGTTTACATGCAAATAATTGAACGGATCATGTCTAGACTCACACCACTGCAAGGCCATGGAAACAGTTATTTAGAAAAGTTAATAACAAACAAGCTTGTCAGTGAGTGTTTAGGTGCATCCCTTTTGCTCTGCAAATGAAAGGCCTCCACAGCCATCCTTATTTTATTTTTAAATTCATTCAGTCCTGCAGAAGTGCAAACGGAACATATAATTTCTAACCTAAAGAAAGCATAAAATACAGAACTTCCTTGAGTATTTCTATTTACGATTAATCATATCTGTTATAATGTATTTACAGTCTATATCATGCTGTTACACAGAAAACAGTTTGAGATGCTGTCTGAAAACTTCCTGAAAACAAATAAGTAACACTGAAAATCGTTACGCACAGTGGGATACTCCTAAGGGAACATCACATGTACATCAGATAATCATTGAATTTATATATCATCAGCCTTCCAATCCCAAAAGAGCTGTCACAGACAGACAAAAACACATCAAAACATTGTGCATTGCTCAGCTGCGAATGCATGGTGTGAATGCAAGACCACAAGCTGTTCTTTTGGCCACTTCCCCAATTGTCTTTAATATCTCTTGGGAAAAGCCAGTTCAGGTGTTCTGCTGAAAAGAAGTGGTGCAAAATTTATGGCCAATGCAACAATTGTGGTTGTCTGTCACTCGTGAAAGTTTTTCCCTAGACAGGTCTGAAACATACTGAATATTTTAAGATTTCATTTTTCAAGTTATCTATTCTACTGAGCAAAATGAGGCATGTAGAGCATGATTTTCAACACAAGTGGAAATGGCACACTCTTAGTGTGTATTTGGTGGTAAAACATTTCCTGGAGTTGAAAGAGTAAAAGTTCTAATGCCACCAAATATTTTTTTTTAAAAAAAACAACATAATTTACTATCTAAAATAATAAAAAATTGCAAGTGTCACTGTATTTATACTGTTACCACAAAATACACTATCATGTAAACATAAAGCAGCACAGGTTGTAGAATGAGAAAAACAAGAAGCTGTAAAATCTAAAATCACTAAGTTCTTTGCAAAGAACTTTCAGGGTCCCCTCATATTTCCAACATCCCATGTATGGTGTGAAATACAGATCATCATTCCAACCTATGTATGATCATTCCAACAGAATGAGAAAGATGTAAGAAATCTATAACCCAAGCAGTATAATCTCCACCTAATTAGCTCTCTCAATATAGTAGAGGAGGAAAACAATGACTGTATTGTCAAGGGTCACATAAACAAGAACTTTTGGTGTATGTTTTTAATGGTCAAATGTAGTTTCCAACTATTTGAAATCTCCCACAGGAAAACTGAACTTTTGCCAACATTTTTTAAGGACCAGTCAAGAAAAATGAAGTACCATTTTTTGCTCAAGTGAGTAAGCTAATACCAAGACTACCTAATGTCCCAGGATTAAGTTCATTATTTCAGTGTACTGCGCCCATTTCAATTACACTTCGTACCGCAAGATGAAAGACCTGTTGTGTGGGAGACAGGACTTTCTAACAAGCTATACCAAGACTATTGTCACGAGTCCCTTTCAGGAAGTAAAAATCATCAGTTTTCAGTCTTGCATTATATATGTACTGTGTATGTTCTGCATAATATTAAACCCTGGGGGAAAAAAAAAAAGATATTTCATTGAATTTCACTGAAGACCTCCATTGTCTGTATAGTACATTAACTAGATAGTGTCTGCATATTATGATAATCAGAGAATCACACAGAATCACAGAATGGCAAGGGCTGGAATAAATGTATTATGAGAAGATACCAGAAATACAAAGGCATAGAAAAAGAATAATCTCTTTTACTGAATTAAACTAAAATCTGGCTCAATTCAGCGTTTGTATTAGACTGAGGTGCCACAGCAACTGCCAGTGTAATAGCTGAGATGTCCATGCCTTCACATATTTAAGTTATTGAGCGCCTTTTAGATTAGGGGAAATTAGAAATGTCTGTGGATTTTTCTAGCATTGTGGATTTCTCCAGCATTTTGAAATGCAAAAAAGCATTGTGCATTCATAAGACTATAAAGCAAACTGCTGAGATCTTCATTTATCTGTTAGCCCAAGCTTATGAGGATCTCAGAGGGTAATATTCAGCTGGCAATACTCAAGAAAGATTACCTTCACAAACTTTTGAAAAAGGAAGGTAATGAGACTGGAAGAATCATGATAAAGGGAAGTACATAGGCTGATAAAATCACAAATCCACTATCAGAGATGAAGAGTTGATTATATAAATTTAAAATGCTTCTCCTGAAATCATAAAACAAATTTTCAATGTTTCTAATACATAGCTATAGTGGAAGGATATTTTAAGTCAGAGGAAATGCTACTTCCTGTGTTGTATTTATTTCCAATTATATAAACTTGAGACTTGATTTCCTCAGAAAAACAGCTGTGAGTGATAAGATTCCTTCACAGCTTGCTTCGCTGTGCTAAAAAAATTTTACCTTGTCAAAAAAAAAAAAAAAAAAAGGCAGAATGAAAAACACTTAAAGGTTGGAACTGGTTTTAATTTAGCTGAGAAAAAAAAGGTTTATGCATATACCACTTAACTCCCTAGGTCATAGTGACAGTCAACACAACTATGAGCACTGAGACATGTCAACTGGCAATCAGGTTCAAAACAAGGAAAAAAACAATGGTGCTTCACACATGAGACATGTAATTCAAAGTTAAAAAATATTATGAATGTTGAAGTTGAAGAGAAACTGGATGAACTCTAGGAAAGGTAACCTGCATTTGATTATTAAATGCACAGAACCTGCATTCAGCTTCTGAGATTAAAATAGTGGAGGTCTGGAGCACATTGAATACACTTACTTGCCTGCTTTTATGGCATCTCCTTGTGGCCACTGTCGTAGACAGGTGCCTGGGATAAACAAATCTTTGTTTTGGCCCAGTTTGGTTGTTTGTATGGTTTCCCATTTAGTCACTAGGAAAGAAATCTGTGGGTTTGAAATTTGTGCTCTTTGATTTACTCTGTGCTTTCACTCATGTAAGACTTCTGCTGAAGGGAATGACAAGAAATCAATTTTTTTTAAAATTATTATTATATGTTTGAATATATGTTCTTCAGGACAGGAATTGGTTAACATAATAAGAAGTAAATGACAATAAGAACCTTGTCTGTCAAATTCAGTGGGGTTTCTGGCCTACCTAGTAGATCACAATTTTAAATCTAAATTCTAGGGTTAGGAGATGTCATATTAATTCCTGCAAGGATTTACAAAAAAGAGATCAAATTTATATAAAGGTGCAAAATTTGCATGTATTTTATGACATTTATTGAAGAAATCAATTTCAAGGTAAATAGCTATGATTTTGTATGTGTGCACTCTTTTTTAATACTGAAAATAATTATCTAAGGGTTTGCATAAATGATTTTTCTAGGCCAGCATGCAAAACCAACAACCAGGAATGAAAAATTCTAAATCCTAAACACAGATGACTGTATGCTCTTTTCCTCAGGTCTTGCTTTATTTAAAACAAAACAAAACAAAACACAAAACAAACCAAACATCAAAACCAGAACAAATCAATTTAAATTACAGTTCAGCTTATCCAAGGCCTTTGTATCTTCAGTCAGCTGAGAGAAGAGATGTTAGATCCTTCTTACCTAATATCCCACCTTGCACCATACTCTATCATCTTTCCAATTCCTGACCACAATCACTACATACGCAGGAACACAGTAAACGCTGAGATGTCAAAGCATCATCTCACTCTGCCATACTGCTCGATATTGGAGGGGAAAAAAAAGCAAAAAGAAGCATTGACTGGCAGTCTCAAAATCTATCTAATAGCCATCTTCTGGGAATTCAAAAACAGATCAATATGCTTCTTAACTAACTATATCGTAGAGTTAGCTGTTCATACTTAGCAGTATCACAACATCCCAAATGCCTCAATGTAGAATTAAATGCCAGTGAAGAGCTCTCCATGGAATTAGTACCTAAAAGCCTGCATCTTGATATTTTATTTTTATCTGTAGTAATCCTGTAAGAAAACTGAGACATCATTTAATGTTTTCTTTAATAGGCTTCCTGAGAATTAGATTAGGAAACAAAAAAGGAAAAGCTTTTTTCTCTCAGTAAATTTCACCTATTCAGAGCCTTGTCAGTAATCTTGGAAAAATACAAAGACACAGCAAGAATGACTAGATATTAGGTTGAGGTCACATATATGAGAACAGGAAAGCATTTTTATAGTTGTGTGTCTCAGCACTGTATTAAAAAGTATTTTTAATTTTCACTTTGAAGAATCAGATACTCATAACTTGTCATAAAAGCTATTAGTTGTGTGGTCTTCCAAGCACACTTTGTAGTGTAATTCTAATATTGCAATGGGATCGTGAACATAAGCAACTGAAATCGATTTCTGTGGGGTATTGTCCTGGTTTCGGCTGGGATAGAGTTAATTTTCTTCATAGTAGCTAGCATAGTGCTGTGTTTTGGATTTAGTACCAGAATAATGTTGATAACACACTGATGTTTTTAGTTGTTGCCAAGTAGTGCTCAGACTGCTCAAGGACTTTTTGAGCCTCTCCTGCTCGGCCAGGTGCATAACAAGCTGGGAGTACAGCACAGCTAGGACAGCTAACCCAAACTGTCCAAAAAGCTATTCCATACCATAGAACATCATGCTCGGGGGGAGGTTAGTTGGTCGGTCAGTTACGGGCAGAGTGATCGCAGCTCAGGGACTGCTCGCGGCTCAGGATGGGCTGGGCATTGGTCGTCGGGTGGTGAGCAATTGCATTGTGCATCATTCGTTTTGTATATTCTGTATATTCTGTTATCATTCTCATTATACTATTATTATTTTCTCTTATTAAACTGTCTCTATCTCAGCCCTCGGCTCTAAACTTTTATTTTCTCCCCGATTCTCTCCCCCATCCCACTGAGGGATTGGGGGAGTGAGTGAGCGGCTGCGTGGTGCTTAGTTGCCAGCCGGGTTAAACCACAACAGGTATGATGCGGCTACAGTTACAAAGCGTGTTTACCTTCTCAGAAAAGATAACTTCAAGCAAGGTATGATTTAGTTTTCAGATTATTGTCAAGAAATAACTTTGGCACAATCTTCTATTTGTTTCTTTATAATGTATTTAGTGCTTAATAGAAACAAAGAACAGAAAACCAGTTACACTTGTCAATGTTTTCAGCACATCAGTCTTTCATGAAAGGGGGAAATATATGCTGTCAAGGGGATCTGATGTTTTAAAATAATATAAAAGCAACTCTTAAGCTCAAGGCCACTGTTTTATTCATCATTGACAAGAATAGCAAGTGGTGAGTCATGACTCTTTTTTTAAATTCATTCACTCACTTTCCATGCCTCTCTTTTTAGCTGCTGAACTTGCAATACCATCTGCTTTCAGCCTTCAGTGACTGAAGTTGCCTCTAGCTGAGACCAAAGCCGTGAATATTTAACACCTGCAAACAGAAGCAGTAGTTCTCTCAAGACCAGCACCTAAGCTTAGTGGACATTTGAAAACCTGGGTCTGCATTCTCCATCCCTAGACACAGTCAAGTACCTGCGTGGCAAATTCAGTAAACATAGTAACAGATTGCAGCTACTTCCTGGGTCTCAAATCTCAGGGTAAAGGTCCACGTTTGGTAGTACTCCTAGCTTAAAACACGCTTACCTTTTCTGCTTATTGTCTTCTCCCATAAAACCCTTTGCAGGACCCTAATGGTCAGGCAGCCTTAGGGTTGACACAGCTGAAAAACAACCTGGAAAGCGAAGGGTGAAAGAAAAAGGAAAGGGGTGCTCCCATCCCATCAGTTTCCCAGTCTTCCTCCTACAAAGGCACTACGGACAGCAGTACCAGGGAGGGACCTAGCAGCCAGAAATCACAAGTGAGAAATGGCAATACTTAAGCCAGGGCTGTAATGCCAGATCCTTCCTTGATCCTGTCTAATCAGATACAACTTTTGAGTTGCTGAGAGAAAAGGCCTGAAACAGACAGGTGAGTGTGATAGGACAAAATAAAAAAAATACTTGAATAATTCCATTCTTTGAAACTTTATGCAAAATCATACTTTTGTTGATTTATTTGTTGATGGCCTTCTATCTAAGTCTGTTAAACCTATTCACACTAAAATCATGTGAGTGTAAGCAAATTAAAAAGCCAAAGAACTGGGAAAAGATAAAATATGATACAACTACATGAATCTGTCCCAATAACAAGATGCCTGAAACCAGGGCTCTTTCAAAGAGGTCTTCCTTTTTCCACAGCACCTCTTGAAAAATTGCAAAAAAAGGGACATAGCCATATCTGCTCAGTCTAAGTTCAATTTCTGACCTATTTTCACTACTGCAAAAAAGAAATTTCATATCTGAAACTTTAAAATTATTTTTCAATTGATTGCTATGGAGATTATAGATATTTTCAGGGATGGATATGTAGATATTATTTTAATATTTGTTCTAGAACATGCTCTTTTAACAGAAATATTAACTCTGAAAAAAAATACTAAATAAATTCTGTAAAGAGATTCTCTAATACTTTAAAGGGCATAATTCAATTTAGCACAAGCGTCATGGTGATGCATGGAGTGCGAATTCTGATGGAATTATTATATTAAGTTATGCAAATGACCTTTAGTGGTATTTTGGAAAGTAATTTGCAAATGTAGCCCATGCACTCTTTTCTTTGTTGCTCATTTGCTACTGTTACTGAAGCATAGCCAAGTGTTTTCTTAACAGTTTACTGACATTACCTGCAACAGTTGAGAAGCAGTTTCTGAGCATGCTCAGCAAAGGAAGGAATCTGGGTAATATTTATGAAGAGGAAAATCAAAACCTTTTAAACTTGAACTATAGACTTCTTTTACTAAAACTATACATCAGGGCTAGAGGGTGCCCTTCTGTGGTAGGATATCTAGCAACAACTGCAAAAAGAGCTCCATACAGTGTTCTTTGGAAATACAAGTGAAGTACATAAAGCCATGCATTTCAATACCCAGCAGAAAATGGTCATCTGGAATTTTGGATCAATAATTATTTTTTTGCGCCTTTAAATCAGAGAGTTTGAGCTCCAAGATAATTAATACAAAGAGGAGGAAAAGAACTACCTCTCCCAAAAAAATTCTTAAATCATGTCATTTGAAATTCAGTGAATTTTGTAAAACTGCCAGATTAATACATTTGTAAGGCCTGACCTAGTTGTTTCTGTAATTGCCAAACTTTCATATGTTCTTATTTCTCCAGCTGTGATAAGCAAGTATGTGATAGCTAAGAGCTGACTTTAAAATATTGCTTGTTTGATGTGACCTTTATTCTTGCTGTTGTTAATGGTTACTTTCTTTTAAACAGTTTCTTAATAACTGTTTAGAAATTTGCCAGGCTTTATCATCCGGGGCTAAAACTTCCATGCTCATTGGCTACTTTAAGCTGGTTCTAATAAATGAAATATTTCTTTAACCACTTACACTAGCCCTTTCCCCCCACTTCTCCACAGTACTATCTGGCTCTGTAATAATCGGAGCTGAGCAAGTTTTCATTTCCTTGCTGATTCTGATATGGTTCCAGATACCACACACCTGCTTTATCCTAATCTCCACGTGCTAGGCTTTTAGTAAAGGTGGCTACCAAGGCATTTGTCAGAATGAGAATAGAATTTCCTAGCACTGATAAAACGAGATAATTTACAGACTACTACATTATGCTACAAACTCCTAGTATAAACAGGGGGTTGGGGGGGGGGGGGAGGAGGAGAGGGATGAAGAAACATAACAAGATTTTGTTCAGACTATCTTACTGTGGAGGTAGTATTTACAGAGATATCTCAAGAGCAGCCAAAACTGATGGCAATTCCTTAATGCTCAGCTCAGACTAATCCTTGCATAGGTACATCCTTGTAAGATGTTATTGTTTTCTGACACTTATCTATTCTGCTGTCTGATCTTTTTCAACTTTAGATTATTTGACATTTTTTTAATTAAAAACAATTTTTTTAAGTCAGGATCTGCTTCCAAAGTTAGGCTGTAATTTTTTAATGTGTATTTATCAGATCACTAGCATCTTGGCATGCTCAGTTGCTGAAAAAAAAAATCTGACTCAATGTGCCATCTGTATGCTTTGAGATCTTACAAGAGCTTCAATGTCATACTAATAAAAGGAAATTTCAGCACAGCTGTGACAGCAGCAAAATCACCTGTAAGATACACATCACCAAGTGGTCTCCTAGCATTAGTCTGCAGGTGTTAGTGAAATTATCCAACTAGAGCATTTTGCCCAGCTGTAAAATCAGTCTTTGTTTTTTTCCAGATTCCTCGTTGGTTTCAATATTTGATTTAGAAAAAAAAAATCAATGAGAAAACCTGGAACAATTAAGTATGATCTACCAGTAACAAATGAGATCTGTTTGAAGATCACTACAAAGAGACAAAAAGAGAAGAAACAGCTGCTTGCCATTTGTCTTCATTTTGCAATGTCCCATTTTCTTCTGTTGCAGCCTCATATACAGTCTGCCTGCATGCATTAAAATAAGATGAATCTGCACACAGTTTACCACCTGGGTATATTATGTGTATGGAACATATGCAGAAGGCATGTAACATATATCCAATATGCTTATCGATCTGAAAGAAACTGCAAATTGAATGTTTTCACATTATTTCAATTATTAACCAGTTTAATGTGCAAAATGCTCACTTTCTTTTAAATTTTGATCATAGTAAAGGTCATATTGTTAGTGTCAGAATGGTTTGAAGGTATTTTTTGGTAGTTGTCTCACTTCAGTGGAAATACTAAATATTTTTTGAGGGAAGACGTAGATAAAGTACATCAGTAGAAATATCAACTATCAATATAAGGTTCTTTTTTTCTATCACATGTACTGTACTGATTAAAAATATTTTTGCTGTTTGCAAAACTACAGTGTGGCTTTCAACAATGCAAACTTTTTTTCGCCTTTCTATTTCTGAACAATTTAAAGTTAAGTAATAATATTATGATCATTTTTTTTTCTGGAAATGAGACTAGAAGATAATTAGAGCAAATAGTAGTTCCTACCCTACATAGGGTACCTATCTACATTTATAAAAATCATGGTCCACCACAAAGTAGTGGTAGTAGTAAACCTGCAGTTTACTGTACCTTGAGAGTTATTAGTTTAAAAGAAATTTTCTTTGGCTATTTTCTGTCCTTTTCAGCTTACAGACTGTGAACATTGCCAAAGAATACGTGCCAGAAGATCACTGCAAAGGCTGTCTGTATGAAAATGTTTATATGGAATGCTATTTACTTTGTGAGCAAATAATTAAAATAATCCTTATACAAATTTACTGAAATTAAGTATACACATAAAGATTACACAGGCAAGAAAATCATCACAACTGACTCTTATTTAACTGACATAAATTGTTCTGTATGGGTTTGGGTATGTTCATGAGCCTCCAAGTGTCTTTCACTGTTCTCCTTTCCCACAGCTACAGTGTAAACACACACTATGTGGATTTTGATTTTAAATGTATTGTAAGCTCAAAAAAGGGACCATGAAAGATGGTGCTACCTAGTTCTACAACAGACAAAACTTATCACTTCCATCATTTAATTTCCTTTACCCACTTCTTCATCTGTCTGTCATTTGTATTATTTGCATGGTAACAAGCAGCAAAATGTTAACATTAGTTTATATGCCAGATATTAAAAAAAAAAAAAAGACATTATTGCTTTTCACACTACTAGGAGTTACCAAAAATTCCCAAATAATTAAGAAGAGAGCTTTAAATTACATTGTCCAGCATGCCAGCAGAGTATTGGAGTCTTTTTAAAAACTGAAGTACAAGTAAAACATGTAGGATCCAGAGAGAAAAAAGCAGCATTTGACAATATTACCACATTGTTGCTGTTTACCTGCAACTTTGATATGGATACTTTGAGTATTTTCTCATAAATTATGTATCTAAACTATGGACGTTTTTACCACAGTATAAATTTTATTAAAAGGGCCATTTTTATTGCTATTTTTATTTTATTTTTATCATACTTTATTTCTTGCAGAGACTGTTTCATAATTCTGCATTTGCCACAAACCACAGTGCACTTATTTAACAACACGAGTGGTTATATGTCTGCAGTAACTAGGTTTTTGGGGGTTGTGCCTGCCTGTGGGAACTAACCTGCTCCAACTGCAAGAGCACATTCATCAACTTGCGAGGACCATCAATAGAAGGGAGGCAGATGATACATTTCTTTAGGTCACCTCTGCTGGCCTCCCAGCCGTCCCTTTTCTAGGCAATTTATTAAAGTACTCCGTGGAAGATCTTTTATTTTTTCCTTCTGTTTTGTGGAACATCCAATTTTCTCAGCTTGGATTCATCAGTCAGATGAATTTTCTCTTCACATCTATTCTCTGAGCTCTGGTTTGTGAGCTTTGTTTAGCACTAAGGATTCATTGAAAAAATTTTCTGAATCCACGGTATTCAGAATGAACCATATTGCATAGCTGTGGCCAGAAAAGTCACAAGGTATACCTGGACACCAGAGCATGATTGTTGGACACAGTATTAATCTATTTGTAGGAATATTAAAGTATTTGTATGACTTCAAGAAAACAGGTTCTTTAAATTCTAACATGCAACACAGCATTTGTCTTCTGCAGATAATACCACCTTATTACTGAATTGCAGACCTTATTCCTCTCTGAAAACAGGCACAAAAGGCACTAAAATTGACCAGTACAAAACACTAGTCAGCTGTATTGAGCTAACAAAATTGCTGTGAGGCATAATTTTCTACACTTGGCATTTAAACAATTATATCATTACTTACTTCTAACAGGTATTGGTTTTGGAGTTTACTCTAGCATAACATGCTTCCATCGTTTTGGAGAAGTTTTGAACAGTTCTGTATAAACCCATGCCAAGTCTCTCACTGGCAAATGAACACTACCCTTCTGTAAAGCTCAAGAGGGCAGGAGGCAACTGTCATTCATGCAGTCCAATCATAGCAGAAGTGAGAAAGGTGGGATAAACAAGTTACTAACAAAGATGAGATAGTTTCTGCTTTAATTGTGACAGTAGCTTTGAAAGTATTTCTACACTGGTGCAAAGGAGTACATGAATATCATCTGCTACAAGAGCATGACATATGTAACTTAACTTTGTCATTGCCATGGATTTGAGCAGAGTAGAGACCTGTAGGCCCCCAGGATAGCAACCAGAAGTCCAGAGATCATTTGGTGAGTGAAAGAGACTTCGTAGTGCTTTCAGAACCATGAAAGCTCTACCAGAGTGCAGTTCAGAGTGTGATGAGAAAGAACAGAGTTAACCGCCAGTGACTGTGCATATTATGAAAAAGAAAACCTGAATTTGTTTCAGCAGTTAAACCAAACAGGCTGTTCACCAAACCAAACATGGTGAACAAGAACGATGCAATATAAAGCTAGGTCTATGACTTGGACAAATAAACAACATGTGATTAAAGGGATAGGAAAAAAACTGTCCAATATGCTAAGCAATGAAAGATAATGGCCTGTAAAACACCACTTAAACAGAAATACATGCAAAATACTCCGCTCACTGTATTTTCTTGTTTCTGATGCATAGAGTTTCATATCAAACCGGTTTATTTAAAAGTTGAAACAATAACTTAAATAGACACTCCACACTTCCTAATTTGCTCTTTCTAGTGATGAAAAAACTTAGCAGAGACTTTGTTTTGCAAAAGTAATTTTCTGGAATAATTTCCAAATTTCAGTTACATGACCGGAGCAAGGCTATCAAGATCATTAGTTACACTAAACTTACAAGACAAACAAAAAGTGAAATGGGAGATTAATATTAAACAGAGAGAGACCATGGGTGAAGCAGAAGAGATGTAGAAAAAGGAAATCAGCAACAGTTTACAATAAAAGTAATTTTAGTATACCTTTTGTAAATTCCTAGAAAAAATACCTAAGTAAATATATAAAAAATAACATGATATAAGAGGTAGCACAGTCTAACAGTTAGTTTAAATTAGACAGCCTAATGTGAAAAAAGGCATGATGTAAGCCACGGAAAACAGAAATTCTGTAAGTACTCTCTTTGAATGCCCCACATTTTTAATGTGATTTTTTTTTTTTACATATGGTATGTAGCTTGAGATCACAATCTGCTATAGGGAAATGAGAAAGCTGTGTCTTTTTCAAATGTAAATGTTGCCTTTTAAGTCTTCCATTTTAAAGGGAGGTAGAGATGTTTATAGTACATTAAAACACAAGTGATTTCCCTTCATTTGTGGAAAATTTATGTAACAAGGGATAACAGCTAATCCGAATATTGACATAAATAAGGATAGACTAGTTTTATTATAAAAAACTACCACTACCATTCACCAGTCAGATGAGTATGAAAGTGTTTAGAGAGAGAGGACAGTCTGTTTTTACTTAGAGAAACATAAGAAATATATAGAAATAGCATGAAATATTGAAATTTGTCATCTTGTTAAGTTCATCATCTCTCTCAGGTTTGTTTGAAACCTTCTGAACCTATACTTATATAATATCTTTTCAAGAACTCTCTCTTGTATCTTAAATAGCATTCTGAATGCTATATCTCCAAAACAGTATTTCTTGCTTCTTCAGCATGCTTTTGACATATATTTATTTTGCCTTTGAATTCTAGTCACACAGATATCTCCATTTAGTATTTTCTGCAGTAGATTTCTCATTCTTTGGAAAAGTATCTACTGAATCTAATCCTGATCAACCATGGTTTTGTGCCAAGATCTTTCATTTTTAACATTTACCTCCAAAATATTGCAACTTTTCCCCCATTGCATCATCTACAAAAATGTGATAAAACTATAATCCTCATTCTGTCATCAGATTTGCCAATGGAATTAGAAGCAGGCTTCAGCCCCTATTTGGTATTCCCCCAGCCACAACTCAGGTGGGACTCATCGATTTCGTAAAAGCAATTTTTCTTCATATTGCATCTCTAGGTCACACTTCCTTTTCCTTTATAATTTTCAAAAGCTTTATGTATGTCGTTTCAAAACTACTCTTTCTATTGGCTTGTTAAGCCTCCTGGCCCTTCAAAGAAGAGTTTAAGGGAATCCATTTATGACAACATATCTGGGGAATTTTTTAAGACTTGCTAGCCATCAAAAAATTGCTTCTTCAGTGATTTGTATCAGTCTTTTCAGTTATTGGTTCTGTGCTGGTAGATCTATTTTTCTGAAGAACTTCCCCTTTCTTATTCCAGTATCTTAAAAGGAATTTCATTATAGGACACCAGTGGAGCACCTTTGACTTTTTCTACATGTTCTTGAGCCTAATTTCCCTTACTCTAAAGAGTACTCTTTCTTTATCATTATTTTAGTTAATTTTATACTTAATATCAGTCAATTTTATAAAACAATTTAAAGAAATGAAGGTATTTATTATTCCTATATGTTTGGACCAGAAGAATTTGCTTTTCTTTGCTTTTAGACATTTAATCTGGCATTTCCTCTGACTTCCTTTTCCCTCTTGTTACAGTAGTTTTCATTGCTTTTTCTATTTCTTCCTAACAGAAAGCCATTATGTTTTACCTTCCTGCTTTTATACCCATATGCATGCATCATTTCTTAAACTCATCTACGGGTATATGTGTTTCCTTGCTTCCCTTGCTGTTGTTATTTTTGAAACTCAGTGGAATAAAGATGTCCTGGTGTATTCACAAGTGCTGTTTTATCTTTCCCATGTACCTTAAAAAAAAAAAAATATTTCAGAATTGCTGTTGGGCATTTAAATTAAACTTATGTAGCACATTGTTCTCCCAACAACTCTTATGCTTCGGTTTTAGTTTTCACGAGACCCTACTCGTCAGATCATTATTTTGAAATCTTTAATCCTTATTCTACAGTTCTCACAATCTCTTTTCCGGGAGAAAACAGGAAGATATGAACAGTTCCACACTGTTCATATCTTCCATTTTTAGATTTCCCATGTTTTCTTTTTCCTCTCATTAAAAGAGCTGCTCTTCAAGAAATTTTCTCCTTCTGAAAGAAATCATGCTCCATACATTTTCAAATCTTAACGGACTATCTACAACCATTTTTTACCAGCGGGTATTTGGGAAACCAAAGCACCTTCTGTTACTACAAAGTCCTAGTTACTAGTTTTCTAGAAAATGTGAAAATCCTTAATTATATTATCAGTACCAGACAATGTCCATGACATTAGTCCTACTGGTTTCCCCTTTTCTGAAGAAATTCAGGAAACCTGCCTGTCACCTCTTCCTGAACGCAGAGAGAAGAAGAAACAAAGTACCTGCAAGCTAAACTAAATAACAACGTCCTTATTTTGAAGGCATTAACACATTTGACAGTATGAACTTTGTCATAAAATTCAGTAACAAGAGGTACTTGATCCAAAATTCCTAAAGCCATTTCCTAAGCTGATAGGTAGCACTTGCCAGAAAGGCAGAAAGGTGGAGTCAGCAGACTCCTTCACACAACACAATAATAGCAAGGTCACTGAAAGCCTGAAGGTCCAGAACTACAAAACATTTTTCTGCTAAGTGGTTTTATCAAAAAGTTTTTTAACAGAAAATCAATGTAACCTTTCCAACAGATTAGAATAAATGTGCTTAGTATGTTTGTTTTGAAAAGGAAATGTTGCCGCTGTGTCCAGACTTCATCCATCCCAGTAAAATTGGTTTGAAATTACTAAATTATATCATTACAAAAAAATATTTTCAAGTCAATATGCAGTAGCAGAAGCATAAGTCTATCATTGCAAGATAATTTTTAACCCAGATCATTTTCATCTGGTTTACAATAAAACTCCAGATGCAGTGGGAGCACAATAAAACAGCTGAAGAATAAGCGGCAAGGAGATCCAAATCTCTTAAATAGACCTCCACTGAGCATATTTGGTTTATGTAGCAAGGTTCTGATAGGAAAGGGGGGCTGCAGGGGTGGTTTATGTGAGAAGACACCAGAAGATGCCCCCGCGTGAGGAGATGGCCCAGCTCCAGTCACTTCCAAGACAGACCCACCACTGACGGAAGCTGAGCCCATCATCAACATTGGTACTGCCTCTGTGAAACATATTTAAGAAAGAGTTAAAACTGTTGCAAAACAGCTGTGAGAGAAGAGTGAGAAAATGTAAGAGGAACAGCCCTGCAGACGCCAAGGTCACTGAAGAAAGAGGGGCAGGAGGTGCTCTAGGCACCAGAGTAGAGATTCCCCTGCAGCCTGTGGTGCAGCCCATGGTGGGACAGGCTGTGCCCCTGCAGCCCAGGGAGAACTACGGTGGAGCAGATCTCCACCTGAAGCCCATGGAGGAAGGCCCCATGTTGCAGCAGGTGGACATGCTCTGAAGGAAGCCGCATAGGCCTATGGAGAGCCCATACTGGAGCAGTCGGGGCCGGCCGCGAACGAAGGACTATATCCTATGGGAGAAACTCCACACTGGAACAGGGGAAGAGTGTGAGGAGGAAGGAACAGCTGTAACAAAGTATTATAAACTGACCACAATCCCCATTCCCCATCCCCCTGCATGCTTGGAGGGGAGGAGATAGAAGAGCTGGGAGTAAAGTTGAGCCTGGGAAGAATGGAGGGGTGGGAGGAATGTTGAGGTGGGTTTTGTTTTATTTCTCACTCTCCTACTCTGTTACAAGTAATCACAGTAAGTTAAATTAATTTCCACAAGTTGAGTCTTATTTGCCCATGATTAAGCAATCTCTCTGTCCTTATCTCAAGCCATGAGCTTTTCATTGCATTTTTTCCCCCTGCCCTGTTGATGGAGGGGGAGTGATAAAGTGGCTTGGTGGAAACCTGATAAAATGGCTAGCCAAGGCCAACCCACCTCACTGAGTTAAATCCTTCAGGAGTTAGAATACCAAGACTACTGATCACCTCAGGTAGTGTTGCAAAGGTGAATTCATTTAAGTCTAAAGCTTTAAATATCCATTTACTGCAGAGGCAATGGTGTGGGAAAGCAGCAACACCAGGACCTTTGTTTCTGATCTCTTCCTGTTTGTGCCTTGACTACTTTATCTCATCATGTGAAGGGGGTAGAGTAATGTGCTCTGTGTGGGGAAAACTTAATTGACACAAAATTATTCCTGAGAGACATTCTTGTTCCTGGTATAACTGGTATTTATGGCTTACCACAAAATTCCTCTAGGATAGGACCATCCACATAAGTTAATAGGTCACAATCTCACACAAGACAGTAAGTACCACCACATTGTCGATTACTATTTTTAGTGGTAAATATCAGTTGTATAACAGTAAAATAGGACTTGACTTTTACATAACAGTAAAATGTAACAACACAAAAGTTACATTTATCACGCCCAAAAATACTGTGCTCTATTAGAACACCAACAGTTCAAAACACTAAAAAGGTTTGAATCTAAAGTGATGTACTGGGAACAATGAAACAGCCTCTGTGATAGCTATGAGGGAAAAGGTTTATATAGCACAGGTAAATAAAAATATGGTTTATGGGCATTTATTGTCAAATAATTCCCTTCAGAGCCATTTAGCCTTCATCATCCTGATTCAAGCCTACAGAACAGATAGGAGAAAGATCTGCCAGTGACAATAGACATAACATACCACATTATATTGACATTAGAAAAAGTTAAGTAAATCTGTAGCTGTTGAAAAACCTAGCTAGGCACTAGTGCAGAACACAATGGTGTTCTATAATTTCAAAGAACAAACATGGGGAAAAAAGAAGCGTTTAGCTAGCGCTAAAGTGACAAACTGGCACTGCTGAGGGAAACACAAATGGAAACATCAGAAAAGTGCCCAAAGCATCAGTATCAAGCTTCAAATATTTCAGAAGAATTATGACAACTCAGAGTGTCAAAGAGCAATGAAAATCAAGGAGGATCAGAATTAGAATTTCTAGTATGTCAAAACCCACATAGTGCTATGTAGGAAAGCCATCAGAAATTACTCTTATTAAAGTGGTCTCACAACTGCAGCACGAAACCCAGTTCTTAGTATTTAAAGGATAAAAAGTTATTTGAGCCAAGTTTACGCTTTTTTTTCTTTTCTGTTCAGAAATATCCAAGCAACACTGGGGTATCTTACCTGAGACAGAGATGACCAAAGACTCAATAACTAATTAAAGTGCCTGGTTACTTGCTATCTTTTCCAGGAGAAGTTTGCTGCTAGCAGCTGTCACAGCTGTCTTCTGTTGACACTGGTAACACTCACTTGAGCCAGAGAGTCCTGTAAGTTGCATTAGCACTATCAACACATCCCTCGAGCTAAAATTTTCAAGGAAAGCAGAAAAAAGGAATGAGAGTATGGATCTGAGCTGCAGAACCCTGTCAGCATTTCTATAAATGTACTTATTATTAAATGAAAAAACTGTTAGTGTCATATTAAATCCTGACACACTCACACAATCCAATTTTCAGCAGCAATTCTGATTTCAGGTTCTCCCTAGACAGCTTAATTCTGTCCTCTGTGGTGTGTATATTTTTGATAGGCCAAGCACATGTTCTCAGCCACTGATCTGAGGGTTTTTTTCTGATTGGGTTTGTTTAAATTCTAGTCTAACCAGATAAATGAGCACATGAATAGTCATATTGACTTCAGATTACCCATCTATTCCAGTGTTTTTCTGTAACAGAAACTGTGTACTCAAATGAAAATACTTAGGCATTAAGAAAAATAAATTATTGTGTAGTTCATAAAGAAGGTATCATCCTCAACCATTTATGAACTGAAGTGCAGTACACATATTGAATATTTTGTCTTTGATGTTTACAACTAGGATAGGAGCAGATTTACATTTTTTCTAAGATTAACACAATGAAAAGTAGCACATCCTCTACTAGTTTAAACTGAGCATTTAGTTTGTTTCTAACCATGAGCTTCCATTTATATTTTGTTGTACACACTTTTTAATGTTTGTGTAAATCCTAGCATCTGAAAGCCTAGAATATTACCTAGAAATTCCATAATGGATTAAAAATTTTAATTTATGTTATTAGGGCATCATTACAATGTCCAGCTTATTAGGCTGGAGAACTCTAGCAGTGGATTCCTTAAACATGCTCAAAAGTGTCCCAAAGATACATTGACCCAGGCAAGTGCAATAGCAGGACTTGGTGTTGTTGAGTTCATTGTTTGTGTCTGCGTGCAGCTAAAGAGAAAATAATCTTATTTTTTAAGCCATATGCTGATGTATCACTGTATTAGAAAAAAGGTTATGAGTATTAAGACAAACGTCTGCACATATGAACCAACGTAAAGACATTTTTTAAATGTATTGATTAATTTGTTACTCTATTCTGCTGTTTATCAAGTGAATTATACTATATTGTGAGGCATAGAAGTAACATGATATAACCATAGGTAAATAAATATCCACTCTCTATGAATTTTTGTTAGTGTCACTCATGTATATAGTCTTGCTTTGCTTTTTTATCAGCTGATTTTTTAAATAAGATTGCTATATCAATTTTACGGTTAACTAAATGTTGATTAGTTCTTTTACTGCTTTGTTTTGACATGTTGAAAACTGTCTGTAAATCTGACATTTGTAAATTCACATTTCGTTGATAAACTACTGGTAAGATACAGAACTTTACTCCCAGACTAATTATATCACCTCTAATTCTGACAAAGGAGGCAGAGGAACAACTCATCTCTAAACCCCAGTGATCCTGAATTAATGTAATGCCATCTACTTTCTGCAGGTGTTAAGGATGATAATAAAGGGATTATATTTCTGCTATGCACAGGGCTTTTTTTCCCACTTATGTGCTCAGCTATAGCTGTCAATCAATTTCAGTCATACAGCTCTAATATTATTCCATGAAAAAAGGCTGGATAAACCTGAGCTGAGATTTCTACATGCTTATCTAAATATATATATATAAAAAAAAGAGGAAAATTAAAACATGAATGTGTAAATTAAATTTTAAGAGGATGAATTCCTTAGCAAAGTCTACATCTACTGAGGTGCATTAAACTGAAGGCTTCATATATTGATTGTCTTGGTTTCTAAAGCATTTACTTTTAATATCCTAATTAAATTAAGTAAATTCCCCTTCCACTAATAAAGTGCTATGTTGCCTCAATATATAAAGCTGTTTCTTAAATATATGTTCAGTACAAAGTCATTTGTTTATCTGTGCAGAATGATTCAGCTATTGAATTTCTCATGCTCAGCATACTGGGTACATTTATCAAATTACAGAAAGACTTCTGCTATTCTTCAGAGTAACATAATAATAGTGGCAGCCACAATACAGATTACAGGACTGTAGCTGAAAAGTTGCCTCCTGTTTCATTACTGTGGGATGTCTGTGAAACTCGGGGGAGGAAGACAGACAAGAAAATACATAAACTTTTAAGTTAAAGAGGGTTTAAAATTTGGTGCAATGATATTGGTTATAACAAAGGCAGTGCCAAGATGTAGCTCATTTAAAGATGACATACTTTACATGTGCATATATTTTATTAATTCAGTGGAGGGATAATTGAAAAGCGTATCTGGGAAAGAAGGACATTGTTTCTGGGACTAGTTACCTTCATGTTGTTTTCTGACCCTTTCTGAGATACTAGGATCATCAGCCAGGTAGAGGTGACAAAGAATCATACCTGCATTAAAAGGGGGCTAGAGGAATAGACACAAAGGGATTATACAGCATCAAGAACAAGTCAGCATAAAGACTAAGTGTCAGCAATAAGTAGCTTGCATTCACACCTTCCATCAACATAAAATTTTTCTTACTATTACAACACACCCATCCCGCTGGCATAAATAAACAACATCTACAAGTTGACAAAGTCAATATTGCTCATGGACTCCCAGAGGGAAGGGCCACAGGTAGCAAGCCAGCTGGTTACCAGGAGGAGTGATGCAACCCATCTCCTGGCATGCAATGCAAGTTTTGGGGGCAAGGACATGATGAACTGGGAGATGCTTGGGGAATCCAGGAGACAGCAGGCCCCAGAACTGCATCCTGCAGTATGCATATTTTAAAGACTTTAAAGTATTTTCCTACAGAGTTACTACTGTGAAGTAACGCAGGCAAACCCAAAAACCTAGTCTAAAAATAAAAAGCCGAAATACATACCAAAATCACAAGAAGTAAACAAGAGTATTTAAGCTTTAATGTTAAGAGTAAGAAAGATCTCTTGACAGTCAATGATTTATTACCCACACATAATAAACACAAATACAGTAATAGTAAATGGTATCTCTAAATAAAAGTCATGAGCTAAAATACATTATAGGAGGCCTAATCACAGAATATATTCCACTGTAGAATGTGTCACTTAGGAAGTTTTTGATTTTTATTCAGGGTGGTGGTTTGAGACTTTATTACAGTCTCACTTAGCCCTTACTTAGTAGTTAACATGACAGAATAAAATACCTTCTCTCTACTATGAATAATTTCTTCTCAAATTAGAGGTAAAACTGGGCTGATACAGGGTCAAAACTTCATGTTATCTTCAGAATCCTAACTCTGTTGCCATAAGAGACTTGCTTTCTCAGCACAAATGTTTCATATTAATGTATAGAGTGATATTACTTTCCCCACGGTTATTTTAGATTATTTTCATTTTTCGTCCTCCTCCTTCTCTTGTGTTTTTTATTTCTGTTGTTTGTAAACAGACAGGCAGTGCAGCAATTCATGTGTTCCTGCGGCTAGAGAAAGGTGAAGTCCCAGAGAAAGGTGAAGTCCCAGACAAGTGTTTAAACTCCTTAACCTAACAGACATCAGGCTAAATATTTTCATTAACCACAGCTGCTGACCCTTTTGAAAATTAACAGATCTTGCTTCCCTAACAGCCCTCTTCCCTCACTGCTTGCATTGGTATATGTGGCCATATTCCAGCCATAGTATAGATGGCTAACTAGAGGTGGCACGACTATAACACAGACACGCTCAGGAACACTATAACAATTAGTACTACTTTCAGCTGTTTCAATTCTGTCAGTGCAGCTGTAACTATGTCAGGTGCTCTGAGTACTTCCCACACATCTGCGAAAGAGAAGAAAAGAAGAAACTTCACAAGGAAGCAATTTTGTGAGAGCACTTCACTCTCATTTGCTAGCACAGGTTGCTCAAGAACTACAGAAGACTGGTATATTAGTCAGTATGACAGCACTTTATCCTGTTGCAAAGACACATAAAATTTAAGTATTTGGTTTAATTGTTTTGCATTTATTTCTTAGCTAGGTTGTTTTACAGACACTTCACTGGACACTGAAAACTAAATCAATGTGATCACAATAAAGTTCCTTCTGCTTTCAAAGTACCAGACTATAGATAAAACTGATGCAGTCAGCCTGTAGCTGTTCTTTGGAAATAATTGACTTCTTTGTTGTTCAAGAGAACAAAGAGGAGAAAGATACTGTTAAATCTTGTCAGTAGTGGGAAAATAAATGGAGTTTGCTCTTATAGTTCATTGCTTTAAGTTTTCTCAACGTGTTCTTCATAAGAAAACTGAAAATGCCAGCCACAAGAAACAATATTTTTCAACTACACAGTCCTGTTTTTTTAATAATGAATGAGGGCCAGGAAGGACAAATGAACCAAAAGGAATACCCTGTTTCATGTCTCTTTTCATTCTTTTACCATCAAAGACAAAACTTTATGTAAGTTTTGCAAATAAATCCCAGGAGGGTCTCCCCTACCTCTGTATAAGGAAAAGGACCTAATTAACTTTCACCTAGCAGTAAACTGTCTCTCAGAGTGCTTATACATGAGAAGAAGCACCAATATCTTTATTGGGAAAACAAAAGGGTGTGCTTGTTTACTTTTCTGCAAGTTAGTGACAGATCAGGAACAAATCTTTTACGCCCCATTATAAGGTTGAATGACAACTTTCAGACAACAGAGAATTTCAAAAGATCTGTCTCACTATGCCTCACCTTTTCTACAAGTGTTCTTATTCTGCAGGCAAATAAAAAGGGCTAGTAAGTCTCCTTGGAGAGTTATTCCTACTTACTCTTAATCATTTTCATCAAATCACAAAATTATTTTTCTTGGTCCCACCCTTAAATTCTTCATTTTATATTCCAGTTACAGTCATCAGAAGAAAAGTGTATTTTGACTGTTGGCAAAGTTACAAGATTACTTTTATATGCTACTATATATAAAAAGGTGACCAGAACAGGTAAATATTTAGCTGGGAGAGATGTTTCTAAGAGCTTACATTTCTTAATCTAATTTCTTGTTCTCCCTTTCTTTGGTTTATTAGAGCCCACAGGTATTTTTTTATTAGGCTAGGAGGCATCAACAACAAGGTTTTTCCTTTTAGTTTCTTCTAAGGCCTACTTCTCTAATGATATTGTCTGCAAATGGCTTGCCATCCCAGTTCCTTATGTATAAGGTGTAGCAGTCACTAGTGAAATATTTTTGTGTACAGTAAGATGTTCTGGAGTCATCACTGGTAATTTAATAGGAACTAAATACCTACATTGTGACAGTGTGTGGGTTATGTTATATCTTTTGGTTCTCCAAACACAGTGTAGGGAATACCTCACACTGTGAATGGATGCTGTTGAAGTTTAGGATTTGGGTTTGCTTCTTACCATTAAACAATATATCACCAGTTCAACCACATACCGCAATAAGGAACTTTGCTAGAACAGGAAAACTTATCTTAAATGAGTAGTGGTCATTTCAACTGCTTTCAGTCTGTTCTTCAGTTATGCATTGCAACCAGCAGTGTTTTTAATGCTTGATCCCCATGAGAACAATTCTGAGAGCAAAAGACTATTTGTAGAATATCAAGCTTTTTGTTCAAATGCGTAAGACTAGTCTAAATTGTACATATGCAACTCAGCTCTGAGAGGTTTAAATATCTCTCTATATATGACATATATATACGTATTTTAACCAAAGGAGACAACGCTTGGCAATTACAAAATTGTTTGGTTTTTTTTTTTTACCTGAGTAGTGTCTAGACCCTGCCCACCAAAAAAATCCAAGAAAATTCTCAACAGAGATGAAAGTTCTGTAATATTTCATGGGATTGCAGCTCTGCTTATAGTTCTGACACTGTAGGAAGTTTCTGAGCAGCTCAGAGTCTTGCCAGATGCTGATAATTACTTCCTCTTGCCTTGAGACCATTGAGTGTTATACATCTAAAAGTGAAGGATCTTATGTAAGATAGTAATGTAGATTTCCTTGACAGTAAATGGAAGTAAAAGGAGATGCTCCAGTAGGTAATTAATCCCTTTTCTCCTAGATGTCCAGTTTACAATAAAAGGAATCTTTCTTTGGAGGTTCTATTTTCTTTCCAAGATCTACCAAGAAACTCTACATCACAAGGGCAGATTGAACACATGAAGACTGATGAAGTTAGGTGACACAAATCACTGCTAGTATTTACAACATATAGAGATGGGTTTAATTCCTGAAGTCTTTGTCTTTACAGTATTAGCTCAACTCCCACTCCTGTTGAGAATCAGTAACTCTGAGAGAGGTGAAATATTTTTTAAATGCTCAGATATTTGGAACAGGTAGGTGGTATAGCAACTCCTCTCCTCGCCTCTCCTCTCCTCGCCTCGCCTCGCCTCGCCTCCCCTCGCCTCGCCTCGCCTCCCCTCCCCTCCCCTCCCCTTCTCTCCCCTCCCCTCCCCTCCCCTCCCCTCCCTTCCCCTCCCCTCCATCAGCTCCTCCTCATATTATTTCTTTCAGTCATTTCCTGCTTCTAATCTAAACTTTAACCTCAGTCATGCAAAAAAAGCCTCTGAGTAGTTTAATTTCATTTTTAATGGGACTACTTATAAATACGGTTGGATAGATCCTTGCCTGGTTTTTATGCTCAACTGCTAGACACAGTTGGGGATATTCAGTCTGTATGAAATAGAGAAGTTCATGCAGAATGAGGAAAAACATCCTCACACCCAAGTAAAATTACAGAAAGTACACATACCTTTTGGCAAACAGATAATCTGTTAGAAAGACATCTTTCTGGCTTGTGACAGTTGCAACCCACCTAGGCAGCCTACCACAAAGACCATGACAGATGGTAGGAAATATAGCTTGAAGGCAGGGCATGTGGCAAACATTTTGGCAGAATAGAAACTGCTAGGTAAAACCGACCAAGCAAAAAAAGAAGTTGCTTCTCACTGCATGTGAATGGAATTTTTTTGTTTTATATTTCTTCCAAACTACAATCAGTTGCAAGAGAACTCTGTAGCAAGTATGACAAGGAAAGAACTAATACATAGGCAATGAGTCCAGCTATATGCTATGTGATATTTATATCTTGACCAACAGAAGTATAAATCTGACTTCTTTAGAGTGATGGTTCTCAAATATTGACCTCATCTTCATCTGTTAGGCCTCATTCAAAAGCGTATAATCCCCCTAAAGTCACATGAGCAGACCTGAGGGGATGGTACTGACCGGCTACAGATGCTGGAAGTTGCAGCAAAAGGTGACAGGAGAAGCAGCCATCAAGGACACCTGCTAACCCAGTGCCTGCACAAGCATATAGTCACATAGCAGGCAGGGCAACCAACTGAGCGTGGTAGGGTCTTTCAGCAGTAGTGTCTTCCTCCTTCCTCAGAACACTATTTTGCTGCAATCGTCATGATCACCATCACCATCATCATAATTTTATGCAGTTTATGTTCTATATTGCTGTGAATGTGTCCAACTATGAATTCATTCTTCACATTGATGTGATAAAAAAATGCAAAGAAACCTGAAGATTATGGTTTTTTTTCAGTTCTAATTCTGAACACCATTCTACATAACTCAACTGCCTCCCAAAGCCTGCAAAAGTTGATGGGCTAGCAATAGGTTTGGAAAGGGAGCCCACATGTCTCTCCTTGAGAAACAACATGCCACCAGCAGCCTCAGAGAAAACTGTCTAATTGTTGGACTTCATGAATAAACATGTCATATAGAAGCTGCCTTGGGGATTCAGAGACCACTGGGTAATGCCTAGTTTTATGACTTGCAGGGCATTTAAATATGGTGTATGAAGAAAAACAATTACAAATTAAACTGATATCTGCTTCACCTGCAGCACATCAATACCAATATGAGGAAGTAACTTCTGCACAGGAGGACCTCTGAAGCAAAACCACGGGTTATGAGCAGATGTAGATCAATATAACAAAAAGTCATTTGATTCTCAGCCACTTAGTAAGAAAAAGTAATGGAAAAACAAAAAGACAAAGTCATCCCTTGGCCTTATCTTATCAAAGGTGTCATGTATTCTACATGGCAACTTCTGAATACTCAAATATGGTCACTGAAGACCCTGTTGTCAGAGGTGCTCCCCTGCAGTTTTTACTGGAACCAAAAATTAACAGAAATTAAAACCTTTGTAAAAGTCATGCCTACCTTTTAGAATATGGGAAATGAAGAGTGTAGACCAATGTTGAATGCCTACCAGTTAAGAACAATTCCAAAAGATGTAGTGAAATCCATCCTGGCTCCTTGTTGTAGGCCAGTGCTAAACATAATTTCTGAAGGGTCATAAGAAGAAACTGTCCAAGAATTTTCCTGAGAAAAGCTTGCGACTGAACTATGCTACATAAGAGGCAACGTACCCAACAGTGTTACCTTCTCTGACCTTACCACAAGTGGCTTTTTTGGGGGTCAGGGATGGATATATAATCAGTTTGTTTCTTTGGCCAGACAGATAACAGGGCTTCCACTGCATTGTAGAGATTTATTTGGAGTATTCATAACATTAAAAATGACACATAAAAGCCTGAAAGGTGGACACATTGTTCACATCAACTCCTCACATCGCTGCCAGCTGAGCTTCAAATTAGTCATGCTGTGTAGGTAAGTCTACTCTCTGCATAAATCTGTTATTGCTGCTTTCCAACTTCATGTGCTGTCATTTGACAGCCTAATGTTGTTCCTTTAATACCATTTAATTCAGGCAGTTTTGAAAGTCAACAATGTGGACAGTGAAGCAGTGCCAGCTAGGAAAAACCAAATAACTCCCAAGAAGGTATTTTAGTACATTATTTAAATATATTCAGCATCCATAGAAATGTCACATTATTCCATGAGAAATTACTATGGTGATATGGAAGAGAAGAAACATTATTTTAACTATACATACAATTAATTCAAATCTTATGAGGATAAACTTCAAGAAATGAGCTCGAAAATGTTTTAAAAAAAAAAGGCAATATGATCCCATATTTTCTTTTCTTTAGCTGATATCTGTGATCCTATAAAATATGTAACAATAACAGCGAAGGAGGGGGTTATCTATCTGTCTGTAAAGTAGCCTTTATACTTACAGGAAAATAAAGTGCTTCCCATTACATGCAATGTCAACCAATATTTTACAGAGGGTCTCCCTGATGGATTGTGCTGCTTTTATAAGATAAAGATTTCTTGAGTGCACTTTATCTGCTAATAGATTGTTTATAAATACATACCATCTGCATACTTCAGTAGCAGTATACATAGTTTTGTTAGCAGAATTTTTAAGTATCCATCCACTCCAAGGACATAAATATGTACTGTCATTTTTTTCCTTAGATTCTTTGATACATAAAAGCAATGTTAGAACAAAGTATTATTCATAAATTAAAATATGCCATTAAACACATTTTTTATATGATCACTAAATCCTACACATATTTATAATTTCACATTAAAAACTTCATAGAAATTTGTTTAATCATATAAGATGAATTCATCCTTTCTTTTAGTTAATTTCATTTTTAACCCCAGGTTCTAGTTGAATAAGAATCTGTACAAGCAAAGATCAAGATATTGTGGATACCGTCTCTCAAGAATACTTTTCCTTTTTGACGGATGTAATTGCCTCTCAGTCTTGCTGTTTGCAGGTTCAACAATAAGAAAATGAAATGTGGTCAATGATTACTCCCTACCCTTAACTATAAAATTGTAAGTCTTTAACAAACAGAGCAAGGAAACTGAATATTCTTCCTTTCAAGCAATATAGTTCTTAAGAGTCTGTGATCCATATCAGCCTTCTTAATTCTCTTCCTATTCATTGCCACAAAGGACTTTTCACCCATGTTGCTGTCATTTAGATTCCTGGCTCTTCAGATCAGGGCTGGCTTTTATTTTATGTTACCATAGCAGTAAACACAATGAAAACTTACTTATTTTGGCAATATTGAAATACAGGTACTATAAAACAGTAAAAAAATGTTAATTTGTGCAATAAATATATATTTTTATTAATTAATGCAACCTATTAAATGTATTTACAGGCAGGATAATTTCACCCAAAGTTCATTTATTTAACAATTTAACATTCCAAATTTCAGAGGTAAATATGAAGAATGATTTATTTATTTGTTTTCTTTCTACCAGTCTATCAAAACTTCTCTTTAAATACCAATAAAGTTAAAACCTACATATTCCACTAAAATAAATAGTGCACCACTGAAGTTTTTAACCTTAGCTCCATTTCCCTTTATATGATTTCAATTACTTGAAACACTCAATGAACATCCTCTATCTACTTTCAAACTAAATAACCAATTCAAGACAAAACTGTTCCTCTAGGTTCTTTCCCTCAAACATAGTTATGGCTTCAGCATAGTTAAGTATAACTAGATAAATTAAAGGAAAAAAAAAATTATTCTAATGTCTCTGGTTATTACAATATATTTTTTTCTAATTAAAACTTTGTTCTAAAACTTAAGCACAACAAAACAGAACATTCATTTGGTAGAAAGAATATAACTTTAAATAATTAAAAATTCCTCAGGATCAATGGTCTTAAGTTCCGTATCACACAACGGAAATGTTTTTCCTTTTTAGCTTACAGGTACGTTGTTCTATACTGGTCATGTTCTACTCTTGACAGAAAATCAAGAACCTCATTAACTTTGACTTCATACTTTGAACTTCAGTTACTCTTCATAGTAGAGATGCTTTCCTGAATCAAGGCCATACTATAAGCTAGGATACCTGAATCTAAAGAAAAGCAAACTGTTTTAAAATGAATTAGCTATCTAGCTAGAATCTGGGTCTATAAACTGCATCCCAAAACCACAGAACTAAATGCATGTTACTTTTATTTAAATGGCCTTTGAGACAGACCAGTATAATTACATTAAATCAAATAATATTCTATTCTATTTGGTTCAACTTCTTTATATCAACAAGATTACAATTGGAGAAGGAAAAACTGTATCTTTCAATACAGTGAAAGTTTCTTCAAAGTAGCCCAAGGACACAGAAATATTTAGTACAAACACTTATAGAGGGGAAAATCTACTGTTTCTGTAGATGCATCAGCATCAAACCCATGACCTAGATATTATCAACATCTCCCCAGGATTCTGCTCCACAAAGCCAGTTTGAGTCCAAACTCAAAATAACCTCTCATTTTCTCTGACATTGTTATACACATATAAGTTCCCCTCTCTCCAAAAATAAAGCTGTTCTTTACTAACTTTTTCCTGCTGCGTTCATGCCTGCAGACTGTGTCTGCAGGAAGGCTTGCCATCTGACCAGATTACTTTGGTATCAATCAACTTTAGACTTGATGGAATTTCCTTGTGGAGCTTGTGATCTTTATCTTTCTGTGAAGCCAGAATGGGTGATGTTTGATTTCTGTGTGCCAGATGACAAGACAGTTGTCTGGGTCATGTCATATTAGAAACAGGGAGTGGAAATAAAGCTGGCAGCTGGGATGGGAGGAGTGTAAACAGAATTGGCCAAGGGTGACTGAATTAGAGAAAGATGCCCTTGTACATTTAAGTAAAAGATAATAAAACATTTTGCTTTCTGAATCACAGGAAATTTTAAAATGCTTAACTTATAAGTAGCATGTTATACTGTGCAATATGAGGGAAAAGCTACATCCTATTAAAATTAAAGCAGGGAATATATTTTTTGTTAGGGTGGGAAACCGTGGCCCATTCCAGCTTCCATCCACACAGTAGCTGGAGTCCACACAGAAGAGATAAAACTCATGATACCGTGTCACCTAAGTTGGGAGAAAGCACAGCTTTATACATCCACCAATGGTCTATGTTATCTTGGGAAGCAAGCTATCATCTGGCACATAACAAAATCTGTAGTCTCTTTCAGTTGACTGCTTATTCTGCAACACTCACAGAGAATCAAGCTCTCTCTTAAATGAAAAAAAAAAAAGAGAGAGCACATTGACAACTTCCAATGTGTAACTGTCCGAACTCTGAATAGGCAAGCTAGGTTCAACAGGAAAAATGTCAGTTCATGAAGAAACCATTCTGCTACCCTGATATGCCCCTCTGGTTGCTCTTCTTCATCTGCCTTAGTTACTTGGAAGAGAGAGAAAAAATACTAACCTGAGGTAAATGTTCAAGCACACTAAACAGTTGAACATCTGCCATGTGATGAGCTTTGTACCCTTAATTAGCTCATATGCTTGAAAAACAAAAGCTATGCTTAGCATGTTAACAGGGTGCTTCTCAATTTCTACAAAATAATCTAGGACTTCTGTCTTTTTATTAAGTAAATGGATGCTCAAGAATGCAGGAGAGAAGGCAAATCCTTTGCTTAGTGAGAGGAAACAAAATACTGCATTGAATGAATAATTTTTTGCAAAAGGCCTTTTTCAATACAGGATCTGGCATTCCGATAATGAAACTGTAGTTCTAAAGTGTGTGTGACCTCTATATTCCAAAAACCTGTTGCACTTACATAACCTCAGAGGATGCTTTTCAAAATTGTGCAGCAGGACACACATCTTCTTCTGACCATAGCTGGTCATCAATTTGCAGATAATATTTCCCTTTTTTTTTTATATCTCAACAAAGAAAGAAACAGAATAGCTTATGCTACCTACATATAGGAGGTTTGTTCAGAAGGAAACTTTCACTGAAAGTATTAGCACTGCCTGGATTCATCACCTGTACCTTCACTTAGACCCCAGATCTTCAGAACATGCTTCTTCTTTCACAGGAAAGTACCCCAGCCAGAAATAATAAGACATGGAAGCTGTGTCTAAACAGCAAGGGCAGTCCTCAGGAAATTCTGTCTTACTGAAGATTTTTTCCACTTGTGTAAGTTCTTTTCAGCAGAGTCCTGACAACTGTCTCAGGAGGTTGTGTCTTGCAGAACCATATCTGATTATAACCGTGGGAGATACCACACAGTTTTTCATACAATTCCAATTATTCCACAATGTCCACACACTTAGTCATTCAGCCTCTAAAAAAATGTGTAATAAGTATCAATTTTCTATGAAAATCAAAGAAAAAGAGAAATATTAGAGAATTATGTAACTTCAACATTTAAATTCACTCACCCTGATATTCCTCTTCAAAGTTTTACAGATACTTGCTTGAGAACAGGAAATACTGATGCATTAATACCCTGATCAAATGTAACAGAAATCTTAACTTCAGAGTGAGCTTCTTGATGGATTATTTACTAAAAACTCTTCAGAGCAAGTTTCATGGAGAAAAAAATCTGGTCAAGATGCCATAGCAAGAACCCTTGCACTTGTCTCTGTAGCATCTATGAGTCAATAAATAGCATTAATAAGCAATACAAAGTCACAATCTTTTCATAACCGATTCATAAACAGAAGAAAAAACATAAATTTAGTTAAATACATGATTAAAACCATGCTGTACCACCCTTAAACAGTTCTGGAGTGCCTGTCTCTTTCTTGAGGCCAGGATGGTTTTCATTCACAAGTGGCAAAAAATTGCAAGGTACAGATTTCATCAATTAGACTCTGTAGATAGTTTACTTCATCAAAGACAGGGAAGATTCCTGATTTATAGGCTAATATTATTGTGCACCAAAATATTAATTTGCTCAATAATTTTGCAACCATATCTCATGGGGCAGATTATTTGCAGTTTTTTTCACAAGTTACCATCTCAACACATACAAATCAAGAATGTGAAAGAAGCTTGTCTAACACCTTGTGCACTTAATTTGGCAATCTAACTTAACCACAAACTCACTGGAAATTCAGATTCCTGAGGAAAAAAAAAAGTCTGGGTATTATCTTTTGCTTCAAATACAATCATGTATGTTCTCTCTCAGTCAACAGTGACAGGTACACTGAAGAGAAGGAGAGGTGCCTCTGCTCTGTTCAGCCTGGGCACTTTTCTCAGTTTCTTGCATCCTCCTGTATCCTCCTTCCCATTTGGTCAAATAATGAATTATTATCAGGTCTTAAGAAATGATCCAAAGCACTGAAGTTAGCTGTCTTGACCTTCCATTGTATGCAGGGGAATTTAGGCTGCTTTAGCTCTTTGTGATGCACCCTGCCTAACACAATGTGGTGGTAGCCACAGCACCCATACAGTGCAAGGCTGTGAGGTACATGCCCTGCTCAGCCTGCATGGGTTGAAGCCTCCACCCCAAAAACCTTGCTCCGTGAATTAACCTGAAGAACTGTATTTAATTCTGAAGTCAGCCTGTCAGGCAGCCAGAAACAGAAGAATCATCAGTCCTTCTTCCAGAGGGAAGAGAAACTTTGACTACATTTGGGAAGTGGTAGAATAGACAATCTGGTTTGTGGTCCTATTATCTTTGGGTAATGATAGTCCAATGTAGCCTCTTCTGTGCTCATGTGGCTAAGTAGCACCATCACCACCCCTTTCTTAGGGAAATGCTTTTTTCTTAGACTATCCTCTACTGCTTTCAGATACCTGCAGAACAGTTACTTCTGACCCTGTTTGGGCATGAACAGCAAGACCATTCCAGCAAGCTTCGTTTTTTTTGAACTGGCAGTAACTGGCAGTTTGGAGTACATACAAGCGACTAAAGTGCTAAATAAGGGGACAGGCAAATCTCAATTTTCTATGTAACCGTTGGTGTATGTTGACCCATGTTTTTCAATTTGATCATTCTTGAACTTGTTCAGAGCTTAAGCAATTATCCAGCACTGACATTTCCTGGCTCATTTCCAGTCATCACTATTTTCATGCAATATACTGTAAATGGAATTTGTTAACTTTCCAGATTAATTCTCACTCTTTACCATTTCACTGTATTATTGCACCTAAGTGATGTTCTACATCAGTTCCTGCTGTTTTAAACATCATGGTCCTTTTGATAATACAGAATTAAGCTACTTGAAGAATGTCAAGCATTTGTATTTTCATTCCGATTTCTGGTCTTGTTAAGTACCCTTTTCCTCTTGATTTTTTTTCCTCTGAAGATAATCAACCCATTCAGGCTAAAATATTAATCTTAGTGCATTATTTGTTAGAAACAAAAGAGAGGTTACTGCATCCTTTTTGCTTCATCCTTTTTTATTGTTTATTTATCAGTCAATTAGCAAACTTTTAAGTCAACTAAATTAAGATGATTTTGTATTTCAAAAAAATATGCTGTTTTTTTAATGAAAGCAAAGTTGTAAAAAGCTTGTTCAAAATCTGATGTTGGAACCACCCAGCAATCATAACCTCAGTGGTCTGGGAGAGCTCATAAGTAGAGATTCACATGTGGTTTGGACAGTCAATAATCACCCCTCAGTATGAATCTTTGGTAATGAGGGCAGAATAATAATTTAAAAAAAAAAAAAACAAAACCAAAACCAAACAAACCCCCCCCCCCCCCCCCCCCGAAACCCCATTGGGATTATTGATCACAAATGTAGCTTAAGATAACCTAAAAATACACAGTTTAAAAATCAAATTTGGATCAAAACTTTGGTGTTGATCTTTTTTTTCAACTGCTCAGAAAAATTTACTTAATATTATTTGCATGAGATTGCTTAAATATGAAAAGAAAGCCTGTTTGATAATGATTTTTGTTGACTTTTTAGTGAGGACCTCACTAATACTTCATAAGAATGTGAATTCTTGGATGTTTATTCTCACTGCAATTCTAAATCACTATTTCCATTATGATATGAGTAAAGGCAGCCTAATTTCTAGCTTACTCAAATAACAGATGTATTAAGTCTAGCTAGGATTTGCTACTGTTATTACTTTTTAAACTTCAAAGTATGAGACAGATGTATCTCAGAATATATATACAATTATTTTTTTAAGGTGACCTGAATAATGTGCTAGAACTAGGGAAGGGAAAGCCTACAAGTAGGAAAATAAACATATTAGTCTCAAAAAACCGTTTTCATATATACTACCCTGATGTCAGAAATTATGCAAAGGTAAATTAGAAAGTACTTGTGGTTTCTGAAGAAAAGAGGAAGGTATTGACAAGAAGGGCACTGGGAAACTTTTGTTACCTTCAGCTGAATCACTGCTGCCTTAAACCAATATGGATGCTCCTTATTTTCCATGCACAAAGATCTTGCACAAAAAGACAGAATTCTTAACTTCATGTATTTCAAAATGGACTTTCCTTATTAATTCAACCATTGATTGTGTGCAGCCATAATTCTCCTCCTGAAATGATGCCTCTAAAACCACTGAAGGCAAAGTAGAAAATAAACTTCTCTGTAACTAAGAAAAACATCACCAGTGAAATTCACTACATGCCCAAGAATAAGTGAATAGGTGCACAATAAGGCTGTGGAAATAAGTGGGGAGAGGTTTTTCTGGTTTTAGTTGGACTTCTCTAGTTTTATGTAGCTTGGGGCTAGACAGTATGACTGGGAGGGTCTTATTTCAAACCCAGCTCTGACAGTTTTGAACCCTCTCTTTAATAGCAATACCTTCTCTACTAAACTGTCCTATTTGGTATAATTAAATGGTCATCCTACGTCCCCTGTGTTTTTTCTTATTCTTGGGCTTAATCATTGTAATTTGTTATCTCAGAGTCAGTGGCTGTATTACTTTCTTTCTGAAAGCTGGAACAGCTTCAACTGATAATACCTTACATTTGCACATCTGTATAACCAGATGGTTAACAGATTTTGAAAGAACTCTGTACAAATCACTGTCATACTGAAAACAGAAGGGAATTGAGGAAGAATACTTGGGAAATCTTGTCTCTGAACTAAGCACCCTATTAGCTGTAGGGAAGATGCCACCTCTTCCTTTACAAGAAAGTCAGGACCTTCATAGTAAAAGCAACTGAAATTTCCTCTTAAGGAGGAGAATTTTTATGCAGTGATAATTTTAAAAATCTACTTTTTATTGTCATTCTTGAGGTTATTTACTAACCTATATTAAAATAAACAGGCACAGAAAGGAAAATTTTCATAAGAGAATGCACAAACATTCTTACAAAACTTTTGATCTTCCTTCATGCAGAAATAACTGTCTTAGATCTGATGAAAAGCTTTTCCATGCTAAAAACCCAAATTAAAATTTCATTGACAACCATTCAACTTTAGAAAATGAAAATACTAGTTGCAGTAAAAGTATAACAGTCCTGCAAAGCATGGAAATGAAGGTTTAGAAACTAGAGGATTCATATTTAACCCAAATATTTCCTGTATCTATTTGCTAGGCTACTTCCAGTCCAGAGATTTAAGGGGTGGCTTTTCTTACAAAACATTGATAGAAACATGTAACAAAGCAGAAGAAAAAATTCTGAGGACTATAAAATGCTGAAATCTGACTCCACCCTTTTGGTATCACTGCTTAGATACTTCATGATACCCAAACAAAATAAATGGGTCTCTTCAAATTCAATTACTCCCTTTCACTCACACCACTACTGATAAGGAAATGGTGTGCATGGGGAGAGTTAGCAGACTAGGAGCTTACTGAAAGACTATGTACCATCTGCTTAATCAAATGCACACGTATCAACACTCTTTTAAAGTGGATCATTTCTCTTAAATGTTGGTCTTTGCAAAGGGTATCAGGCAGGAAAAAATTTATGTAGTTTTAAACTGGAAAAAGAAATGGTGGAGTAGAAGCCCACAAAAGAATCTGCAAAAACATGTAGTTTCTTTGAATAGCAGCTTTTGTAAATGATAGAAGTTTTTACAAGATACTAGATAATCCTTGTCATGGCCAATGTAATATAAGTTAAAATCTTGTTCAGTTTGTTCTCCCATTATAACCAAATTTGATGACGAGGAAACTTCAGGTCACATTATAGCTGATGTTAAAAAAAAAAAAAAAGAGTGAGTATTTTGAAGTAATTACAATATAGGAGAGGCTATTCAGCATTGTTCCACTCTGTATTTCATCCTCAAAAGAAAATTGATTTGGAAAGAAATCCTTGCACTGTAACTTCAGCCTGAGTGAGAAAGTAAGTGGGAAGGAGTGTCAAAGAAATGCAGCTATAGAGACTTGTACTAAGAGGAGACTTGGAGAACACATCAGATGGCAAGAAGGGGTGAAATGGCTGGGCGTGAGGGAAATTTCACCAATATGGTCTCAAAAGGATATTTAATGCTCTTTACAACCAGCACATCAAAAGCAGATTTCTCAGTCTGATGTACAAAACAGGCAATTTTCAGTGACATTGAGAAAATGGGGGCAACTTTGGAATAAGGCTTTTCTCATTATCAGGTTTTTTAAAACTCTGTATCACCATTTCTAGAGACTGGCAGCTCCTACAAGATATAATGAAATAAAAATTAGTGTATTCTTCTTTAGCTGTAAAGTATGTAAATTGAAGTATCGACAGTAGACTCCCCTCTTATTTGTGTAGTTAAGGAACCTATCCTGGAGTCAAAGGTGTAACTTGGATGTAAAAATAGTAGAACTGAGAGAGGAATCAGGCCTATACATTAAGCTAGATGATTTGGTAGCATTTGTAACTGTAAACAGAACAAGCTCTCTATGAGTTTATATCTTATACTTCCAATTTAAAATAGTTCTCTTTCTCTTGTGTGGATTTAATAAGAGCATAAGTGCTACTGCATGTTTTCCTTTAGAAAGAGTAATAACAAAATCTCTCCTCTGCCCAGCTGTCTACTTTCACAAAATGTGTAGGAACTCCGTGAGGCTCAGAGAGTTAAACTTAGTTGAAGTTGGTTGTTGGGGTCAAAATGATCTTAAGCAAGGAGAGAAAACAGAGTACATGCTGTACAACAGTGTAGGCGTCATTTCTCTATATTTTTGTGTGCTCCCCTAGCAAGTTTCCCTGTTTATTCCTAGCTTTTCACCTTGACTAAGATTACTGACCTCTTTCAATACTCAACAGAGACCAGTCTGAAACTCAGTTCAGAAATAAGCCCGGATTCCTCATAAATTTGTACAATATAATTGACTGAAAAAACTTTCAACAGCTTTTAATCAACACAAATGCTATGAAGAAGGTACTTTTCTTATCACTAGACAGACTCTGCCTCTTAATTTCCTCCAGAGGGCTTTCAAATTGTGATCAAAATACTGATTTACAAAAAGAAGAAAAAAATAGCACAACATAAGCTTCACCTCGGCATAGTTCTGATTAATAAACTGGTCTCTGTGTGTGTGTGTGTGTGTGTGTGTGTGGTTTGCACAGCTGTTTCTGACTGGGATGGCTTAAACATGACAAAGTTCTTGTGTTTATTATGACCTATGCTTGCTCACAAAGCTAAAATAAAGTCTAGTTTTGATGGTTCTTAGATTATACCCTTCTGTGCTAACTGAGGAGACCTGTGGTTTCAAAGCAATCTGTATTTTTTATGCTAAACATGCGTGGTTATTACTAAGGAATATGGGGCAATCAGTCTTTATAGCTGAGGTGCCATAGCAATATGATAAACTTCACAACATCCACAGAGTAAAAAAAAGAAACCAGTTACTCAGGCATAGGAAAATGGCACGTTCATTATTTATTTTTGAGTTTCATAACTGTAATGTGATCATAGTTGTGGTGTTCAGAAAGCCTCAATGAACAGTAAATGTTAATCACTATCCATACACTTAGTCTTCCCGTCTGTCTTCCAATTTGCCATTTGCACTGGAAAATAACCAAAAGAAACAATACTCTTTCATTTAGCTTGCATACAAATTGTAACCATTTCAGCCAAAACTATGGTGTTACAATTATTTGTATTTGAAGTATTTGTATAGGTTCATGTGTGTAAACACTTCAAAATGGTCTCTACCTTTCTTTTTCGTGTGATTTAGGTCAGACTGAATACATAATATTTTAACTGGTGAAGGTAGTCTGAACAGATATATTCCTTTCCTCAGCTTCATCACAAGTCTGGTTATTGTTTTCAATGAAAGATGTATTGAGTTTTTCATGCACTAATCATTCTTATCGATCATGGTCCATATAATAAAAGCATTTCAGAAATAATAGTTACATGATCTTTACATCACAAAAAGTTAACTCTGTTAGATCTGTTTAACTCTCTAATTTATCATTTGTAGATTTACTTCCCTTTAAACAGAAGTTGTTCTTTCAAGATGTTGACTTAGGATAAAAAACAAAACTGTGACTAAAAAATACTCTGGATTGACTCTAAAGAATTAATAGTAATGCAGTTAAGTTAGATTTAAATTTTTGTTTATGCAAAGGCTATTTTGTAAATATAGAAAGTTTTTGAATTGAGACAAAACAAAGAAAGATTACTGCAACAAATTTTGATTCTTGATTTTGAAATAATTAAATGGTCACAGGGAAAAAAAAGATAGAGGAATTTTATGTGGAGTTTGTTATGTAGTACATTACAAAGACTGTTTCCACTGCATCTGGAAACTGAATGACATTATATTATCTCAACAAATGGGTTAAAAAAGTGCCTGCAGACTTGTAAGAAGTGAACCACAATAGTGATAATTACTATGGTGTGATTGTGAAGGAGAGTAGTATTTTTTACGAATAACAGTCTGGTTGTTGCAAATGTACTTTCTGAAGCAGCAGAAAACTGTCCCCATTGAAATACAATAGAAAAATATAATCAGTAAAGGAAAAGGTCTCTAACTATTGAAAATTAAAACATGCTTTTTTGAGCAAGAGTACCCCAAATTGGGTTTACAAGCAAAACTTGGCATATGCCCATATGCTTGTATCAGGAATAGTGTGGCCAGCAGGAGCAGGGAAGTGATATATGCACTCAATTGTACTCTGAAGTTGCTCTCCCACTGTAGTTGCACATAAATCAGTTATCCCTGTGCCTATCCATGTGTATAACCTAAGGGCTCTGTAAAGACAATTTTACTTTTAAGCTTACACACTCTTCACTTAATTGCCAGGTGGCTCACTACACTACCATTGAATGTTTTTTTTATATCCATGCATGAAAGCAGTACCCTATGTACATGAATGCAAACATTACCTGAATATAAAGCCTTCTGAACATTTCACCATGAACAGCTGAGAGTAAATTAAAAGGAAATGAATGTTCTTTCTGCACAATGCACCATATGTTCATTACATTCAAATTTGTTATCTGGTAAATGGGCATTTCCCTAAACAGTGGAAGAATTAGGGGCATAAAAATTTATGATTTAATGCACAACTGACCAAAACATAAAATAAATTCCAGGGCATGGAAGCCCAAATTTTAATTCATTTTACTGCACACAATTTTTAACAATGCAGAGTTTTACTTTCTCTTACCCTTAATGATTGTTATGCAAGAATAATTTTTTATTTAGTTTAGAAGGCTAATGAGTGTAACCTATCTTAGGAAGAATAATTTTCCTTAATACATGTAAAGAAATAGGTAGAAATAATTTTAGTCTTTTTACATGAGATTCATGAAAATATATTTATGAAATATGTGTTTTCAAAAACAATTTAAAAGTTTCCTGATAAAAGTAAGCAAAGCCTATGAAAATAATTCTGAAAAATATATTAGATTAAGATTTAGCATAGTCCCGCTTCAACATTTCATACAATCTGTCTGTTATACAAAGTTGCACAGTAATATATCATAAAAACCATAACATTTTATACAGTCAGTTATTCCAGCACACAGTCTTATAACAGGATTCAGCTGTGTAAATGAAACATAAACTGCAGGCTAAGAAAACAATGGAAAGAGAAAATTTAATGTATGTCTACATCTTTGAAATAGTAATTTAAAAATGAAGCTGCTACTTTTATCTTAGCTCACCTTGGCAAAATTAATAGTCTTGCATAGAAAATCATTTCAATAAAATACGTACTGATCATAGAATCATAGAATCATAGAATGTTTTAGGTTGGAAGGGACCCCTAGAGGTCATCTAGTCCAACCCCCCTGCAGGGAGCAGGGACACCACTAACTAGATCAGGTTGCTCAGAGCCCCATCCAACCTGACCTTGAATGTTTCCAGGGATGGGGCCTCCACCACCTCTCTGGGCAACCCATTCCAGTGTTTCACCACCCTTGTTGCAAAGAATTTCCTCCTTATATCCAGTCTAAACCTACCCTGGTTTAGTTCAAAACCATTACCCCTTGTCCTGTCACAGCTGGCCCTACTAAAAAGATTTTCCCCATCTTTCCTCTAGGCCCCCTTTAGATACTGAAAGGCCGTAATCAGGTCTCCCCGCAGCCTTCTCTTCTCCAGGCTGAACAAGCCCAACTCCCTCAACCTGTCCTCATAGGAGAGGTGCTCCAGCCCTCGGATCATTTTTGTAGCCCTCCTCTGGACCCGCTCCAACAGTTCCATGTCCTTCTTGTGCTGAGGGCTCTAGAGCTGGACGCAGTACTCTAGGTGAGGTCTCACCAGAGCAGAGTAGAGGGGCACAATCACCTCCCTCGACCTGCTGGCCATGCTTCTCCTGATGCAGCCCACGGTACGGTTGGCCTTCTGGGCTGCCAGGGCACATTGCCGGCTCATGTCCAGCTTTTCATCCACCAGCACCCCCAAGTCCCTCTCGGCAGGGCTGCTCTCGATCCTTTCTTCCCCCAGCCTGTACTGATACTGGGGGTTACCCCGACCCAGGTGCAGGATTGGCCTTAACCTCATGAGGTTCACACAGGCCCACCTCTCCAGCCTGTCCAGGTCTCTCTGGATGACACCCCGTCCTTCTGGTGTGTCAACCGCACCACTCAGTTTGGTGTCGTCCGCAAACTTGCTGAGGGTGCATTCAATCTCGCTGTCTAAGTCATTGATGAATATATTAAACAGCACCGGTCCCAGTACGGACCCCTGAGGGACACCACTCGTCACCGGTCTCCATCTGGACATCGAGCCATCGACCACTACCCTCTGGATGCGGCCATCCAGCCAGTTCCTTATCCACCGAACAGTCCACCCATCAAATCCATAGCTCTCCAATTTAGAGAGAAGGATGTTGTGGGGGACCATGTCAAAGGCTTTGCAGAAGTCCAGATAGATGACATCCATTGGTTTTCCCTTGTCCACTGATGCTGTCATACCATCATAGAAAGGCACTAGGTTCGTCAGGCAGGACTTGCCCTTGGTGAAGCCATGCTGGCTATCTCGAATCACCTCCCTGGCCTCCATGTGCTTTAGCATAGCTTCTAGGAGGATCTGTTCCATGATCTTCCCAGGCACAGAGGTGAGGCTGACAGGTCGGTAGTTCTCAGGGTCTTCCTTTCTACCCTTTTTGAAAATGGGCACAATGTTTCCCTTCTTCCAGTCACCAGGGACTTCACCTGACTGCCATGACTTTTCAAATATCATGGAGAGTGGCTTGGCGACTACATCGGCCAATTCCCTCAGGACTCTGGGATGCATCTCATCGGGTCCCATGGACTTATGTGCGTTCAGGTTCCTCAGGTGGTCACAAACCTGATCTTCTCCTACAGCAGGAAGGGTTTTGCCCTCCCGACCCCCCTCATGCCATTCATCAACTCAGGTGGGGTGGGGAGAGATACCAGCACTGTTTTATTCTGTATAATTTGGACTGGTAAGAATCATAGCTGACAACAAATTTTACAATGAGAACAAAGATTATGCCTGGATCCTGGAAGGTGCACTCTTCAATTGCCTAACAAAATACACTCTGATCTTGATGTGACAAGGCTATCCATGTCTCCTATAAATTTATATCTGATTCCTTCAATTAAATGAAGCACCAGTTGAGGCAACGATTTAAAACTAGGTCACAGCTTTATCGGATCTGTTATTGCCCTGCCATTCCTATGTCCCCTGGGTAGCCTGGAGTTTTGAGTGGTGACTTTGAGGCTGGGATGCCATAGCTTTGCCCTGCAGTGCCCTGTGCTACTCCCATCTTGGACTTCTGAATCTCACCTGGCATGGAGCAGAAATGGGAGCAGGGCATGCAAGGAGCACTGCAAGAAGAGGCCTCCAAGCTCAGCCTCCAATCCCCAAATAAACCACAATACATAGCTGTTTCACTAGTGGGACCTTCCTGCTTTCACCTTCTGAATGGGCCAGTGGCACCAATAGTGATATGCTGATCAGGCCTGTTTTTCTAGTGATAAACTTTAACAAGTGAAAATGAAAAATTTTGGCTTGGCCCCATTCAGGACTTTTCTTTATTTTTCCTAGTTTTTTACACAGCTGGATAAATTTTCAGTATTTTTAGCGATTTGTCCAGAATCACAAAGTTAGGAAAAAAACTCCTTTAAAACCTGCTAACCTTGCATTACTGCAGTCTTCTAGTTTACATCCTACTTCTGAATAAAATAGGAGTTTAGGTTATTTCTTTTCACAATGCAGGTGACTCTTAAAGACATGTATGCGTTTGCTGACTCCTCCACCTCAGTTTTGTGATTGCTGCTTACATTTATTTAACTCAGCTGTTTTCCTTTTTCCTTCAAAAATCATCCTGGGAGGTAATGGTCAAGAAATCAGTCAACTTACTTTCATGTCATATCTTACCAGTCTGACTTTTTTGTCAGCATCAGTCTTAAACTGATGCAGTTAAGGTCAGGTGCAGCTATGTAAACCCCAATCAGCCTACTACAAATTACAGTTTCAGAGGGCTAAGTCCTTTAATGGATCCTTTAATCCTTAAGGTTCTTTAATGTAATCCTTCAAATACTAGTAGTACAACACTTAATAGCAAAAAACCATATCTTTTTTTGCCAAATCTTTTCCAGGTCACTGATCTGACTGAAAATGCATGAATGCAAAGCATATATTCTCAGAAAGAGTTTAGGGCATGTTGCTGACAAGTGGAAGACTATAGTTTGATTTGTAAATTGAACATATGTAGCTTAAACCTTATTAACCAAGAATAAATAAAAAACATAAATTCGTAAAATTAATAGATAATGGTGACAAACACTCCTTAGTGAGAGGCAGATCACTACAGTTGAAAGCTAATCTATTGAGTATAGCTCAAAAAATAGTATTCTCATTAAAAGTTTATCATTTTGTTAAGTAAATTATATATTTAATAACATAGGAAATCAGCACAGCCAAAGTTGTTTAATATAAAAAGAATTGCTCTGACTGGTCTGTGTAACAGGGATTATGACACAATTAAATGCAATAAAGATCTATAGGGGAAAAAAAAAAACAACAAACCAACCAAGCAACCAAAAAAAAAATCCTCCAGGCTTGAGCTTTATTGTAGAAATAGGTGTATCAAATCTGTATAATAAACCCCAAATGAATCAGAAATAACAACATTGTCAAAAAAGGTAAAAAGGTTAGGATCAGCTTGAACCCACAGTGCATGGCAGTCAAAACCCACAGTATTACTGAAGTTCAAAGGAAGTGACAGCTTGCTTTGTCAAACTGCACTATATTCCTCAGATCAACTAAGCCCAGAGTGACAGTTTGTTGTTCCCAAACTCGGCAGCTGGAGAGCACCAAGGAGTACACAGCTTGAGCAGAGCACCAGCTGAGTGTAAAAGAGCACGAGTTCAGTGCTGGAATAATATCAAAAACATGACACATCAGCATACCCTTCATGTAAGATTAAAGGCAACTACTATGGAATATGCTTTTTTATTTTCCAGACAGTTTCCCATTATTGATATAATCACTAAGCACCAGCGTTTTATAAAAAGTCAAAAGCTCCATCCCTGCTTCTGTGCCAGTTAGCTGACCTTTGCCAAGAAGCCACTGCTCTGTACAAAATTGTTCTATCAGCAAAAGTTGAAGCAATGCTGATTAATGAGCACCTAAAGGCTGGAAATGGCAGTGAAATTCATCATGTACATCTTTAAGGGTTTTTCCTTAAAAATCAGATGCGCTTGTTACGGGACAGTTATTTCACACCCTTCACTATACCAAATTGCACAGCTTTCCTTAAAGACCCTCCACTGTCTGCACTGACATCTTTGCTCAGTACCCATTTCTACTCCTTTTCTACAACGTGTCTGTAACGGAGGAGACAGACACACGAACTGATGACTGGGGCAAGGGCTGCTTGATAATTCATGGCAAATAATACGACATTGGGGGCATTTTATTAATTTGAAACTGATCTTCCAAAGACCTAAGCATGTGAAATTGCTTTAGTATCTGTACTAATAGTCCTAAATACAAGCAAATAACTGTATTTTATTACATACCTTTGAAGATCAGCGTCTTGGTTTACAATCTTTCGAAGTTTATCTGGACTAAATCTCAAATTTAACAAAACTCTACCAAACCATAAAAATAAAACACTGTGTGGGAAATCAACCTGAGACTGCCACACACGCAAATATGTTCACCAAAAAAACCCACAAACCCATGAATTAAGTCTTCTAAACCATCACATTTAAATCTAGGATTAGTGATGAAACTTTACTGATGAGTCAACTGCCTTCACATTCTTCCGGAAATAAGGTGTTATAGGACAAAAACAGGTGGGGGAAAAGCCACCAGACTGTAACAGGAAGGTGACAAATTTTGAAAAACAAAATCACAAATGTGGGTCTATACAACTTCTGGAAGCCACAGGACCAGACTAACGCCACTTGTACACAACTGCAGGATGAAAGGCTGTAGGAGCAGGAACAAATTAGAAGCTGTTTAATCCACCACTGCCATCACAAGAAATCTCCATTAAATCATTGCATAGCAAAATTTAGTCTTTAAAAAAATAATCTGAAAAAATTGCATAAAAACTCAAACATTGGCAGAGAGATAACAAGGGTAAGCGATTAACAATGACCAAGCTGTTTATACAAATACAGCTACAAAAAAAGCCATGCAAAAATTTCTGCTTGGGATGAGTGAGGAGGCTTGAGAGTTTCAGTAAACAAGTGAACTAATCTTTTGTCAAAGAAATAATTCCAACACAAATCAGAAAACACAAACACAAAAGCTGTAGTACAGCTACAGGGGTGAAAAGATTCCACCACTGCAAAGAACATAACTCCTGACAAATTTTCGAAGTTAATGTCCTGGTTTCAGCTGGGATAGAGTTAATTTTCTTCACAGAAGCTAGCATAGTGCTGTGCTTTGGATTTAGTGCCAGAAGAATGTTGATAACACGCTGATGTTTTTAGTTGTTGCCAAGTAGTGCTCAGACTGCTCAAGGACTTTTTGAGCTTCTCCTGCTCGGCCAGGTGCATAACAAGCTGGGAGTACAACACAGCTAGGACCCAAACTGTCCAAAGAGCTATTCCATACCATATAATGTCATGCCCGGGGCGGGGGGGGGAGGTTCAGTCGGTCGGTCGGTCGCGGGGAGAGTGATCACTGCTCGGGTACTGATCGCTGCTCGGGACGGGCTGGGCATCGGTCGGCGGGTGGTGAGCAATTGTGTTGTGCATCATTCGGTTTGTATATTCTGTATATTTTGTTACCATTCTCATTATTACTATTATTATTATTTTCTCTTATTAAACTGTCTTTATCTCAGCCCTCGGCTCTAACCTTTTATTTTCTTTCCAATTCTCTCCCCCATCCCACTGAGGGAGGGGGGGGAGTGAGCGAGTGGCTGTATGGTGCTTAGTTGCCAGCCGTGTTAAACCACAACAGTTATTTAGGTAGCTAAAGACTAAGGTAGAGGTATGGGGGGTGCTCAGAGGTGCCAAGTGGTAAAATATCAACCTCCCATTAAAATCAAATGACAATGCAGCTTTTTAAAATCTTACTTGTAGTCAGTATATATCTATATCCAGAGAATACCCATGAAATCAGGGAGAGGTATCAGCCCCCATATTTGTATGAAACACATCATTACTTGTTACAGACAAGGTATAAAAAGCTGTTTTGTACTAGAGACACCATCAACAGTAGGAAACCCAACACCGTCATGGCTTTAACATCAAAATAAACAAGATCCTGTTTAATTAAGTATAGGGGTATTTTGCAAACTATTTCAACAGAGTCTCAGCAAAGTGACCACATTTCTCTTTTTCTTTCAAGATGTACTCTTCACTTCAGTGTTAGGTCTGGTGCACTTGACCAAATTGGAAGTGTTTATGAGAGAAAAAAAAGCAATTGGAAATGCACCAATATCAACGGCCACAAGATCTGTGCTTTATTCTCATGAGAAATCTGAGGTCTCATCTTTGTATCTGATTTACTGCCTCCTGTTTGTAATAGTAGAGCTACTCATACAAAATCATAAACTGCATTTGGCTCTTGGGTAACAGCACGAGACCCAGACTGCGTCTTCCACGCAGTATTTCAAAATCAATGAGACAACTCAGAATATAAATGGAGTTACATAGGATAACTATAGTAGGCAGAATCAGGTGCTGTAAAACTAACCTGGAGAGGAATAGAATACATGACAAGCAGAAGCTTACCTGCAGGATAAGGTTTTCAATAGTCCTGAGTTCCTAAGGGAGCCTGTTATATTCAAGTATGTGCTACAAAGAATTGGATAGTCTTGAATAACCTATTCCATATTGATTATATCAGCTAGGAGAGAAAGATAATGGATTTTCGCATGAAGCTCTGAATACCAAGATTATTGAAACACAGGCCAAAGTAATATAAAATCAAACCAGGTCTAACAAAATGTTACCAGTCTCCAAATGTTTATAAAATAAAAATCTGTCTCTCTGGGAAGATGAGTGCTGTAGGAAAAGCAGAAATTAAAAAACAAATGAACAAACAAACAAAACCTAAGAGTAACAAAATGTCCACTTAGCATATTTATTGGGGCATTGAATTATTCTTGAGTGTTAAAGAACAAACCTGGGGACAGCTTCTGCTTTTGTCCCTGAGATTCCCTGGTGGTAGCTTGGGTCAAAATTTGGAGGTAAATATCCACACAGTGTACCACGAGCCCCTAAATTATTATATATAAACAATTATACTAGCTTGAATAAGTAATATACAGCATTACGGTGAGTTCAGTGGCTTTGAAACTGATCAGAACACCAGGGTAATTACCTGCGGTCACAAGGTTTTGGAAGCACAAACACACACACTGCTCCCCTCTGCCTTTCCTACCTGGATGTTTTTCACATAACAGGGACATGACAAAACTCTCAGATTTCAAACTTAGCTGTATGCAACAAGCATTCAAGTTTTATGACAAATTGCTAGTTTATATTACTCCTCTCTTACTGCATAGATTATCACAACTAATATACTGGAATTTCACATACTTGTGCTAAATTCTGGTTTTGTTATGGCATGAATTAACCTAACTTTAAAAGAACAAGAAAAGCAAGCAACCTACGTTTTCCTTCAAACATAAATCCGCACTGGAAGAGTTTCCATCCTATGCTGTCTGTACCTAATCCAAATTTATATTGCTACTTGAGTTATTGAAATTGTTTAGACTTCATATGGGACATCCACTAAGCTGGAACTGCTGTGACTGCAGCATCAGATGTACTGCTGGTGGAGGTGGGAAATGACAGATGATACAGCCAGTGCCTCAACACGTAGCGTACAGCTTGTACCTTGCTCTTAATGGGCAGAGTCAGAGGGATAATATGCCCTTGGATTAAATCTCATTTTGAAGATCCAGGAGTTTGAGGTCTTTTCCAAATCTTTCCAAGAATACCAAATTCCTAAACCATAATGAGATTTCTCCTCCTTTTCAACTGAGAATTGGATTGAGCCCACTAGCTCTCTCCATCCTGACGTACTCTTGTAAAAGATTTTTGTTCTGCAGACCAAAATTGATAACATTACATCCAATCCTCCAGAAAAGGAAAATAATTACCTCTCTTCACGTGTCCAAAATCCCTCAACAACTCTTGTCAGATTTGCATGGTCATCTCAGTTACAGAGATATCAGGGTACTGTTTATTCTGACGTAAAATAAATGCAACAAAGATACAAGTCCAGCCCAGTAATTACTCTAACAATTCAAACTGCTCTGTGCTTTGAGGCATATGTCTGTCAAAAGCTTTATAAATAGTAAATTGAGATACTTTTCATTAAAATCTTCTTGTTGTTTTTCAGTAATCTGTACAATAATCTTGCTCATTTCTGTCCTGTATATGGTAGGTAATAAGTTCTGCTAAAATAGCCAGAGGTAAATGCAAATTGCCCTGTTTCATTAACTTTTTATAATATTTTGTTGTCTCTGTTTAATCAGCTTTCACTCTTTGTGAAGTTGTTGGCTTTGTGGTTTCCCATTCTGTTTGCTGTTGCAAAGCATCTTACAGTATCTCTACTCTAAAAATGCACCACACAATGTTATTTAATACTATACAAAATTTCTCTCTCCAACTTTCTTGAAGTGATAAAAATTTATTTCAGGGTCAAAGCTATCTCAGTTAAGCTATATTGCACCACACTTAGAACTAATAAATCATTAGCCCTGTTTGCAATTGAGAATTTTTAGAAAATAGTTATTCATAAGAATTACAGAATTGAAATTAGTTAAAAAGTGAAAATTTGACCCCTTAATATTATGTCCTTTATGATGGATTAATTTACCGTAATTAAGAAAATATCCTACATTTCAGCTGCTTTTACAAAAGACCAAATCTGCTTCACTAGTTTTAATATTCCTTTTTTCCATTCTACATTAAAAAAGAAAAAAGAAAAAAAAAAAAAGCTGTTTTCTATCTCTTGTTGCCTAATACTGTTTTTGCATGTACCAGAGTAACTCCAAGAAATTTTATTGACTATTTTAATTACTGCTGATTTACAGCTATTTCACAGAAGAAAAAGAAAGTCTGTCATTCCTTGTTGTGGATATGTGTACTGCAATATCGTACATTGTAACAGTTTTCAGAAACCAGATGAAAACAAGAACAAAGAGGGAAAAATCCCAGTCAATGTTTCCAAGCCTTTCTTAAGGAAGAGATTAATAATTCAAATTAGTTTTATTCAACAAACAGCAATAACAATGGTCTAATTCTTCACAGGCTTCTAAGTTATCTCCATCAGGTATAGGTACCAAGTCCAGGATGTGCTCCTGACTGCAATAAATCAGCTGCAATGCTTCCCACCTTGGAGGTAGTTGTTGGTTAGCCCCTTCCAGTCATGAGTGACAAAACTAGTCCATGCTGATTTCTAAACACCAGCTTATTTGTTAGTTGACTCTGTTGAAGAATTATTCTGAGCCTCTTAAGGCCTCCGCTTTGTGTGAAATCATTTCCTGCCCAACCCCTGAAAAACTTTTAATTTCACAGGTTTCAGGCAGCAGCTCTTGACAGTCACCCATCTTCTATCACTAAGTATAGTTTGCACTGCAGGGACAATTTTGCATCAAGGTGAAAAAAAGAAATCATAGTCAACTAAAATAGTAATTTTTTTTTTTACATGCACAGTTTATACAGTTGTCAAAGATGCAGATTTTGTGAAAAGAAAGTGTTTGTTTTCCATGCTTGTCAGAGGCTCACAATTTCCCAGTCTTTGCATCTTTTATTTTCTTCTTCTTAAAAACAAAATACTTTTGTGCATATATACAAATACTTTTGAAATATGTGAAGATAGGAAGGCAGGTGCTATGTTGGTAATAGTTCATTTTTCTGGTGATGGGACTGCTGTTTTCTTGTTAGCTGCTGCTGACGTAGCAGAATCCTTTATTGAAGTATTTCCAGATTTATTTTTCTGTCTCCATACACAGCAAGAATTGGAAGACTACACAGGCTAATAACTGAATATGCTTGTCTATTTCACTTGTTTAAATCCAAAATAATTTCCTTTGTCTTTAAAGGAGAAAATCACAGAAACTGTTTCGTGATAAAATCTTGTATAGGAAAATGTGGTTTGCATTAGTTGGCTTTGTTTAATGTCTTAGTAAAGCTTCACATTTCTGTAATATTTATCTTTCCTTCATTTTAACCACGATATTGTTTTCATCTCTCAACAATTCAATAGCATGAATTTTCTGAAAACACACAGTTTACCTATAACCTCCTATGACTGGTTCCACTATAGAGGTCTCATGGAGCAAAAGCATCTAGCATTAAGTCTATAACAGCAAATTAAACAATGTCCATGAACACTTCCAAGTGCTGGAATTTTATTTTTATTTACCAATGTTTTAGCAGTCCCTGGTATACTTTTAGTTATGACAACTAGCACATGATTTGGGAGTTAAGTGTCCCAGCAACAATTCCCAGTAGGCAGATGATGCTCATCCAGCCTATTTTTGAGGCTAAGGGGATTTACCAGCCTTTCCATGAAATCAGCCTCTTTGTTGGAAACATCTTAAATTAATATAAACTTTAATTTTTATCATGTCTGGTTTTTATTTAAGAAGAAAACTGAGTCTGTACACTGGTACACTTTGTGAGATTTTACATGATACAGTAGGAAGGCCAAGTTTATAATCAAGAAAGTTTGGTTCTCTTTTATATCAATAAGCCATGGCTGACCAGGTAAGTTATTTTAAAATCTATTGCAATCTATTGTATCATATAATCTTGTTTCATTTGTTTTCCTATCTAAAACTTCAACTATTCCTTTATTTCCACATGGTTTACTTCTAAGGTTTTTGAAAAGGCTTTTTTGAGCTTTATAAATGAACACAACCAGCAAAAACAGTGCTATGGTTCTTATGAACCAATTGAAAAACACGTTCTTTTCAGCTGTATTTTGCATATGTGCTGTCATAGTGTGTTGGAGTTACCTGGCGTTTGTTGTTCTTTAAGATATACCAGGTATTTAGAAACTAGTTATAACTGGGTTGTGCTTTGGGAAAGACAATATATTGGTAGTAGTAACTTAAATTTTTATTACAATTCCATCAGTAATTGTATATCACATATATATCAGTAATTACAATTCTACCTGTAAAATTTTACTATTTTATTCTAATTATATCAGTTCTATTTTTTCCTTTCTTATCAAGGCAATATATTCAAGCACAGTTTGTGGACCTTTTTTCTTCTCATTAAAATGTTTACTGCTTTCATGAGCTCTTATGTGCATCCCCACCAGCCAGTTTTTAAATCCCCAATTAAGTTTCTGGCTGCTGTAAGACACAGTTGGGCAGAGTGGTAACAAAACAAAATTCTGTCCATTTTTGGATATGAAGATTTCAGTGTGTGACTTCTGTTTGTTGGTTTAATAGTCAGTGGCCCAAATCTTGACTCAAGTTAATTTCTGCATTGTAAAAAAAAGCATATATTACCAGCATAATAATTTCCTTTGTTTCTGGAGCTGTAAAGTAAGCGATGGAGCCAGACAAACTGTGGTCTTAGAGAATCATCTCAACAAAATTAAGTACATATTAAGACCTAGGCAGAGTTTTTCCTTCATTCAGTTTAAAGCTGTCTACCTTCAAGAAGTGGCCTAGGGTCGAGTAATGGTATCTGTATAGACAACACAAGCAGAATAGCGCAGGAACTAGTAAACTGTTTCTTAGCTTTCACTTCAACTTTTTGGAAAAATTGTCATGTTTTTATATATATGTGTGTGTATATATAGGTATATATTTTACTTCTTTCTCACCCCTCAAGATACCTTCTCACCCGCTCACCTCTCTATTCAACTATGAAATTGCAGAATAGAAGGAAAAAAGAAAAAAGAAACTCCATGCATTTCTTTGTCTGAAAAGAAGATTGTAGGACTTGAGCCAATGGATTGAGACTGCCCAAATAGCCTTTGGATATTTAGAGATTGAGTTACTTCCTGTGGTCCACATGTAACACTGGGTGGCAAAGTATGCAAATTTCTTTGTACCACAAAGAGAGTACAGAAAGGAACTTCACTCTGTTTTCTCTTCAGAAAAACGGCCTGATATCTCAAGGCACAGTTTCAAGAGGTAAAAACTTAATGTAGTGTATAGATCCAGAGCACCATAAGCAACAGGTTTCGCTGGCTTTCCAGAATTAATATTATTTTACCAGTATCATATATTTTGCTGAAATTAATTTTTATGTATTTCTGCATAAATAAAGTACCAGGCAGGGCAAAAATGAATGCCACTATATCTGCAAGCAAGATTTAACATTGCACTTATTACTTAGTTAAGATTTAATAGCAAGGTATGGAAGAAATAAAATATTCATCAGGTTAGAATGTGAGGGTGAAATACTCAAGTGTCTTTTACTGGTTTGTGTGGATGTATGATAAATAAACCAGTATTTCAGTAAGGTTACAGCTTGGCTCTACCAACTGACTCCAAAGCCCCTGCTCCCAAAAAGACCTTCTTGTCTAACTCAAAAATTATTGACATCATTCCAAAGATAAAAATATTTAAAAGGGACTTACAAAGGAGATTTAGGAAAAAAAAATAAAATCCTGAGATCGCCCATCAAACAGTTTTATGGACACAGAGTCTGTGGGGTCAGAGTTATTGCTTCTCTTCTTCACTAGCAGTGTATACATCTTTTTCCACAGTTCATTACACACACAAAGTATTAATATTTACCTTCCTCAGTTCCTTTCCCTTCCTTTTGTTTCGTTATTTTCCTCCTCTAAAACCTGTTTCAGAAAGACAAACAAAAGCATTGTTTTAATTAACAAAGCAAGAAGCATGTGTCATGCAGCGCATACACACCAAATCAGAAAGACTTCTATTTAACTTTTTTACCCAGTAATGGCTAGATGTTAAAGAGCCAATCACCAAGATACAAGACACTTTAAAAATGTTCTAATTTACAGCTTGATAGACTTGAAGCCCTCTAATGATAATTTTCATTATTTTTAATTAAATGCACAGCCTGAAATATTTTCTACACATTACATGAGAGAGAAATATTTTGCATCATAGCAGCTTTCAGTTCCACAGAATCAATCCAACAGCTAAAGACAGCTGTGGAAATAGCAGCCTTTCAACAAGCAGGCTGAAGCTTTGACTCTGTTCACACGCTTAAAAGCAAATAACTGTTAGTATTTAAAATTTCAAAAATATCAATGATTAATTGGGTGAGGAAGAGAGAGAATTACTGCAAATATTGATGGTTACAGTATTCAGCCCCAGCTCCAATAAATAAGTTAGGATTTTATAGCAGGTGGGACCAGGTTAAGAAAAGAAAGTGACAGCCATTTTCCAAAACACACTGTAATTCCCTGTGTTATGAAGTCCCTCAGGTGGTAGGAGACTTTGGTTCACAACCCGAGAGATAGAAGACGTCTGAAGTCAGGGTACCAGCATATCAATGCATGTAACAATACCCATGATATCCACAGCTAAAGGCAAGGGTTGTTATACCATACAGAGGTTTTGTCCTTTGAGGAAACCTATTCCCTTTGTTAGAAAATGCCTGGATGATTTTGGGAAACATTATTCAAGTAAGCAACAAAACATCACAAAAAGTAAGAAATCTTATCTATTCACACTGTCATATAGAATATATATAGACAATTCACAGATAAGTTTTATTTATAAGTATGGTTGTATTTTACATTTATATATAAATAATGCTAATTATTTTTATAAAAAAAATATGTCCCAGGATGAGCAAACAAGATAGAAGACTTTCACAAGCAAAGAGCAGTGAAAAACAAAGGATGAAAATAAACAGATCTGGGCAAAAAAGAAATCATTGAGAATAGAGAACATTGCTGTTTTGAGCATATTCAGCTGGCTTCAATCTCCTGTACAGCACTTAGCTTCACAGAGTTGCATACAGCCCTACACAGGAACTTATTAACAAAAGTAATATTTCTCTTCTTGGTGAAAAAGTCCATTAATAAGGCAACTCAGAGTCCCTCCAAGAGTTGAGAATCTAATGCCTGTAGGAATCAGATAGCTTGACTGAGAAGCCGCAGAAAGGTAAAGTAGCCGTATATGTTTTCACAAAGAACTTATTTAATCAATTTTTTGAATGGGACAGGAAAGTAGTATGATATGTATTTGCATTCTCCAGTAACAGGCAAATGAAAAAGAATATCTATGATATGATGAATAAATTTGTAATTGCTACCACAAAGAGAAAGATGGGCTAGCCTATGGATGTTAGAGACCTGTCTATACGAACACACAGAAAGGAGCAGACCACTTTGGCTAAGTGCTTGTTGGAATTCTAAAAATAAATGTTTTTAAAAGTGTCATATGCAGAACAGAAGTATCATCGTACCCCTGTACTCAGCACTGGTGAGGCCACACCTTGAATACTGTGTTCAGTTTTGGGTCCCTCACTACAGGAAAGACGTTGCATTGCTGGAACATGTCCAGAGGAGAGCAACAAAGCTGGTGAGGGGTCTGGAGCACAAGTATGATGAGGAGTGGCTGAGGGAACTGGGGTTGTTTAGTCTGGAGGAGGCTGAGGGGAGACCTGATCGCCCTCTACAACTGCCTGACAGGAGGCTGTAGTGAGGTGGGGGTCGGCCTCTTCTCCCTGGTAACGGGTGATAGGACGAGGGGAAATGGTCTGAAGTTGTGCCAGGGGAGGTTTAGGTTGGACATTAGGAAAAAATTCTCTGGAATGGGCTGCCCAGGGAAGTGGTCGAGTGCCCATCCCTGGAAGTATTTAAAAGATGGGTAGACGAGGTGCTTAGGGACATGATTTAGTGGTGGGATGGCAGTGTTAAGTTAATGGTTGGACTTGATGATCTTAAAGGTCTTTTCCAACCTAAATGATTCTATGATTCTATGATTATCCAAAGCATGAATACTTGCAGCACAATTTCCTTATCTGGCTTCTTTCAGTTTTTAAACTTTCTTTGAAATTTTATCACACACTGCAACTTTCTGTTGCAGATGTGCATGTAACTTACATTGCAAAGGATTTAATGAACTCAGAACCTGTCAAATGAACACAAGAATTTTTCTCAAACCCTCAAGTATTCACACTGTTTTAACTCAAAAGTGATGACTGTCATGTCTTGGCACCTTTTTCTCTGTTCTCTGGGCTGATTATATATTACAGAGGCATGGTAAACTAGAGAAGCAGTACTGGTAATAGAAGCTGTTTGCAGGAGCAGCTGAATGAGGATACACTCATCAGCACAGTCTGGACCTCACTGCTGAGAATTGATAGCAATATGTTGTGGAAGACCAGGCCAAGGGGATGAAATTATGGTAATTTTTCATATCAAACCTTGCCCAGGAAGCAGAACAGCCAGGTTTCCCCCTTTCCAAAGCCTAAACCCTAAGATTTTGGCGCTTATGATTGGGAGTAGTCTCTGCCTCTTCTCTGACAGCTGCTTTGCATTTGCATTAGCAAATCTCACAGAGAGAAGCTGGGCCAGGATGCAAAATATCTTCCTAGTAATTTCAGGCAAATCATAGGTAATTAATTGTTTCTTACCAGTAGTTTTACCTACATAAATAAAAACTGATTTTACACTACCTGCTGTAAATGAAAGCTTTTTTGTATCTTTTGATAAGCAATATATCAAAATATTCCATTTCTCCACCTAAAAGCTCCCCTCTCATGCTTGCTTAGCTTGTGACGGTTTCTGGTGTTCAGGATATATTCCTATATCATTGAGTTGAGCCTATAACAGGTAGACACAGAAAAATAGATGAGTAGCCAGCATCCAGACAATCAAAAGAAGAAGCCAGGTGATTAATATAGCGTGAGTGATGCTGTCTGTAGCACAACAGAAGAACTTGAGCAATAATCAACTTAAGTGATTGAACAAAAGATTACATAAAAAACCATTGCTAAACAAAGACCACACAAACCCACAAACCATTCTCATGTAAAATATTTTTTCTGTAGTAGTAAAGATGAAAGTCCAATACGAGTTAAAGTGGAAAAATAGAAGGCAAATTTTTCATCTGAAGATGGCTGAGCTTTCTTCCAAGCCATTAACTGTTTCAGTTCTGTATGAACCAAATCCATCTGAACAAGAAAAGACTAAAAGCATGACATGTTTAACCAACAGGTTTCTCAGCACTATTTCAGATTTTTCTTATCTAGTCTAGTACGCAAGAAAATAATAAGAATTTTTCTCTACAACCCAAACTGTGAAAAAAAGACACATACGAAAAATCAGTGAAAAAAAATATGTATTTTCCTTATTACTCTGTGACACTACATCCTGCTCCATTCTGTAATAATTTAATACCTTACAGAAGAGAATAAAGGTTTAAAACCTTTTTATAAAACACTGCGCCAATAGTAAACCTGGAAACAATTTATTGTTTTGAAGGCTATTTCAAACTTACAAATGCTGATTGATAAATAAAAAAATACTGTCAATGTTTATTGAAAACTTTGAATCTTTTGGTTGTTGTCTCATACTTATTTGAATAAAAATATAATTATTTACATGTATTCATGTTTTGTTAATTTATTTTGAGGTTTGTTTGTTTGCTTGTTTAGTGGGGTTTTTAACAAAAAAAACCCCTGCATATGAAAATTAAAAAATGGTTTTAGAAGAACTATTTGCATTTCTTACTAGTATGCATAATGTTCTAATATCATGTAGCCTTTAGGTCTAATAACTGGACAAAAGCATTGATAGATTCAATGAACACCTGTCCAAATCATCCAAACTTCTGCCATGTATGTGGTTTAACTGAAACAACTGGCTGTCAAACTACATTTCCAAGATGATCTGTCTTTAGATGAGCCAAGAGCAAAATCAGGTTGTCCTTTCTAACAGCACTTTCATACTAGCTAAAATTCAGAGCAGTACAACACCACACACAAGAAAAAAACTTTTAAACAATTATAAAGGACTTCATAGAATCCTCAGGTTTCATTTCAGAGGAAAACCGGCATTGGCTAATACTTTACCAGAACATATTACCTTGGATCCAGATTCTTTCCAGATCATTTAACCCAGACTGGATGTCTCTCTCCTGCCAACATTTTCTATAAAGAAAGAGGTAAACAATCACCCTTCTCCAAATGAGAACTACTACTCTGAAATCGTGTGCAGGTTGTGCCAATGAAGTGAGAGGCTTCCCCAGAGGGCAGTTCAAAGCAGGAGCTACAGCCAGTGTTTGAGCAGTACTCCCAAAAAACTGGGCCATACACCCCAGTGGGAGGCCAGACCAATACCTTGTGAGGTAGGGAACAGGATTGGATGGGGTGATTAAAAGAAATTGAGATGAACTGGGAAATATTTTATATTTCTGCAGACAGTGTTTGGGCATGTGTACCTGCCAATTGTGGGTCATTTTTTCTCTCAAAAATCTGGGGATACATATTGTGGTGCCAGTTTGAAGTCCCTCTAAAAGTGCTACCCATACAGAAGTACTCCAAAACTTTTTGATCAACAAATACTTTATTTTAAAAGGTTCTGTGTCATAAAATCCAGAAAATGAAGTATCAACACACTCAATATAAACATACATGGACATATATGTATTCTGTATACATCAATTTTATTTTTGAGCCTTAAAATTGGCTTTAAGTTCAACTATCCAGGCTACCCTCTTTCTGTAACCTTTCTGCCAGTCTCTGTAAGATAAAAAGAAATTAAAAATTGCCTGCAAACCTACTGTGCGTTAATCAATTGTCATAGCCTCATTTCTTTTGCTAAGTTTCCAACCTCAAATTTTTGCTAATAGAAAATTTTCAGGAAATATTTGCTGTATTGCATTGAACAAATACCTATAAAAACTGTCAGATCTTAGGCAGTACCTCTCAGTACAACATCCTTTACATCTCCACAAGTAAAAGACTGTCAGGAGGAAAAGGTAACTATTGTCCACACTTAATTTCAACCCCTCTGAAAGAAACTTGCTCTTTTAAAGGGGAAGAAATATGTTAAAGATGTAGCAAATATGGTCCATACACACACACAAAAAGTTAATCTATAAATTTTTCCCAGATATTTCGGAATTCCTCAGTTAGAGCTGAATTAGCTGCCACATGCAGAGGCAACCAGAGGAGGGAGTGTCAAGGTTTGCCATGTGTAAAAGGCCACTAGAGAGCAGCCACATCACTTGAGAACTCGAGAACTGCCTCTCATGAAACTGTCAGTCCAGCACTGAAATTATTCAACAGCTAACTAGATGTGAACACAGAGACTACATTACTTTTAACCTGGGAATCTTGCAAAGGCTTTTACATATCTTCCTCCCCTCTGTTTCCAACATGTGCACACATGGAAGCAGGCTGATTGCCCACCATCCTGGAGGCAGGCGCCAATTTCTGGTGTGCAAGATCCTGCTCCCCTACCAGCTACTACTAGAAGACGAAGGGAAGGTAGCTCTTAAAAAAGCTGGAAAACAGTGCTGGAGATATAGTAAGACTTAATGCCTTTCCTCATACAGTGGGTACAACTACCTGAGGAAAGCTTGTAATCACAAGTTATTGCAGTATAGCAACAATGTTTACAAGTAGCTCTCAGATTCCTTAAATTACTGAACTTCAACTGTGTTAAAATACATTGACTGTCTTCCTTGCTTTCACACACAAGAAAACAAGGATAAACAACTCTGCTCACAAGTAATTTCAGGATTACTGTAAGCTACCATAAGAGTCTCTACAAATATGTGGAAAATGCCACCCAAACATCAAATCTTTCCCTGTGTTGTTTGCCCAGTTGTGCAAGTCATTTCTTCCTACTTTGAGTTTTATGACTTGACACACAGGGAAACAGAGCTTAGAGAGCAGAACAGATGGACAGATAAAAAGCATGAACTATGGAAGAAAAAAGCGTATGTAGGTATGTAAAGGGCAAAAGATCTTCAGGGAGAAACAGAGATAAAGAAGGAAAAAGCATCATTTTCTTTTCTTTGAGTAGTATGATAGAACTTAAAAAAGTAATACCAATTCTTAACACTAGGAAGAAGCCCTAGTGTTACCTTTCTGCCTTGTGATAGCATTATATGAGACAGTTCTTTGAATATAGAGAATCATATTTCAATAGCATATGTAAAGACTACGGGATACAAAACTCTTAATCTCTGAAATACAAGGCAGATAGTATGCAGTATATCTCCCACTTCCTCTGGTTAAGCTGCATGAGAATTTCACCAACAGAGATTGTTCATTACTCAATGCTGAACTGTTAATGCAAGAGACAAAATACACATAGAAATTATTAAATATAATAGGAACAGAACTTTAGAGTTCAAATAAAGTGCATCCCCAGGTCTACATTCATGAAAAGTTCGTGGTTTAACATGCTATGTCTTTGTTCTTACAAGTGCAATAGTAAGGAAACTTACTAAAAGAAGTCCCAGACTCGTTAAGAAAAAGCTGCACTTAAGTCTTTCGTCATGCTACGTTGAAACAAACACAAGGTTTGAGCCCTTTTTCCATTAACTTTTGTCCCATTTATTTTCATTTAGGTTAAATACAGTTAATACAGAGAGGTACTAACCTGAACACTGTAAGAATTCCAGCACTACGTTGATATTATGAACCAATGAAAAAAATACAGCCAGTTATTGTTACGTAAACATCTTATTTGCCAAAGAATATGGTTTGGTTATTCATAGCAGCAGCCTCTAAATAGTTTTCTCCAGAAATCTTTAGTTGAATTTGCTAAACTGGGATGGAAGGATTCCCTGTTCTCCAGAATGCTCTTGACTGACCATTCAGCACAGATAAAAGGAACATGTTAAATTCCCATCCACCTTGACAGGTTTAACACCCAAAATCATCTGGTAGTGCTGTGAGGAAGCTGTAAAGGTAGCTATACCCTTCCCTCTCTGGGTGTTCTTGTGCTTAAAACTTGACTTTCATCAGAGTAGGGCTCAAAGCTCAAGCAAGGGAACCTCCAGACTAGGTACCTCAAACTTTCTTCAACATTATTGTGGCTCTTTTAATATATGCTTTACAGCACTCCCTGAATTCAGCACGGTTTTGGTTACTGTGGATCTGGGAAACATAGAAACTTCTCAAAGCAAAGAACTTCTCAAAAAGAGTATTAGATAAGAGGAAGGGAATAAGAAAATTCCTAGTCTGAGGGACAGCGCAGTCTTATTCATAGCAGTATGCCATGGTGAGAGACTTTCAGGTATTAAGGTCTTATCCCATTAAATATTTTAAAAGTCAATACTAGTACTGCATACAGAGATACTAATTTCTAATATAGGTCTGCAATGAACTGTTCAGCTGACAGAGCCACTGAATTCATTGCAGATTTTAATGTATTTAATGTCATCAAAGGCAGAACAAGCACACAATCTGGTTTCAAGATGCTGAATTGGCTACAAGGCAAATAAAGTCTGTAATCTCTAAGCTACCACAAGAAACAAAAAAAGCTCTAAAATATGAGCTTTAACAACACTGCTACACCTCAGAACATCCTGGAGTAGTGAAAGGCATTGCATCCTGAGACATGCACCAAGAGAAATAATAACTTACTTTCTGTTTCTTCAATAAATATTGTCTTTTTTTAGCAATAGGCAATGGCTTCAAGTGCTAGACACAACAAAGTATGGAATTAAAATATGCAAATCACCTGCTTGCAGTCAGGTATAGCTATATTCTGAAAAATAGAAAACTTATTCTAATTAAAAAAAATTAAAGTCATTAAGAACATGTGCTGTGTTTGCATAGCAAGGTTTTGCTAGCACAGGGGCTACGGGTGGCTTCTGTGAGAAGCTGCTAGAAGCTTCCCCTGTGTCCGGTAGAGCCAGCACCAGCTGGCTCCAAGACAGACCTGCCAATGGCCAAAGCTGAGCCCATCAGCGACGGTGGTAGTGCCTCTGGGATAACATATTTAAGAAAAGAAAAAAAAAAAACAAACCCAAAACAAAAAAACCCCAAGCAAACAAAAAACCCCCAGAGCAGTGGGGTGCCCAAAGGAGTCTGTGACCCCGTGGGAAGCCCATACTGGATCAGGCTCCTGGCAAGACCTGTGGCCCCATGGGGAGAGGAGCTCAGGCTGCCCCGGGAGGGACCCATGCTGGACCAGGGGAGGGCCCCGGGTTGGGAGGTTGTCTGGCCAGGCTGGAGAGGTAGAAAAAATTGGGATTGAAGTTGAGTCTGGGAAGAAGGAAGGAGTGCAGGAAAGTTGTTTTAAGGTTCAGTTTTTATTTCTCATTGCCCTGCTCTGATTTGATTGGTAAAAAATTAAACTGATTTTCCCCAAGTTGAGTCTGTTTTGCCCATGATGGTAATTGCTGAGTGATCTCTCCCTGTCTTTGTCTCTACCCACAATCTTTTTGATACATTTTTCTCTCCCCTGTCCAGCTGAGGCAGGGAGAGTGATAGAGCAGCTTTGGTGGGCACCTGGCATCCAGCCAGGGTCAGGTCACCACAGAACAGAAACATTTCTAGCATTTGGTTAAAAATGTCTTAGACAATTTTACAGAATTTTTAATTCACAAAAGTTAGGTTACAGTATTTTTTTTTTCTGGGTTGGAAGCTAGGAAAAATTGCATTTAGGGTTAAAAAAATTCATAACATACTCTGATATAGCAGATTTACGAGACATGTAAACTGTCGTACTCCTCTGGGATCTGCTCCTACATATGAAACTAAACATCTTGCATTTATTCCATCTATGCACATATTTTTAATTCCTGTGATTTTTTTAATTTATCTAAATAATAATAGATTAGCCATTTCTTCTTTTTTTCTGCATGTGGTATTCACCACATTTTTATTCATTAAATTGGTCTCTTTTTTCCTTTCCAATGTACTCATTCTTTCAAGATTTTTGTAAATTTATACTGCTTTTTTCAGTCTTGTAATATACTGGCTTCATAGCAACATACTGTTGTTCCTTGATACCCAAATTTTATTGAAGCAATAACTAACACTGACATATTTGATATTTCTTGAAGATTAGTACTAGACAAGGCAATAGATCACCTTGGAAGTATAAGGTTGTTAACTTCTGTTGGCTATTAAATATATATATCCCCTAAAAAATTTGCATGCCAGAATGATTATTTTGATACACTTAAAATCAATATTAAAGTTTTATAAGAAATATCCTTGACTATGTTGGGTTTGGGGAGGTTTCATTCTGTGTAAATGTTGACTTTCTTAGAGAATCTTCTTGAAATAGGCATTTCAGGGATATATAAATCACAGCAGGCAGTTAAAAAAATCGCATTATTCCTGAGAGTTATATAACAAATGATGCTCAGAACCCTAGGTTTCTCCCTCCCTATGTTTTATTATAGGTTTTGACAGAACAAAATTTTTATATACACCATCTGAAATAAAAGGTCTTGGAGGGGTTAATAGAATTAATCTCCCATTATTCCAAGAGGGAAGACCACCCATACGGAATCTTGCTTTTAGACATTTGCCACAGTGCTGCTCTTTCAGAGCTCTTCTCCATAGCATCAGCAGTACATAATATCCCCCACAATTTCTACAGAATCTGAAATTACAATAGCAAGCCTGGGGACAGAAGAAGAGCTAATTAGTCAAGTGAACATCCAAAGAGTTTTAAAGTTTGACAGGTAACCAAACACAGGTTTACTTGATTAGCAATTCTGTTTATTTTTAACTACAATGCAGCTCATATAGAAAGATTTCTAGAAATTACAGCAGAAATCTTAAAAAGAGATTTGTTGCAATTCAATTTATACTCAGATACCAAATTTTATAGTTTGGGGTTTTTTTTTAAATTAGGAATTTCTTAATGTTTGGACCATTTAAAATCAGATATTTATTTAAATAACATTAGTATATTTAAAAACATTAATATAGGAAATCTTTTTTCAAATATCTTAGCTGTAAAAGTATGGTCTTTCAACATCTGGTAAACTTCAGACAAGTAGAAAATTTGCAAACTCTTTATTTATTTATTGTAATGGAGAACTGTTGCATGCAAATTCCTTTAACTCTTTATAAAAGCTAAATCAATGACACATATTTATCCAAGAAATACACAATATGGTATGCTGCTGGCTTTTAAAACCAGATGAATTATATGTATTTGTTAAGCAGACAGAGGGCAAAAATTTTTCTTGTTTGGGGCATCTGTTATACACACAAAGCAGATGTAGGTTGATACAGGCATAACTGATAGAGGTAATACATCTTTGTTTAAAGATCCATCCAGGTATTTCAAGATGGAACAAGATTTTAGTATGAATTGATTATGTTCTGTCAGATTTTAATTCAAGATGAAACAGACCATGTTTACAAACAGACATTTTTTCATGTTTATTTGTTTTGTATTTAGGGAGAGCATGGATTAGAAGGCCATCATTGTGCGTATGCAAGAACAAAGAAAGTTAGTTAATTTAAACTTCATTTTAGGTGGAAGAATCTTAGCTGTAAAGAAATGAGATTTAATTTAACTAAGTTGGTTTTTAGGCCTGAAGAGATTTATGTATTGAAATGTCACCCATCATGAACACTTCAAAACAAAGCTTTGAAAAGTTTTAACCCTTGGCTACAACAGCAGAGTGAATTAAGCATGAACAGCATATGATGTACAAGTCCAGTGACAGGAACAGCGAGGGGAAGGTCCAGCTCAGCTGAAGTGCTCCTGTTCCTGCAGGCATGTGCTGGACAGTTTTGTCACAGGATGTCTCCCCAGATGTGAAGAAGACAGCCATCCCCAATACCAGGATGGAAGGTAAAGCTGAGTTTTGATCTGGAATTGGTTTGGCTGCAGATGAGCAGCCACAGTTCACCCTGTTGTGGTTGCTGTGTGAGGGGGACATGACATACACACAGCGTAAAGTGATGCACTAAAACAGAAAACCACAAATGCCTCCAATTAAACAGATGATCACTGCTGATCCACAGACTTCCTGAACAACAGGGTCATAGAAAAGCAAAGAGCTGTGGTAAGAACACAGGAGGCAAGTGTCTTTAAGGAGAATACAGAAAATGTGAGAATATTCCCTTTCTTTAAGTTATTTGTAGGACCCTGTTCAAGGCTGTAACACCAATAGCAACATAATAACAAAGGCTTTCCAAGGCCAAGGTCCCTTAAGTATGACAATGACTAATTCTTCCAGCTCTCTAACTCTCTGACGTGCCGCTGGGGAGACAGCGAAGCTGGCTGATGGTATTCTGAATATTGCTTCACTCCAGAAGAAAGGCATCTGCAGCTTTTACTACCCCCATGCCTGCTGCCACTGAAGATGCTTTTGGGACATAGAGAACACCCACACATCTTGCCTTTGGGGTATCTGTAATTTCCCTTTACCGCTCAAATGCCAGGGCAAAGGATCGGTAGATATGTTAGGAAATCTAAAGTGTTATGAAAGGTACAACAAAACCAGAAACAGTCCAGTTACCTCACAGCAGTTGAGATTTATCATAGGCCTGATAAAAATTCATTATCATTATTGCTTATATGTCAAGGCAAAGTGCAGCCATTTCCCCCTACCTCTTCACAGTACAGAATTTACTTGCGATAAGCTCTTGGAGGAATATCCCAGTACTGCTGGTTCTGGGTCAGCTGTGATAGCAGAAAGCTCTCTCAGCAACAGCAACTTTTTAACATATCTTATTAAGACATCAGGATACATGAAGAAAAAAAAAATAAATAAAGGAAAATCAATAAGTAATTAGGTAACATAAGTCACTTAAACAGTGAAAAGTCCAAAAGAATTTTTTAAAAACTGAACTTCCAAAAGATACATTAAAGCTCAATAAAAAAGGCAGAAGTATATCTCATAGACAGAAAGGCAAGTTCCAGTTCAACATAGCCAGAGATTTCTGCGAAACCTAATATTTACATTCACAGGAAAGTAAGAAGTAAAAGTAATGAAAGAGCCAAAGGAAAGAACAAAACATATACCTGAAATAAAAAAAAAACTAAAAAAAAAACCCCAACCAAACACATATATACAAAAGAGAAAACAGGTACAGAAAATCAGACAGTGAGGGCATAGAAAGAAAATGCCAAATGTGAATAAATTAACTCTATCAAAAACTATGTTCAAGACCAGAAAAAATAAATACAAATACACAAACAGGAGTAGGGAGTTTTTCATCTAATCATACAAATATGAAGTGCTCTGCCTTAAAAAAATCATTTGATATGATACATTTAAAGGTTCATTGAAAATCTGAGCTGTTAGAAGCAAATATTTTTTGCATATAGCTTTCTTTATAGTACAGTAGATTCAAATTCAAAGAGGTATTTTCATGTTAAGTAGCATATGCATCATTGGAAGTAAAATTTTGCAGATCAGGTTCATAATCGTATTTCTTAAAATGCAAACTTTAATGTTAGAAACCCTTGGAAGCAACCACTAAAATATATTTAACCCAAATAGATCAATTTTTGGCTTATTGATTGAAAACGGTTTTTCAAAGAAAGCATCTTTCTGAATCCCTTCTGCATCCAAGACGATTTTTGCCATGGAACTCTCAGTAAAATTCTGTGTCTTACAATCTTTATTATTAAAAGCCATAATCTTTTCCTCTAGGGTCATGAATTGAGGATGAATCTATCAGAAACCATCCCCCAAATTATAAAAACAGGTAACATGTTTTATGAGGTATTTACAATGATGCACCTTTTCGATCCATGAAAGTCATGCACCATGTAAGTACACTATATAACCTCTCTTTTGTTGATCTCATAAAAAAGAGAAATACACAGGCCCTACATTATTTTTCTTTCTTTACCAGTGGTTAAGTGCACAGATATTAAAAAGTGTGGGGAGGATAATAAACCTAACTCATACCGTCCACAATAAAAATGCAATCAGCCTACTGAGTGTTTTGTAGTTGTTATGATTAGCTTGTGTAATAAAATATAAATTCACGTGATGTTACCTGGAGTCTTCTTGCTCAAGTTAGAATTATTACACAAGCCTTTTTTTGACACAGATTGCCTAGGAAAATGTCTTCACATTATGTAGGCCTTGGTCTTTCAGTGCAGATTTGTGATGCAATTAGAGTAGTACAGATTGCACCTTTTTTCTTGGCCAATAAAATACACTGTACTATAATTGCAGTTGACATTCAATAGTAATATTTGTACACTTTCTAGCAAGACTGGTGATACACTGCCATCATGTAGAAATGCATTCTTTAATTGCTTCCAAGCTTGTGTTCCTCTTAAGAGGTCAAAAGCTTGACCCACCCATACCAGCTGCCAGGAAAAGAAGGAAGGCCATTGCTTAGAAGCTGGCATGTGAGAGTTCAGACTGGAGGAGTGGAACTGGGGACACTTGAGAACACAACATAGGAGAAGCAACTGTATCGTGTTGGAGGTTTAATGGAAAGCATTTGTGCCAATAAAGTGTGTGCCAAGTGTCCATTAAATAATGCAGAGAACGCAAGAGGGAAATACAAGACAGCAGATAATAATGGCCATTTCAGTGTTCATCTCTCCAAAATTCGCCTGCAAAAATGTCCTCTTTACAAGTTTTGCTGTAATGTTTTTTGCTAACCTAAGGCATAACAATTACTTCATTCAGATGCGGTAAAATAAAATACAGGAACAGAGGTGTTGTCACAGGTGAATAAGACTATTAGTCTAGCATGGACAGCTGTGTGACAGCAGAATTAATACATTTTTCTGACAAATCTGTCTTCCACCACTGCCCCAAATGTTCTACCACCTTATGCATTTTCTCATACTTTAATTTTGTGCCTAGTTTGTCATCTGCCTTCTTGCTGTGACAATGTCTCTCTGTCAAAGGCATAGGAGTTCAGGACTATTGTTATGTCTCCAGCTACGTGTAAAACCCTCAGGCACACTACTAATTTTTGTTGCACACTAAATAATGTACAATCCATGATAGACCACCCATAAAAACTCAGCGTTATTAATTTTCCTGAACACTAAAACACATGAAGCACATCCTTTCAGTGACACCGTCTTCTAAATTCCAGTAAAACAAAAGGAAGTCAATTGCCTAAAATCCTACTGGCTTTATTAGTATAGGTTTATGAATTACACCTGAATTCTAAATTTTTTTTTATTTTTTTTTTTTTTTTTGCTTTATGCTGTACTCTTCACACTTTCAGAAGAAATACTTTGAGGTTTCTTTAAGAAATGTAATAAACGTTATGAAGCCAGAAGGGGAAAACATGGTATTTTATCTATGACAAATAAGAAACTGTATTTAAAAACGTAGTTATTTCACAGTGCAAAAGCCTTCTTATCTAGTGCTAGAATGAAAGTGGTATACGCTGTCTTTGTCAGCACTTCAGACACTTTATGTCTTTTTCATAGACTGCTCGAATATTCATCTGTCTTAATTTTTCTTTCAAAAGAACTAGCTAAGAAACTTATGTCATTTGCAGTACAGTACATCACTTTCAATCCATAGCTAATATTCTCTTTCAGGAGTATACTAGTGAAGGATGTCAGACTCCAAGGAAGGGTTCGTTTAACTTCATTCATTTTTCAGAGAAAATGTCTGGTGATTATATAAGCTGCTATCAGTACTAATAGCTAGATAGATAAACATATTTTAAAAAGAGGTTATAATTTCTCAGTTTCCTGTTTGCAGTGGCTGATTACAGAAGAATTTTTGTGTCTTGGGGCTGCATTCTTTTTACTTCAAAATCATCTTTTGCCATTTCCTAAACTCAGAAATATTCAGATTTATACGAGTCTAATGCTTAATTATTTTTTTTTTTTCCTTATGTAAAGGTTGATAACTCATGGGGGAAAAAAGGCCACTGAGAATAAGCTACAGTTCTGAATGGCTTTAACATACTGTGGCTAGACTAATTTCTGTTTTGAGATGCTCTTTAAACATTGACAGCCAAGACCTTACAGGCTTGCAAGAAGAGTCAAACTATTCAAATCCCCTTTGAAGTTTTTAAGATTTCTATTTAAATACATATCCATAAACCCCAATGATTTGGCCAATTCTGTTTAGAAAATGCTATTGAGTTTGACACGGTAGAGCTGTCTCCCTTTGTATCCCTCTCTTGCTTTGGCTGACTGAATGTAACACAACTAACTTTCCAATACTAGGGAAAACAGGATTTGATTTTTGCTGCACTTTGGTAACTTTAGATCTTCATGTTTTGAAGCAAACACTTGCAATCTAAATACAGAGAGTTTAAGCACTTCCAGAGTTGTCCATTAATTCCATGACAGAATTGGTCCAGTGTACCAGCAGGGTCGTAAGCAGCCAAAAAGTGGTACTTAACATTAAATTTAGGTGTAAATGTCCAGATTGAGTTATAACATAATGGTGGAAAAGCCAAGAACTGATACAGCTGATAGAATTTTTATGCTTTAGTTTGAAGCTTTAATTGCAATGAATTCCACCTTTTTGTTGTGGAGTTTAAATATAGTGACCAGATAAGAAAGACTCCAGCATGCATACATGTATAGCTAGCCTAATTCTGCAGGAGCTCACAGCTGGCTCTGCAGAAATTTTGAAGTGCAAAATAGTTCAGCCTGGGATTTTGGTGCTAGAAATAGTGAGTTGCCTTAAAAGCACATCCCTAACCGGCAGGATGGGAAGATCTGCTGAGTAAGGGCACAAGGAAAAGTACTGCTGTGGAGAGCTATAGTGGCACGCACGAAGGAACAGAAGAGCAATAATTTTAAACATGATATCCCAGCTTTTATCAGAAAATAATTTAATGGGGGGAATCTCTTCTCTCCACATTTTCAGTTCTAGGGAGAAAGGATTTAGACAACAATTGAAATGTGGGTTTATTAAATCAACCTAAATTCTAAATCTTAGTCAAGTCACTTACAACTTTGACAGTTGCCTTATCATATTCGTTTCATATTCAGACTAATATGAAAAAGTCGTACAACCATGGTACCTGATCTAAGACCTTTTTAGTACATATTTATGCATGTAAGATTTACACTTGGGCTATCACATACTTCAAAAACTGCATAAATTTCCTTAATATTTTAAGAAATCATGTATGTAGGGAAAGGTTATAATCAAAGAAATATGAGTAATATAAAAAATATTGACCACATAATGTACAAAAAGTTTCAGTCTTCTCTAAGACTAAGTGTACAGATATAACTAAGCACTCAGAGGTGTATACTAATTTTTGTCAAAATCTGCCTTTCAGAATAAGATACTTCTAGAGTATTCTTCAGGCTAAGACAACCTCAGTTGGCTTTCTATGCCATTATTAATCAAAGAAAACCATTTTGACCTATCTACTAGCCTTTCAAATTACATTTGTTCTTACCTTCAGTCAAAGCTAAAGTTCCTTCATGATTTCTCAATTGTTTCTAAATGGAGGAAAATATTTTCATTTCCAAGAACCTCTTCACCTTTTTCCTCCTTCCCTTTGTTGTATTGAATAAGTCAGCTTCCTGGCATACTTTCTACTGCTTTACCTACACATTCCCTGGGCTTTTAGGAATTGCTTTCCATTTCTTTATTACAGGAATGATCAAGGACCTTCTTTAATCCTTTCTTCATCATCACATTCCTCTGATATTCCTGGCTTCCAGCATGGGCTCCTATAGAGCAGTGAAATCCTTCCTGTATAATTTCCATGGAATCACCTAATGGCTGAGACCTCAAACATATGTTTGTTTTAGCCTGATGCTACAGCTTTCACCAGCAAAGTAACTAGCCACATCAAAGACATAGAAGACTTTTTATTTAATGTGAGGCGGACTGGCTTATGCTGGTGCACCTTTAGCTGGCAGATTTACATCTGAAAAGTCAGGCTGGTAAAATGTGTCCTTTCATAGGACCGACCTGTCAGCCTCACCTCTGTGCCTGGGAAGATCATGGAAAAGATCCTCCTAGAAGCTATGCTAAGGCACATGGAGGCCAGGGAGGTGATTCGAGATAGCCAGCATGGCTTCACCAAGGGCAAGTCCTGCCTGACGAACCTAGTGCCTTTCTATGATGGTGTGACAGCATCAGTGGATAAGGGAAAACCAATGGATGTCATCTATCTGGACTTCTGCAAAGCCTTTGACATGGTCCCCCACAACATCCTTTCTAAATTGGAGAGTATGGATTTGATGGGTGGACTGTTCGGTGGATAAGGAACTGGCTGGATGGCCACATCCAGAGGGTAGTGGTCAATGGCTCGATGTCCGGATGGAGACCGGTGACGAGTGGTGTCCCTCAGGGGTCCGTACTGGGACCGGTGCTGTTTAATATATTCATCAATGACTTAGACAGCGAGATTGAATGCACCCTCAGCAAGTTTGCGGACGACACCAAACTGAGTGGTGCGGTTGACACACCAGAAGGACGGGGTGTCATCCAGAGAGACCTGGACAGGCTGGAGAGGTGGGCCTGTGTGAACCTCATGAGGTTCAACAAGGCCAAGTGCAAGGTCCTGCACCTGGGTCGGGGTAACCCCCAGTATCAGTACAGGCTGGGGGAAGAAAGGATCGAGAGCAGCCCTGCTGAGAGGGACTTGGGGGCACTAATGGATGAAAAGCTGGACATGAGCCGGCAATGTGCGCTGGCAGCCCAGAAGGCCAACCGCACTCTGGGCTGCATCAACAGAAGCACAGCCAGCAGGTCGAGGGAGGTGATTCTGCCCCTCTACTCTGCTCTGGTGAGACCTCACCTAGAGTACTGCGTCCAGCTCTAGAGCCCTCAGCACAAGAAGGACATGGAACTGTTGGAGCGGGTCCAGAGGAGGGCTACTAAAATGATCCGAGGGCTGGAGCACCTCTCTTATGAGGACAGGCTGAGGGAGTTGGGCTTGTTCAGCCTGGAGAAGAGAAGGCTGTGGGGAGACCTGATTGTGGCCTTTCAGTACCTAAAGGGGGCCTATAGGAAAGATGGGGATAATCTTTTTAGTAGGGCCAGCTGTGACAGGACAAGGGGTAATGGTTTTAAACTGAAGCAGGGTAGGTTTAGACTGGATCTAAGGAAGAAATTCTTAACAATGAGGGCAGTGAAACACTGGAACGGGTTACCCAGAGAGGTAGTGGAGGCCCCATCCCTGGAAACCTTCAAGGCCAGGTTGGACGGGGCTCTGAGCAACCTGATCTAGTTAGCGGTGTCCCTGCTCCCTGCAGGGGGGTTGGACTAGATGACCTCTAGGGGTCCCTTCCAACCCAAAACATTCTATGATTCTATGATTATATAGTGTCTCTTTAAAACTTTCTTTAAAGAAAGAACTGTTCCAAATATATCCTCAAATTCTACCATCTTGTACCTGTTGTTAAAAACAGTTCAGAAGAATATAGGTACATTTTCACAGGGTTTTTTCTTCTACTACTTACATTTCTTCCCACTGGGACTTGTATAGGGCACACAAAAGCTTTATCTTGGTTGTACATGGTTTATTATCACTGGGCATTATTAATAGTTACAAATATTATAATTGTATTCAAATCATTCCACATGGTGTCTGAAGATTATATTGAGATACTCTTCCCAAATTAGGTGATTTCTATTCCATACTTACGGTTTCTTTTCCAGTAATAGAACATATTTCAGAACTTAATTTAACAATATGTTAAACATAATGGAAAGATACAATAGAAGCACTATTCCATGTAATTAAACAATAATGCTAATAATTAGATTTCTTTTTGATGCTAAGAGAATTATCACATTTGCTTAGGCAGAAAAATGCAAAGTTCATTTGAATCCTAATATAGTATTCTGCAAACATTATAAAACAAAATAAGATGAAATATTGAAAGAAATATTAAATAAAAAAATTTCATTTTTGCAATTTCCCATCAGTTCATCAAATTTAGTAATAGAGACAAATTGCAGCAGAATAGCTATTAAAATACTTATGAAATCAGTTAAAAAGAAATTCATTATAATAAGCATAAGATTGAATGCCTACTTAACATACACTGACAGGCTACAAAAGACAAATACAGTAAAGTAGAACTCTGTATGAAGACTGACATTCACATTTGGGCTCTTCACTTATATTATAAATTATAAGGAAGACTTGACTACCCATATGTCACATTCTCAAGCTTTGACTGCTTCTTGAAAGTATACTTTACCTTCCCCCTAGAGAATTCACAAATACAATAGTCCAAAAACCTCATTTTAATATTATGTGTTAAGGGTTCACATACTTTCCCAATGTTCAGCCTGTTATGCACCATCCAGCATGTAGCTAAACCATTTAACTACCCTGAACAACACCTGATAACATCTTTCAGACTGACAGTCGGGCATAATTTAAGTAACAAAGTATACTTCCTTGGTGATTGCAGAGGAGCAGGTTCAGGATCAAATACCATCATTTAAGTAGAGCAATAATGAATTAAAATAATCCAAAACCACCAGCAGCAGAGAGAAACTATCAAGGACTTGCATAGTTAACCACGTTGCATTTTTCTGTTCATGTATTTAGACAGAAGGAAAGAAAAAATATGTTAAGCCAGTCACAAAAGGCATGAAAGACCATTTTAATCCTAGTATGCCCGATGATATGTGAACAATGCTGGAAATTTCAGAATACAAACTGAGCTGGGTTTGTTATAATTATGGGAAAGTTATGCAAATTGTTTGCTCTAGCCATGTTTCTGATGTGGTTCAGTGATACCAAATACTGCCAAAAGAGAGAAGACCAAAGGAGAAAATAAACGGTGTTGCAGTCTAAGGATCTCCCAGCCCAGAACTGTCTGTTTTATAGACAAAAAGGATCTGCAGGGAAGACAGAGTTCAGTGCAAGAAATTTCCATTGAGAAGCAGAAGCTAATAAAGAGATTCAGACATGCTGGATCTTGCAGTAGGACAGCAAACACATCAGCTGCAGAGGTGGAGGGGGGAGGGAGGGGGCCAATAGCAATATAGAAGATTAAAGGAAAATAAGGGACAGGAATTTCAGTGGGATTGCCTGCAGAGAAGAGAAGAACAATTGTGGTGGAAAAAAAAAGATTATGAAGAAGAAGAAAAAAGTGAGGAAACAAAATGGCAAGGATCAAGGGAATTAGTTCCTTGGGAGAAACTCTGAAACCCAAGCAGATATGGAAAATAATTTATTTCTGATGGCAAAGGTGAGGTAGAGGAAGGAGAACTAGGGATGAGGTGCTGCAGGGTAGACCAATGCAGAGAAGTGGGTCTTCAGCAGCAGAGACTTGCAGGAGGCTCTGAATAGCTGGGCAACATACAGCCACCACCCTGGTGGCCCTTGCCCTGCTGGGGTCCCAGCTGATACAGTCAGCCCTTCAAGGGCAGTTATGCAGCCTTGCAACAATGAACCTAGGTCCTCCTCCGTTCCACACATCAGACATCTCCACATCATCTTCTCCCAGGCATCCTACAAGTGTCTAGTTTGCCTGTTTTCTTCTCCGCTTTCCAAGCTCACTACTATAAATAATGAAGAAATGACAGTGAAGTTGTTCTGTTACATCAGCCCTGCCTCCAAAATAAGAAATAAATACAAATATACAGTCTGAGCCCATGGAAGGTAGCCTTGATCTAGAGTGAGCTGTGCATCAAAGTACTTCCTGACACCACCAAAAGAGATACTTTAGGCACAGAAAGCATTCCACATTGTGTGGAATAATAAGAAATAATTCCCCTACAAGAGGAATTAAATTTCTGAAGTTGCGTAACAGCAATCATTAAAGAACACAGTGAATAACTAAGCTTCAGTGCTGGGCTTTCCGTGACTTCTTTCGGTGCCCAGGGTTTTGATATATTAGACTGAAGTAAGTGTTTGGATATTTTATGTGACCATCATTTCAGTTTACATTGCCTTTAATCCAAGTACTTTGGAGTGCCTTAAAGCACAAAACAACAATAGCAAATCAAATCAAATTACAACACTGTTAATTAAAATCACCCTCAAACAGAGATTAAAAAAAGGCCAAACATTGCGCATCTTAATCATTCATTACCTAAGCAAAACATTAGTAACATCTATGTGAATTTTGTATCACTAATGGCTAAACAACTTAAGATATGGTCCAAACAATGAAAATGAAAGCTAACATTTTCACAATATTTCCCCCTGTGAAGCACATTATGAGGATTAATTACTTATATTGTGAACGCTTTTGGTATAAAGCTGATTTTTTGCAACTCAATGCAACATCTAACAGCTATACAACTTTCTAATATGCAAGAGAGTCCCCAGAGGTGCTACATCAAATAGCTAATACCAAATATCAGTTACAAACTAGAAGCATGCCTGTGATGTAGGCAAGACCCTGAGTTATGCAAGAGATCTTTAACGGTACAGAGCTTTACTGAACAGCAGGCAGAAACCACATCAGGCAGTGGAGGGTATTTATAAAACTACATAGCAGCATATAGTTTTATGTTTGCAAGTGCAAGGCATGAGGAAGTGAGACACAATGGGTGCAACTCTTCAAAAACTCTGGGACTGCCATAGAGCTGATGGCACTATTTGGTCTATGTTGCTTTAATGGTCTCCAGCACTAGAGAAAGTTACAAGAACCACTGTAACATGATCATAGTTTTTTATCACTATTAATTGTATTTACCATTATATCCAGTTAAGTAGGACTTTATCTAAATCTTTCAAGTACTCTGCCAACCTGCCTTTGATATGAAGAAGGAATGAACTTTAGACTCCCTGAATAACTGCAATTATATATTTTTACATTTATTTTCATCTGCAAAAAACTGTTGTCCAGCTTAAAGCAGTTTTAAAAACCAACATGAATGTATCTCATAAGGACATAAGGACTACATAAGGAATACAAAATTGCCAGAAGATATTTTTTTTTTTCTTCACCCAATCTCTTGATTTTAGCTTTTTGATGTGAAATTGTCATTGAGCAGTTCACAGGTTTCTTTTTCTTACAGGTGATTATGAGTGATTCAGAACTAAGGAACTTGAAAGATTCATTATGTTTTTTTCCAATCTACAAGCAAATACAAGTATTTGCTAATGACAGTTTTCATTTGCCATAGTTATTACTAACTTAACTTTATGATGTACAGTTTAGATGCAAAATAACACAAGCAAAGTGGCAAAAATTCTCAGTGTAGAAGCATTAAAACAAAAATGCTCAGAGGCCAGAACGTGTTCATGACCAAGGTATGGTTGACCCCTAGTAAGAATCAATACAACAAAGCACAGACAACAGGAAATCAACATAGCATTACCCTACCCAGACTACAGCTAATAAAATTGGTAATTATGAACAATAAAACATTAAAATAAATAATCTCTTCTCCTGGAAGAATAAAACAGTCCCATCAAAACTAATATCCTATGATGATACAAATAACTTCTTAGTGTAATTGTTACAATAGAATTCTGACACTATTGAGTTGATTGAAATCCGGCAAATGTATTTGCTCACTCTAACTGAAACAGTTTATTAGAAAACACCTTTCATATTAATTGCTTTCCTGTATCCATAGAGAAATACATAATTTTCTTTCTCTGGAATTGCTTTAACCATTAACAGTTATTGGAGTTTAATTAATTTCCAAACAAACCCATACAGCAGAGGAGCTAAGAAGCAAAGAAAGAAAAATGTGTTACTGGGTATTAAGTGGTGCCCCCAAGCAAGTCATCTTCCAGCGCTTCATATTTTTATTAGCAGTCTCAACTACGCAGCCACAGTTCTAGCCCATAACTTCAACATCTTACCAGTTTGTGCCTACTCGTCTTCCCTCACTAATGGCTGCTGACACTCTCTGACAGTTTGGTCAAGACCCTATTGCTCCATTGTACTACTTTTATTACAAACTTTAGCAAACTATATTATGGAAAAAAAAAAAAGAAAACATTATTCTATAGCAATCCAATGAGTAATCTGAAATTGTTGGTCTTAGGGACCAAAGAAACCTCCTCAACCATCCTACAAAGTCATTCAGAGAATTACTCAGTAGCTTAAAAACTTAGTCTTCCTTACCAGAAAAAGGAATAACATGCATGCTCTTAGGAGTCAGATTTTGACAGAGGAGCATTAAATGTAGTCCTTTTCCTTTTTTGTTACTGTGTCTGATTTTTTTCTTTGTAGTAAAGGAAAGGTTTGAAACACCAGTAGTCACCTGAAGCCTCAGAGAAGAGCACTCTCTAAGTATCAATATGAACTTTTGTTAATTTAATCTTTAATCTGGTTCAGTGAAAGCTAATCAATATGTGGTTGGCACACATATTCAAAAATTATTAATTGTTTCATACAGTCTTGGTCAGAATGAGTCATGTTAGTGAAAACTGCCCTTTTTACATGTATCTGAAAAACCATAAAAGATTGCAAGAAGGAAATCATGTGACATTTTATACCCATCATCTGAAAGGTACTAATAACCTCTGGGGTTATTGCACAACCAGGTCTCATCAATCCTAATAACTTCAGCTCTAAATCACCCTGAGGTTTGAACTGACAAGAGCAAGGGAAGTTTGGCTCAGCAAGAATGATCTTGCAGGGAAAGAGTCTGAAAGTCTGCATTTGAAGAGCAGGCTGCATTGGCATGCTATAGGCTATCATACAGACAGTAAGACATTTTCAGTCAGGAGGCCCAGGTTTAGTACAGCCCAGAGGCACCATGTTGCAGGACCAGGGAAGTCATCCTTCCCCCGTACCCGGCATTGGTGAGGCCCCACCTCGAATACTGAGTTCAGTTTTCGGCCCCTCACTGCAAGAAGGACATTGAGGCACTGGAGCATGTCCAAAGAAGGGCAACAAAGCTGGTGAGGGGTCTGGAGCACAAGTCTTATGAGGAATGGCTGAGGGAACTGGGGTTGTTTATCCTGGAGAAGAGGAGGCTGAGGGGAGACCTGATTGCTCTCTACAACTACCTGAAAGGTGTCAGTCTCTTCTCCCAAGTAACAAGTGATAGGACAAGGGGAAATGGTCTCAAGTTGTGCCAGGGGGGTTTAGGTTGGATATTAGGAAAAAAATTCTTCACTGAAAGGGTTATCAGGCACTGGAATGGGCTGCCCAGGGAAGTGGTCAAGTCACTGTCCTTGGAGGTATTTAAAAGATGGGTAGACAAGGTGCTTAAAGACATGGTTTAGTGGTGGACAGGTACGGTTGAACTCTGTGATATTAAAGATCTTTTCCAAATGATTCTATGATTCTATGAATGGAGGTGGAGAGGAAAGAGATCCTACTCCTTGCCCACAGAAAGCATGAAAATGCTAGGCAAAATGCCCTAAAAAGGGCAACAGAGAACTAGCTGGCAGCAGTACTTAGCTGCATCTCACAAAAAAAAAGAAGCATTAGGCCGCTTCCTTCTGCCTGGGAGCTCTGGCAGCCTTTACTTATGTGTCTCCCTATTTAACCTGAGGCAAAATGTCTCTGCACAGTTCCTGAGCTCAACACAGCACAGCTAAAGTCAGGATTGTAAAAGGTCATGCTTAATAGATTTTGAAATGTGCATAGCATTCAACACTAGCACAATTAAAAATTGTTCAGTTCTGGAGACATTTCCAACTCAACATCCCGAGGAACAATGCCAGTGAAGAGAGTGAATATGTCAAATAGCCCAGGGTACCTTGCAGAATTTTTAATTATGGGAATGTAGGAGAGGAATTTGCTTTCAGTGGTTGTTTGCAAACATCATTTGCCTGATCAGCTCCGGTGCAGGCATGTTCTGCAGTGGAGCAGGGCATTGCAGCATACAGGGGGGTTTAATGAGCCAGGGAAACCTTAGGTGAGCACAGAGACTCTGCAGGAGCCAGCAGCTCTCATGAGAGCAGCTGACAAGGCATGTGCGGGACCAGGGGTAGTGGCAGCCAATCCCCAAAAACGCAGCCCCAAGCAGAACTGTGACCAGGAGTGACACCAACAGAGTGGGCAAACAGGGCATGGTGTGGCAGGTCAGGCAGCAGTTTGCACGGGAGGGTGTGCAGGGAGGGTGCCTCTTCGAAGGAGGGGCATCCCACTGGCTGAGTGGGAGACTTGAAGTACGCATAAACCAGCAACTAGGCACAGGTCAAGGGCACTCATCCTACCTGCCCCTCAAGGCACAATGGTGGGCACTCATTTGAGAGCAAAGGCTGCAGCTCTGGCTGGGGGGTCTGCACCATCTACCCCAGTGGTGGCTGATGCCTCCACCCAGGTGGAGGTGCTGAAGGTAGAGGCTGCAGTGCAGACCTCAGACTGCAGGAAGTGCCCAGACCTTTCTCCTGGGGCAGGGAGAGGCCACAGACCTGCTTGCAAAAGGTGTGCCCAGGTGGAGGACCTCCTGCATCAGGCAGCTAAGCTGCAGGAGATGGTAAGAAGGCTGCATAACACCAGGGGGGGCTGAGAAAAAGTTAGATAGCTGGTTCCAAGCACACCCTGCAGTGGACCCACAGCCCATGGCCAAACAGCCAAAAACTCCTGAACTGGCACACACAGAAGGGAGAGGCACCAGTAATGCAGAATAATGGACGGTTGCAATGGCAAGGACCAGAAGAAGGAAGAAACTCCCCCTGAAGCCTGAAGTTCCCTTGCAGAACCACTTCACTGCTCTGCAGATTGAAGAGGAAAAACCCGTCACACCAGGAGAGAAGCCGGAGCTCGGTAAGGCAGCCTGATCTGCTCCTTGTATAACAACCAGTGCAACTAAGAAAAGGAGACAGTTGGTAAGTAGGTGACTGTTCTGAGAGGTACAGAGGCACCCATTTGCTGACTTGACATACTCTAGAGAGGTGTGCCACTTACCAGGGACTCATATCAGGGATGTCACAGAGAGACTACCAAGCCTCATACAGTCCACTGACTATTACCTGCTGTTGTTATTTCATGTGGGCACAGGTGATACAGCCAGGAGCAGTCTGAGGACTATCAGGAAGGATTACAGAGCTCTGGGAGTGTCAGTAAGGGAGTCTGGAGCACAGGTAGATTTTTCATCAGTCCTCCCAAAGGGAAGGTGTTTGAAAGGGTCAGTCAAATCTGGTGAATGATGTCACAGCCAGGGGTTTGACTACTTAGAGGATGGTACTAGCTTTGAGGAACCTGGTCTACTAGGGGCTGATGAGGTCCGTCTGTCAGAGAAGGGGAAAAGCATCTTCTCTCAGAGGCTTGCCAAGCTGGTGAAGAGGGCTTTAAACTAAAGTTGCCAGGGGAGGGGAATCTCAATCCAGTTTGATGTCAGTGCCAGCAATGGATGCCCAGAGCCTGGAGAAGGATCCCAAGTCACAAGGAGAGGACTTGAAGAACAGCACAAAGGAATTCCAGCCACTCCAGCCAGTACATCAGCTTCATCAGTATCTCAACTTAAATGCCTCTATGCAAACACATGTAGCATGGGGAATAAACAAGAGGAGTTAGGGATGTGTGCATGCTTGCAGGGCTATGATGTTACAGGCATCATGGAGAAGTGGTGGGATGTCTCCTATGGCCAGAGTGTGGGAATGGAAGAATATAGGCTCTTTGGGAAGAACAGGAAGGGAAGGTGAGGAGGAGGTGTTGTCCTCTATGTCAATGACCAGCTGGACTGCATGGAGCTCCATCTGGGGATGGATGAGGAGCTGACTGAGAGCTTATGGGTCAGAACTAAAAGGAGGGCAGGGACAGGTGACATTATAGTGTTGGTCTGCTACAGGCCACCTGACCAGGAAGACCAAGCGTATGAGACTCTCTGTAGACAGATGGGAGCAGCCTCACATCCGCAAGCCCTGATCCTCATGGGGGACTATAACCACCCCAATATCTGTTGGAGGGACAAGAAAGCAGGGCATAAGCAACCTGGGAGGTTCCTGGTTCATTTGTCTGCAGTGACCATGCAACAGTGCAGTTCAAGATCCTTAGGGCACTGAGGAGGGTATACAGCAAGCTCATTACCATGGACTTCAGGAGAGCAGACTTTGGCCTCTTCAGGGATATGCTTGGTAGAGTACCATGGGATAAACTGGGGAGAAAAGAGGGGCCCAAGAAATCTGGTTAATGCTCAAGGATCACCTCCTCCAAGCTCAGGAGTGATGCATTCCAACAAAGAGGAACTCGGGTAAAAATGCCAGGAGGCCTGCATGGATGAACAAGGTACTCCTGGACAAACTCAAACACAAAAAGGAAGGCTTCTGAGGGTGAAAGCAAGGACAGGTAGCCTGGTAGGAATACAGAGAAATTATCTGAGCAGCCAGGGATCAGGTTAGGAAAGCTAAAGCCCTGATAGAATCAAATCTGGCCAGGAACATCAAGGGCAACAAGAAAACAAGGCCAAGTCCCAGTTCCTGCACTTGGGTCACAACAACCCCATGCAGGCTTGGGGAAGAGTGGCTGGAAAGCTGCCCAGCAGAAAAAGACCAGGGGTTACTGGTTGACAGACGGCTGAATATGAGCAAACAGTGTGCCCAGGTGGCCAAGAAGGCCAACGGCATCCTGGCTTGTATCAGGAATAGTGTGGCCAGCAGGAGTAGGGAAGTGATCGTGCACCTCTACTCTGCACTGGTGAGGCTGCATCTCGAATACTGTGTTCAGTTTTGGGCCCTCATTGCAGGAAAGACGTTGCGTTGCTGGAACATGTCCAGAGGAGAACAACAAAGCTGGTAAAGGGTCTGGAGCACAAGTCTGATGAGGATTGGCTGAGGAAACAGGGATTGTTTCCATAGCCTGGAGAAGAGGAGGCTGAGGGGAAACCTTATCGCCCTCTACAACTGCCTGAAAGGAGGTGGTACTGAGGTGGGTGTTGGTCTCTTCTCCCAGGTAATGGGCAATAGGATGAGAGGAAATGGCCTCAGGTTGTGCCAGGGGAGTTTTAGGTTGGACATTAGGAAAAATTTTTTCACCGACAGGGCTGTCAAGCATTGGAATGGGCTGCACAGGGAAGTGGTCGAGTCCTCATCCCTGCAGGTATTTAAAAGACGGGTAGACAAGGTTCTTAGGGACATGGTTTAGTGGTGGGATGGCAGTGTTAGGTTGACATTTGGACTTGATGATCTTAAAGGTCTTTTCCAAACTAAACAATTCTATGATTCTATGGCTCTGTGAAAAGCTTCTATAAGTATGTCAGTGCTAAAAGGAAGACAAGGGAAAATGTGGGCCCTCTCCGAAAGGAAACAGGAGACTTGGTTACCCAGAATATGGAGAAGGCTGAGGTACTCAATGACTTTTTTGCCTCAGTCTTCACTGGGAAGTGGTCAGGCCACACCACCCAAGTAGCAGAAGGCAAAGACAGAGACTGGGAGAACGAAGGATCACCCACTGCAGGATAAGGTCAAGTGCAAGACCAGCTAAGGAACCTGAAGGTGCACAAGTCCTGATAAGATGCATCTGTAGGTCCTGAGGGAATTGGTGGATGAAGTTTCTAAGCCACTATCCATCCTATTTGAGAAGTTGTGGCAGTCTGGTGAAGTTCCCAATGACTACAAAAGGGGAAACATAACCCCCATTTTTAAAAAGAGAAAAAAGGGAGACCAGGAGAACTACAGGCCAGTCAGTCTCACCTCTATGCCTGGTACGATCATGGAGCAGATCCTCCTGGAAACTATGCTAAGGCAAATGAAAAATAAGGAGGTGATTTGTGACAGCCAACATGGCTTCACTAAGGGCAAATTTTTCCTGACAAATTTGGTGGCCTTCTACGACAGGGTTACAGATTTGGTGGATAAGGGAAGAGCAATTGGCATCACCTACCTGGACTTGTGCAAAGAATTTGACATTGTCCTGTACAACATTCTTGTCTCTAAGTTGGAAAGACATGGATTTGAGAGATGGACCACTTGGTGGATAAGGAATTGGCTGGATGTTCACACTCAAAGAGTTGTGGTCAATGGCTTGATGCCCAAGTGGAGACCAGTGATGAGTGATGTTCTTCAGGGGTCCATGGTGGTACCAGGGCTGTTTACTATCTTTGTCGGCAGCATGGACAGCGGGATTGAGTGCACCCTCAGCAAGTTTTGTGATAACACTAAACTGTGTGGTGTGGTTGACATGCTGGAGGGAAGGGAGGCCATCCAGAGACACCTTGACAGGCTTGAGAGGTGGGTCCATGAGAACCTCATGAAGTTCAACAAGGCCAAGTGCAAGGTCCTGCAGATGGGTTGGGGCAATCCCAAGCACAAATACAGGCTGGGCAGAGAACAGATTGAGAGCAGCCCTGAGGATAAGGACTTAGGTGTGCTGGTTGATGAGAAGCTCAGTGTCACCTGGCAGTGTACACTTGCAGCCCAGAAAGTCAACCATTCATTCAGCTCTGGGACCCCAATGTAAGGACATGGACCTGTTGGAGTGAGTCCAGAGGAGGGCCACAAAGATGATCAGAGGGCTGGAACAACTCTACTATGAAGACAGGCTGAGAGAGTTGGGGTTGTTCAGCCTGGAGAAAGGAGACCTTATAGCAGCCTTTCAGTACCTGAAGGGGGTCTGCAAGAGAGCCAGAGAGGAACTTTTTGCAAGGGCATGTAGTGATAGGACAAGAGGTAATGGCTTTAAACTGAAAGAGGGTAGATTTAGATTAGATACAAGGAAGATATTCTGCACTATGAGTGTGGTGAGGCAGTGGAACAGGTTGCCCAGAGAAGTTGTGGATACCCTATCCCTGTAAGTGTTCAAGGCCAGGTTGGATGGGGCTTTGAGCAACCTGGTCTAAGTGGAAGGTGTTGGGGTGGGCGTTGGAACTAGATGATCTTTAAAGTCCCTTCCAACCAAAACCATTCTATGATTCTATGATTCCTGTACAATCAATTACCCTGGAAATAGAAAGATAAAGAAAACATGATGCAAAGATTTTTAAGAACCCTAATGTTTGTGAATTTTTCAACATTGCCTAACATACTTTCTCTAAATTACTGCTAAGTAATTTTTGTATTATACAACATAAAAATGTAAAGAAGCTCAAGATGGCCCTGGAAATAAGCTTTTCTCAGAATCCAGAGTCATATATTACCCAATTCTATATACTGTCTTTAGAGATAGATAGTAGCGGGGGAAAAGCGAGAGACAGTAATGCTCTGCATTCTTTTTTTTTTTTTTTTTATTCTTAAGCTGTGTGGATTCTTTTCTCTGTCACGCTTTCACAAGACTGTGACTCTGTTCACTTCCAGAGAGTTGTGCTAATGCTCAAATTACTCTACAAAGTAGAAAATCAGACCCCTCTAAAACAAAAATTACTTAAATGAAAAGACCCACACCCATTTTACTTAAGAATGGCAGTCTAAAAATGTTAGAAAGTGGGAAGAACTTCTTGCCAGTTAGAAACCATGAAATATGTTTAGAAATTAGCTTTTAGTTAAAGTGGGCCTTTAGGGGCATACTGTAGCTAATGTTCATCTTGCTGAAAACTGTAACTGAGAGACTAATTTATTATTAATAATGTATCCAGTGAGGATCACCATTTTTCCCTTTTTTTTTGTTTACATGCTGTCATTATCAGCACACAAATACAGTTTACGCTGATTCTTTTTCACTCAAAAGTGTCTGGACATCTTTTACTTTGACAGTTCTTTGGAGCTGTACAGATCTTTTCATTGAGACTCATTTTCTGCATGTGTTCTAATGCAAACAGTATTTCAAATGGACTGTAGCTGTTTGCAAACACGTAAGTCACACAGTTCCTGTCTAGTCGATTGTGCACAAGCTTATGGCACAACCACTTTAGCATATGCATAAAAATGTGCTTTTTTCCTTCCATGTATGTGTAGATAAGTGTAAACATTTCTGTATAAATATACATTGCAGAGGTACTACTGTAAGGGAGAGGACTTCTCAGGGATTAGGCTACACCTAGGACAACATCAGACAGCAGGCATCCCCATAGCTGTCTACACACAGTATGGAGTCAGGGAAATTAGGTCAGACTTCAAACCATATCTGGATATGATACTTTCAGGATGATGCAGACACATTTGGCTATGGCTGAGCCACAGGAAAAGGGACTGCTGTTTGCTTTGAAAATCAAAACATAGGACATACTGAGTTTCATGGATGAGCAATTTAATCTATTTCCGTATCTCTAACCAACTCATTTGACATTCAGAAAAAGAGTGTTAAACTAGAGATCATATCTGGAGACCCTGCAGTCAAATCTTCGTTCTGCCCTCAAGAGCACTGACATCGCAGTCCTCATACAGAACATCGCAGTCCTCATACAGAACAGCACAGTCCTCCCAACCAGCCCAGCTCAGCAGGTCATCGCACTTCTTGGCTGCCAGGATAACATCGATGGCTGACCCCTGTGCAAAGATACAGCACTGATTGCATCCCTCTGCCCATTCTGATGTTTAGCAACACATTGTAAACAGATGGCATATGCTATGTGGCACAACTACAGCTTCATTTCTTCCAGGTTTTTATATTTCTATTAGCTATTCCATGACTCATTTTGCAAAAGGCAAATACCAAATAACTATAATGATAATTCTTCTGGCCTTTACTACAATCTCTAGTTTTTGATAAAGCTAATGGTATTTAAAAAATTGCTAAAATTTAAAAAACCAAGATCATTTCCATTTTTTAGGGAACAGAGAATTTTAGAAACAACAACTTTCACCTTTGTTTCTTGTGGTGATTATTATTTGATCTCGTGGAGAAATTATTGAAATTCTACTACTGTGTTTTATTACCACACCAAAGCAACCTACATTCCTTATTTAAAAAAAAAAAAAACAAACAACAAAAAAATCACAAAAATTCACTTACCTCAAATAGATGACAGTTGCAAGGAGCTCCCAACAGCAAATGCCAAGTCAAATGAAGTCATCCACACCGTAAAGAAACTGGAAAAGCATCTCTGTAGGAGGTCAGAGGCAACACCTCTGAATCTTACCAGCTGCCTTGCAGTGAGAGCCTGCTCCAACACAAATGGCAAGGGCATGCGCTTCTATGGCCACAGCAGCATGCTCAGCTAGTGCACATAGATCTGGCAAACTCTAACCACAACATAAAACTTCTTTGAGCTTCCTTACTACACTCGTCAATGTGCGTAGGAAACCAAGAACATTTTAGCCTAAAAATAAACTCTTCCCAGCATAGTACATTCAAACCTGCATCTCTTGCAATTGCAGAGACATTCTACTCAGGTGCCCCATTTTGATACAGCATTTCTACCCCTAACCCAAAAAACTCTGCCCCAATTTGGTCAACTGATGCTGAAAACCTGATCTCACAAAAGGCATAATGATATCTGAGATTTCCTGTTGCATTTAATCATTGCACTGACTGCCATGCTGGTTAACCTTATTTTGAAATCATTCAGACTACCTGTCTTCATGAACAAATTCACAGCAACAAGAGAAAAAAAAAGGTGGGATATCTACTTTTTGCATTCACTAAGAAAAGGTATTCTTGATTAATTTAATAATCCATTATAAATTCTCCCTTCTTTCTATATCTGAATGAATTCTTAGAAATCCTTACTTAGAGGATCAGCTTTGAAAAGCCTTCAGTAACCATGTTTATACTGTAAACAGTAAAAAAACCCAGCATGCTTAAACACAATTAAACACTACTGTCAATAGCTTTAAATAAAACATGATTATTTACTGCTGTTTTGAAAGCTGTTCATTTTCTCAAAAGAATACCCCATGTGTTTATAGTCAGAAACATATATTAGAATGTTTTATGCTAAAAAGTATGTAGATTGCACTAACCAATAATCATAACTGATTTGGCAATTAGCAACTAAGTTGCTAATTGTATGACACCACATTTGCATAGAACTCTTAGCTGCACTACTACAAAAGCTGATTGGGCCAATTTCCCAACTCAGATTTGATCCTTTCTTTCACACCACAGCAGGCATTAGCTTAACCCTATAAATTAGGCTATCAGGATAGGGTCTGTAAGGTATGAACAGTGCCTTTACCCAAAGCTTTTTTTGATTTATGAATACCTATACTAAATACCTGTACCAACATAATGGTACCTAAGCAGGAAAATTATTCCCATTCCATACATGAAAACAAGGTGCATCTATGTTATCTATGTCTACGCAAATTTGCATTTCAGTTGGAGTTTTGGAATCAGCAACACATATCTTTTCATTCATTCACCAAGGGACAGCTGACACAGTGAGTGAGTGTACGAGTTCTCCTTTTGTGGCTATATTAAAACTTATAACTATTCCTGTTGATCATTTAGAAGTCAAAACAATCATACACACATGCACACACAGAGTTATGAAAGAACAAGCTCTTAGGAAGATCAGTTTGTAATGTTGCTTATGAACTCAGCAAATGTTTTCACACACTGAGGCAATAATGGATACAGGCAGTGTGATGCAATTTATGAGCAATTTTGCTGTGCGTTAGTGAGAAACAGAAAAGCCATGGCTATTTGCTTCATTAATATTTACTACCTGTGAAGGAAGACCAGAGCAACCTTTGGTTCAGGACTTGAGTCCTTTTTACATTATCAAAGCACTGTATAGAGTGCTTTGGTCATCTGCAAATATTGGGTCAACACCCACATTCAGACACTTCTGTTGATATCATTTTTCCAGCAGAGCAGGGATCAAGTGCTAGACACAAGTTCTGAAACTTATGGCAGGCATCTCCATAGCCATTTGTGGAGGCTGAGGGCTATTATGTAGACATTCACTCACTGTTCTGTAGCAAATCAGGTATTTACAGACAGAAGAGAAGACTTGCCTTTTGCCTAAGAGCAGGATTCACATAATTTGTATTTGCAAAGCTAAGATAGTTATCTTTCACCATAACCTTTGGAGACAAGGCTGACTTGTAGCAATAGTTTCATCAGTCCAAACTAGTTTAAAAACATGGACATCTTTTGGGAACACAAAGTTAAGGTGATATAACTGTTTAATGCAGGGAGCAATTAATGGTTTATCATAAACAGCATAAAATTGGGATTAAAAGCTTTCCACATTTTTTTTTTCTAGAGAAGTCTAGCAGAGATATTACTAGTCCTACTGTAAACTCCATCACCAGGGACAAAACTGCAAAAAATACAAGCGTATGGATATACATGTCACATACATAAGCTATTCTTGCAAGATTTTTGGTGATAGCAACATTTCAGTTGCCAAGATCACCCACTTTCTTTTTTTTTTTTTTTAAACCCATCACTATACCCCATAAACTTCCCTTTCTCACAGCTGCAGCTGATTCTGATTTCTCTCCTCACCTATGGGACACCTCCAGCTCTGCTTCATCTGATATATTTCTCCTTAAAATGGTGTCAGATCAGGCACTGTCCCTTATGCTGCCCCAGTAACAGCAGCTTTCACAGGCTGTTACTGGGATGATCTCAAAAGCACTTCTCAGTCTGATGGCACATTCCCAACAACCAGGAACGTTTCTGCAAAGTGATGTCCCAGGTTAACAGTTCCTTCTCCCAGAGCCAAAATGAAACTCTGTTCTGCTGTAATGTCTGTAAAAATCCATTGTTACTTACGGAGGTAGCTGGGGCGGGTTCATTTTTATTTAGCTGTATGAAAAATTCTTCTCATTGATTTGTTTTGGTGCATATAGATTCTTATATCATTTTGCTGGCTTCATGTTCTACTCATCCTCTGCAACTATACATTTCACTCACTTGCTACAACTTACTTAAAATTAGATCTAAGTTCCCTGGAGTAGCAATTTTGTCTAGCTATATGGTCATTCAGTGGGGACTAAAACTTTACTTAAGCCTGTAGACATTACTACAATAGAAGCAAGGAAGAGGCAGCATGACACCAAAGCTCTGTTTTGTTTTCTCATGAGAATGATTGTTAAACTGATCACGAAATTCTGAATGATTTTTCTGTCTTTCTGGCAATGCTGTGAGTCATTTGTTTGTTCTCTTTTTGTCCTTTTCTTTGACGACCTACCTTGGCCACCATGTATCCAAGAGCAGTAATTCACCCCTGTGGTGAATCACCATTCAGGATTTAGATGTTTCCAATGAGTCATACTTAACCTAATAGGAAGTAGAATGCTCAGACTACATAAATTGTGCACTTTAACCATGACTGGAGAACAAAATTACATATTTCAGTGGCAGAAGTAAAATAAAATGTTGAACAGTAGTCTCTACTTTAAGATCTGCATAAGCAAAACATTTTTTTTTTTAATTCGGTTAAAAAGCATTGGTCAAAGTATATATGAGAGAGAGCTCCCTTACAAAATTTTTTCCATCTCTGCAATCATGGGCTTAACTATCTAAAGAGCAATAAACATCTAACATCTAACAAATAACATTCCAACATCATGTTCACCATCTGCAAAGCCTGATGGTATCAAAAACTCCTACCCACAAAACAACAGAATTCATATCCAGAGATTCTGAATGAGTTAAGGGCCTGTATTTCAGATATTAGGCACACTCAGATCCCCTGTTCAGGAAAATTTATTGTATTACATTTCCTTTCATCTGCTCTTCTTTGCACTGTATTATCCAATGCTAAGTGTCTGCCTTCTATTATAGAAATTCCCTGTGAGGAAAAGTTATTTGTAATCAGCATTGACTCCCATGTGCCTGCACAGACCACCTGTAGTTAATGAGAAAGCAGAGTTGTCTTTTTTGTTTTAATTTCCATTCTTATTTAAGAAAGGAATTGGCTCTTCAGAAAAGTAAATGTCAAAGGGACTGAAATGGGCAAATGGAACAAAATAGCAACAAGGTTTGAAGGCAGTACATTGTCAAAGTTATTTATTGGTTCCAAAGGGTGTGCTGGGGAGTTATTAAACTGAAGCTATACCCCCAAACAACAAATTCAGACTCTAGTCTTGATTTGTCAGCAGGAGGACTCTGGCTGCTCTAAATACCTCCTGAAATTTGCCATAACTGGCTCCCTGACAAACCTTCCTTCTCCAGCATTGAGCACAGCACCAGTGAGATGCTACCTACACTCTCATTCATTACTGTTGAGACAAGGAAAACTACTGAAAATTGCTTAGTTTTGTGGATGACAGAATGTAGTAAGACAAACAACAACAGTGTATTTTACCTGTATCATCTGTGAGGGACAAGTAAGTTTTAGTTTCGCTGGTTGTAATAAAACCTCAAACTGTATTAACAAATGTTATATGAGATATTGCTGATAACAATGATGTGCAGTGATCTTAAAATACAGATTTCTTCCTTTAAATCTCTGCAGAGATGTGAAGAGAGGCTATTGGGGTTTGTGCACAAATTACAGGATACCTGGATTAACAAAGTGCAAATTAGTAAGGCTTTGACATATTTGAATGTTTCCAGATCAAAATGTTGATTAGCTACCTTTGCTACATAAGATGTAGTTAACACTAGAAATTATACATTCTCTCAGTACAGTATCTGAAGACACTGACACTGACACTAAAATGTTAAAGTGCTTTAAATGCCTGGTACTTCACCTATGTGTTCAGCCTCTTTGCTTCAGCTGAAGGAAACTTAATGCATTTATGCTGATGTAAAACTTACAAGTATAAAATGTAACAATGGCTAGAGCTTGCAGGTATGCCTGATACAGAATACTGCTAGTGCACAAACCCTACAGATACACTATTTTGTTTGCTTAGACTTTAAAATGTACCTGGGCAGAAAAGCAAGACAGTATGCTACTCAAAGCTGATGTGTACCAGCATGTCTGCTCAATGGGCACAATAAGAAATAGAAATAGTAAGTCCTTAATATTTAAATACAAGTCTATAAACAATTTTAAGCATCCAGTAGAACACCACACATCTCAGAATATGTGTACTTTATTGTCACTGCACAAGGTAATGTTTTACAATACCACAATATTTCAACCTCAAACAGAACACAATTTCTCAAGGTTGCTCAAGCCCATGTTCCAAAATGGTAAGCCAAGTATTGAGTGTTGCCTTTCGGAGGCATGGCGACCTGGTTCAGGAATGGCATGGCGACCAACCCCAGGCCGCTCGGGCCATCAGCTCACAGACACCAATGTGGTGGACGGCAAATGGCGTTTATTGGTGGGTGACACGGCATTATATAGGTTGGGTTTATGACATCACTTCTGTCTGCTTACATAAACCGAACGCTATTGGCTATCAGGAGAGGGGCCCTACCTTTCTGTACAGCGCGACATCTTCCGGCCGCCAGACTCTAGCTACCTACATTTCCCCCCTCCCTATGCGTAATTAAATTGGCTAAACTATAACAATCTTAGAAGAATATAAATAACAATCTCAAAATATACATATCACAAACTTGAATAGAAAACGTAAGGCACAGTAGGCAAGAGGTAACTGGGGGTAACTGGGAGCAACAGGGTATAACAGAGGATAGCTAAAGGAAATTTTGAACAAGAACATTGTTAGAGCAGTTGTTGGCGCTCTAGGAACATGATGTTAACCTTCCCTAGCCGGCTTTTAACAAACGATACGAGCCTATTCAATATACAGGGCCCGAAGATCAATGTTATGTTTTCCTTTATCACTTTATCACCGTGTGCAAGGTCTCATAGGACCCACCTGAATGGGCGATGGGGATGATACTTTGATGCTACCTGTCTTACAGTGGCAAGCCCTAAAATCAAGATTACACAAAGGCATCGTAGTGTGTCCCCCCCACACACCATGGGGGCTAGGTCGCTGTTGTTTGGATTCTGCTAGTGTGGAGCTCCCAGGTGCGGACAGGACGCTTGTTGACTTGTCGTCCTCTCTTGCCACGTGGGTGTACGGGTTACGGGGACGTCCAATAGTCTGGTCCTGTGGGCAAAAACTCACAGCTTTCATTAGTTTTATTCTGGAGGTCTGGTTTAATAGACTTAAGCGGACACCACTTAACTTTTCCATCTTTTTTGACAGCAGCGTACCCTCGCCCTGTAAGAACTAGCCTCCACCCTTGTTCCCATTCTCCCAGCTCATTTCTGATTATGACCAACAGGCCTTCTTCCAGTGCCTGAGTGGCCCAATGTTTTTGGGTGGGGCTATTCATCTCTTCCCCTCTGGGGAATTGATTTAGTGCTAAAAGAGCAGTCGCTAGCAGGCGTGCTTGGTCTCCCAGGGGAATGGTGTTGGCAAAACCTTCTGCTTTTGCCAGCACCTCTAATTTAGATTTCAGAGTTTGATTTGCTCGTTCGATTATAGCTTGTCCTGTGCTATTATACGGAATACCGTGTGTTAAGGTGATACCCCATTTCAGAGCAAATGCCTGGACTGATTTAGAGACAAAGCTCGGGCCGTTGTCTGTTTTGATCTGATTAGGGACGCCAAGCCACGCCATGACTGTCAGCCAATGTTGGATGGTCGCTTTGGAGTCGGTTCTGAGGTGTTGTGTGGCTATGATTACTCCGCTATATGTATCTACGGTTACTGCTAGCCACGCTTGAGGTTTCAGTAACTGACAGAACGTAAAATCCGTCTGTTACACTTCGGAGGCCTTAAGGCCTCTGGGGTTGACTCCACTGGACCACAGTGGTGTTTTCTGACAATGGGGGCATGTGGCTACTATGTGTTTCGCATCAGTGACTGAGATCCCGCATTTCTTTGCTAGCGCTTTATCTCCGATGTGGAGAGACTCGTGTAGCTGGCGGGCATCTCTTAGCGTCCACAACCCTTTTGCAGCGGCGTCTGCCTTGTCATTACCGATCTGAAAAAACCCTTTGATTGGGTCGTGGCTGTTGACATGGATGACCGATATGGTGCCCTTTCTGGAAAAGAGTGCTTCTTCAAGCATGAGAGCTGCTGTGGATATTGACACGCCGGGCCCCGACATGGCTAAGCAAAGCTTGGCCACGAACATGTTGAACTATGTTGAAGTGTTCCATTGGGAACAGTCCACATGCCAGCACTATGGCTGCCGCTTCTAGTTGCTGAACTGAAAGCGCACAATCGGTCATTTTAATACAGTGCCATTCTTCCCCCTATTGCCAGACTGCTGTTGCGGTTGAGGTCGTTGAGGATGCGTCTGTGAAGACCGTTGGTCCCTGCTGGGGCCGATCCATGATCTTCCTTGGGAGGTCAATGTTGACAATTGCCAGCATTTGAGTCCAGGGGGGTTTTGCAGCATACCGGACTTCTCCGCCAAATCCAACGAGAGCTATAGCTAGATACTCTGACATTGCCACTGATTGCGCGGGGAGTTGTTTGCAGAAGGGTAGGTATATCCTGGCGGGTTCAATGCCTAGGTGTCTTAGGGCGAGTTTTCTGCCTTTCATGATGAGATTACCAAGGCACTCAACTCCTGGAGAGAATGCACGTGACGGTTTTCCCAGGACTATCCGTTGTATTGGTTGAGCTTTTTCAGGGGGCCCCTGGGCTAGTGCCCCTACTCCCCCTCCCTCCGTGAAATGTACGTACAGATTGAGTGGTACATCTGGGTTCCACCTGGCAAGCGTGCTTGATGATACCTGTTGCTCGATAAAGTCAAGAGAGTTCATTGCTCCCATCAGAGTTTTTTGTTCCCATGGGTTTTCTCCTTTCAGAAGATCGTACAGGGGGGCCATGATTTCAGGAGGGATCAGGACAATGTTGCGGAGCCATTGTAAGGACCCTACTAACTGTTGCATATCATGGAGTGTTCTGATGTTCCGATGGATTTTTATTTGGGGTGGAGTTATGTAAGAATTTGTGATCTCCACTCCTAAAAAGCTCACACATGGCCCTCTTTTAATTTTCACGCTCGTGATCTCGAACCCGTTTATTTTTAAAGTTTCTGAAACTGTTGATACCAGCTGGTCCACCTGACTTCCCGATGGCGCGGCGATTAAGATATTGTCCATGTATTGAATGATGGTTGCGGTTGGGTCACTGCGCCAACCGGTGCCAGCGCCCGATCCACTGTAATCTGGCAGATAGTAGGCGAGTTGATCATTCCTTGAGGCAGCACTTTCCACTGGAAATGCAGGTTGGGGCATTGGCTGTTTGGGAACACGACAGAAAAAGCAAACCGCTCTTTGTCCTCTTCATGTAGGGGTATCGAAAAGAAACAGTCCTTAATATCAAGGACGGCACAAGGTTGTCCTTTTGGTATCATAGAGTTCATGGGCAACAGCGTTTGGACGGGGCCCATCAGTTGAATTCTCTTATTTACTTCACGCAGGTCATGGAGGAGGCGAAACCCCTTTTTTGGTGGGTGACACAGCATGATATAGGTTGGGTTTATGACGTCACTTCCGTCTGCTTACATAAACAGAACGCTATTGGCTATCAGGAGAGGGGCCCTACCTTTCCGTACAGCACGACATCTTCTGGCCGCCAGACTCTAGCTACCTACATTGAGTTATGTACTGTGCCTTCCACCTTAAACAGGAAGAAAGGAAACCTGGAAAATTAAGTTACCTTGGACACTGATGTAACAACAACAATTTGAAAATGGTCCTGCAGCAATAATCATGTTTCTGACTGGAGTCCTGCAGAAAGGAAAACAAATATTTTCTGCTAAAGAACAGTGATCTTTGTCTTCATCCACAGACAGTATAGTAATACTACATAGTTATCCATTTAATAGTGATTTTTAGGCTAAGCATTGTAAATAAAGTGCAAGTACATGTATTTACAGATCAAAAGGATGCATGCGTCTGCATGTACAGAATTGTCTCTTATGAAAACCTTACATAGCCTATTGCTTTAACAAGCTTAACTTCCTTCATAACTGAATTGTTGTAAAACACTATTCTCTCCCTATGAATGAAATGAAAGATTGGTGCTAAACAAGTTGCCAGTGGCCACACTTGGACTGTGAACTACATATGGGTCTTCCAAGTCATGTGTTAGTGTTCAGAGTTCTTAGACAACCATTCTCAGTCTGCAAAGTATGAAACACCAGCCCTAGTGATCATCAAAGTAATTTAAAAAAGATAAATGGCACAAAAGTGAGATGTGTGACTGTACTGCCAGTGCTCACTACACCATGATATAATCACACAGAAGTCATAAACTAAATAATTTGAAAAGTATCTCCAATTACCTCCTCTGCCCAACCTCTGCAAAAGAAGTATAGGTTTGTTAGTTCTCATTAAATGTTCTAATGTTCCCCAGTACGTTCGTACTTGGTCTCAGTATTTTAGCTTAATTTCCTGTTTGTAAGTATAGCAAGAGTTACGGTGGAGTTAAAAAAAGTCGATACCACTATCATGTGATATAAAATGTGACATATCACTAAGCACATGATGTTCATTAACTACTCTCTTTCCATTTATCCTCCTGTCTTTTATTTTGACATGCTTCTGGATACCAAACCTATAGTGAATTACTTTTCATCTCTGAAAGAAGAGGGCGATCTGGAATTCAGAGCTGAAAGTCTTCCAAAATCTCTTTTTCATTTTTAGCATACTTTTAGGACCAAACATAGGAGACAGGGAAAAACAAATTCAACAAAATATTCCCTATAAAAGAGTCTTCTACCCTTGTTAGACCCGTCAAGAAAATGAAATGTCAAAAAAAAAAAAACCAACCCTGAACAAACATATAAGTAGAGATAATAAATAGAAACTGAACAGAAGATGTTACACAGCATTTCAAGCATACTCAAAACTTTTTACAACTCTAGAGCATACTGAATTTAAAATATTCTTCAGCCAAAAGATAAAAAATATCCCAATTTTAATGTGTTATCTATCTTACCATTTCAAATTATTACAGTCATTATTTATTTTATTTCTATATAATCCAGGAAGCTTTATGATCATATGACAAAAAAATTCAAGCAATGAGATTTGGAGAGACGGGGGAAGAACAAAACTTACATGTATAACAGTGTGCTATATCAGAAAACTGTTGGTTTGGTTTGGTTTGGTTTTAAATTAGCACTCTCCTGTGGGCAAAGGGGAAAGAAAAGGGCAAGGAAAAGCAAATGGAAAAGCTAAAGCTAGGCCAAAGCTACAAGTAAAGGAAAGAACAGAAGGATTAATAAAACTTCAGCTTTTGTAATGTTTACTTTATGATCTATGTATTTAAAATAGCACGTTAAAATAGCAAATGCCTATCTTTTTAAAAGACTTGCTGAACCTTAAAAATAAATCTTGAATGATAAGTGTTTGCTTCCCCTAAAACTAACATAATAGAAAGATCATTTTTCTTTTAGAAAAATAACTATTTCATCTTTGCTAGCAGCTGCATAATGGTGCTACACACCTGGGGGACTGCCTCTCAGCACCCCAAGGTGGGGCAGCCGCGGGAGCAGAACCACACTGCTCGGAGAGAAAACCTGAGGCTGCTTTGTGAATTTGAAGGGGTACAGTGGGTGGGACGTGGTTTCTGTTCTGCTGCCCTTGCAGGGTCTGTGCAAGCACGCTCACACCAGACACATTCCCTGTCCCACGGCCGGCTCGTGACATCACCACAGGTGCACAGTGTGGGACATGCACCCACCAGTCACCTCGTCTGAGTCCAGGCTGGCGGATGGCTTCCATGCACCACCTTTACCTTGGGCTCTGCCTCCTGCAAAGGGCTGAACATCCCTAGATACGTTCCCCCTGGGGGAGCCTTGTTATTATTTGCACTGTTTCTTGCTTTCTAACCAAGAGGGTCCACACAAACCACCAATAGTCACCTAGCCCAAGGCTAATCTCTTTGACTTTCTCCATATCTAAATCCAATTAGCAGTTGTTACCTGAGTTACTTCCTCCTTCTCGCCTCCTGCCCCAAACGTGTTACAAAGATGCAAAGCTATTAAAAATTTATTGGTGCCTCTCTGTTTCATTCTCTGGTAAACCTTTAAACCTTTAAACCAGGGCAGATAGGGTTCAGGTCTAGGTTAGCAGCGCTTTCAGGTAGATCTCGAGCACGCCAGTTGTCTGTACTGCTTTGTTTCTCCAGCATGCGTGAGGACCACTTAATCATTGAGAGCTGGGCAAATACATTTTAAGCCTCATCCTGTCTGAGACGTGCTTCCAGGCATGCTCTTTCAGCCCATGATACTTAGAAAGGTCTCGAATTACAGTCTTGGTCTTCAGCTTGGCCAAATGCTGTAGCTGAAAGTCATCTTTCTTTTCCGTCATGTAAGCCTGCTTGTTGAGCTGTCATAGACTCCCTGACTAGTTTAATTTTATTTCCTACATCCCAAGCAAATATTCCAACTATTTGGCTGCTTTGAAAGCAGGGTTAGGCCCTAACTTGAGGGAAGAAATCACAGACATGAATCCCTTTGCTGCTTACTGGTGACATGCCACCACTTGCACTGATGACAGGTATCTCCAAGCTGGTATTTCAGGGTGAGCGCTGCACTGTGACAACCATGGCTTCCAGAAGTGAATGAGTTCAGATCCAGCACGTGTTATCTTCTACTGGGCTCTATAAATATGCCCTAACACTGAAAGGGGCATGGTCCAAGTGATACGTGATGCCTGTTGGTGGGTGTTTGGTTCATGCGCTGAGGTGCCCCAAGTGTGCTATTAATAAAAAACAAAGAATATCTTTAAAAGAGAAACCACAGTTTAGCTTTCATTTCAGGTAATTTAATGTTTACTTCTACAAGAAAAACCTTCAGCCTGTGAGTTTCACTACCTGGAAAGGTACCTCAGATTAGGTACTGGCATACTGCTGCTGCTACTCATAAATTCCTTCATGTTCCTAGTACCTTATGTTCCCATAAACACATAGTTCACAGTAACTTGTGCTTTCGTATGTTCTGAGATTTCAAGTGCCTGTAAGGAAACAATTGTTCAAGCAGCTGTAGAGCTTTCCACCCAAATCTTAGCCCCCTTTCGGGCTGGCCAATATATGTTTGCTCGTCTCTGCATGTATCACTTCTGACTAGCTGAATCTCAACACACAGCTTAAAATACTGTTAGCTGAAGCACTGATTTCTAATTGCAGCACTTAAAATAATCACAGCAAATTTGAATCCTATAATTTTACCACCGTCTAGCTAAATCTTCTAAATTGAGAAGTATATGTTTGCAAATGCTGATTAAATTCATTTGGCTGATGTGGTCACTAATGTTTAAGTTTGTGAACTCCACTAACGTTAATGAGCCAAGTAAATACAAAGGTGGTTGTGTGCATACTGTGTTTCCCTTTTGAAGATTATTACTATGTAATACTGAAAATCTTGTACATACAGCTTCATGTTTTTACTTTCCCTAGTTTACATGGATTGTAATGTTCATAAGTAGTATTACAGAAGAGTACTAGAATCTCTAGCTTGTTATAAAAGATATGCAAATCCTTTTATTTGCTTGCCCATTAATGGGTCCAAGTCCTTCAGTCCAAGGTTGAGACAGGGAAAATGTTGAGCTACCATACCCACTTAGTCTGTGTTTTTCCCCAAACCTGTCATCCCAGGTTTCAACTAAAGCAAGTCATGTTTTTGTTAAGATGCTTACACTACCTGGTATGACCTTGTGTCATGGTTTAACCCCAGCCAGCAACTGAGTACACACAGCTGCATGCTCACTCTCCCCCTACCCCTGGTGGTGTGAGGGAGAGAACTGGGGGGGGAGGGGGGAGGGGGGAGGGGAAGATGGGTTGAGAACTCTGTCCCAGCTGAAACCAGGACACCTTGATAGACCCTGCCAACTTTTTTCCTTATAAGGCATTTGGCATCTGTCAGAAACTATAGGATACTGGTAGTCTGACATCAACTTAATGACGAAAAGTTTTCTTATTGCATGGGCATAGTCTTCTGGAAAGACTTCTTTGAGATGTGAATACCTTGAGTCACCAGGTGACTGAAATTATTTATGCAACAAATGTTCTCAACTGTCACATGGCTATATATTATTGTGTTGGGTTTTGCTTTCTTTATAGTAGCTGGTATGGGGCTATGTTTTGGATTTGTGCTGGAAACAGTGTTGATAATACAGAGATGTTTTCATTATTGCTGAGCAGCGCTTACACAGAGCCAAGGCCTTTTCTGTCTCTCACCCCACCCCACCAGCGAGTGGGCTGGGGGGGGCACAAGAAGCTGGGAGGGAGCACAGCCAGGACAGCTGACCCCAACTGACCCAAGGGATATTCCAGACCATATGACGCCATGTTCAGCATAGAAAGCTGGGGGAAGAAGAAGGAAGTGGGGGATGTTTGGAGTGATGGCGTTTGTCTTCCCAAGTCACCGTTACACGTGATGGAGCCCTGCTGTCCTGGAGATGGCTGAACACCCGCCTGCTGGTGGGAAGCAGGGAATGAATTCCTTGCTTTGCTTTGCTTGAGTGTGTGGCTTTTGCTTTACCTGTTAAACTGTCTTTATCGCAACCTACGAGTTTTCTTACTTTTACTCTTTTGATTCTCTCTCCTGTCCGGAGCAAGCCAGCAGCTGTGTGATGCTAAGTTGCCAGCTGGGGTTAAACCACAACTATAAACTGAGCAAATAATGTGCTGCAGGCAGCCCATTCCTGGTTCTCTGACAGCAGCTCCTTTTCACCGTGAGCCATGCTGGAGCATCTAATGGGCAGCATTTTGTATGCAGACTAGGAAATGGACATCATGTGACTGCCAGGTTTGCTGTGAGCTGAATGGATTTTACTTATGTGCCAGATTACTCAGAATGTGCACTCAACAGCAGTAACATAAATGCTCTTAATCTGCCTGAAAACATCCTTTCTTTTTATCATGGATTTTGAAGCATGCAATAGCCCAACAAAAATGTCTTTCCACCTCTCAGTTTTTTAAATTTAAAAAAAAAAAAAGTAAAATGCAAACATTCAGTAGCTTAAAAAGCCCTTAAAAGAATTCAGGACTCACCATAATAACATGGTTTATACAAAAGGAGTTCGTAAAATACGTTTTGATTGTAACAAGAGTGTCATGAGTAAATGAGTGTATCCAGACTCTGAAATCATGTTAACTGAACTCCTATTATATAATTTCAGTTGTTAAAAACAAGTAGTTATGAAACCAATAAACATGCTCAAATAGTACTTATAACAATAGATTACATCTAAATGAACAGAACAAGATCTGCACATGTAGTATGCAAACATGATGTGCACAAAACTAAGTTTTCGTCTGCCTTTTGAGTAAGTTATATTTTAAATGCAGATTTTGAATGGATATCATTTATACTTAATTTATATCGTTATACCGGCTGATACGTCCTCTTCCTTCAATTACTATGGAAAAAGCTTCACAGAAGACCTGATGTTGTTTAAATATTATATTAGGAACTAAATCTTCCTTCCAAAAATCTGTATTACAAAATACCTCTCAGCTAGCTACACAGTACACGTATGACATACTGTCCTACGGCATTCACTTTCTAGTTACCTCAGATTTCCATTGTCATACAGGCCTATACATTAGGCTACCCTTTACTCCTGGATGCCAACAGCTGAACCGTCTATTCTGTATTTTGAATATGGACATGCTGTTATCTTTTCATGGTGTTCAATTATTAAGGCAGGGAACTGCTCTTTCCCCGGAGTTCCCAGCTACCTGTAATCCCTTTAGCCTTTGGAGGACTTCTGGCAAGCTCCTTGCTGTGGACCACTGCCCCTTTCTACCCGCGCAGTCTATTCTAGGAGAGCAGCAAGCACCCACACAATGCAGCACAGGGAGGTGGGAACACTCATGCTCCAGCTACCCAGTAGACCCATTTCTCCATCTGCCAGCTTCAGGGAATCTAGTAGCTATGAATAGCTTCATAATGAGAGTTGCAATATCCTCCTTTTTGAATTTAGAGAATAAGGTCAAGCATATTTCAAGAGACAGCAGTACAGGGAGTTCTCACCTACAGGGAGAATTTGCTGAGGAAAAAATTCTGATGGTGAGAAAGCCAGTCCTCATCTTCTAACTGCAAAATGTAAGGTGAATTCCTAAGGAAGTAGATGAAATTAAATAAATTAGAGTTCAAGGACCTGTCCTGAAATTTGGCTCATTCTGAGCATGACAGATCTTTTGAGGTCCCATTAGGATCTGCAAGTTACTAGTTAGAAATGTATTTTGGTTTGAAAACACAATAAAAATTCCTAATATAAGAAGTCCTTTTCTAAGTTTTTTCCTTCACTAGAAGAGGTGAGATGTTGCCTGATAAAGTTAATTATTTCCATTCCCCCTTAAGAACTGAGACATTAGTGCATGAAAACAATGCTGAAGATTAAATAAATCTGAATTTTAATAGGGCAATTTTCTTCTATTAAAAAAAAAGAAGTCTTACAGCACTAGCATGACAAAATCTGACTGGTATCTGTACTTGTAGTATATAATGCCCAAGAACAGGCATTTTATTAATTTCTCATCCCAACCATTATATATGCAAATCTTTTATTACAAGTATATGTTACAAGGAGGCTTACAATGCCTCCTTCTACTTCCTTTTTTCTGTGTGTCACTCTGCATCATTGGGCTTAGCAACTATGCAGTCTGCCCTTTTCTTCTTGGGATCCTCACAGCAGATTTATCACTACCCAGCTCCATTTTCCAAATTATCTTACTCTTCCTCTGGTGATGACATAATGCCCAAGGTTCAGTTACAGAGTTTTCTCCATACATCAGGCTCTCTTCTAAGGTTTTCTCCTCTAACACAAGATAACAGACTCCTTGGTGACCCACAATCAACACAATCTGCCTGCAGCATTTTGCTTCATCTCGTGCTAGTTTCCAGCTTTCTGGCTGCCACATCTATCTTCTTCAGGCTGGATATGGCAGAGTCTGCCCTGCTGCCAGATTCAGCACATTGCTTGCCCAGTTCCCCAGGACACTCTGGTCCTGCCTAGTAATTGTGCTTGCAACAGACATAAGCAAGAAAAAAAAGATTGCAAACTAAAAAGTGAACATTATGAAATACAAGAAAAGACTGCTACTTAAACCTTGGTTTGAAATAGAGCTTTGGTCAACAACATTGGTTACCAAAAGTGAACATTAAGCTGATGAAATATACAATCAATAAACAACAACAGAGCTGGGTTCTGGAAATTACCGTGGATTTCCCCTCTGAACAAAGTCAGATCCCAAGCTCCACAGCTAAAAAGCATATATTCAGAGACCTCTGATAGGTGGCAAATATACAATTAGCCTTATAATCATAAACCTTTATAACAAAGAAATATGAAAGACTATGGAAAAAAAAACAAAACACGAAAGTAGGAAGCAATATGCAAAATTACAGTATAAATAAAGCTGTTTAAATGAGGTTTCATCAAAAACAACATTAGGACTATGGCTAATTAGCCTTTTCTTTAAGTAGCTTAGGGTATAAAGCTTCTCACAAATGAAATATATGAGGTACTTCAAATAAAAACAAAAAATAAGCAGTCTATGAAGATTAAAAACAATGCATTGTTACAGTCAGCAATTTGGTAACTCTAGTGAGCATGTACATAAATATAAATGTTTTCTAATTAAGGCAGCAAGGCTACACTGAAATGATGAGCATGTTTTACTAGCTCATTCAGAGGAAGATCGTCACTCAGCCAGGAGTCTCCTCCACGACTGCCTAAGCCTTTCATTCCTGAGCAGTGAAATTCCAGCAGCAGCTGCATTCGCTGGAACAACCAAGAAAGTGATGGAGCAGTTTTAGCTTTGTATTCCCCCACCTAGGAGCCAAATTAAAGGGAAAGAATAGTAAAATATTTACTGCATGCTTTTATTGGATTAAGCTGTCTGGAAATTCCCCTACAGAACAATTTTCCATCAGAGAATGCTGCTTCTACAGAATTGAAACATTTTTCAGGAAATCATGGGCTTCACCCAAAGGTGCAGTGAATAATCACTGGAATATTTACCTTTCACGATACCATAGTCACTTCAGAATGAAATAATATCAGAACATAATGTTGCTGCCTTTATCAGAGGTAAATGTTTGACCTGAAAGAAACGGAACATTTTGGTAAGGTCAAAAAATTGGTTTTGGTTCATTTTATTTCATATTGGAAGTCAGACACTTTCCTTTCCTCCTGAAGTAATTGCTGACTGTGTTTCTTTCTAGACAGGAAAAATCACTCATCAAGTTTGCAATATGGAATAGTAATAAAAATGGGCAATGCAATGCAATGAAAGTTTTCTACACAAAGGTCCATTTGTCACAGAGCAGAGGTGTAATAGGTATTTTCTAGAAGTTCTTGTGCAATTGTTCTTGTGAAATATGACAACAACGGTGTTGCCTGACATGAACTGAGTTATCCTATCTTCAGGAAGGGCCAGAAGGAGGATCCAGGGAACTACAGACCTGTCAGACTGACCTCAGTAGCGGGGAAGATTATGGAGAGGTTCATCTTGAGTGTGCTCATCAGGCACATGGAGGATAATCAGGGGATCAGGCCCAGCCAACATGGGTTCATGAAAGGCAGGTCTTGCCTAACCAACCTGATTTCCTTCTATGACCAGGTGACCCACCTGGTAGATGAGGGAAAGGCTGTGGATGTTGTCTACCTGGACTTCAGCAAAGCCTTTGACACAGTCTCCCATAGCATTCTCCTGGAGAAGCTGGCAGTTCATGGCCTAGATGGATGTACTCTTCGCTGGGTTAAAAACCTGGCTGGGTGGCTGAGCCCAGAAAGTTGTGGTGAATGGAGTTAAATCCAGTTGGTGGCCAGTCACAAGCAGTGTCTCCCAGGGCTCAGTTCTAGGGCTGGTTTTGTTTAATTTCTTTATCAGTGACCTGGATGAGGGGATTGAGTGTGCCCTCAGTAAATTTGCAGACGACACCAAACTGGGTGGGAGTGTTGATCTGCTGGAGGGGAGGAGGGCTCTGCAGAGGGACCTGGACAGGCTGGATCAACGGGCTGAGGCCAACTGTATGAGGTTCAACAAGGCCAAGTGCTGGGTCCTGCACTTTGGTCACAACAACCCCATGCAGCGCTACAGGCTTGGGGAAGAGTGGCTGGAAAGCTGCCTGGCGGAAAAAGACCTGGGGGTACTGGTTGACAGCCGGCTGAATATGAGCCAGCAGTGTGCCCAGGTGGCCAAGAAGGCCAATGGCATCCTGGCTTTACAGGAATAGTGTGGGCCAGCCCCTGCACTCGGTGCTAGTGAGGCCGCACCTTGAATCCTGTGTTCAGTTTTGGGCCCCTCACTACAGGGAAGATGTTGCATTGCTGGAACAGGTCCAGAGGAGAGCAACCAAGCTGGTGAGGGGTCTGGAACACAAGTCATACAAGGAGCGGCTGAGGGAACTGGGGTTGCTTAGTCTGGAGAAGAGGAGGCTGAGGGGAGACCTGATCGCCCTCTACAACTACCTGAAAGGAGGCTGTAGCGAGGTGGGGGTCGGCCTCTTCTCCCTGGTAATGGACGATAGGATGAGGGGGAATGGTTTGAAGTTGCACCAGGGCAGGTTTAGGCTAGACATTAGGAAAAACTTCTTCACCAAAAGGGTTGTCAGGCTCTGGAATGGGCTGCCCAGGCAGGTGGTCGAGTCCCCATCCCTGGAGGTATTTAAAAGAAGGATAGATGAGGTGCTTAGGGTCATGGTTTAGTGGCGGGATATCAGGTTTAGGTTAAGGGTTGGACTTGATGATCTTAAAGGTCTTTTCCAACCAAAGTGATTCTATGATTCTATGATCCCACTGAGAACAGGAAACCACCGGAAGGAGAGTAGGAAATTACATTACCTGAAGTTGTGCTAATGCTGTTATTAAGCCCTCACCACACCTACCTGGTTGTATCAGGGCACTCAAGAAAACAGAGGGAGGAGAAGCAGAATTTCCTCCAGACCAACGGAAAGTTGACTGAGATGGGAAATACATCAATAACAAGGCACAAATCATCTGCTCTGCACTTCTAAGGGAGAGAGTTGCTCAGGGACAGTTATCTGCCCCTTCCAAAGGAAAGGATAATCTATACCAAAGAAGAATGTGCTGGAAGCTCTGGAAAAAGCCTATACTTGACTTAATATTGTTTTATGCTGATTTTTTTCTCTACTAAAAATGTGCATATCCATCTCATCTTGATGAGTTCAAGAGAAAGCAACACAGAAGAGAACTGGAGACTAAAATGTCCTGCAAGGAACTGTCAGAAGACAATGGTAAAAAAACAAATTTGAACTGGAAAGCTGCAGATGCTGTACAAGAAAGTAATGGTTGATTCATAAGCAAGACAACAATGAAATCTTTAATTGTGAGGAATGAATATAAAATAATTCTCATTTTCATCCTCCCACTGCTTTTTTGTCTCTGAATTATTAAGATACAGATTGTAATAGAGGAGAAGGGAGAAGGAAGGCAGAGGATGGCGTTATATACACATTATAATAGGAAATATGTAAATAACACTCTGATGTGTCTTGAATCATTGTCATAAGACTTCATACAGTGATAAACAGGTGATTAGCTCAGAGGAAAAGAGGCTGCCAGAGACTGTGGGAAGCAGAAAAATAGATGCAGGTGGAATAGGGGGTTGGAAAGCAGAAACACTTAAAGTCAGTACAGAAAGTAATGTCAGGGGGGTCTTCCCTGGTGAAGGGATAGGCTTACAAAATTACATTGAAGGAGAGAAACCATTAGGAAAGTCTGTGTAAATAAACTGCTTGTAGCTCATTTCCTTTCGTATATAATTCACGTAAAAGGGCTTTGATGCTGGAACATGGTAACAAAGTAATATTTATGATATGTGAATGAGTATTAACAAAAAACCTTGAATATCAATTGACTGTACTAACCTATGAGGGTAATGTGCCTATGTGTAATACATATAACCATAACTTTTATAAGACTTTAATTATATTTTCAATTAAATATATGGTATTTGAATCTGTCCAAAGATGTACTGTCTTGTCATGTGTGCTCTGTAGATATTGTAGTGCTGAGTCCTCTACAAATTGGTTGCGATTGGGAAAACATTGCTGAAAAGATAGTTCATGATTGAACCATGATTTTTCCCTGATGCTTTCTATAGCTTACAAAACCAGACAGGACCAGTTTACAGAAAGGTCCTGCAGGTAAAATTTGTTTGTTTCCAGTCCTGTTTACTGAGTTTTTTCAATCAAGGAGCAGAAGTTAACATCTGCAAAGCTTCAGTAAAGACAAAAAGTTAGCCATTAATAGCCTCTCAAGGTGTGTGCTCTTGCTCCGAAGTCTGAAGGGCCTTTCAGATTATTTGAGATCATGGTGTCTCTGGTACTGAGTTTGAAAACAGCCCCAGCCTCCAGGATCTGACACGAATTTGGCTAAGACCCATGGACAGCCCCAAAGAAGTTTTCGGAGTAAGGTGTTTTCCAGGTCCATGATCCCTACTGCTGGGGAGACTGAAAGTTGTGCCTCTGTGCAGAGGACAGCTTCTGATGTCATTTAGTGTCTCTCCAGAGGTTCATGCAGCTTCTGAGAGAGAGGGTCAGAGCAGGGGACAATTCCAGGTCTGCAGCTGCTGCTTGAGTCCCTAGGGGCAGCCCAAAGTGAAGATGTTACCCAGTCAGGAAGATGCAAATGGCGGCAGATTTGCTCTTCAGAAAGTCCAAAAATTAGCATGAGAGGCCCCTAAAACTGTACTTGTCCCATAGAGACAGCTGCATCTGTCCTACGCTTCTAAGGCTCCTTCAGCAGTCAGTGGAGATCTAGCCAAGCTGATCAACAGGGGCTGGGACGTACTCATCTTAAAAGTGGACAAGTAAAATAGATCAGCTAAATTCATCTTACTTCTTTCTATTAATTATGAAGTAAGCAATTATGCAATGACAAGTCTGGGTGTAAACATCTACACAGCACAATTTACTTTGAGTCAGGCTGATGCTTTGAGTTTGATAAAAGGCCAATTTGTGTTACAAAAGTGCCTTCCTTTTTGTATCTAATGCACTGGAGATCACACAGCCAGATATCTCAGAGGCTGCATACTTTTTTCCCTGCCGACCTGTCTGTGCTGCCCCAGGGCAGACTCCTTTGTCAGCAACTCTGTACAGGGTGTTTTGCACCACTGAGGTCCTTCTGTATGCTAGAAAGCAAGGGTGAGTATTTCACCGATCAACATTACCTGTGTTCTTTAGAGCTGTTGGTCATTGTCTTTAGATCCTTTTTTACTTTAAATAAATCATTGCTGAGCAGTTATGCTTGATGTTTTTTTCTGCTGATATTCACATGTATTGTATGTAGGTATATCTCAATATCTCTTTGTTCTTGCTGTAGCACTTTTTTGTTAAATCTAGTAACTGGCATAGGCATGTATGCAAAAGCACAGGAAAGTATCTGTAAAATCGTTATAATCCAATTTCTAAGATAAAATATTTGAAATGTACTTAAGAACAGAAAGGAAAACAGAGAAAATATGAAAAAACTGACATAAATTCATAAATGAAAAAGTTAGATCTAGCTATATTTCATTATGAGCAGACTAGGGTCACACTTCAGCTGCTCTTGCAAGCTAATTAAAACTTGACTGCTCCATCTCTCTTTTTTTAATCTTTTCTGCTTCAATACTGATGCAAACTGCCTATGGAAACAAGGGAAGTTGCAAGTTTATAAGAAAATAGGAGACCCTTCCATGTTAGTGAATAAAAGAACCTGAGTCAACCACCTCACTTTTTTCAGGCCTGTTACTGTAAATTCCATTTTTGGAATAGCCTCAGCTATGCTTTTATATTTAGTTCTGCATTTATGTTAACATGTTTTATAGTAAGTTATATATATACATAAATATGGCACACACACATATATATACACACTTTACTTATATGTACAAGCATGCACATGGGTGCTTTCTCTTCAAGTACTTAGTATGAATGTTACAGTTTCATATTCAGATTTTCAGAAATTTATTCCAACAGAAGTGATCATGGCCAGTCAAGAAGTTCCTATCTTCATGTTTACTTCTCCCTCACTCCTTTCAACATCTAAGTATGGAGGAGGAGGTAATTATGAAATGTCAGCCATGCTCAGAAATCCCAGCATACATGCAGGTTTTTTGCTATGAACTTCAAATATAATAAGAGTCAGTTAGTTTTCAAAGGTCATATGGATATATTTTCACCTGACAACTTTTAGAAGTCTTCTGTGTTATTTGTTGTTGAGATATTTGAATATTTTATTTTTAGTCAGTTATGGAATGAGAGTGACAGATTATCTGTGACCTCTTTGTATACATTCTATATTAGCACCTTTACTGCACTTGATGAGGATTTCCATTGGGTTTTATGTATCTCAGTCTCTTATAATCCACTTTAAGCTCTAAAAGCAACAAATTTATGTTTATTAATAAGTTTATATAAACATATTTTCTTTGCATATATATATTTAAAAAAAAGGCTGTGTGCATGTTTACACACACAAACCAGAAAGTTAAGAAAGTGGCAGTAGAAACCTAGAAGATGGTGCCTTTAGTGATAAACTGATTTCAACCCATGCATGTTTATGTCCCACTGGAAGACAGAAGGCTTGTATTAGAAAAGATACAGGATAATTCCTGCATTTATTTAGTAATCATTGGAGAGGCTTCAAAGTTCTGTATAATTGTACTTCAGATGCACTATGCCAAATGAAACTTACTGTCTCCTTAAATGAATTGATGAAGGTTTTTTACCTATGAATTAGAAGCACTTGGTATGATGATGGTTAGTGACCTTACTGTGCACAGGAATGAAAACTCCTCTGAGTTCCAGGCACCCATGAATTCCAGTACAACCACTGTAAACCTCAGCTTAGAAGTGGCAAATCTTCCTAGACAAAACACACGAATTTCAAGAAATTCCAAGTGTGTTTTTCTCTTCTTTGCTTAGGAAAAACCTATGTGTATAACAGCTCAGAGAAAATAATATTTTTTAAAATTATGTGCTCGCTTCTACATGACTCAGGTTTCCTCTCAATTATCTCAACATGCTGCCTTTCTTAAATACTTATGATAACAAACCCCTCCTGAAGTAACACATAATGTTTATTTGAAGACAAAATTCCACAACGTAAATTCTAATACCCTTTCATGTTAACAGTTGTTCTGTGTAAATTATAGGAATATTATGTTATTGAATACTTTATTAATTTAGAGGACATTATCAACCAAGCATCTGTTTGTATTAAGTGAGTAGTTCATTGGTATCTGACAAGCTTAAGCATATACTTACACCAGAAAGACAACAGTAAATTTTCTAGTCTGCAGAGGAGGAAATTCCTTCTTATGTGACAGGTTAAAAGACAGTATTTAAGAATAATTTTTTTTTAATATATGCATATATGAGGAAAATAAAGAAGTTGGACTTCTGGAATGGAATTTGACCGATAATCTCTCAGAAAATGGAACAAACCAGTTAAAGCAATGCGTTTACTGAAGACTGCAGGACCTCCAGTGCTCACCAGCATCATCTGGGACAAATCCACAGTTAAAAGTTGCAGCACCTCCCCCCATTCCCATCAAGGATTTTCTGGTCTTTGTTCGAGCTCTAGCTTGAAGATGCTTGGAAAACTTCCTACCACAGAGGCAAAGACACTGTAACTACCAAGTTAAGGAAAAAAATTACAGTCTGACTACATATGTAATAGCAGATGGCCTATTCATGAGCTGAAACCACTAACATGACAATCCATGAAGGATGAGCCAGTAAGAAAAGAACAAAAACAATTCATTTCCATCCACAACAGCTGCAGAGGGATGCTTTTTCCTCTTTCCATGAGCTTATGGAAAAAGGAAGCAAAGGGTTAAGTCTGAACTGAACAACCAAACATACTCTTTCTTCCCAGCTTCATCATTACAGAACTTATCAGTTTCTCAGCCTTACCTAGGCTCTCTCAAACAAGAAAGGTAAGGAAAAAAAACCCCAGCTATGCAAAGTATCAAGAGGACTCCGCTTTGTAGTCAAGTTAATAGAGCCCAAACTTCAACATGCAAAGTACTGCGAAAGGGATCAAGTTTACCTCTGGCTGAAGGTTTTTTTTTTAAATGGGATATCAAAATACAACTTTAATTTAATATGTTAAGGCTCCTCCATTTAAGCACTTTTTCTAGACTAGATTTTTGATAACACAAGCAAACAGATAAAACATGAATACACATTTTTAATACACTTTGAAGCACACCTATTCTATGAAAAAGTCAGGATCTGAGGATTAATGAAAGCATTGACTCATGCAGGCTAAGGAGGGCAAAGGAAACGACCCTCCCCTTCCAATCTTTTTCTGGAGGTAAGTGAAGATTTGGCACATCTTTTCAAGTTTTCTCCATGTCAGGCAGCTGTCAAAGCAATATTTCTAAACCCAAGACAAAAGCCTGGGAGCGGCAGTGGCCCTGTGACTCCTGCGCAGGCGGGCGGGCAGCTTGCCCGGGGCCTCCCCACTGCCCCACAGCCCGCCCTGCTCTGCGCCCCAGCATTTGCAAAGCTCTCCATAAGTTTGTATCCTCTGTCCATACAAGATCTTCATCAGGAACGTTTTGGGGCTGCCTCAGTGACTCCATGGCAGAGGGCTCCATCCCCTCTGTTAAGGAAACGTGGAAGCGTTCTCTGGTCTGTCATGAGACATGCACAAAGTAGTAGGCAAAACTCATCACTGTGGTCTACCCGTCTCTCTTAGCATACAATTTTCTCTCCAAATTGTATTTTGTCCCTTAAATGGAGTTATATTTTTATTTATTTAGTCATAGAGTAACCTGAAATAATTTTAGGAATTAATTAACAAAGAGATAAATAAAATAACAAAGGAAACTATATGCTGTCATGGTCACCGCCTCTTAAGAAGTTTTATTTTACCAAAAAGGGAGCAGTAAACCAACCACAAATTCCAGTCAAGTTCTATTTATATCTTTGGTAGATATCTGTGTACATGTGTTATATTTTGGAGATAAGACAAAAGTTATCTTCATTAACTTCATGAAACTTAATTTCTCAGTGAAAAAGCCTAGGGGAAAATGTATATTGAATGGGAATCTGTCATTTTCCAGCTATATTGTTTCTATGACTCTAACTAACCAATGTTCCAGTTACTGCAGTTAGTAGTTGCTAAGGCACTGCATGCCTGTCAATATGGACATGTATAAATGTTCTGCAACTAGTCACCACTCTTTGCTCCAGAACTGACCTGGCACCATGGTGCTTGCCTTTCCTTATGCCTTGCTTTTACTGCAGCCCCCAAGAGGTGGTAAAACTACATGGCATCAGCACCCACCAGGGCCAGGCTGGGCACTGCCTGTGCACTGTGCTCATTTCTCCATTTACACCCCTTTGAAAGGAAAACGGCTTCGGGGGCAGAGGTCAAGACTGCTGCCCTTGCCCTGTTTTTTGAGGGAAAGTCTAAGTACATCATACCTATGCAGGTAACATTCAAAAGATGTGTTTAATAAGAACTTCTATCCATAAAATTGTATTTATTTACATTAATGATATATAAATTCTTTAAATTTATCTCTGGATGGAATCCCACCTTTACTTTTTGGTGACTATGCTCAGGAACAATGTATTAATTAGTCTATTCGCATCTGCATCTTCCTCCTTGCTTTTTTGGTATTAATGTTCTTGCTGGGAAGAGAAATATTCCAACTATTCCAAGTTTCAGTGAAAATGGGCCAGCCAGCTCTTTCAGAGTGTCTTGTAAATTGGTCAGTCTTGGTGAAATAAAAATTTGGTTGATGTAGATCCAAAGTACACACTGTTCAATGACTTACAGGTTACTAGCAATGACCTATAGGTTACTACAGGGCTAGAAATACACCACTGATATGTTCTAATTCTTTTTATTATGTCTTACAAAAGATGCATTCACTGAAAATTTTTGCCTTTTTTTCAGAGCACCCTAAGAGCACGAAACTGGTCATGCTGTCTGAGCTTATCAAATCCAATACCATTATTAAGGCAAATACATCACAATCTTACATAACAGTTTTTCCACACTGTTGCCCAGAATATTTGTACATGTTTACTGTTCCTGCTATTTCTTTTGACCTTCTCCATTTCTCTTCTTCTTCACTTTTTCCTTTCTTCTTGGCCTCTGATACTTTCCTATTTTGATAGCCATTTTCTCTTTCTTGATCAGCTTTCTGGAAGCTTCATCTTCTCTCCTCACGTATTTACAGCCACCTCACTTCTTGCTGCCCCTAGTTTCTACCCCACTTAATGCTTCACTTTCCTCTAAGATGAGAGTGTTGTTGGCTTCCCTCTTGACTTTTTCCCTGGCAAATGCCTGCAAGGGTTTGGGGATTTCATGCCATCTTGTTCATAGATTTACAAAAGAAAGACTCCATCAATTTCTGACATCCTCATGAAAGGAATCCCAATAAAATACAAAGAAGCAAAAATATGAACTCAGATTCTTTAGTTGCTCCCAAGTAACATATTTCTCATGCATGAAGGAAGTGATAGCACATCAGACTTGGTTACCTAAAACATATGCACTGTACAGTCCTTTAATAGCAAGCTCCCTTTCCCTTTTGCTGAAGATTTTAGAGGTTATGTGTTATTATTCATTATATTTGTAGGCTGAATGAACACTTTCATATTAATTAATCTGGTCAATTTCATTCTTACATAATTGTACCCTGAAAGAATATAAATGCTAAAACATTAACAAATATGGTCTAGCTGGTGTTATTAAAGAAATTTCACATCTATCTATCCTCCTTTTTGTTTGGGAGTAGGCAGGCCATGAAGGATTAGCTTGCAAGTCTTTCATATTTCTGCTAATGTAAAATGACAGTCTTTCATAATCCTGCCAAAATGTAAATTCTTTAGTCTATTAAAGACTAGAAGTTACATCTGTATAAAAATGACAAAATATATCACATGAAATTGACAGAACAGCTATAATGCAAAGGAGATGTGGCTTAATTAGAGCTCGCTCTCTAGATAGACTGAGTTTGCCAATGTAATTTTAATTATTTCTGTCTATTAAATCTACAATCACTTATTACTATTGCTATATATCACATCAGAAAAGTACTCCCTTCAGAAAGCCATTGCCATTTTAAACAAGAAAATATTACCATCTCACCATGCATTCCCTTATCATCAGTATTGCTGCCAATAAGTTAAATCAAAAAATATTACCCTGCAGAACACTTACTGTAAGTGTTACTTCCAGCTGTAAGTCAGGAATGGCTAAGGTAAGGAATATGGAAATATCCATTTACTAACTGCTAGAAGTGACAGGCCAGACTCTGTACTACAGAGAGACCTATGGTATTGCCTTTACTTAAACCAACAAATTGTCTGCCTATCTTTTTTTTCTGACTTATCTTTTCTCAGTCGGCATATGAAGGCTGATGCCACTCATTAATTTCTTTTTCTGTTAATTTAGTGTGCCCATTTTAAAATCCATTGTTTGCTGTTTGTATACTTCTGTTTCAAACTACAAATATTAATAAGATACTAAATGACACATATAATAATGTGAAGAATGCTATCATAGTAGGCAGTCAGACTAATTTCAGATGAATACAGCTGATAGAGGATTGAATGTACTTGTGTTTGGAGAAGTGTCTGGCTCGTTTGGGTCCAGTAAGAAAACAATACTTAAGTGTAATTTCAGATTTACATTTATACAGTCATCTGCCTTTTTTCAATTTGCAGGTTTTTTTGCCAAAAATGAGAAAGAATATGTAAAAAAGAAAAAAGAAAAAGTCAAGAAGTCCCTGTTTTGTATCCAATTCTGGTGATCTGTAACAGTTTCCATCATCAATCCGTATAACTATCAAGCAGCAACTCTCTCTTACGGTTGAGAACAACTACAACAACTGTCTGAAAACTTAACTTCTCTTTCAACTTCTTTGCATGACACCTACTAAAACCAGGCAAAAGTCAGGCTGCTTGTACACAGAAAGCACTTGTCCATACACCAATTGATACAGCCAGCTGATTCTTCATGCATCTGCCTGTGTACACTATCACTTAGTTCAATGGTCATTTTTCTGGGACAGAAGTCAGCTTTCTGCTCCAAGTTTGCAGACACTATGGTCTAACACTGTTGTTTCTAAGTAGTGCAGGGAGAAATACTATAATAATAGCAATATTTTACACTGTTAGCCCAACCTCAGAGAGCAAAAGTCCTGTTCTAAATGATGTTCCAATCTAGACAGAGAGGAGTATAACTTACAGAACAATAAACTGAGCCATACTGTAAGCTGAGATCTGTGTAAGTATGAGAAAATAATTACCACAAGTGAGATAAAACTATTCAGAAGAAACGTATAAAAATACCAAGGAATTTTTCAGTCATTGATGCTTATGAAATCTATGCCACAAATGAGAAGTTGTGATCACAAAAAGGAAGCAAAAAGGTAGGGTCATGGAGTTCTCCGCTCAATGATAATATCTACTTGGCAAGCACAAGAATGAGAAACAGAAAATAATGGGGGAGAAGAAAAACATTATAAAAATGTACTATCTATGGTGCTGTGGGATCACATAATGCCAGACTCACAAAAGCACTATTTATTATATAGCTCAGAAGATTTTTCAGAAACAGCACAGGATAATGCCTTTGAAATTCAGAGGATGATCATCACGTTCTTACCAAAATTTCAGCACCTTTACCTACCACATCATCCTGGCCTTCTGCATGCATGCTGGAGATTCCAGGGAAGAGAGAGAAACAGTGTTGTATATTTCCATCTACACACATATATACACCAGGCAATACACTGGTGTTAGAGCTGCTTCTCTGTGAGATGGAGCCCTCTAGGACATCACCCGTGGGTCTCCTTTCTGCTCCTTTAGCAGCAGCACAAAGTTGAGAGATATTTGCCTTTTCACGTTGTATTCTTTGCTCAAACGTTTCTCCTCCCAGGAAAAGGACAGAGGCCTGATCTCAAGTGTTTTGTGGATTGTGTTCAATACACAGATAGACAGTGAGGTCATGTTAGACTGGTTTAAACAAATGTCAGATTATAAAGTCCAACCCTAGCCGAAGAAAGGTGTTTCATATACATTTTAAATGGAAGTCAAAGCAATTAATGTTTTAGATACTGTCAGACTTTGTTGCTGAATAATGAAATGAAAAACCATGTATGTTACATTGATTATGAACATAAAAAAAACTATTTGACAGTTGTTATTCAGGTTTCATCAAGTGTAAAGTTAACAGTAATTTATTAAAATACATAATTTTAAGCTTTTGTAGGTAGAAAAAATATAGTCTTAGTACACATTAACAATAAAACTTGCATAATAAGTAATCAGCATTTGTCTTGAGGTAGAATTGAATAAAAATTCAAGAAATGCTGCAAAGTAAGTAAATAGCGATCAGTAAAACTTTTGTTAATACATTTTTCATAGCAATATTTGCATTGTGCACACATACATTTCATTTATGTTTTGACCAGTTAGATTACCTTGCAGTATGTCTGCCAGTACAACCAGGAATTTTAAATCAATTCCCAATATCAAATCATGTCAGCAGAAACAAAACCAAAAAGGACACAGCCAGTTACAGAAAGATTTAGACTAATGAATGGGTAATAAATAAGAGTTCTGGTATGCAACTTCCATAGGTTAAACAAATAGATTTTTCAGAGACTATAAACATTCAGTATTAACAGTGGAAGTAATAATGAAAGTCCTCAATAAATGGAGCTTTTATTACCAGCCTTGAATATTTTTTACCCCATGAAAGAGAGATGACATCATGCATATTACTCTTCAGCTTCTAGTGCCCACAGTCTTTAATTTTTTTTTTTTCCAAATTAAAGTCCATTTGATCATGGAATGCATTTCCCATACCTAAAATGCTGGGGTGGAGTGTGTTACTGGTTTTCCAGTTAAAACGATAATTTTAGGCACTATACCACCCAGTGCAACAAGACTATACTGCTTTCAGTGGGGGCTCCTGATCTTCCTATCAAAGTTGTTCCATTTGTGGAAATAACACATACTGAAATTCAAATAAAAGGTAAGCACCCTAACCAACTTTTTCATTATTCTCAAACTCTAACTCTCAAAGTCAACCAACATCTCAAAACCCTGGGAGGGGTGGGGGGGGGTGTAAAGAATAGCTTCAACAGTGGAACTGATGATTTTTCACCAATAGCAGTTATACAGACCTATCCTAAGAACTAAAAAAGTGGAACTGCCCTCAGACTGAAAAGGAAATTGGGTCTGGGTCTTCATCTTCTGTGACTACCTTAATGCAATGATTTAAAAAGCAACACCTCTCCCAACACCAGTTGGGAAGCAACAGCTACATCAGGACAGTTTTGGCCAGGGGACCTCTGCATTATTACCCATCTGCTGTTGGCCTTTAGGAGGCAACAGTGACCTCCCCAGTGCTGGCTGCTGGTGAGATTCCAAAACTGCCAACACCAGGTTGGTAAGAGCTTGGTTGCTTCAGCTCCTGACGTGCCCTTGTTACAGTGGAGAATATGTAACATATACTGCATGTAATTATAAGGGTATAATAATATAACATGACACAATGCAAAGTTACATATAATGGCATAATAAAATAGTGAACTCAGGATTTTATCAAATCTGGGGTAATGTCCTGTCCAGCTCTGCATTGTTTGAAGGATTTTTGCTATCCTGGACACCAGTGCTTTTTTACCAGCTATTTTTATATCTGACCTGCTTTCATAACGACATCCTCAAGTTTCACTGTGGCATTTATGAGTTGTTATGATGAAGTCTTATCAGAATTGACATTTTTTTGTGATGTGTTTCCAGTTTCTGATTTAACTAGATGAATTTGCACAAAAAAAAGTGATAACATTTCCAAACCTGTGGTTTTGATTGCTGTACTCTATTTGAATAGAAACTGGTCTTTAAAAAATAATTTTGGCTTGAAAATATGAATAAAAGCTGGAATTGCAAAATTCCAATGTGGAAGACCACAACTCTCCAGCCTGCTCCAAGTGACATCAACTACAGCAGCAGCCTCCAGCAGGATCATACAAGCCTCTGCAATGTCTTTTCTCCAGAAATAGCCCACATGCTTGTGCTGAGATGTGCTCCAGAGTTATGTCAGTGGTGTATCCATGGTGTGCAAATTTCAGCAGCAGCAGCACGCTGGGTCTCCATTAGCGTGCAGCTCCACCAGCTGAAGGCAGGCAGGCAGCCTACTGCCAGCTGTCATGGTGTGGCCTGTGGGGCAGGGGATGGGCATACTGGAAGCAAATGGTGGATGGGCTCAGGGATTTTGACCTTAAGATTGCTTCTGAGCACAGCCTAGCAACAGGGTAGCTACTTGGCCAATAATACAGTTTTAAGCTGAATATACACACTTTGCATTCATCTTAACCTTAAAAAGAATCACTTTACAGCAAATTAAGCTTTTTAAATGTCTCTTTAAAAAACACAAGTACTACTCCAAATCTATGTTATAAATGTTAAAAATACTACTAACAGTAGCAGTAAGCACATGAGTAGACAAAATAGTTAATTTTTTAGTAGTCTTACGAAGACTTTACTAAACCTCTAATAAAACTTCAAAACTCTACTATACACTCCACACACTTTTTGTATATTTATCTTTTCACAGTAGCATTTTGCACTTATAACATTACAGAATGTTTTAACACAAAAGATAGGTAGGGGTTAGATGCACATAAAGCACCAAATAATAACCATAATTTTATTATTTTTTACTTGGTAACATTAATTTCAGGTCCACTAAATTCCATCTGGAAAGCAAAAAAGCTCATAGATTGTATAAACTATTGATCCATGTTACTTTAGACACTTTTTACTGTTATTACTCTGTAATGTGATACCCCTCAGTAGTAGAGAAAACTGATAGATGTAACGAAAAACACTATTTAGTCAACCACATCATATTATTAAATTTCAAGAAAATTCAACACACAGTGTTTAATCTTTTCAGGTGTTTTAAAATCCAGCCTAATTTGAAGACAAACTAAGTGCGCAAGGTGTTCTCTGTACACCAAACTTCTTCACTGGGGCAGGGAGATGGGAAAAAAGGGCAACAAATGCAACTGATATTCCAGATCTGAGAAGTATATAAAAGCCCAGGAAGGAAGCCATTATATACTGAAATGCCAAGTAATATTTGCAGTTAGGAGTTCATCACTTCTAACTGCTAAATCTGGATTTCTGTGGAGGCCTAAATAGAATTTAGATGCAAAAATCTACAGATGGAAATATAGCAGTAATTCTGAAAGCCAGGACATCTGAATTTCTCTAAACTATTCTAATTTTAAAGATCTCCACTCCAGATCTTTCTGTGCTTTTAAACCTGCAGCTATTACCCAGAGAGAACAAGCACTAGCAGAAGATAACGAAACACAGAGAAAAAAAAGCCAGAACTTAAAACAGAGAAGTACAATAGCAGTGCCATTAACCTTGGTGACTAAACCCTGTTCAGAGCATCACAGCCATTCACAAAGCTTCTTCTGCTGTTGTATAAAATTGTATCTTAGAGACACAGGGCTTGCTATTATTTACAAATACCACACATTACTTGCTGATATACTGCAGTCAGTTCTTATTCCAAATAACTAAAACTAAAGGACCATAGGTATGATTTTATGCTATTACCAAATACCGAGTCTTGGGGTGCTCTCACCACGCTTTGTAAGCATGGGTATTTTCATGTATAGTTGAACCATTATTTGCAGCATAAATTGTTCTTTTCCATTATCAATGATTTTGTTCTCTTAAACTGCTTCTGGTCAGTAGAAGAATAATTTTGTGGTCTAGGAGAGCTAACATAGCAGCCTTCAGATCCACAATGAGAACAGCTTGCTTTCCCCACCCTGTGCAGTGGCACTGCTCAAAACCCAGGGGAACTACCAGCAGCCTGAGACATCCTTATACTGCTATTCTTTTGAATAATTGTGAGCTTGCTAACCCAGTTCTATGCATGTAAAGCTTTACATCCCTTTTGATCCCTTCTGTCTGTGTCCCCTACTTCTCTTCTTCATTAGTCACAGGTGATCAGAGGACACAGGATACAGAGGTTTGGAGGTCGTGTTAGGCTATGTCAAGTGGAGATCTGAAGGAATCTCCAGCGTACAAAAAGTCTCCTGGAACTAAGCAATGACGCTTTTTACTAGAGAAGCTACATTAGAAACCTTCAGAGATGTAGGAAGATCAATAGTTTAATTATACTATTTGCATGATACATTTTTAAAGCCTGTTCATATACATCCAGACGTGGCTTTACACAGAAATAAGGCAGAGAAGAAAAATGAGGCACAACTGTTAAAACCAGAACCCTCAGGTATATCAGCTCACACAAAAAACCCTCTAAAGGACTTTTCTGAGCCCAGGACTTAGTGAAATTATTTCATTTGCAGCTGCCTTCCCCACCTCAAGTTTAATGAAATAAATTAAATTAAATAGTTGAATTAATAACCTATTCCTCAAGATTTCCTTATTCATTGACAGTGTCTCAGAAGTGGTCCAGATTATTTCATGAATGTCAAATATGAGATGTACAGAAAAATACTCCACTTCAAACACAATAGCCAGTGGGGAAACTGGCACAGAAAAAGAAACCTCAAACTGCTACTTCTGATTTTTAGACATTAGATCTCCTAATAAGAAAGAATTAACAAAACTATATATTTTGGGTAACTAACTTCTTAATACAAATACAGACTATTATTGGGCATATTTTACAAGATTAATCCATGTACACATCAGCAGTGATATTTTATGACAAAAAAATAACAAATACTATAAATACCATATTTATATGACCATAATAATTGGGATCAGAAAGCCGCACACACAAAGAAATAATTGCCAGCCCCAAAGTCACATAATTTTATAAATAGCGAGTATTATACAACTATTCTTTAATATTCAAAAAAAAGGTGCATTAAATTCTTGGTTAACATTCAAAACTACTATAGAAAATAACTGTAATACTGTTCATTTGTGATATGGTTTAACGGTCACTTGAAGGTACCTACTTAAAATAACGTAGTCATAGCGACATTGAGAACATTAACTCCAATTTTTCTGTGCGTGTGAAACTGGAAAGTTTGCTACTTAGCAAGCAGGTATAAATGGGTTTGCTTCTGACTAATGGTTGGTTTCTTAAACTGGATTTTTCCTAGAAAGGCACAGTTAATATTACAGTAAATTACACAGTTAATAATCTCATTAATATCTGTATTAGCTGATTGCTAGAGAGATGGCATAAACTCTCAGAAAGTAATGATATGACCAGTTATGCAGGTAAAAGAGTAGTCCCATCTTCTGACATATTTACATTAAAGAATTAGTCATATCTCATAGCATTCTCACCTACAACAATACAAAAACCATTTCATTAAATCACATATATATGTGTGCTGTGTTGTAAGTACACTATTTCAGTTGGTTGTGCTATTTGCGCTTGTCAGATGTGGACAGCAATTGCCTTAAATTTTAAAAAAGGTTGAAATAGTGATACATATCTGGGGTGTGATTCTGATCTCAGGTACAAATTATAATAAACATCAGACCTAAAATCACCTGAGCACTATGTCCAGGTGTTCACCCACAACAAATTCATTGAGATCAGAACTCCATCCAGGTCTGGAGATTGCAGCCAGTCCTTAACTTTGGGAACAGGAAAACACTGATCAAATTGGCTTCAAGTTCTGCTTTATTTTTCTTTTTATACACATAAAATATGATAAATTCCAACTTACTTAAAAAATTTTCCTGTTCTACTTCATCCAGACTACTCATTGACAATTCCCAATTGTCAGACATAATTGCAGGTATAAATATATAATCACAGTTCTTTTGGGTTTGATTTTTTAAATCTCCATCTCATCACCTGTGCCATCCAGAGCTGAGTACTTTCCAAGTGAGAACTCCAAGTATTTGCAGAACATGTTGTTTACAAAGGCAAAAAATTGTCCACTGCTATATCACATACTAGCACCAGTAACCGAATAAGCATAGCTGTTAAAATTGTAAACGTAATGCTGACAGCTGGCTGACAGCAGCTACCGGTAATTTAGCTCATACTGTTGCCGTTAGATGCCCAAAGCAAGGAAACAAATTCCACCAAACATGGTAATCCATGAATGTAAAAACCAGTAAAAATAAACAAGCATTATGAAATACATAGTAAATCCCTGCAGGCCACACCTTGCAATCAAGTTACTGCAAGGGGAATGGAGAAAACATATATATAAGCTGAAGACATTACTACTGCACATGTGCAGGCTGCTCTCTGCAGCAAGTGAAAGCAGGACACTGAACGCCGGCTACAGGCACTGCTCAAAGTACACAGTCTGCATTAACGAGACGGGAGTACAAGGCCACTGCAAGTGCCTGCTGAGCAGCACCAGTTATCCTGTAAAAAGCTGAATTTCTTTGCTAGGGAGGAAGTAGGTATTGTGAAATATCGTCTCACCAAGGAAGAAATAGCGTGTGCTGTCAGCCACCTTAACCACCAACACTGCACAACACAGAGCTTTTGGGCCACATGTTTGGCACCACGTTAATGCCTTCTCTTTGAGTTCCCAGTCACCATGCTGAAATGAATGCTCCTTCCTACATGCACAGCCTACTAACGTAATCTTACCAGTTTGGCCATTGCACTGCCATCACATATGGATGTCATGGATATGAATAAACTGTTCCTAAAACCTATTTCTCACTACAAGACTGCTCAGAAAGTTAACAGGGCAAAAGAAGGCATTCCTAGGGATCAAAAGGATTTTGTAGCAATTTCTGAATTACAGCATACTTAAATTTGTCAGTCTGAAGAATGATAACAGATTCTTGGTGTGGTATATTTGCTGAGTTTGTATAATGGCCAATGAACATCAGTAATGCATCCATCAGTTTATTTACAGGCATGTAAGTGAGACAGCACTAGCAGCAGGCAGAGGTTGTAACAGTTTGGTGATAATTACACCATGCCAGACAGATAAAGTTCAAAAAAAACTGAGAAGAAGCTGACAGATACTTGACCGGAGTGGCTGGCCTTCACTATCAATATCCCTTTCTTAGTGTCTATACCCATATTTGCAAAGTCTATTTCATTTCATGCATGAAAGCTGTTCACAAGAGTTGGCAATTTATCTTCCTTCTCATCAGCTCAGCCTGAATTTTCAGGGTCTGCTGTTGTTATACATTTACTGTGCACAGATAATATGGCACCCTTGTGCTGCTACATAAATTTGAAGACTTCCTTGGCCTGCCTCATGACTCCTGCATTTGGGGACATGCAAACAATATTTCTGGGGGTGTTAACCAACAGCAGAGTTATAAATACTGGTTTAGTCTCTTGCTTTAATTTAAGGGCTAAAGAGTTCTCTGACAAAGTATCTCCTTTTTTCTTACTTTGTCAGCTTCATAGCTGACTCCTTCCCCAAATGCAGACCTGATCTTTCATGCTGTAGCTGCATGACCACAACAAAACAGAACAGTAAATCTCTAAACCCTCTACTTGTAGAGGAAGAATGAGGGAAGAGGTTGCCCTGAATTATGTTACTGGCTTGAGTTCAACTGCCAAGAACAAACTGGGATGGTGTTCATTTTACAGAGACTAATGGAAATTAAAGCAGAAAACAGCAGACCATTTGAGAATTCCACTAAAACCAAGATGAAAATAATATATATTCTCTGCTAATCTGATTTGAAGAGTCGTACATAGATGTACACCAGCTGAAGAGGAAAGAAATCACATAGAAATTCAATCACTGAAATTGAAGTCCAAGTAGTAGGCAAGGCCAAAGGAGGCTACCTGAAGAGAGGTATTAATGGTGCAGCCTCTATCAGTCACTGTTCGACTACTTTTTTTCATAAAGCTTTTTGTAATTCTTTGCAATTTTTTTCATTCTTTCTCCTTTTAACTCAATGTTTATTGAGTAGATGTGTCAGACAAATGATTAATACTTCTGAAAATGTTGGGGAAATCTGCCACTTCACATCCACAACAATACTGTTGACACCTGTGGAAATTTTCCCAGATATGCACATAATGGGCCGTACTGGAATTAATGTAAACTGGTAAAACTCTGCTGAAGCTGTTGAAGATAAACTAACTCAAGGCCAGCCAGAAAGCTGGTCTTCCAGCCCTCTTTTGACACTTGCAACCAGGTCTGACAACAGATAGACTACATTACCTACACAGGGTATAATCCTGATAGGACTGGACAGAAAATGTAGGGTTTACAAAAGGGTTTTCAGCCTATTCTCAGGTTCCAAAGGTCAGAAATCAGTAATTTCTGGTATATACACAGTCACAAAAGCTGGCTATCAGTAGGCTATATTTTCTCTCCCTCTGCATACTACTTCATGAATTCTAACATTACATAAAATTATATTAATCCCCCTCTATTTAAATTTTTTAAACATAAAAAGTCCTGGTGCTAGCACAGATCTACCAATCACTTATTCCTGTGGCATGTTTGAGATGTCAGACTTCAGTGCTTCTGATTTGCAGGCAGTGATTTAGTTGTTCTTCTACCACTTCTGGGGACATACCCAGACTGTAGGGAATAACTTACTTTACATGCCTTACTCTAGCAAGGATTTTACCTTTTCCAGTAACTAGAATCTGCAAACATACAAGGGTTTTTTTCAAACAAACAATCTTCTGACTAAAATTGAAAGGATACATGTACACATGTGCATAGCTCTTACTTCAGGCAATACCAGAGCTAGGCTTATTATTCACTTCCAGTGAGAAATAAAACCATAAATAATGCAATACCAGAGATTTGATCACAATGGCTTTAAATAATGTGAAGTGACAAGAATATATATCTCATTGCATACATTATGATGACAAGGTAAACGGTGTATCATCTCAGCTAAAATCGGTGACTGGCTGTTCCCTTTCAACCTTGGGGCAGAGGATACTTTTCAGATAATTTTTAAAGCTATTGCTTCTGAAAGACAAAAAACGAACTTCAACACGACATATAACACCCAATTACTATCAACTTAATGGAGTAGCAATATCTAAGCTCCCAGGTCATCAGAGGCAACCACACTTTCTGACTTTAGAGTATTGCCAAAGATGGCAAACTGTAGGACAACTATTGATAAAGCATTTCTTAAAAATAAAGGCAAGAATAATGATTGTATTTAATATCTAGAATTTAGTATTATATTTATTATCTAGCATTATTTGCATTTAGAAGCCATGTTTTCTTTGCATCTTTGTGAATAAACACATACAAATCCATATACATGTGTGTATTATGTATACACACACACACACAACACCTGATTTTAAGAGAAAACTCATGTTTTTTTCTAACACAGACATTCTTCAATGTGATACTTGGCTATAAGTTCTTTCTTATTTCAAAGTTATCAGAGGCTGCTAATATTTTCCATCCCAGAAGAAATCTGGTAAGGAACTTATAGCTTTACATTTCACATCTTTCATACTGCCAGAGCAATTATTTCAGCTTTGTGCTAATCAGCAATGTCCCAGGTGAAGAAGCTGTCATTTCACTGAAGGCTTCGGTGACATAACAAAATGCAAGGCAGCCATTTCATTGGAAGACCTCTCTACAATTCCATCTACTCAAGCTGTCAATTAAAACATTGTTTTACTGCATAACTGACACCAAATTCATAGCAAAAGAGCTGTCTGACTTCAGAATAGTTGTATAAAAAAATTACAGGATGACACCTTAACAAAAGATACATTCTAGTACTGTATGTTATTATCTTCAGTATCAAATTGCATAATACTGCCACAAAGGTACTGACAAGTTCTTGGTCACAGTAATAAAAGTCAAAGAGCTGCTGGCTGCTTAGTTTAGACATGATTGTAGTGCTTGATAAATATAATTGTGCTTAAATAGAGCTTAAAATCCTACATTCAATACATAACTTCCTCACAAGAAACAACCAGGTTGGGAAGTTATTTGACTAATCCTGCCCTAAATTATATAAACCTCTTGCGTGACTTCTCTCTGGATGAGGAATTCCTTGGTAAGTCGAGCAATGGCTTTGCCTCTGGTTTAACACTTGCATTGAATGTGCATTGAGCTCTTTGCAGTTGTGTTAGGTTAAATATCCGCCCCAGCCATCTCATTGTGAACGCCAACAATTTTGTCCTATTGGACTTGTCTTTCCCACACAATTTCAGAAAGCATTGACCAGGAATAAGGGTTTTGTCAAATATATCTCATTTTTACCTGTTTTCTCTTGTACAAATAGACAGAAAGTATTATTTCTCTCCCCCCCAAAAATGATACGATATTAATTAAGTAATATTACAGTAAACCACAAAATAAAGTCTACATTTTAAAACATCAGTTAAAATTCATCTTATGTCCCACACAACTTTAAAAAATTTTGACATAAGAATTTGTACAATTTTCAGCTAAACAGCGAAAATGTAGGTTTTTGTCTCTTAAAAATTATAAAACCAATCTTACCCTAAAAGTAAGGTATTAATATAGGGACACTTCCAATTTTCTTTCCAATTATTGCAACTAAATATTAACTTTTTCCAAGTACACCTAACCCTACATCACAGAAACAAACTGTAAAAGGTCATGTTGTAGAATGTCTTTATATGTTAGTGGTTTGGCATAAGTAATAATTTATAGTCTGTATATTACCAGAATGTTCAACACTCTTGAGACATATATCCCAACGAGCTGCAAAGGAAACAAGCTCATAGGAGCATGTATCCCATTTTTAATCTGTCCACCTTAACATTTTTTAAAATTCTTTGTGACTGCAAAACCAATTCAGTACTTTTCTAAATAAACTGCCTTTCTCATGGTATAAAAAGAAACTAACAAATGTTATATACGTTTTCAAATATATGCTTAAAAGTCTGGAAAATAATATATATTCTTACACATCCCAAAAGATGTGTTCTTTTTATTAAGGTCCTACTTAAAGAGTCCTTAACAGTTTTTTTTATGAAAGTTCTCTGCATCTTAGCTTGTTAGTAAGATCTTGTTCAAGTAACTTAATCTGACCAATGACAAGTGCTGAAGACATTAACAGGCATGGAAAATCAGTGTTTTAGAGCATGTATCTACTTTGCATTGAGAGTACGCTACAAAAATACACTTCCAGAAAACTACCCTTAGGAAAAAAAAATAAAATCTAAACCTGACCTAATACATGCAAAAACAAAGCATGCAATTTGGCTAAGCATTGTGCTGTTCTGCTGAAAGCCCAGTCAGCAGAGAAAAATATTCTCTAAAAACACTGAGATTTTGATCTAAATGATGGTGAGGAACATCCAGATTCATCACTCATTTTGGTTCCTATTCTAGAGGTTTTACTCCAAGAGATAAACACATGGCCACCACAGAAGGATGAGACCTATGAAATTTATCTTGAAGAAATAAGAAAATTACTTTGATTACAAGTCAATAAATTTATTATGCAAGATGGACTTTACATGTACCTAATAGTAGAAATTATAACACTAAACTAAATACATGTGAACAAAGAAGTCTTTTGGGATGCAAAGTCAGGAGGAAAGCTGGTTGATCCAACCTCAATTTCAAAAAGGAGAAAGGGTTTCTGGAATACAATCCACTGGTGTTTTCTAATAAGAAGCCCAAATGAGTGTAAAAAGCGCCTTTAAAATGCATGAACATCTGGACCTTGCTAATTGAAAACAATGTTACATAAACAAGAAATAAATATTTCCCTTCTCTGTCTCATATGTCTTTACTAGAGAGAAATCAATTTTCTTGACACAAGAACATTGATGTAATTGATAAAAGGTTCAGCTGGCATATTTCTCCATATGTGTAACTTGGAACTGATGCAGCTTCCCTATAATAAAACAATAAAAGCTACATTCTGCCAGGATTGTAGTGGGTTGGCAAGTTCTAGGGCACTCTGAAGAGTTCCTTTGCTCAATCTCTGTATATTTTTCAGCCAAAAGTTTGCATAGTAATATAGAGTGTTTCTTCTGAGCTATGACAGCAGGCAGAGCTCGCAATATCCAGTAAAGAATTAGGGAGCATCCTAATCCCACATCTGAGGCATTAAGAGCTATGGGTGGGGATAGAAATCACCCTACAGTGAATTTCCCATGTGATTTAGAAAAATATTAAAGCTAGTTCATGAATTGCAACAAAACACTACAATTGCTGCGAGCAGATTCAAAGTCATCTAGATGTGGTGCTTAGGGATGTGGTTTAGTGGTGGATTTGGCAGTGTTAGGTTCAGAGTTGGACTTGATGACTTTAAAGGTTTTTTCTAACCTAAACAATTCTATGTATGCTATGGTCACATCAAGACAGTAGGCTGTCCTCTCCACAGGAATCAGTTCTTTGCTCTCCATACTCAGTTGCAGAACTTCACACATGCCTCTTTTGGAGCAGCCAGTTCTGTCAATCTTCTTGCCAATTAGCAGTTACTACTTGACCATCACCACCTTCAACCTGTATGGCCAGTATGCCATACGCTCAGCTAATTATGCAACATTAATGTGATGATCATTAGCAAAGCCAGAAAAACAAGTAAAGACAAACTTGAACAGTACAATAGATGCTGTGCAGGTCATTACCCACGTGTATTCCATGACAGAATTCTGTACAGACAGTAAAAAATACCAGTTAGTCTACTAATGATGACTAATTACTCATCACAGAAAAAGTACTGAAAAAAAAAAATCCAGTACTCTTGAACTCATTGAAAATGTTGACTTGTGCCCCTAGGTTGCTATGTAACTGAGGAACCTGAATACAGTTTCCTAGCACCTTCTCCTTTTCTTATATCCGTCAGATTATCACAACTTCTCAATGTCTTGCTTCTAGCTACCCAGAGTTGGGACCCCCCAAGTTCAAGGCAGCTGGGCACCAGCCACAGGGAGACCTCAGTTTTGAGAAGGAGGGATTTGGAGTAAATCCCCAATGTGAATAGTAAGAACCCACTACTGACACTTTTCTCTAGGTGGCTGTGGTCTCTTGGCCTTATCTGTTTCAGACTCAATTAAAAAGGAAAAGCTCAATATTTCTACTTCCTTCCAGCAAGCTAATGCCTTGCTACCCACTCCCCTCACTCTGCAGAGGGTGCAACAGCATTTGCTGTTTTAGTGATTAACACAACAAGGTGCCCTTCTTACTTGGCTTATTCAATTATACAGCACCCTAGAAAGCCTCTCTGCTGGTCTGCCTTAAAAAAAAAAAACAAAAACCACCCCCCACCAAACTAGTAGTTTGCCTGTTTGTATTTTGAATTAAAGACCACTTGCAACTCCACTAGTTTCTGTCAGCCACAGAATAAGCCAGTAACAAAAACATTGCTGTATTATTAAAAACAATTATTAGCTCTTAGCTTTGAGAATCCCAATAAGGTGTTAACAGCACTGTAGTCATGGAAACACACTGTTGTTCTTATTTAAAGACATTAATCTGCCTTAGTTTTAAACAAGAGAATGAATATCTATTTCAAGCAATTTATATAACTTCTCAAGAACAATAAATAACTCAGGTCCAGTAGAACATGTCAACAAGGCAGTCAGCTAAAGATGAGTCAAATATCTACTAGTCATACTTGTGTCGTGTGACATTCCTGACAACAAACCAGCTGCCAAAAATGTATTGTACTTCGTACCAACCATATTTCCACATACAGACAACTATGATGTATGCAGAAGCTAACATAATGCTGAAGACAACATCAAATGCAATAAATGTCAAGAAGTTTTGCTTGACTAGCAAATTAAGCAAAACTGCATCAGCTTTTTAAATTCTCAAATAGTAAAATGCATACTCATGGTTAGGAAAGCTTTCTCTACTGTGAATCAAGAAACAGAATGTCTAAGAACAAAATTAAACCTGGTGACTCATTGAAGTTAATAAAATTCTGCTTAATCACACTTACATTGGTTTTGATACTGTTATTTATGTGGAATCAAAACCAAGCATAGAGAAATAGGCTTAAGACAGTAGGAATTTAAAATAAAGGGTGTCATCAAGTCATGAGATTCGGGTAGAACTTAAAAATAAACTTTTTCTAAGTATTTAATGGAAGCTGAACAACATTTTATTTTTCATTATATCCTGTGAGTTTGAGTATCCTTTTTACTGGTACACTTACACAAGTGCTACAGTGTGTAGGAAGATGCAGTTTCATGGTTGTTGCTCAAAAGCAAATGCTGTGCAATTCACATCTCGGCATGTATTCTGGGTGATCTGTTGGTACCCAAAGGAGCCCTATCTCCACTACCACTTAGCTCTACTTCAGTGTCAAGGGCTGGGGGAGAAAGAAGACAGGAAAGAAGGGCTCCACATGCTGGGTCCATCCTCAGTCCCTTTTCCTCACAACATTGCCAAGGGTTGGCTCAGCAGCTCCAGGACCTTCCTAAATGCAAGCACTTAGACTCTGGACAGCCCATAGTGCAGTCTAGAGGCAAATAGCCCTCTTCATCTTGGGAGAGGCAATGACACAAAGAGTTCCACCACATATTATTTTTCTAGTGCCCAGGCTTTCATCAGAACAGAGCAAAAAAATTTCTAGAAAAGGCTTAGAACAGCAGAAACTGAGGGAAAAGATATTTACCTGATACATTATACTTTCCTTCTTTGGTTCTGTTATGTTTGATCTAACAAATTCCATTTTTTTTTCCTTATCTAATAGTGCTAGATGAGCCTACAGTAAAGTAAATTACCTCTACTGTTTTCTTGGACTAGGTAAGAAAGTTAGAATAACTGTATTGGACCAGAGTAAAGACCCATCCAGCCCCTTTCTTTAAAAGTGGATGACTGAAGATTACCAGAACAGGACAAGCTCCAGTCCTTTGAAATTTTTTTAATTCCTGAGCCGGTACTCAGGTAGCATTGTTTTTAATAGCTCTCAATGGACTGATCTTCCAATCAACAAAAACAAAGGTTTTCTGCCTTTGTAAATAAACATGACACAGCACCCTGATCTTGCAGAATACCTGGAAAATTTATTCTCACACACCATCCTAGGGCTTTTTAATACTTCCATTTCTTTTCCACATGCTACTTTTTTAATCATTTCTGGTGAACAGTTTAATTTTGCATCTGTATAGAAACTGAGCCACCAGCAACATAGGACACCAAAAAAAGGCAGCAAATTCAGTGCCAGCCTATGACGTTGTGGTGGGCTGGATGCAGCTAGCAGCCAAGCACCCACACAGCCTCTTACTCATACCCCCTAAGTAGGAAAGGGAGAAAATAGGAAGAACAGGAACAAAAAACCTCATGGGTTTTACCATCACAGGGAAAACAGACTCAACATTGGGAATTTAACTTGATTTAAAACACTTAATTACCAAATTGGATATTGAGAAACAAAAAAGACAAACATTTAAGCACCTAAGCACCTTTCCTCCACCTTTCCCAGGCTCAACTTCACTCCAGATACCTTCCTCTCCCGTTCCCAGTCTCCACACCTCTGGTTACCACTGCAGTCCCCTCGGCAAAGCGATGGGCAGTGAAGGAGTTCGGGGTTAGGGTACGGCAGTTTCTCTCTGCCACTCCTTGATTCTCACCCTTTTTTCTTGCTACTCCTTCCTTCTTGTTTACTCTGCTCCAACACAAGTCCTCCATAGGCCGCAGTCCCTTTGGGTGTGCCTGCTCCACCACAGAGCACCTCCCTCTCCTCTGGGCTTGCTGTTCCTTTCTCTGTGTTTATCACCATTTCTTAAATCTGTTTTCACAGAGGCACCACGCACTTGGCTGATGGACTCAGCTGTGTCTTGTGGTGGGTCAGCTGTGGGGCCAGCTGGAACCATCTGTGTCAGAAACAAAATGTCCTTGAGGAAGGACATTTCAAAAATAACCAAGAAAATTTTTAAATTATTGAGTCAACTGCACACACAGGAATATCTATGACATTATGGTTACAATGGACTATAAGCCTGTCTGATTTCTAGAAAAAATAATTATTTTTTCAGTATTTTCTCTTCATATTTTTATAGCAATATTTAACTACATACTTGAAAAGACAGAACAGCTGAGGTTGAAAAAGTCGTCTTGGAGGTCATCTGGTCCAACTCACCTGATCAAGTGGGGTCACCTACAGCAGGTTGCCCAGGACCATGTCCAAACAGCTTTTAAGTAACTCCAAAGATGGAGACTCCACAGCCTCTCTGGGCAACATTGCCAGTGTTCAGGCTTCCAGATTATTCAAAGGTATTTTTTTGTTCTCTATGAAAACCCTAGAATTTTACTTATAATATTACCTCTTCCAAAAATTCTAGAATGTATTGATTAAGCACTCATTGTAGTAGATTTCTACTTGTCATATCTGCAGTAGCAACAAAGTTCAGCTCTGCAGCTCAGAGCCTGCGGTTCCATGGGCCAAAAATAAACCTGCACTTCTACTCACGTGTTTTTCTCTCACTTCTCATTCCACACAGTTCTGTTTGGTGCCTTATACAGTGCATCTGTTCATCAGGTGCATTTGAAGTGCCCTGACCCCTACTAGTAGAGGCACTAGTAGAGTCTTTCTAAGAAGTGTATTATGTTTTTTAACTTTCAACAGGCCATTACATAATAACAAGAAGATGGATGATGAATCATCTGTTTTCTAACATTTGTAAGATTCTGAAGAGGCTTAGGTGACATGTCCTGTGTTTCTACATGGCATATAAAATTTGGACCAGCATCAGAATGATGAAATATTTCTATGCATCTTTCATTTGTATCAATATCTGTTCACGATCACCACTAATTCTTTTTGACCTTTGCATTTGCTTCCTCATGGCTGGCTACCTGGAAACAGTATGCATTTTTAATTCAAGTACTCCAAAATGTTTTATAGCCATTCAGTTTAACTTCATATACTTTATCACCTTAAAGAGTCTCAGTTTACATTGGCTTAACACAGTATCTTAACTGTGGTATATTAAGAATAAGGAGAAATGCTGTTTATATTATAAAGTTTTCTTTTCATTATCCAGGAGATAGGCTGATTTAGCAATTGTATGAGCCAGCACAGGCAGGATGCAGGAACAACCACAAAACCATGGATGAAATGCAGAGTAAATTTATTTTCATTACCTCACCAACTGGGGGATCCCTGAGGCAGCACCTGGGCAGAGGCATACAAGCAGGAATGCTGGCACTGTGGAGCTCGGTCCATGCTAGAGGATCAATGAACCCACTGTTATCAGCTGTTTATCAAGGATTCACACAGGCATAGTTTACCAGTGTGCTTTGCTCTTTCCCACAGCAGGGCGGGAATCTCAAGCATGTTCTATAGGGTGCTCTAAATCTATCATAGGCCTATATTATCAAAACACAGATGTTCTACTTGTCCAACACAAAAGGCCGAACAGCAATTAGTGTGATATATGTTTTTCGACACCCTCACTGCAAGTCATTTGAGTGCGTTTACAATCCTCCTCACCAATCTTCCGCTGTTTTCCCACAGCAATGTTAGTTAGTAACAATAGGCAGAAGACAATGTAATTTACTGTGGCTGCCACTAGTGAAAAAAGAAAGTCTTCTGAACAGAGCATATATTAATTTTACACAACAGGGCCTGTCTATCTCATAAAGCCACTAAAAGAAACATAACAAAACTCACTGGTGCCTTGATATTATGCCAAAAAAAATTTGAGTATCATTCTCAGTCTCTTCTCTGATATTAGTATAAAAATTAGTATTTATTGAGGTCATGTCTTTGTTTAGGTAATTCCTTGAGAGAAAAATCATATTTAGTTTACTCAGCCCTGGACGGGAAATTTTTCCAGTATGGTTGCATTTTAGCTAATAGTCTTTATATCAAAAGTTCTGAGCCATGTCAGCAACTTCATCTTGTTCTGTCAGGCTTACAGTACCAGGTAATTTCACCAAAATTATGAAAGTATTCCCACTAATACAATCATTTTCTTTTCCCCGTAGCCACATATTTTAAATCATGCAAATGAACAAAAAGAAAACAGCAGTGGAAATAATGACACACCCTTCACAACAATCATCCGTGTGATAGTATAACCTTTTAGGCATGGAAACCAAGAACATACAAAACATAGAAGACTAGCGGTGAAGAAAAAAATAAATAAAATTACATAAACACATGCTTCATCAAAATATTTCAGCAAATGCTGGCTTTTTCTGGTGCATATGTGTGACGCCAGTTATATTGGATTGACAGTCAGATTCTCAACAGGCATAATTTCCACTTTGTATATATATATAGATGTGAAGAGAAAGACGGTATTTTACAACTTGATATTTCTTGGATTTTTCAAATTCATTTCATCATACTAGCACTGACTTTTATCAATTCAGATTATTGAAAAGATAACATACCTGTATCTGATGCATCATAAACATCTGACCTATTAACAGCTGATCTTAAAAGTTGGCAGTCTTGGTCTCAGGACATACGGAACAAATTATTGCAGGCCCTTTTTGTGGACTGAAGTTGGGGAACAATATTCTGAAGCATAGTTTGATACTCTTCAATGCAACAAATAAATTGAGAGTCTATTGTTCTTTTCAGCTCCTTTTGGAGGAACTAGATGATTATTTCTGAAAGATTACTGAAAGTCCAGTGTTGGGTTACGTCATGCCATCTTTACTTGTCATGATAATCAGTAAGTGACTGGTATTTGCATAACTCAGTATAGACTCTTTAGATAATAACTGTTATTACGTACTTTTTCACATACTTCTTATCTCCTGAGGGAAATGCAGCCTGTTGTGAGCCTCCTCCCCTCAAAGATGATTCATCTTTGCAAAAAGTTGAATAGAATGTTATCAACTGCTGCCACATATTCTAGTATATTTTTATATTGAAATATCTATTGTATTATTCTAATAATTTCTTGCCCTATACAGCTCAGAGCTGAAGGCAAATTGACTACATTGTTACAGTATAAGAAGGCTTTGGCATAAAGCAACAGGGCCCTTGCACCTTCTTAGGTATGCATGGCAATGTATTACCTGTTTTGAATGAAATAATTACTGTCACAGAAATAAGTGTTAGTCCTAGCATCAGCTTATCAAAATTTAACACTGGCAGATAACATTATCATAAGGAAATTAAAAATATGTATGGTAAAAAAGTTAAAAGACAGTTTGCTACCAGTTTCTTTTACAATTTTTAAATAAAAATACTATAGTTAAATTTACTGATAGTCTATAGGGCTTTTAATGGCATATGGGTATTTGAACACTGGTATGCGAGGGTTTTCCCTTTTCCTGAAGCAAATGTTCCTAGTCTGGTAAGTAACAAATCTTTACAGCACTAAACATACCAAGCTAAAATGTATTTATGGCTTGTAAGATGTCCAGGTCAATGGAAAGGGATAAACAATCATTAGAAAAAAAACATTATACTTTAACTACTACAAAACTAACGAATTACAAAAATGAAAATAAATCAATCAAAAATAATTATTTAAAAATTACTTATTCATCATCAGGAAATTTCTTACCATTGATTTGTATGCAAAATCTCATGTCTTGCAGCGGGTGGTTTTGGAAATTATGGCAAATGCATGCATCCTGCTTACTCACTGTAGGGATTATTCAAGTAACAGAACATATGCAATTTTGAATCATGCACTTGTCACCATAGTAACATGCCTATTTTTATAACAAATAATGTACTTACAATGTTTACATTTATCAAAAACTGAGCTCTATGAGCCTAATCTTACATGAGGGCATCTCCTGTCTCTGTCTGCCATATTTGTTATTCAAATTTTTTTTTAACATGAAACCAAAGACTATTTTGACTACATATATCTTTGCCTATAACAAGCCTTAGTCGCTTTTAGAATATAAAATTTATTATTTTATTCTTGTAGCACTGGGAGCATACTAGACACTTGCAGGCCAGAATGTTGGGCCATCATTTTCCATAGCTTAAAGATTGCTCAGACAGAAAGTAGCTATTCTTCTCCCCTCCAGTAATAAGTCATAACAAGGATGTCTTAAGCATGAACATAATCTAAAATTCAAAACAGGATTCTAATCTTCCAGCTAATATCTTCATGGTACCTTTTTCATCATGTTCTGTTTTCAAACAAAGCAAGAGTTATTTAAACAAAGCTCAGTGAGCCCACCAACGAAGCTGCACACAAAACACCTAAATCCAGAGGCCTGAGGACGTAAGAAGTTGAAAGTAAATGTAAGCAATTAAGGACAATGCATCAAAAAAGAGATTATTTACTTTTTTAAATCAAGAGGTTTCCAATATATGGCTTTCACCTTTTGATTGTTTTTTAAAGTACTGTCCTGGTTTCTTCTTAATAGCTGGCATAGTGCTGTGTTTTGGATTATTGAGAGAATGTTGATAACACCCTGATGGTTTAGTTGTTGCTGAGCAGTGCTTACACCAGTCAAGGGCTTCTCAGCTTCCCATGCTCTGCCAGGGGCACAAGAAGCTGGGAAGGGGCACAGCCAGAACAGCAGACCCAAACTGGCCAAAGGGCTATTCCAGACCATATGACGTCATGCTCAGTATAAAAGCTGGGGGGAGTTGGCTGGGAGACAGCAATTGCTGCTTGGGAGGGGCTGGGAATCAGTCAGCAAGTGATGAGCAGTTGCATTGTGCATCACTTAGTTTGCATATTCGGTATATTCTATTATTATTATTATTGTTGTTGTTGTTGTTGTTGTTGTTGTTGTTATTGTCTGCTGTTTCATTAAACTGGCTTATCTCAAGCCATGGGTTTTACCTTTTCTCTCACTGAGCAGGAGAAAGGGGGCAGGGGTGAGCTAGCAGAAGTGTGGTGTTAGAAGGGTTAAACCACAGGAAGTATGTAACTTGGTGTCCAGACACTTCCGTCTCTCAAGGCAAAAAATACCCCTCCACCTTCTGATTCAGACATCTTTCCTCTCCCCTAAGTTACAACATACTTCAGCCCCTCAGATTCTTTTAATTTACATCATTTTCCTTCACAACCCCATCCAATGAAAGAGAACATGAAGGTTCAGTCTCAAATTGTGTATTTAAACAACCGACGTGTATTCTGGGTTGGGTCTTTTTTGCTTTGTTGTGAACAGTTTTGCTGGTTTGGTCAACCAAAAATGTAAAAATACACACGTTCTTGTCAAGATGAATTTTATTCTATTTTAGGTTGTAAAATAAACCTGAAATGCAAAATGAAAAACAAGAACAAGAGGAACAAAACAGAATATTTGGGGAAAAAAATTAAATTTTTCATTTTGAAAGTACTAGAATTACATTTTTTAGGTATATAAAATATAGATAGATATATAGATATAGATATTTAGATGTATAATCTGTACAGTTTGGTTACTACCTACCTTTTTGCCCAGTTCTTGCAGTTTTCTCAAAGATATTAGCAATCGCATTTTCATTTTCCTGTTTCCATTTCAACACACTTTTTCATTTTAAATGGGTGAAAACTCTTTCACAATGACTTTTTTTCAACTGCTTAAGTCTTTCATTTGAACCATAAAAAAGGAAGTCTTAAACATCCTGAATAAGCACTTCTTCCTTTCTCTATTACTAGGTCAGCATTGTCAAACTATAAAGGTCTTATAATTTTATAGCAGCCTGATATATCTCAAATAAATTCCCAAATATAATAATGTTTTGCATCTTTCTGAAGATATAAGTGTTTACATTCCACAACATCTCCATGAACAAAGTTGGCCAAGCTAGCAAATATGTTCAACAGTGGTGCACTTGGAATCTAAAATAAGCAACATTTTTCTATTTTCTTGTTCCTTTAAGATATCTGCTATGACATCCTAAAGTTTTATGGAAGTTTTATGAAACCAAACTTCGCACTTTAAAGTCAGCTTTTGCTGATATACCATAAGAAACACAGTCATAAATGTGAGCTAGTGGGTGAAATGCTAAAGAGAAAACAAACCAAATATATTCATAGCACATTTCATGTTCTCACAGAAAAGCAAATTTTTCTGAAAAATATGAAACATACCACAAAAGGAAATTAATTATTGCTTTAACACAGTTCATCAAGATCTGGCCTTTAGAGGTCATTACAAGAAATGTGATAAAAAGTGAAGGTAATTTTCTAGAATTAAATTATCTTTTTTCAAAATATTATCAAATGTGTACCGGTGATTTACAAATGTTCAATTTCACAGGCTACAAATCTCAGAGTGAATTGCTCTGCATTGCTCTTGACACAAGGTCTAAGAAATTATACAACATTGAGTTTTATTTTTTGATTACTGATGATGAACTGTCTTTAGACCATGAGAAACATTTTATTTGCATCACTAAAAGCTTAAATCTACATCAGCAATTGGATGCAAGAGATGCTCTGATTTCATAAATGCTGGTAATTTAGAAGTCCATGATGGAAAGACATAAAAAAAGTTTAAAATTATGACAGTGTTCATACAAAGAAGATGCATAAAAAGATTAAGAAAACTTCACAGCTATTCATGCTGTCTTCATGTCATATAAACTTGCTGAATGTAATGGATGCTTACAGAGTAAGACTTTCAGAAGTCTTGCACAACTTTTCTGTAGTTATTTCACAGTACCTTCAGCCCACACACTTAGCCTAAACAAATTATACTTTCATGGAGTAAAACTATTTCAGATGACTACTAAGTCACACCTACAGGATCCCTTTCTCCTTTATTATGCTTTGCACAGAGAACCTCAGCCTTGTATTTTCTGTTGGCTTTCCTGCCAATGCTTTAACATACATGCAAATACTGTATTTTACCAACATTCTGTTAACCTGTACCACAAGTCAACCTATTACAAGCAATTTCTTTAGTAGATTAACCTTTTCAAAGCAATATTTACATGTCTATTGGGTCTAGAACCTCCATCACCAAAAGTGACTTAGGATGGTGAGATTCAATGAGAGACAAGAGACAGGGGATCTTCAAAGGAAAACAGATCTTGAACTCTACAGAGGGTGTTTTCTCATTGGTTTTGCCCTAGAGCTCTGTGTTAGACTGTAGGGCTCTGCTACACAGCAAAGGGTGAGAGCAAGGCCCTATGAATAAGATGAACAAACATGTTGGCTGGTCGTCTTAGGTGTTGTGTCAGTTAGAAATATTGACAGTCTTATGTCTACTGTGGATTCACCATCTCAAACCTTTCCATGGAGACAGGCAAGGAATTTTGTTGCAAGCGTCCTAAAATTTTGGAAAATCCTTTAACTTCTCTTAATAATTCAATGCTTTTTTTCATCTTCTTGCGTTCAGACTACTTGGGAAATTTTCCCTGAATTCCCACAACATTTCAGACACTCTGAAACAGCATTTTTCAAGAGATAAATGACCAACCAAAAGTGTTGGTGTATTATCAACCCCATATGAGGAAATATTAGCCACACAGACCAGAACAGTAATAGATGCCTTTTATTTCAGAACCTTATTAGCCACAGAGGAGTGCTAAATGAATCTGAGATGCTTCTTTCCAGAGATGTGGTGGATGATATTTCTGAGAACAGTGGGGAGAATTGTTAACGGTGTACATAAAACCTCCTTCTGTTTTGCAATGGAAGGAGTCTCCATCTCTTCCAATCCATGCCAGATTTAAAAGTCCTAGAATTTTTTCCAAATGTTTGTCTTTGAACATGTATAACCCAAACACAAATAACCCTGAATATATACTACACAGTAGCCACACAAATTTGCTTTGATATACAGAGTACGTCTTACAAAATTTGTATGGTTTGCTTTGATAGCAGTCTGTGTGCTCATTAAGTAGCAGTGACTTCCGGATGTTTTAAATCAAAAAATGTATTGTTTTATTCAAAGACTAGGATTTTAAATAGTCAAGATCAAAGAGCACATTTTTCAGGTTTTCACCAAATTTCTAAATTTTTATCGTTAGTCTTTTAGGAAAAGTAAATCCTATGCTCGGTACAAAAAAAATGGGAGTCAGATATTAAAAATAAAATAATGCATAAGACATTTGTATGAAATCTTTTAAATGTTGAAAACCATCAGGAGGAAATCCAAAGTCAAGGGCTACAGAAAGTATTTTTCTCACATCTGGAATTACCAGCTTGGGTGACATAGCCTTTGTTCACAAGGGAATGCAATAATACAGCCAATAAACTTTCAGGTGTATACCTGTCTCTGTTTTCATTTGCTTGTAAATAAAGCAAAGGAAAGCACAGTAAATTAAACAAAGAAACGTATAATGTTAGAGTGCATCAGCAAAAAAAGAAGTGAGCATACCTTGTAGTGGTCAGAGAAATCAATCTCTTTTGAAGAAGCTAACCACCCATGTTGATTTCAATTCTATTTACATTCAGAAAGATGGCATTTCCAAATTCACATTATTTGGGTTTAATTATTAATTAATCTTATTAAAATTACTCTGTTTTAGACTTACAAACTTACATACCCTGAAGAGCTTTGAAGTATGCATGTTTTACCAATGTAAGTGTCCTAAAAATTTGGGATGCCCTCCCCAGCCCATAAAAGAGAGCATAAATGGAAAACATGATAGTTATCAATCAAGAAAAGAGCATTTTCACCTTGAATTACTTGAACTCCAAGGACTTTTCTGGTATTAGTGCCCTAACATATTTTGTCTGTGGGGCATAAATAGCAACATACATCCATATGGGTATACAATCCATACAATCCAGGGTAGCTCCATAGTAAAGGTAATTTTATATATCCACTGAGAAGGAGACGTTAGCTAAAACACTGAAAGTGTAACTGACTACTGCTGAATTTGAGTCATTGCCTGTATTTTCTTGTATATGAAATGGACATTGAGTTTTGGCCTGAGAGATGGCTCTTTGCTGCAGAATTTTATGTTAGTACCTTAGAAATACATTAAATTATTATTTTAATTAATTTCTAACATTTAAATTAACATAGGACATCAATTATTATTTAAAGTAATTTTAATTTCTTTATTAATTAACTGATTTAACACATTAAATTATTTTTAATTAATTTCTATTATTCCAATTAATTTCTAATAAAATTTACATTACTGGCATCCTATATGACTAACGTAAGTCAATTTAATTTTTAGAAGATTTTGGTTACTGAAGTATTGAAAAATAATGTGCTGAGAAATATCCCAGCACATACTACTGTCAATGCACACAAGGATCTTTATTTTTTCAATTATGTATACATTTTGAGCATTCATCTACTAAGTCTATTTCACTGAAGCCCATGATCACATAAGATCCTTTAGAATTTTAGCAAAAATTCTATAAATAGAACTACTAAGGGCTCTATATACTGTCTGATTACCTATCAGTTCAATTTTCACTGCTCACTGAAAGTCACTTTATATTATTGCATTGCCAATTTATATTATGTTACCCTATACAAGATACTGAATTAAAATATCACTCCTTCCAAAAATAGAATGCATTAAATATGAATATGAAATGAGGATGTTTTCCAGGAGAGCATATGTGAGGTTTTCCATTATTTTACTTGCATTTCAAGCACTATTTTTAACATTCTTTATCTTTCTATCTAGCATCCTCTATTCAGACACAGAACTAAAATCCTGTCTAACATTTGTAACATTAAATTTAGTAAATTATGAGGTCTCACACTGGTTCTAGATTATAGATTAGCCTAGACTACAGATAAACCTAGATTATATGACAAAGATCTTAATTCTACTGAATTCTTTTTGTTGTCAAATACTATGATAGAAATCAAAAGAAAAAAGACTGAAATATGAAGAGGAACCTTCTTGTCCTGCATAAAAGAAATTATTGTATTCCTTGACTCAGTGGCAAAATAAGAACAATTTTTTTATGTTTTAAGTATATACAGCAAAATGAGAATGTACTCCTATCTGAATTCTTAGTAAGTCAGTCTATGTTCTGAGAGAGCTATAAAAATGGCATTGAGGGCTTCTATAACTACATTCTCATTCACCTTAATTTCCACTGCAGATAAGTAATATTGTAAGTGAATAAATATTTTTCTTCCTGATAGCTGTATAAACTCAACCTGCTAAACTGAGTGCTTCCTAGCATGGGCACCACTGTCCTACATAAAGCAGGCTGCCTCCTCTCATGACATAAAGGGTCACCCAGCCTGCAGGGTGTATAGAGATTGCAACTGTGAGTTTGTAGGATTCCATAATACACAAAGAGACTTAGGCTTTACCCTCTAAGTTTCTCTACTTTATTATGGATTACCAGAAATACCACAAAAATCAACACTAGCCAGTATACCTATGATTAACAAAGTGAATATATACATATCAAGCTATTACAAATTATTATCAGCAATCAATAATATTGCAACAATAAATAATAACAGCAACAAGTATACATAAAACAGTACAGATTACTACAAATTTACCACCAGTAAAGCAAAGCTATCAATAATATAATGTCAGTTACATTACTTATATGTATATATGTGGCACAAAGCACAGTAAATAGATTCTAGAAAGTGGCCAAAGCATCCCAGAGAGGAGCACAAACCAAACTTACCCCAGAAGTGGGCCCAGAGTGGGGCAAACACATAACAAAGTCTCACTTAAAGGTGTTCTGTGTCATGGAGTTTGGAGTCAGCCAGTCACCCCTAACAAGGGTCCAAAATCTTGTAGAAAGGTCATGCAGAGAGCTCAGCCTGTTTAGGAGAAGGAAATGTACACTATGGGAAGTTCCCAGAGAGAGAAGCTCCATTTTGGATAAAGATTAAGTCATTTTTATATCATAAAGACATAAGAGGGTGTAGGACACCACCATTTAAAGCATCCAACACATGTTGTCAATTCCACCTGGGACAGCCAATAGATAATGAATTTTTCTATCCTCTCAGACCAGTTTTTAGTTTTCCAGAATTTTTTCCTGGTTTTGCAGTTAGAACAACCCATGGCAGCTACCAATTCTTACTTTCTCAGGACATTTCAACCTTTCTGGGTGATAAGTAGCCGTTACAGTTCCTTGGTTTTGTGCTTATAAGTGGTGTCTGGGGATGTGTCCAGTTTCCAGGTGCCCAGCTGCAATTCAAAAACGGCAGCTGCACTTCTCAAGGATGCTTCATAGGCCTGGTTCCCAGGCTAACAGTTCCCAAGCTGGCAGGCATTTTCTCTATCTGTTTCTCAGTCCGTATTTCAGCAGACTTTTTCTTCCATTCAGTAATTTTGCCTTCTAACCAGGTCTCCCTTCTGGCTGCTCACATCACCTCCCTGTAGGACAGCTTAAGCTCCCAGCCATACCCTGAGTCTGTGCAAGCAGCGGCCTGGCTGATGTACAAGCAACACCTTTTGTCTTCAGAGTGTAGGCATTATTGATGGAAACCCACAAACAGCACTAAATCGTTGGTGATGTTCAAGAAGGGCTAGAATCCAAATTATTTTCTCCTGGCTGTGCTCATCCTGCCTTGTTAGGTAGAATAAATGCAGCATATCTTACTTTTATAACTTAAATCAGCAGATATGTCACTGAATACACAAAGGGACACATTTGTTGAATAACAAAGTCTCTTATAATCTCTTTTCACAGTAGTGCCACATGTTAAGAACAGACACAGAACTTAAAGGGGTTTCTAGTCAAAGCCAGCTGTGAAGGGCACTGAACTTGAAGGATGTGGTTACAAATTTAAAGTCAGGACATACAGGACTCAGGAATAGTCTGCGGCTTTTAGATCTGAACCCAAAGCAAAACCTGACTTTTCCTATTTCTCTTTCATCTATATCTCTCATTTGCAGTTTCTCATATAAATGAGTGCTACTAAGAGACTGTTAACTCTCAGTATGGAAATCTTCTGGATAGGCCATACAATATAACTCTGTTTCTCCCCAGCAAGTTCCCATTACAGAAATACTACAGTGAAAAATGAAAAACTGGTGTCTGGAAAAGGACTAACACATAAAGGAATGACCAGTAAAACCAGAAAAAGTCAGCTATGCTGAAAGAAATAGACCATATCAGTAAAATGACCAGTAATAAATCAACAGCAGGTGCTGCAAATGGATTAAAACCCATCTCTCTGTGCAATCTGTCAGCAACCAGACAGCCAAAGTTGGCAGCTGTGGCATGAGGGGATCTCATAAACGTGCCAGTCCCATATCGAAGTACCAAATCTTACACATCAGGCAAACATTGAGAGAAATATTTCCTACAGTGGTCCTATTTAGCATTTCCTCCCCTTAACTGCTGTAATCTGCTGCCTGAATATAGTTCTGGTTGTAAAGATTTCTAGACTTCACATTTTTAGTTTTCTTAATTACAAAAAAGTTTTGCCATTGTAGAATATGAGTAATGAGGAAACCAGCTGGCTTCAGTTAGAGTCAAATAACCTGTTTTTGAAAACCACAGACAACTATATGCAGTGTAAATATATATGATATTATGCAATGCTGGTCAGTTTGCTTTCTACAATACAGAATGCAGTGGTCAGCACTAAGGATAATTTAAAGACTATTATCTAATTTTTACTCACTGCCATCTTAATTGTATTCTGCAAAGAACATAATCCTCAAGAGACATTACAGTAAAAGTGCATAAATTCTCTGGAGGGAAAAAAAAACAATTAGGAATTAAAAGCACTCAGCTGCTTCTGTCCCCCAAGATTTTAAACACAGCATCAGCTGTCAGTGCATACCAGTCTCACAGTATAAATAAGAAAGTGGAAAAGGAAGTTCACATACAGTCCAAGCTCTCACAGTTCCTCTGAACATATTTCTTCCATTTCATTTGTGTAAGCAAAGGTAAAAAGAGACAATGAAGTGAGTTTATGATCTACCAATTCCCAGCTACCAAACCCGTAAGTTTTACATCATTCTTGCAGTCTGAGGAGACCTGACTCTAGCATTCAGGAGCTACTAAGGTTTTTGTTTCCAACCAGGAAAACCAAGCATGTCTTGAGCCTGAAAGAGTACTGTGGGTATAGCAGATAAAAATAAATCACAGCATAAGGGGGGAAAAGTTCATTATCGTCTTCCACTAATATTACAGAGAGGGAAGGAAAGTATCTGTTATCATATAACCTTATCAGTAGCTTTTCCTTCTTATGTACATAACAAAAAAAAAATCAATTGAGCATTTGAAACTGTCAAAATGGCTGTAGCTGCTAGAGGCAGAACTGTCTGACTTGCTGATAAAGCCCATTCATTACTGTCATACCAAAGAGGAGGCATAATTAACTGCCTCTTGAAGATCCATGGAGTACCTTTGCAGAGCTTCACATCTGACAGCTAACCTCAGCAGCTGGTAGCAGCATGCTGCAATCAGTGGTGATACATAAAAGCATCTCACAAAATAGCCAGTTGCAATGTGAAGGGGCATGAAGGGTTAGGTTTTCTCTGCTCTGATCCTTTCTGTACCCCCAGTTTCCTCTATGACCAGGGGATTTCAGGTGGGCTTGGTGCAATATTATTCCTGCCAAGCACATGCCCATGGGCAAGGCAGTCTTCAGCCTCAGCAGAAGCTGATGGCTGTAGCTGGGAGCTCAGAAAATCTGCTTGCACAAAGCCCCAAGAAGAATTTTAAGACAAATACAATTACTTGGTACCTGGCCTCTAGGTTAGTGCAAATAATTTGAATGTCACACAAAATTGCTGTATGCACTTTCTTTAAACTTTTGTGATTTACTCAGTATTTAATTGAAAAAAAAACCACAAGGATCAATTGAGCTTTAAATATATTGAGATTAATTCCCTTAACACCTAAGTTTATTTAACTGATTCAGAGAAAAGTAGAATTTAGGAGAGAAAAATAATACTTATCACAGATGAAACGGGGTTAGACACTCAGCAAAATTCTACTAAAAGCACTGTGGAAATAAAAATAGTCTCTTTCTCTGCAAATCTACCAAGCATAAAATCAATGGAGAAATACTATGACATTGCAGCTCCCCTCCTGTAACTATATATCTTGAGGATATTTTCACTGTTATAAAATAGCAATCCTTATATCTCATAAATGAATACTCTTAGGTCATGTGATCTGATCAATTAATCTTGCAGTTTAAAAGAAAACTACTTCCATAACCTTAGCTTTTTCTGTAAGACCCACTTTTATCAATATTACTGCGGATCTAGAGATACTTGGCATGTATGTATCAACATCCAACTAAAACTGACTGTAGATCTATAAACTGCAAGAAAACAAAACACTCAAATGTTCACAATTCAATGCTTATAGTCCATAAGAATGGTGCTTTGGGGCCCTTTATGCAAGAAAGGAAATTTTATTACAAATGAAGCGTCTTTCTTTATCTGTGAAGACAATCAAAACAATTGACGTTGCATCTTATTTTCAGCATATGAAAGAAAATAAGTAAGCCATTTCCCATACAGTTTTAGCTTTTTATGCCAGCAGATTTCCATAATTTTTGTTTATGCAACCAAAGATGGACTTCTTTGCAGCTAAGGTTTGATATTAAAATCCTAGCAAGAACCTGGGATTTTTCTGCATGTCCCTAAGGGTCCCTATTCCAGGGAGAAAAAATAAAAGTTTTATGTTGGGTACTAATTTAATTCAAGTATCAAAAGTCAAGAATTACAATGTTCTCAAATACATTCCAATAAATTCCTCCAGAACCTTTTATTTACGTATTTTACCACTTATTAGAATTCCTGTCAAATTTGAAACTAATTGAAATCAGCCTTGTTACAATCACAGGTGACTGGCAAAACATTGTTAAATGCTAATCTGGTGTTTATTCAGACACTTCACAGAGTTCCTACTTCTAAGAGCCTTCCATTTTAATAAACAAAACAAAAGAACCAACCCTACCAAACAGAAACATTTCTCTTTTTTTGCTGCATTTTACCATTTTCCATGATGGCATCTTGGGAAACATTTCTCATTAGCTTCTTTTTTCAATAAACATAGTAAATCAAATAACAAATATATTTTTTATGTGGAAATGGCTATGGATAAAATCTATCAAACTATAATTTAAACAGAGGTTATGAAAATTCAAGGCAATTGCCAAGGGAATCTGGCAGTCATTTAAGTAGATATTCTGTTTCCCTAGAATAGTTGATCTTTTTCTCAGAGCAGTGAAGCAAAACAACCTCTGCCAGTAAGCTTATTCTCATATCCTCCTCGGGAGCACAAAAAAAAGAAAATATTTTCCAACATAATAATTTTTACTCATGCTGCAAATTTAGGATCCATCCCTACAGACTTTAGTTTTCTTTTTCCATTTAGTTACATACAAAACTGAAATAAAAATATTTGCCATTTATATCTTTATCAAATTTATCGACCACACTGGAAATTCAATGATGTCAGCTATAACTTAAAGAAAGCCCATCTTCCTATTGTTCTGTAAGGTTATAAAATCTTTAAATCACCGTCCACCAACATGCTTTAAATGAAATAAAAACAGTCATTACTACAGAATGTCATTGCTGTGCTTCTGGTCAAAATCACCACCTTTCATATGAGAAACAAAGGAGCAAAGAGATAATGTATGGAAAAAAGAAAAAAAATCACAAAGCTAGAGATTAAAGAAGCAAACTAGAAGAAAAAACATATTTTAATATACCAAAACCAGACAGTATTTAGTGGTAAAGAGAAATTGCCTTGGCTAAACATTTTGTCAGTATCAATAATTCAGTAATACAATTATTGGAACTTTAATGATTAATTTTATTTAAAAGAATCAGTTAGTGAGGACATAGTGATTGCTACTAAAGTTTTTTAATATGTCAACAGCTTCTATCCATACTTTTCCAAGGAAGATGTCATGGTGCCATGGATGCAGATGAATTAACAGCGCATCAGTAACCAGCGCACCAACAACACATGGTTACCCTTATGACCAATAAGGTATTTTGCTCCCACACTGAAAACTTTCTGACACTGCATGTCAATTCAGAGTATTCACACAACAGAGCAAAATTCACATTTTCACTGAAAGAGCGATATCTTTCCTGTCTAGGCATACCACAACTATTGGAAATGCCTGCTGCATCCCAGCTGCTACTGTGCTTCCAGAAGGCAGACTGGAGCTGATAGCATGACTGTGATTGTTTCCATGTTGCTTTCAATATTCAGTGTGCAAACAGATTACGTCAAAACCTGTAATAGAGCCTAGCAACTTCCAAAGATATAACTGAGATTATTTTTTTTTTCAGTAGTTTTTTCAGTTCTGGGTAACTGGTGAAAAGAATAGCTATAACACTAAGAAAAAATAAATAGGTTTATCATATCAAAGGAATGGTGAAAAGTTGAAGAAATTATAATTACAGGCAAGTTGCCAACACATAAATTGTACAATTACAGTTTTCTGCTAGGAGATGAATTTTTAACTAAGAGTAGCTTGAGTTTGAGTTGAACAAAAGTCAAGAGTGGAAGGGATACTGTTTTGGTATGACTACGATAGTGACAAGAAAAATATTTAAAAAGCTAACACAAGTTAAAATAACAGCAAAGGTTCAAGACACAGCAAAAAATTTTAAATAAACGTACATTGAAAAGGTCATTTCACTTATCAAATAGGAGTGGAATTTTAAAGAGAAAATATAGAAAGTGTTAAGATGCAAAATATTCCTTTTTTTCCCCCTTTATTCCTTTTTTTCCTGCAAGCCAGTGAATTGCAGCCTTGGCTTTTGTAAACAAAAGTCAGTTTACAATGATGAAAGCTGAGTACTTAGAAAACATCACACCTATGAATATTTTTGAAAGGTTAGAGAACATTACACTTTGTAAGGTTTCAAAACCAGACACCATAAAATCAAGAGTGCTAAATGCCACAGGAGCTATATGGACATTAGCAGATATTTCATTACATATTAGGTGTGGGAGATCCTTGGTAGTGAGATCTCCAAGGAGTAGTATGAAGATAAAACTTGCCTTTGCTTCTTCTGCCCTCTCCATCTTAGTGCTCCAAGAAATGAGAGTTAGGAATTTAGCCAGTCTATATTCATTAATCAGTCAGTTGTAAGCTCACTTCAAAATCATGACTGGGAGAGAAAATAAAAACTGGGGAAAACTTAACTTGATTGATAACTAAAACTGATTCCACAAGAAGTCACTCTTTATACTAAAAAGGTATACCCATGTGGACACTTAAAATTAGTAATTATAAAATAAGATCCTACATTTTTTGGTGACACGGTTGTCATTATTTTTATTTTATTAATTAGCTAAGAAGAATTTGGCAAGTGGCCACAAGCATGCTAAAGCAAGAATATTCTAACACTACTCTACACAAGCCGAAATCAAGAATTGCTGGAGCAAGGAAGTTTGTCCAGACTTGACTGCACTGGAGGCATGGTTATGTAAACAGGCAAAACCTAAAAACGTAGGTATGCACAGGCACCGCGATATTCTTAAGTATTTTAGAAACATGAGCAAGCAATAAGTGTCTGGATGCTGGTATATTTTCCTGTATCTGAAGGATTAAAAGACTTGTATGACACAGTTATCAAGTCAACACAGGTCTCACAAAGTCTGAAAAAGTTATTTGCCGTATCTGCAGAAACTTCAGGGGTCTAAAAGCATTTTGCTCTCTACATGTTTCTGGGATATCACCTGGAATAACATGAGCTTCTTTTATGCTTTTGTGCTTCTTTATGAGCACCGGCTGAGCCAGCTGGATTTTATAAATCATCAGCTGACAGCATCCTTCCACTCTTCATCCTGCGCTAACAAAAACATATAGCAATTTTCTAGTCTAGCAGCAACAAAGACATGGTTAGCTGCAGTTGATTCTATGCTGGGGAGAACTGCTGCAAACTGCTTCACAAGTGAAAGTGGAAGAAACACACTTGACTGCTTTAAGCAAGGTCAGCAGACAAACCTATTCACTTGCTGAAGACAAGGAAAGGTTACCAAGGAGCACGCTTCAGGATGATGCAGAGATTTAAGTGTGTTTGTTAAAGAGTTATAGCTAATTGGGGACGCTCTTCCAAAGGCAGTTCGAAATTAATGAAAGGTCTCAGAGGCAGGACAGTCAAAATGCCTGTCTGCTCCAGCAAAAGCAGTATGTTCTCAGCTTAGCCTAAACTATCTCAAAATTACAGAAACAAAGGATAAATATCAGTGTGACATGGCTTTCTCTGGAGTGGGATGAAAGAGACAGAGGCAAAGAAATAAAAGGACACATGCTAATATAAAAGTAATAATACAAAGCTATAATGAGAGGTTCACCTGGCTTTATAACGCAAAACCCAAAGTAGTTTTGTTTGGGTTTTTTTCTGTGTTTGTTCTTTAGGAATGATAAAATTCAGATCTCCAAAGAAACTGCCTTTTGCAGAATTGTCAGATTATGATGAACAAAAAGAAAATTACTAAGAAAATTATTGAGTCCTCAGTATTTTATTTGCAAAGAACAACAACTATCTGGTTTTAAATTAAATTTCCACTGAAAGAAGAGAACAAACTGCCATAAGGAGATATAGTGGTCAGTACTGACTAACTTACACAATTCAGATGTGAATTCTCTCTTAATAAAATCATCATTGTGTTATCAAACCACATCACAGCAGAGAATTCATTTACTTCAGAACATTAACAGTACAAAAGCTGTAAGCTAATGTAGGCTGCCTTGAGGACAGCAACAAAGCAACACAGCTCAGCCTCTTATGCAAAAGAAAGAGTAGGGATGAATAGAGGGCTGATACTCTGAGGGCACACAGCAAGCTAATAAATGACCTACAGAGAGTGTGGGCTGCATCACCCTGCAGTCTTTCTGAAGTCAAAGGGGGCATCCATTAGTCATCAGGACCAGAGCCTGCAGTATGGTTTTCCAACACTGATCACAGCCAGGATTTTCTCTCTCGGTTTATGTACATCATTTCTTCAGTACAGTCACAGTGATGGTCACTTTCTTAGTAAGTCTGCCTACTGCTCATAGCATAGGCTTCTAATATCATTTATAGAAATTACAGTGCAAGAAGTAGTTCTGTTTAAATTGTCTATTTCCTCATAATACGCTTTCAAAACATCTATTATTAGAATGGGTCAAAGATAATAGAGTATAAAAGCAATACATGAAAAAGTGAATGGATTTGTTCTTTCAGTAAATTTAAGCGCAAAAGACCTGCATGGTATTCCAAGGCCAAGCACTAAGTACTAGGTAGCTCCGACGACCTGTCTTTACCCTTGACAACACTAGTAAAGGAAATAAAATAGCATGTCACAATACTATACCTTACGAACTAGAAGGAGATAGTTCTCAATACCTGTGATAGCTTCTTTTTAAGACCAGAGTGTGACTCAGATACAGACGACAGCAGGACTAGATTGTGCCCTCTGTACCCTTCATATATTTCACCGTGTTTTAGAAAGCACAGAGTCTTCTTTCTCCTCACCAGTTATGCAAGGAAATGGTCCATCTGAGGAACACACATTCAATCAGTATTAAGAAATAAGACAGAATCATTTGATAACTTCATGCCTTGAAAAGTCCTAAAGAGGAAAAAAAATCTGTCATTCCAATAGCAATTGGTTCATTTGTCCCCACAGCAGTCATAGATTTACCATATATTTGACTTGTTGAAATGTTGTGAATGGAAGTGAAATATTTTGTTTCACAGTACAGTACTTCTTTTCACTTATGTCTAACAATATCACCCGTATTCTTCCTTTTTTTTTTTTCCTTTCTTCTATGAAAAAAGAGCTCATTTCAGATCATTCCCCCCCACACACCTCCCCCTTTTTTTGTTTCACTACCAAGGGAAAATCTCACTTATATACTTCATTGAAAAGTCAAATCTTCAGGTTTTCCTTTAAGATTGATTTGATTGATAACATGTTTTTGCAAAGTTGTTTCTGCCTTTCTTGGGTTCATTCTGTTGAAGTCCCTCACATGGCCACATTCTCAGCCTGGTTAAGGAAGACCCTACAGTTATTACCTCATACGATGGTAACTCATGCCAAAGAAATTCAAAGTATATCTGTCATTCATTTTTAAATGTCATAAAGTCAGTCATATAGCTTTCAGACTATGCCTTGTTTAGGTTTATGTTTTTTCTAAATCTCTCATTTATTTTAATAAGCATCAAAAGCTCAAATTTTAACTATCACAATCCAACAACATGTTAGCTCTATTGCTAAACATCTAGATTCCCTTAAATCAGACTGTTAGTATCCAATAGAGTATTTTCACGGAATATTTTTTAAAAGATTTATACAAAAAAAAAAAAAATAAATTAAACTTTATATTCAGTGTAGTTAAGAATGGCAGGTAATGAAAGTACCTAGCCTTACCTACATTTTCCTAAAACCTAAATGCTTAAGAAACTTTCTAGTACAGGTTTTATTTTTTCTTTGTCAATATAAAATAAAAAGCATTGTGGAGGATATGGAAACAATTTCTTAAGGCTAGAAATAAGAATACCGTAAGAATGGCAGCAAATAAATGTTAGAAATTAGAGTCAACAAAAATATTAAATATGATTAACAGATGATTTGTTTACACTGGTTCATATTCTATATCTTGATTGTGAGCCACTTTCTTTATAGAACATATGTTTCACTGGCATTTATAACTCAAAACAGCCAAATCTTAAGCAGAAGCTTCTCTTTGGAAAGTAGAATCATAGAATCATAGAATCACTTTGGTTGGAAAGGACCTTTAAGATCATCGAGTCCAACCTTTAACCTAATCCTGATATCCCACCACTAAACCATGTCCCTAAGCACCTCATGTATCCATCTTTTAAATACCTCCAGGGATGAGGACTCGACCACCTCCCTGGGCAGCCCATTCCAGAGCCTGACAACCCTTTTGGTGAAGAAGTTTTTCCTAATGTCTAGCCTAAACCTGCCCTGGCGCAGCTTCAAGCGATTCCCCCTCGTCCTATCGTCCGTTACCAGGGAGAAGAGACCGACCCCCACCTCACTACAGCCTCCTTTCAGGTAGTTGTAGAGGGCGATCAGGTCTCCCCTCAGCCTCCTCTTCTCCAGACTAAACAACCCCAGTTCCCTCAGCCGTTCCTCTCAAGACGTGTGCTCCAGACCCCTCACCAGCTTGGTTGCTCTCCTCTGGACCTGTTCCAGCAATGCAACATCTTTCTTGTAGTGAGACATCTTTCTTGTAGTGAGAAACTTTGTGGGGTTTTTTTCTACTTTTTAGTAGAAAACTACTTTTTAGTAGAAAACTACTTTTTAGTAGAAAACTGTGTGAGCTTTTTTTTTAAAAAAAAAAACCAACAGCTACAAGGGAAAGTGTGCAAAGACACAGCATAATAAATACTTCTGCAAAGACACAACAAAGTCAAGAAAAGCTGTACATCCATCCTTTTCATATAGGACATAAGGGTAAATTTCACTCAGCTCTTGGCATGAAGAAAAGGTAATAAGCATGCCAATTATTTTTTTCAGGCTGTACAGGACAGGGTGAAGATTTATTGTTGTTTTCAGACATGATAAAGATGATCTGAACTGCCCAGAGTGTTCATACTCAAGCTGTCTTCTTGAATCCAGTTATTCTCTGCCAGAAAAATTCAATATCGGTAAAGAAATGCTGAGTAATCACAGGTGAGAAATTCTAGGCCACATCCCAAAGCACATATATCACATCCTCATTCCAACTTAGGGGTAGTAGAGTGAAATCAAATTACATATAGATTGTATAGCATGTTAAGTACCTTTGCTATAATAACAAACCTTTAATCTCACGATGGTTGTATGTTTGATCTTTGCTCACAAAACCATGAATGATTGCAGGTCCAAGTAACAGCCTACACTACAGATATTCATTCCTTAGATTCATGTAAAGCCATTCTTAGCTGAGTTGCCATAATTGAATTAGATGTCAGTGCATGGATATTAATATGGTCTTTGTTTTTCTGGGGTAGTTTTTAAACTCATACACAGTAAATAAAAATTGTTTCTAGTAAGTACCGTGTTAACTAGACTAGGCTCTTCAGTGCTTCAAAAATATAAGCTACGATGCTGCCTGGGGATTTTCAGTCTAGGCACTTCTGACATAAAATAATAGAATATAATTACTTAATTCTATCAATTAAGCATAAGTAGCTGTATCTATCAGCATAATGAGATTATAAAGCTTTTTATAATGCAAATGAGTTAGATCCTTTTAAATGCAACACTAAAATTCTGACTGGAAGACATGACAGTGACCCAACATAAAGCCTGTGGTTTTCTGCAGTTCCCTACGAGCAAATGTTAGGAATAAAAAACCAGGCATTGATAGGCTGACTTTGGCAAATTCTTTCACTAGGTTGAAACTTCTTACTGATACAAGGATGCACCTTATCTGGGGCCAAGAATTTCTTCAAAAGGCACAGTAGTAGCAGACAGGTACCCAAAATATTTAACAGCTTTTGACTGAGCAGATAGTCAGTTAAGGTGGCTCCAGTGAAACAAAAGATTCATTTGTTGATTCCTCTGGCTTGCGTGGAAGTTTTGGGCTGTGTGAATTCCAGATTGTGGCATATATATTGGCTGGACAGTAAGCAAAGGAAAATAATAGAATCATAGAATCATAGGATGTTTTGGGTTGGAAGGGACCCCTAGAGGTCATCTAGTCCAAGCCCCCTGCAGTGAGCAGGGACACCACTAACTAGATCAGGTTGCTCAGAGCCCCATCCAACCTGGCCTTGAATGTTCCCAGGGATGGGGCCTCCACCACCTCTCTGGGCAACCCGTTCCAGTGTTTCACCACCCTCGTTGTAAAGAATTTCCTCCTTATATCCAGTCTAATAATAGGATGAAAAGGCTGTAAACAAAAAGAAACAGCCATAGACAAAAAAAAAGGTAAATTTCTATTTCACTTTTCAATCTGACAGGAAGTTTCGTATGATGTGAATTTCTCGGGACAGATCACATGAATAATTCCCACTGAGTCATTGCGAGGAGTAAGATGTTAAAGCAAAAATTATTCTTATATTAATTTGGTCTATGTTTGATGTGCTGAAAAACAGGTTGACAGACTGACATTTCTCCAAGACTTAGAATCAGGATTTCACCAAATGATTCTGCTGAACAGCTATTCAGAAAAAAACAATAGGACAGGAGCTGAGTGCAGTTACTTCAGCAGCGGTCATCTCACAACATGTCAAACACTGTATCAGGTGAATCTCAAGTGGTTACTAAAAACATGCCCAAACGCATCTTGGTCAGAGCACAGAAACCTACTTATCTGTGTTAATAGACAGGACTTTTCAGTGGCTTCAAAATATGATTCAGTTCTTGTAGCATAAAGGTTCTTCAGTCTGACAAATGTTGCAGCATTTCTGATGCAAATATTGAATGTAATCAACAGATATTAGTTCTAATAGCTAAACAAAAATGTACGCGTTTTTTTAAATTACAGCTCATTTGTTTTTTCAACAATTTCTCAAGATATAGCCTACCCTTTCCTCCAGATGACCATATTAAACGCTTACATTATCCATTACTGAATTATCTTTTTCCTTCCATTAACAGTTCTTTTTACCAAACCGTCACTGTCCTTCAGACATCATGGATTTTTTTAGCATGTTTCTGTCTGCCAGCAAGACTATAGGAGTGTCACAAGCAAGTATTTTCCTGATTTTTCTGTTATTTTTTACCCAGAATGTTAACAAAATGAGAGTTCTCAATGACATTCAGTGGCCATGTAGAGCAGAATATGAAATAGAAGTAATGCTACATCATTACATTTTCAACAGGCTGCAATGTTAGGGGGTAGGAGACAGACCTGTCATAATCAGCATTCTGCCTAACCCTGAGGAAGTCTGTGACAACACACAAGAGTGCCCATATTTACTGCACAGGACATTCCCATCCTTCCAGCAGAGGTGTTTGCACACAGCAAGAGCAGTCTCGGTCATCTTTTACTGGCAAACTGAAAATTAATCAACTCCACTTTTATATCTGTAATTTCACACCCCTTGGAGATACATATGCATGTTTGACATTTATTATAGAACCTATTAAATCTAAACATTTACCATGGAATCATGACCTCTCCTGAATGGCTTCCTTAGGCCACTGCATCTATTATTGGTTAACAAGAAAAGTTGTATATATATAGACACAGTCTTAAATCCCTTCTTTTTCCTTTGCAGCACAGAGATACTCAAAGAGAGTCACCAGTTTTACATCAGAAGCAGGAGAGTTGCATTTGTACAGCACCATGCTCAGATCAGCAGGTCCTCTGCCTGAAATGCTCTCAACCACTCCTGCCTCTTTTAACATCAAAATTTTCAGGTTTTTTTTCCTTCTTAGACATGACACCTAGACAACATATACGCATGTAACCAGCTATGGCAGATTCTTTCAAATATTAATTGAATGACAACACATGGCAATGATGTTGGTGCAGATATTTAGCTCCTGCAAGTCACCCTAACAGTGAGTCAAGAAAGTCATCTCAGTCAATGCTAAGGTGCCAGCTTTAAACTGTACTTTTTTGATTCTCCTCCAGCCCTCCTGGAAAAACAGTTGTAACTGGTCTTTCAATTTCCCCAAAAAATAGTTGAGAGATAATCTGTCTATAAAGGAGAAGTTTTCTAACCACCAGCAACTTATTGGTGGCTCATCTCATAAAGCAAAGTATTTTTTCAGGTCTTAAGAAAAAAAATCAAAAAACAAAGGTTTACTATGCTGATAAATACATTTTAAAAAACCCCAACTCCTTAATTTTTCTGTATAATAATATCTTGTAGTAAATAATTTCACATGTTAATATATAAAAATAAAACAAAATTTATTTTCTTCTTCCTGTCTTGCTTTTACTTTAAGGGATACAAGGTACAAAAATATATTAGATCATGGAATCTAACAATAGGTGATTCTCTTTCAAAATCAAGGATTCAAACAGCATAAACATCTCACACAAATTAAGGTCAAAAGTGAGCCAACTGATATCAACAGTGTGGCATTTTTGAATGCACAGCTGAAGTCAATATGCTTCATTTGTTTATGGTAACAAATTCACAAATTCAGGAAGAGCAAAGTAGATCACTGAGATTAACAAAAATAAAAATCTTTCCAAACATCAGAATGTTTGAATCCCAGATTTTGAAAGCAAATCTCATGTTGATAATGAAAACTTGATGTCCATCTACAGATCTGTTAAGAAAACATGTAAACCTTTTGATGTCTATCAAAATACATAGGCCTCATCTCAGATCCTTTTCCTACTTGTGTGAGAAATTGTCTCCCCCCAAAAGCCAAGACATTATAGCATAATTAGCAGAGCACTCCAGCTGTAGCTGGAGTTAATAAAGGACAGCCAGGCTGTAGAACACCCCTAAGATGAAATTTCCCCTTCTACAAAAGCCTCATGGCCCATTGTACATGAATATAGAAAAACATACATAATCATGCTACATACATAATCATACTATTCAAGACAGCTCAAGATTAGCTAATTCAAAACTGAGCTAGTTCTGGTACCAAACACAATACAGTGGCTCACCAGGTCCTGACGATTTGGTGATTTACCAGCCTCAGCTTTGAGTAAGCTAGTCCAAGTACCATACATTTGGGCTCACGACTTGGACACCTGCCCAGAGCAATTTGTCCTGGCTCTCAGATCCCTTCCTAAACACGGTGACCATAAGCAGTATCTAGTCCTCCATTTCATCATACTGTTTCCAGGATCTGTCTACATTGCTGGCAAGATGCAATGCCCCGTCACAAACCTGGAGTTTATGAGGCCTTGATTTCCCTCCATTTGAGATGCCGCAATTCAGTCAAATAGTCCCAGCCTCGTTTCCCCCATCGAAGCTGGGGAAGATATTCCCAAACATCCCCAGCCTGGTTTTCTTCCTAATCACCCTAAGTATCTTTTAACTTAGAGCAAGACTTTTCTCTCCTTCCCACACCAGTCCACATCTCACTAGGTTCTTTGCCCTAACCCGCTCCCCTCTAATTTCGTTCCTAAATTTTGATCCCTTTCCTTTCCATTTCTTCTGGATGCCAAGTATAGTATCACTCTATGCAGTAGAAAAAAGTTCATGGTAAGGTTGCCAACTTTTCTTCACCTTAGTAGTCATTTCAGAAAACCATTTTAGTCACGTCCAGTCACTGTGTGATGGACTTTCTGGAAAACACTAAGAGCTAGGAAAAACCTTCGTTGAACAAAATTTTCAAGTCCCTCTTGAAAATGCCAATTTGTGTCACTGAGGAGACAAACCTGGACAGATTTTTATAGCCATAGTAAATGTCATATGCCTCACAAAGCCACACTGACACAGTTCAGCTTCCTGGCCCAAAGCCTGGAGGTGTGGTAGCATCTTCCAAAACAAAACCATCCATTTATTTTTTAATGTAGAATACCAAACAGTATTTTCCACTGTTCTTCAGGGCAGAAACAGTTTAGTCATTTGGGGTTCCCAGAAAAAAAAAAAAAATGCCGAAACACTTATGCAGCATACAAAACCTCAGTTTAACCGTGACAGATAAGCAAATTACAAGCAACCTGAACCAGTCTTGCAAGAGTTAGACAGCTATAGCAATTTCCAGAATTTTAATTCTAAATGGCAAATGCAGTGTGTCGCAAGATGGAGTCCAAGCAGACATGCTTTATATAGCCTGAACGGGCTCCATGGCACAACAGGGTACGGCTGTGTTTCAACATGCAGACTAGGCCCCAAGATGAGCAAAATAACTGAATCAAAAAAGCAACAAAAACAACTCAGTGTTTTTCTGATCAAACCCCTGCACAGCTCTTTTGTGAGTCACTCGCTTGTACTGCGGCTTCCCCAGGCAGCGCTGCCACAGTGCCACACAAGCACACCCCAGCACAGCCCTCTTCGTTCACCCAGAGGCTGACACGTTTTTGTATGCTCTGCAGCTTAGGGTTGAGACAAAATTAATATTTGTCCCAAGTACTTAGGAGACTGTAGGAAGAAAGACAGGTAATAACCACCTGCCAGGGGTGACGCTCCTGGCCTGGACATAAGAACTAGAAGTCCATCCCTCCCTTGGGCAATCAGCCACGCTGACTGCCAGCTGGAGGAGCCACTCTACCACCATGTCTACCCCTTTATCAGTCTTGTCTTTTCATAACTAGTGTTCTTCCCATTGTTCAGCCTCCTTATTCCCATGAAACAGCTCTCAGCCCGCTTCTTCATGGTGTTTACAAGCTCAGACTTTCTCCAAGCTCAAGGTACCATGTGAGGGAATTAATCTGCTCCAGGCTCCAGAAAGCAAAAGTCACAGCCAGCCTCCTCCTCAAGCATGACACAGCAGGCTAGCAGGGTCTTCTCAAGCCCATCTGCTCATTACTGGTGACAACTGCATTCACAATTTCATTTTTATACCAGTCTGTTGAGAGTTGTTTCCCATATTATGTGCATATAGCAGAAAAGCTGTAATTTGCACTATAAAATTAGACTTATTTCCATTACTAAGAAAAAATAGGAATAAAATAGTAATAAAACAAAATTTGTAAATGGTTTGTTATTAATGAATACCAAAGCAAATATAAAAGAGGATGAGGCAACACATTAAAGCAGCACATTATGTTGACTAATTTAAGTTCTTAGACAATAATGAAAATTAATGTCAGCTTGACATTTTAGGGACTTCTTAAAGTAATTTCATTACGGTTTTAAAGGACAGTAAAATGGTTGTCTTAGTAGTATCCTTATTAGACTAAAAGAAGTTAAGAAATACTGGTAAGAGCAAAAAAATGCAATTTCACACTATTTTCAAGATTTTCAACAAATTATTACAGCCCTCCGAGGCACTCTGTTCTTCATACCCCACCCTCTGGTCTTTTAAAAATAAAGGAATTAGTGTTTGTAAGGTTACCCCGGTTGCATTTTTCTATTAATTAGGATAAAATGTTGTGGCTAGTGTGCAGTCTCTGTTAATCCTGCTTAAGCACAGCACAGTTTCTAATGGGTGCATTATCCAAGGGCGGTACAAAGTAACCTACAGTTATCTATTTTTTTCAGAAATATTTTCAGCATACAATTAATTAATAAAGAAGCTTCTATCAGGGGAAAATAACAAAGAAGTAATACACTTTACACAAACTCTTCCAGGCTTAAGTACAAATTACTTCTCACATACACTGTTTTGATTGCTTTTTGATTGCTCAGTAAACACGTACAATACTAAGTGTCATTCAGACAACCTGATTTAGTGTACATAAAATTTCCTACATTATATGTAGGAGAACCACATACCATAATTAGAACTGGAGTTGTGCAGAACTATCATGTAGCACCAGTAATCTTATATGCCTATATGGAGTTTAACAGAAAATTTTTTAGCAAGCAGTGTGGTAGTTGAGCTCATCTGAGAGCTAAAATTCTTTCTATGTTTTAAATTTCATTCTTACTTATGCAGAACATTCCATCTAATCCATCAAATTTTACCCTTGGATTAGGAGCTAAGCCTTCATAGTCTTCCTACTATTTTTTTCTTCTTGGTTTACTGCTCCTTTTTCGTCTTTAAAAATCTCACACATACATTTCCTTAGTTTGTTCTTCCCTGAATAATTAGCACTGACAGTTCAATTCTCAATCTTCAGTTTTATAAACTATTGAAAATAAGAATCTTGTTATGGCTTGGGAGAAACCACACTGAAACTGGTAAACAGAAACACTTTTCATCTGAAGTCCAAGGGAAAAGTGAAATGTCCCTTTGATTAGAGATGGTGAAAAAATAAAAGCCATCACACAAACTGCATGCCACACTGGAATTTCTTCAGGGATTTGAATTACATGGGCTGATGTTAAATGCCGAAGTGGGAGGACTGTCTTGACTGCAGTTTTCACATTTGTGCACACGTGCAGAGAAACTAAAAGAGATATAGTAAGAAAAGAATACGGCACAAGACATGTCAAGAAAGACAGGTAGAGTAACTGAGGAAAGTGAGAAAAGAGTTCTGGTGCTGAATACTGGTTGACTTAGATGTGGAACTATGAGAAAAATCAAACCATTAATTAATACTTTAATCCCAATGTTTGATTCCTACAGTTGAGTGTTTGGAGGCATGTATTTTTTCAAATGAATAGAATTGCATCTAATACCTGCATACCCACCAAGTCCTTTTAGCCAAGAAAGTATTTCACCACATCTTCTAGGCTATGTGTGAGATCAGATTTTAAAAAGCCTCGTCTCCTCATCACTTTTAAGACCCTCTCTGGAACAAAACGAAGGTCAAGTCACATAAAGGAAGAGCTGCCAAGCACTTTCCTAACTCTTTTGATGTCCACGAGCCAGAAGTAATGGTGTGAAGAACACAGGATAAAGTGCCAATGCAGAAAGGGGAACCTCTCCAGAGAGCAGAGTGCTGGTCTGCAAGAGATGACTGGAATTAACAAACCAGAAATAACAAGATGCAAGTTTTTACTTTTTCACATTTTCACAAATCCAAAGTATGAAGTTATCCCAGTACAGAAAGCAGTGCAATGTAACCCAAGCAAATTGAAAACCAAAAAAACTGTTTGGGGTATCAGAAGGAATGATACTATAACTCTGAAATGTTACGCAGAATCTTTTAGGAATTTGAAATACCATTTGGGATATCAAATCTGTGCATTAGAAATACATTGCAAGTTTTCAAGTATTCACAACAATTCAAGATTTAAGTCAGGTTTTCCTTACATAGGCACAATGCAACACGGAACAGTAGATCAATGGATTGCATTTTGTGATCACAAACCTCCAAACTTTCTGCAAAGTGCACTCTGTCATGATACAAGGAATTACTGCCAAGTAAGCAAAGACATTTACATACTCAATCTCCAGCTTTCTTCTCCTGCAAAGTCCAATATATCTTACCACTCAACAAAAGAAAAAGGCTGTTTTCTGTACAGTCTCCTTCCTTACAGTGACTTTCTGTGCCTGGCCTTTCTAACAGGGAGAAGAGCACGGATGTTAACAGGCTCCACAGCTTGGTCTGAATGCTGTAAACTGCAGCCAGTTTACCTTGTGGCACTTGGTCTTTGTGGTCTGTTTCTAATCTCTCCTGTCAGATTCTTTGCTGGAATCCCCTCCAACTTCTCAACACAGTAGTTTTTCATTAATCTGCTTTTTCAACATGCAGTTGTCACTCCAGTATGCCCCAAAATGTCTCTTTTACTTCTTTTTTCCCTTTTGCCTGTTTCTTTCCTTCACTAGCAACTCCTACACCCTGCTACTGATTTCCAAGTCTTTCTCCCACAACACAGCATACACTTTTCCAGAAAATGACAGTGATATGATACAAATAGCCTCCTCCTGGTCAGTGTTTCCTCTTTAAAAAAAGCTGCTGAATAGTCTTGTTAAAAAGCCTAAAGAAGCCTAAGCAATTAGTTCTTAACAATATGAAAAAAACAGTCATAGAAATGTCAGCTTGATTTTCTACAAGCTATGGCCAAGTCTAAGACTAAAATCAGATGATCACTTGTGGTTGTGTTGGCATGTATTAACAAGGCCATTATTTCACAAAAGGCCTAAACCAGTGACCTAAGTAGCCCAAATTAAGCATTCAGTCAGTAAGACCTCACTCTGTCTAAGTTTGTTCAAAACATTTTGAGAGTTTTAACAAAATGGTTGCTTGTACTTCTTTCCAGCACGCTGAGTATTCTCCTACAAGCATCATGGTGTTATTTGCATTTGTGCATAGATTACAGGAGTGCAGTCATAGGATTATGTCTGATACAAACCTAATAGTGCAGTCAGGTGACTTACTAATGCACAGACCTGGTATTAATAAGTATGGAACGGTACGCTGTATTACCACCCTTACACCAAAATGCAGAGGCAAAGCATTGCATGTTATTGTGCATTGCAACACGACCAAAACTAAATTAAATTAGTGAGAGGAGCTCTCTGTTTGTGCCATAAAACTAAACTCAGAACAGTCTCACAACAGTATTAGTCAATGTCATTACTTTTCTAATTTACAGCTGGTTTAAGGCCAATGTTGAAACACCAGTAAGAAGAAACTCACAAACATTTCTTGGAACTGTATATTGGTTTTATTAGTACATTTGTATAGAACACATATTCTCTAATGTTTTCCCATGCCATCATACAATAAACATTGTACAATAAACATCATGCAATCATTAAAGTCTACCAGAAACAAGATCCAACAAAGGCAAGAAATAGACAACAGCTAAAGATGAGACTCTAGTTTGATTTTACATACTAAATATAACAAGTAAATATTTCCTGAAAGAAGGTTAGAAAAATGTTCTGGTAGTAAAAGCGCACTTAGAAAATGGAAATGGATTCAAGAGTGAAACCAACAAATGATTAAAGGAATTAATACTATACTGCTAACAGGAAGCCAAAGGAACGAATTGTTCTACTAGTGTAACAAATGCAAATAGTTAGTATCCCATTAACTGCTAGCCCTATTATAATATTATAGCTTTCTGTGCCCTTGGTACAAATTGATCCTAGTGCTTTCAGCATCTTTCACAGAGCTCAGATAAAATAGTGTGGAAAATGGAGGGCTGTAAAAATGATAATGTGATAATTCAAAGCATCTGTGACTGAAGATGCATAAACAACAGTAAAATGGCTTAGAGGCATAGGCTGCCAAGTAACTCTGAAGCCAAGAGAGAAAAGAGGAGGAAAAATCAAAAAAATATGACGTCATCTTTTTTTTTTTTTGTGCGTAGTAGGGATTAAAATATTCTGATTACAGCTGTGCTCCTGTAAGTGTGAGAGCACATGATACTTCAAGCAAGTGAGAAATGCCACTGAAGTCAAAATAATGGATTCACTAACCCAGACATCACTTCATCAAGACGAAAAAGGAAGAACTCAACACATGTTTATTCAAACCAAAATCTGTCCAGCTACAAACATCTTACCTTATAATATCTTATAATATTACATATACAACTGATATAATTATCTAGTAGGTTTATGTTGCAAGGTTTGGGGGGGTGGGAGGGTGTGTGGCTGCAGGGGTGGCTTCTGTGAGAAGATGCCAGGAGCTGCCACCGGTGGCCGAAACTGAGCCCATCAGCAACACTGGTAGCACCTCTCTCTAGGATAACATATTTAGGAAAGGGTAAAAAAACTCTACACAACAGCACCTGGGAGAGAGGAGTTAGAGAAGATGAGAGGAGCAGCCCTGCAGCCCCCCAGGCCAGTGCAGCAGGAGGGGCTCCAGGCGCTGGAGCAGAGATTCCCCCGCAGCCCCTGGGGCAGCCCCTGGCGGGGCAGGCTGTGCCTCTGCAGCCCAGGGATGTCTATCATGGAGCAGTTCTCCACCTGCAGCCCAGGGAGGACCCCATGCCAGAGCAGGGGGATGCCAAGGACTGCACCCCTGGAAGGGACCCACACTGGAGCAGTTCATGAAGAATTGCAGCCTGTGGGAAGGACCCACACTGGATAAGCTTGTGGAGGACTCTGGCTGGGACCATGGGTGGGACCTCACGCTGGAGCAGAGGAAGAGTGTAAGGAGGAAAGAGTGGCAGAGATAGCGTGTGATGAACTGATCACAACCCCCATTTCCCATCCCCCTGTGCTACTCAGGGGAAGGAGGTAGATAAATCAGGAGCAAAGCTGAGCCTGGGAAGGAGGTAAGGGGTGGGGGGAAGATGTTTTTTTAGATTTGTCCTTATTTGTCATTATTCTATTCTGATTTTGACTGGCAATAAACTAAGTTAATTTCCCCAAGTCGAGTCCATTTTGCCTGTGACAGTAATTGGTAAGTGACCTCCCTATCCTTGACCCAGGAGCTTTTTGTCATATTTTTCTCCCTTGTGTTGTTGATGGAGGGGGAGTGATAGGGTGGCTTGGTGGCCACCTGGCAGCCAGCCAAGGTCAACTCACCACAAAGTAATTTCAATGGAATATAATTAGACCTTTGTAAAACAGCTAACATAACACCACAGAAATTCCAAATTAAGAAACTGGAAGGCTATAGAATATCATGACAGAAATTAAACAGATGAAAAACCAAGTGAGAGATCATAAAATCATGGAGAAAACATCATCATGTAGGAATGCATCATCTTGGATTGCATGAAATCATGGAGTGTTTGTCTCCTACCACAGAGACCACTGCTACAGTCTGTGTTTTGTGTTAGCCCAAACTGAAGAAATATGGGAATACATTAAATATTTACACAATGGAGCATCATTCTGGGAAGCTGCAACTCCAAAAAGGACTTGGGCATCACAGTAGGTAAAAAGCTGAACATCAGTTCCTAGGTCAAGAGGACAATTCCTCTTCCTGATTGGATTAACAGAGAAATCCCTAGGACTTCAATCACTCACCGCAAGCACTTTACAATTGCATTCAAATTTGGTTTCAACACTTGTCCTGGTTTCATCTGGGATAGAGTTAATGTTCTTCATAGTAGCTAGCATAGTGCTGTGTTTTGGATTTAGTACTAGAAGAATGTTGATAACACACTGATGGTTTTAATTGTTGCTAAGTAGTGCCGAGACTACTCAAGGACTTTTTGAGCTTCTCCTGCTCGGCCAGGTGCATAACAAGCTGGGAGGGAGCACAGCCAGGACAGTTAACCCAAACTGAGCAAAGGGCTATTCCATACCATATAATGTCGTGCTTGGAGGGGGTTAGTCAGTCAGTCACGGGGAGAGTGATCACAGCTCAGGGGGAGTGATTGCTGCTCGGGATGGGCTGGGCATCGGTCAGCGGGTGGTGAGAAATTGCATTGTGCATCACTTGTTTTATATATTCTGTATATTCTCTTACTATTATTATTACTATTATCATTCTTCTCTCTTATTAAACTGTCTCTCTCTCAGCACACGGGTCTTACTTTTTTTTTCCGATTCTCTCCCCCATCCCACTGAGGGAGTGGGTAGTGAGCGAGTGGCTGTGTGGTGCTTAGTTGACAGCCAGGTTAAACCACAACAGCACTTTAAAATGTAAGTTGATAAATCAAAGAGAACTTGAAAAAGCCACCAAAAAATAATGAAGTTTTACAGCATGCTTTATGAGAAACTGCAGAATTTCAATCTCCTTTACTTCTCAAATAGAAGGGTAAATTGTGATAAGTACCTAACAAAATTTACATAATCTCCATGTAGCATAAGCAACATAAACACAACATCATCAAGTGGACGGAAGCGGAACCTGTTTGAAGTCAGATCACACAGTACAAAACTACGTTATAAATCATAACAGAATCTCTCTGATGGGCCATTTTAACTCAGGATCAGGTCTTTTCCCCTAATATTTAAATTCTAATTCAGAAAATTACTTCAGTCTGCACTGACAACTGTTCAGACTAGATGATCAAATTTCCCAAGGTCTTACAGGCTATAAATTTACAAAATTAACCATGTGTGAGTGTTGGCAGCTTTGGGTTTCAATATGCTAACACTTAGGATCCCCTGAAAAGTGGAAGAATGTGCTAAGAAAATAGGTATTTATCTGAAGACATTTTCATATAACCTTTTCTCAAGGATGTTACATGCAGGTCTGACAAAATATATCTCTTCCCCCTTGGCTTTCTTATAGACAAACTTAACAACACAAGCTTTCACAATACTAAATGTGTTTCATTTCATTTATAGTTCTTGCTCATCTTAAAGCATAAAAAAAATCAACAATTTTGTCTCTAGAAACTGGCTTGTTAAAATTTCAGTGTGGAATATTGTACCCTTGTTTTTTTCTTTGCTTTTTTTCCCTCCTATAGTTATTGCCCCTGAAGAAGAGGAAGAACGGTCAGAGTGAGCACTTGAAGGTGATGGTTTCTATACTAGCAAGAGGCAGTGAGCACAGATACAGAAATGAGGGGAAAATGTGCCAGCTGCAGGTTGCTCCAGTAGGAAATAAGAAAGAGCAGAGATGGTTGAAACTCCTTCTGGGACTGCTCAGATGCTGCTTGGCATGTCCTGCTGCTGCTCTGGATGGACAGAATCTGGCAACAGCAAATCAACCAAAATACTGAGAGCAGATAAAACACATGCATTTCAAATGAAAAGGACCACAATTTAACAGTATGCACCTCTAGATTCAATCGAGGTATGAATGAGCCTTTTCTGCAAGGCAAGTATCTTCATTGCTTCTTAAAGAAAACTTGACAGACTAATGGTTCCTTTTATATGCTTTTAAATGTGTTTAAATTTACATCATGAGCTTGGAATTTTCTTTCTGAAGTTATAAAATGAAGTATAAAGCAGAAAACACCCCGTCCTAGTCCAAGAGAATCATTACAGGAATCTGATGTTGGTCAAGCAATTAAGTAAAAAGCAAACTTATAACAGCTCTTCCACTGTTAAAGTTAGCATACAAAATAAATTGGGCTCTGCTTGGTCTCAGAAGTTGAAAAGATAAATCTGACAGAGATAAAAGCAGCTGTAGGTCATATCTCTTCTGTCCAACTTCACCCCCCTCCTGCCCTCTTGCAGTTGCTTAGATAGATTATATTCAAAGCTCTACTAGGGCTTTCGAAGTCAATGCCTTGCTGGGCACTACCTGCAAGATAAGGTAGACAATCAGAAACACTGATACAGAGAAGGCAGCTCAAGCTGGCCATGGACACAATTTTTAAAGACAAGCCAGAAGATGCCAGAGATTACAGACAGAGAAGACTAATACCTACTGAACAAAAGGTGAAAAATAAAGAAAACTAAAAGTCTTAGCAAGAAACTGATTGCAGTAAATTTTTAAGTCCCCCAAGAGCCACAAAAATACACACAAAAATATTTGGAAGGAGTACAAGTTTCATTTATAAGGCAATGAAGCCAAAATAAAAAAGGCAAAAGGATGGATGATCTAGACTCCTAAAATATTTTCCATAGTTCAGAGAGGTTATCCTTCCTGAAGCAGTCCACACTGCCATTGATCAAAAGCTACACACACATCTGCTATTAAGCTCGAGGAGTAAAGGGTCACTGGGCTACAACTGATTGATATTCTTCACTCTCTCCTGCAAAAATCCAATCTCCCCAGAAAAATATGACTGACATTTAGAGTATACACATACTGTGGCATTTACTAAGGTTTTAAACAGTTATGAGACTCAAATTCTAAGAAGGTGACTTTTCTTTTCCCGTATGCCTGAATAGGGAAGAGAGGAAAAGCCATATTCTGAAAACTTCTGGACACGCTTAACATATTCTAGGCCTCACCTATTATACAGAGGAAAACTGATTGCTGTAACATTCAAGTTCAGAGCAGCATCCTTCCCCCTCTGCATAGCAGTCTAAAAGGGCAGATATTGAGAAGCACTTCTCACCCTGGGACTTGACTGTCAAAACTAAAACTTGGAAAAGAGCCAGAAGTAAAGTGGGAAGGCACTGCATGGCTCCTCTTTAAGTTTTAGGGATTTCATATTTCTTTCATGTGGCTTTGAGTAGCTTCCTTAACAGACTCAGGCAGTAAAAAGGTCAGGTTTTTTCCTACAGTATTGACATTTTAAAAAGAATAGTCAGACACTTAGCTTCATTTTTCTTCAGTGGCTGTAAAGCTATTTTACGTAGCATAGGAAGCATTTTCAATCTATTAAAAGAAAGCTTTCAGTAGGAAGATCTCTTAAACTTCACAAATTTTTACACGGTATTGTTAAATTGAGCCTCATGAGACTAAAGCTGTTGAACTGTAAATCTCTAATGTCCAAAACAGGAATAACAGTCAGTCTGAAACAGGCAGGGATGCAGAGCTGCCTTTCCTAAATGGGGACGGTGGGAACTACTGTGCCTTCTGCTTTGCTCCCAATTACATTCCTCCAAGCACTGTCTCACAGGGAGCATTAATTACAGTGTATTCATCACAGCCTACAGAGAAGGAGCACGTCATGAAACATCAGGTTTGAGGGGGAAGGGGGAAAAGAGAGGAAATAGATGCACACTGTGGCCTTGAATTTTCAGACTTTGCTGTCGGAGAGAGACAGAGTTCACGCTATGAGGTAACTAAATGCAATCATGCTTTTTCTCCAAACTGCTCCTTAGAACTTCCTCATGCACCTCACCAGCTTTCCCCTCTTTGCCCCATTGTTTTTTGACTATTTTTTAAAAATATTTTTTGTCTCTAATGCCTTCAATCTTGTTTCCTGTTTTCTTAGTCTGATTGCTTTTTTTCCGTTTATTTAGACAAAAGACTGTCATTGCACCATAGAGCTAGAAATCCCCATTATAAAAGCCCAGACCAAAACCAATCTACAACCTTCTGCTTTTAAATCTGAGGAGAAATTATGCTTAAGGTTCCCAGGTAGTTATATACTAATTTCAAGGAGTAACACATGAAGTATATAAACCTCCTGATAATTTATAGCTCAAAACTGATCAAGAAATGATTAAAACCTGAAGACTGTTTCTGTTTTACAACATTTTTTAAGTTCCACTGAATTTGCACTCTTACAGATGTGACTTCACAACACAGCATGATCATTTGTAGGGAATGCAAGGACAGAGACATCTTGTGGTAATAACAAGAGGTATGCAAACAAATGCACTTTTATATACTGAAACCAAAAATTTTAAATTAAAAAAAATTTAAAAAAATTACATTAAGATAAATAATTTTTGGAGGGTTTATTGACCAAAGCAACATTATTGAAATTGTACATATAGTAAAAAAATTTTGTTAAAAAAGATTCAGCTCTAATGCACAAGCAGCTTCTCTAATTTCAAATTACCTAGAAAAGAATTTTAACCAAACAAAAATAAATGAAATCACTGCTCCCACTGAAGAATACTTCAACAAATCCCTGGTAGAGGAGAAACAAAATGTTGCATCTAAATTACAGCAAGGAAAAATCAGGACAGATATTGTTTCTCCCTCTGATGCTCCCTAAAACAGACTAGCTCAACATTGGAAGCAATGAGTAGAATTCACATAGGTATACCAAGACCGTGTGGACTCTACTCCTGTGATTGCTCTCCATGCTGTTTTGTGTCATTCAGTCCCTTCGTCTTAAAAAGAAAGTTGTTTCTTATCAACTCTGTGAAACATTTGGAGTTTCTGCTGGCAATGTTATCCTCTAGTTTCAATACAGATGGGATCCAGAGCACTATGAAAAATACCTTTGCTGTTGAGAGGTTCCAGTGAGGTTTATCAGGTAAAAATGGATAAATTAAGAAAGGTATTCTTTATACTGATCCATGACAATATTGGATGCCTTAGAAATGGGAGTGATTACATCATTTGTAAATCTCCAGGAATCTAGATGAACCTATCCTGTTGGTAAACAAATGCCATTGATCAATATTCTTTACAGTGAAAAGAAAAAATAAATATATTAAATCTGGAAAATTACAGGAAAATGCTTCAGCGCTACAAAACATTGCTCATTGCTGAATGAGTGAGGGGTCATGAGGTTCAGGGAGGTTAAACACTTCAGCTATGATCACAGATCAAGGACAGACACCAGATTTGGAAAAACATCTCACACTCTAAGCTGCAGCTTTTAACAGCAGCTGACTTAGTCTTATATAGGCATATTATCCCTTCGTTTACTGGCATAAAAGCATCCATGTATGAGATGCTAATTGTTACAAGCTACCATAAAAATAGAAAGGTCTATCTCTAAAAATATTTGAAACAGATGTTGAGAGCAATGTAAGGCACAGGACTATATTGCCCTCTGGAATGTGAGAAAACAAATACGCTAGTATTTTCAAATAGAGCACTAAATTCCTGTGAGTGGACTTACCCCACCTTATCAAAACAGGATCTTTTGCATTAAGACCAGATTAAAGAAGAACAATATTGGGTCTGAAATGCTGAATGAGGTTGCAGAGTGACAATGGAGGAGATTTTTATTAACTGACCTGGAAGATATCAGAGGCTGCTTTGCCAGCCATCTAGAAAGTCAGACTTTTATGAAACAGGCAGTATACAGTCCGGGAAGCATGCTGCTCCTGTTGCCATTATTTTTTATTAGCATTATGTCTTGTCTTCTGAAGGCCAAAAATCTTGTCCTAATGCAGCTTTCCAAAGATTGCAGAGGAGGGAGAAAACAGATACGGTCAAGATCACTCATTGTTGCTTTCATGAAGTTTTACCACCGCTATTTATGTTTTTTAAAATACTGTTAAAGGAAACATTTTGGTTAACCTCTAACCAGGAGACAGTCATTTTTCATATCAACAGCTTGATAGCTTGATAGTTTTAACCCAATTCCCAATTATAAGTACAGCTTCAAGTCAGAACACACATATTGATTTTTTTTTTTAAATCAAATAGAACAGCCTTAAAAAAAAGATAAAACTTTGTAAAGAGAAGGCAATCATCCTGCCACCTACTTCAGGTTATAAACTCTGATAACAGGGAAGAATGAAACATAACAAAAAGTTCTGAGATCCACCATCGAAGAGATAATTAGTAAGGAAACAAAGCCAAATTAAACACTGCACTTGACACAAGAAGTTTTTGGAGTCATGCTCTCCTCCTCTCTTCGCAATTGTTTTCAGCTAAACCACAGCTTTCACATTAATCATAAACCAAAAGAATACTGCCTAGGAAAAAATAATGGATATAGAATAAGGAGGAAAATAACTGATAATGAAGGGGTTAGGGAAGTCAAAAGTTCCTGAGGAGCTCTGACTGCCAGTGCTGTCCATGGCCAAAGAAGCTAGAAGAATTCAAAGGTTTTGCCAGGAAGCACTGTGGGGATGGCTGCCAATAATGAGCTTCTCACCTGGCATGAGTCCAAGTAGATGCAAAGTTTCCGCTAAAGACTGTAAGAATAATGGTGCTGCTGTTAGGGATAGAAACACTACATGCCTGTGAGTTTGAAAAGCCAGAACACAGTGTATGTGTCCTGCAAGGGAGTTAAAACAGTGATGAGTAACTCAGACATGTTGAGATGCTGCAAAATTAATGGAGTTGGGGTATTCTGGCTTTTTGCTTTTCTACTGCAGAGATAATCAAGGAAAGGAACTCAACTCACCATTCTTTCAAGGTGACTGAATTATTTGTGCAACAGAAACACAGATGCCCCAGTATGCATAGTGGAAGACAGCACAAATCAGACCACTGATGCAATCCAGATGTGCACACCTGCACACGGAGGTAGACATGCAGCCAGTCACCCTTCCAGCATAGGGTGGTTGTGACGTGTAAGTGGTATCCTGAGGGTACATAAAGAGTGAAACAGTCTCTGTCATCCAGCCATGCTCACCAAAATAACCCTTGTCTTTGCCTTCAACAAACAAAACAGCATCTTTAGGATGGCAGAAAGTAACCCAAAGAATAGAGGCATACTTACTGCTCTTTGGACTAGTGTCCAAACAGCCTGTGCTGCCTGTCCTATTCAAACCACCCTACTGCCACCAAGCATTTCCCCCCTCTGCCTCATTGAAATGTTGAGTCTGTCTTTGCTTGGGAATCACTTTCTTCAATGACTGTTTCTCAGGTTATCGGTCTCTCTCTTGCCCTTGCACCAAGAGAAGTCCAGAGGGACTTCTTGCTTCTACCTGAACACAGATTTAAGACTGGATGATCTGTGTCCTTTCACTGTTCTCTCCTCTCAAATAGAAATAATATTCACCGTAACAGTCCAGCTACCTTGCATATTTTTCAGATCAGCAGGGAGAACAGTATTATGCTGCAAGAACTGGACTTGCACAGGATTCAGAAGAAAGCCAGCTTAAAAGACTGTTCAGTCAGAATTGATTACATTTACATTTTACTGTAGATAAGAAAAATTTCTTTTTTTGTAATCTCTCAGGAATAACTAAAGCATGAGGAAAAAAAACACCTGAAAGAGTGTAATAGGGTCATCCATACACTTCTGCAACTGTTGTAAAAGAACACTGATTTATCTTTGAAATTCTACAGCTGGACTTATATTAAAAGAAAGCTTTCCATGCCAATATTTTGTGCTGTCACAGACATACCCCTGGAAACAGAATATTTTAACAGAAATTGCAGATATTATTCTGTGTCATCATCTTCCTTAAGTATACACAATAACACATCTGCAGGAACTTTTTGCAGGGGTGACAAAAGGAAAAAAATATCAGAAGTATGATTATGGACCTCAACAGTGAACTGCTTAGGTAAGTACTAATAGTGCTCATTCCCTCACAACTGGTAACTGGCTTCAGAAAGGCTTTTTAACAGATATAGACACAGAACAACATCATAGCACTGTCAGGATTGGAGGCAGTAAGAGAAAATGGAGGGAAAAAATCATTCAGTCAAGACAGAAAAGCAGAAGACAACAAGAAGAAGAATATAGACATTAGAAAAAGAAACCCCGACAAGAAAAAATACTTCCCCCCCACACATGTACTCACTGCTCTTGGCCTTCAGGCAATGTGTCAGTATTAAACATATCCTCTACCAATACCTTCTTCTTCTCAAAGCAGTATTTTATCACTAATGCACCTGCTGCAAATATTGTTTGATATATAATTGCTTTGCTAAGCTTTTCAATAAAATACTGTCCATTCTGGGTGGAACGAAGTGTTAACATATTTTATGTAACAGCTGTCACAGTAATCTTACAACCAGCACAAACCTACACACCACCTACTAATGCCTTACAAGGGTTGAGATAAGACAGCTGTGCATTGCCTAACAAGTCCTGCTTACCCGTCTGGGGTGCGCAGTCACCTTTGTACAGAAGCATCACCTCGCTGGCTAATATTTGGTTAGGGGCTTATTATATCCAATTTGTTTTCTGCCACATGGTTGCCTGAAGCTGAGTTTAGAGACAAGCAATGCAGAGAACTGCTGGCTGTGGCTATATGCCAGGAATGGTGAATAGTCCCTTTCACCTTCCATTGACTGTGTTGTCTTGCAAAGGAAAGGATGACTGCATGTTCCAATGCTCTGAGGCAAGACCGGGACTTAGAGTGACTATTTGTATATGAGATCAACCCTAATGATCTACAAGTATTTTAGAGGGTGAGTGGTGAAAAGGCAGCAAAAATAAGAACAGCTTTCACCCGCAGCAGCTGTGGAACTGGGGACAGCAGTGAATCTAGCAGATGGCCCAGTTACCATCCACTGCAGAATGACTTCTACAGCCTCCCTTACAGCATAACAGCCCTCACAGTGCCCCAAGCTTTTGCAGAAGTTACATCATCTGAACCTTGTGTGAGTCATTCAAAATACCAGAAAAGGTAAATTGGTGGATCAGGAAAGCATGGGGCATCCGGCTCTGCACTCAGATCCTTCCTCCAAGCTGAAACATTCTGCTTCATTGCTGGCTGGACAAATCGGGCAAGATTTGTCATAGAACTGAACTAGCACCACCACCTCTCTGCTGTGAATAAAGTGAAGCACAGGCCATGCAGTCTGTAGGCAGGCTTTCCTCCACAAATAGGCAAGACAACCTGCACGTTTTTTCTGTCACTAAGCACTGAGACTTTCACATTGTATATAAAGCATATAAAGACCACCAAGGTACTACTCATTTAAAAAAAAAAAATCTAGAGAAAACCACAACTATAAACCTGCCTATTCATTTTAAGAACTACATTTTCAAGAAATTTGAAGGATCCCAGCTGAATTTTTTTAAGCATTTAAGCGATTCACATTACCCAGCATCACTTAAATACTAGTTTATCCCACATATCACACAAAATTCCTTTTTCAAGTGTTTTGAAACCTTCAATTGCTTAACATGTGCTTTTGCATTGTAAACAATTACCACAGTCTGGGTAATTCTTAAGTACTTTTGACAGCCAGAGCAGCAAAATGTCTGTATCAATCTACATGCTTTTATAGACCCTTTGTAATCAAGAACCTGTATTTAACTGCTGTGTAAAACTTATGCTGTCAAAAAACACTAGCTCATTGCAGTAGGCACGGGATAGATATAAATTACAATCCCTGCACAAATGCATTTAATTTTAACTCAGTCAAATACAATGGATAAATCATTTAATTCTTCTCACTTCCATTCTCAGAAACTATTTGTATCGTTCTGCATAAGCCATTGACAAAGCAGCTACATAATGTTATACTTAATTTCATGAGCTAAACAGTTGCACAGGACTACTCAAATAAATGCACAAAGTCAAAAGGCTTGTACTTCCATGCATTATTCTAAACAGTTTTTATGATCAGGAGGAAAGGTCTATGCTCTAATGTATCCACACATTCTGCCCCCAAATAAACAAAAAAGACATTTTTGGAGAAAACCAGTTTGGAGGAGAGAAAGCAAAAGCAAACAACCATATCAAAAACTCCAGCATGGAACAGGAGATTCCATTAATTTCATTCATTTTGGGTTATGTTGGGTTTCACACAACCCCTGAGCACGGGTAGCTGTTGCTATATACAGGGATGTTCAGACCTCTCTACACCACAAGCCTGAGACCAAAAGCCACAGGAGGCACGTGGAAAAGACCTAATAATGACCTTGTACTTAGTCATGAGGTTTAGCTGGACTAAACTGGAAGTAAGGTGGGATCACACAAACATGGGTAGGAAACAGATGCAAGACAAGCAAGTGGAGAGGAGCTGGCAGTCCTGATGAGGAGATGGGGTGGCACCTGCTGCAGCTGCCATCTCTCTACTCTGCTTTACTAAGGTGGAAGGGGCTGAGCTTTTCAAGCAGTGTTCACTCTCAGGCCAGCAGTCTGCCCATAAACTAAGATGCTACTTCAACTGTCAGTTTGCTTTTTGGCAAAGTACAGTGAGTGTAGTGTAGCTCAGTTTGGCAAAGTACAGTGAGTACAGTGTAGCTCAGTTCCACTGATAATGTGCATCAATTAACAACTGGAAATACGCTGTGTATTAATGCCACTGCTGTATGAAATATTTCTAATTATTTCCAAATCCAAAGACATTGTCTAGGTTTACAACAAAACAACAGCAATACATGCTATTTGTTATTATTAAGTACCTCCAGCCTACAATTACATTGAATTCAATGTGCCATCACTCATTAATTTAGAGGAAATAAATTGCCAACATACTTGTCACTGAACTGCATTAATGCGAGTAATATTCAAGGGGCAGTGTTCACAATGTGACCAATGCTGAGCTAGTCATTATGTCTGTTGGGCATATGTTTTGACAATTATATCAGCATCTCTCAGAGTATGATGCCATAGTTAACCACGTCTCTTCTTGCCACAGCTCAAGGTTTGTACCACTTTCCTCAGCTGCAGTGCTGCTGGAGTGTTTACACCTACTGCTCTTGAAGAACCGATATTTTCATCTCTGTTGTTTAGAGATTGTAAGACCAAAGAGACCTTTACATTCATGTGGTCAGCAGAATGCAGGTAGGGAATTTCACCCAGCAGAATGGTCCTACCAAAGGCTTCCTCCTTAATGGTTAATGTCGAGGAAATCATTAATAACAAAATTGGAAGGTTAAAATGTTATAACAAATAACAAAATTACCGTCATGAAAGCAACCCATTCTTCTCAATTCCACGTCTCTGAATAAATCCCTGACTGTCAGACGCCATGCTGACCATTCTGTCCTCCAAGTAGCAAAAGGGAAGCTTAGCACAGTTGCCAGTTTAAAGCCGTCTGTTAGTTCACAGATACAGGGGTAGTATCCCAGACTCACATGCCATAGTGCTGAATGGATGAAAATGCAGCATCCACAGTCAAGCAGAAGAGCAGAGCCAAGCCACACAGCTAATGCATGTAAACCTCATCATCTCCACACAGAAAAGCTTCATCATGTTTTCAGAGCAAGCCTCCACCAAAGCCAGTGTAGCAACCGCAGGTCAGCAAAAAGACACCAGGCTAACTTTAACCGAGCTGCCATAGGTGCTTGCAGAAGCACAGAGGCCAGCATGAGCTGCATGGCCCACTCTGAGCTCTGCTTCCCACCAGCCCCCGTGCACCGCTCTGAGGCCCCTGGAATTCCCTCTGCCAGGCAGCTCTGCGGCTGCGGGACTGAATGCAGAGCTTCACCCGCTGAAATGGAATGTGGTCTACCCACAGGCCTGGTGGTTCAAACAGAAAACGCAGAACAAAAGGTTGCTCTGAATGAAAGATACTAAAAGACATAAGTAGGTCTGGGGTAGCCAACACCAATCTTACTAAGGCCCCCTCCCAGTATCAAACAGCATTGAAATTTCAAAGAGGTTTTCTGCAAATTCTTTAACTCAAATCCCACAGTTTCCTATATAGTGAGTTAAGAGTGCCTGAAATAACTCGTCTTTGTCATCTGAGTCATCTTTGAAGTAAATATCAACAGCCAAACTCCCTGGCAGCGCAGTGTAACCGCAGAAATCTGCATGAGAGAGAAATGCATTTTACAGGCAGAGGAGAGACGCCTTCAGGTTTAGATTCAAGAAACAGAGTAGTCGACACAAGAAAGCTATTCAAAACACTTGTTGTACATACCCAGCTACCATTTTGAGACTTGCAGAAAAGGCAGATAAGAAGAACAGTGCCCAGTAAGAAAAGAGGGTAGCCACAAATAAATTCTGTATATACAGAGCCAAATTGAATAAGGACCTTGAAACTCAAGAGGCTTGTGCCAGATCCTGAAATAAATGCCTTGAAAAGACCACCACAAATTGCTAGCAATTGCTATTGGGTGTCAGACCTCATTGCCACATAGCTGTCACTGTGCACTAGGCTAGCACTGAGGGTTTATTTTGCCTCTAAGTTAATTCACAGAATTTCACTTCAGTGTCAAGATCATATGGATGTGTGTAAGAAATGTTTTTTTAAAAACCAACTCTGAGTTGATTTCAATTACACTTTTCCACATCCAGAAAATATAATGAGGAAGAAAGAAAGACTCCTAATGAAAAAGAGACTTACTTTGTCTTTGTTGGCTTATGAACATGGGAACTTCTGATTTACAATAGCATTTAAAAACATTAATTAATTTTAACATGACAAGTAAGATTAATATGCCCATACGCTTCTATCAGGAATAGTGTAGCCAGCAGGAGGAGTAGGTGAGTGATTGTGCCCCTGTACTTGGCACTGGTGAGGCCCCACCTCGATTCCTGTGTTCAGTTTTGGGCCCCTCATTCCCAGAAGGACATTGAGGTGCTGGACCATGTCCAGAAATGCAAGGGAAATGAAGCTGGTGAGGGGTCTGGAGCACAAGTCTTATGAGGAGCGGCTGAGGGAACTGGGGTTGTTCAGCCTGAAGAAAAGGAGGGTGAGGGGAGACCTTATCGCCCTCTATAACTGCCTGACAGAGGAAATGGCCTCAAGTTGCTCCAGGGGAGGTTTGGATTGGGCATTATGAAAAATTTCTTCACCAATAGGGTTCTCAGGCACTGGAAGGGTCGAGTCCCCAGCCCTGAGGTCTTTAAAAGACGGATAGACGAGGTGCTTAGGAACATGGTTTAGTGGCAGAATGGCAGGATTAGGTTAACAGTTGGACTTCATGATCTTAAAGGTCTTTTCGAACCTAAACGATTCTATGATTCTATGATTTTGTTCATATAAAGAATGCAAACACATTAATAAAAGGCTTAAAGAGAGTAACTACAAAATTGATTCATAATCCAGAAAAACTGCACAGGCAGTGGAAGCAGGGATAGGTATCATGGGAAGAGTATTGGGATGCTGTGCAGTTGTGTAGGGATGTGGTCAGGAAGGCCAAGGCGCAGCTGGAACTAAATTTGGCAAGGGATGCGAAGAATAATAAGAAGGGTTTCTACAGGTATGTCAGCCAGAAAAGGGTGGTTAAAGAAAGCATATCCCCGCTGATGAGCGAGACCGGCAAACTGGTAACAGCAGATGAGTAGAAGGCTGAGGTGCTCAACAACTTTTTTGACTCAGTCTTCACTGGCAACCTCTCTCCTCAGCCCTCCCGCATCAACAGACCACATGAGGGGAACCAGGAAGGGTAAAACCCCTCCTGCTGTAAGAGAAGATCAGGTTCATGGCCACCTGGGGAACCTGAATGCACTTAAGTCCATGGGACCTGGTGAGATGCATCCCAGAGTCCTGAGGGAATTGGCTGATGTAGCCGCCAAGCCACTCCCCGTGATATTTGGAAAGTCATGGCAGTCAGGCGAAGCCCCTGGGGACTGGAAGAAGGGAACATTGTGCCCATTTTCAAAAAGGGTAGAAAAGAAGACCCCAGGAACTACCAACCTGTCAGCCCCACCTCTGTGCCTGGGAAGATCATGGAACAGATCCTCCTAGAAGCTATGCTAAGGCACATGGAGGCCAGGGAGGTGATTCGAGATAGCCAGCATGGCTTCACCAAGGGCAAGTCCTGCCTGGCGAATCTCGTGGCTTTCCGTGATGGTGTGACAACAACAATGGACAAGGGAAAACCAATGGATGTCATCTATCTGGACTTCTGCAAAGCCTTTGACACGGTCCCTCACAAAATCCTTCTCTCTAAATTGGAGAGCTACGGATTTGATGGGTGGACTGTTCGGTGGATAAGGAATTGGTTGGATGGCCATATCCAGAGGGTAGTGGTGTCCCTCAGGGGTCCGTACTGGGACGGTGCTGTTTAACATATTCACCAATTGATGAACATATTCATCAATGACTTAGACAGTGAGATCGAGTGCACCCTCAGCAAGTTTGCAGATGACACCAAGCTGAGTGGTGCAGTTGATAGGCCAGAAGGATGGGGTGTCATCCAAAGAGACCTGGGCTGGAGAGGTGGGCCTGCACCTGAGTCAGGGTAACCCCCGGTATCAATACAGGCTGGGGGAAGAAAGGATCAAGAGCAGCCCTGCTGAGAGGGACTTGGGGGTACTGGTGGATGAAAAGCTGGACATGAGCCGGCAATGTGCCTGGCAGCCCAGAAGGCCAACCATACCCTGGGCTGCATCAACAGAAGCACGGCCAGCAGGTCGAGGGAGGTGATTCTGCCCCTCTCCTCTGCTCTGGTGAGACCTCACCTGGAGTAGTGCGTCCAGCTCTGGAGCCCTCAGCACAAGAAGGACATGGAACTGTTGGAGTGGGTCCAGAGGAGGGCCACAAACATGATCCGAGGGCTGGAGCACCTCTCCTATGAAGAGAAGGCTGTGGGGAGACCTGATTGCAGCCTTTCAGTACCTAAAGGGGGCCTAGAGGAAAGATGGGGAAAATCTTTTTAGTAGGGCCAGCTGTGACAGGACAAGGGGTAATGGTTTTAAACTGAAGCAGGGTAGGTTTAGACTGGATATAAGGAAGAAATTCTTTACAACGAGGGTGGTGAAACACTGGAACGGGTTGCCCAGAGAGGTGGTGGAGGCCCCATCCTTGGAAACGTTCAAGGCCAGGTTGGACGGGGCTCTGAGCAACCTGATCTAGTTAGCGGTGTCCCTGCTCCCTGCAGGGGGGTTGGACTAGATGACCTCTAGGGGTCCCTTCCAACCCAAAACATTCTCTGATTCTATGAATATGTCAAAAAAACTTGCCTAATGGCTTCCAAATTTTTCAGAAAACTAGTTCAGAGACACTGGAAATGTCTCCTTGCTTTTGGAAATGATTAATTCATAAAGATCATAATTTTATATGACCTAATGTTTCGAAAAATTCGTACACTGAATATAGAAGATCTGTTGCACAAAATTTTGAAATGACAGAGTAGAACATATGCATAATACTGCAATAAAAATACGCCTATCATCTAAAGACTTTAAGGTCTTCTTCATGGCTGCTTGGATTTTCACAGCAGTGATGAATCATACCGTTTCTTCAAAACCGAATGCAGAAGATTTTCCCTTAGTTGTTATGAGCTCAGACAGGTATATTTTAATCATACCACCCAATCCGTGACACACAGTCGAACAAATCTGACCTTGTCCAATA